>JANDEH010000019.1:1508278-2939057 GCA_024610705.1 Tetragnatha versicolor
ATTACGAAATTCAACCAAAAATAAATGATTTTTTTTTAAATTGTATAAAAAATAACAAAGGGTATCGGGCAGTTTTCTTACGTAATTGTATGGGGGTTACTGTTTGCTTATCTTTACTGACAAGGGGTAGAGGGGTTAAAAATTACTAAAGACATGATTACGCAACATTTGAAAGCCCTATAATGGTAATTATAATGTTTTAAATTTATGCCGCAAAAACTCATTTCAAAGATAAAAGCTGGTATTAAAAGAAGCCCACATAGCCCTTTCCTAGACGAAAGTTCCGTGCCAACGGTAGTCGCCGTTGACAGCTTTCGGAGCACAGGTGGTCGATTGTTCTTCCCTTCAGTCAGGGCTGACGGACGTGCAAAATGGAACACATGCGGGTGTAGACAGGTGGCTGCCCAACTCAAACCTAAAATGGGAACGAAGCTGATCCACATCGCTAACGACTTTCTTTTCCATCATTCTGAAAGGACTTTAAATCCTCTATGGCAACACTCGGGATAAAGTACCTATTATAATGTTATTTTGCAACCATCACATCTGAGCAAATTTTTTCATTGTTTCCCAACAGGTGGTTAGCGAAATCCCTGAGGGTTCCCAAAATGCATAAACATGGTTCAGAAGACGTACTCTAACAGTACACTTAAAAGTTCATTTTCCATCAACCACAAAATCATAAATTTGCATATGTAAATTAAGTTTTAATTTCCGTATGAAAATATAAACATTATTTACCATAGTAAAAAAGGGGTTGGTATATTTTTCAACTTTAAAAAGATATGTATCATGAAGTTTTTCACACTTGACATATTGACTACCACAATGTAAAAAAATTTTGTCCGTGTGACACCAAAGGAAAATAAAGCGCAAAAGGAGTTGTGTACTGACGAAGCCTCTTGGACACAAAGGTGTGAGTCAAATGCAACTCACTATGAAAGTCAACCTGTTAATACAGGGTGGTCCTAAATTCGTGGTACAAACTGGGTAAGGTAGGTAGAAGAGACCTAGACAACAAGCATATTTCGAATAGGAATGGGGGGGCGCAGTTACACCGTTAAAGAGCTAGGACCTAATGTAGTGCGAGAGCGTTACAAAAGGACGTTTTGCCAAGGCCCGTTTAACGAAAAAAAAACATAATGAAATCAAAAAATTTATTGCATGAGGTACAGCAGTATCCGTACTACTTACATCATAAATTTGATAGAAATTGGACCACTTGCTAAACCGTGGGGGGAGTTTTAAAACATGCAATATTAATCTTTTAGCCAAAGAATGGAGTTCCTTTAAATTAGTGTAATGGTATTTAGAAAAATGATGAACGGGGAAGGAATTATCAATGATCATACAGTTTCAATGATCAATGTATGATCATTGAAAATTCTTTCCCCGATCATCATTTTTCTAAATATCATTAAGGGAACTCCATTCTTTGGCTAAAAGATTATTACTGCGCGTTTTAAAACTCACCCCACGGTTTAGCAAGTGGTCCAATTTCTATCAAATTTATGGTGTAAGTAGTACGGATACTGCTGTACCTCATGCAATAAATTTTTTCATTTCATTATGGTTTTTTTTCGTTAAACGGGCCTTGGCAAAACGTCCTTTTGTAACGCTCTCGCACTACATTAGGTCCTAGCTCTTTGACGGTGTATCTCCGCCCCCTCTTCCTATTCGAAATATGCTTGTCTAGGTCTCCTCTATCTACCCTACCCAGTTTGTACCACGAATTTAGGACCACCCTGTATTTATAACAGAAATTTTTAAATTAGTATATCTCTCTTCTAAAAAAAGTTTTTGGCGCACGGTTTCAAGAGAAAGGCTTTTTAATTACTGATCTGTATAACACATTTTTGGTGTTAAACTGTTCGGATTCTTTTGAGGATGTGCAATATGCCATTAGAATTTCAAACAAATTGCTCAATTTTAAAATATTTCCATTTTTTTAGATTACGGATAAGGTCGCAGTTACAAAGAGATTTGTCTAACAACTTATTATGCATCCAATCATAATGACCAATTGACACCTTATTTTATGATGAAAAACAATTTTTAAGAGTGTTATTTATGGAGATGACCTGTGACGCATTTTTGGAAAGTTGGATTTTCTTCTGCTAATGTTTTGACGAATGTTTTATAAATTGAGTAAGTTCAGTGAACACGGTTTTGTGGGGATTGCGATTTGCGTTCTAAAAGGGCCTGCAGCCTACGGGGGTTAGTGAGCGATAGCGAACAGGGGGTGGCAGCTCCCTGGTTTCTCTCTATTCTAAAAAAAAGTTTTTGGTGAACGGTTTCCAGAGAAAGGCTTTTTAATTACTGAACTGAATGACACGTATCAAACACACGTATCAATACACGTATTATCAAAATGTCCGGATTCTTTCCGGATTTCCGAGTATAGGCCCTTCGATTTTTCAAAAAAAATCTCAATTTTAAAATATTTCCATTTTTTTAGATTTCGAATAAGGTCGCAGTTACAAAGCAAGAAACTATGAATTTTAAAACAATTGAAAACATATTTCACTGATTTTTTATTATTCAAATAGATTAAATAATCATCTTTCTATTTATAACACGAATTAAAAAAACATATTTTGGGTTATTTTTAACAATATTTATATTTTTGTTGTTCAAACGGTTTTAATTATATTTAAAAATAATGTATAATTCATTTATATCTCATTTTTAAATAATAAATTGATATTTTTATATTTATATTTGTCGTAGTGGCAACGTGACAACCTAATCATTACTATATTTACAATAAAATATAAACTCGCTTTCGGAAATTTTGAACTTTTGCATTTATTTTTTACAATAAATATTATTTTTTATATCTTTTTGCAGGTATGTTTTTAGGTAGTAAAATGTAAATTTTTATTTCATAATGCCAAAACGCAAAAAAATTAGATAACATGGGTGAATATTTTAGAAATAAAGATAAAAATCGAAAATGTTAAAAGTCTAGACATTCGTGTCATTGCTATGAAACTGATACAACTTCGACGTTTGTTTGTTCTAATGAAGATAAAATTCTAAATTTTCGCGATGTTTACGATAATTACTACATTTTTCACAACCAATCGGTAAAAATCATTACAAATTTTAAGAAATTTAAATTTATTCCTGAAACGTTTCAGTGCTTCTTAATGAATATGTGAAAAAACATTACCTTGATGGGGAAATAGTAAAAGAATGTTTACATTGCTCTGCTGTTAATTTTATTGGAATTATAGGGCGATCCTCCAACTCATGTTACCATAGAGGAACTGTTAAAATTCCGCCACTGAATAAATATCCGTCATTTTTGAAAGAATACCCCGAAGAAGTACTACCCCTTCTTTAAGAATGTTTTATAAAGTGAGTAAGTGCCGTGAGCTGGGTTTTGTGAGGATTGCGAAAATTTGTGCGCAAGCACTTAACGGGGGTTGGCGAGCGATAGAGAGCAGGGGGCGGTAGTCCCCTAGTTTCTAAAAATTTTAGTTTTCTTTGTGAAATAAACAATTTAAAACTAATACGCTAAATTAGCTGAAAATTAATCAAAAATCCAAAGTAGGTGCTTAAAAAATTATGTCGCTCTCAATTCCTCTGTGTCCAAACATGGCGAATGGAGGAACCGGCGGGCGGTGGCAGAGCGTAGTACTACACGGCTTCACCGGCGTTTCGCTTCTTTTAAATGTCCAATGGCCATTGAAACTTTTTAAGAGACCTTTTCAAACATCCAAGTGCATAATTTCGTGTTTATGAACAAATACGAAAAAATCCCGAGATTTACAAGAGTCGTTCCTCTAGTTTAAGGAATTCCAGAAATAGGGGAGCTTTATTATTGCTTTTCTTGATAGTTCATTTAGAAAAGTCTTTGAAGAAATTGCTTCTTTAAAACATTTGGGCATTTCTAAAAATCGTAATTTTTTCACCTCAAAATACTTAGATATACTTATTTAAGATTTCTATTGTGGCCGTATTTTACTACCAAAATTCAGAACTTTTATAGAACAGAATAAATAGTCAACTACGCAGTAATTGTTTAAAAGATCAGAGGTGGATACCACCATACGTTTTATTTTCTTGTCATTACTGCCGATGACCGGGTTACATCATATGTCCAGTGTTTAGTCAACTCCTTTCGCTTACCTTCCCTTCTTTTAGGGTGCAAAAAATTGCCCTTTATTTGGAAACAATTAATAATTACAAAAAATAATAATAATAAATTGAAAATGATAGTTTGTCTCATCATTAGGAGTGCGTAGTGTATAACTCTCAAAATCTTTTTTAAGTATTCGCTCAAATAATAGAATAGGTAATTTCACTAAATGTCCCTGCAAAGTATACTACAGTGACATTTTTATTTTTGAAGATAAGGTGAATATTGAATTTTACGTTTTACATTAATTTAAATTTGAGCAGATAAATTTTTCCCTTTGAAACATCACTTTAATTTTAGTCCTATTTAAAAAATATAAATAGTTGTAATAACTTAAGGCACTGTATATTTGTAAAGTATATTTTAAAAGTAAGAAAGAACCAAAGTTGGTAGCCTTCCATCTTGTATCAACAGGAAAACAAAAAGTCCTGAAACCTCAAACCAATGAAACCAGTTGGTTTCATTTCTTGGTTTCATTCTCTCCATGTGGAACTTGGTGTCATTCTGTCCCACAATATGCAGAATCTGTGAATAGTTGAAACACCAACGGCGGACACACATGAATTTATCTCTTTCAAACGAGTTGCATTTATTCACCTGTTTTAAAACAGGACAATCCTCTTGTAAATCAAATTTATCTTTACCACGCAGATAAATCATCTTTTTTTACGCTCGCAAAAGCAACTAGGGAAATGTTGTAGTGCTCTAATTTTTTTAAAGTCTTTTGATCTTTCTTCTAAATACTTTTTTTCTAAACTAAATGCCGGTGCAGTGGTTCTCCACCTGTGGTCCGCCCACTGTTTGATCCAGATGAGTCTTGGATGAGGTCTGTTATGGGGTCTGGTAGCACTTAAAAAAATCGCAATGTATAGAAACTCGAGCGGATTGAACGAGAATGGATTGAATTATATCCGTGCCGATGACTTTTGGCTGTTCAATTTGTGAAAATAACAGTAAACTAAACTTGTGCAGTCACAACTAAGATGTTAATACTATACTTTCTGCCACTATAAGTATTTAAAGTGAATCAAAGAGATCTGAGAAAAATTTTGAAATATTTCCGGATTTTCCGGATTTATGATAAAAATTATTCTCTCTGGTGAGATAAAATTAAATTTTTCTTAAAATGAAATTGTATTTCTGTGCAATCATACAAATTTTCATCCTAAATTAGGGTAAACGAACTTTCATTTTGAAATTTTGTAGGGGTGAAGCATTTAAACTTCGCAGGAACATTCTTTTTTAGTTTTCCTTTTCCAAAGTCAGCACGTGTTCTGTACTGAGTATTTTAGTGGAAAATTCGAATAGATTTACAACTGAAGTTTTGCTTTCAGCTGCCATTTTGATCGGGTTCCCATGCATGATTGTCATTTTTGTTCCCTCAAAACTAGTTAGTCAAAAGGAAAGGGTATTATTTTTCAAGACTTCAAACTGCGATGAAAATCCATATGATTTTTTATTGTGAGAATATTTTAGCCCTCAGTGTTATGACAGCACTCAAAAGTATCAATTTAATTAATTAGCTCTAGCGGATCAAATTTTGCAAAGATGATTATTTTATTATGAATATCCCTTAGTTTTCAATTTAATGACTCAAAAAAATATTTGCAAGAAAAAATTGCAGAAAATCATTAAGAATAATCATAATCAGAATAATCATAATCAGTAGACAAAGGGTTAAGCATTACGCGTGCCGTAAGGGGACATCCAAAAATTACGTGAGGTGTTTTTTCCAAAATCTGGACCCCCCTCCCCCCCTTGGTGAGATTTAGTGAGATTTTGCTAGACCCCCCCCTTCCCCACGTGAGATTTACCTATAACCTTTAAAAATAATTATTCTCCTTCATTCTTTCCTTTCTTATACTTAAAAAAAAGAAAATAGTATAATTTCTAACTTAAAAAGTTGACGTGAGATTTTAATCGACCCCCCCAGGTGAGATTTGGGGAGATTTTTCCAAACCAATCCTCCCTTTTTTGACCTCACGTAATTTATGGATGTCCCCTTATACGAATATACTAAATCGTACCACAGCTCAGACAAAGTAGCCTTACTCCTCTGACCACACATTTCAATTCAGCCCGCATTGACAACACTGGTTTGTGCGACGTCATTTAGAAATGAAAATACCCCAGGTGTTCCTTTTCCCCTTTGGAAAGCGTTGCTCGCCGTTATCTAGAAACGAAAGCGTACGATAAGCTCTGCGGGAAATTTTGAAATCGTCATCCACTGCCTTTCTAACGATGACAGTGATTTCCTTGCTTGGGATTATCTTTTCCTCGCAACCAGGGTTAATATTTTGCTCCAAAAATAAAAATAATTTATTTTAGTCATCTCCACAACGGAGAGATACCTCGACGAGATTCTAAAAAGTACAGAAGAGAGCGCCTATCTTCGAAAAATTAGATGCAGTATTTTGATTATCTGCATCTGATTTGATTAGATGCAGTACCAGTGGTTCTCAAACTGGGGGCGATCGCCCTCAGGTGGGCGATTTGTGTTATCAGGGGGTCGATAAATAAGTGGGGGGCGATGAGCATTCAAAGGGAGAAAATAAAATAATACTGTACTGACAGACTGTATTCAGACGTAATGTACCAAAACAAGTTAAAACCCTGTTTCTTAGGGTCAAATTTCCAAAAATTTTCTGGGGGAGGACACCCAAACCCCCCTTTTGTACTTGGGACTTAATTTTTCAAAACTTTTTATAATTAGAAAATCCTACTTAAAAATATATGTCCGAAATTCGGAAGAGGTTACATAACTAGTTAAAAACCTGTTTTTTGGAGTTCCAAAATTTCCAAAAAATTTCTGATGGAGGACCTCCGGACATAAAATTGCTTTATTATTTACACTTTACTTCAAATTAAAATTAAACATACAATGAGAATGGAAAGGGGGCGATAGGTGAAAGTCAACCTCTAGAAAGGGGGTGATGAGCCACAAAAGGTTGGGAACCACTGGTGTTAACTAGAGAGCCTGTATACGAGAGAGTTGACAACCCGGTATAGCTCGCTGATTGGTCAACAGCGTTTTCTGTTCACTGCAGATTTCCCTCCATTGAATTATCATGGGAGCGAGATCAGCGGCATGATACAGTTTGGACAGAATTGAAAATTTGGACAGTTTTAACTGCGCGCAAGGATGCGCAAAGACGCTTTTAAGCGAGTTGTCGTCTCTCTCTCTAGTATACAGGCTCTCTAGTGTAAAAGATATGCTTTGGCGTTGTTTATTATTTTTTTAATACAAACACTTTTCGTCATAATTTAATCATTATTATCGGAGTAAAACTGTACATCTTCATATAAACCTTCTAGAGCAGGTTTTTTATGTTTCCACCAAAGGGTATCTTTCACCGCATAGAGTAGTTATAAAAGCAGTTATTGGGAGTTGAATACGGAGAGAGAGAGAGAGAGAGAGAGAGAGAGAGAGAGAGAGAGAGAGAGAGAGAGAGAGAGAGAGAGAGAGAGAGAGCTTGTAATGTCTAATTGAAGGATGTTGTTTACAAGATAGCAATTCGTGGCAACAGTCCAACCCTTCCACACAATGTAATGTGCTGGACCAAACATTTGCAGTCGCTTTGTATCGATTTCAGAATTCATTTTTAAATGGTTTCTCTCCCAATTTCAAACACTTATAACATTTTGAATACACTTAGAAAATTTTCAATCACTTCCTCAATCACGTTTTTTTATTTCTTCTCAAATTTCAATGCAACAACAGTTGATCAATTAGATACAGAATATATTATAAAGTGAAAAATTTAAAACCATACAAATTTAAATTGTAATTTTTATCACCTGTATTATTTGTTTTAATTTTCTTCGACTCGTGCAATATTTCCTTCATTCTTGAATTAAGCAACATTAAGAAACTTAGAAAAGAACAAACGAATAATAGCCACAAGACTGGTTCTATTAAAAGATATATAAGGTATTAGAAATAAAAATATTTACAAAATAGCCTGGCTAGTCCATCTCTTATAAAAACTACAAATTTAAACAGTCTTACTTCACATTGCTTGCCAATAACTTGAACTACATCAAAGCTTGTAATTTATCAGGATGGAGAGATAAAATCAGAATTGAGTCCAGAAGAATTAATAACTAAATAGCAATTGAATATAAGAATTAGACTAAGTTTAGTACTTAATTTAATTAAAAGAATTGAATTTAAAATAGAAGAATAAAGAATATCCTATAATATTATTTTTAGAATTTCTTGAATAATTGAAATTAAAGTCACTTCAGTGCAGTTCTTAAAATTGCATGTTCTTAATGAAAGTAATTAAATAAATTAAATTAATTAAGTCACAGATTCTGCAGAACTATTTTAATTTTTGTCGGGTAAATACACATTTCCTTTAATTCAAGACACGTGCGTAAAATGACAGGGAGTGTAGAATTCTATTCAGAATCACCCCTCCGAAACGGGACTCTAGAGCGAAACAAAAGTTGCCGGATGAAACATACAGGTTACAGGAAAATACAGGTTAGGGGACATCCATAAATTACGTGAGGTCAAACAGGGGGTGGGGTTTGGAAAAATCTCACCAAATCTCACCAAGGGGGGAGGGGGGTTGATTAAAATCTCACGTCAACTTTTTAATTTAGAAATTACACGGTTTTCTTTTTTTAAGTATGAAAAAGAAAATCACACAGATAAAGATACTGCAAATTATTTTTAAAAAGTTATAGGTAAATCTCACTTGGGGGAGGGGGGGTCCAGCAAAATCCCACTAAATCTCACCAAGGGGGGAGGGGGGGTCCAGATTTTGGAAAAAACGCTTCACGTAATTTATGGATGTCCCCTTACTAATATATACTTATACTTACTTATAATATTCCCACCCTGTGCCAAAATATCATATTTTGATTTATTTATAGGTGTGAGGATTATACAGGGTGTTTCAAAAGTCCGTTTCGAGGCTTTTATTTTGAACCAACGTGTCCTAGGGTCAGGGAAGTAAGGTCTACTCCTGGGTAAATGACCCTGAGGAATTCATTTAGATGACTAACAGCGCCCCTAGTGGCGAAATAAAAAAGTTAAAAATTAATTTAAAAACTAAAGGAGATAGAGCAAAAACCTCATGAAGATTATTGTTGACAACGTTATGAAGAACTCACAGAAATAAGTTTCATGAAAATATCTTAAATATTCGCTGAGATATCAGCATTTGAAAATAGCACTTTTTCAGACCTCAAAAAAGAAACAGTTTGCAAATTTGCAAGTTTTACTGATTTTTTGATTAAATTTTGCCTTTATTCAACTAAAAAAAAGCACAAAAATACACAATAACACTGAAAAAATTGCAAATTTGCAAACTTTTTCTTTTTTGAGGTCTGAAAAAGTGCTATTTTCACATGCTCGTGAATATTCACGATATTTTCATGAAATTTTTTTCAGTCAGTTCTTCATAATGTTGGCAACAATATTCTCTTTGATGTTTTTGCTCTATCTCCTTTAGTTTTTAAATTAATTTTTTAAACTTTTTTTTATTTCGCCGCTAAGGGTAAGTCATCATCATCTATCATCATCATCATCGCCACGGTTAGTCATCTCAATGAATTCTCCAGGGTCACTTACATAGGGTAGATATTACTTCCGTGACCCTAGGACACGTTGGTTCCGAATAAATTCAGCGAAACGGACCTTTGAAACACCCTGTATATACAAGAGTTTGTACTCCTCAAGTAGAAAAAAGTTATATTTTTTTCGAGTTTTTTTTCACAATCTCGAGTTTTTTTACCCAAGCACGAGTTTATTTAATTAAGTTAAACCGTGATAATTTCCTATAGAATTTTATATCTACTCCCAACCCTTTGCTCACAATATAACTTGTTTTTCATTACTTTCTCTGTGATCTGAGGATTGCTTAGGGCAGGGATGGCGAACCTTTTTCGATCAGTGTGCCATTTATATTACGGTTTATGATTTTCAGGTGTCAAGTGTGCCACTTGTTATTTTATAAATAAATTATCTTTAAACCCTTGGAAAAGGATATCCTCCCTTGAGGGTTGATAGTTTAAAACAGGAGTTTCTAACTTAAAGTGCTCAAGTGGTGAGTGGTGGACCGTAAAGTCTGGTGTATATAGAAATTTATTTCAAGAGGGGCCAAAAATTATTCCTCAGCCCCTCCCATGCATCTTTAATAGGTTTAATGCAGATTTTTAATACATTTTTGGTAGAATTTTCATTTTCTAGAATTTAATCTAAAAATGTTAATAATGAAGTTCCAAGTAAAGGGGGTCCTGGGGGTCCTCCCCAGATAATTTTTGGAAATTTGATCCTAAAAACAGGGTTTTGAACAAGTTTTTGGTGCATTTAAGTCTGAATTTCGGACATTTTTAGGTATAGGATTTTGATTTTCATGAGTATTATAAAAAAAGTTTGAAGTAGAAAAAGGGGTTTGGGAGCACTCCCCTAAAAAATATTTGAAAATTTTACCCGAAGAAACTGGGTTTTAACTTGTTTTGGTATACCTTGTCCGAATTTCGGAGGGGGCAGGGTCCCTTCGCCCCCCCTTTTGCAATCCCCCTTTTGCAAGTAATCAGGCTCTTTTTGCATCCATGATTTTGTTTACTAAAGGCTTAATGTCAGTTGCCTTACTTAATTATCATAAGGGCGGTTGGGATTTGCTTACCTTTCTGACAAAAGGGGAGGAGGGAGTCCAAAATGACCAAGAAAATGTTGTTACCTATGAGCGGCCCAACGGCATCTAAGAGGTGAGTGGGGGGTTCGGGGGTTCTCCCCCGAAAATGTTTTGATTTCAGCTAGCTAAAAAGTGTTCTGAATCTGGTTTTCGGGAGTTTTCAGGTAGTAGGAAATATCTAGTTTAGTACTAAAGTTTTTTTGTGTCATTTTTAGTGACTGTCGTGTGCCACCGAAATATCGGTCGCGTGCCACCCAGTGGCACGCGTGCCATAGGTTCGCCATCCCTGGCTTAGGGGATCCTCCTTTCCTAGATGATTCTGAATTGTTCTGGGTACGTACTTTACAACCTCTATCATTTTTCCTTGCGTTTTGAATTGCCATTTTTTATCATTTCACACCACTCTCCTTCCTTTTTTAAACTTTTGTATAAATTATTGTCTCAACCCTTATTTAATTATTTTTTTCGCTCACTTTACAATTATTTTAATACTTACTAGGTATCTATAAGGAAATCCATAAACCCATAGACGAGCAATAGCTCTTTGGAAACAAATATTATTATTTCATTATTTAGTTATGATTTAAAATTGCTCGTGATTTTGAGTTTTTTTCCTCTTCAACATGTATTGCTTTAATGTTTAATGTATAATCATTACCTACTGTCTGAGAATGAGATTTTTATAAAAAAATGAGAATTTGATCGCCTTCCTTCAATTATGAAAAGCTTTTACAATTTATGAAGCATAAGATAACATGGAGTTACGAAATTTTTTCGTTAGTTTCTTTAGAAATTCGCGATGTTATTCTACATTGTGTATAATTAACTGGGACTTTCGTAAATGTTAACTTCCATGCGTGTTGACCTTCTTCTTCCACCTTTAGAAGTCCCATTTAAGATCTGTCTTATAACACGTCATGTCTCTCATGTTCTCATATCTCAGTCTCTATCATGGTATTTTCCAAAACCATATGCCTCTCCTCCGACACAATTAAGTGAATGCTTTCACAGTCTTATGTTTTCTATGATGCATCAATGCTCTTTCATAAAAAAAATTCTGTGTGCAACGTTTGTTACTTTTTTATACCAAAAAACTCGCACTATGTATGGAGCATAAATAATTTTGATATAAGGTGAACCCACCATATTTTTTTCCAATCCCCACTATTTTTTTTACAAAAAAGAAATCTCTAACTTATTTGCTCGTATATTTCACCACTATTGTGCATTTAATCATTGGCGTCGTCGGCTCCTGAAAATTGGGGGGGGGCCTCAAGGATTCGGGATTCCTCACAAAACATTTTTAGAAACTATTGGATAATTACCCCAAAAATAATCGATTTTCTATTTCTCTCTCGTTTAACAATTTTAAGGTGGTTTTGAATCAACTAATTAACATCTGGTACAATTTTTTAAAAAACGGTTCGTAACTTTTCACTAAAAGGGGGGTCTGGGGTTCCTCCCCCATAAAATTTTTAGAAATTCGACCTTTTAAATACAAGTTTAAACTAATTTTAAGTGTTATAAGATAACAGTTTCAAAATAAAATGTTTTATACTTTAACCAGTGCTGTAGCTGGATTTTTTTAGGGGGTCTCATTAAAATATTATTTTTTTTTTAGCTAGAAACATAATTTTTTGTTCGGATAATGTTTTCCCATACTCACTTGCTTCAACCTACTCTAAATGAAATCGTGTTCTAAAAATGGGGTGTCCGTCCCCCTCTTGTATACATGATTAAAAGTTGGAGAAACACACATTTTGTAAATTTTCGGTCGCCTTTAAACGTTGAAAACAGATTTTTAAACAATGTTCCCAATTATTGGGGGGACGGCGACGACGCCCGTGTAACCTAAAAAACAACATTTCCTAATGCTTTGATTTGTTCAGAGCAGGTGCTGGGAGCTTTGCAGCAGAAGAGAGTGTCTGGGACAGGGGAAGTCCCGATTCCGGGTCAATTCCAGAAGAAAGGCCCTGGGACATAATATGTGAAAGAAAGACTCGTTGCCATGGTGATGCCGTCTCCGGGCCTCTGGTGCGAGGAAGCAACGGAAGATGGCGCTCGCGACTTCCGTCTCCGATTCCGGGGCTTCGAGAGAAGGGAAAACTTTTGGGGGATGAGGGGAAGGGGTGTGGGGATCAGGGGCGTAGCGAAGGGGGGGGGGAAGTCCCGGGTCTGGACCCCCCACATGGGCCCGACCCAAAATTTTTGAACCCTTTTTTAGGCGTTAATCGTTAAATATTCCTGTACCTACTCAAAAGAGGGCGTCTATGTCCCTTAAAAGTGTCTAAAAACCACCTTTTTTGCATGTTTAAATCTGAAATTTTCCGACAAACGGGGATTGAGGGACGATATAAGGGGAGGGGGTGACAAAGGGTGCTAAAAGAGTAAACCAAACCCTGTTTTTAGGGTCAAATTCCAAAAAAAATTTTGGTGAAGTACCCCCTGAACCACCTTGGGACTTGGAACTTTATTAAAAACAACTTTTTTATGATGAGTTCGTCAAAATACATAACTCTTAGCAAATAATAAATTCCTGAAAATATAGTGTTCGAAATTCGGATTAGGTGTACCAAAACGAGTTGAAAACCTGCTTTTTAGACTTGAATTGCCAAAAAATTTCTTGGGGAGGTCCCCCAAATACCCCTTAAAGTAATTAATTTGATTATTTCCAACCTTTTTAATATTATATTCTTTGAGAAAATTCAATTTGATTTTCAAAATTTTTAGCTCCCCTATTTTTTTTCCTTAAAAATTATCTGGCTTACAAGGAGCGGTGCTCCTCGGTTATTACCTCATAAATGAAGTTAAAAAACTCCTTTTAAAAACAAATTTCCAAAAATTTTCTGGGGGTGAACCCCCAAACCCCCTCTTTAGAATGGAGCTACTGAAAACCGAAGTAATACTTAATCGTAATTATTACACTAATTATTAATAAATTATTAACTATATATTAATTAACACATCAGAAGAAATTAAAAGTAATGTGAAAATTATAAATTTATTTCACTAATTGTAGAAACTTTTTGATATCCAATGGTAAATTTTTCGCACTGGACCCCCCCCCCAAAGGAAAATCCTAGCTACGCCACTGGTGGGGATGAAGGCCTTTCTCTGATATTTGAACCAGATGGAAACGAACGAGTTAAAATGCTGTTTTAAAGGGTCCAATTTCCACAAATTATCAGGAGAAGTATCCCCAATCGTGCTGTAATTCTGTATTACTTAAAATTACGTTAATAAAAAACACAAAAATTATTTTATATAAAACATTTTTCGACCTAATAAGAATGCATGGATTGGGGGATTGATGGTATTTTAAGTGGTTATTCCCCAGGAGCAAAAATCTAGCTTCTGGCCTGAGTATAAACTGACTTTCTTTCACGGGCCCTGAGATGAGTGGGGTGCAGAAGAGTGCTGTCTAATAGGGGATTTCTTCCGCTCTGCAGATATTTTTCACACCTCCTTTTCGGCCGTAATTTTATTTAAAATTTCTCAATTCTGAAATATTGATGTTGCTCAGGGCCCCAGGGCCCACTGTTTAACAAAGTATCCGAAACTTGTATTTCAAACTATCCCACTTGTATCCGAAAAAAATTAGCACATGGCATTATGCGTAGTCATAATTTAAGAAACATATTGTTTCACTGGAGTATTTTTATTAAACTAAGGGTGAGGGACCAAAGCATTTTAGGGAGAGTGTATCGTAACTCTAAAAAGTCACTGTAATGTATAGAAAAAAATCAATATTTTGATTTTTTGTGCTCTAAGGTAGAGGACCGCAAAGGTGCCCTCCTTGGGGTCGGTTTAGCTAGAACAGGGATCTCCAAAGTAAGAATCTCGAGTCTTTGGAGCTCGGCCTTATTAGGGTATACTGAGGTCCGCTAATTTTTATTATCAAGTGTGCGACTGGTTTTTCTGGGTATCCGGTCCAGAGTATTATGGTTTAAAATTTAAAATATTATAAAATCATGAAAACACAATTTTGAAACAAAAATTTTACAAATTTATTCTTTCATTTAAATTCTCTCAAATTCTTCAAGCTTCGAATATTCAAGACATACTATTCCAAATTTATGATGGATTATTCTTTTGTTTCGGATAAAATTAAGATATCAGTAGATTTCAGAAAGTTTTTTTAATAGCGAAATTTGATTTTTATGATTTCTAGTAGTCTTTCAGATTTCATGATTTAAAAACAAGCAACCGTACAACTTTAGGTCTCGAAATGCCAAATTTAACAAGCACTCTTATAAAAAAGGGGCTGATGGAACAACACAAAAATATATTCGTGCGAGTTACACTCGTTAGCGAAGGGAAGTGGGGCAGTTCTAATCAGAGAAACAACCCCGGGGTGGGTTAAGTACAAGTCAACAGCAGGGTGCCGCTGCTTTTGCTTGACCACCAGGGGGCACCTGTTAACTACAGTAAAGGACTGCTCTCTTTTTTAGGAAAGGGTTGAACGACTTGTAAATGGACTCGCGACATTTTATTTCTATACACTAAAAGTGGGACACCAGTCCTACCAGGGGGCTCAAGGCTATGGAATCGCTCAACAAGGAAGAGAGAGTTCCCAAAATATTCTGAAAATAAGTACTTAATTCTGTAGCACAGTTTTGGTAGACAGTAGACACAATTCAGAAATATTTTGTTTGGTAAGAAGTGTTTTTAATATTTTTTTTCAAGAAAATCAAGTTGCTCTTGAGTATAGTATTTAAAATGTTTTCGAAAAAAATTAGTTACGTGATCAAATAATTTAAAGAGACCATGAGAATCCAATTTATTGCATCGAGTTTTCAAGTGTATCTGATTATCTAACGGTTCACTGGTATGAACTTAAAAAGAACAGTAAATTATGTAATAAGGTATACATATCTCAAATAAAAAATTAAAAATAACCCTCATAGCCAAAACGGTATGTTTGTAACTATCTTGTGTTGGTAATTTTAAATTGATAATTTCCTTTAAGTAATTTTAACTCCTCGAATTAATATTTTTTGAATGATAAAACCTATTTATCAGCTCTAAATTCGTTTAGAAAAGACATTTTAAACATTTAAACTATTTAAATAATTTTAAAATTATTAAAATGTTGAATACATAAATATAATTTACTTTAAATTTTCCACAATGAACAATTTCTTTAAATATATTAATGATATTAGTTCCTTCAGATGAAATTTGTATTTTGAAATAAAAATTGTAAATGTGTTTATTCAAATTTTATACTTTGTATCCTAGGGGCGTTGTGACGAGATCGAGTGATACCTCTTGAGAAACAACGCGATGCTGCGGTATTTCCTTCTTTGCCAATCCAAATGTACTCGTATTGTTAGAGGCTGAGAAACTAGAGCTAAGTCTCTTCTAAAGTAATCCCTATGTCAGCTTCTAAAATGTGGCCCACGGTAGCAGTCTCCTCCTCACGGAGATCATCCGAAAATTACGCTGCAAATCCTCAAAACACATTTAAGAACTATTTTTTGTCCTAAAATTAACAAAACTTTAGTTTGGGTTATTAACTAGAACACTTTAGTGTTGTAATAGAATGATAGAACACTTTATAGTGTTAAATATGTTGGAATGAAAATATGCTCTTGCTATAGTTTTTAAAATCTGGATGTGTCGAAATGATCGAAACATACTATAAGATTAATTCACATCTCTATTTTAGAACACATTTATAGATTTCAACACTTTTCAAACATATTCGAACACTTTACAGCACAATAAAGCAGGCCCGTAACTAGACTTTTTTTTCGGGGGGGGGGTTGCAAAAAATGTTCTTGAAACTTTAGTTCGATTTTGCTGGTGACCTATAAGTAAGAAGACAGCGGCGGATCCAGGATTTGGTACTTGAGGGCTACAAATTTTCAATATCAAAATCATCTTCTAATATCCTAAAAGGGGGAGTTTGGGGGTCCTCCCCCAGAAAATTTTGGAAATTTAAGTCTAAAAAGCAGATTTTCAACTTGTTTTGGTACACCTAACCGGGATTTCGGACATACATTTTCAAGAATTTAATTTACATTTCGGTAGGATTTTTGCATTTTGAAGAACTTTTTACAGAAAAGTGGTAAATATCTGATTTCACTCATTTTTAGACTAACCCAAAGAGGACCACTCCCTGTGAGTCCCAAAATTTTCAAAGAACGACTGATATAATAAGTTTCCTCCACTATCTGGCCATTTATCTATCTATCTATCTATTTATCTATCTGGCCACTATCTTTTCTGCCATATCTGGCAGATAGTGGAGGACTAATCAATAGTCACCACTTTTTCCGTTATAGTCGGCTAGACTAAAAGCCCTCCCTCCGCTCTCTAGCGTTACCTTCCTATACCGTGCTGATGAGCCCTAACAAGGGCGAAACCGGTCCACGGTTGGAGGAGACGCTTGAGAACTGGAGTTTTCTCACACAAACTAAAGTGTTTTTTAATATGAGGGTATAAAAGGTATATTCTTAAATGCGTTGTAAGCGTTTGCAATGTATAGATATTGCAATGTCAAAATGGAAATTCGCTCATATAGTTTATGAAGTAGTTCGCTCATAGTTCATATAGTTCTTCCTGTGATTAGCGGGCTGTCTCAAGCCTTAAGTTTTAAAATTTAGTCCAGTGAGACCATGGGGGGCTATATGGAGGGGCAAGTTGTTGCAGTATTGTCGAATGTTAAATCCTTCGGGTAACAGTCATCAATTTTAGTGCGGGTGTCTTAATTTTTTTTTTTTTTTTTTTTTATTTCCAATGGGCGGGTACTACTGGACATTGTCCTTGACCACTGAACTGCCCTAAGAAGTACCTACTTAGCGTTACCCAGCGAGCACCTGTGGACCGAAGCCACGGAGGTGAGGTACTGTTACCCGCGTCACACCCACAAGGTGTGTCTTAATTTGATACCTGCAATGGCGCAGGTCATGTGACTGGGACTTATCAAAAGGGTTGTTGGACGTCACAGAGAGCTCTATCAATGTCAATAGTCGTTTATTGTGGCTGCCACCGAGCCGACAACACTTTTTAATCACACGTCTCATGAATGGAGGGGTGCAAGCGCCCTCTTCTGGCAGTGACGTCACTCTCTCGAGCCTTGCCAAGAAAAGGAGGATCATCTGTCTTTCTTTTCTTTCTTTCTTGTTTAGATCTGTTCGATCGACGCCATGGGAGATATCTTTTTTTATGTTTATTGAACTTCGACTGCAACAGTCAGTGGCGTATATAGAAGTTTATTTCGGGACATTCAAATATTTTTTTTCAAAAATATACAGCATTCATTGCCAAGATACATATCCTACATGCATACGCAATAGGTTTTAAATGTAGTTTTTTAGAATATTTAAGTAGACTTGAAGTAATAATGAAACTAATCTACATAATTTGGTGATATAACTAGCTGTAAACACAAAAAGAGTCTAAGGGGCCTACCCGTAAAAACTTTTGGAAATGTAACACTTACAAATAGAGTTTAAACTCAGTTTCGGACATTGGGTCCTACTGAGTGACAGCCAGGGGGGGCAACACTTGAAATAAAGTTTAGATAGATATAACTTTGCTTTGGTGGATTATTTTTATATCCTTTCTTTAAAAAGGGAGTCAGGGAGACAGCCTCCTTAAATTACTTGGAAAAATTATCCTAAAAAAACAGGAAATTTACTCACATTTCAATTAATTTTCAATATAAAAAACTTGATCAACCTATAGAATTTGGGGGCATGCATGTACACAATCTGCAAACAGTTTCGGTGTTTGTTTTGTTGTAACCACATTCAATATATGATTTCAGAAATGTTAATATTTCCAATATTTTTCTACGCATAAAAAATCATAATTTTAGGTAGTATTCGAGACCTTTTTTATGGAGATGACAGATAAACCCTGGAGTTAACAAAAATTTGAATTTACTCAGGAATATGTATAGATGGACTCTAAATTTAATAGAAAAAAAACAAGATAAAGCCGTAACTTCTCGATCCTCCTTTTTCAAATAAAACGTATTGATATCATAACAAAATCCCTTTCATAACTATTTCCTTTTGTGAGAAACAAGATTTAAAATGGAGAATTTTTATTTAAAAACTAAAATGTGACTCTCCTTTTAAGTTACAAGCATGTATAATTTGTAACATAATGGAGACTGAATATCGTGCAAATGAGTTGATGCATTCTTCTCTACGAGTGAGTATCTCCGTGTTTATCGATGATGTCTGGGAATGTCCCATTGAGTCACCGCACGCGATGGCTCACCAGGGTGGCTCAGTACATCCTCCTTCAGCTTCTGGGATTGGTTAGCTTTTTCCCTTTTTGTTTCCCACAAACATCAGATTTAGTTAAACAAAAACCTGAAAACAGTTTACAGGATAATTAAAATAGTTGAGAGGGAGATAAGAAGTTATGTAAAGAGGGAGAGATATTGTGAGGAAGGAAGAGAAAGAAAAATTGTCAAATCAATCATATTTTGTGAATTTTTTGTAACTTGTAGAGCATAAATTGTAACAATGTAATGTTTCAATTTTAAATGAAAACAACAAATTTATTTTTGACAAAAAGAAGAATAAACCGATTGACGGAATGGGACGATTCGGCGCGGCCGATTTGGCGCGGCCGTTTCGGGGCCGGCCCGTTTCGGCGCGAGACAAAATTTTTTTCTTCGAATTTTTAGAAGGATTATGAAAGAGTTCTATTTACTTTCATTTTGTTTCTGGCGCCGAAACGGCCGCGCTGAAACGGAAGCGCCGAATAGTAGTAGACCGACCAATTGAACACATTACCTAGAGGTAAGGATCTTAGACAGGTATAATTATAACGCGGTTAGTAACATTCATTTAAAACAAAAAAAAACGACAACAAATAGGTACTTAAAAATGTTAATAAATTTTTTAAACAAATGAAATGATCAAAATGTTGCTAATAGTCAAAAACACTATTAATATAGCACATTTTAGCTATTTCTATATTACTTCTTTCTCTCTCTTTTGATAGTTTCATTAGAGGCACTCTAATCTAATCAAAAATGGGAATTTAGAAACTAATTTAAGTATACAAACATTCTTTAAACACTCATGGGGAAAAATTTTAATACTTTTCTTTGTTTGGTTCAAAAAGTGTTTGTACGCTTTTAAGGAAAAATAAAGGATACATTTCCCAAACAGAGTGCAATAATTCGTTTTCTATGAAATTCCAAACTCCTGTCTATCAGTAATCATCTGTTTTTTCAACTCTTTGGAAGGCTGTTGAACTCGTAGGAAAGGCGGTTCTTTCGATGCAGCAAAAACAAGTTCCGAATTCCTCCGGAAAAGTTTCATTACAGTGCACGCGAAGCAAGGGCTGCTTCGGCAGAGCCGCGCCATCTGTACGCCGTCGGTTGCAACTGGCCGCACATTTCAACCGAATTTTCCAGCCACAAATAATCTCTATAGAAATTTATTGCACACATTGCCCCCCCCCAGTAATTGCTAATACTAAGCCTCCCAGGCATACCTATTACATTTAAATATATACTTTTTAGATTTTCTTCGCGGGATTATAGGCAGAATGAGAAGGGAGTAAAACAAGGGCTATAGCTGATACATAGTGCTTTCCTTTAAAAAAAACAATTTTTCATTTTTCCTTCATTAAAAGCTTAAAAAATATGATAATTAAATTGAACAAAATAGTATTGTAATGGCTCATCCTCCCCTAAATTTTAGTGCTTAGTATTTTTAATTCCAATTCTCCGTTACAAATTGGCAGACCATTAAGTAAGAATAAAAAATAAATAATTTTCTAAAAAAAAACACGTTCCCTAGGAAAAAAAACACGCTTGAAAATACTCAAAAAATTAAGAAAAAATATGATGGAAAGGTTTATTTTTATAGAATAGAGAATTGTTTAGATAATTAAAGCCAAGTTTATTGCAAATTATTTCTAATATTAAAACTGTTAAAAGTTTTTCTCCTCAAGAGTTTTGTCTTCAAACCACAACGTAAAAAAACCATGTACCCTAAAAGAAATCCTTCTTCTTCCACCCCCTCAAAGAATCTACCCTTATATAGAACTCAAACAATCGAGTTTCGCATTCACGGCAATTTCATCAACCAACTCCTCTTCACACCACACATAAACATAGAAATCAAACTCTTATGGTTTTCAACATTGATCGATACAAAAAGAAAAACTCAGGACCTTCCCACCACGAGACCATCCACAATCCATCCCCACACGCATTTATGGAATAAAAAGAGGGACAATGGAAGAAAGGCGCGCGATTCGATCAAGGGAGGCAGCGGACCGATTAAGAACGGGGCCGGGGGTCGTCAGGGCTGTCACTTCCGTTTAGCCGCCAAAGCGGAGCGAGGAGAATCTTCTGTCGCCTTTCTCGAATCCCCCTCCCATCGGATTCATGCAGTGCTTTAACGATTCGGACATCGATTTGATTTCTTCTGATGGGAAGGTCCAATAATAGGAACAGTTGGTTTGGGGTCTTTAATATATGGGAACAACACTATGGGTATGACAAGAGATGTCGAAAAGAAGATTACTTGGGGGTGGGGGTCGTTCAAATATTACGTAAGAATGTTTTTGGTACACCTCCACCATTCTCAGCTAAAATCTCCTCAATCGTCTTAAAACCTCTTATTTATAAATATGTGCGCAACTTCCCATCGTTTCTTGTACAACTGTAAAGGGAATGTCCATAAATAACGTAAGGTGGGTTTTTTTTTTCCAAATTTTGGACCTCCCCCTTGGTCAGATTTAGTGAGATTTTGCTGGATCCCCCCTCCCACTTAAATTCTCATGCGATATCTTCTCTATAACATAAAGTTTTGATACAAATCATGCTAAAATCAAAAACATTGTGTCTTATACGTTGTAATGAGGTATTCACACGTTTTGAGATTAAATTTTATTAAAATAGTAGATAAAAAACCATGAAGAATGACGTTTACATCAAGTATTTTCGTAGCCTAGTTTTTCTGAGATATAAATTTTTGAAATTTGGTTTTTTGTTTGGGCGCGAAAACACTTTCGAATCACAAATCATGCGCTGTGAGGTCACATCGAATAGAAGCCAGTTTTCTGATCACGTGAAAACAGTAGGCACAATGGTTTTCATGCGCTGTGATGTCACATCTAATAGAAGCCCATTTTTTGATAACGTGACTTTTTTGGCAAAAATAAAATTGAATTTTAAATTATTTAAGACACATTTTTGAACTTAAAAATCATAAATTTGGGAGTTTTAAACCATAATGTATCAAAAAAGTAAAAAATCAAGCAAATCCCTCACTCATGCAAATACCTCAACTGACTGGCTAAAAATTCACACTATTGACTAATGTGTGCAGCATGTTTTCTAAACTTGTACAAAAATATACAAGAAGAACGTACATTTTCTTACATAACTTAATTCTTATCTTAATTCTTATCTAAACCATAATTCTATTGACTCCCCCGACCCCCTGGGAATATTTTACTAGATCCCTTCCAATCTTTTTACTTCATGTAATTTATGGACGTCCCTAAGAAAGGGTAGTAGGGTAGTATCTTTCCACACAACGAGTCGCTCCTAATTTGGTGTGGCATGTGAGCAGAGTTTGTTTTCCTGCAACAAGTGAACACTAGCAGTAAAACAACTTCTACAGAAACTGGTTTTGCTTCAAGTCCTTGCAGTAAAACACACATCGAGAGATATCTCGCGTTTTTAGTGAACTCATCATTCTTTTATATTTCTAAATGAACTCTATCTTTAGTACCTATAATCATATCGTAATTGTACAGTCTTGAGATTGAAAAAGCGTTACAGTGGACATAGTAGGCAAAGAGATGGGGTTAGAAAGATGATTCCATGTCCTTTTTTATGTTATAGTGTATTCTCGTTATTTATAATTAACTATTTTTCTTTCAGAGGTCATCTTCCTTTGCATCGCAACATGTTCTTTTTTGTGTGAATTTTTATTCCATATTTTAAAAAGAGCACACCGACAAAACCTTAAACACCAAATAATATAACCTACATTACTAAGACATCATTACAAAGACATCATTGATGATTTTTTATACTTTTTATGCAATTCTTAAAACTTAGATCGACCAAAATTCAAAAAAATTAACCAAGAAAGTAGAAACTGCTTATTTTGAGGGAACCGAAATTCAAACGGAGCAACGTCCCCCTTTCCATGATGGTAAATCTTTGAATTTTGCTTATCTCCCATTAATAAACTTGCAGTCAAATAGAATGGAAGATTGGTGAGAACTTTGAACTAAAATCAAATTTGAATTTTAGAAATTTCATTTGGTTAATTATTGTCAGACTGGACCAACAGTTAATAAAGTAAATTTGATCCTTAAACTAGCTCCATCTGGAAAGGTTTTTCGAAACGCTTGGACTTTTGAACCTTCTTTTCTCCCGCCCTTTCTTCTCTGGCAAACGACTTTCGAACATCTTTTATCGCATGAGCGAATCCGTTCTTATTTTTCCGTTGGACGATCTGGTGTGCGTTCGACAGCAACAGCCCCTCCCACTGCATTATTAATGGATTTTCTTCTTCTTTGCATTTTTCCAAAACTGGGTTCTCACCGATGAAAATTTTCTTTTCCACTCCCTTTCACCACTTTTTTCCTCTTTGCTTCGTTCCATTCCAATTCATTTTTTGAACCCATAATGTTCTTAATTTTTAAATAACTTTTCCCCCTTCAGAATTGTAAAGATATTATCAGAAATCAATTAAATTTGACCATATTCATAACTCTCTTTTACTGCACTCTTCGGATGATTAAATTAAGTTGGTATTATATCAACTAAATTGTTTTATTAATACATAGCACAAAAAATCTGATGGCATCAGTCACTGTACATATTAAACATAAAAAAAGATTTTAAAGCGAAAATATACATCATTATGAAACTCAAAGAACGCAATCAAAGAATGATGAAATAATTTAAAGTACAATTAGAAAATTAGCAAATCAGGCATAAATTCAAAAGTCGCGCTAAAAGCCAACAACTAATAAAAGATATGCGAAGAATACGAAACAAAGACAAAAAATTTGCATGAACTCCATCCAGGTCTCTTCGTCAGGGGGACAGGACCTGAGCAGAGGGGTGTTTCTGAACGTAGAGAACGACAAGGTTCTAACTACGCCTGTCCTCAACACCCAGCATGCAGAAAAATAGCAAGACAGACAATAAAAGAATCACAACAGAGAAATAAACAAATATATAACCAGAGTGGAAGTCGAGTTGAATTGTTAATTGATTTTGGCAATTAACAATTCAACTCGACTTAAGAAAAACTTTAAGACAGCGAAATTAAAATTTTTTTGCAGCTTTTTCACTTTTTAAGATAAATCTTTGACCCGATATGTGTTCTAAAAGAAGCAAATGGGACATGAGAACACATGTAAACGTTTGCAGACATCAGTGAAAAGCTCTGAGGCATATAGGGGGTGTTGAAACGGCAATAGTTTCAGAGAAGAAATTCGATCTCTTAAAAACTCATTTTAAGAAAAAAATCGAAATGTTTTTAGAGATATTTCTTTCTTTTCAGACATGTATACGTCCATAAACACAAAAAAATTTTTTTTTTTAAAAAAAGGAAAATTTTTTTTGAACGTTAATAACAGATGCCGTTCCTGTAAATCTATACAATTTTCTGTGCCGTTTCAACACCCTCTATATGCCACAGAGCTTTTCACTAATTGTATACATGTGTTCTCATGTATACAATGTATACATGTCTTAATATTTGCTCCTTTTAGAAGACATTTTGGGCCAAGGATTTATCTTTAAGAGTGAAAAAGCTGCAAAAAAAACAATTTGGCTATCTTAAAGTTTTTCATAAGTAACGATATTGAAAGAATAAGGATAATTTCTGGGTCCCCAGACCTAAACGCCTTCAAGCACATGTAAGAGCTACTAAATAATATAGTTGACGGTTTGATACCACTTACCAAAAATGACCCTAAGGCTAAAACTTGCCAAAAATGATGATTAGACCGATATATCTCAATAAAACCTTAAAAATGCCATTTAAAGGTATAGCACACGCGTTTGAAAACATGCGTTGAGTTTAGGAATAACAATATTCTTTAGAAAAAACATAAAATTTTCCATTAAATACCTCTCACATAGACGTTTCTGTCACTGCTTTCACTGCTTCAAATGTGTAATGGAACTCCATTATCAATGGAGGGCCCATTTACCCCCTTAAGTTATTGGTAGATAAAATTTGTTCTTGGGCCCTGTATTCCCACTAGTTGAACATCTTGTGGTATGATTTTCATATATGAAAAATAATTCTACTAGGTGTTAGGTTGAAAAAACAATTCCATGCTTAACTTTTGGAAGTGAGTGTAATTCACATTAAGAAAAGTCACATGCTCAGCAGGGGCCATGAGTTTCAATTTCCTCGCCCGATTCCGATATCCCAGATTGGTGCACCCAAGGTAAAACCACATTTTTCTGAATTTTATCTCACGCATCTCGTAAATTCGGTGTTTTATAGCCACCCAACACCACAAACACTTCCTTTTATTAGCCTCGGAATTTCAGTGCTTTTCATAAATCGATACTTCAAAAACAATCGAATAGAGTACGACAGATCCAGTAAGAAATCGGGATATCTACTCGATCTTTACGTATTCGATCCTGGGGATTTCGTGAATCGATTTTTAAATGAAGACATAACATGCGTTTTTGAGAATTCCTCGTACGCATCGATAGAAACTCCATTCACGTCTGCCTATTCGTCATTCTGTGTGTGTCGTAAACGTTTTGTGTGGAGAAGAATGTTTCCTCACGGATGGAACACTTTTTCAGGAGAGCGGTTGTATTGGTTTCAAAAGAAAATTAAATACCATGCTACAATCCTTCTAACAGGACTGTTAGGCATGGTCAAAATTACTGTATAAAAAGAGATGAAAATTATAGACATTAGCTGACTATTGGAGACTTCGTCCTCTTCTTTTCCATTTGCCAATTACTAGATATTAAAATTCTTAAGTGCTACTTATTTTTCTTAGCTTCCCACACGCAACCTTGCTTCCCAAATAAAATTAAATACGATTTTTTATAAAAACTAGGGAGCTGTCGCTCGCCAACCCCCGTTAACTGCTTACGCAGGGACTTTTGGATCGCTTCGCATCAGTGGCGGCTCGAAGGTAAAATTATAAGGGGTGCTGCTCCGGTGGTACCAAGTTGGCAACGTATTTTAAGCGATATAATGCCAAATTATATTTCTATTAAACAAAAACGTGGAAAAAATCAAATAGAAAAGATGGGAACAACATAAAATTTCGATTTCACACTAATAAGCATTCAAAAACTGTCACTTACCTATATTTAGCTGATTATTACGAATATGTAGAATCTAAGATGAAGTTTATTTCATTTAGTAAGGGGCCATTCATTAATTAGGTAAGGATGATTTTGGCAATTTTTGACCCCCCCTACCCCCATGTAAGGGTAAGTAAGATTTTTCAAACCCCTCCCCCCAGAATGGGTTTGACCCCCTCCACCCCCAAGTAAGGGTATGTAGAGATTTTTCCAACCCCCCTCCCCCTAGAGACCCTTACGTAATTAATGAATGGCCCCTAAGCTCAGAAGCAAATGAAACTAAAATCAACATTTTGAATTCAATTTGTTCATTATAAAAAGAAATAAAAACTTGGCTACAAAAAAGTAAACATAAATCTTTATTGACTTGCCGAAACATCAGAAAAGATTTTTTCCCTCTGTTGAAAAGAAAAAAAGAAGCTATGAATAAATATTAAAACAGTGTTGGAGTGAGAAATAAGCTAAAAAGCCAATGTGATTTATTAGTAGTAGAAGAAATCGTATATTTTTCTTCTTCCCTCAGTTTTTTTTTCACAGCTCTCTAAAGAGAAAAAGATATTCTTTTGGTCGGGGCTGCTGAAAAGCAGCCCCTTTTCTCCTAACAGATTCGCATGCTTAATTCTTGATATTTTGATTTGATATGGAAGAGCTAGTGTTTTATACCACGATTGGTATATCTGCGGGGGCTGATCGACCCGGAAAGAAATCTGTTGGCGAGACGGCATAGCAGAGAATTATTTATTGAAAAAGGATTATAAAGGACAAAGATTAAAGGGGGTAATAGATATTTTTTTAAATATTGTAAAGCAAATAAAAATTGGAATTTCGGGAAATTTTGGTTGGGGGTGCTGCAGCCCCGCAGCCCCTATGGACGAGCCGCCACTGCTTCGCATTCCCCACAAAACCCTGCTCACTGAAATTATTTATTTTATTAAACATTCGTTAAAACAATTAGTAGAAGAAATGTCAACTTACTTTCCAAAAACACACAACATGTCATCTTCATGAATAACACTCTTAAAAGTTAGAATATTTATTAACTCTAACTTATCAATGAGTTAATCAACATGTTTTCCTAGAAAATAGCCATCAAGTCTGCTCGTAACTATTTTTATTGCGTGAAAGGAATTATTTTCGTTGAAATGTATGGCGTCGATTGATCGTTGTGATTGGAGGTATAGTAAATTAAACAATTTCTTGATGTTAACCTTATCCATAATACAGAAAAATGGAAATATTTTAGAATTGAAAATTTTTTTATAAATTGTAATAGCTTATTGAACATCCTCAAAAGAATCCGAACAGTTTGATACCAACAGCATGTTTTACGGATCATTAATTAACAGTGGCGGCTCGTCCATAGGGGCTGCAGGGCTGCAGCACCCCCAAACAAAATTTCTCGAAATTCCAATTTTGATTTGCTTTACAATATTTAAAAAATTATCTATTTACCCCTTTAATCTTTGTCCTTTATAATCCTTTTTTCAATTAATAATTCTCTGCTATGCCGTCTCGCCAACAGATTTCTTTCCGGGTCGATCAGCCCCCGCAGATATACCAATCGTGGTATAAAACCCTAGCTCTATCATATCAAATCAAAATATCAAGAATTTAGCATGCGAATCTGTTCGGAGAAAAGGGGCTGCTTTTCAGCAGCCCCGACCAAAAGAATGATAGCAGCTTTTTCTATTGAGAGAGCTGTGAGGAAGAAGAAAAATAAATGATTTCTACTACTAATAAATCACATTGGCTTTTAAGCTTTTCACCACAGTTATAATTTTTAATTTATCACTATTTTCTTTTCAACAGAGAGACACATAAGGTAAATGTGGGTATAGTGGACACTGTACCAATAGTGGCCACATAGCTGATTAATTTTAAATAGAACTAGTTAGAGGCATCGAACAGCGTCAAAATTCATTGGCATAGTAGATTGTACAATCAGGTAAGCTGATAAATTACCACCGATACCACAGATCAGCATGGGAAGGATATTTAAATATTTGAAAATAACAACATCGGTCGAGTGACTGAAAATTGATTTCGCTTATTGAATCGCGTAAGGAAACGGGTATTTCGGAACTGATTTTTTCGTATTTATTACCACTTGATTGACTTTTAAATTTATATCAAGATAAATAAGAGTGTATAAAATAATGCTGAATAAAATTTATTTGAAAATGTTGACTTTACGAGGATTTATGGGGGTGTCCACTTTACCAACACATAATCTTAGATTTTCCAATAGTGGCCACCGCAATGGCTTCTAATAGAAACATAAATAATACTTAATTTGAATCAGTTTTTCTTCATAAACTGTTGACTGTGCTTTAAAAAGAGTGTTAAATAAATTTGGTTTCATTCTGGCTTCGAGAACCAATGTTTCTAAAACATTGAATTACATGCTAAATTCCTCTCAAATCAGCTACTGCGTAGACTTTGGGCCGAAAACTATCAATTTTTTTTAAATAAAGCTAATTTTATTGAATCTAAAATACATTTCGTTGGGGAAGGGAGATTTAAATAGAACTAGACGACTATACCAAGAAAAACCCCTAAATTT
Source organism: Tetragnatha versicolor (assembly GCA_024610705.1). Taxonomy (NCBI): domain Eukaryota; kingdom Metazoa; phylum Arthropoda; class Arachnida; order Araneae; family Tetragnathidae; genus Tetragnatha; species Tetragnatha versicolor. The sequence goes on from JANDEH010000019.1 coordinate 1,536,946, forward strand.
CATGCATAAACCCCTCATATAGGCAGAGAAAGACAGGTGTCCACTATTGATGCAAGAGGTGTCCACCATAGATACTCGTACAACAGCTACATCAAGGTGGCCACTATAGATGCAATTTGGAGTACTTTTAAAAAATTAATTAAAAATACTTTTCCCAATCTAATTAAAGTTTTTAATAGTAAAATCGAAAGAAGAAGATCCAATTAACCTAAAAATAGGATGATAACCGTTTCGAAGCAAATAAATTGGTATTTATTAAGAATTTAAGCAAAAATTTTCCTTAAAGTGTCCACTATACCCACATTTACCTTAATCTATCTGCCTGTTTCGGCTTAAAGATTTTTGTTTACTTTTTTGTAGTCACGTTTTTATTTCTTTTTATACCGAACAATTTAAATTCGCAATGTAGATATTTAGTTACATTTTCTAGAAGATAGTACTATAATGAAATCAACTTAATCTTTGCAAGATGTAATGATCAGCTAATAGCTAATTATAGGTAATTAATAACAGGTTTTAGAATATTATTTAAGTGTGAAATTGAAATTTTATATTGTTCCCATCTTTTCTATTTGATTTTTTTCGACGTTTTTGTTTTGTAAATGTGATTTTGTTTTTCTACCATAATGCTATTTGTCTTATTTCAATTTTAAATTAATATAGTGATATTTTAGTGTAAAAATATGAATTCAGTAAATGTATGAGTTCGCTCTATGATCTTTTTATTTTCTTGTAAGTATTCTTTCACTGAATTTTAAAATTTAAAGACAGAATCAGATTTATTAATACTTTGTACTCAAATCTGATTAAGGCTATACATAAACACTTTCCAAACACTTGATTTATTTGGCATTATAACGCTTAAAATACGTTGCCAACTTGGTACCGCCGGAGCAGCACCCCTTATAATTTTAGCTTCGAGCCGCCACTGTTAATTAAAAAGGCTTTCTCTGGAAACCATTAACCAAAAACTTTTTTTAGACTATTTTTTCTCTTCCTAAAATATTCAAACATAATACCATAAGTCAGGGGTTCTCAAACTTTTGAACATCGCGACCCACTTTTTAGATACAAAATCTAACGCGACCCACCTCATCTTCAGTTAATTATCTCATGTGCCCCCATAGAATTTTAACTTCGTGACTGGGGGGTGACTAACAACTATTAGGTCATCCCGAAAGTTTTGTCGATCTTGGGGGCATCAGTTTATAAGATATTTTTGACACTTTTCCATTATGTGATACCAATATAAACTGTAACTTTATCTACCGTCAACTTGGCATCTTGGCTTGATTTTGGGGACTGATCGACAACTGGGCTTTCCTTAAATCTATGATAATATGTTACTTCATTTCTTTTCTGCTCAAAATTTTGCCTTTTTCCTCAAGTTAAGATTTTTAAATTAAAATTAACTGGTTACTTCCCCAAAACAATTAAAGTTTGAAGTATTTTTAACAAGTGTGGGAAAATTTAACTTAGATTTAAATTTTTTCTGAGGCATCCGGGGAGTTTGATCACAATCATCCACATTAAATTGCTGGATTGCTACTCCTAACCATCTATTAAGAAAGATCCGGATGATCATTTGTAGGAATCTAGATCGCTGGAAATTCTTCCGCCGCTCTATAAAAGTAGTATAAAATAAGTTTCAATTTATTTAATAAAAAAGATCTTCCTTACAATCCTAATATGACTTAAAATTAAAGTTAAATTCCTTTGAATTTTAATTTTGAAAGTTTTCAATTAATGGCAACTTGAAGTAAACAAAATCTTATTAATCGTAGAAACTAGGAAAGCTGGAAAAGTGAGCCAACAAAAAAAGAGCCAAAATTCGCCAAATTGGCTTTAGATAGAAGTAGATGTACTTAACTGGTTTACCGAAATGGAAAAGTACCAAAAAATACGGGGGACGGATGGCCGGTTGGTTCTGCTCACTGCCCTTCACGCCAGCAGTATGTGTACTGTTTCCGTACTCAGTTCGATTCTGACCTTGCCCCTGGGTGTATTTTCCTTCTTTGTGTCTGTAAAAATTCTGTTGTGTCTGTCTCACTTGACGAAGGTGTATAAGCGGATCCTTGAGATCAAGCACACATACCGGAAAATATATCGCCTCTCCCGTGCAAGACTCACACAATTGCAAAAGTTGAAATATCTACTTTACAGGATCTTGGCGTGGAAGGACTTCTTTATTGGTCGCCAAGTCGAAAAAGTAGAGTCAAAAGTGTGATCTTTGGGGATTATTTCTATTGGCGCTAAAAAAAATCGCCAAAAACGGCTTTATGTGCTTGAATCTAAAATCGTGGTTTAGCTGGCATATCGAACATCGAAATTTCTTCACTGAATTTAAGCACCTTCGGGTGCAGTCAGTATTTGGGTGGGTGACCACTGACCAAATCAAGCATAGCTGCGTTTTTCTCTTTCCTTGCGCACATTTGCTTTTATTTTTCAGGAAAGGATCTACCTGTTATCAGAATATTCTGCCCTAAATAATAAATGATCATAGAAATATATTTACATTTTTAATTAAATTACGTTTCTTTTATAGCCGATTTCATAGGTAGACTTTATTTCCTGAGCAAATTATCACGAAAAACCTTTTTTTAATCGACTATCTGTGTATTCCTCGTGAGAATTATGCTACATGATCATGAAATACCTTTTGGTTGCACTGAAACAATAACCAGTCTTTCTAATCTAACTCTGACGATCAGAGAAAAATTTTAATTCATTAAAAAAGGTGATTACAAAATTACGTGCATTTTACTTTACACGGGGCATATAATAGGTATCGATACTCTCCTGAAAAGTAGGCAAAAGTTAGGTATGAGCAGAGGAAGAAAGAACAAACCGATGGTGGTAATGCTGAGAATGTTAGGAGGCATGGGTCACACAATCCATCAAAATAAGATTATAAAATACAGAAAGTCAACCAACTTATTTAAAATTTAAAGATTATTTTTAAGTTGGAAATAGTTTCAGCTTTAAATGAGGTTTAATAATTGAAAAAAAAGAAATATAACACTGACCCCTGAAGATCTCACCTGTCGGGTTGTCCATTTAATTAAATTAAAAAAAAAGGGTTCATACTTTTCCTATTTTGCTTAAGAATCTCAAGAAAAATTAAATATTTCTGATAAAATCCAAGTATTTAAAAAAGTAAATTGTGCATTTTATTATACACATTCATTATTACGGGCAGAATAATTTCAATGTCAAGTATAGGTCCTTTCCAGAAACGTAGGCAAATATGAGATCGAGAAAGGGGAAAAGAACGTGCCAATACTTGGTGGTCACCCTCCAAAGTACTGACTGTGGAGCCTTGTTTGGCGATTTATCTTAGCGCCAATTGAAATAATCACCAAAGATTAAACTCTAGCTTCGACTATCAACTTGGCAACCTTTCTAGAAGTCCTTCCGCGCCAAGATCCCGTAGAGTAAAACTTTCAACTTTTGCAATTGTGTGAGTCTTGCACGGGAGAGGCGATATGTTACCCCAACCCAACCAAAAAATACATTGTATACAGATGCTCCCAAGAGCGACAAAACTTTCGGGATGACCTAATATTTACTTACAACAATAAATTACTATAGTCTATTCCACAGAGAAAAATCCTAACAGAGGGTCCAAAACGATATATTCAAAAGTTGGATGGGTTGGAGGGCGCCACGATCAACTAAATGATTGACAGTGATCAAACCTGTGATTGGCTGTCACTCACTCTTCTATTTTCGAAGGAGAAGGAAAAAGTTTTTCTCAACCAATCAGGCTTTTCCGTCCCGCCTCTCGTGACGTTGTTGCGATCGCAGCGCCAAAATAGCCCCAAACTCATCCAACTTTTCGATTTCCAATAGCACCTATGGCGACGGACTCTCTGTTCTAGTACTCTGTGGTCTATTCACTTTGAATTGGCGCTTGCAAATATTTCCTTCCCCCACCACCGAATCAGTAACCATGGCAACGTTTTAAGTATTGGGTAGTATACTAAAAATTTTTTTATTTGGCAATCGGGATGGTGATTGTTTTTAGATTAAACAGATTTCTATAGATTATACAGATTGCTATTGAATTGAATAATACACTCAGAAAGACCTTTCAACAAATACTCCTTCAACAATATCGACAACAACTACAAGATCGATCACGGTCAAGGCAACAATTTGGAGAATTTTTAATTTTATTCATCATTGGTTGACTCATTTAATTTTATTCATCATTGGTTGGTAAAACAATCAGAACTCTGCAAGCTATTGCACTGTCATCGCATCATTTGCTCAATTACCCCGCTGAGTTCTGATTGGTTTATGATGTGTCAACCGATCAAACATTAGAGCTCCCAACTAAAGCCCTGGATAGCAAAGCTTAAGTAGCGATTCACTTTTATGTTGCCGCTTCCGATTTTGATTGGACGTTCACAGTCACGCATGTAAACAGCCGCCATTATGGGTTTTTCAAGCTCCGAGCCAGTGCGATAGATTTTCATACGGAAACACCTTTGATCATTTAATTTGCAGATTGTATAGTTATTAAAGATGCCAAGTTGTTATGCTTTTGGGTGTACAAATAATTGAACCGGTGGCTACAAGTTCTATCGATTACCTGCTGGGAAATTTTACGAAGGAAGACGAAAAGTCTGGCTGAATAACATCGGGAGAGAAAAGTGGAAACCAAATGACCACTGCAAAGTGTGTGAAGTAAGTTTATAAAAATCATTTAATTATATTTATCCAAATCAAGTTTTATGGTTTTATTAGTAATGTTGCTCAAGTTATGTATTGCACTTATTATACTCACTTGTTAAATTAATAAACCCGTATTGATGTTGTAAGGTGATCCGGTCATTATAAAAAGTAACACAGTTTTCATTACGCATTTTTGATTAATGTTTATAACACACATCTGTGGCAGATTTAATATGCATTTCGTGTGTCTTAAAAAAACTAATATAAAATATCCTTAAAAATACATAGTAAACAATAATATCCATCCAGTATCTTAAAATCGTTTTCCATAATAAAGTTAAAGTTATAAAACACAGTCTGAGTAATAATTATTATTTCTTTCAAAATAACCAACTTCTCGTAGAGATAATGTAAAAAACAGTTTTCCCTAAACTGTTACTGTTTAAACCGATTCTCTACATGTATTTAAAGAAAAATATTTTAGGATTAACCGGCGCAACTCTTCAATCGGACTATAATGGCTATGCATATTATTTCCCAAATGAAAATGTAACAATAATTGAAAGACACACTGCTAGTTGAGATATTTTAATGGTGTTAATATCGATTTTTTTGGCGATTTAACAAACCTCGACGCTTGTGCCTAGCTGATCCTAAAGTACCAATTTGTAAAGCACCACTTGTGCTTCGCGGTCGATAGTAATACATAATTGTTTACAATACATACCTTATTATAAATTTTTATCTAGGTCCATTTTACGGAGGACAAGTTTGAAAATCATGAAGATGATAACAGGCGCCTTCTGAAGCAAATGAAGTTCCTACATGTTTCTCTCTATACAAGGGTCAAGAAAACCCTCATATATATTATAGAAAAATTATGTTGATTTTCCAAATGGTAATAAAATCGTTAATAACTGAAGTTAATTTTATACTTGTTTAATGAGCTCATTATTTTAATATATCTTTGTTGAAATATACATAATCTTAATGAATATTTCATGCAGTTCCTCTTTGGTTAATAAAAAGCATTAGTTCCCCAGCAGCACTAAATTGTTTTTAGAAAAATATTAAAATAATTTTTGTATGATGAAGAAATACTTAATTTTGATGTTTTGAATGTATCATATCATGAAAAACTAAGCTTTGATATAGATTCTGAAAAGGTGAATATAGAAATTTATTCTGAAATTGTTGAGAGGGACTTGTCATAAATCGAAGAAAGCGCATTATATTATTTGTGTGGATGTGTTGGGAAGACTGTAATTAAACGAGGAAACCTTTGCCAAACTTGTACTGAAACTCTCAATCATAAACTCTGCAACACTAATTCCAAACTGAGATAGTTTCATAAAGATAAATCGAATCTAGTTTATGTTTCTCAGGAGGTATACTGTATTCTACTTCACATAGAAAAATTTTTCGGGCGAATGAAGAACGAATTTTGAAGGAAGATTTTGATACGAAAATTTTAAAATCTTTGAGGATTAGTTCTGCCTGTGATCATTTCAAAAACTTGCCCACGTCCTGTAATTTAATGGAAAAGCTTGCAATAAGAAATTTAGGGACCCAAAGAGTTCACTTTTTAATTAAAAATAAAAATCAAAGTATGAAATCAAGAAAAATAAAAAAAATGCTCGAGTAAGAGCATTGGAATGAGAGTATCAGCATCAGAAATTAAGTAGCTGTAAGTTAAAATATATAAATATATTTTAAGTATGTTTTCATACATTTAAAAATATTCCATTACTACTAAAGTAATAAATTAAATTTTACTGTTAAAATAATAAAGAAATTGAATACTGTAAAATATATGTGTGTGACATATCTTCAATTTTAAACAGGCACCTTATATTCCTTGCACCATCTCGTTATATTTTAAATAAGTATTACATTTTATTATCAGTTTCTGTTTCTTTTTATTTAAATTCTTAACTTAGTTTGACTTTAGTTAGCTTCAAGAGAGAAAAGGTAGGTTTTATGATTTAAAACACAAAAATATTTAATAGAATTGAACTAGGCTGATATACCAAAAACTAAATAAAGATTTTTTTATGAATTTAACAAACCAAAAAATCCCTAAATATAGCAGAGAAGCTTTGCGGAAGACTCCTTTTATTATTTTTTTAGTTATCTCCATTTTCTGATTGTTGCATTTCAACTATTGCAACTCCGTTTCCTCATAGCGGACTTACGGAAAAAACCCAAAATGGCGGACGATTTGAACTCATGTCGCTACTTAAGCAACGTAGCTTCATCCAGGGCTTTACTCCCAACGAGGCGCCACACAGACCTCAAGCATTAATTCCACTTTAAAACAAGCAATCAAAAAACGCTATGCTGTGAAGCCAGCTCTATTCGAGCCAGCCTCAACTGCAGTAGGAAAAATACTATTAACGCACCGGTCACTGAGCCTGCGCGAAGACCGTAACTATGGTTACGCTTCTACCGGGGGGAAAGCACTATTTCTCAAGCGCCAGTTCAAAGTGAACAGAGTATATACATGCACGCATCAGAAGAGAAATTAACTTTTTAGAAAAGTAAAAGTAAATATTTGAATTCGAGCGAATGAAATATTTTTAATTGTGGGTTATCAATGAACCCCACAATAAGAAGGGGGTCTGGCGGTTCCTCCCCCAGAGAAAATTTTGAAATTTAACCCTCAAAAACAGGGTTTTAACTTGTTTTTTAAGTAATATGGGATAAATTGTAGTTACATAGTTCGTTTCCTTAGAAAATTCTTAAAAGTTGCATAGCATTGTATGGGGAGTCCATTGTTTAGAAACAGTTTTTTTTTCAAAAAAATCTTATTTGAATAACTAACTAGTTTTTAACATTAATGGGACACGCATAGTATGTTTTTATTTACATTAATTGTCTTTCCCGTTCGACACCATGTAGGGTAGTTTTTCTCAAATATCTCCGATTTTTATCCTTTTTACTATTTGGTAATTTGATAAATTTCAAAAGTAAATAACACGTTTGTAAAAATTATAAAAAGATAAGGTAAATGTGGGTATAGTGGACACTTTAAGGAAAATTTTTGCTTAAATTCTTAATAAATACCAATTTATTTGCTTCGAAACGGTTATCATCCTATTTTTAGGTTAATTGGATCTTCTTCTTTCGATTTTACTATTAAAAACTTTAATTAGATTGGGAAAAGTATTTTTAATTAATTTTTTAAAAGTACTCCAAATTGCATCTATAGTGGCCACCTTGATGTAGCTGTTGTATCTATGGTGGACACCTCTTGCATCAATAGTGGACACCTGTCTTTCTCTGCCTATATGAGGGGTTTATGCATGAAATTTAGGGGTTTTTCTTGGTATAGTCGTCTAGTTCTATTTAAATCTCCCTTCCCCAACGAAATGTATTTTAGATTCAATAAAATTAGCTTTATTTAAAAAAAATTGATAGTTTTCGGCCCAAAGTCTACGCAGTAGCTGATTTGAGAGGAATTTAGCATGTAATTCAATGTTTTAGAAACATTGGTTCTCGAAGCCAGAATGAAACCAAATTTATTTAACACTCTTTTTAAAGCACAGTCAACAGTTTATGAAGAAAAACTGATTCAAATTAAGTATTATTTATGTTTCTATTAGAAGCCATTGCGGTGGCCACTATTGGAAAATCTAAGATTATGTGTTGGTAAAGTGGACACCCCCATAAATCCTCGTAAAGTCAACATTTTCAAATAAATTTTATTCAGCATTATTTTATACACTCTTATTTATCTTGATATAAATTTAAAAGTCAATCAAGTGGTAATAAATACGAAAAAATCAGTTCCGAAATACCCGTTTCCTTACGCGATTCAATAAGCGAAATCAATTTTCAGTCACTCGACCGATGTTGTTATTTTCAAATATTTAAATATCCTTCCCATGCTGATCTGTGGTATCGGTGGTAATTTATCAGCTTACCTGATTGTACAATCTACTATGCCAATGAATTTTGACGCTGTTCGATGCCTCTAACTAGTTCTATTTAAAATTAATCAGCTATGTGGCCACTATTGGTACAGTGTCCACTATACCCACATTTACCTTACTACATATCCAGAAAAATTCAAAATCTTCTCACGACCCACAGTTTGAGAAACTCTGCCATAAGTAATTCAAATAGATTCTCAATTATTCAAAATAGTTCGTCACCTTAGTATCAAAAACTACTATCTCCATTCGGCAAACTTCGGGAATCCCAATCCTTGGCGTTTAGATCGTTAGAGAAGATAATTTGATTGGTTTTGATCTTTTCTGCTCGATCAAGTCAGCGCTTACGAACCAAAAAGTGAGCTTCTCGAACGATCTGATCGCCAAGAATCGTGATTCCCGAAGTTTGCCGAATGGAGATAGTAGTTTTTGATACTAAGGTGACGAGTTGAAGTGCTTTTGAGATAGGCCCATTCTACATTTTCAAAAGACAAATTACTAATTCTGCAAATCTATAATAATAAAAGAGCTTTACCATTCATCGATCGATCGATTCACCTATCAACGCACAGCAAAATCTACCGGGGCTAAAGACTCGAAACTTGGTGTGGTGAAAGACTTTACGGTGTAAGCGCGCACTAAGAAGGGATTTTTCGAAATTCCTTTTTTCTGACCCACAGGGGTGCTTGGAGTGATTTCTACGTGTTTGAACCTAGCTCCGTCCCAAATGACCCCAGATCTTTGTAATTTAACAGAAAGGTACCTAGATACAATATCTAGAAAGGCATTTTTCAAATTTTCGATATTCGAATTTTAAGGGGTCTAAAAAATTCAAAAACCCAATTTTACTGAGCATAAACAAAGTTTTACATTTTAGAAGAAAAATATACTAATAATTTGTTATTTCGAAGCGACCGGTTGGTATTATCTTCTTAAGAATATTTCAAAGAAAGTAATTTTTGGATTTTTCGATATTTCATTCTGGAGGGGATGCACGGGGGTTTGAATATTTACTCCGGTTTTTAGTTTTTGCTTTCTATCGCCCACCTTATTAATGCGATTAGCATGAAATTTTAGCATGCTGTTCCTCACACAATCGGGAAGGTTTTCAAAAAATAATTTTTGAATTCAAACCATTCTAAGCTGTCTTTTTTGGCCCTTTTCTAAATTCTTATACCTAGCTTCAATGTTAAATTGATAACGGTTATTGCTCCTTCCAAGTGACGCAAAACCTCTATTGTTAGAAATATTTATTTAAAAATATTTTATAGCGAGTAGAATTTTTTAAAAATCAGATAAAGAAATAATTTGTGATAAAATAAATTTTTCTCTCTATATTAAAAAAAAGTTACTGTCACCGCCGCCGCATTTATTTAACCCCCCGTAATTATTTTATCAACCCCCGTAATTTATTTTGAGTGTTATTTGTGCCGATGAAAGGAAGAGGATTTTCGAGAAGTGTGCTTTACTCTGCTAAAGATCGATTGCAGATATTACAGATCGCTTCGCGATCTGTAAAGAGCTGCATAGCAGTTACGGGGGTTGGTGAGCGATAGCGAGCAGGGGGCAGAGCCCCCTAGTACAATAAATTAAAACTATTTCACCGAAAATTTTTAACTTTTTTCCATTCAATAGAAATTTAAAACAGCAATATTTCATCAGAAGAATTTTAGATAGTTGATATCAATAATTCAAATGATGTCTACTTTTATTTCATGTTTGAAGGCGATTCTTTAATGAATGAGTTGGTAATAAATCAACCAAGGGGGGTTCAGGGGGTCTCCCCCTGACCTTTTTTTAAATTTTAATTTTAAAAATCGGTTATTAACACTTTAATTCCAAAAACGTTTTTGTCAATCAACCAAGGGGGGTTCAGGGGGTCTCCCCCTTACCTTTTTTTAATTTTAATTTTAAAAATCGGTTATTAACACTTTAATTCCAAAAAAAAATTTCTGAATCAACCAAGGGGGGTTCAGGGGGTCTCTCCCCGACCTTTTTTAATTTCAATTTTAAAAATTCGGTTATTAACACTTTAATTCAAAAAGTTTTTTTGTTTTGTTTTAGATTTCAGGAAAGTATTTATTTTTTATTTGCTTTGAATTTATGAAAACAGCGGGAAGAAGGGGGGTTGATAAATATTAAGTAGGGAAGAAAATAATTCTTATTTATTTTATTACCCAGTTTGAAAATCCTTTTTTCCCGAGCAACGGCGGGTATATCAGCTAGTGTACTTATAAAGCAAAACTGTTTTTCTCATAGCTTTAATACTTTGTTATTTTGACTTTTAAATCTATACTTATGTCATTTAATAATCAATCATCTTTCGTAGTTCCAAAAAGTGAATTTTCATGTTCTCTTCCGTCGAAAGACCACAAACAACTGACAAATATCATCTTTATTTCTAACATAAAATGCATGACGATAAAAACAATGGTACATCAACAGTGCAAGGAAACAAAAGCGAAAAGTGAAAGTAAGCTTTCATATTGCTTTCTGAATCATCCTCGTACAACAACGATTGCTAAGAGAACTATAACCAGCTTTTATAGTTTTTGTTAAAACATATTTAAATACAGTTATATTCCTTTGGAATTAACCTGATCAAGGGAGATAAGAAGTGATTATTGACTTTCCACTGAATTTTTTAGGCAATTACGAACCAGTAATCAAAGAAGGATATGTCAACTTAACTAATACTAAAGAGAGTTTAAAAAAGATATAAGTAGCGACATTTGTTAATTTCAATTCAATGAAATTATTCTTTTAAAATCAATTGTTTTAAACAGTTAAAATTTTACCGCCAGAACTAGTTTAAATAAAAAACTGCGTCTGAAATTTGTGATCATTTTACGTGTCTATTATAGATCAAGGATATACAAGTACAGAGGATAATACTTTTTTATGGAAAAGATTATTTTACAACTTGAGTTATTTAAATACCAATTAGATATTCTTTGAGGTAAATTGGAAGATCTCAGTAAGGAAAGGGATGGATCCTAAAACCCTTCCATTATCATTTGTGCCATTTCTTATATACGGCTTATGATACATGTTCAGAAGAATGCGCGAACCTAAAAAATTTATACATATGTAAAATTAGTTAAAAAACACAGAATAACGTAAGAAGGGGGCGAATAGGAAAAACGTTTAATACCTCTTGTGTACTTTTTTTTATAATTAACTGGTCTGGATAATTCTTTTACTGATATGGTTCAATGATTCAAATCACCATGACGAGGATTGTCAACTTTGTTCACCAAGGTTGTTAACAACAGAGGTTGTCAAATGGTCTCATGTGGCCTCAATACCTTACCAACTTGAAAATCACATTTCTTAAAAAATTTTACCCCTTAACTGCGTTGATTTGGATTAATGATACCTTATCATGGTATCAAGGAGGTTATATTCCTGTGAGGAATATAACCTGCTTCAATTGGGATACATTTAGAAATACTAAAATTAAGAATTATATTTTATAAGAATTAAGCCTCAGACATAACTCGTGATAAATGCATTTGACAAATTGCAAAGATGACGCAAAATGACAACCCCTGTCAGAGAGAAAGCTACACTTCGAAAACCAAGAGATTCAAATTCATCAAGCACGTACTCGGAACGTCTAAAAACACTGAGACGGTCAAAGGCACAATCAGATATTCAGATAGCAGCTTCAGAAATTGATAATAAATTCGAAGTACAGTCTAAAAGGGTTGGAGAGTTCAAGAGGAGTTCCCTTGAACAACGCCATATTTCTTTGGTATTGCCATCAGCAATAGGAACTACGAAGTAAAATCCAGAGTGAAATTAAACAGAACAGAGTAAAATTATATTTTCTATTCATTTCTAAGCTATCTTGCACAAAATCTTTGATACATTTTAATAACACTCAATTTACTTCAGTTTTTTTAATTTCTTCAGATAACAAAATAAAAACAGAAAATTTCTTTACAGTATATAATTCACTTTAATATGTTTAACACTTAATTTTAAATAAGTAGAACTTCATATGATAATATGAGCAATAAGATAAATAGCATACCAACAAAAATAATTGGGTAAAATTAATAAGAATAACAAAAATATAAATTCAGCCAATGCAATACCAAAAACGTTCAGAAACGAATGATACAGATTTGATATTAAGTAACATTAAAAATACATATGCATGGGATACATATTTTATCACATCTATAACCATACTAGCTTGAAAAATCAATTAGATACTGTTGCGTTTATATGGAAACATTTAGACAACGATTCTCAAACCTATTATGCTGCGAACCAATGATTTTCTAACAGCGAAATACTTTTAAACTCCAAGAACACTCTTTCCGGAATGAACGGAAGTTGTGATTATATCACAAAGGATGTTTAAATAGTAAATCTGCTTTTCACAGTTACAAATGGTTCTTTTTCCAAGCGTTCACATTACGGAATCATTTTTAATTAATAAATGAATTGTTCAATTGCCCCCCTTTTCATATGATAGCGAATTCAAATATTATATTCATTATTAAGTGTAGCCATTTAGATTCTAATATTGTGGTTCCCAACATGTAGATGTCTGCGGACCTCTTCACCAGAAATTGAAGAGTTTGTAGCAGCAATGGAGCCAACTGCATCAGCTATCCATTGGAGTTAGCTCAATGTTCCTCAATTGAGACATGAGCGAACCCTTTATTCATCCACCTTTTTTAACCCTTTCGCAATGCATCCACTATTGGTTGGATGAACTTTTAATTCGCTAGTTGCTTATTGGTTTCTCCTCGATGAAAATAACGACTTTTTGAACACAAGAAGCTCCTTTATTTTTGCTTTTAAATTTATTTATTTAATGTTTCATATTTCGACAGAGTGAATCATATAAAAAACAACTATTTTTAAGACTTTTTACGTGTTCCCGAACTATACCACTCCGAACTATATACTCACGAACCATCACTGGTCCACAGACCACCCGTTGGGAACCACACTGTTCTAAAAGGTTAATTGAAGCCAAATTAACATTGGCTAATTAGTACAGAACTTAAAGGCTCGCTATGAGTATCAATATAAGATTGGAGCTAAAGTAAATTATCGTTGCAGTTTGAGAATCGCTCGCATAGAAAGCTTTGAAAGCATTTGAACAGTAAAAAGGAATGAAATGCAAGAAAAATCACTAACAGATAATAAAAAGCTAAGTTTGAAACAAATAAGTAGAACAGTATGAAAATATACATAACTTTGGGATAAAACAAATCTCTACTTCAAACCAAACACAAGTTGAGGATTACGATATATATCGACTTTAAAAGGAATTTAATTGATATATCATTTACTTAAAAAGTTTATCATCACTCAAAGTTAAAACAGCTTATTCAACATCTACTTTATATATACTTCTTTAAAACTTTCGAAACACTGCAGCATAAAGGGAGGCACAGAAAAACAAAGATATTACTTAGAAGCGTTTGTGAGTTTATTGGTATTTCTCGAAAACACTTATAAACACCGACACACGATTACATCGAGAAAAAACTCTGGAACTACAGAAAAAAACTTATTTTGATTCAAGTCGAAAATTACAGCTGAACTAGGACCCACGACCAAGATTTATGGCCGATCCAAGGGATCTTTTTCGTTTCAATACCATTCACCCGAATTCCGACTATCAACGCGACCAAGAAGTACCGTCATTCCATTTCAAGTTATTTTTAAGGGTTATTCAAAAAGACAATCTGTAAGAAATACTAGAGACCTATAATATTGGGTTATCAGGGGCTGGTTTCGATTTTAATGGCACAAGGCACAAATAAAGGCCAAGAGGTATCAAGAAGGCAACTTAAGGTCAATATACCCGATTGCGCCGAATTTAACCTCACACTTCAGATAACTCTTAATTATTGTTAATAAATATTTAAAAGTCTATATTGAACAGAGGTCAAGGATAAGATAGCCTCTTGTATCATTTCTATTATAGCTCTCGGCTCTATTTTTAGCACAAAAATAATATATGTTACGGGCAACGTGATAAATCGGGCATTATTAATAATGCCCGAAGTGGAGGAGGGCAATGTAAAAATACAATGGCAATTATCAATGAAATTTATCACTTTGCCCGCCTCCACTCTTGGCATTATTAATAATGCCCAATGCATCACTTTGCCCGTAACATATGTTCACAAGGCAAAAAAAATTGGAAGATGTGATTTTTAAAAACGAGCTTATGATATTTTTTGCATTAAACGCAAGCTATCTGTACAGAGGTTTTATAACCTCACCATCCCTTACTAAAATCCTGGTTTTGACAATCCTGTTTCAGAAATTTTAGATTTTTGAACTGATTTAGTAAACTATTTGAAACAACTTAAGTAAATAAAAACAAATACAAGTTAAAATCTTTACGATTAAATACGTGAGGTACGTGTATTGTATACCCATTGAATACGCTGAATTATATTTCATTGAATGCATATATGTTACTTTATTCTCGGGGGTTCAATGAAACAATCTGATCAATCAAAAAGTTAGTATGGTAGATAAATTTAGGAAATTTTACTGCTTGATTGATTCATTCGAAGCGATAGAGGTGAAACGAAGAGATCCACGAGGATCGACCGTTGGTCGCTTGGCTATTGGATTGAGGGGTTCTTTCGGAGCGAGAGAGAAATCAAGAGAGAACGGAAAAACAAGAACTGAAAAACACGCACGAACAACGTCCGAATAATAAAAGATTTACGTTATCAACAAGTTGTCAACACCACCGATGTGATAGAGAATGCTTGCTGCAGGTTTTTACACGGAAGGACCAGGCTGCATCGTGTAGTGTGCCCGGCCGCCTCCACACAATCCATTTTCGTTGCGTCACACTATACGCAATTAATCTCACTGCGCATTTCAAGTATCGGAAATTTCGACCGAAAAACAACACGATGGATTCTACTACAAATGGGTTGAAATAACGTAGTTGGGTTTTGAAAGCCAACTTAGAGATAAGTTGTCGAATCTGGATGGATCGAAACTGTGGGAAATACTATCCATCCATTGTTTGCAATAATTCCAAGCAGCCAAGCTTCGAATGGTTTCCAGAAATGTAGGCGCATGCAACAAGAATGGCTAACTCCAACAGTTTTTGTATTGGATTAGGCTAGTTGTTGCTGCAAGCGCGTGAATAAGAAACCATGGATAGCTAAGAAATGCTCCAGTTTCGACCCATCCCGATAAGACAACATATCTCCAAGTAATGAAAGGAGAATTTCACCATTTATTGCTGGTTAAGCGGACTAAAGCCCTAGATCCTCTACCTTAAGTAGCGACATCACGCTCAATTGGCCGCCATTGTAGGGAGAACTCACTACTAGTGACGATAAGCAAGACTATCCAGACTAGTAGTGAGTTCTCCCCATAATGGCGGCCGATTGAGCGTGATGTCGCTACTTAAGGTAGAGGATCCAGGGCTTTAAAGCGGACAATAGGTTGTTGTGAGTTTGTGAGTTTACACCTATATCTCCAAGTAGTCTTAACCAGACAATTCTACATGGAATTTTTCCAACGAATCCATTAGAACTAAAATACAACAATAACATTCAAAAAGGTTCAAATTAACTACTGTATGAAAGAAATTCATTGATCTAAAAAATTATCTCAAACAGGTGAAAACTAGTATTGCTCTGCATTGCGTCTTCTTTGATACATAGCCTGAAGTTTCGACTATTAAAGTGTGACGTAACTCATGGATCTCTATATATTTAAGGGTTTAAAAATTAATTTTTGAAGAGAAAAAAATCGAACACTCAGAGATAGGGTTGTTTTATTGCAATCTTAATTCTACTAGTTCTCTTGAGTGCGCCATCGACCCATTCGATTCTATTCTTTCAAAAATCAATTTTTGGATGGGGGAGACAGATAAACAAACTCGTAAAATGTGTGCCAACAAGTTTCTTTTGCCAAATGAATACTGATTGAGGTATAAATGTGCCCTTCAAGCTCACGAGGTTCGGCGATTGACTTTTCCTTAACTTAAGCTCTTTGAAACAGTGACCTTCACAGCACTACACTTGCTGACCTACTGAGAACAGCGTTTCTCCAACTCAACTCGGACGAATACTTAACCTTTAATACGACATTAATAAAAAGGAAAAGAGCACAAATCAAGATAAGATGACAAGACATTCTTCTTCAAGAGTTTGACAACACAAAAATTAGCTGAAATAAATGCACTTCGTCAGTATATCTAACTGTTGGTTAGCAAGCCTGACATATGGATTGAAGAGGACATTAATTTACTCCTTATGATTTCAATAGAGGGTTACTTCACCCAAGCTATAAATAATAGGCTTGTATTGCTACGGCAACAGATCACCACGAATAAATCTTCTTTTATGCATCGTACCTATTATTACGGGCATCTTAATATTAAGCAGGTTATTTATGGAACTTTCAATTTAAGTCCAATGTATATTGTTCAAAAATAGATATAGATCAAAGTCCATTTTTTATTTCTTTTTTTTAGGATTATAGAGATGTGAAAATGCAATAAGTCTCCCATCATTCTCAATGAAGGAGAACCGCTGTCTCGGGGGGAAGAAGTTCAAGGAAAAGCTGACCCCTCAGAATGGTTTGGTGCAAGATCCGCAAACGGGTATTGGTCCTCTCAAAAGAGATCTTGGAAAGCGCGAAGAATGATTACGTGGAAGAGATCTTGGCAAAATCAATCGCTCCAAAAGGCCGAGAACGCAGCCAATCGTGGCAACCCCTCAAGAGTAGAAATTCATCCAGCTCACATATTATGTATCCAATTACTAACTATTTTAATACCAACGTGTCTAATTACTGAAATCCTGAGCAGGAGTTTACAACGACATACTTAGCTACCTTTGTGGGAAATATAATGGGGATCAGGCGTCGCCTAAGCATGTCCTCCAGTATCTCGGACTTACAAGGAAGGACGTAACAGATCCTACTATTTAGCCGTCAAAAATCTAATGGAACTCATCTGAAACAACAACTCAGCTATCCATTTCACAGCCTTTAAAGAATTTTGCAAAAACCATTACAAAACGTTATAAGATTTCAAAAGGTTCTCTACTCATTTACTTCAATTTCGTTTGTCCAACTGATGAGATTAATGACAGATGGATCGGTGACTTTATTTGGTTTACCTGCCACATATATAAAATCATACAACACAAACCTCGATTGTGTCAGGTCACATGTTAAACAGAAAAGTCAAAGGAATATCTTTAAAATTAGTATACAGACCCTACTCTTAACAATGGATGAATTTACCCTTATGGTGAATAACTCAAGTCACATTTAGACAAGAGGGTCAGTTCTTTTTTTCGCCTGATTTAAAAGAAATAAACTGATTGCGGTTAGCGGGGTTGTCACGACCGGATACGATCCTTCAGAGTATTTCGGTCATTTTTTCGTCCTACAGGATCTTGCCCAAAACTTCTAGTTATTATCACAGCTGTCGCATTTGATTCTATAATAAAAATGTATAAGACACGCTCAGATTGGTCCTTCGCATCTCAGGTTGACTAGGGAGGGGGCTCGAACCTCGCGAGCTGCGGTGGACAAGGGCGAGAACAATAAGGGACACTTTCCTGCACCCACGTGCTGAGATTTACGTGCATTGTCCATAAATATATCTCGTGTGCTTATGTATAAACTCTTAAATATTCAACATTGTGACTAGTGATGGTAGTTGACAGAAAGCCATCGGGTTGACAAGACTTTTTTTTACACAGGTGAACACGACCACCTCAAAATATCGAACTCTTTGGGGGGAGTTGAGCATGGCAGTAAGTCTATATATACTGCATTTGCAAAGGCGGCTGGTGACGTACTTATAACGTGGTATGAATATTGAATAGTTCATGAGAAAGAGGTGGAAGATTCATTCGTCCCTTAATCCCTAGGAAGGAAAAACGGGGTATTCTCATTCCCTTAGGAAATGTCTTGAGCGAGGGAAAAAGGATAACTAGTCAGATGAGCAACTTGCCTAGCCCGTAAATGCAGAGTTCCTTATATGGAATAGCCACACTCCATAGAAATCTATCCCAGAATCACTATTCGGGGAAGATTCCAAACTTGAGCATGTTGGCGAGATCGCGGAATTTTTTCGCCAAGCCAACAATTTTAGTCCTTTGAGAGACCCAATGGGTTGCCATAAATTTCCAAACCATCGGTTTAGCAAGGAAACGCCGTAAACCAATTGGTAAATTATTTCCGATTTGGCTAATCAGACCCAGCTACATCAGAATCTTTCCCGACTTTTCCGATTTTAAACGATACTAGTCTAGCCCCCTTGAGTCGAGGTAGAAAAAACCGAGTCGCGTCACTGTCAACCCGAGGACTCCCGATTAAATCTGATGGGGGGAGAGGAAGGTGCAGAAAAGCGTCGTTTTGACAAGAGAGGGGGCACAAGAGGCAATTGGGTCCATTCCCATTGGCTGGAAACTCGGAAAGGGCCGTTGCCGGGGCGGCCGGGCGAGGGTTGGCAGTGTGCAGTGGTCGTCCGCAGCCGCCGCAGTAGAGTTAGTAATGCATTGCACTTTGTCTAGATCTAAAACAACGCTCAAGTATCACAGCTGTCTCGATAAAATACACAAGGTGTTCAAGCGCCACACACACAGTATATCGTCGTGGAAAAGCTACGGATAGAACTATTTAGTTATCACACTCAACACAGTTGGCGGGGCCGGGCGTGCCACACCGTCTTGATGGGTCACTCATTCAGTGCCAGTTAAAAACACTTTTAATACCCAATTGACTTATAACTTGAATGAAAAGTTAACAGCTCTTATTAATCATAAACTGAGGACCCTTTCAGACCTAGCCGCCCCAAATTTCCCATTTGATTCAATCTCGGGCGAACTAGGTTTGAAAGGGTTAAGGAATATCTTTCAAAGTACCGTGAAAGCTAACAGAACTGTTAATAGTTTTGCTTTATAAATATTTTTCCTTGCCATTAAAAAATTAACAAATAAAATAATAAACAATAAAGGACACGATGATTGTTAGTGTCCTCATTTGCTACATTTCATGTTTATAAAAAGCACTGGCATCGGTGCAATGTGAGCCCATTTGGAATTGCTGGGATGGCACGCCAACTCCGCTATTTCTTCTATCTCGAGTCCTCAGACGGAAAAAAGGAAAACCAACAGCGATTTCAACAACAGCGAGCTCCTGTAGATGTAAAAGATCTCAAACAGGTTGCGTGTAAATATGTGTGTTGTAAATCTCGGAGATGGTGAGCCTTCCAAAAAGTGGCCTCGCCGATAAATTAGAATAAAAAGAGAGAAATCATAAAAAAATACTAGATGATCTTCAAAAATAAACATTATGACAAACAACGCACATTCAAAATATGTGCTTCTTTCTCCTCGAGGTATGAGAGGGGAAATGGATAGTATATTTCTCTGTACAGTCCCCATGGCACGCGAGATGAGAAACCGGAGGGAGGGACCGAATACTAAAAGACTAAGGGTGGCAACCACGCTCTTAAGGCAACCAATCAGGGGTCGATCTTAGGGGCTTCTAATCAGATCAAAGGGTCGTCAATACAATACGATATCAAGTTCAAATATAGCGCCTGAAAAATACAAACCCACACCATACTCAAAGATAGATTTCACAAGTTTAAGGACCATCAGTCATCCATTTGAAATTCAGGTTATTGCATGACACATCTCAAACCAAAGTACATAGCAGTTGTTTCAAGATATTATGTAGCATTCAGTTTAGAGACCCACATTCTTAAGTTTGACTTAAGAGTTTGCCTTATCTATCTCTTTAACATAAAGGTTGTTCAATGCAAGTATATAGTGAGGTCTTCAAAATGGTCAGGGTTAACATTAAAAAGTTTTCATAAAGATCTCGATTTTTCAGCGCAGAAAGGAAAAAATTACAAAACCAATCTCACTAAGCGATCTTAAATATACTAAAAACACTTGGCCTCCAAAACAGTTTTATTGTTTAATGGCACAAGCGTCCAGACAAGGCCATATTACATCATCATAACAGGCACTGACGTACAGAAAAACATCATAGAACAAATATCACGCATGGCTGCCACCCGATTGGAATCGCCTCCCTGGTTGGACCCTAATTCCTCCTCCTCGGCTAAACGAATAATCAGCACCAGGGCCAAGCACCCTTTGAGTATGTCTGGCCTCTTACTCAGAGCTACCTCATTATCACAGCTCATTCAGATGATTGCAAAGGAAGTGTTGGCTGGAAATCCCACCCCACTTACAACCACTGTATGGTTACACCACTACGGTACCCCATAAAGACCCAGTGAGGGCCCTTTTCGATTCCTATGAGAGTGTACAAACGTTTCCAAGGGCTACACAAGTGGATGAGAATAATAGTACGAATGGATCGTTTGATTTCATGACTGGGTGCTCGGCCCGATCTCACATTGGATAGTACAGTAGGGGAAGCAGTTAATAAAATGGATCATCTCACCACAGTTGGCACTTTTTTTTGTTTGTCGCATCTTCTTTCCCTGAGTGGAGAGGGGAGACCACTGGCTGGATAACAACAGCAGGAACAAATGGAATGTTTAGAGAGCATAAAACTTTCTCAACTCTCTCACCTACTTATATATACACTGTGTCTTGGCTCTCACTAGACACACACTCTACGATTAGTATACAACATGGTTGGAGCACTTTTCCTTTGAAGACCACGTAACATGGAAAAGATGTTTGAATGTGTGCGCATTTAGAGTGAGGATAGAGAACCAGGCCCAGGCTCTGTGAGGGTGCTTTGCTCAAGGTGTGGTCACACTCCCAGCTAGTTTAATAGTACTTAATGAGGCATCTTAAATTAATGATTCTCGCAGATTGAGAGGCATATATTTTGGCAATCATCAATACCCAACGTTAGCACTAGACCTAATATTTAAGTAGATGATTAATTTATGGATATTTTAACTTAGCTATGGTAGACCAGTATGAATACTAATGTAGATAGGGGCGGCTTTCAATGATACTGTAACATTTCACTTAGCATTTTTGAACATGCTAACTCAAACATGAAAAAATACCTAAGGCAATTTAAAAATTACATACTTTGAATACACATTTGGGACTTATCTTTTAATCAAATTTGTTTTTGACAGCTACTTTTTTTAAATAAAAGGGGAACTAGACTTAAAAATGTAAGCTTTGAGCCACCAATACGGGTAAATGGGGGTTCAACATGCACCAGTTAGCAAGGCACCCCAAGAACACTGCCCCGAATCACAAGAAACGCGTTTTCATGCAGCCCACCGGGACTTATCAAGTCACACCGGAGGAATAAAGGCGAGGACAAAAACGCCAGGACACATGGAATAAAACATAAGAAAATCGGAACAGATCAGTACCCTACTTAAATACCAGGCTACTGATGACAAAGAGGTCCAAAGGAATACACAAAAACCACTGCACAAGCTAAACTGAGAACAAACAGCTAAGCTAAAAGTGAAGCATATTTCTTGAAATTTAAGGATGAGTAGACCTTTAAGTATGTAGGAGTCCAGGAAACAAAATTCAAGAGAATTGAAGACCAAATGTGCCTAACACACATACACCTAAACAATATATTTTTAAGGGCTTATAAACCCTTTTGATAGAATATAATAAGTTCTGCAAAAAATGTACACACTTCACGGGAAAAAAATCAACTGCTTCATTAAAATGTGAAACTTACAAAGCAGTCAATTGCAAAATTAATAAGTCTGAACATAAGTTTCCACAACTTTAGTCTTTTAAAGTCTAAAGTTACAAACTAAATGTTCTCCCTGAAATGGGTACATCTTAAGCAGATTCAATGCATAAAATCAGTGCTCAGAATAAAAAGTGACAATAATGGTACCCTTCAGCATCAATCCCCTTTAAATGCCTCAAAACTATGACCAACAAGATTAAGAGTATTATGCTTAGTACCACACAAAATACAATCTTTACCCAAGAATCAGATTTTTTAACCAACTTCTCTTGGCACAATTCAAGAGATCACAGATATAACACAATAACAAACATATCTGCTACCTGAGCAGTGGGTAACCAGAAAGATTCCCCTAATCAGAATTGGCAATTCCCTTTTTCAACTACTGGTTAACCCCCAGTCAGATCACAAGAAATATGGCCGTTAAGCTTAGGTATAAATACATGAAGGTTGACGTTAGTGGTAAATTAGTTTTGAGACATTTAAATTAGGATAATCATAAGAGGATACTACCACATTGATATATTTTCTATTAGGCATAAAGTAACTAGAAATAACCCAAATAATAAGAGTTATCATATGTTTCACTTATGCCATGAAACATTAGGTGCTTATAATCAGCATGCATTTGAAGCAAATTCGAAAACAACCATTCATATGGAGACTCAAGAAAACACCATTGTAGCTGCAAAACTATTCAACATTTCAAATTTTATACACAACTTACAAAACCCCAATGTTAGTTGGGGTTGTTTTTAAACCAAAACCAACTTGTCACAAATCCTTAAGGCAAAATACTATCATATTTTTAGATTATACAATACTCAATAGAAATTTCAACCATTGACATTGACTCATGGTTTAATTTTCCTCAATATGAGAGTATTAACCAAAGAAAAACAGCATAAGCCACACAAAAATATCTTGTGTAAAAATAATTGCTTACTCACAGCAATTTCAACAGAAAAGATAGAATAAACAAAGATTAACAACTACTTCCAAAAATCATGCTTATCATGACTAGTCATTTCTTATAACTGATTTCAATTTTAAACTTGTTATTTTCTTAAGGCTTTTCAAGCATCCTTTCTCTGTCAGTTAACCTTTTTATACCCTTATAAGAACAGTTTGTTAATATTCCAGTATAAAATAATTTCTCACAAAACAGTATTTTCTTGAATGGCTAGAAGAAGTTGCTATTAAGGAAGCCAAAGTTAATATTCTATAACCTTACACCAGTAATTAATTAAAAATTATAACTTTTTAAAATTGATTTAGTAAAATTTCAACTCTAGTTCTTAAAGTGTTTGAAAATCTTGTTTTCATTTCCACTTTCAGTTAGACCACTTCTTAAGTAAAACTTTCATTGAGCCGTTGTGATTTACAAAATCGTAAATAATCAAAAAAGTATTTTACTTATGGTCTATATAAAACTAAATTTTTTCAAAAAATTGCGTACAGAACTCAATAGTCAAAAGTTTCTTTTAAAAATCACACAACACCCCTCATAAATACTACCTTCGACCCAAAAAGCCTTCCCCCAACACAACTCATCTATAAAAACACGCCGTTCGACACGGCAGTCAGTAACAAAACCTCACTACTTCATTTAACAGTAACAAAACTCAATGGTGTTTCCTTGAGCGAATAAAAACAACTAGTGTTGCCAGGCCTGGTCCTGCAGAATGAGGGGGAGGTAGGCAGCGTCTGCATCTGCCTGGGGGCAACTGACCGCCAGGGGGAGCTCCCGCAGGTCGAGAGGGCGCCACGGCCGCTGCAGGGCCTCGCTCACCTCCTGGATGCAGAGGCAGATGGCTTCCTCGAAGGGCCGCTCGTCCGTGATGCAGCACGCAGGCACTTCCAGGCTGAGAAGCTGCGGGCCGCGCAGACGGGAGATGCCGATCAGGCTCTCTGCTTCCACCTCATAGCCTGAGAATAGAAAGGGAATCAAGACATTGCAAGCACATAAAAGATATGACTAACTCTGAATCTGACCGTGTAAGCCTACACTATTTCATGCATAGTACATGGCTTTTAACTTAACATTCGAGAAACATTTATGGAGTTCTTTGAAATTTGTTTTCACCCAATTAATGAATTCAAAAAAAGATATACAGAAGGAGTCGACAAGTAATTTTGCTTGGGGTCAGGAAAAAAATAGGTACCTACTTATTACTACTCTGAATTCTTATCTTCAAATACACATATTTTTTACATACTATTACATTAAAAGACTAAAACTCATTGAATGAACTTTTTTATTTTTAAGTACACGAATGTTATATTGAAAAGGGGTCTGGGGGTTTCCCCCAGGAAATTTTATCATTAAAGAGCGAGTTGCATTAATTCGTGTTGGGTAAGAATGCTTATGGTACTCATGTTTTATACCGTCGACCGTTCAGCAGCCGTTAAATTCAGAACAGTCAATGGGATATAATAACGTTTCGGATTCAGCGGCACGCTCGACAGCTTAATACGTAAGAACCATACATATTTAAGATTTTCGAAATGTTTTTGCGGTCCACGGACCCTTGATATACAGGGTGTCTCAAATCCATGACTTTCCCTGACCTCATACAGTCTAAAGGGAAATTCTACAGTAGTCTTACGCCCATTGTATTGTTAAATTCCATAGTTGGGTACCATAAATGGTACGTCTCTAGCCTAACTGTTTTTAGGCACAAGAGGCATATAGGTGTGTAATAAGGGGAAGTTAAAAAGTGACAAACATTACACTAAAACATATCAATACTAAAAGCATTGCTATTTGGTGACAATTTGGATGTTAGCGAAATGATAGACATCTCAAAAATGTCATTAAAAGTATTAAGGATACATAAAATTTAAGACCCAGGTAAAGGTTTCCTCGCATTAATTTTCAACAGAACAAGCAACAAAATTCTTTCAAAAAATTTCCTCACCCACAATCTTGATGTCGGTGAGCTTCTTGCACTTCCAGGCGAGCATGATGAGGGCGTCCGGGGTGCCCTCGCTCACAAACGAGGCGGACACCGGCCACCCTCCTTCGTCCACCCCCTCCACCAATGTAAGCGAACGCAGCGTCTGGTCATTGAGCAGCGAGGCCAGCGACCCGGGGTGCAGCCCGGGGCAGAAGAAGGCCCGGAAGTGGGCCACCGGGACCTCAGGCGTCACCAGCTGGCCCAGGCGGGACAGGCCCTGGCTGTGCAGCAGCGTCATGCTGACCTCCAGAAAGGGGCAGCGCTGCGACAGGCGTCGCCACGACAACGCGGACACTTGCTGAGGACTGCGCAGGGAGTGCACGTGGACAGCAAGTTGGCGCAGGTGGCTGCTGGGAGAGAAAAAAGGGGGTTTAACTTTACAAAAACCCAAAGGGATGAAAAATACCCATAACAATTCTTTTTTTTAAAAGCTACAAGATGACAAACTGCAAAAAAAATTATATATTCTTTCAATAATTTGAAAATACTTTCTATCACTTTCTTCCATGCCTCTTCATTGATTAAGTATCAGTGTTTTACATAGGATTACATCTCTTTAATCTTATCTAATTTTGTTATTGTTTTAATCGTGCAAAGAATCCCCATTGATGATGTTTATTAAGTTAATCATACCGTTGCTGTTTTCGTCTATTTTTATGTCGAACCGGCATATTGTTTAGTTGAATAAAAATGTCAGATGGTGTTGGGCCAGTATGGGGTATGCATTTACGTGGGAAAAATTAAAATACTTCTGTTTTTGTGACTTTTAACCATATTTTTGAAAATTAATCGTAAATCTAAATTTTGAAAAAATGTCCCATCCCACCCCGGCACCAGGTTGGGATGGGACATTATTCTTAGTTTTATTCTTTTATTAGTTAGTTTTTATTCTTAAATTTATTTATAAATCTTAAGTTTTGTTTGCTATCACATTGGTTTTATATTTTAAACATGTTAAACTTTTTCAAGATGTTATTTGGCCAGATTCAAATTTATACGATAAAAACTGAATTTTTAAAAAATATTCTTGTAAAAAGTGTCCTAGTCTCCCCTATGTACCAAATAAAATGTATATTACCTAGTGTTGGTTAATGATTCGAGCAACCTATCTGTCAGATGATCATAGTCAATGGATAATCTCTGCAGAGCCCGGAACTTCTGGAATGCATCGGGATCCAGATGAGGAACAAAGTAACGTCCAGGAACCTCCCTGACAGATGCCAGGTGGAGTGAGCACAGGCTGTTGGCTTGGGATGCCACCAGAGGGCTGAGCAGGCGTTCAGAGCTACGGTCCAGCAGCTCTTCAATACAACCCAGAGACAGGTGCTCAAGCTGACGGGAACCTCGTACGATGCGGAGAAGGGACTCTACAAACCTACAGGAATAATAAGCTATAAAATTGCATACAACAAATTATATCCAAGTAGAATATGATAACCACACTAAACAAGGATGAGTGTGATGCTGGGCAATTTTCCACAATTTTAAGCTTTATTTTGCATCTTAGAAGCTTAAAATGTTAAGTTATATCAATAACTGTTAAGTTTATCAATACAAATCAGAAAAATTTGTCACTATTTGAATATAAGGGCATTCGAATTAGCTTGTTGATAGGGAAATTTAAAGGAATTGGAGCAAAGCAAAAACCAATGGCATGAGCAAAATCAGCTTGTCACGTTTACTGCGTGAAAACTTAACATGTCAATTCACCCTAACCAAAACTGTTCCAATTCTAATGAATGAAAACATAAGTAAGTCCAGATTTTGCAGAAGAGCAGTAAAAACAAACAAAAAGGGCCATCAGTGTACTTAACACTATTAAATCAAGGAACATTGTGCAGGTACAATGGGGTATTTCAACATATTTATAAGATCTTACTGGTCTAAGGAGAGAGTGTCATTGTAGTCTGCCCACTCCAGTCGCGAGCTGAGTGGTTTGATGGACAGTGCTCGCAGGTTTGAGTTCGAAGAGAGCAGCTTGAGGACTTGCTTGCAATGCTGGACATCCCAGGGGTTGGACGAATTCACTTCTAGAACTACCTCCCGCACAAAACGTCCGCAGCTTTTGGCCAGAAATCGGGCACCTTCGTTTATGCACCTCGGTCTGTCACAGCTGCTGTTCAACCTCAGCACTACTCGATGCCACAGCCTGGGATGGAACAAATTGCCTCGCCAGGCCTTGCACACGGACGATGCGTTCAGCCTGTCTTTTAGATTGAGGAGTGAGAAGATTTCAACGAGAATAATGCTGGGTAAATTACTCCACAACGATTCATAGCTACCGTACTCACGGCAGCTACCACCCGCCATTACTTGTCAGCTGTTGTTGCCACGATGTCAAAGTCCAATACACTGTCTGCTTGTTTCCGCGTTGTTTTGAATTTGAAAAGGCAATAAGAGTTCGTAACAAGTAAATGACGAAAATATTCCAAAGTTTTATACAATAGCTTTTGTCAGTTTCATTCTTAAAAGTTTTGGAATGCCTTCGCTTCATATATCAAAACAAATAACGTGAGCTCTCAAATCTCAATTTTGTTTCGTTTTCAGTTCTTTCATGACAACTGTTGCCACCTCAGAAAAAGAATGAATTCAATCTTGTGGCCCGTTCAACAGATCAGTGTTCGCAGCGACTCGAGTGAAGCAAGCGGGAACTCAGTGAGCGGGACTTTAAAGGGAAAACCGTTGAAATTTCATATCGTTTTCTTTATTGATATACAATAGGGTTCTTCCTTTGGTTCTCAGTGCTATGACATAGTTTCTACGTCATCATTTGTAGATTTTCGACCAGTCGCGACGCTCCATGTGAACCCGCCTTATCTTCAATTTTAAGATATCGCCTCTCCCGTGCAAGACTCACACAATTGCAAAAGTTGAAATCTTTACTCTACGGGAGCTTGGCGCGGAAAGCATTTTCACACATCCCAACGGTTTGGTCTTGACGAGCATAGTGCGCATGCGTGTGGACTTATTTTAGCTGGTTTTTTTAGAAATTTTAATAAAACAATAAATCGGGGACAGAACCCGCGACCTACCGCATGCTGAGCACGCGCTCTACCACTGCACCAGCGGGGATTCATTATTGTTAGAAATTATCCAAAGAAGATCTATTTTTTCTCCCCGAGCATGCGCAGTAAGCTCGTCAGGACCCAACCGTTGGGATGTGTGAATATGCGCGCGGAAAGACTTCTAGAATGTGATATCAGACCGGCCGAGATTGTCATTGAATCTACTAAAAATCAAATGTCGAGTTGCAGCAGCCAATGAAATAATTGGAACCCTTTTTTCGTTATAAAAGAAAAACTAATCATGATAGAAGCACAATATTTTAAACACATATACAATTATTTTTTACAAAAAGATTGTCGTTTCGTTTTTTAAAAAATTCGAAGTAGTTTTAGAGTTATTAAGATTCAAAGTTTAAATTTTTTTCCTTTCTAGGATTGAAAGGGTTAACCAAGGACGGATTAACGGGGGGGGCGGTGGGGGCGATCGCCCCCCCCCTTGGCCTGAGACGAAAAAAATTTTTTGGTTTCAAATAACATAATTTGTTCGTATTAAATTTCGAAGAAGTAAAATAGCTTTCAGTAAACCACGCAAGTGAAAAAGCTCCTGTTGGATGGGTTAAAAAAGGTCACCAAACAGGCCCCCTTTAACCTTGGCTGTCACCTTGAAGAGGTCATTCAAACAAGATAACCGGACAGTCATTCTGTCGTTTCTTTATCTGCACTCCCGTCCCTTATGTTGTTTTAGGGTTTCTTCCCTGTATCCTCTGAGGAACTGGGAGAGTGGGAGGGGATAGGTGGCAAGGAATGCAGGGAATTCTCGGTAAGGGGATATCGCCCCCCTTCTAGTGAAAATATTCACGTGAGGTGCTTCTCAAACACCAGTGGTCACTGCCTAATGAGACAATTTCAGTGCTTCGGGTCGCGAGTGAAAATTGTCATTGCTGTTGGAGAACTTTCGAGCTGTGGCCTTTGGGGCATAAGGGACATTTTATCTTGAAGCGTTTGCCTACCAATTTATATATTTTTCTACACGCTAGGAGAAAAATGTAAGTTTATACTCAACTCTTTTAAAAGAATGTTTGTTTCATGTATTTAAAATTATGACGTCTGGAAGTTCCATGTTATTACATTTATTTATAATTGTTATTTTTAAGAGTTCTGTTTCGAATGTTACACGTTTCAAGGGATTTTCGATCGATTTATACTAGCTTATGTTACATACTTCGGTTTATTCACATGTTTTTACATATTTAAGCGCTTTGCTACTTATTCAATTCATCCAATTTTAGATTTGTCATCAATAATCACAAATTTTTAAAATTAACTTTATGAATCTAATATTGTAGATGAAATTTAGTGAACCCAATGCTAAATTTACTAACAAAAAGTTGTGTGTCTACAAAATTAAGAGTAATTGAATGTGTCAATTTTGTGTTGTTTAAAACTTAACTGCTTAAACGCCTTTCTTTCGTTTAAAAAATGCTTTCTATAACAATCATTACTCTCTCTCTCTCCTAAACATTACTCTGTCTATTCATTTTGTTCCTATGTCCTTTTTTTAGACTTTAAAAACACTTTTATTTTTTCTACTTGAAACTACCCCTGAACGGAGGATTATTTAGCCGATCATTAAATTTTGGCTTTTTAAGCTTGGTATTTTAGGGATTTGTTGAGCATTGGTCTATGTTTATTTTACTTAAAAAATTTATTTTGTTAAGTTAATTATGCATGCTAATTTTATTAAATCCTTTTTTAAAATAATTAAAACCCCTCTGAAAATATTCTTGTAAGGACATATTAAGAAAAATTGCTTCAGATTTTGACACAATATAAAAGTACATCATGAAGCGATCGTCGAGTATTACATTTTTCTTTATAAAAAATAGTAGAACGGGTAAGAGTTATAAAAACTTTAATTTGAACTGTATAACGTAAGTTGAAGTAGAAGGGTAAGGCAGAAAAGAAAGAAATTTAAAAAAAAACAAGCTTATGAAAATATTTGCATTTCAGGAAAGTTTTTTTGTTGTGAATAAATTTTTATGTGGAAGAATTTTAAAACATAATGCTCTTATAAAGTCAACAGCAGTGGCGGATCTACGAGGGGGGCTTTCGGGCTGAAGCCCCCCCCAAAACGTCTAATATTTTACTAAGTTTGTCAAAACACAAAAAATCTTTTCCCAAAATTCGGATGAGGCGTACCAAAACGAGTGGAAAAGTGGGGTTTTTGACAAAAATTTCCAAAAATTTTCTGGGGGAGGACCCCCAGACCCCCCCTTTTATTGGTTTCAGTAGGATAATTCACTACCTTTACCGTATTACCATTAACAAGAAGGATCAATTGGATTATGAAAATTCTTAGCCCCCCGCCAAAAAAAACATCCTGGATTCACCACTGGTCAAAAGGAGATACGAATACTTAAAAGGGTTTGAATAGTTATTTAATGTTTTCACAATTTAATCTTTAAAATAACCTTCAACATGCAGAACAATCATAAAATTAAAATTACCCTAAAAAAATCGGACCGCCCCCCCTTGAAAAGTTTCTTAATCCGTGCCTGGGGTTAACATAAGCATAAAATCGTTGTTGGCGATTTTTTTTTAGCGCAAATGGATATAATCCCCAAAGATTCCACTTTTTCGATTTGGCGACTAATAAAGAAGTCTTTCCACGCCAAGCTCCCGTTAAGTAGACATTTCAATTTTTGCAATTGTGTGAGTCTTGCACGGGAGAGGCGATATATACACTGGAAATGCTTATGGAGGCTTTACACCACCCGGTTTGCGACAGCGATTCCGCGGTTTTCGGGAATTTCGACAACCGCTGGCATGCTCAATCGCTTGTTAGAGTATCGGAGGTTGACACTCCAGTTTGTTTTATAGCTCAGTGTCTCGCCATAGAAATGCATTGCTCTCGAGTGACCTAGTGTTATAAGTCGCCGGGACAGGAAGTCTCTAGTGCGCGCTTAGCCTAATGATCTGTCTTTTTATTCAACACAAAATTTTACATCAACTCTTGACAACCACATTTCTAAGTCTGGTCCACAGGCACAGGTGATCGCTGGGTAACGCAAAGTAGGTACTTCTTAGGGCAGTTCAGTGGTCAAGGATAATGTCCAGTAGTACCCGCCCATTTGAAATAAAAAAACCTTTCCAAGTCTTATTTATGGGCTGCAAGAACAGATATGGTCAATGTGACCCATTCCTGAACTTAATTTTTTAAAAACATTCAAGTTAGAGAACCTGTTAACTGGACAGAGATGTTCGATTGTTAGCCACCTTAGCTTCTAAAGGTCCAGCCACTTCAATGGGATTACATCATTTTATTTTAAAAAAAATTAAAAGCTTCCTATTTTGGAATGAGGTGTTACAGTAACTAGGAATTTAATGGAGATAAGGGAAAAACTGGGGGAATAACAATGAAATTAAGATCTTAACACAAATCAAAGTTTATACATTTTTTATTGAAAACACAACACTTCAGGTAACAGATTGGTAATTAGACAAGTGTTTACAGGTTTAATGGTTCTCTGATAATTTCAGGAATGTTTAAACACAAAAATAATGACAAAAGATTCAACATTGCCAACCAGCTGCAAACCTGAATTAGTACTAAACGCTTAGATGTTTTGGATTGGTCTCTCTCTCTCATTGAATTTATTTAAATTCCTGAAATTCACTATCACTCTCAGATCACATGGAATGCCCTTCAGAAAAGTGAAAATGTTTTAAATAGTAATTTCTGGGTCTGGAAAAAAATTAGCACAAATTCAGAGTTGCTGATGCTGAGCAATATTGCATCTTTCGGCAACATTTACTTTTACACCAATTTTGAAAAACTTACTCATGTTAATAAGGTTTATTAGTATTTATATGCCTAAAATAAGCTACTAAGTTGGGGTGTCAACAAGTCTGAACTTAGAGTAAAAATCGTTCTTAAAATCCAATAATTGAAACTGTTAAATGTTGCTTCATGGTTGATAAAACACTTTATTTTTCTATATTTTCGAAAAATTCTACAATTTTATAGTGAGTTTTTTTATTATACGGGCCCATCATAAGTACTTTATTATTAGTTAATTAATATTATTTTAATTAACTCACTATTATTGTACCATATAGATAATTATCTTAAGAATATTAAAGTTCTAAATGTTTATTAAATTATTAAAGTTTTGAACTCCTTTAAATTTAAAATTTTCATAAAATATCTTCTTCAAAAGTATTTTTTTAGTGTGAAGAATCATGTTTACAATGAGGCAAATCATAAACATATTAGCTCCCATAAAAAGTAATTGGGGTACAGACCAGTAAATTAAAAAGTATATAAAATCGAACATTAAAGTTAAATGTCAGTATTTCAACAAGATATTATTGAAAAAAGCATTTATTATAGAGATGGCAAGAAATTTATCATATTCCCACAAGAATTATAGTCTCTTCTAACTAAAACTAAATTTACTTTTCTAAGCATTCACAAGTAAAAATATCCCAATGCCCTCTTAAAAATTTTGACTGTTTTCTCCTGGGGCAAAGCCTTTTGGTAGGTGGTACACATAAAACTTTAATGTGATAAAAAGGTGAAAAAAATCTATATTGGACCTTTATTTCATAAAATGCATAGTTGTTTTCCCTTTATGTACACTTTCACTATTATATTTACAATTATAAATTTTCATTACAGTATTCACATTGTCACAGTAGAACCTAGATAATCTGTCTATTGATAAATCAACTGTTCTTACCCAAATCATTTGCAGGTGCAGGTGTTATGAAATGATTTCACTTTATCTCAAAAGGTTTATTAAAACAACAAAGCATTTTATACTTATTAAAAGTAATTTTCAGATTCTAAAAAGTTCTTCTCATCTTTCTTTTAATAATAAATACCAATTGTATTACTTAATTTTGATTTATTACATAGTTTTGAACTCTGAAATGAATTGACTAACATTTCCCCCTGATTATCTTACCCTTTTCAATTCCCAAACACCCCTGGTCCCGAAAGTCATAATTAATTGAGGTTCTACTATATTGTATATTTTATTTGGAATGGCAATTTATAACAGATATAACAGGCGAAAAGATTTAATAATCTTTTTTGTACACATGAGGGTTAAGTTGAAAACCCCTGGCTTAAACACTGAGTATCTTTCAATAAATAAGAACTGTCAACAAGAAAACAATTTTTCTTCTTGTTTCGAAGATTGTGATCAGTTTTCAGGATTTTCCTTTGTCACTAAAGGTGACTTTCAACTGAAATGGGAATAGCTGGACATCCATTAGCCCTTGCCTGAATAGCTGAGCATGCTGCCAAGCCACCTGACCATTGCCTCCACTCAGATCTAACCGAAGAATGAATCCACATTGACCTTGTAGATGCTGGCTCAATGAAGACTCCACTGAAAACACGCAAAAAAACTAATTTCACACCAACCCAATAATTAATTACACTGACTCAAATTAAATTAGCCTGATATCTGTATATTTAGGGAATTATAAAATTATTTTGTAACTGCTCTGTGACATAAAGGATTTTTTTTCAAACCACAACAAAATAGGGGGTCAAAAATTTCTAATTTTCCAAATTTCAAACCCCAAAAAATCAAGGTAGCCTTAATTATTATAAACGAGGTCTTTTAACCTTCAATGTAATGATCTCATGTGATGAACTCACCTTTAGTATCAAAAGTAATCCCTTGGCCAGTCTTCTGTAGTCCAGGCCAGACATAAGCCATCACTCTTCCTGTCTCAAAGGTCACAGAAGGCATGCTCAACGTGACTTGGTCAATAGTAAGTCCAGAGTCACTGAAGTCGAATTTCCATTCTAAGAATCCTTGTTCAGATCCTTCTGTTCGACACAAGTAAACCTGATGAATAATAATCAAAAGTCTAACTTTGCACAGGCAGGTATAAAATCTAATACTTAAATATTGGATACTTAAAAACACAGAATAACTAAAATATTGAAGAAATTGAAATAGTAGGTACAGTCAAGGATTTATAGGTATAAATGCTCAATGCAAATATAAGTTTTATAAAAAAAATAATACTTATTAAGGTAAAAGGGAAAAAAGATAATTAAATATAAGTGGTCTTTGAATGGAGGGATAATGATTTGACATAAATTACAAGCCAAAGCTAGATAGAAGCATCGAAAACTGGTTTCACATAATTCCAACCTGCTTCCAGTCTATTTCTTTCTTGCGGAAGATGTTGCTGTGTTCAAACACGCCATTTTCCCAGCCCTCAATAACAAGGGTATCTGATGCAGGTCGAAGGTACTTGTCTCCGGCACAACTGTACGTCAGTTGAAATAACTTGTTCTCTGCCTCTCTGGGACTTGTATGAAACACATACCTAAAACACAAAGAATTCAAACCTCAGTATCTTTTAAATGGTTAAATGAAATGTTGCTAAATAATTTTTACTTATGATATTTTTTCTTACCATCACATTTTTTATTTGAAACTATGAAATAATATCCCACACTAAATTTCTCTTTAAATTAGAATTGTAGAAGTGAGCAGTCAGAGAAAAAGTAGCATGCCCTCATTCACTAATATTACTTTTTACGATAAAATAAAATGATGAATAAATTTTGATGAACTTTTAAAAATCCAAAGAATTTCAAATGAAATGTAGAAAATTAAGATAAAAGGTGAAGATTTGTTCACTTAATTTGAGTTCTTTTGAAAGAATTTGTGTCATTGAAACAATAATATACAAACAAGGTTTCTAAAACACAACCTCTTTCATGAATATTTTAGGGTGTACATTTAAAGTGTAATCAGAAGCAGAATTCATACCCATTCTGAGCAGCTCCCCCAGTTTCACCACGAGCTGTTCGCCACGCCAGCGACCCTGACGTTCTGCCTCCATAACTACTGCCATCGTCTTTCTTCGGAGTAAGGAACTGCATCAACTCATGGAATGTTCTATCTCGTCTTTCATCTTTTTCCCTATTTAAAAAGTTTTTGACAGATATTATCAAAGAATTAGCTAGAGCATTTTTAACTATTACTTAAATCTGATTTATTTCTCTGTAGATCTTTCATGGTTTTTTAGTTATTTTTTACATTTTCTGCAAAAGTGTCAACTACTGGTACTTTACCTTACTTAAGATATTTAGCATTTACTGATTGATGTTACAAGTGATTGAAAAATAAGCTTATCTTTAAAATTAAATGCAAAATTAATTATATCATTACCTCATACTTAAGATACTAATAATACTGTAACAGTACTTATTAATACTGTAATAGTAATACTTAATAATGTCTATAATAATACTTGGATGTTAATCCAGACTGAAGTTTCTCATTCACACTCCAGATTAAGTCCTCAACAAGCTCCTCCCTGCACTTCTTCCTCCTTTCCAACACTGCAGCAAAGTTGGAGGTGTAGCGCCAAGTGACGTCTTGCACTTCCCACACTGAGAAGGCAACCACGTGGGTGATGGGTTTCTTCCATCCTTTCTCATAGAGCAGCGGAGTATCAAATGCAGATTCACAAGGGTCAATATGAAGCCATTCCTCCCGATCGCTAGAATAAACCTAGAACAAAAACCCTAACTGTAGGGGTTACAATTCATTTCCAGTAGATTTTTCAAGTTACCTAAAAATACAAGCTAAAGAAAAGAATTCGATCAATTCCTAAATAATGACCCAGACATGGACAACGAGAGAATTAACAATTATTCTAAGATGATCAAAATGATTCTATCGAGAGTAATATAATGAATATTAGTTATTTTTTTCTAAAGGATGGTATCCCGTTGACACATGCCTTGCGAATATTTTTGTACTTTCTTTGTGTTACCCAACAAGCATTCATAGAATGAAGCCACACAGGTGAACATTTTAATAATTGATTATACGTAATAAAATAATAAAATTGCTACATTTCCCTTTATTTATTGGATTTTTCGATTTTGTTAATCTGGATTTTTCTATTGGTGGATTTTCTATTGGCTGGATTTTTCTATTGGCCCAGTCTTTGTCTACCTTGAGTTATTTATTAAGACTACTGTATTAATTTTTAAAAATTTAAGTTATATTTAACTTTTTCATACAGAGAGGAGTAAATAAAATAGCATTAAATAACTAATAATGATGATTTTACAATTTTGTTTATTATTGAGAAACCAATAATCACGACAAATGAAGAAAAATAGAAACTTCTGTTATGAATTTAGGCAAAAGAAAAACTTACCTCTACCCAAACATGGTCATTGAAATCAAATGCAAGCCTGGCCTCCCTCCCCATTGCATAGAGCAGTAGAGCGAAGCAGTTGGCCCA
Organism: Tetragnatha versicolor; assembly: GCA_024610705.1. NCBI lineage: Eukaryota > Metazoa > Arthropoda > Arachnida > Araneae > Tetragnathidae > Tetragnatha > Tetragnatha versicolor. The sequence goes on from JANDEH010000019.1 coordinate 1,573,528, forward strand.
CTCTCCACAGCGCCCCCTACGTTCCTCCAGCAGCTTGCCAGGGTGGTTGTAGCGGGGGAAACGTTCGGCACCACCACAAGACACACAGCGATACCCTTCCACGCTGCGCACCTCCCACTGAGATTCTTCCAGAGTAGGCTGAAGGGGATCTGGGTTAGCCTGCATCAAAAGAAGTTTATATATGTAATTTTAAGTTGACTTGAATATCTTAGCATTTGAGACTAATCTACGTGGTGGCACAATGTAAAACCTGCACAATGCAAAATAGAGTTGATATTATATAATATTAACATTTTCAACTCTATTTCGCATTGTGCAGGTTTACATGCAGGTTTTACATCGTGCCACCAAACAGCATATAAGTCTTGCTTGCTTGTAAGAAAGCTTGTAAACTATACTAAATTTTTATAAATATAAAAATTTAGTATAGTTTACAAGCTTTCTTTATTGTTTTATAAAATATCAAGTATTATAGATATTTGTGACAAAGAGTGAAAAATAGTAAGCAAAACTTGGAAAATTATCATCAACCTATACTCAGAATGAAGCAGATGCAAGTACTATTGAGTAAAACAATAATATTCCTGCGAATAAAACTATTCTGATATTTAAAAACTACTTAAATAGAAAACCTAGAAATTAATCCATAAAATATCCTGGAAATCAATGGTACACTGAAACCTAAACACACCTAAAATAGTACAAAAGAAATCTTTCAAATAAGAAAACTTTCCTCCAAACAAAAAACACAGTTAGATTAACCTATCTTATCATCTGCCAGTTTAAACAAGTTAATTTTAAATTGAGATTATTTTGAACTGGATTTTACATATTTTGGAGAGGTTTTTTTTCTTTCATTTCATTGGGTACTAAACAATAAAGTATTATTTCAGTTCAATATTTTTCTTAAACAAATTGCAGTTTGGCTGTAAGCTTTAATTCATTTTATAAAAAAAAGAATGTTAGGAGTAAATGAATGAAACTCCTAAAGACTATTAAATACTGGATGCTTGTGAAAAAGTATAAAATAACATTTAAAATGTTTTTAAATAATATATTTATCTTAATCCTATCATATCACATTATCAGGAGGTTAAATATAAGTTTTTAATGTGATAATGTAAAAATACATGCGAACCTCCTAAAGAATAATGGAAAAACACAATCAAATAAACTCACAATTGTCTGTCCTCCACAAGCTTTGCAAGAAGGAGAATTCACCCATGAGAAAAAGTCCCCTTTGAACCAGAGCATCAACTCCATCACAATTAGATCGTCCAGTGAGACGCTATCTTCTTCTTTGACATTATCTAGTTTAGAGAGATTTTGAGTGGCACGGATAGTCAGTTCCTCAACTGGAATCATCTGCAGAGCTTTTTCAAGCAGATTTTCATCTTTGTACTTCTGTACCTTGGCTGCATGAGATAGCACAATTTGCTTGAATTCTTTTTCCATTTCCTACAAATACAATCATCAAATGAGAAAGCATTTATTACTTTAAATAATCTTTCTTAATCTAGATTATTCTACTATCTATTTACCTCCCCATATAACTCAAAAGGGATTTATTCATTGAGTTCACATCTGCCTTGAAAATAGAACTGTTAACACAATAAAGCTTACTAATTGATGAACTACTCAATACTTTTTACAGCTTACTCAGCTTGCTACACTAAAACTTTAACTATTTGAAAATCCAATAATCTGAATTTTTAAGAAAAATAAACTTATATTTAGGTTCGCAGATATATTAGGTTAGCAGAGCCCACACCCTTGGCGATAATTGGGCCATCTTGATGACCATACTTTGATACACTAGATATTGCTTGGCGTCATCTCGTTCTGGCTTGGCGCTTTTTTTTTGTTTTTCACCAAGGGTGTGGGCTTTCCTAGGATGTTACCTTATTTTTATTATTAAAACTTTAAAACAAAAAAACCTAATGTGATGAACATTCTAAAATCTCCATTAGAGGCCATTTTATAACAGCTTTAGAAGGATTTCTCCAGTAGCTATGTCATCAGTGGCTATGTGTAACCACAGCAACATGGTTAAGTGGTGTCATCGGTAAAATCCTAGGAGAGCCCACACCGTTGGCGACAAAATGAAATAAAGCACCAAACCAGGACAAGATGGCGCCAAGCGCCATCTAGTGTATTAAAGTAGGGTTACCAAGATGGCGGAATTATCGCCAACTTTGGCAAGGGTGTGGGCTCTGTTAGGATCCAACCGTATCATCATTTAAACTGTGGATAAACAAGGCAGCGCAGCTGGAGGATTTTTTCCGAAGCTGTTCCACCATTTCTAAATAAGTACCTTTTACCACCAAACTTAAATACAATATATTTAACAATAATATAAATAGCAAAACAATAACGTTTAACTCACACTAATGGCTTCCATTATGGATAAAAATTTACCCCTTTTTTACCAAGCAATCCTGAAAAGAAAATTACAATCAAATTGATGTATAAAATGTAAGAAATTTACTACTTAATTAGCAATGGAAAAATTAAGAGTATTTTCATAACTATACAATATTTTACACTTGATTATTTATTATAAGGGTAAAGAATTTATGAATTTAACAGCTCAACTAATATGAACAAGAATGTGTATAAGAGAGGTTTTCTTTAGCTAACAGGAATTTATCTTGTATCATACCGTATATTTATTTGGAATAACTGTTTTCAGAATAAAGTAATGCCTTGATTTTAAATGATTAAAAAGGAATAAAATACTATTTTCTATTTCTGCTAGCCCATGTTTGTATTTGTTTACAAACATAGGATAAAGTTGTGTTGTAAAAGAACTGATAAGAAATAATAAATAATTCAGGCTATTATTTACTTCCCAAATTTAACTTAAAATTTTAAAACTTATGAAATTTGAGAGAAAATATTATTTTTAATTACTTAATGCGTTGTTGTTTGTTTTTACTCTCAAAAGATGAGGATTTTTTTCATATGTATCAGTAGTGTCCAAGTAGAAGTCCTATGAGAAGCCGTCTAACTGTATCCGTCACTTCAGAATTTTTTATTTATATTTTTTTGTTTGTAAACAAAAAGGCATGTACTTGTTTTGTTGAAATGTATTAATTTGCTATGGTTAATCGATAAATTACCTGAAAATTCAGGGAAGCTTTTTTCATATGTGATTTCGATGAAAAATTTACAACTTTTTTATTGGAAATAATCGTGTTATCAGTTCTAAGAAAGTGATGGTTAGGTGATTGTAAAATTACATTTTCGATAAAATACAATTGTACCAAAATATATCTGAGCTCTATAAATAAAGTACAAAATGAGTGCTTCCATTTTCCTAAAATCCTGCATTACAAGAAACAATAACGTGTTTAGACAAATTTTGTATCGCAACTTCACGAAGGAGGTTACTGCCGGGGTTTTGATTATTGGGGACGAAATATTAAATGGCCAAACTCAGGACACGAACTCTTACTTCTTGATTCAAAGTCTGAACAACATGGGGGTGAAAGTAAATCAACTGTCCATTCTACCGGACGATGTGGAAACAATTGCTCGGGAAGTCTCGCTGTTGTCCGAGCGATGCACGGTCGTGCTGACCAGCGGAGGCATCGGACCGACCCACGATGATGTCACTTACGAGGCTGTCGCGAAAGCCTTCGGGGAAGGAGTGGAATCGAACCCGGAACTCATCAGGCTTTTTAAAGACTACTTTGGGTCCAAAGCAGACAAGGTTCCAGCTGTGGCCAAGTTTTCTTCAATACCTATATCTGCAAAACTCAACTATGGACTGGACAAAAGTGGAAATAAGACTAAGTTCCCTCTCATCTCCATCAGGAACATTTACATGTTCCCTGGAGTTCCTATTCTATTGCAAAAAGGATTTGAAGTGTTCCGGAACAACTTCCTCTTTTACAATAAACCCAGACACATGCAGAACATTTTTGTGTCTTTAGACGAGTTCTCAGTGACTTCGATATTGAATGAAGCTGTTCAACTCTTTGATAAGAGAGTCAAGTTTGGCTCTTATCCTTCCTTTACAGATAATTACTTCAAAGTAAAGCTGGTTCTTGAAAGCTGTGAGGAGAACTGGGTTCAAGAAGCTTATAAATTTTTCAGTGAAAAACTTCCAGCTGGTTGTATTGTGAAACTAAAGGATGATATTTTAAAAAATGCAAGAGAAGACATGGAAGTACTTTGTGGAAGTTTACTAACACTGAAGACAGCATTGTCTATAACAGAATCAGCCCTTAAACAGTATTATAATTTTTCCTTTTCTTACACCTGCTTATCTAATCTGTTAAAAAAGTCTTACTTAAATAGTTAAATGCCTTCCGAGCTTTTCCCCCCAAACACAGTAGAATTTATTAGAGCTTCTTTTAGTAGCAGTTAAAAAAACAAATACAAAATGTCCACTATTTTATTGAGGTTGGTTGCATTATTAGTACCCTCAAGAACTTTTTTGTTTCAACATCTAAATAAGTAATTGGAACCATCAACAATGAAAAATCAATCTTTTTGATAAAACATGGTACTTGTAGAAAATTTAAAAAAAAACTTTTCACTTGAATGAACTAATATTTTAAAGATCATCACCTTTAGCTGCTCTTCATCTGATAGAGGATTGAATCTGAAATATTAATAGCGAGATTAAAGCATTGGTTTTTGGAAACTTACTGTGAAATAACTTTTCCTATAGTGTAGATATTCTCAAAAAAATTACATCTAATAATTAATGAAATAAAGATTAAAAGATTGTTCTACTAAATTTAACTTAAAAAAATAACTTCACAGTAGTTCTTCTCTAATCAAACTTAATGTTGGATAATTTTTACATAAATACTGTCAACTGGTGCAATTACAATTTGATCAAAATTTGAAAAACTTCAGTAAATAAAATAATTTTTTGTTCTAGATACAATCTCCATGAGATCTGCCTATGTTTCAATGGTGGGAAAGACTGCACAGCCCTGCTTCACATCCTCCACACATGCTGCACTCAGCTTGCCACAAACAACCAGCTTTCAATCACCACGCTCTACGTAAAAGGAGAGGATACCTTTCCCGAGATGGACGATTTCGTCACAACAACGGCAAAGAAATACAATCTCAACCTCATCACCTTGCAGGGAGACTTGAAAGTGGCTTTTGAAGTGTTCCTCGCCACGCATCCCCACATCAAGGCAGTATTCATGGGCACACGCAGGGGCGATCCTGGAGCTGAAAATCTGGAACCCTTTGCCCGCACAGACCTGGGGTGGCCCGAGGTCATGCGAGTCTTGCCTCTCATTGACTGGGGCTACGCTGATGTGTGGCACTTCCTGAGAAGCTTGCAGCTGCCTTACTGTGTTCTGTATGACCGGGGATACACGTCCGTTGGTCTCCAATCCCAGACCAGGCCAAACGAGATGCTTCTGGTGCCGGGACAAAAAGGGTTCCGGTCGTATAAGCCAGCATACATGCTGACAGAGATAGAACAGGAGAGAAATGGGAGATTGTAAAATTTGATGTCACTAAAGTTGTCATACACATTTGTTGAAAGGGAATTTATCTTTTCTTCCACTTAAAACTACTGATATCAATCTATTATTCAAAAAAGATAATCCCCCTCTTGGATTGTTCTCCAAATCAATGTATTTTCTTTAGTATACACCAGTGGTTCCCAACCTGGGGGCGATCGTCCCCTGGTGGGCGATATGTGTCATCAAAGGGGCGATAAAAAAGTTGGGGCGATGAGTATTCAAAGGGGGAAAATAAAATAGTACTGTACTGACTGACTGTATTCAGACTTAATGTACCAAAACAAGTTAAAACCCTGTTTCTAAGGGTCAAATTTTCTGGGGGAGGACCCTCAAACCCCCTTTTGTACTTGGAACTTAATTTTTCAAAACTTTTTTTAATTTAATTCATCAAAATCCTACCTAAAAATATATGGCCGAAATTCGGAAGAGGTGTACTAGTTAAGAAGAGGTATAGAAGTACTAGGAAGAGGTATAACTAGTTAAAAACCTGTTTTTGGGAGTCTTATTTCCAAAAATTTTCTGGAGGAGGACACCCGGACCTAAAATCGCTTTATTATTAACCCTTTACTTCAAATTAAAATTAGACATGCTGTGAGAATAAAAAGGGGGCGATACGTGTTAGTCAACCCCTAGAAAGGGGGCGATGGGCCACAAAAGGTTGGGAACCACTGGTAAACACAATCTGCATCTCTTATGTGATCCCAAAGAAACTAAAATTCTTTGAGGTCATACAAGAGTCAGTGTACCATAAGAGGATACTTAATTATTTTATACAAATACTCAAGAATAGATTTAATTACTATAATGAATCTTGATTTGTTTTATAGTTTTTTTCAAAGGAAAATTACGAGTTGAAATGTGAGAAGAATATCTTGATAGGAGAATCTTGGTGAAACTAGTTTCTTCTAGAAACCATGATTCTTGACCGGTGATAAATATGTCCCTAGTACTTCACTTGTTAGGGCTGGCTCAGTTATGAAAAGGTTGCAAAACTGGACTATAAGATACGCTCCTTATTACTAAAGTATTTGATTATCTTTTTAGTTAAAATATGAAAATTTTATTGTTACTAAGCATAGAAATAATTGAATTGAACCATAAATGATTACATTAAATGTAATAAATATTTTATTAACCTTCATTTTATGACAATTTTTATGTATATTTGCTACATCAGAGGGACTTAAACATCATCTATTAGGATAAGACACTTCTTGTTACTGATAAGAAATAGATGTTAGTGAGAGAATGGTTTCTAGATATCAAAGAACCAAATAAAATTGTGTTGACACAGTTCTTAAATTTATCCTCAATTTGAGTTTCCTGTATCTTGAATCAAAAGCATTATTATAAGTTATTAATATTTTTAATTTGAGTAAAGTTTGTTTTTTAATAAAATAAATTGTTGAAAAGAAAACATGCTTCTTGATAGTGGTGGAAAATGTCTTTAATGAATAATTTAGGAAAATTCCATTATTTACAATAATATAAACAAAATAAAAATCACAGAAAAAAATGCTTTCAATAACTTAAGACATACAATCTTATAGATTCTTGACCATTCACATATTTAAGTACATTTATATTATTCTGTACAGCAACATATCCAAGCAGCAGCTGCATTTGATTGCAAAATTTACTTTTGACTAGACAAGAAAGCAATCCACAACAACTCAAGTTAATTGATTGGAAAGGGTTTTATGTTTGGAATCAATTTGCATTACAGGTATTGGAAAGATTTGAAAAGTAGGACTACTTTAAAATTTAGGTGTATTCCTTATATAATAGGATGTCTAGTTGTCTGTTAGCCAATCTTTTAGCTACCCAATCAAAATAAGGTTAATAACCAATTAATATTAATTAATAATTATTATTTAAATAATTTGGAATGGAATGAGTAAAAATGTAATGGGTAATGTGAAGAAAACAAGAGACATTAATAATGCTCACCTACACTCAGCAGTAGGAATTAATAAATGAATTTTCATTTAAAATTTGCTACTATGACATGACAAATGTGCTACTAGTCATTTTTTTTAAAATTTCTTAAGTTTAAAAAATTAAGTTTCCTAACAAACTCATACCTTTAGCATTTTTACGGCTTTTATTCCCAAACCCATTATTTAGCAATCTTGTTTTTGTCATGTTTACTAAACATTAAAAGAGAAAAAATATAAAAAATTATTAAAAATTAATGTAATTAGTTATTGGTTTGCTGAACCAATAACTTTAAAATATTAGGGAATTAAGTATATTGTTGGCTTTTTTAAAAGATTAATATTAAAAAATCTGCTCTTTAAAAAACTTTTTTCCAATATCCCCAGTTTTACCTGATATTTTTTAAAATACAATGCATCTTTATTTAAATAAAACAGGTTTTTGCTATCCTTTTGGGAAAATATTTATACCTGAAATACAGTTTATCAATATGCCCAAGAGCAGAATTTAATGATTTCTTATTAATAAATGTAATTTCAAATTAATAAATGTAGAATTCATCAAATTACCCATATTATTATTTACATTATTCCCTTTCAAGAAGATAGTGTAGAACACATTGCACTCATTATTTCCTCTTAAAACTACCTTAAGCTAGGGCGAAATTGTCACATCAGTCAGTTATGCTAAAGTGCAACAAAAGAGGAAAATTACAAACTTCATGATTGAAAAAATTCAATCATTTCAACTATTTATTTTTCCCTCCACAGCAATAACTGATGACTAGAGAAAATAATGGCTCTCCAATAAAATAAATAGAATCAAACAAAATTTACTATTTAAATATCTGAAATTATAGATTCCATTCATAAGGAAATCTAAACGAGGAATGCATCCATTTCTGCTACTTTCATCATGGCATCATCCCCTCTCCGTCTCTTACCTAAGTAGTGTGGACTTACAGGACCAGACCAAGACACGAATACAGTCCTTCCCAGCCCCTATCCTCCTCGGTGAGCTTGTAATACATTAATACTGAGAGGCCGAACTCAGTGCATAGCGAGAGTGAGGCAGCTGAAAGCGACTCTGAGGTGACGACATCTAAAGCGGGAAGGAGATGGCAACTGAGCTACCACGGAGAATAAATATATATCACAGAGTTTTAAGGTTTATCGCCCAGGGGGTATGTGCTACTTGGGAACCAGTCCGCGCGGTACAGGGTACTGCTGCTGCTCCAGGTCCGCCTTGCTCTTCATCTGGCGTCCACAGTGCGACGAGGCGCGAGACCTGCAACAAATGGTTTACATTTCGCACCACTGGTGATTCTACATTTTCATGAAGTTAATCTTGCTTTACTAATTTAAACTTCTTAATAACAACAAATCATTTCAAATAAATACAGGTAAGGTAAACCCCTTTTCTTAAATCTGGGCTAAAGATTTTTTATACTGTAGGTTAAACATTTATACAGCAATCAACACAAAAACCAGATGTAAAGAAAACTCCACAGCTTTTTTAGACTAATTTATTCAAATAGAGATCCATAAGAATGACAAATATTCCTAGTTGATAGATGAGAATAAATCTTACCCTATGCGGCCGATAGACTTCTGCATTGGTTCAGGACACTTTTCAGGATTCTGACGTAACATTTGGCTGGAATGATATTAGTGTGAAAAAAAATTTTTTTTTCATAGTAGTATGTTTTATAATGTGTGTATGTTATGTCAACATATTTAAGTATGTTTTGAGCATCTATAATATATTATCTCATTTTCTCTATCATTAGCATTACACTATTTTTTATAATTTCTATCAATGCTTAAATAATGTGTCAATTGAATTTCAATCAATTTCTAAGTATGCAATAAGACCGATACTCTGGCCCATGGCAATTTAATATAACACAATTTGGTAAAAGTTAAGTAAAAATGTTTATCAGGCCTAACACAGATTTTGTACACATATTATACACTTACACATTTATGGTTTGATCTGCAAGCATCTTTTTGATGGCTTCTCGGGCATAGGGATCTAACTCTGGTTCATAATTGTCAATAGTCCGTTTTCTAGGAATAGCAAACTCTCCTAGAATTATGTTTTCACTCTGAAAATAAAGGGCATACATCAAATATTTATTTAGACACAATAAAATAATGGTTCCAATCAATAACCCTCAAACTGACCAAAAAATTAAATAAACTAATCGTTTGAACTTAATATAAGAATTGTAAAAACTGAACAAAATCGTGCAAAATAAAAAAATAGCTGCCATGCCAGTCTATTTTTATTCAAAATTTAGCATATCAAGGTACATATGTTAAAACACAGAATCTAACCCTATAGCGTGTTTTTGCAGACAGCTTTGACATCTTAAGAGCATGGGCAGTCATCGGCCTCCTTAGAAGATTGGCAGATGGACGCTCAGCAGGATTGAAGTGGGAATAAGGCCTGTGATAAAATAAACGGACATCATTAGACTCATCATTATTGGTTTCAGCTTATTTTAATTGACAGAGTAAGACAAATTGAAGTTTTACTTTTTGCAGGTATGCATAAAAAAAAGTTTTTGTGGATGGATTTCTTAAGCACCAGCTATGAAATTTTATGAGCTCACTCTTATTTGACAACACATAATTTTTTTAAGCATGCACCATCAGAAAAAGTATACATTGGAATTTTAATTTTCAGTTTCTACTAAAGCTAGGCTGGTTTCGATACCCCAACTATTATGTCATAATTGAGATTGTTAACCAGTACATTGCTTCCTGTGATTGCTACTAAGTTTGATAACCCAGGTCAGGTTCTAGACCAGGGGTGGCCAACCCAAATGTTGTTGAGGGCCACTTTGGAAAACCACAATACTCTCCCGGGCCACATATAAAATTTTAGGATATTCGGTGCACAGAATGACAGTGAAGTAAATTGAATAAATTAGGTATATAAATTAGGGAGTTTCTTAGATCCTTTGCTTAGTTTGACAGATTTTCCTAAATAAAATATTCATTTAAATTTACCTTAAGGAGCAACCCCAAGAATACCTTCTGTAGTATATATCCATAGGAACCAAACAGGTGCCGTTAAAAACATTTGGAATCCCTCGAAACTATAAGGAGCCTGTGGCACTTATAGAAATTTATTTCGGGAGGACCTAAATTTTCTCTAAAAATTGCAGCTAGATTTTTGCATCGGGAAAAAGTACACCCAAATCTTCCTCTCATGCCCCCATGCATATTTAATTGGTTCAATGCATAAATTAAAATATATTTTTAGTTAGAATTTGCACCTGACTGAAGTAATATCCTAAAAAAGTTGTGAACAATATAGAGTTCCTAGTACTAAAGGGGGATCTGGGGGTCCTCCCCCAGAAAAATTTTAAGAAATACGACTCTAATTAACAGACTTTAACGTGTTTTAGTACCCTTTGTCCGAATTTGAGGGGGGCTTAACTTACCCTAAAACTTTAACTTTTGACTAAAAAAATTATTGCGGACCGCAAAATTATTTCAAAACGGGCTGCATGCGGGCCGCGGGTTGGCAAAGCCTGATCTAAGAGGTATATGGGGGGTCGGGGGTTCTCCCCCGAAAAAGTTTTGAATTTTAGTGTGCTAAAAAGTGTTTTGAAGCTACTTTTCGGAGAGTTTTCAGAGAGTTTCGCGGGCCGCACAAAATGACCCGGAGGGCCGCATGCGGCCCGCGGGTTGGCCATGCCTGTTCTAGACCTTTCAAGAAATAGTTTTGAAACAGTAACAAACAATGGCAATTAGTGTTTAATTCATTTTTTGGAAACTATTAAAATCTTTTCCTACGTTTCTCCTCCAGAAGGAAATATCACCCAGGCATTTTCGTTATCATCATATTCCACATGTTCTAAGAACTTTCCCTTGTCTTCAGGATTCACAAAGTTGTCAATAACGAGATTGCTGAAACAAAAATGAACATCTAAGCATATTGCTGTTAATCACATATCAAAACGAGAGGAAAGAGAATGTAGAAGTTGATCTTACGACAGTTTTAAATCCCGAGTGAGCGTTTCAATGGTCTTTTCTTTCTCCTGTCTTTCAAAGGAATTAATTTCACTTTCATCACTGATGTCCTCTTTTAGAGCTTGCAAACGATTGAATAACTGATATGGGGATAAGGTAAAATAAGAATATTAGGATATCTGCATTCTAGATAATTTTTAATAGGAAAATTTCTTATTGAAAATATAGTCTTCATTTTAGCAATAAAATGTCTAACTATAGGAAAATAGCAATAATACTATTTTAATTAAATAAAATATTATGGTTAGGGAGGTAGTTATTTTGGTTTGATTTGTCTTGATAAGTAACTATAATTCAGACCTTTTTAAGTTTTTTGGTCTTGATCTCCACTTCCTGCTGCAATGAGTCATAAGTTTCCTTTTTTTCTAAGGTGCTTTCTTCCTCTTCAAGCAGTTTCTTCTGCATCTCCCTTTCAATGCACTGTCAAACATGAAATTGAATTTAAAAACTTAAATATATACTAAAAAAGAAGAGGACAAAATTTAGTTTACGTATGTTATTTAATTATTTATTCACCTTTCTCTCGGCAAGTTCTTGTCTTCGTTTTTCAAGAATGCGTTGTTGTTCATTATTGTGATCAATGATATTTTTGCCACCACAAAGAAGTTTGGCTTCCAATTCCTAAAAAATTGGGAATAAGAAATACTACAGAAATTGAAATATTTCTTATTCTTATAAATATTGGCAATAAGTTATTTCTATACAACTCCAGTTCCATGCACAATGCACATTAAAGGTAGTTTTCTTTTTAAGATATATTTGTTTAGTTGTTTTAAATTTCTAATAATAATGGTAAAATTATCTCATGGATTACAAAAGATTTGATGCTTTCAATTCTCACTGAAAATTCAAAATCATCTTTTATTCTATTGCAAGAGGTCATGGTGGGTGGATGTAGTAATTTTTAGTAAACATAAATTTTTAACATGTTCAGCTAAGAACCAAGTTAATTTCCATATTAAAATTAAATGTAAATTTTTACTGTTTTACACTTTTTTACATTAGAGCAAATTCATGGCCTCAAAACAATTTCTTATCATGATTTACTTGTGAAAAACAGTTTTAGGGCTCAAATAAACTGAAATAATTCAGGACACAAAGAAATAACTTTCTGGCTGTAGAAAAGTAATATTTAAAAGCTTAATGGTTGGTTGATGTTTTGGGTTTCATGGCACAAGGTTAGTTAATATTATGAGCAGAAAAAAAGGGAATTGTGAAATCAATTACTTCTAGTTGACTTTTAATTTTCTCTCGTGCCTCTGCTTCAAGTTTCAATTCTTCTTCTTTATTCTGAATATCTTTTAGCATTTTCTCTTTTTCCTAAAATATGAAGAAAAGAACAAAACTGTGATAGTTAAAAAAACATAACTGAAAAAACAGATCGATGTCATCTTGCAGCATTTATTTCTCCAATTACAACAAGGCAGTTATAAACTCTATAAAGAAATAACAGAAATGCTTCAATTAAATAAAAACATGTTTTATTATTTTTCCTTTATTATTTTTTAACATTAGAATTAATAAGACATTAATGAATTTTGATAAAACAATTTAACATAATAGATGTCATGCTTCAAGTTAATCATTGAAAAAAAGTGAAAATCCGCAGTGAATCTGTGGCAACAGCAATTCCAGCCACCAGCTCACACCAGCCACCAGCATTGAACGCACTTCTCACTTTTATTTATATTTACTTTTAAACTTTACTTATGGTTGCTGTTAAATAAATATTTATATTTTAAAATGTCTATTATTTGGAGTCTATACAATATCTAATGTCCAACTGTACAGCCAAACAAGATAAATGCCCCTTCAAAATACCATACGAAGTAGACGATGGAAGTGGGTCGGCCATGTACTTAGAATGCCACCTCACAGAATACCAGCAGTTGCCCTTACTTGGGCACCGGAGGGTAGAAGATCTCGCGGTAGACCCAGATTAACATGGAGGAGACTGGTGGAAACAGAACGTAGCCAGGCAGGGTGGGAAGGCTGGGCAGAAGCAAGATCCGTTGCCCAAGACCGTAGGGAATGGCGACGTAAACTGAAGGCCTTATGTGCCATGGGGCACGAAGCAGAATGAGGATGATGATTATTTGGAGTCAACTACCAGCCACACCAGCAGCCATAAATCCTTTTTTAAAACTTGGAAGTATGAACTACTTTCAAATAGGTAATAAAAAATATTTGCAACTTAAGTTAAATAAACATTGGATTTTCAAGGATTTCAACTTATTTTGTGCATAAATGGTCATTAAACACTGAGTTCTATAAGGATGAAGATAAAACATTTATAATTATCTACCTCCAAAATAAGATTTTCTTTGTTCAAGTAAGCCACTCGCTCTTCCATCAACAGGTGTTCCATCTTCTCCACCATTTCTACATTCGTAGAGTCTATATCTTCAATCACTTCATCACCTTCATCAACACTCAATTTAGAAGTCTCCTTTTTCTTCTTCTTCTTTGCCTCTTTTAAGGCCAATTGAGCTTTTAACCTAAATTGAAAAATAAAATATTAAGTTTTCCAAAAGAGGTTGATTATCTTCTTGTTTTGTTGTCAGTAGGAGTCGTGGTTTTTTAATAGCTTTAAGCTCCAACCTTTTAAATTAATTGCAATAATAAAGACATTTGCTAATTTATTCTAAACAGTGCTTATTATTAACATTTTTTTAGAACTAATATAAAATAAATGGTACTTGGGAAATAACATTGGCAAAATATTTTTACCATTAATTTATTTTATGAACAAAAATTCCAGGTTATTTAGAATACATCTATAAGACTGAAAGAAATGCAAACGTTAAAAAGTTAAAAGGGTCTAATATTTATTAAAAAACAGCATACCGTGTTATTTCTTGCTGATATTGTAAGAGAATAGCATCTTTTGGATCTAAGTTCAAGACTGGCTTGTTCTTGATACTCTTGGCTCTGTTCGCATATCTGAAAAACATGAGCATTTAAGTTAGCTCTTTGCATGTCGGTACTCAGTTGACAAAAATTCGAGTAGTTGTGAACTTTCAGTCTCTGGGTTAGGACATTAATTATTACGAAGCAAAATCCAAACATGGAGAAAGAAATACCTAAGAGTGGTGAGTGTTTCTTCATAGTTGAAGCTTGCAGGTCCAATATTTGCGATCATGATGGTCCTGGAGTTGCCCCCCAGGGAGTCCTGCAAAAGCCTGGTCAGCTTGGAGTCGCGGTAGGGTACATGCGTGCTTTTCCCGTCTACCAGGGCAGAGATCACGTTGCTCAGAGCAGACAAGGACAGATTTATCTTGATCGATTCTTTTTGAGTAGAACCCTAAGCAACAAGAAAATAGGTTTCAAACTGCTTGTAAAAATTTATAAATATGCATTTTATATTTATCAAAATGGTTTTTACTGTTAGACTGAAACTTAAAAACCATTCTAATCCATTGATGCGTAAGACATTCAAATATTAGGTAAACAAAATTTTTTTTATTACTTTTGATCCAAAATTACTTTTTGATCCAAAACGAAAATAGGCACACTGCAACCTTCTCTAATAATTATGAGAAAAAACCCGGATAATCCTTTTCTTTTTAGCAAAAATCCACAATCCCAAAAACTACTAACCTTAGCACCTGTTTTCGCTTGTCTCTCTGAGCCGGCCAAATCCACCAGATTCAACTTTCCTATTTTGACATGTTGACCTTCAGTGAGAGCCTACAAACAAACAAATCCGATTACTAACCAAAACAGCATAATCCCCATGCCTCAATAAAGTGGAATCTGTTGGTATGGATATTCTAGCAACCTAGAAAAAATATTCCTTTGAACAGGATATTGTTAGTTTCAGACGGTATCAATATTCAAAATGGAATTTTGCTGAGACCAAGGGAAAATGTAGTTAAAAACAGGTTTATTGTTACATAAAACAGTTTTCATAGTATCTAATAACCTTATGGAAAAACTAACACTAATAAGAAACTAAAAGAACAATAATAATAAAGACATGTGAATTGAAACTGAGTTTAGCAAAATTTATCACTGTTTAAAGAAATGTCTTAAGAGAAAACTTACTTCACAAGACTCAATGCTAATCATAAAGATAGCATGGGATCTAGAACTATGGGCATTCATATTGGTGGTCCTATTCAAAGAAAGGACGATTTAGCATTCGTTTACATTGACTTTCTAAGAATTAATGATAAAATATTGGTATTTGGTAGAACCTGTATTAGTTTTAAGTTATCTTAAAATAAAACATCAATGTTTTAAACTTCACAAAAAATGACTAAAAGAAGCACGGACCCAATACTCCTGTTGTGTTTTCCATCAATCATCACTTTTTCTAAATCTTCCATAGTTTTACACACTACAACAGTCAAGTCCTATAAAGAAGAGGTATCTCAGTCAAACAATAAAACTGAAAAATTATTTTTAACTCTTTTAATCCTCTCAATCCCAAGCCGCCCGATATTACCATTGAATCCAATGGGAATTTTGGCCTCTAGGTCTGAAAAGGTTAAACAAGGCCCGAGGTCTTTATGTTTGAAAATAACTTGTGATTTCCATGCAATTAAAAATTTTATTACTATCACAATTATAAAAATAAATATTTTAGATAATGAATTATAAGTATAAAACTATTTTTAAAAGCTAAAAATGTAAGTTCCTTAAAAAAATTTTTGTTTTCATTTTACTTAATGTAGATCTTCAAACATATGAAAAAATTTAAAACTCACTTTAACATATACTCCAGAATCGTTTCTTTCCCTCACTTCCAGCTTGCGCTTAGGGTCTGGAGAAAGAAGATCACGCACTTCTTCCTATGATTTGAAAAGATTTAGTAATTAAAAAAGAAAATGTGCAAGCTACTATTTTTTCATAAATTGCTCACTCCTTTCAACAACGTCATATCTCAAAAATCAACGATTTTTAGTTATGACTGTTTTTAGAAAGCCCTGAAAAAGTAGTATAGCTCTGCAAAATCCCCATATCTTTATATATATTAAAAAATTAAATAGGTTGTTTAATATTTATTTTTAATGCATTTCAATCTAATTTTAAACTTTCAAATCACTCTCCTGAAAAATAAGGTTGTTTGAGATATGACGTGTTTGAAAGGAATGAGCGAAATTTATGTTTGTATAAGAAAAAATGTGTGCACTAGGATTTTAAGGGCCGATCTCACCAACTTTCTCGTAATCAACGGTTAACTAACCGGCCGTTTAATATAACAGGAGCTTTAAAATCGCAGTCGTCTCACCAACGAAACCTCTCGTTAACTTTTCTCCCGTTAACTAACCAGACGTTAAAAAGCTCAAATAAACTATTTTGATACTTGGCATTTTGTGATTGGTTAAAACATAATTAAAAAGACACTCGTGTCCTTAAAAGTGTTCTTTTATTAGCCAATATAAACACTAACATGCATTACAGCACATATAACTTGGAACTACTTTTTTCAACGCGTATGAACAAAAGGTGCATCTCGTCAAGCTTTTGGAGTTGAATAGCCGCCATCTTGGATGGAATATAGGTTAATTATGAATAAGAGTCAGTATACAATAATGATGGTAGTCATGATGTGTATTCTGTCTCAAATTGTTTATATTTATTTTTCCAAGAGTCTAATAAAAGTTCATGCAGTAGAACAACAAGAATTCCAACTGAAGTATATACAAAATAATCCATTTGTACTTCACTGTTACGATTATAGATGGCAGCACAAATAAAATTACCCCTTAACCGGTCGTTAAAGTACCTTAACCGGTCCTTAAAGTACTGATTAATTTAACGGGAACTTTAACGAACGGTTAAGGCTAATTTGCGTTGGTGAGACGAAATTTCGAGAGACCTACCGTTAAATACGACTTAACCGTTGATTATCTTTAACGGAAGGTTGGTGAGATCGGCCCTAATTTTTTAAAACTATTTGGAGATCAAAAGTCAAATTTAGAACTTTTTAAAGCAATTATTTTGCTAAAAAATATTTATAGAGTTTTTGGCACATACATCTAGTTTAACTATCATTAACTAGTTTCATCACATCTAGTTTAACTATCATCATATCTGTAATTTTTATGAAACAAAACCCTATTAGTTTTAAAACTAGAAGAAAACTGGTGTTTGAATCATTATACATTTTAATGATGATAAATAAAATTCTTCTCCAAGATATTCAATTGAAAATTCTTCAATTCAAAAAGGAAGTTGAATAAGTGTTACCTGATAAATTTCAAGGTAAGAAGCAGAGACCAGAAACTGTGTGTTCTCTGAGCGTGCAATGTGGCTGAATATATGCTTAAAGGAGTGGGGAATAACGCCTTGCTTCTCTGGGTCTTCAACAACACCTGAAAGCGTTCTTTGTTAGCATCAAAGAGCAAGTTTCAGGCATCAAAATATTTATGCAAATATTATAGAAAGAGAACAAAGAAATGACTTCACAGATGAATTTGGGATTAAGTACAGGTAATACTTTCTCTCAGTGGCGTAGCCAGGATTTTCCTTTGGGGGGGGTCCAGTGAGAAAAATTTACCATTGGATATCAAAAAGTTTCTACAATTAGTGTAATAAAGTTATAATTTTCACATTACTTTTAATTTATTCTTTGTGTTAATTAATATATAGTTAATAATTTATTAATAATGAGTGTAATAATTAATATTAAGTATTACTTCGATTGAAAGTTCTGATCCACATAATTTTTTTATTATGTACAGAGACCGTCAAGAAACAGATTAAGAGATTTCAGTAGTTCCATATTAAAGAGGGGGGGTTTGGGGGTCCACCCCCAGAAATTTGATTTTAAAAGGAGTTTTTTACTTCATTTATGAGGTAATAACCGAGGAGCGCCTCTCCTTGTAATCCAGATAATTTTTAAGAGAAAAAAATAGAAAATATGACGTTTCTGAGGCAGTAGTAGATTCGGTTTGGGGGGGGGGGGCTAAAAATTTTGAAAATGAAATTGAATCTTATCAACGAATATATAATATTAAAAAGTTTGAAAATGATCGTGTTCGAATTACCTTAAGGGGGCTTTGGGGGACCTCCCCCAGAACATTTTTGGAAATTCAAGTCTAAAAAGCAGGTTTTCAACTCGATTTGGTACACCTAATCCGAATTTCGAACATTATATTTTCAGGAATTTATTATTTTCTAGGAGTTTTGTATTTTGACGAACTCATCATAAAAAAAGCTTTTTTAATAAAGTTCCAAGTCCTAAGGGGGGTCTGGGGGTACTCCCCCAAAATTTGTTTGGAAATTTGACCTTAAAGCAGGGTTTGGTTTACTCGTTTAGTACCCTTTATCGCCCCCTCCCCTTATATCTTCCCTCAATTAATAGTACATTTGTTATGGGGAAACCGGGGGTTTCCCCGGAAAATTTTAGATTTTAACATGTAAAAAAGGTGTTTTTTTGACACGGACATAGACACCCTCTTTTGAGTAGGCACTGGCATATTTAACGCCTAAAAAAGGGTTCAAAAATTTTGGGTCGGGCCCATGGGGGGGGTCCGGACCCGGGGACCCCCCCCTTCGCTACGCCCCTGCTTTCTCTATCAATTAAATAATAAAGGAGGATCTTAATTTTCTAAACAAAAGAAAGCATAAAATAACCATAATTTTCTTCCGAAATCTTGAAGTTTTTCTTTTTTTGGCATGCCAACTTCCAAGAGGATTTACCTTCCATAGTGTATGTTTTCCCAGCCCCAGTCATCCCGTATGCAATAATTGTGCCGTTGAAACCCTCAATCACAGAATCCACTAGCTGACGGAAAATTTCATCATAAATCTCCGTCTGACTCCTGGAATGAAGAGTTAGGCTAAATTAAAGGTAATTAAAAATGAATAAACAGTAAAAGGAATCAGTTAAACAGAATATGAAAAAAACACTTCAAACTCTAACTTAGATGGAGTCTAAAGGGTTTCAAGGTTCATTATAAGTTATAATAAATAAGACAGTTGATGAGAATGAAATTTAATCTAAAATGAAAATCCTATCAAATTTACCAAATTTTACATTGAAAAGCCCAATTTCCAAACACTGCAACAAATGAAAACTTTATATAAAGACATATTTAAATTTTCAATGTAATAGATCATAATGTTTGCAAATAATGGAATGATGGTCAATTTTTGTCGAGTCATAAATGTTTTTAGAACATTTATGTCTGTGTTTAGAATAGAAAGCTGTGTGTTTAGAACAGAAATTTCATTAAAATTAATTATCTGATTTATGCCAAGGATGAGGTGGGTTGCTGTAATTTGTTTCTGAAAAGTAGGTTAAAATCCTTGAGTTTGAAATCCACTGCCTTAGAATTTATTATGTAACATTAGCCTAATGTACAGAATTTGGAAAATTCTCGCAGAGATTTTATACTTTATAGATAGTGTAGAAAAAAGAAGATAGAAGAGAAAAATTAAAACACTATAGACATTCAAACTATCATTCAAAGAGTTATTTTTTACTTACCCTCCATCATATACAGCATCAAATGTAAAGCTTTTAGCACACTGCTTTCCATTGTTGATTTCAATACCTCCTCGCTCAGGGTATAATTTCACAATTCTAAGATATCATAAAATATCAAAGGCATTTTATACCAGAGTAATTTTCAACAATATTTCAGATATTAGCAATATAAATCTTACTAAATCAAGCACAGATTAAAAAACTGAAGAAAAACTACACTTACGAAAAATGGTTGGCATTTTTCTCTTTTTCACTCATCGGGCGACATCTGACAACTACTTTAACTGTTTCAAGCTTACTCTTGCTTTCCTAAAGAAATAAGTTCCAAACTTAAAAACATCACAGTGGACTGACATTTGGTAGTGTAGTCTAAGTATAAAAGATATTAAAAAATTCCTTACGTCAACTGGATCCATCTTAGAAGATCTTAAACCTAAAAGAAAAATTATTACATTTATTAAAAGTAAACATGCAAAACAACAGACAAGAGCTTTAGAATCCATAATAGATTTTAATCCATAATAGATTCACTTAAGTATTTATTTCCTTAAATAGTTTCAGCTTAATAACTCACTTAGTTTGATTTATACACCAACAAAATTGAGAAATTTATCGTAAGCAGGATTTAAAGAAGGAAATAGTATGCAATAAGAAGTGAAATTTCCTCTAAGACGCAAGGAGGATTCGTAAATAATTTTACAAAATTTAAAATTATTTGATATAATTACGTTAAATTATTTAACAAAACCCAAAACCAGATTGCATCAAGTACCATAACATTTCTTTAGGAAATCCCTAATATGCAGGGTTTTTGGAATCATTGTCCTACTGAAGTTTAAAGAGTAAAATTAAGTAAGAAAAATTTAAGGAGTTTTTGAAAAATTTTAAAATCTTCTCTAATGCCATTTAAAACTGTGAACAACTTTCCAACAATATTTGAATACATTTTTGTCTCTTGATTAGGAATAACATTCACTAATGAGTTTTTTAGGTTGTGATTTTGCACTCACAAAACCTTCCGTTGCTTTTTATAACACTCAGCATAATAGATACTGTCAATCATAAGTTACAGCAATCATCTAAACCACACATCAGCTAAACCACATTTTTGCAATGGTACAAAAAGTTGTTTTACTTGAGAGTAACTGAATTAAGCTATGAGCATGGGCGGATTTAGATGGTGAACCCTGGGGTGCGTACTGGAAAACTTGGGAGTGCAAGTTATCCCTGATGACTTTGAAAACATGATTTTCCCCTATAAAAATGGAATTTTCTTAAAAAGTTGGGGGTGCGTTGCACCCTCATGCACCCCCTAAATCCGCCCATGGCTATGAGGGAGAAAAGATTCACAAATTAGTATTTCTGAAAATTAAGGAATTTAAAGAGCAATTTATGAACTTTAAGAGTCATTTTGTAAGGTTCAGGGAAAACAAAGGAGTCAATAAGGACTGGGCAATTTGAGAAAATTTCCTTAAAGATAGAATGGAGGGATGACAAAAAAATATCCCACACTTTACATTTATTTTTACTGCCATGAAAATATGTAGGTATTTATATGATTGATTTATATGTAGGTATGTACAATTTAGTAACAATCTAAAAATAACAATTTAATAGCTACTTAATTCTAATTCAATCATTTATCACCTAAGCAATTTATGTAAGACAAGGCAAGTAGTACTATTACTTAAGCCCTTTTAAAGGGATATCCTAAAGTTGATACAAAAATGGGGTAGCATAAAATATTTTATCTAAACATTTGGTAGTTGGGGAAAGAATAATTAAATCGTAAAGTAGAACTCCAAAGTAAGATTTTTGCTCTGGGTTATAACTGTACAAAATAATTTCTCCCTCTATGTAAGCATATAAGGTTTAAAAATGTAGCCTTCAGGATTAATTTTGGTTCAATTCCGTTAGAGTTCCCGCTAAATATCGCCAATCTCTTTTGGACACCAAAAAGTATAAATATTGCTAAATAATTTCAAACTCATAGATTAAAATGTTTAATAGATCTATAACTGTTCAGTTTATCATTAAAAGTTTTAAAAAACATTGTTTAAATTTGAATATTAAGCGTTCAAAAGAGAGGTGATATTTAACGGGAACTCTAACAGAATTGAACCTTAATTTTGAATAAAAAATATCTGGTTTATACAAAGTTCTGAAAAAAGGGGTCTGAAGGTTCTTTAAAAAAAACTTTGGTTAATTTTAACAATCCAGGCCAATCCCCAAGGGTTGGCAAAAGTAAGACAATAAATGGTTCTTCCTAGTTCACAATGCTTAGTACAACAACCCTAAATTCTATTACGATGTTCGCTCCACGAAGAGCTTGCGGAGAAAGAATTTTGCCAAGAAGTCACCATGGCCCAGATTCTTAAAATTTAACAAAACATTTTGAAATTTGACACTATATCATAGTTAGTGTTGAAACTAATTTTTGGACATTTAGGACATCGAACAGAGTTGATCACTTCTTCACTTGCTGGATAATTCATCCCCAGCTCTTCTCTATTTATTAAAAAAGAGTTAATAATTCACATGACATTTGTCTTGAAAGTTAGACAAACTATATAAAAATTAAACTCATAATAAATGTACCTGAAAATATTTTACAAAAATACGTTATTAAAAAAATCAGTCATTTATGATCTCGGAAAAAAGGTTGCATTTGGATTAAATGAATTGCACCAATAATGAGTCATTGAATTTTATATGCAATTAGAGAAAAGTGTCATTCAAATATGATCAAATATTTAACGGGGCTTACCGAGCTGGTTAATTTTAAACAAGGGAATTTTATGATCAGAACATTTAGGAAATATTTTTCAGAATTAGTTACCGAAAAAAACAAACCTTATTTAGAAAAATGAGTCAAAAAGCTAAAGAGAGGCCTGGAAATAGAACGCAATTATTATAATCATCATTAGTAATAATTTTTAAAGACATAAAAGGTGCTTTTTTATTAAATTTCAATTAACCACAAAACACAAACATTTAATAATTGTCAACATGTCAACTAGCGTTTCCAGATTTTATAAATAAATTTTATTTTGATTATGTTTCAGTTGCCATGGGCACGGCTGATTTCAAGAACAGCTCACAGGAAAATTTGGGAAGGCAAAAGTAGGGTTACCAATAAAGCTTCAAACAATCACAAAATCAACTCAAAAAGATGATAAAAAGAGCATTGATTGGTTCGTTGAAAGGATTTTATTCTTTTCTTTAACGCTTTATTGAGATGATTAAAGCTCAAAATATCAATGCACTAGACTAGAGGATCTATCTACGTGTTCATTTCGATGGAGTCTCTTGTCAGAAGTACTTTGTTTCAAGAAATTGCCATGCCTTGTGAGGGTTTTTTTGGCGCTGGGATCGCATCCCACCCGTGCTTCCCTTTTCACGTCATGAGAGGCGGAGAAATAGAATCCCAATAGTTGAACCATCTAATATCCCTTTGAGAGTGATTGAAAGAACGTTTCATCTCAGCCTATCGGCAGCCAGTGATCTCCAAATTGTACTGCCAACACTTTCGTCAATCTAAAGTGAATTTGTAGGGCTGCCCTTTATATCATACGAGGTCATTTGAAAATAGCATTTCGGCCCCTGTTATGTGTTTTCTCGGTGGGCTTGGGGATGCACCAAATTGCGAATTGGCAGCATAATTTCAGAGAAAAGATCATTAATAAGATAACTGTAAACATGTCTAAGATAACAAAAATGACAAAATAAAAATTTTATCATGCTAAATCCTGAAATTACATCTTTTTTTACAATAGAAAAAAATATGTAAGGCTGAAAAAGTTTTTTGAAAAGGGAATATTGAAATTTCTAGAGGAACTTAGGTCATAAGGAATAGGAAATCCTAAACTTTTAATTTATTCAAAAAAAATATATACATACATATATTGCAGTATAAATCACGTCTGAATGGTCTCTTCTTCCACTCTTTCCATGAAACATTTTCTAACCAACCACACCACCTGATGAAAATCATCTTGAATTAACAAGAGAATTCATTTACTGTGTAAATCAGTGGTTCTCAAAATGGGTTCCGCGGAACCCTGGGGTTCCACGAAAAATTGAGGGGTTCCATGGGACAAACTTTATTTCATTAAAAAATTAGAATGGGCAGCGCCGCTCCCCTTGTACCAAAAAATGTTCTCAAAATGAGTTAAAACCTTACTTTTACCAGTCGAATTTCAGAATTTTTTTCTGGGGGAGGACCCCCAGACCCTCCCACGGTATCACAAGGGGATCTTGCGTGATACTTTTAGAAAATCCCCAAGAATTTGACATTTTTGCCAAAAGGTAAAGGTGATTGTCTGGAAAAGTGCCCCCTTGGACCCGTGCTGGATCAGCACCTGGTTTCATTTAATATCATATATTAAATTTTGAAAAGTCATTGATTAAAAAATATTCAGGGTTCCACGATCATTGGTAACAAATTTGGGGGTTCCACGACCAAAATAGTTTGGGAACCACTTGTGTAAATAAACTAATCCACGAGATGATCCAACACAATTTTTTGAATGATATGTTGGTAGACATACTGTAAAAACAATTAATTTAAATAAAATTAAAATTTGTGTATTATTTAAAAGTTCTGATCTTTTTTTAGTTTGTATATAGTAATTTTACTGAATAAATTTCACCAGGAGGTTTGTATTTTAAATTTTTTCCTATATCTTTTATCAAGTTTTTCTCTACACTACTCTTATCATTAAGATATAGTACTACTAGAATTTTCAAAAAAATTTAAAAGAAGTCCCCAGTACAAGGCCTTTACTTACCTTTGACTAGTTTTTTAAAAGCTTAGCATTAATAAATAATGGAAATTCTAGTAAAGCTTTTTAGGTGCAAGGCAGACTCCCGGGTTAGGTGCAAGCAGACTCCTACATGTTAAGGGCAAAGTGATAAACCGGGCATTATTAATTATTAATACTGCCCGAAGTAAGGCGGACAATTTGATAAA
This sequence comes from Tetragnatha versicolor, assembly GCA_024610705.1. NCBI lineage: Eukaryota > Metazoa > Arthropoda > Arachnida > Araneae > Tetragnathidae > Tetragnatha > Tetragnatha versicolor. Next base: position 1,598,431 of record JANDEH010000019.1, read on the forward strand.
TTCAATGAAATTTTTCTTTTTCTCAAAATACTCAGATGTTTTTAATGCCCGTATTTACTATATTGCACGCAACATATCTCAACAAATATACATAAAATAGTTAAATTTTCATTAAATTTTTCTAAAACTGCTTCAAAATGCACTTTCAAGGGGTTAAATTAATCTAAACTCTTTTTAAAAAGTAGTTTGTAGTCTTTTAAAACTCTTATCTTCAGATTTTTTTCTACCTCAATAACTTCACATTAAAGAAGGTGGGGCTACAATTTTAAGATGAAGTGTGTCAAGTGAGAGTAAAAAAACAAACAAGGGTAGGGTAAGGGCAAGGTAGGTAAGAAAGGGTAGGGTAAGTTATTAAATGCCGATAATAATTCACAACATTGGTACTAATTTAGATGGTACTAGTTTAGATTGGTACTAGTTTAAAAATAAAGATGTATGCATGAAAAATAAAGATACATAAAATCCAGAAGAGCTAAGGGCAGTATATAGTAATTAGTTTTGCAATTAGCTCAAGCAAAGCAACATTTAAGTTGAAATCGGACTGATTTTGAACATATTTAGTGGCTTGGACACAAGACACTATATAAACCCCTTTATATGATTTTGACTTACCTGTAGTAATTATCTAACATTATATATTTTCTATAGAGAACTCTTCTTCTTACTAAAGCAGATACTGTATTATGGGAATCGTGCATGTAAATTATGCATTGGAATATATGCATGGAAAAAAATTATTATACAAAACAGAAATATTTCACGTTTATATATTTTATGCTAACACAATATAAAAGTCCACTGAATTAGTTTCATTTCTTGTTTGTTTTTTAGCTGTTTTAAAATAGTGATGTATAAGTTCATTTTAAAAATAATAAAAGAAGTTATTTAAGCAATTTTCAACCCATAATCAGAACAGTAGAAGCACTTACAGCAGTGTCAGATCAAGGGGGTGACACGTGCCTCGGTAAATTTTAAGAATCCGGGACTTGGCGACTTCTTGGCGAAATGCTTTCTTGCCAATGTTTGCCAAGCACTTCACGGAATGAACATCGTAATAGAATTTAGGGTTGCATTGTGGAAAACCATTTATAGTCTAACTTTTGCCAAGTCCTGGATTGTTAAAATTAACCTGTGCCTCTCCCAAAAAAATTAAAATGTTTGGATAAAATACTGAACAGAATTTTTTAATAAATCAAATTTTAGAAGCTGTAAAAAGATGTATGGCAATTATCTCTATGGTTAAAAATAGTATAACACATTATACTACACAATATTTTAAAAAATATCTCATATATTTTTATGAAAGATTATATAATAATCTTGATGAACCCTCCCCAAGAAATCAAACTTGGCTCTGTCCCTGACTAACAAAAACATGGTTTAACTACAATCTCTCCCAAAATACAGTAAAATTGCTCTTACAGCAAAAATTACTTTCCCAAGATAAAAATTGATTTAAAAGTTATGAATTACCTCATACATTAAAAAGGTATCAATCATCTTGATCATGTGAGCTCTTCACATGAATGAGCCAATGAGCAAATTATTTTCCCATCACATAGCAGGGTTACCCAGCAACCCAGGCGCTAGTGTAAATAAATAAATACAGTATACTCTTGCAATGACGAAGTCAAAGGGATGGGTAAAAATTTCAAAATAAAAAAACATCAGAAATATTCTACTTGAAATAAATTCTTTTAAATTAAATTTCCGGAACTTCTGAGTATAAGTTAAAATAAAATTATGCATTTATAAAATTTTTTAAAAGTTAAGCATTGTAGCACAGTAGTCATAAGCCCATTCTTATTAACATAATCATTATCTGGCCAAATAGTGCTACAATCTACCACATGGGGAAAAATTCACTTTTAGATCCAAATATTTTTTTGTTACAAGAAAAGTCTTCATAAAAAAAATAGTTAATAATAATTAATATTATAGGAATATCATATGTTAAGGAGGTAAATATTTTTTTTGAGGAATAGAGATTTTAGACAAAGCCAAGTTTGTTATATCGAGAGTATACTGCATTGTTAACTATTTAATTTACTAGCTTAAAAAAATGCATTGAGTTGTTTATTGGGCTCCTCTTTATTTTATTTCGTCTTGAATTGAGGAAATTGTCAACTCGCCAAAAAGTATCTGTTTTGTTGTACAAATTCTCTCTCTCTCATAGCTTTAAAATATTATTTTTGTTACAAGTTTTTCACTCTAAGTGTCCTCTTGAGGAACAGATTAATTGGGCTATAAGAGCTTCCACTGTATATTCCCAATTCATCACAGATCTCAGTTTTTTTGAGGCCAGACTTTATTACGCAACATTCAAATGAGAAGGACGGAGCTGCGGTGAAGATGTTCAGCCTCTCTACAAGTATTATATACTGTGCAGACACAGCCCTACAAACAGTTATTAAGATTTAAAAGTTATAATCTGATATATTAACTTTTTTATTACAAAAAAGCAGTATATAATGAGACATGATTGAAATAACTTACTGAACATATGCATTGGAACTTTTTAAAAAGCATGTAATTGCTATACATTCCAGGAGGTATCCAACCTTTGCTGCAATCCCTAACGACTCAAGGCAGCACACAAAATTGAGAATAACAGAATATTGCAACAGTTTTATGTCAATTATGAAAGCTACAACTGGATTTTTCAAACTTGTGCCTAAAGGTGCATTATTTATATGAAATAAGGTCTTACTGTCAAAACTTGGTAAATTCACAAATAAGTGAAATATACACAACTTATCCTAGAAATTTGTGTGGCATAGAAATTATTAGATAATCACAAGTATTCATATAAAAATAATGTTGCTGAATAAACAATTCATAGTATGTGAACCTTTGTATGAAGATATAATAAATATTTTAAAATTTAAGGTTACTAATGTTAAATCAAAATTGTTGCTGGTCTAATCTAGGTTTGAATACCCATTAAACTCAAAACCAAGTTCTGGTTATTTCAATTTAGATCTTTGTATACATTACTTATTTATAAACTAATTTATTTATGCTGCAATCACAAAAAAAGAGTATCCACAGGTTGGATCCCCCTGATTTACACACTGTAGCCAATACATTCATGGCAATATACCATATGAATAATAATACACTTTTCTGAACAATGAAAGTAAACAAGAACGTAAGTTAATCTAAAATGAATAAAAAAAGTAACGAGAATATAAACACATTGCTCAGAAATTGCCGCTCATAAAGTTGACAATCTATTTCACAACTACGCATTAAGATATTCATAATAACCAAAGAATAAAATTTTAAAATAGTGTAAACTCAGGGGTGCATCTAAAAAGAAATTGGGGCCGAAAACAGCCCCTTCACAAAATTCCGACCCTCAAAAACGGCCCCTTCACAAAATTCCAATCCTCAAAAACAGCCCCTTCACAAAATTCCGGTTCCCAAAAACGGACTTTAATCAAGCTATATGCACTCACTAAGTGTAATTTTATTAAAATAATAATATATTTACAGAAATAGGACCTTATTTTAGAATTTAAAAAATTATTTCCACAAAATTCTCAAAAACGGCCCCTGGCAAAAATTCCTGGATGCACCCCTGAAACTGTTTCAGAAATACAATAAAATTCTTTGCATTTTCATAACTCTTTAGGTTTTTGACCGGTACTTACATTTAGGATAGATATTTTGAAATACAACTGGGAAAACCCTATTATGTCACAGTGTTTTTTGGGCATAAGGAATTTTATTACTTTGGTTACTATGGCATCACCTTGTACTTAATACACCACATGGGTAATTGGATTTTTTCTATATATAAGTGCAAACTGTCAAAAATAAAGAACATAAATTAATCTAAAATGAACTGAGTATGAGTATGTAACTGGAAAAAATTAAAATCTGTCGAGTAACAAACCGACAGCCTATGTTACATATATGTATATAAAACGCCACACGTATAAGACCCCCATATAGAAAAGTTTATTTTTCAAATATAAATAAGTAACACCCATAACATTGGAGGACCTGTCTAAAAGATAGTAAACTTTGTCATTCTTCAATTTATTAGCTCTTCCAAGTACTAAAACAGTATCTGAAAGGTTTCACTCAGGAAGTGTGAAACACAGGTTCAACAAAAGATAAAGCTAGAAAACTACCACATTTCAATAGGTATAAGGAACAAAAACTTGAAGTTTTTTTAGGGAAATGGGAAAAGTATGAGGTATTATTAATAATAAGAATTGAACAGAAATCAAATCAAAGATAAAACTTGACAAGGGAAACATCAGTGCGATGTAGTGAAAAATCCTTTACCTGGATAACAAAATTTCTTTCAGTAAAAAAAGATGAAATGCAAGTAGTAATAAAAGATTAACCAATCTAAAGATTAAACTCAAGTAAATACCTTTTTACTGTATGGACCTTATATTTTCATGTAGGTTTGTGAGGTGTTGAATGGATAGTTTTAAAGACAGTTATTAATGATTTTTTCAATGAAAAATAATTTTTATTCTGGATAGAAAAAATCCTTATACATATTGAAATAGGGTAAGACAAGTTTTTAAAAATGACCAACAGCAATACATCAAAGCAACATCTCAAAAACAGTAAACTTCCTGTCGTTAAAATTATTTTGCTTATACAATTTTTACATTGATGACACTGAAAAATTCATTACAAAACAAGATTATGAAGGGACTGACAAATTTTTACAACAGCAAATTTTGAGTTTTCTGTGTTACTTTGATGTAAACAAAAGCATCTATGCAAGCACATTTAATTCCTTTTATGGGAGGGGAAGTAGGAATAACTTAAAATATCTAACAATGTTTAAAACAAACAAAGTAACAAAAAAATATTGCAAAAAAGGAATAGTTTGAATCAGAGGTGCAGAATATGTCCGAACTCCCGAACGATGTTCGGGGGAAATTCGAGCAGCTCTGGGGAAATTTTTCCCCAAGATAGAAAGAAAAACTAAAAAATCCAACATCATTAGCTGAAAAAAAGATATTTTGTGCTGTGACTACATCATACCCTCCAATTTCAACGTGAAAACAGCGGAGTTACGGATGTAGAGTAGGAAAAACTACGGATCTGCGCTAAAAAACTTAATTTTCTAGGTTCTTAACCTGGATGTTGGCTTTTCCTTGCTTTTCGATTGGTATGCAAGAAAAACAATCTATCCGGTGGTAAAATGGGTAATTTTCACTATTAATAGCATTCTTGTTCAATCACATCGATGTTCTTAATTAAAATGTTGAGCTCATTAAGGAGAAATTTACAGGTAGCTAAAATTTGAGATAATTAGAAAATTTTTCATATTTTTGGGAAAGGGGCACTTTTTTTGAGCAAAGATTATAAGTGTGTAAGAAAGACTAAAAAAGAGTATAAAGATCATTAAAATTTAAATTTATGGATTATTTGAAAATTATTGAATCTGAAAGAAGTTTAAGAACTGAATAAACTATTTTTTAATGAAATTTCATTTTGGGGGAAATTTTAGAGAAAAAAATTGTGTTCTGGGGAAATTTTGGATCTTGGAACATTTTCTGCACCCCTGGTTTGAATAAACTTAATTTAATTTGAAATTATTTGATAAACTTGAAATTTAAATTACCTAAAAAATATTACAAAAAGTGCTTTCAAAAAGAAATAATCCAATTCTTCAATAAGTTAGCTTTTTATGCACTCAGACTCTTTAGGGCTTAAACTAGTTGTACTATTTATTTTACTACCCAAAAATTTATCTTTGAGATATTGCTACAAGGTATTGTACGCTCGGTGGTGGCTGGAAATAGTGATGCAGAGAAATAAGAAAGGTGTTTTGTCATGAGAGTGTTTTCAAACCTTTACACAAAGTCCTCCAAAACCCTGAACTTTCATATCTTTTCTATATATATATTATGTACAAAGTCTTTCAACCTTCAACACCTGTTAGAACTGAAAGCAGACCCACCACAAGAAGACATCACCTGCCACAGCAATGCACAATATCCTGTCATCTGACTCAAAGTACAGCATTCTTTGGATTACTTTTTTAGGGTAGGATAATTTAAGACTATCAAATAGAGCTCCTGAGAATATCAAAAACAAGTTTAACACAGTAATTTCTAACTTAAAAAAGGAAATACTGAACATTAAAAAAACTTGCTTGTTATGGATACTTGGTGATAATATATTAAGAATAATTCCAAGTAGTAAATTTATAACTTTGCAATAAACCTTTCCATTTATTGATTATTTACAAGCCTTTTCTAACATCTAAAAATTAGATTGAAAGGGAAACTTACCTGCTCAGCTTATCGACATGCAAGCATATTATATGCATTAACATGTTAATTAAAAAAATAAACTTCAAAGTGCTCTTCAAAACCAATACATCAGCCATATAACCATTTTAGATAACCACAACCAATAATTGGGATAACACAACAGTTTGGAAACAACCTCCTTGATCCCCACTGTGATGAGTCTGCTGTTAAAAGTGGATACGTAGCTTTCGTATGAACGAAACAAAGGCCAAATGTCCACGACCTTTAAGATAATTTGTTTGATTTACCCAATTGCATGGTCCATGCAACACCTGCCGTACAAAAACTACGTATCCTTGCACGGTACTCTCCTGTCGTCGCTAAAAGTTTGATTAAAAACCACACTCAGAGCTGTCACGTCGAGTCCCAGTCGCTCCCAGAGTCCTCGGAGCCGGACTCCAGGATCCTTTTCCGCTTCTTCTTCTTGTGGGGCTTCTTCGGGGGCTTTGTGGGCTTTTTGACGTGGTGGTGGTGGTGGGAAGTCCTGCTCTTCTTCACGTGAGAGCTACTGCGCGAAACGATCGTGGTCACCAGTGGCGCCACCTTCGGCGTTGCCACCGCCCCACCCTCTGTGGGGGGTTTCTCCGCAGACGGGGTCGTGGGGGTAGCTCCCAGCTGAGGCGGCGGGGGCTGGTCCTCGTCGTCCTCGTCAGTGGGGTCGATGGTGAGCATGAGCTGCTTGAAGTGGGAGTACTGCTGCACCAGCCTCAATCGCTCCTCCTCGTCCTCCATCTCCCGCCCTCGCTCCTCCTTCATGAACTCCAGCACAGTCTCTGGGTTGAACCGCACGTGGCCCTTGCGGTTGAGGGGCCGCTCGTACACCCGGGCGGCCTCGTTGGGTGAGTACTGCTGGACCTTGTGGTCCGTGAAGCCGTACATTTCTTTCAGCGTCTGCTTGAGGTAGAGCAGCAGGACGCAGCCCTGCGACGCCACGATGCACTCGCGCAGCACGACGATGTCCTCGGGCAGCCTCAGTAGCAGCGCCTCCTCTGATTCCTCCTCGTCTTCCTCCACAGCCTCCCCGATGGTGACGAGGCTCTCGCGGAACGTCTGCAGCAGGTTGGAGCCCGACACCGACAGCATGATGTCCAGTTGGTGCATGACGAAGAGCGGCTCGTCCTGGGCGGCGTACGGGAAGTAGGCCACGTTGTCCGCAATGTACAGCAGCTCCTCCAGCGGCGTCCGCGCCTGCTCGTCGAACAGCTTCAGCAAGCAGAGCAGGAAGGCCCGACGGTTCTGCCGCGTCGAGCGCATCACGGTGTACAGGAACCCGTTGCGGCTGATGGGGGAGGCCGCGGTCATGCGGAACCCTCTCAGGATGCCTCCGCTGTCTTTCTGTATGACCTCCTGCATCTGGAAGGACATACGGACTCCGAACATGGCCTTCATTTGGATGAATCCAGGGTACTTTTTCTCAATGTCCTGTAGGAATTGGTCTGCCTTGGTCCGGAGGACTGGGTCGTCGTCCGACCCCAAGCAGACTAAGTACGGAACAAGCTGAACTGGGTGTACCAGGCCCTGGGACAATATTAGTTGGATAACCTAAAGTAAAAATAAAAAATAAGAATTTTTACAATAAAAGATATCAAAATTCAAAAATACGTAAAGAATTTTGTCAACTTTTACATCTTTTTTACTCCCTGGATAAAACAATCTTAGATAATTATAGAAAATTAATTTTAAGAATTTAATGGAGAAAACTGAAAAATATTATAACATGACATTGACTACTAAAGTACCTGCAGTTTTTGCTCAACTCTAAGGACCTAAAGATGATCAAATTGGTAGTTAAAATGCAATGTTTACAACCAAGTTGCCTGTCTGTAGAAAAGTTAATAGTTGAAATTTCAGCATATTTGTGCCAAACTCTCAAAGTCAAAAATAAGGAGAAATTTTTAACGACATTTAGCTTTTTTCGATCAGATTTTACAAAGACAATATTCTACCAACGGCTCAATACAAAAATTTATAATCTTTTTAAAAATTTAAATATTTATCTATTTAATATATTCAAAACTTATGGTAAAATAACACCTTTGAAAAATTAGATTCATGTAAAAACTGGTAAATGCATTAATTTATGTTGATTTTTATGGTAACATTCTTTTTTAAGGTTTGATAGGATAGGAAGGTAAAGTTTGACAGGATTTTGGCAGGATACAGCTGTACGAAGTTGTATTTTATCTGCATAACATTTTTATTAATGTGTTTTTGAAGGCTAAGTCACCAGGATGAAGCTGTTATTTTTGCCAGGGTTTCAATTTTGAAAATTAAATTCCCTGAATTCCCCAGGTTCATTTTGAAGATTTTCTAGTAAAAACACTAGCAATCCACATATAATTTTTTCGTATATTTCTTACTTTTTCAAACATATATTTTCAAAAAATTTCATGTTTTTTTCATTTCCAGGGCCTAAAACGAGATGCAGAAAACTAAAATTGACGATTTTCCAGGTATTACCTGACCACTGGGAACTGTTCTACAAACTGATGTTGATGGAAAAAAAGAACTGACAAATATGTGTATTCTAACTAGTTTTGAACAAAATCAATACTTTTATGTATCGATACTAGGTATCGAGTATTTAAGTACTTGGCATCGATACCTGGCCATCACTAACTCTAACCATGTCCTTTTGCCTTGTTTTAAGAGTAACACCTTCCACCCAAACTACGGAAGTGAGCTCTTACCTGCAGGGCAGCCTTGCGCACGCCGATGTCGTCGTGCAGTACGCAGCCCAGCACCTGTTTGAGGTAGACCTGGATGACGGTGCTGGCCATGCCCGAGGTGACGTCCCCCATCTCCTTGAGGTCCTCCTTCTTGGAGGTCTTGGCCCACTCGGCATCCTTGCGGATCATGCGCAGTTCTTCCTCTACCAGGTACGTCGTGATGTTCTTCAGCACCTGCTTCTTGAGCGGCGGGCAAGCCACCTCCGACGTCAGCAGGTGGTGGTACAGCGCCTTCACCTCAGGCCCTTTAGAAAGAACAGAAATCAAAACTACTTTGCAAACCCTCAATTAAAAGGATGCGTTTCAATTTTTTTAGAAGTGCATTGCACTGGCATTTAAAGTAAATACCGATATTATTTATTTAAAAAACTTAACTAAACAGCAAACTAACTGAAGAAACAAAGTAGTAAGAAAAATCACTTATTTATTAAATACTTTTTGAGAGCAGCTCAATGTGAGTACATAGTTTCCACTCTTTTGTGAGAAAAAAAATCCCAAGTACTTTTCGAGGGTAACTTTAAGTTTTTCATGGACTACCACAGAAATGCGGAAAAGCCATTTATGGGCAAAGAATCTTGTTCTCTCAAAAACCTTTCTCATAGTGAAGAATACCATTACCATTCATATATCTAACAATTTCAAATATATTACTATGTACCAAGTTATAATTATGCTCCACAATTTAAAAAATCCCATTTGTTTTTTTTATAAAAACTAACAGGAATTGAATGATTTCAGTCAATAATTATTTTTTACATTCAAATTAAAAGGAATTTCAGATTACAATATTTAAAATAAAATTCAAGAACTTTTAAGGACTTTGTTCTAAATTTAAGTACTTTCCAGGGATCTTGAAAACAAAAATGAAATGCAAGTACTTTTCAAGGATTTTCAAGGCTTGTGGGATCCCTGTATTATGGTGACTGAGGCCAAAAGTTAAATTACAATGATTGCATAACCCAAGAGAAGGGAGAACTTAAATCCACAATTGGTACAATACACAGCATAAGCCTACTTAAGTATAAAACAATTGACTGTCAAATAAAAAAATTGTGTATCAAGTGCCATCAAGTATTGCATTTATGACTGTTAGGAAGTTTTATATTAGAGGCTAATTTTTCAACATAAATTAAAATTAGATAATTTTTTCAACACCAGGAGGATCTGCACCCCTATTTTCTATTGTTCGTAAAATTAAAATTCTAAATTATGGTTCTACATATGGCAGCTAAAGAGCAGACATGTTAAGATTTTTTAAAAACTTCAATTTTATTTACATATTTGTTATTGCTTTAAAAGTAATTTTAGTACTTCCGTATTAACTGACAATCAATAGGATAATATGTAAGAACTGTATTTTCATTACACACAATACAAGAATATATTGCAATCAAATTTTTAAAATATACCTAGCATGAGTTCATAGTGTCGAATGAGCATTGATCCCAGGCCGGAGAGCGCTTTAAGACGGATGGCAGGGTCTAAGTGGTCAAGGAAATAGAGCAGGGTTTGGAAAACTTTGTCTTTCAGGTCAGTAGATTCCTTTCCCATGGAATCAAAGTCGAAGTGTCTGTGGAAAAAGTACGGATGGAGGATGAATAAAAATGAAGAAAATACAAATGCAATAACCACCTTTGTTAACATCAACTTTGAAGCAAAAAAAAAAGCTGGATCGAAAGAAGATCTTTAAATTTAGATAATTTTTTGCAATTATTTTGATTATATTAGAACACTTGATAATTACTAACCGCCAAAATAGTATTAAAAATACACATAAAATTTTTAATGACTTTGAGTAAAGTACTCTTATTTGCATGCTCAAAATATTTAACTTACATTATTTAGGATTATTTTTTGCATATAGCAACAAATTGAATTATGTTGTAAAATAGATTACAGAAAAAGAAATTTGCATGCTGTTTAAAATTTTTCTATACAATAACTCAATCAAATTAAAAACCAACAAATTCTGCAGTTTTAATACATAGTTGAAACCTAAGCTAAAATAATCAGTAGTATCTATAAAACAAATAATTTAGTGTTAGAACCAGATATTTTTATACGTAAGATGTCCTTAGTTTATTTTCAAAAAGTGCTTCCAGAAATTACTAACAGCAAAGTTGTATAACCAAATGCTTTTAATAATTCATTCGAATTAAAAAAATATGTTGGTACCAAAAGAAGCTTGATAGTTTGAGAATAGGGAAACATATCTTGGTCCAAATAGTTACCTGCAAAAGAGACCAACAGTAAAGAGAGAGTAGATCAAGCGTGGACGCAGAGCACGTAGCCTGTTGTCATTGGCAGCATCGTTGTTGAGTCGCTCATGCTCTGATCGGCACAGGGACAAAACTGTGAAGAATTTGTGGAAACAGTCCCGCACCAGCTGGTAATTATGGGTCACCCTAAAATGAGACCAGAAAATTAGTGTCAAGTCAAAGCTAACATCAGAGTACATAAAAGCTTCAATGTAAAACAAGGGTAGAATATGTATCAGTATCAGCAGGTCAAAAGTGAACTTCGTTGTAGGGGATATGCTCAATCTCTTTTTTATTTTTACAGGAGAATTTAAGTTAATTAAATTACTACACTACCCGAAATAATTCAGAAGCAACACAAGTTTCTTAATAAGTTTTCCTAAATAAAAAAGTATTAAGAGTGATTGTTTGACCACAAGTGTGAAAAACTCGGGATTCAATGTTTAATCCATAGGTAATCCATGTTTAATCCATAGGTCCATGTTTAATAGGGGACATCCATAAATTATACAAGTGGGGCTGGCAAAATCTTACTGGGGGATTAGATTAAAATTTCACATCAACTTTTAATTAGAGAATATATTTGTTCCCTTGATCTTTTCCACTAGTTAAGGGAAATTGCACATAGAGTCAACTCCGCTTAAAGTGATTGCATTCGTCCAAGATCAGAATGATAACACTATCCGATTGATAAAAAGCGGTTTTATAATAAACAATGTAACATGAATGTTTGCATTAAAATCAACTGTGTATTCCTAATTTAAGTACTTAAAACGATTTTACTGTATGTATTTTGCAACTTAAAACATTCTTATAGGAAAATATAAGAGTGGATCCCCCCCCAAATAACACTCCTTTACTAATTACTAATTTTGTTGTTGTTGTTTCTTATGCCACTTGGAATATCCAAGCTCCATCCGCAGAGCGTACAGGAATTAAGGCAAAGGGGGTGCGGCTCCTGAGAAAGTGAGGCCCATGAAAGGCAGGAGTCCGACTTAAGCCTCAGATGATAGATTCAGCCACCATCTATCCCCACCTCCGCAATTTTGACATGCATCTGAAGGGGACTAATTTTGTAAGTCTATGTATTAAAATTAGCCTTCAAATGGGAAAAAAGGAGGTTTTTAGGGGATTTCACCAGATTTTGACAACATTAAGCAATTTATCAATCACTTAAAACGAGTTTTTTTGCGTTAAGTTAAATAGGAGTAATTGGGATCAGTCAGTTTTGATAACACTAACCATGATCCCACTAAGCGGCGTCGACTGTATAAGTCAAATTATGAATCATTCGACTCAGTTGAGGAAATCTCAACAAATGAGGCAACGGTCGAACTCACTTGTTGACGACGGCCCCGAGGCAGCTGACGCAGCTGGCGAGTAGGCCGGGTGAGTGCTGCTGGCGGAGGATGAGCTTGACGACGTCCTCCTCGATCTGCGCCAGGAAGGACTCGCCGGGGTGCTCGATGAGTGGCACCACGATCTCCAGCGTCTGGGCGGCGCTCTTCAGCAGGCTGAGGTCGGCAGGGCTCACCCCCTTCATGCTCAGGTAGGGCTGGATGGTGGTGGCGTGCGGCACCACCAGGGGCGCGTGGATCTTGCTGAAGAGGTGCAGCGTGCTCAGACAGGCCACCAGCCGCGGCGTGGCCCCGTTCTGCTCCTCCAGCTGCAAGATGTTCTCCACCAGGCAGTCCACGATCTGCTTGCACGACTTCAGTACCGACCTGCAACCGTTACAGAAACACTCATTTTGTTTTTCGTCACTAGACTATCTAAGGAATTGTATTAATTGCATAAAACATTCATGAGATAATTTTTTAATTTACTTTTAACAGTGGCAGGTTTCCAACAATTGAAAGTGTACCACTATCTGTACACCTTATGTTCTCAATAATTGAAAAAATTGACATTCAAGAACAAAAGCAGGGACTAATGCAGGCCAATTTTGGTACCGTTTATCGGCACCTTCACAAAAATTCTAAAACTATTTTTGATGATAGGTTAATTGTTTATGGTTAAATTAGTCTTTAAACTGCCTTAAAACTGTATAAATAAGTAATTTAATGCTGTTTTCATTAATTTTATGGTTCCCATTAAAATTATTTATAAAAAATTTACATAAATTGAAAAGATCTTACAATTTTTCACAATATTTGTAATGCTGTGTAAGTTTTACACAAAAATGGGGGTTAAGTTTAAAATCCTGGATTAGTCCTTGATAAGAGAATGCCGTGGTTCAGTTGTTATCTGCCACACTACATATTGCTAAGATGTTTTTGATGCAACAAATAAGATATACTGAACTTAAAGTTGCAAACTAATCAATTGCAATATAGTTATATCAATAACAACCATAAAAATTTGGCAATATTTGAATTATTAGCATCTATAATAGCCTACCAATAAAATTAACGGAATTGAATTAGAATGTTCAAAAGATCTTGAACAAAATTTTATAATTTAAATCCAAAATTATTTTTGTATCTATAATTTAAATAAAACCTTGCAAGGTCACTTTGGCCAGGCTAATATTGGATGTTCTCTAATATTGGATTGAAACATCCAGATACAACTAAATAATGTTAGGAGAGTAAAGTTTGAAAAATAAGCTCAGAGGCCTCGGAGTCCCTTAACCAAAACAACTTGAGGCTTGTCATAACTGGAAAAAAATGAACCCTAACTTTAATCCTTTTGCATGGCGAAAAAAAAAAACAACCCCCACTGACCTGTAGGTAGCATCTTCTTCCTTGTTACCATCCTTGCTCTTGAGTAGGTTTGAAAGAAGCTGCTCGAACCACTCGAGGCCTGTGTCACGGCAGGCCTCCACAACTCGCGTGATGTTCTCCACCCTCCCCAGCAGCACTTTCTCTGCAGCAGGGGTGAACCACATGCTCTGGAACACCTCTCCCACCAGCTTCTTTATGCCGTCCTCGTCGTTGATGCGCCGGATCATCTTGACGCAGATCTCCGAGGTCTTGGGGAACTCGGGCTGCTCCAGGCAGATGTCCTTCAGGATCTTGATGACCCGCTTGCGGACGCTCACCCCGGTGTCCAGGATGCGCTCCGTCAGCATCTCGTAGTACTGGGCCGTGAGCCCGGGTCGAGCCAGGATGCTCTTGCCCAGAAGGTCCACGGCCGCTTCCCGTACGCTCGTAGACTGGTCGAGGAGGCGGGCGTGGACCCCCTTCTGCATGTCGGGGCGCGACAGGACGCTCGGGTCCGCCTCCACCACGGAGGCGAGGCACTTCATGGCCTTGGTACGTACGGCCACGGCAGTCTCGTTCAGGACGCGCAGGATCTGGGAGAGGTAGAGATCGAAGCTCTTGGAGAAGGGGCGACTGGAGGCCAGGTACTGGGAGATGAGCTCGGCAGTGTCGTAGTCAATGTGCTCCTCTTCCTCCTCGCCATTCTTCAGCGTGCTGCTCACTATCTTGCCCTCCTTGATGACGGTGAGCAGAAACCTCTTACGTTCTTCTGCCAACGCCAGAACTCGCACACTAACCTCCTCGCTGTCCAGTAGCTTTGGCTTCTCTTCCTCTTCGTCCGAGGAGGATTTCCGATTCCCCTTCTTGCTGCTCTTCCCTTCATCCTCATCTTCATCTGAATCCACTCTGGACTTTTTCTTCCCACTCTTGCTGCCTTTCTTGCCTTTAGGACTCTTGAAATCGTCTTCATCGTCAGAATCAAATCTGGACGACTTCTTCCGCTCGCTCTTTTTCTTCCTTGTTCTGTCCCCTTCATCGTCCTCATCTGACTCGACGGATAGTTTCTTCCTCGGGGACTCGCTCTTCCTCCTGCCTTCGTCGCCCAACGAGGACTTTCTGCCTCCCTTGCTCCTCCGGCGGCTCCGTTCGTCATCATCTTCCTCAGCAGAGGGCTTCTTCTCTGGCTCCTCTTCCTTTGGGGCAGAAGAGAAGGCGAGTGACTTGTCAGAGCGTTTGATCTCAGCGGCAGCATCATGGTACCACTGTGCGATGTAGAAGCGCCGTGCGAACTGCAGGCACGGATCGCCCTCTGCATTTGAATCAAGGTACCGCAACAGAGCCTTTTGCAACATCTGCGTCTCATCTAACCGGTTTGTCTTACGCTGGTGCTTCTTTTTCTTTTTAGACGAGGACTCATCCTGCAAGAAAGATTTTTTTAACAAATGTAAACAACCCTTATTTACACAAAACTATAATAAAATAATATTTATTGCATATTAATATTTAGATAAACATGATTGTCTCAGGGATGCAGAAAATGTTTTTACTTTCAAGATTTCCCCCAATCCATACAAAAATTTCCCCAAAATTTTAAAAAATGATAAAGACCTTCAAAAATTCTGAATTATCGTCGGTATCAAAAATCTGTTATAAATGTGAACCCAAAGAGCTCCTTTCATCGAAGCTTCCGGGGAAATTTCGTAGTGTGCATGTGTGTCCGAAGGAGAAACATGCTAACCCACGTTCAAGGCATGCTAAACCGCGACAATTCCTGTTTACCAATAAAGATCGGAAACGCAAGACGAAAGCGAACCTTTTATCTGTGGTGAAGGTGAAAATCGCCACATAAATTTTTATTACTGTACTGAAATTCAATTCAATAGTATACTTTCCCAAAATACTCAAAATTTCCCCAGATGGCTAAAATTTCCCCCAATCCTAGATCGCCGGATCGGACATATTCTGCATCCCTGGATTGTCTCAGTCCACATCATTAGTATTAGGCTATTCAGTTTCATCAAGTTCACAGCTAATTTTTTTATTTCAGTTAAAAAATTTTTGAAGTTCATAGTTTAAAAGTTTTAAAGGAAATAATCGTCACTATTTTCGAAATTACGATTTTACTTCAATAGTTAAATAAGATATTTTCATTCAAATTTAATATTGATTTATGGTTAGGACTGTGTTTGGGGTTTTTGCTGCTCTGTGTTACTGACATGGAAATTGGTCATTTTCAAGGTTTTAGCAAAAGGAGTAATTTCTCAGACCAGGTATTCTCTCCCATGTGAGAGAACCTAATGAGGATGAACAACCAACAACATTTCAATAAAGATCTCACCTCCTTCTCCACCTTGACGATCCTCCTGACGACGTCGTCGATGGCGTCCTTGCGGTCGTGCGAGCTGACGGCGTCCTTGCGCAGACGGGCGGCCACCACACCCAGATAGTCGAGTGAGGCCACCCGCAGCGTCATCTCGCTGCCCTTGTTGCTGAAGTGGTTGACGAGGATCCTGCCCAGCACCGAGAGCAGAACCTCGGCGGCCGGCCACTCGGGCTTGTTGACCGTGCTCAGCAGGTCCTGCACCAGGTTCTCGAAGAGTGGCCGGTAGTCCATTTCTTCATGTTTGGCGCCGCACTTGCGCAGGAACACCGACAGGAAGCTGGCTGCCGTCTGCACTGCCCCCTCGTACGACGTCGTGATCAGCACCTCCTTGTCCACGTACACCAGCCCGTCTTCCTTGCCACTCTCCTGCGAAAGAACAATTTGTGTCAGTGCTTGAAGTTCTTTAAGAAAATTAGTAGAGGCAACAACAAAGATTTAGAAGATGAAATTTTCAAGGGGTTTTTGCAGCTAAGTTCTATGGGAAAACCCTATTTCAGGTTCAACTCTCAGTGTAAAAGCTAAGATCTTAGCTCAGATGCTTGGATGTCCATGCAAGTAAAGGCTGGCTAACACAAAAAACACACACAAAAGTAAAGTAAACACAAAAAAGCCAACACATTACCTTATCCTGCTGATTGGCTGGCTCAGGCAGCTTGACCACACTGTGTATGAGCTGCAAGACAAGTGCTGTCAACATCTGGATGTTCTCCTCCGAGCTGAGTCGGTAGTTCCTGAGGGAACGCTTGCTAGTGGGCAGGCGAGCAATGGAGGTGAGGATGTCTTCCAAGATCAGCTGCCGGTGCTTGTCGTAGCGAAAGAAGACAGCTGTCACCAGACGCAATGCGTGCAGCTGCATCTCACTGACGCCTTCCACAAAGAAGGGGCTGACGCCGAGAGTCGACACCTGGAAAAAAGAGGAGTTAAATGTTAAAGAAGTTAAAGAGAAGGGACAGCTAATAAGGAAAACTATTTATGTTTTATAACCTAGGAATGTGAACATTACTACTGTAAGGTTTCATTAAATTTAATAGAACATATTAAGTGATTTTTTTAAAATTAAAATACTGAAATGAAATTGGAAACCATCCAAACAGTGATTACCTGTAATATAATAGTATCTGTCAAACCCTGCAGCTCAACCAGTTCTGCCATCAAACCCAGTGCTTCTCTCAGCTTGTTGTACAGGTGCATGGTTGCCTTGTCTCTCTTCACGGTTTTGCTTTGCTGGGCACTTCTTTTCTGGTTGTTCTGCTTGCCACCTTGCCCTTTGGCTTCGAGGCCTCGGTAGGCAGGGTCGAATGCGGGAAACACTGTGTTTTGCAACTGAAACTTCAAGAACATCACGACCTTTTCAATGAGTTCTTCGAGGAACACCTTTTCTGGCATGCCAGGGGAGGTCATGACGTACAAGGAGGCCAGGCAAGCGTCTGCACTGCGGGTCACTCGCTCTGTGGCGAGTTCAACCCACAGACGGGAAGAATCTCCATCATCGTCCAAGTCCATCTCGAGAGCGACGGGGGACAAATTGGACCCGTCTGCCACGTTGCGATCCAATATGGTCAGAAGCCTAATCAACCTCTCAATGGGAAACTGACTCATGGCTTTGAGGCGCTTCAGCTTGGCAGCTTCGGTAGAGAGATCCTGAAGCTGCTTCAAGGGAATCAAGCTTTCAGGCTCAAGACCCCCTTCTTCATCACCCGCCAGAGCAGACAAATCAACGTCTTCCATTGCATCCAAAATAAAGTCTACAGTCCGTGAGAAGCGCTGGTAAGTGTTTGAGTCCATCAGATCTTCCACAGACATATTAGCTTCTTTATCCAATTCCTTTTTCACCTTGTTTTTTGATTTCTTCTTCAGTGGGGAGGCTGGCTTCGAGTCTTCATCCATACTGCAACTGCTACTATCTTGTTGCATTGATTCATCTTCATCACTGTTGCTCTCAGCATAACTCTGCTGAATACGGCGACGTTTTTTGATGGGGGAGCTATTGGAATTACCAAATAGGCCTTTTTTGCTGCTTCCTCCCTTTTCCGATGAAGCTTTATTGTTATGATTCTTGTCAGGGGAGTCAAAGATACCTCGTTTGCTCGATTCGTTTGAGGGCTTATGGTGATTGTTAGATAATGGCTTATCCTTCTTTTGATGCTTTAGAGCTAGCTTATTCTTGTCCTCTTTCGAGGACTTGCGTGGAGAGAAATTGTCATCTGAAGTTTTAGAAGGCTTCCTGGGAGTATCCAGTGAGCTCTTCCTAGACTTCTGCAAAGAGTCTTTTTGTGTATTGCTGTCTTTCTTTGGTGTTTTTTCGCCTTTCTGCAGCTTCATAAACTGCCTCACACTCTTTTGTGCCAGCAGCTCGTCCTCCTTGCTCAGTTTGGCCAACCTCACGATTGGCTTGAGCCCGACAATGTTCGCTTCCGGAGGTAGCTTCACTTCCTTGCTGGCTTCTTTTGCCTGATTGTCCTGGGGGACGCTCGCGGGAACTGCAGCAGCGTTCTGCCTCTGAACCTGAGGGACAGCCTCCTGAACTGGTGGAGCAGTCTCATTTTTAACCTCCGCAGCAGGTGCTGCCAGTTGCTGCTGAGGTTGCATTTGCATGGGGTACGGTGCCACCACGGGCGGGGCTACAGCTTCAAATGGAGCACTCCACTGCTGCTGCTCCATCTGTGGCTGGGGCATGGGGTGGTGGACCTGGGGCGGAGGTTGCTGCTCCATCTGGGGTGGCATACCTGCATGGACCATCACCGCAGGAGGAGGATGTCCCGCCATCATGCCATGGTTCTCGACCACCCTACTGTTCACGACGCCGTGATTACTCACTTGCATCTTGCTGCTGTCCTCCTGCTCAAAGTGAATGTCGACGTCGTCTATGATGCCGTTGCTAAAAGGTTGCTGCAGCTGCATCATCTGCGGCTGCTGCTGGCTCATGCCACCAAACAGGCTGTTGTACTCGCCTGGGTGCTGCATGGGGACCTGAGGGTCGGGTTCAAAGAACCCTTGTTGGTGGAGGGGGCCGGGAGCATCGTTCCACGAGAGCCGGTCCCCTCGGAACAGGCTAGGCTCGTTGGCCAGGAGGTACCTCCGCAGATTGGAGCCTCCCTGCTGAGACATCATGGGGTTGACGTCTTTGTATCCGTCCTTCACCTCGATGCCGTCGGCGAAACTCTGGGTTGTACGGAGTGCTTCCAGTAGCATGGCGGACGGGGGGTTGGCAGATGCGGCTGCTCTTTCGGAGGGGTGCAAGTGAGAGAGGAGCCCTCCTTGCTGCAGGTGGTTGGCTGCCCCGGGGAGAGGCGTGGGAAGGAGAAGTAGTTCCAAAAGAAGGTCTGTCAGGCTCTGGATGCCAGCCAGGGTGATGATGGGCACGCTTGGCCCAGCCATGCCTCCGTTCATCATCCTGTCAGCACAGTGCCTGTAAAAAAATACGCATGTTTAAATGTTAGTAGAAAAGGACAATAAAAGCATAGTTGTCAAATGTCTATGTAATAATGTTCAAGAACAAATAGGTAATAAAAGTCCTAGTTAATGTGTCATTGATTGATAGTAAGAGGTATTAGGCCAATAATGAGCTTGCTAAATAATTTAAATATGGACCAACAAAATTAGTTTTTCTTTTTAAACAAAAACATACTTGATAGAGCAACCTCTTTTGAAACAATCAAGTCTTTTTAATGAATAAAATTATCATCCTTAGGATAAAATAATCAAAATTCAATACTTTTATTACCGGTTGTAGTAATGTGGGGCTATACAGAGAGGGTGTTGCTGTAAAGAGGTTATACTGTGTTATCAAAATCAAATGACAATTTAAATGTCCCTAATAATGGGGGGAAATCTGAATTTGCTGAATTCTTCACATTTTAGCAGCTAGTATTTCAATTGCAGTAAAGTTTTCTCAGTGACCACCCTTAAACAACAACCATCCATTCTAATGACCAGTTTTTAAAGTAATAGATTTTTCTCCAATTCTCTTAGTGTTAAAATATCCCAAATGACCAACCTGTAAAACCCCTCTCAAAAACCCAGTTTTTTCAATTCACAAAAAAAAATTCTAACCGTTTTAAGACTGGGGAAGATTACAAATAGTATCCAATTTATAAGACTTTCAATACATTCATTCCAACCATTCAGTTAAACTGTTTTACCAGTTCAAATATACAGAGGTTCATCTAGCAGGGGTGCAACTACTGAATCCCAGAAAACTATACATTAGCATCAATAGTAGGACCAGATTCTTTATGAAAGATGTTATTCATTTTGCAGCTCTCCACTTATTTTTTTATTGGATTTGATTTTGCACTTGTTTGTTTGCTTAAGATTTAGGGTTCCTCTCAATTTTGGAATAAAAATTCCCAACTTTTCCAAGTCAATTATGAAGATTTTTTAGTAAAAAACTAGCAATTCGCAGTATTTTTCGGGTATTTCTTGCTTAATGTATATTTTAATAAATAGTCTATTTTTTTACTTTCTAGAGCAGTGGCGTCTCAACAGGGCAGTGGCAGTCTCAACAGGGGCGCTTTCGCCCCCTGGGGGCTGTGAGAGGATGCTTAGGGGCGGTGGGACTCTTTTGGGCAGTAGGGGGGTTTTGGGAGGTAAGGGGGTGATGAGCATAATTTGACATTCATTGCTGCCTAATTTGGTCGCTCCCTTTTCATGAAGAAAGTTTTTCGCCACCCCCTTACAAATTTTTGCCTCTAATTTACTTATATGTCAACGTCTATCTATAGGAAATTTAGTATATCCTACGGATAATTTCCTATATTCATCTTAAAATTTATAAAAATTATTGATATTACAATCCATAGATAAAAGGGTGTGTAAGGGGGGGGATTCCCCCATAAAATTTTTCAATGCCCCTTTGAGAACTGGAGCAAGCATTAAAGATTTATCATTCTGTATGGATTTCCAGGTTTTTGGCAAAAATGAGCTATTTTCCCCGACTTTTTTTGTGAATTTAAAATTTAGACTTTTTAAGGTTTAGTAGAATCCCTGACAGGGTTGTTTGCAACTGAGAGGTTTTATTGTTTTCGAATGAAAATACAGGGTGGCTACAGAATCTGAGGAAAAAATTTCCCTGACTTTTTCCTGATTATAATTTTTAAATTTCCTTGATATACAAACATCTATAAGGTTTTCGACTTTTCTCTGAATAATTTAAACACTTTTAACTACTTATTTCGCACAAAGAAATAAGTCTATCAAATAAAAGTTTAAAATCATTAAATAATTAATTTTTTTAAAAATTAATGCAAAATATTACTAAGGATTTACAATTTTTCTTATATACAAATAAATAAAAAAAATAAATAAACAACAATAATTAAAATTATCAAACAAATGTCCCTTTTCAAATTTTTGGCTATGAAAAGTTAACTAATAAGTGTTTTTAGAATTATAAATATAATTTATTCATTTAAACTATTCGATTTATTTCATACACGGCCATAACCATACTTTTGTTTCAGGGGGTACACTGTAAAAAATAATCCTGCAAAAAAACAGAAAATTTCTGGCAGCAAAAGTTGCCAGAAAAAATCTGTAGGTTGAAAAATCCTGTAAACAGAAAAAAGCTGTAACCTACAGGTAAATGCTGTAAAAAGGAACTTTCTGTCAAGTGGGCTACAGATTTTTCTGTTGCCTGTCAGTAATTTTCTGCTTGTGCGCATGCACTTATTTCAGTAGAATTTTTTTAATTTTAATTAATTGATATCCGGGGATAGAACCCGCGACCTACCGCATGCTAAGCACGCACGCTACCACTGAACCAAAGAAGATTCAGTATAACGTTGCCAATAGCTGTATTCGTTTTCGATGCAGTAAGTTTCTGTTTAAGTACAGATAAGCTAAAAAACTAGGTAAAAGCTGTTATTTTACATAAAATAAATAGAAGTGAGGTGGGAATGTTACATGACAGAATATCTCTGTAAACATAAAGTCACTGTTATTGAAAATTTCTGTTTTTCTACAGTTTTTTTTACAGTGTACCCAACATTTTTTAGGATTCGTCCGTACATCAAGTTTTAGATGACTTGCTGCACGTTGTAAACTAATTTCAGTGAATCAATTTCAAAATTTTGAAAACTATTTGTAATATGAGTAAAATTGCAGGGTTTGGGAGCCCTCCACCAGAAACATTATGGAAATTCACCCCTTAAAAAAGCATTTTTTAGCTGGTAAACATTTAACATGGGTTTTTTAGAACTCTTATGTTTGTAAATAATCATGCGTTATTATAATTTTATTATAACTAACTGGTATTTCTAATAAAATAATGATTATGATTGGTTTTTCAGAAAAAATGTGGAAAGAGCTTCCGACTCACATTCCCAGTTAAACTTTTAGTACCTAATATTAATTTCACTTCTTTACAAAAAATAAAAATCCTTTGATCATCGGTTTCCAATTAAGGTAGAAAGCTCAAACTTTGCAAGAAGAGTTCTCTCATCAAATCTAAAAAGATGAGGGGGTGCCCTCGTGATTTAAGGACACTTTATTTTTTCCCATAGAAAAGTGGGTCACCCTGGTGGATCATATACAGGAATTTTACAACTTTAGCATAACTACTGACTATATTTCTTTTTATTTAGCTATAAGAAACATTTTGAAAATTCCTTAACTTGAACACAAATGGTAGGGAAAAGTAACATCTAGATGATATTAAATTGAGATAAATACCAGGGTTCATGGCGACAGTTAGAAAAATTATAGGACATTTACTTCAAAAATATAGGACATTTTGCTTTAAAAATATAGGACATTTGCTTCAAAAATATAGGACAATTGCTTCAAAATTATAGGACATACCTCAGAAAAAATTCAAAACCAGTCAGATTTTTCTCATTTATAAAAATAGATGAATGGACAATGCAAGTTAAAAGCTTAAAAAATATATTTATTTTAGAAATTCAAACCTTTAAAAATAAAATAAAGCTAAGATGTAAAATCTATAGCATTTTATAACACTTTCGAATGAATAAACCAATTGAATCCTTTAATTATCTATGCGATTTAAAAATTGATGCTTAACTATCACTATCGTTGATCGACATAGACATACCATTCTAATTTGATTTTGCATAAGTAAACTTTATGCATAATATTACAAAACTACAATATTATCTAAATAAACATATTTAAAAATTTTAAGATAATTGAGGAAAATTGTGAAATTTTCTTGTTTAAATTTATAAGTAAATTTTTACAAACTTATACGCTTACTTTAATTGCATAAAAATTATCTTCTAAGAAACTGACTTATCCTTCCTAAATTTATGCTATAGAAGCAATTTGGTTAGGTTACCTTACTATCTTTTACATGTTTCCCCTTAACTAAGTATTTTATTTAAATTTATGTTTGGAGTCAATTTCAGATCTAATGCTTAGGGCTAAGATTTTCCATGTAATAACATCTTTTCAGAAAACTGATATTACAGAGATCTCTCAGATTTCAAAGAATTTTGGATTGTAAGACCATGTTTATTTTACATATTTTTACTTATTCGGTTCATTTACATATTTATGCTTTAAATACGCTTATGTAATAATCTTTCTTGATAAATTAATTACATATTTTTGCTACATATTCGTCCATTTTTTATTTTTTTCAAAAATAATCACACAAGCTGTGCCCAATTGTTTTTAAAAAACTGTAACATATTATGCAGTTACACATCTAAATTGTTGAAATCTAATGCTAAATTTAGCAATCGTAAGTTGTGAACTCGGGGCTATCAATTGGAAGGTGTCCATTTCGTGTTTCCCGTTTATTTTTACTTTTACAGGTGGGTTTTTGGTACTTTTTTTTCTTTCTTTACGGGGTATTAAAATCCCAAAAATTACTGACTTATTCCTATAAGAACTTAAAAGCTCAGCTTTTAATGTTTTCAGATTTCAGTAAAAATTATTTGAAATTCCATAAAATCTTTCTATTTTCCCTATTCTTAAGCCCAAATTTTGCACTTTTTATCACATAATTACCTAAAATAAATGCCTATAATGTGTTCATTGTATAAGTTTTGAGTTTTTAATCACATAAAAATCACAGCCCCAATTATGATTATGACTGTTTCAAAAATATTTTAAAATTATCAACATTTTTAGCAGAATGTTGACGTTGCTACAATTAGAAAGCGTGCAGAATTCCCCCCCCCCGCATTAATTTTTGTGAAGGTGCCGTTTTTGTTTGTACATTTATTGTGAAGGTGCCGATAAACAGTACCAAAATTTACCTGTATTAGTCCCTGTTAGTACAGTAATCAAAATTTACGTGTCGATTTTCACCTGAACCACAGATCTAAGGTTCGCTTTCGTTATGCGTTTCCGATTGTTGTCAACATGAATCTGATTTTTTAGATCACTTTAACTTTTACAAAGGATATAGGATCATATTAGTTTAAATTTTTACTCTTTTTAAGGTTTAAAAACTAAATATATGCTAGAATTCACAATGGTTATGAAGGATTTTTCTATATCAACCCAAGCATAGATAAAAGTTAAAAAATTGTATAACAAATCATATAATAACATAAATTAAAGTTAATAGACTTTTTAAATTGCAAAAATTTACATCTGACAGATTGATCAAATAAATCAAAGCTAATAGTATTATGTAGAGTTAGTATTTACCATAATTGTGTCAAGCACTAAATATCAACTAACAGCTTTGCTAACTAATTTTCAACCTTTTATTTTCACTGAAAAACATAAACTTATTTTAAAATAAGAATAAATCACCCGCACAAGTCAAAACACTAGTTATATTTACCTTGCGTAATCTAACTTACGCCATGTTTGGCGATTTCTCGCTAATTTTTATACTGCTGTTAAACAATAATTAGACAATATTAAGAGTAAATATAAGTTTTATTAACAGTAATAAACATTTAAAAATCCCTTTTTATAAAAATATAAGGGCAACACAATTTTTAAATAGGAAAAAGAGCGAATGAAAACAATCTACTTCAAATACCAACAAAGATTTATTTTACTCACCACTTTAAATGAAATCTTGAGTTTTAACAAAATCATGTTATCATAGAATGTAAAGTAGCTATCGCCATGTTAAAAAACTAATAAACATCAGGATTTCCTGGGCTTCAAAGTATGCAAACCAGTTGAACTCTAATGTGTATGCATTTCACTAGCCCGTTGTATCAGTCATCAGTACATAACACCAACAGATGCTTGCCACTAAGTTCCCGACACAGAATCAATTATATGGTGATTTTCGGGGATTTTCGAACTGTAAATATTGTCTTTGATGAATTTGGAACATGAAAATTAATGAAAACAAGCAACCCGCTTGATAAACCTAACAATTCCATACCGGTTTTTGCTCTGTTCTACATCAATTTTAGCCTACAAAACACAAGAATGCAAACGAATGTTTTCATTTATTTGTAAACAAAACAAAAAATTATATTTTAAGAAGCTATTTCTAGTTATATACTATATTTCTATGAGCTATATTCAATTATTATTCCAAATAAACATTCTATGTTTACTTGTGATACTCCGTAAAAATTTTATTTATTTAAGATTCTCTTTAAGCTTTGATATCATTCAAAAAAATTGCTTTTATCAAGTTTTTAGTCATTTCTGCATGAAATTTTAAATGTTTTCTAATATTATCAGTCAGTATTTTGAACTTGAAAAGAAAAAAAAATTATGAATTAATAAAAAACTAAAATAAAAATAATTTATATCGATGAAAATTACTGTGAGTGAATCGTAATCACTTATTTATTATTATTTATATTTACTTCCTTCGGGAAAATTCGTTTCGTTCGTGAAGTGCGTGCATGGTCGTGTGATTCGTCCTCGTTTTCTTAAAATATAGTTGCTTTCCTTCCAAAATGCCTAAGTATGCATGTTTTAAATTACATACTGTTTTGTTGAGTTCTCCTTCGTGAGGTTTTTAATTATTGCTCTATGCTGGTTGAAAGTTCTTTACCACCCATGAAACGGGGGTCTAAATAGTACTACTTCTGAATAATAATGAAATGATCTGAAACTTTTTTTATAATTTAATTTGAGATTGCTAGTTTAGTGGATAGTTTTCTTAATTTTTAATTAACATTGATACCTATCTTTTAAGATTAAGTAGTGCTTATTATTCTCGGCATTTAGTTACATGCTGGCACGGGCAGCCGATTTTTATTCGTATTGAGTGTTAAACCAGTCATAATTGTGTTAACAGCTAGTATTGTTTTCTTTCAGGTATTACTGCGATTATTGTGACACGTATCTAACTCACGATTCGGTATGTATGTTTGCAAATACAATCACAATAGCTTATAGTTTAGATTTTATTAGGTTCTTATGTTATTTACCCTGTTAATAATCACTTAAATGTTTCAAACCTCAAAAATATCGCAGAAAGATGGAAGGTACAGCTTTCTCCAGAGTCCTTCAGCTGTACCATGTTTACCTACAGCTCAAATGATGACCGACAACCATAGAGATATAATTACTAATATTATCATTATTAGATCCTAAAGTAATTATAATTAGTAGGTTATTATATAAGGATCTAATAAAAAAAAACATTAATGATTATATCTATTGTTAGTCATCAAAATCTCACCTAGGGGGGAGGGAGGTCAGATTTTGAAAAAAACACCTCGCGTAATATATGGATGTCCCCTCATTTGAACTGTGGCTGAGCATGGCAGCTGGAGGGCTCTTTCTAAAGCTGTACCACCACTATTTAGCCGATTTCCAGTTCTTGGTGACTATCGCCCTTTTTGCTGTGGAGGACCTACATCAAATCAGGGTTCCCACTGTTCGGGGAATTTAAATTTCACCTAAAAAGTCGGAATAGTTGGGGGAAAATTGCTATTTTTGGCCCAAAACCTGGAAAATGAAAGTTTTTAATGTTTGCGTTTCAATTTTGGCTCTAGTAAGTAAAAAATAGTCATTTTATTTGAAAATATGTGTTCACAAATGCAAGAAGTATCCAAAAAATGCAGTGAATTCCAAGTGTTATTGCTGAAAAATCTTAAAAATTGACCTGGAAAAGTCAGGGAATTTTATTTTTGAAAAGGAGTGGGAACTCTGTCAAATTTATTCTGGTTTATGTTTTGTAATAAATTAATTTGAATTATTGAGTTTTGCATTAAATCAATCTATTTCTTTCAGCCTTCAGTGCGAAAAACTCACTGTAATGGAAGAAAACACAAAGACAATGTAAAAATTTATTACGTTTTGTGGATGGAGAAAAAAGCTCAGAGTATCATTGATGCAACAAGTTAGTATAGTAATTTATCAAATTCATGATGAGTAACTCTTTTAAATTGGATGTATATAGAAAATGGGTTTAGCGGAAAAAAATGTCTCCATGTCATCTACAAGGCTGTGTTTACTACGAATATAGAGCAATGCTTATATGTTATTTAAAACATAGAATGCTAACTGGTTTTAATTTGAACTTTTTCAGCGGCTGCATTCAAGTCTGCGAAACTCCAACCGTTTTCTCAAGGAGTCAAGCCTCCACCGGGTGTCATGATTCCTCCACCTCCCAGCCTTCAAGGTATGCACTCTAATATTGCCTTACTTTTTCCCAAACAGTAGTAATAAAGAAAAACTGTGTTTAAAATAATTAAACTAGTGCATAGTAGATAAACATGCAAGAAATTTTGTTTGTTTAAATTAGTTTTTTTTTAGTAAGGTTAACTTACTAAAGTAGGATATTTAGGTTATCAATAATTTAATTCGCATCACTAACTCGAAAATATCAGAACAAAACTGTTACTAAATATTCAATTTTAGCTTATGAATAATTTAAAGATATGTTTTAAAAAAACATCCAACAAGTCTACTAATTATCGTACACCCTCTTAAGGAAAAAACATGCCATTAAGAAACTTTGAAATTTATGATGTTAATATGTTTGTGTTATCTAGTAAATCTTCAAAATTAAAAGAACTCATACTCATAAAACTCGTCTGTTTACCTAGTGAACAACCAGAAAGAAGGAAAAAAATAAAACTTTGGATCTTAATAATTCTAAAATTAATTATAATTAAAAAAAATTTCAATCATTTTATAAAATATAATTGTATTGCGTGTTTAAAAAATCATACTTCTACTGTGATTAGTTTTTCTTTTAAAACGAAAAAACCGAAACACGACATTTGATTTTTAGGTATAGTTAGTCACGATTCGTATTCCTTGCGATTGCATTATAATTTCTCAAAGTGGTTATTTAAGTGTTCTGTATTATCGCTCAACCATGCTGCTGAAAACGAAAATATATAGCCAAAGCTCATTAATAGGGCTAGGATTTATATGTAATTACATATTTGTTCAGGAATCTTATATTAAAGTGTGCTCTTGAATTCTATACGTTTTAAAAGATTTTGAATCGATTAAGACCATGTTTATTTTACATATTTTCACATATTTTGGTTTACTTACATATTTTATCCATTTTCAAGTTTTTCAAAAATAATCACACGTTTGACCGATTTTCAAATTAAAGTAACCCATAAAATGAAATACGCATTCAAATTATAGTTAAAATTAGTGCACCCAATGCTGAATTTAAATTTTAAAAGGTTGTGAAGTCGGGATTGTCAGATGAAACATGTCAGGCTCGCCGAGAAGGGAAGTAGACACATGGTTTTCGTTTTTTTTTCTCGCGACAAGACAGCAAAATAAACATGAGCTGTCAGCAAATAGCGATAACCACCCTTCCCTACTATGTGCTTGCATAATATTTGAAGAGCCCCTTTAAAAAAATTACTTAATATTTTCTTTTTTATTACATATTTGGCATTTTTTAATACATATTTTGCTAAAATAAACTCATATTATCTGTACATATTTTGGATTTTTAATTACCTATAAATCACAGCCCTACTCATTAACTATGCTGCTGAAACTGACAGTCAACGCGGGACCCAAGAACTGTTATTTATCTATTTGCTATGCTACAGTCCATTCACATTCACCCTAAAATTTAATGAGTCAAAATTGATTATAGTAGAAACTATTACTTTTTATATTGGTGCCTTAAGGTTTGCTTGAGAATTTTGTGTTCTTTCTACAGGTCCTCATCCTGTCGCCCCTGGCCAAGTGATGGGTCCCCCTCCCATGGCCCCTATGTCTGCTCCCATGCGGGGACCCATGCCTGTTATGGGACCTCCTGGCCCTGGCATGATGATGCCTGGTAAGAAAACCTTTGCTTTTAAAGTGATTGTTTACTTTGATGTAGTTATCACTTCAAAAATTGTTTACAGGCGCTTAAAGATTAGTGGGGCACAGATATCAGCAAACTGACTTAATTGTTAAGCAATTTACACAAAAATATTTAAAGTAACACTGCTAGTTGAGGAAATTTAAAATTATTTAATGCTTGTTTATTATTAGCAATTAATCAGAACACTAGACACTTGTGCCTGACTAATCCTAAAGTACACCTTATACAACATTACTGTAATTTTTTAATTGTACTACTCTTACATGAAATTTCTTTTCGCCATTTGTGTATTTTTACTTCAGGTGTTAAATTCCATTTTTTCTAGTTATACGTAACAGCTTAGTTATGTAAAATACACTATATTATTATTTAGTCTTGAAGAGGAAAAGTCCTTAAATAGGCTAATTTTATACACTTAAGCATATCTAAAAAATTAATATTAATTTTTATTAATTATAATTATCTATAAAATTATTGTTTTAAATAAGACCATTCATATAACACAATAAACGTTTTAAGGATCTTTGTTAAGAAGAATGAATGATTTTTTAAAGAATTACCTGAATGATAGAAAATAAGAGGTTAATAAAATTTAATACAATAATTTTGACCCATGAGCAAGGTTCTAAATTTTTGAGATGGAATCAAATGGCATTGTTACCTAGTAAAATACAGCATTCAAATACTAAATTACGGTTAAAATCAATTTTTAGGAAACCAACTTTTTATTCTTGAACTTCAACTTGGTTATGGATTTTTAGAAAACAATTTAATATAAATCTTCCTACCAGGATTTCTGCAATTTAAAAAAAATTGTTGTTAAAGGTCAATATATATAAAAGGATTTTATTTATTTTTTGCAATTGAGTCCTATAGTTTCCTATAGGATCCAATGGCAATCTCTGGTGGTCTAATACTGAAATAGTTGTTTTTTATGTTATGATCAATGCATAGTTCTAAGATTTGATTTGAATATGAATTCAAAATATTTTTTTATTATTTTTTAGGAATGAGACCTGTTGCAATGATGCAAATAGCTCCCATCGCAGGACCTATGAGACCACCTATGATGTAATTTTTCTTCAGTGTTTGTCTACTTCTGTAAAAAATACATTTCACTTGTGATGTTTTAGTATTTCTACAATCATGTGCATATTGGACGAGTATTTTCAAATAAAATTATTTGTACTGAAGATGTAGCATTAGCAGTGGTGTTTTACTTGCAACTCTAATGGAGGCTTTACACCACCCGGTTTGCGACAGCGATTCCGCGGTTTTCGGGAATTTCGACAACCGCAGTAACTCAGCGACCTCTTGAAAGATGGCGCTGTTCAATTAAGGGAAGAGGGTAAATTTTTTGTCACGAACCAGATGTCGCAGAATCGCTGTCGCGAACCGCGTGGTCTAAAGCCGCCTTAAGTAACTGTTTTAGAAAATTCAGGAAGAAAAGTTATGTAATCTGTTCAAAATAGTACCTAAGGCATACAACCCTAGTAGAAGAAATTGCAAAGCAGATTTATCTTAGAACTTGCAGATTAATTTACAAACTAAGAGAAACTAAAAAAACATACAATATACCCATGGCCATGACTTTGTTATCTAATAGTAACACTTAGTTTTTATTAGTTGAAGTATATAAAAAATACAGGGCAACACTTGGATAATTCAAAGCTAAAAGAATTACTGAATTTATAGAAGTTCCATTTTCCTAGGGTTTTAGATTCACAGAATGATTGAAAAGATTATTTTTACATTTTGACCATCAGCTTCAACATGGGTGCCATTTTTCCGGGATAGCCCCAGAAATCTGGTTTTTCAACAGCAGGAATTGTGTGTTTTATCGAAATTTTCAAAAATCTTGAGCTTAACAAGCACAAAATACTGTCAATAAGAAAAGATTGGATGTATTTTTTTAAAGGATGTGAGTTATGGATCACTGGCACCATTTCAAAACTGTTGGATGCTTTTCTATTGGTTACATAATTTTTTCTCCGATACACAAGTATCGGAATTTCTTACCACTGTAGCTATGATCACATCAGCTGTAGTAAAATCTGGTCCCCCCATTGGTTCTTAGCACTAAGACATAGTAGCTACATCATTCTGAAAAAAAATTTCCATGCCGAAGTTACGATCATGTCTCGTTTAGATACGGTCATAGTTAAAACCTTCCCAACTGATCCAACTTCAAGTGTACCAAGAGTTTTGTGGATATATTACCATCTAAACAGGAAATATATGAAACTTGTGGATTTCGGAACACACATTCCTGATAAAAGGTTTGTTACTGAAATAGTTTTCTAGAATTTTGAGTCTAAGTCAGTAGCACTTCTGCAACAAGTTCTCATTGGGAATAATTTAAATCTTTGTTCTGAAAAGACATGAAGAATGTTGAAAATGAAACTCTTGAAATAGTCAATGTTTCTTTTGCAATTTCATTGATCTTTTTATAATGATTCCAAAACTTTTTAAGAGCTTTGAATTATCCAAAAATTTTTAAACTGATTTAATAGAAAGTTCAAGTGACCCAGAAAAAACTTCAATAATATCCATTACTTTGAATTAAAGACGTACGTGTAACGCAAGTTGTACTGTAACTTCAAACGATAAAACTTTTTAAACTACCTTTTTTTTTTAATTTCAGGTACTGCAATTTTAATTTTAAACTGCATAAATATTTATTTTTGTATTATCATTAGTTTTTCAAATCTTTAAATGCATTTAAAAAGGACAGTTATCAGGATAGTAACCTTAGTCCTGCATTGTTCAGAGTTGCAGATAAATATCCTCTGAAACTAAAGACTTGTCAGGCCCCTTGCAGGCCTTATGTTGTGAAGGCCTGCTAGAAGGCATTAACTGAGGCATTTCTAATCAACAAACACAAGTAGAAATGTTAAGTGAAAAATCATACAAAAAAGGTTTTATTTAGAGAACAAGTACTCAATATGGCAGAATAATAAAGGATAATGTGAATGTATAGGTATCTAATAGTCGTCAGGGGCAAAGCATGAGTTGCAAACAGAGGAAGCATTACATAAACACATGATCCAAATTTCAACCATTTTAAGACCAATCATTAAATCATAGTTGGAACTTCTAATATGATAATAAAATTTCAAATTCGGAATAAAACTGTAAAAAAACTAATCTTGTAATTGAATCAAATTTGGCTAGATCCCAACCAGAGCTTCCCTTGATTGCAACTCATGCCAGAGTATCCAATGATTATTTCACAGAAAGCAGTTAAAGCCATTATAAGCCATTCAAAACCTGCCCCTCTTATAAAAAGACCTAACATTTTTCTTTTATGTTCAAAAATGGATAGTTAAAATGACAAGAGGCTAGTGCCACTGTGCCTACATCAAAAGTTGACCCAATAAAGGATATATAATAAGTTTTAAGGTTACTGAGTGCTTGTATCTACACTGGAGCAGTGGTAGGATGCTTGCTTAGCATCCAGCAGATACTTGGTTCTATATTTTATTTAAAAAACTTATATTTCCTTATAGAAATTTCAACCAACCAATCAGAGCAGACTGCTTAAGTTCCCCCTTGGCACTAGCCTCTTGTGTTAAAATGATGAACATACCTTGCTCTGCACAAATAAAAAAAACCTTCAAAACGGTTGACTTGAACCAAATCAGTCGTATTTAAAATAAGACAACTCGTCACTTTTTTTAAAAACTCAACACAAAGTCAATAAGTTAAAATTTAATACAATAATGTCCTTTATACAAAATAGCATGCTGCTTATGGCCAGGTTATGGGCTTGTGCTTTTTCTTGGGAGGGGTGTCTTCTTTCACATCCTGCACAAAGAAAAACATTAGAAACAATTTTTTAAATAATTCAGTGGAGATTAATAATGTGAATCGTTCCATTACAATTCATTTTACAGAGTTAAATTTTTGTCTTATACAGTGGTGTCTCCTAGTTCAAGATATAATTGGTTAACTGTTATAAACTTTGATTTAAATTTTTTCTATTTTATTTGGATTATTATAAGTAGTATTTTAGTGTCACTTTTTTAAAATTTTATTCCCTGATTTTTTTAAATACACGCTTGTAATTTTTAATTTAAATATCAATTGAAATTAACCCAAACAATCTTGTTTCTTAAGAACTAATGAAAATTATAAATGGTAATGCAGTATACTTTTGATATGACGAACTTCGTTATGTCAAAAACCTCTATTTTTCCAAAAGATATCTTTCCCCTAAAGACGCATTAGGTATTCCTCTAACTTGTAATGCCAAAACTATTTACTTTGAAATTTTTTAGTTCCTTTTCATTTTTTCATCTTTCGAGTTTGTCATATTGAGAATGCACAGTATATATAAGCAAAGAGACAAGAAACAAAATTAGTATAAGTTTGATACTGTATGAAGCTTTCTTATTTTGAACTATTTCCCCATGGTGTCAAGTGCTCTGGATTGAATGACTAGAATATTATTTAATAGACTTGATCAGATAGAAATCGAGAAAATGAGATTAAAGGGAAATGAGGTAGAGGATACAGAAAGACAAAAATTAATACAAAAGATTACCTTTTGCAAAGATTATAATTTTTTTCATTTAGAAAGCAAGCTATATAATCCAAGACCATGCAGAGATGATTAGCCTTAAAATCATTGAAGGTTTTTCAAATTTTGAGTGAAGTGGAAAATGAGGACATATTTCATACTCCTATGGTAAAATATGAATTAACTCCCTAGTTACACAATATAGTCCACTGAAAATAGCGAAAAATAGGGCCGAACCTCAAACAAATTGCAATAGAAGGTTTCTCAATGGTTTTCACTTAGAAATGACCTCAATAATAACATACTAAAAATCGGCCAAAATCGGCCGGGGGGAAGTTTAATTTTTTTTAAATTTTTAAAAAATGGCCGAAAAAAAATTTAAAAAAAAAACAAAACAATAATATAGACATGTGATACATGTTTATAGGTTATTTTTGAGTTTTAAAACCGAATACCGCCTTTAGTTTTGAAAAAAAATTGAAATTTTAATTTTTAAAATTAATTTGAAAAATGAACTATATGAAAAAATTAAAAACCCCCTAAAAACCTAACAAAAACATCCAAAGAGATAAATCTAACGGTTTTCATTTAGAAATGACCTAAATATTAACCTACTAAATTTTAAAATTTTTACGAGTTAAAGAAGTTAAATTTTTTTTCAAATTTCCATTTTTTTTTGCGAAAAATGCATTTTTTTTTCAAATTTGTGCAAAAAACTTTAGAGGCTTTTGAAAAGGTCATTTTTCGGTGGATATTGTCCACAGATAGTTATATAATGGAAAACCGGTGGAATTGACCCTCAATGAATTAGTTAATTATTTTATTTAAAATTTTGAAATTGGTAAAATGTAGTACAAATTTCGAAAGAAGTGAAAAAGGTAATTCTTTGGCATATTAACATCAGAATTTATGTAATTAACAACAAATTATATTAAGAACACATAATTAACAAATTAATTATTTTTTTAAATTTAAAATTTTAAAAATTTAAAATTTTAATAAATTTTAATATCATAATATAGGCTTGCAATACATGTTTATAGGTTGATTTTTAATCCTATTACATAAAAAAATATTATCATTGCAATGAAAACTGAAATAGACTTAAAAATTTTAAAATTAAAAAAAATTCTTAATTACATCAAACTAGTCTCAACAACTGGAACAAATTGCAATAAACGTTTTTTAAACAGTTTTCATTCAGAAATGGCCTAACTAACAACATACTAGAAATCGGACAAAATCGGACAATGGGAAATTTAATTTTTAATTAAAAAAACTGGCATTCTGGAACAAAAATATTAAATTTTTTCTAGAGGCATGTAATACATGTTTTAAGGTTAATTTTTGATTCTGATGCTGAAAAATTGAATATTTTTGCAGTAAAAATTGAGATCGACATCAAAATTTTAAAATTGAAAAATAAATTATTAATTATGTCAAACTAGTCTCAACACCTGGAACAAATTGCAATAAACGCTTTTTAAACGGTTTTCACTCAGAAATGACCTAACTAACAACATACTAGAAATCAGACAAAATCGGACAATGGGAAATTTAATTTTTAATTTTTTTTAACTTTTTAACTGCTAAGGATTAACAGCAAAGATTGAATAACTTGGAAAAAATTTCAAAATGTAACGAACCTGAAATTGTCTATTAATTTATGCAGTTCTCTTTATTTAATTTGTAAAAAGTTACTCCTATTGTAATCTGTGAATTTAAAAAATGTATGCATAGGTGTAGGGGGGGCAGGGGTTCCCAAACTTTTTAAGTCGTGGAGCCCTTTTTAAGAGACAAATTCTTCGAGGAGCCCTTTTCCGAAGATAAAATTTTCAAGGTACAAAAAGCAAATTCCATAAAAACCATTGCTGCAAGAAATAAAAGCAAAAATGCAGTAGCGTATATAGAAATTTATTTCAATAGGGTTCCAAAATAATTCCATAGCCCCTCCCATGCATATTTAACAGATTTAATGTAGCTTTTAAAAACATTTTTAGGTATAATTTGCATCTAAGATTATTTAATGTAAGAAAAATTGTGATTAATTAAGTTCCAATTATGATAGGGAAGTCTGGGAGAATTTTGTGAAATATGATCCTTAAAAACAGTTTTTTATACTTGTTTTAGGTACATCATAGTCCAAATTTTGGACATCCATTTTTAGGTAGGATTTTAATTTTAACAAACGTATTATAAAAAATTGACAGTAATAAAGTTTTAAGTACAATAGGGGGGTCTGGGGGTTCTCCCCCAGAAATATTACGAAAATTGGACCCTAAATAACGTGGTTTTAACTTGTTTCGGTAAACCAAGAAAGACCTGAAAAAAAGACACAAATCAGAAAAAAAAACTATAATCAACAGAGCTCACTTCATTGGAAGCTCCCCACCAAATCTACTTAAATTTAAGGGTTATTTAGAGCTCTAAAAAATTTGGGTAGGAAGGACCAAAAGTAAGTTCAAAAAATGTATTTATTTCAAATTTCTTCGCGGAGCCCCTGAAAATGCTTGGCGGAGCCCTAAGGGCTCCGCGGAGCACAGTTTGAGAACCACTGGTGTAGGGAATAGTTTTACATTTTAGGGAATAGTTAAACATTTTTTTAACTCTTCAAATTTTACTCCAAAAATATTAAATTTTTCAGCATCAGAATAAAAAACTAACCTTAAAACATGTATTACATGCCTCTAGAAAAAATTTAATATTTTTGTTCCAGAATGCCAGTTTTTTTAATTAAAAATTAAATTTCCCATTGTCCGATTTTGTCCGATTTCTAGTATGTTGTTAGTTAGGCCATTTCTGAATGAAAACTGTTTAAAATACGTTTATTGCAATTTGTTCCAGTTGTTGAGACTAGTTTGATGTAATTAAGAATTTTTTTTAATTTTAAAATTTTTAAGTCTATTTCAGTTTTTATTGCAATGATAATATTTTTTTATGTAATAGGATTAAAAATCAACCTATAAACATGTATTGCAAGCCTATATTATGGTATTAAAATTTATTAAAATTTAAAATTTATTAAAATTTTAAATTTTTAAAATTTTAAATTTAAAAAAAAATAATTAATTTGTTAATTATGTGTTCTTAATATAATTTATTGTTAATTACATAAATTCTGATGTTAATATGCCAAAGAATTACCTTTTTCACTTCTTTCGAAATTTGTACTACATTTTACCAATTTCAAAATTTTAAATAAAATAATTAACTAATTCATTGAGGGTCAATTCCACCGGTTTTCCATTATATAACTATCTGTGGACAATATCCACCGAAAAATGACCTTTTCAAAAGCCTCTAAAGTTTTTTGCACAAATTTGAAAAAAAAATGCATTTTTCGCAAAAAAAAATGGAAATTTGAAAAAAAATTTAACTTCTTTAACTCGTAAAAATTTTAAATTTTAGTAGGTTAATATTTAGGTCATTTCTAAATGAAAACCGTTGGATTTATCCCTTTGGATGTTTTTGTTAGGTTTTTAGGGGTTTTTTAATTTTTTCATATAGTTCATTTTTCAAATTAATTTTAAAAATTAAAATTTCAATTTTTTTTCAAAACTAAAGGCAATATTCGGTTTTAAAACTCAAAAATAACCTATAAACATGTATCACATGTCTATATTATTGTTTGGGTTTTTTTTAAATTTTTTTTCGGCCATTTTTAAAAAATTAAAAAAAAATTAAACTTCCCCCTGGCCGATTTTGGCCGA
Source organism: Tetragnatha versicolor (assembly GCA_024610705.1). Lineage (NCBI taxonomy): Eukaryota > Metazoa > Arthropoda > Arachnida > Araneae > Tetragnathidae > Tetragnatha > Tetragnatha versicolor. The sequence continues at coordinate 1,636,232 of JANDEH010000019.1, forward strand.
TTTTTAGTATGTTATTATTGAGGTCATTTCTAAGTGAAAACCGTTGAGAAACCTTCTATTGCAATTTGTTTGAGGTTCAACTCTATTTTCAGTGGACTAATATGTAAAATAAAGCTACAATTTGAAGCTGTTTGTTACTTGTTTAAAATATGTACTATAATGAATTCTGTAAAAAATTGCCACATAATTTTAATTATATATTAGACCTGAAAAATGATTATAATCTCAGAAAAGTTTTTGGTCTAATGACACGTGTTGTGTATATTTTTATTAATTTTAACTACATCTCACTGCTGTATTTTGAATTTTCATAATAGAAAGCAAAGGAGGTACAAAATTTGCTTGTACAGTAGAGCCCCGATTATCCGCAAGCGGATGATCAGCGGTGCGGATTTTCCGCGAGTGCCACGAAAAAATTTTTTTAATGATGAAAGCAAATTTTAGATGAGATTAGAGAGATTTTAGATGTAGAGCAAAGGTTTCTGCTGTACTGTACATATTTTAAAAGTTTTACATATCATGTTTTTTGTACAATAAAACATAGTTTTTACACAATGATATAAAAGGAAAATAATTAACTTCTTGCTCTTGGTTTATTAAATAATAATCAAACTGGCACCATCAAAATTGAAATTTAAATCAATTACGCGAAAACATGTTGCTTTCTCTTATCCGTTAATATAGGGATAATATGCCATGTGTGAGGGAAAGATATCTTCAATTCATGTTACACAAATATTGACCGATTCGCAGTTTTGTCACCCATCACCCCGGAAGAGAAAGGGGAGGAGGTCAATAGGTCAGGACCACCGGCAGTTTATGGGTGGCCTTCCTTGGATGCCTCGGGGCGCGGCGATGGCGCTCCTTCGAATTGTGATAGCTGATCCCCCTCACCGCAAACGACACCGGATCCCCTTTACCGCAAAACTATTTGCCTCGAATTCAGGAACATTCGATATCTTGGGAGAGTCGGAAAATTTAAAAGAAAGTAAGTTGCCTACTCTTTTAAGTGCTAATCTGTTTTTTTTTATTATTTTCAAGCGTAAAAAAATAGCTCTCTGAATGACATTCTTCAAAAGACATTGCTAATATTGTGTCAAACCGGACAGTAAGTATTTCTACTAAAGCCTCGATCGATACCAACAGTATCACTAACAAGATTGAAAGATCTTGTCATCTCAGATAGTATTAGTGAAAAATTTGAATAAATCGTACAATAAATTTTTTAAAAAATATCTCACTGGTATTCGAAGTACAAATGAATATTTTCCTCGAAAGATCAAGAACCCCTTTTCATATTTCTGTCTGCAAGTGTATTAGCTACAGTATACCTGCAAACGGAATGGGAGCAAGATTTTTTTTAAAACCATAGAACAGACCGGAAAATACTCATTGGATGTATCTGCTGCAAGCTCATCTATTGTTGTAAGCGGTTACGACTCCCAAAATGGATAAATATAAAGGCTAGATTGGTAGACAGAAATATACTGCCTAAATTTGACATAAAAGCGGAATTCCAAAACTTAAAAACGCGCCGAACTGCACTGAGCGTAGTCAGACATTACGTGGGGCGAGCGTACGCGCGGCAGCCACTCGCGGTACTCGATGCAGCCACCTTCTTGTGGATTTTTCGATGAACTTAAGAGCTGGAAGTTAATTATTTTCCTTTTATATCATTGTTTTCGGTGATTTAAGTCGTCGTGATTGATTTACTACAGCAGGCTATGGTTCTCCCGAAATCCGTATCAATGCTTTACTTTTGGATAATTTCGCCGATTTTATAAAACCATTTCGCTTTAATAAAACACACTCAATCCCTATTATTAAGCTACATACTAGCAATATACGTAATTATTTACCATAAAACTAATTGGAGCATCTAGAAACATTCTGGGAAATTTTCGTATTTTTGATGTTTTTTAGTAAAAACCTGAAACTTTGAGCGAAAAGCGCAGACTGAAGATATTGTCCTATCGCACTGAAATTTTTTGTGGGTTATAAGGACCCCCAACCACAAACTTTGAGCACTAGCCGTTGACCGATTTAAAAAAAAAGGTTTTTTCGCTCCACCCTAGTCAGGACCCTTTAAAATTGAATTGCTTCAAAAATAAGCAAAATAAATAGGGTATAAAAAATCCTACTATTTTTAACGATTTTTTTGTGTTTTTAGGGAAATAATTACCCCTTAAACCTATCCATTTGTTACAAATTTTCATATTTTATTACTTCGAACCTTGCTTGTCTCCTGGGGGGCAATTTGAAGACTAAAACAATGCTTTTTGACCCTGAAAATCGAGTTCAAAGTTATAAAGTCGTCGAAAAACGTAAAAAGGGGAAGGGGCTGTTCCCCGAAAATCTGAGGCTGATAGAGAAAAATGGGGGTCGGATTCGGATTCAGGCGGTCATTTTACATAAGAATCTGCTTTCAAAGTTTCTGTGGCATTTTGACCCATTTTTTTGTCGTGTAGTGTAATTTAAGGAAACAAGCTTAAAAACAATTTACACACTTGAAGCTACAACGAGCTAAATACAAAGTAAACCTGTTGGAATTATTTGTTGTTGCTGCATGTGCCGAAGCTGATTTAGTATATTACTGCCATATAAATTGAAAATTAGTGTGAAAAATGAATAAAAAGAGTGTATAAAAGGAAAGTCAGAATGAACCAAAGACTTACTTTCTGACTAGTTTCATCAGTATTTGTTGAGTCGCGCTTTAAAGGGTTGCTGCTGTTACTCAACTTGATTTTTTTCTTTTCTAGCTGTGGTGGGGATTTGATTCTGCTGCCCTTTTCACAGTCTGATAACTGTCTTTTGACTGATTTTTGGCTAATTGAAGAAAAAAATGACGTCACAACATTTTACTCCACTGAATTATCTCTCTCTTAAGAAAATGAAAAATAAACAACTATAGGATCCTAAGATTTTTTAAATAAGACAACTAAATCTTGAGCAGTAGTTTGCACAAAAAAACCCCTGAAAATAAGTACTGATGGTTATGGATTCATAAACTAAGCTAGAATACTTAAGATTATTTAAAATATGAATTAAAACTACTACATACATAAATAAAAACTTTCCCGGACATTTAAAATGTTCTTCCTGGATACTATATAATCCATAATAGTACTATTATAAAAGCACAATTTAAATTTTAGTTATTTGGTAACACACATTTCACTGTTTTACAGGGTGCCCAGGGACACATATTCACAGATCCTGCAAGGTTTTTATACTTTGATAACAATGCGCATGCGTATGGACTTAATTTTTGCTGTTTTTTGGAAATTTTAATAAAATATTATCTGGGGATAGAACCCACAAACTGCACGCAGGCATCCTACCACTGCTCCAGCGGGATTCAATAACTTTAAAACTTATTAGTTATTAGGATGTTATTTCTTTGTGACGCATGCGCATTATACCAAAGTATGAAAACCTTGCAGGATTTGTGAATAAGCGTTAGGCACTACCTGGAAAAGTCAAGGAATTTTAATTTCACCAAAAAAGTAGGGGAAAATTGCTCATTTTTGCCTAAAAACATGGAAAATCATACAGAATACCTTGGAAATGATAAATTTTTACTGTTTTCGTCTCAATTTTGGCTCTAGAAATTTAGAAAGATATATACGAAAAATGCCGCGATTTGCTAGTTTTACCAAAATATCTTTAAAATTGATCTGAAAAAGTCAGGGAATTTTAATTCTAAAATTGAGGGGGAACCCTGGTTTTAGCATTTTCTAATTCAAATTAAATTACAATATCAATTTTATAATTATTGGTTGTTAAACACACTAATATGGAGATAGATTTGTTTGTTTCTTAAAAACATTTGAATAAGAATCTATCGCTTTGACCATTTCTTAAGGATCACATTTATAACTTGAAAACAAATTACCCTTTGAATTGTCTGGATGACATAAAAAATCCTCTTCTGTTTAGTCTCAGTTCTCGCTGGGGAAGAGGGGCTTGAATGATGGTTCCATTTGGCACCTAAAATTATTCGAAAATTTTTATTTAACAAAAACAAAACAAACAGAACAAAGGTTAAACAAGGCAAGTAACTTCGAAGTTAATGTGAGCAGATTTTTTGAACTATAAATCAGGACTTACTATCACTAAAAAGGGATTTTTAAATGTTTAAAATGTTACCACAGTCAGAATTTCATATAAGACATGAAACGCAGGCCCAGTAACTAGACATTTGTTTTGGGGGGAGGGGCTAGAAAACGTTATTTTTCAACACAAATTCCATCCATACTTATAGGTTAAATGTAATTTTTTAGATTTCAAAAAGATAAAAAAACTTTGTTGCATTTAGTTTTTAAATTTTTGAGTTTTCCAAAAAGTCTCATAGACCCTAGGAAATTATGTAAATTTGACTTTTAAAAATACTATTTCAACTCATTTTTGAATACATTAGATCAAGGGTGGGAAACCTTTTTTAGAAGCATGCCAATATTTGGGGAGAAAAGTTATTAATCAAATCTTCTACCTTTTTCCCAAGATGCCAAAAAAAAATATATATAATTTGAAGACTTATTGGTACTAGATTTGATAACTTTTTCATTCCCCCCAAAAAAACTTACCTGCAGGTAGTACTTCAATAAAAAGAGATACAATAAAAGAGATTCTTAAGCTATCTTATAAAGCTGGTTCTAAATTAATTTACCATTTTTTTGCTACACTAGATAATTTTTAAGGAAAGATCCAATAAAGCCAAATCAAAACTAATAAAAACATTAAATTTAAAAAAATAACTCTTGACCTACTTAAGTGTTTAATAAAAATCTAGTTTAATTATATTTTTTTGTTTGTGGTGGAACATATTTAGAAAAGCAGGACACTCAAACCTTTGTCAGCAAATGTCTCTAATTTTTCAACTCATCTAACGCAGGACATCAACGCAGGACACTCAGCCAGCATTGCAGTGAGTTGAAAAACAAGACAAGATTTTTTTTCTACTTTTGGCAAAATCAAATAGTCAAGTAAAATTAAAAGACGAGAGCTAAAAAAACTGATTTTTGCAATTTATAATCTTTACATTAACACGTTGACTGCCAAAATGTAAAAAAAAGTGTCCGTGTGGCCACTAAGGAAAAATGCAGTGTGAAAGGAGATACATTTAACAATTGAATGCAACTCATAAAGCAGTCAATTTGTTAAGAAAATATTTTTCAACAATATTACTACTATTTCTTTTCAGCATCAAACATTATTGCAAAATCATTTGTTAGTGGCCAAGCTAAGCCTCTGAATACTACAAGTAATATTAATTGCAAATCAAATTACCTGTTTGTGTCCATCTTGATCTAAATTGTTGGAATGAATTGAACTAGATTCCATAGTAATAAAAAAACTTTATCACCCAAAATAACAGATAATTTTTGCTACCAAGATTTTTTCATGGGAATATACAAGTGTTTAAGAAAAAGCCTTGAAGGTCACCTAAGAAAAAAAGACCAAATTACTACAGCTGAGAAAGTATAAACATCATTTTTGATTTTAAAATAAAGGCTTCTCATTAAAGTAAAATGATGAACAAAAATTTTTAATAATAAAAAAAGATTTAAGTAAAAAAATACTACAAATAATGGATTGTGAAGTATGCAAATTATATGTTAGTTAATATAAAACTAAGGGCAGTAAAACTGAGCTTAACTAAGATTCTCATTTGATATTCCAGAATTTAACTGCATGTATCCTATAGTAGTACTATGCATTAAGATTGATACCAGTTTTTGCAAACTTTAAGCTACAAATTCTTCTTTCCTACTTTCTTCAAATTTCGTTTTTTTATCACTTAAGTTTTACAATATTTTACCAGAAAATATAAAATCTGAAAAATTCCCTGTTAAGTTTTAAAAATTACTAAAGCAATTTATTTTCACAATGGAAAACATTGAGGAACTTTTTTGAAAAAAAAAAGAAACAAAAAGAAAGAAACAAATGATCTCAGCATTTTTTTGCATAATTAATCCTCCTGAAGCTTGCCCTGCGATGCCACTTGAAGCTTCTAAATATGCGTGTTTATATGTGAATTTCTGAAATATCTGTATTTTGTATTAAAATAGCTTTATTCTTTTTTTATTTCTCTTCTATAATCATTATAATTCCTTTAGGTTTCGAACCCCAGGGCAAATATATGTCTCCCTGCTTTTTTCTTATATTTTGTCATTTTGTGTGTTCTCAGTTTTAAATGTTTATATTGTGTGTATTAAATAAAGAATATTTATTATTATTATTCAATTCAGTTTAACTTTATAGTTCTTTATAAGTTCAATTAATGGAAAAGAAAATACAATAAATATGTGGTAGTGTTTCTCCAATTATCTTTAACATTCAATTACATATTAAATATACATTTATCAAACATTAATGTAAATACAAATCAGTTTGTTTATTTTTTAGCCTGTTTTGTATAAATGGAAGGCTACATTATTTTAAGTATTTCTCTTACTGGATTTTAGGAACAGCTTTAAAAGAAAGAATGATGATGATTTTTAAGAATGGCGGCTGGATGACTTTTTAAGAAAAAGTCATCCAGCCGCCATGTTTACTCACAGCTCAAATGATGACTGACAACCATAGAGTTCTAGCTATTAATATTGTTATTTTTAGATCCTAAATTAATAATCTACTAATTATTATTACTTTATAAATTATTAAGTTGATTGATTTTTATTTCAAACATCAGGGGTAGATCCAGGTTTTATATTTTGGGGCCCATTTCATTATTTTTTGTGAAAAATGAAATGTTTTTTTGTGAAAAAGAAATTGTTTTTGTGAAAAACTGAAGCAGTGTCAGTGCGTAAGAGTAAAATTGACTCACAAACCAAGAATATCATGAAAAATTCAAATATTTTGTGAATGTTTTCTTGCAAATTATCACTAAAGTTAATTTGAATTTCATGAAAGGGGCGTTTTTATGAATTTATTTTTATGAAGGGGCAGATTTAAAGAGGGAGAAATTTTTGTGAAGGGGCAGCAAAAGGGCCCCAATTTTTGTCTGGATCAACCCCTGAACATATCAACGAATTATTATTCAAAAAGAAGATAGTTGAATTAGTCTTTCACTTATTTAATTTGAAAAGCCCATGAGGGTTGGTCAGTTCAGGTTTAATGCTGCAAGGATATAAAATCAGACAATAGCTATGTAAAAAGTATGAAGTCCCCCAAGTGCATAAAGGCTGAAAGTGTCTTCTTAAACCATTATAAAAGTTGAAATCCTAAAATTGTAACTAATTTATTAATATTTATGTACCGAACAATTTCCCAGGCAAAGTTAGAAATATTATTAATTAGCATCATCGAAAACTGTTCAACATGGAACATACACATAGGAGATAAATTTATAAAACTAGGTTCAATTCCGTTTAAGGTCCCGTTAAATACCGCCATGCTCTTTTGGTTACCCAAAAGTAAAAATATTGCTAAATAATTTCAAACTAACAATGAATGGTATATCTATCTATAAAATTATCAAGCGATCAGAAAAGTTTAATCTTGGTTTATCTTGTTAAGCACCTAATAATAAATCATGCTGGGTTTTAATAAATAATAAAACCATATAGTATGCTTTCCGATTAAAATAGCTTTAGTCGAAGATTCTTCAAATTAATATGAATTGAAGAATAATTACATCTTCTAATACTCACCAAGATAGCCACAATTTTTATACCTTTGCACTAAATTTCACTCTTAGGGGGGCTCGGGGCTCTTCGCAATGTTTGTTTATTGTTGTGATTTGTGTAATAGAGGTTTTTGAGACAGCAGTACTACAAAACCCTGTATTGTTTAATTTTTTTTTCAATCGCTGAACTTCAAACAATCTTTTAAAAATAAAGTAAAATTCTAGAATCTAAAAAATACATTGCGTTTACGAAGTGTATATTTGGACGGCCCAAACGGCCCGTGGTGCATGCGCTGTAGGTCTCGTGGTTACGTAGCAGTCTCGGCGCTTAGTGATTGAACCAATGAAACGCCGAGCTGTAGCCTAGCCGTGGAAATTAGAGTAGAGTTTAGTTGAAAAAAGACGCCCAAATATACAGTGCCTTTTCTCCACATAAGAACCAGCATGTTAGAACCTCTGTGGGTAGAACAGGTAGAACCACTGCTTTAGCATTCCATGACCAGTTATTTTCATTTAACTGTTAACTGCTGTAGGTCAAACAAGCTGTTGGCATATTCACACATCCCAACGGTCTGGTCCTGAAGAGCTTAGTGCGCATGCTCGGGGAGAAAAAAAGGATCTTCTTTGGATAATTAAAATTTATTAATGAAACCCCGCTGGTGCAGTGGTAGCGGGCGTGCTTTGCATGCGGTAGGTCGTGGGTTCTGTCCCCGATTTATTGTTTTATTAAAATTTCTAAAAAAAACAGCTAAAATAAGTCCACACGCATGCGCACTAAGCTCGTCAGGACCAAACCGTTGGGATGTGTGAAAATGCAATCTGTTGTAAAGGCCGTTGCTAGGTCCGAGTCATGTGATTGGAAATGCTCTATTCGACGATTGGGATTCTTTTACTCCGCCTTTTGTGACGTAACTTGGGATACGTGAGTTTGATACGATTCAAGCGCCAACCACAGTGGCGGATCCAGGATTTGGTTTTTGGGGGGGGACTAAGAATTTTCATAATCCAATTGAATCTTCTTGTTATACTACTCAAACTCAAGCTTAAGCTCAATTATACAAAAATTAAAAAATTGCATTAAGGTTGAACTTTGTTTAGTTAAAAAATTTTGGGGATTAATTCAATGCTCTCAACAAAATACACTGTTTAAAGAAGTAATAAATTCAAATTCTCTCTTAACTTAAATTCTTGGCTTCTGATTAACATAAGATGAATACTGTGCTTTGTTGTATGAAGAAAAGAGACAGATTCAAGCAAATCAGATCTTTATACATTTCACAGATGCATTTTATGATACACTAGTTTGGAAGATAATTATTTCTTCTACATCAGACATACAAAGTATACAACTATTTGGAAGATTTCTCTTGGATTGGAAGTATCAAATTTGTCTTAATATAAAAACATACATAAATAAAAAGACAGCCATTGCTTTGCTCCAAAACTCAACTAGAGATCATACTGAAGTGACTTGGCCACTTATTACTTTCACATGTTAAAATACTGCATCAGTGGCATAGCCAGAAAAATCTTGTGGAGGGGATATTGGGATACATATTGGAATCCCCCTTGGCTACAGGCCTTGCACAGCATGCAGACAGCTCATTAAAATAAAAGGATAGTTAACACTTCATTACTTGATTGAAGGTTTAAGGACACATTCAAAATACTGAAATTTAAAGTAAAAAGCTCCTCTTGAATCTTACAGGTGAAATACTTCAACTTCTTAAGCTCATCATATTACTATAAAATGCTTTTCAGCTTTGCGGAACAACCAAATCAGCTTAAATTTGAAATACAAATTATGAGAATATGGGAAAGGCGGAAAGGTCTGATCGAATAAGAGAATAAATTGTTTTACAATCATTTATCAACCTGACTAAATAAAAATTACATTAAGGTTTTACAATTCCTTTTCTGTAGCAACTACTATAAGATATCCCTAGAAAACCAGTGTACAAGGCTTTCACAATCAAAATCTTGTCCCTCCTTTAAAGCAAAATAGGTAATAGTAAATGAGCTTTAAGTAATGAAGTGTTTAAGAGTATATAAACAGAGTAAGCTGATACAACACAAGTCAACATATATATAAAAAACCAGATCTTATATTTAAGGTGGAAGACTAGGGAGGTTTCAGGGACACATGGGAATATATGGCATACGTAAAAACCACACAACCATCTAAATATGGCACAAAAATTCCTGAATGCAACTCAGCAGATTTTTCCTGGAACTTCTTGATTTTTAAACAAAAGAAAATTTCACTATATGTAAATCAGATCTTGCTATTAAATATATACATAGTTTCAGTTCAAACCCAAAATATTCTGTTAAAATTTACTTAAACTGTTAAGGATTACATCAAGACCATTCATACAATCAAGAAAGAATGATAACAAAATTATACAATTATAAAGGACAGTTTATTTCGATGCAAAAAAGGAAGTAGTTACAAGGAATTAAAAGAAATTTTATAAGAAAGATTTCCCTGAGTTTTCTAATATGATTAAAATAATTTTTCACAACACAATTCATTATTCCAATTATTTTGAGTTTATAAATGGATCAATTTAAAACACATATACATAAGCTCAGATGAAGAACCTGACTATGACTGTTGAGCAAAATTAGTGAGGCAGTGATTTAGAATTCTTTTTAAGAGAATGAACACATACTCAAAAAGGATTCAAATTTTTGGGAAACAATTTTGAACAAAAACATTACAAATTCCTATAATTTGCACTTCTTACGCAAACATAAAATTATGTGAAATATTTTTTATCATTTATTATTGCTTATTAAAGATAATATCAAATTTCTTGGGGAAAAATACAAATACATGATTTTGACATAATTTTTGATTAGCTACATTCAAAAGTTCAGACTAGACTAGTGCAGAATAGTTATCAGCTTTATTTGAAAGATTAGGCTTTGAACAAGAGGATTATAATAAGATTTGAGACCTGTATATTACTGTTAAAAAGTAAAAAGAATTTTTTTAAAATTAATCAAAATCCTTTTGAAGATGATTAAAAATTTGACTTTGGTAAAAGTTCTACATTTTTGTTCCACATACATAAATTTGAAATTCTATTAAAATAAAAAAAAAGACTCATTAATTTTATTGGATTCTTAATCTGATTGGGAATCACTGATTAAATTAGCAACATTCGATTAATGACTTGTAAACATAATAACAAAAAAGCAAAGCAAAAAGGCATAACACATAAAAAGAGCACCAATCATTTTACACAAAAATTAAGTAATTCACAACTTAGAAGAAGATTACAACCAACATTTAATCATATTTACAAATAAAGATAACTATAGCTTACAATTAAAAATCAACAACAAATTAAAAAGAGGGGCAACCTACAGATCTATAAGCTCTCAAAGAGAACACCCATTGCTAACACCCAATCAGGAATTAATCAAAACTTTGAAAAAAACAACTGAATTATAAAAACCAATGAATTTTCGATGTGACAGTTTAATTATTTACACAAAAACTATAGATTTTCCCACAATGCTACGCATGGAGTGTAGTTTTCCCAAGCCTGAATACTTTAAAAAGAGCCTGATCAATAACCACCTTCAAAAAACATTTTACTACACAACACAAGTAATACAAAGTTCAAATTCTGGCTAGTAACTCTACAGCCCTTTTTGTTTTGCTTTAATTAATGCGAAACAGAAAGCTAGAAGAGTGTTGAAAAGTAATTATCAGGTTAGCTGCCTTGCTTAGAGATGTATGAAATTACTTATTTTTCCATAGAAGTTATAATATACAAGAAATCTTTCACAAGCACAAACTTTAAACAGCCTGATATTAATTAATACTCTGTATGTTTAGGACAAATACTGGAAGCTTTACTCTCAAAATAGTTGCGGTTTTTACAGCTTGGCTTTTGTATGCTACAACACATACAGATCTGTCCTGACTGAACAAAAAAGTGAACCACAAACATCCAAACCTTTGTACAGAGTAACACCTTTTTCTGTACCTGTGTGCCATCACAGCTCTACAAGAGAATTCAATGCTCTGATTACAATGAGCTACATTTTTATTGCAATAGTAGGGAAGACTTACGCTTAGAAACATAACTATAGTACTGTTAAAACCTCCTGTTATGGTTGATTGAAATCACAAATAGTATGCAAATGAAAAACATCATAGAATCATTTAAATATATAGACTTTGAAAATAAAGGGGGCCATAATTAAAGTTTCACTTTGAAACAACCATAAAAGAGAACTATGGGACTATAAGGAGGTCATAAGACCTGTAAAAGGTTTTATTTTAGTTAAAAAAAATTCCCCATCAGAAGAGAAGGACACTTCAAGCAGCATTAACTGAAACATGGGGTGGAGTCAAAATTAAAACCTCAAATTAGTGATAAAAAGTTTTGAGACTAAAAATCTTTCACAAATGCCTCATAGCTGAATTAAGGCTTAGAAGATAAAAAATTAGTCATTCATAAAAATGCAATTTCCAGATTGGATACACATCTGTGAACTCTAATTTTATATCACAAATTAAGATTTTTAAGTGGCCATAGCCACCAATAATCTGAATGACAATTAACCAAGTGTCCAAACCTATGTTTGGTGGAAAACTAGTTCTCCTTCTTTAACTGCCCATCAGAAGTAACTAAAAAATAAACTAAAAAATGTTCTAAAAATAAAAATCACATGATCTCCTCTTTTGTACTATTATCAAGGTTTTTTTTACAGTTATTTCAAAGTAGAACTTTGATAGACAACCCAGTACAACTACAAAATGAATATTAAAAATAAATCATGGTAGCTGTGAAAACCTGGAGACGATTGTGCGATTTCAACGAGTTTAAATTTAGAATTGTAATAATAATTTTTGATTACATTTCAAGGGTATTAAAACACATATATTATTATTATGATAGCACACATGGAACATTTCTCAGATTTTTTACCAATATATACAACCTTGAAGAAATAAAGCATCAGTTCATGTGAAAGATATTCACACAAATACACAAAGAACTGACAATTCTCAATTTGGCACTTTTACATTTTCATGGTAGAGGTCACTTCCAACCATGGCATCCACATACGTGAAATAAGAATCCTTAACATATATCCTAAGACTGCAGCTCCACCTGTGAGAAAATAAACTGAACAAGAGCAGCGTCATACGAATTTAAACTTTAAAACAGCAAGTCACTAAAGTTGAAGCATATTGATGAATGTCAAGACATTTTTGTAATTAAAATATAAAAAAATAACAATAGGTAACTGTACAATATGGAACAAGGAACATCTTAGGGTTTCTTCACTGACATATCACTTAAAAATCAAGAATAACTATTGCTCCTCCATCAAGAACCTCGCTTGTGCCATGCTTAAAAAAATGTAGTTGCATTCTTAAGAAAAAGATAACTTGTAAAATGCAACCTTCTAGGAAGGATAGTAACTAATGGGAACCATGCAATTTATACTTAATTTGAAAATTACATCGGTGCTTTTGATAAATTAACATGCAAACTAAAAGTAAAAACTAAGACTAACAAACAACAGAAAAATTCCTTCACTTAAGGCTTCAGTGCTTTAAATGTTAAGTATAATTCTGTATTGTGGTGAAACAGAGCCAATTAAGATACTTGTTAATTCAACTATCATCAACTAAAAAATCTTTCCACAACAATTGAATTCCACTAAAAGAAATAAAAACAAGAAGATTGCACTGATTTATATACAGTATCGGATCCCGTATCCGGCGTCCCGATAACCGGAGTGTTCCGAAAACCGGCGGTTTTCCAAAATTAAAATTTTTTTTTTAAGTTCCAAATCTGTGCTCCGACCGGATCCAGTGAGTTCCGACCGATGTACTCCGATTTTCGGCGCCGAAAATCGGCACGCGGATGACGTAGTCCCTTTTTTCAATCAAAAAGGTATAAACTTTGGCAACCAAAGTCGCGCGGAAAAAAACGCGCTTCGGTACCGAAAAAACGTAGCGTACTCGTTACCGTGCCGAAAATCGGCATCGTATCAAAACCGAAACAAACAAGTCCGATCAGGTGAGTTCAGCTTTTAATTTCTTTAGTCTTAAGTTTATTTTTATGGATACTTAAGAACTATTTTAGTACAAAATCTTTAAATGCCGGGCCGAAAACCGGCTTCGGTATGCCGGTTGAATACGCCTAGCCATTGGTCCGTAGGACTCACGTGACCTCCAAAAACGCACGCCGAAAAAATGCATTTCGGCGCCGAAAGGGATGCCAGGGGCCGCGCGAGTTTGTATATTTATTTTGCTCTCTCGCGCGACCCTGCAGATTGCGCGTATTTTCGTTACGATCGCGTGTTACGAATAGACGCGGTCTTTCTGAGGTTTTTTCGGGAATTGTTCCGAAAACCGGATTTTCCCGTAAACCGGACTGATGCCGGTCCCGAGCGAGCCGGATACGGGGTCCTATACTGTACTAGTATACATTTTTTTCAACAAAAGTATTCACAACCACTGGTATAACCAACAATAAATGTATATTTGGCAAAATGGCAAAAGTATACACAAGCAGAAATCAACAAACTAGTAATCAATCACGCTTTTCCCCCAAGAGTGAAGATAGTGATAAATAGATAAGGGACATAAGACAATCTCAGTAATCACATGACAGCTAAAAGCACTAAAAGATTATAAAAACAAACAAAAAAGTAAAATTAGACTCCTTAGCATGCCTCGATTGTATCACACACAACAGAAAAACCATTAATAAAAAATCCCCTAAACATTTTGACATCACTAAAGAAAGAAGACAAGCTTTCTGGCTTTTTGTTAACCTTTTAAAAAAATACCTTCGTATGCATGGTGGCTGTGGCTTGAGAATTCAAACCGTGATTTTGTCTGTTTTCCAGACTAATTTCCAGACTGGTGTCATGGCATTGAGAATAGAAGAAAAACAACTCTGAATAATCTATAAACAAATGTCAACAAACAGGTACGGAAGGAAAATTGCTCTCGAGCAGTTAGTAGAGTTTAGGTTGGACAAGGGTTCTTCAAGTCTCGAGGATGTTGGTATAATCAGCAACTTGGAAATTGAAATATAACAAGCTATCAGAGGTTAGGCTTACTGCTTGGATTTCACATTTCAATCATCCATTTAAGAGCAAGGACAGTGTAAATACAATATAATAAATGTTACTTATTATGTCTGTTGACATTAGATATCAATCATATTGATACACATTGATTTTTAAATGATAACAGCAGTAAAACCAGGTATAAAATACTTATATTTTCTTTGGAGGAATTTTTCCATCCAGAGAAATAATGACTAAGTAGCTCCTCAGTAAGCAACAGTCAGCCCTCAGTATAGTGCCAACCTTTTTTTGACCCTCCAACAGCCCTAAGAGCATGATTATTAAAGAGTCAAATTTGTGAATTACGCGAGAGGGTGAGAGTCATCGTGAGAGGGAAACCCTGACGAGGATCGAAACTCCACTTTCGTGGCTTCTGATTGAAGGAGGCCCTTCTTCTCTTCGCCGGACGTCGACCCAACAGGGTACAGCGAGTCGTACACAGGATTGGTGAAGTTGGTTGCCTGGAACAAGAAATAGATCAAGAACACACTGGAAAGGACCATGAAAATATCTACCAGAAAATTTTTTGCATTATAAAAGCATAACGCATACAGAAAAAAAAACAAGAAATTTAGTCCTTAGATTTAAAAACAACCTCACTTTTTAAAATGTATGACCCATGAAATTCCCCTAAAATAAGAAATTTGGTTAAGAAATTCAAACAATATGTAGCTCATACTTTTTAGTTAAAAGTTTTGTGATAATGATTTAATCATTTTGTGATAAATTTGTAAAATTAAATTACAGTACAACCTCTTTACAACATCCCTTTAATATGGCGACCCCTACGTTACAACCACAGGTAGTAAAAGTAGGGATTGTTTTAATAAGGTAATATTTTTATTCATTACAACATCCTTTTGTACATATTACCTCATATGTTGTTACCTTAATCGATCTTAAAAGGGGTTTCTTCTATGAGGTTCTTCTGTATTATAAATATGGATCTTTGGAATTCAAGTTGAAATCAAACTTTTTTTTTAACTTTATATATACTTGTATGATTTTTATTTACGAAAAAGGTTTTTTAATACCTTAAAAATCAGTATTGAAACATGGATGGTATCAGGTCGGAATCTAAGAGCGATGGGTGGATTTAGGTGGAACACAATAAAACCTTGGGAGGGGTAAGCTGTCCCCAATAATCTTGAATATATGATTTACAAGTAAAAAAAACTGAAATTTCTTCTAAGTCGAGGGGCATCACCACCCTATGACCCCCATAAATCCACCCATGCCTATGAGCTCCTCTTAAAGAAATTATACAATAAAATTATGTAAAATTGGGGTTGGTTGAAAGGTGTTTTGGTTGATACCTCATCAGGGTCTTGCATTGAGACAGAGTTCAGAGCCTCAGTGGCTTCCAAGTCATAGTCTTCTTTCAGATACATGGGGTTATTTATTTCCACATTCGCGGAATCCTGCATTCGCACATGCATGAATGGAAGGCCCCTGAAACAAAAGCAGGTCAATAAAACAAAAAATACATTTTTTCCCCGTAGGGTCCACTATTTTATGGACTTTGTTTGCCCCCCATGCATGCCATAATCCATAAGGATTAGGTCACAGTTTATTGAATCCATCTTAAGTAGAACCTGGTTTAAAGGGTTAAAATCTGTACCTCTTTCTCCTGCAGTAGATAACAATGCCGAAGGCCACCAAAATAATCAACAGCAGTACAGTGCATACAGGAATACCAATTGCAGTGATCACTGAAAAGATATCAAAATGTTAAAACTAAGTTTTTATGATGAGATATTGCAAAATGCAAAACATCCCCTCCCACTGTATATTTACATTTATACTTCAGAATAGAAATAATTATTATAGCTTAGCTATCCCTGTAAACTTAAGAAAATTGTTCTCCCCTAAATTTTCTTCCAACCCTTATTGTTGAAAATTTAATTAGTTAATAAAATAATAACTAGTTAGCATTACAAAACATTCCATTTATTGGTTGGAATTCAGTGGCAGATACAAAACCAAGGCTTTTAAATACACCAGAAAAAAATTAAGACCCTGTTCCCTGAATTTTTTTAATGTAAAAGAACATACTTTCAGTTGGAAATGATGATTCTTCCTCAGCCTTGGGCAAATATCTGGGCCTTGATTCACATC
This sequence comes from Tetragnatha versicolor, assembly GCA_024610705.1. Taxonomy (NCBI): domain Eukaryota; kingdom Metazoa; phylum Arthropoda; class Arachnida; order Araneae; family Tetragnathidae; genus Tetragnatha; species Tetragnatha versicolor. The sequence continues at coordinate 1,653,096 of JANDEH010000019.1, forward strand.
GAGGTCCACTGAATCCATCGTGGCACCTGAAAGGATTAAAGAGAAATTAAATAAATGACTCCTTTATGAGAATAAAAGCAGATTCAGGCAGGGTTAATACACAAGACACATTGTAAAATTGGGGCATTTTTTTGTAAAAAAACATTGACACGTTACACCTTCACATTTAATGCTTTTATACTTTGAAGAAGATGCACTAAAATGAATTAAGGTATGAACAAGTTTATTTTCTCTCGAAATGGTGGCATACTCACAGACAGGTGGGCCTTGCATCATCATATGCGGCAGGCACGCAAGTGGCCTGGTTGAAACAGTAGTTGGTGCAAGATGTGCTGAATTCACATCGTTTTCCAGCTCTACCTTTCGGACACCTACAATTCAGAAAAAGCTTGATAAAGGATTGACACAAAATCCTGAACTTAACAGTAATATTTAAGCATATTTTCAGAGCAATAAAGATAAGTTTTCCTAAATTTTTCAGGATTATATTTGAAATAGATACTTTACTAAAAATTATTAATCAATACATAATTTACATGTTTACAAGAATTTTCTTACTCAATGAGTTTCAATGTTTTATGTGCTTCAGGCCTTGCAGTGAAATGTTTGAACATATGAACATGAACTTATTTAAGGGTTTATAATGAGGACTTTTAAACTTACATGCAAGTGATTTTACCCACACCATTATTGAGTATATTGCATACGCCTCCATAGAGACAATAACCAAAACATTGGTTAAAGTGGTCTGACGGGAGTTCACACTGGGAGCCTACCCACTGGCGAGTGCAGCTGGAAAAAAACAGGTGAAGTTGACAAAATCAATTGAAAAAGCTACACAGCTCTTAGAATGAAAAAAAACCTTCTTGACAAGAACCCAACTAAAGCTTTAGTCCTGTCAGCAAAAACGCAAACTTTGGAAAACATGAGCAATTTACAACAGCTGATTTTATCAGTGATTAAGTTATATGTAGCTACCAAGAAATTCTTAAACCCACTTTGAAAAAAATATTATTTTGTTAAGAAGAGACTATTCACAACTTTAGTCATGCATTTATGGGAAGTAGAGGGTCACCAGCATGAGTGACACAATAAGGGGAAAGGAGAAGGTTAAACTTCACAATAAAAGAGCGTTCTTTTACTTTATTGAAAAGGAGAGAAGTTTTAATTAGCTATGAAATAACTAACTAATAAGAATTCTACAATGGTAATAGTTTTTATGTTTTACATTACTTTAAGCAATGTTTTGCCTTTTACTTTTAAATAAAAAGAACCTAGAAGTAGTTGGCAGTTGTTAAAGTGGTAACATGGATGATTGCAGTCTGGATATTACATATATGTTGAAAAAAAATTTACATATTTGTCGACTGGGGTAACAAAACCATTTAGTTGACTACAAAAAGTACTACATGCAAGAGAAATACAAATAAAAACAATAATACATATTTCAATAATCCACTTACTTGCACATTGGTACTCCCTTGTCCATGTAGCAAGTTCCTCCATTCCTGCAGGGCAAGTCCTTGCAGGAGATGGGATTGTAGGTCTCGCAGTGTGGCCCCGAGTACTGCGGGGGGCACTTGCAGGCCAAGCCAGTGTCTCGTGACTCGCAAGTGGCACCGTGCCGGCAGCCACAGCGGTCTTGTTCGCAGCGCCGCCCGGTGTAGCCCACTGGGCACTGGCAGAACTTCTTGCTGCCGAGTCTCTTGCATACACCTGCAATTGGAGGGAAACTTATTACAGCACTTGTTTGAAACAAAGAAATCAAGACACGATTTGATGTATCAAGTATAATGTAAGTTCTAGAATACTGATTGGTTAGTAAATTTCAAAATATTGAATTTTATCCTTCAAACAGTCACAATTTTTTTTGCTTTATTTAGCACTTTTTAAACTTATTCAGTGTGCTCTACTATAACACTGACAGGCATCATGTAAATTAGGCCAAAGCTACAGCAATACAAGACAATAATACGACCAATAGTTTGATCTGGAAGTGATGATGGATTAGGCAAAAATGTTTTTTTACCATAAAAATGGAGTAAATTTACACCCCATACTCCCTTCTGAAATTTTCTTTGGCTACACCACTGTATATAAAGATAAATTGATGACATTTGAGATTTGAGTATACCATTTTCAGGGTAGCAAAAAAAAGCAGGGAGAATAAGATTAGCTTGTCATTAGACCTTTGGTTGGTCAGATTTTATTTTAAGTAATGTGACCAAGTTTTTCAATGCAAAAATCAAGACATTTCACTGAAGAGGGAAGGTTGTAACCTTTTTCAGAGGTTGAGTAAGTCTTGCCAGATCACCCTAATTTTTAGATACTAATTCTTAATATATGCATAATGTGTTAAATGCTATTTTCTGAATAATAGGATTTGAAATTAATCATATTTAATTGATAAGTTTTTGGAGGTCCCACTATATTTTATTTACTTAACTAATTTTTGAACATCTAAGATGACATACCGCATAACAGTACCCTTGCTATGCTTGAGATTTTTCAAGTCTAATAAATAAATTAATTTTATATCAAAGTTCTACAAGACACAGTATAAAATTGCATGTCCTTACCTCCGTTGAGGCAAGTGAATCCACAAGTTGAATCACATGATTCTCCTTCAGTGCAATTGAAACGGGTCTCACACAAGCGACCTTCAAACCCAGGAGGGCAGGAACATATGTAATCACCAGAGGGAGAAACGTTGCACACACCATGGTTCTTACACCTAAAAAATTTCACATCAGGATTACCCTTTGGGTTCAAGGTTACTTAAAATTTTAATCATCAACAGGGCTTGATTTTAGGTCCCTGTTAAGCCTGTCCATGACTAAAAATTATTTGGCAATTTAATACTATTCAAAGAAATTCATCATAAGGTCTTGGTATTATTTTGAGTTCGGTGAAATTGCTTTTTTTTCATCTTTTATAAGTCAAGTTTGACTTCAGTTTGCTTCTTTTTCATTGCTTATCTTGCATTGTTAGAAAAATACAAAAATTTGAGCATTTAAATGCAGGAGGCAAAAATAAAGATTTCAAGGTCAAAAACCTCATGGATTCTTTTTATCTTAAAAAACTCGAAGGTTGTAGTTAATTTAAAATTTTAATTTATTATTGGAGTATTATATTTTATTTATTACGCAGGCATTCATTCATTTTGAACACTTAAATTTTGACTTATAAAACCTAGAAAACATCCCATTTTAAAGCATTTTCAGAAAAAGAAATCTTGTTGAGATGGGGACTGAAAGCCCTACTGAATAAATCATTATAAATTACAATGCTGATGTAACATTGAGTTCCTAGTTGATACTGATTGATCCTAGTTGATACACTAGGATTTGAAAGGATTTTATTTGGCATGCAGGTTACAAAGGTCAGAAGTGATTTTCAAACCTCAGTGCATTGCAACTTTCACATCTAGGACCAGAGAATCCATTTAGGCATTGACAGTAGCGTTCATCTTGCTCATAGCGACACCTTCCAGCATTGTAGCAATAGTTCTCGCATCGACGAGTGGGTGTCTCGCATCTTTCTCCAGTCCAAAGGGCAGTGCAGCTGAAAACACAAAATGAATTTTGAGAAGAAGAGGCACACAATTGAATTGCTAGGAATTGGCTCTGCGTAAATAAGATTTTTCTTCAAAAACTTATTTATATTCACAGCTAAAGGCCTCAGTGTTGACCAGCAGTTAAAGAAAGAAAAATTAGCTTTCACTGACTCTGGTGGAATCCTTTTTTGGACAAGGATTTCATACCAAAGATGATGGCTGTGAATATGACTACACATCAAAACAATGCTACACAAAATCAGCTTAAGTATTTCATTTCATTCACGCTTTTGAATGAGATGAAGTATAATTCTAGCTAAAAACAAAAATAAGACGAAAAAATGTTCGGTGATAGAACAGAACAAGAAATAAATTGATTTCATTATTCTTTCAACTGTCTTTAAAAATACTCATCTATCTTTTTCTCTCCAATTTTACAAGATATTTTTGTTAAGTTTAATTCCTTAATTGTATTACATAATTAGAAAAAAATTTGGTGTGTGGAAACAGTTAGTTAGGTTGAACTTATACAAGGCTGGTTCAGAATTTTTGTGAAATTGGAAAATAATGTTATATACATATGTTAATTTACGCAAGGTCAAATTAATTTAGGGAGAATTTATGAAAATAAGAATTTGTTAGGATTAAAATACTATTTAAACACGAGTTTTTAAAAAAAAACTTTAGTAGGTAAGTATAATTTTTATTTGATAGTATAGATTATATCTTAAGAATGATATATTGAATCTGGGGATAACTATTCTCCCAGAAAGATGCATGAAACCAATTTTCTGCAGTTCATATCAAACAGGGAGAAGCATCAAAGGACTTAAACCAGTAAAAAGATTTCAAAGAAAAATACACAAGTGAAAAAACTGAAGAATCACAGTAAAAATACATCTTTGCTGGAACGCCGGCTTACTTGCACTTGAGGCGTGGCTTCAGATAGTGAGCACTGTTCTTGGAAACATCAGCATAGCACAGACCATTGTTCTTGCAGAAGTTGGCACAGCGGTACACTTCACAATGCGCACCGTCATATTCTGGCTGACAACTGAACCAGCAAGACAAGCAGATAAATAGAGTGTACAAGAAAGAAGCTTCAAAATTAGAAGTGGTTTTGAAAGAAGAAGAGAAGACTACACATCAGTCATTTAATAAAAAGCATAGCTTTTCTATTTACCATGCACTAGCTTTCATGAATATTTGGGCCAGAATAGGATACATAAACGTATTCAATGCAACAGATATTATGACTAAGTAAAACAGTAGAAGTATAGGCTATTAGTGAAAATGCATCATAAAAAATTAAAATACTTTCCACAACTCTAGAGTTGTTGAACTGCACTCCTCATTGTCATTTTTGCATTCTTGTTATCTTTCCCTTCTAAGAAAAAGGCTAAGTTTTTAGTAATAAAAAAGTTTAAACTTATTTTCCCCTTTTTTGCTGTGGGAGTGCAGTTCAATTTCAGCCCATGAACTAAGTAAAAAACAAAGTCAAAGAAGTTTAAACAAAAGGAAAACCAAAAAACAGTTTTGAGAAATGCATAGAACAAGATTAATAAAATGAACACCAAAGACCAAATATTGAAGTTTGAAATCAATGAGAATTTCAAATCCAACTCAAAAATCAAATATGAGAAAGATTAAAAGTAAAACACCAACACAATCAAAGAACAATTCCAAAACTCAATAAAATCAAAGCAACACAGTTGAAACAGAAACACTGAACCATTCCAGTCCGAAATAAAAGATGGAGACATGTCTTGAAATTAATAAATAGAACTACATGCAGCTAGCAAAACTGAATATTTTCTCCAATGCTTTGTAACACATACTATCAAATCATTAAAGAAAACTTGGTTTATATTTAACTACGCTTAATTGATACAAAAATGTGGACATAAGGATTGAGAAACACCAATAAAACATTTTAAGGAAACATTTAGAAAAAATAACTACAGTAGAACTCCAATTATCCGAACTCCAACTATCCGAATCGCCGATTATCCGAATCGATTTCAGAATTAATAAAAAAATTTCCGCCGCGAATTTTGCCGTTTTTAATGTTCTTTTTCGTGTTCTATTTGACATTTCTATGTTAGCTTTGTTCTTTTTTCGTGTTCTTATTCATTAGTTATTCAGGGCCGAATGCAGCTACGTTCTGTAACGATTCAATGAACCGTAGAAACGTTCTAGGGAACCGTATTTCGTAACGTTTTAAAACGCCTGCTCCAGACCAGGCGTTCAACGACGATCGGGGCGGTACTTCCGATCGTTCTGTGCGGGCGCACAAAGTGGAGAAGGCGCGGGCCACTCAGGGGCGAAGATTTCCTATCTTGAAGATTATTTACCGGTTTGAACGACGCGTCGCCGCAGAACGTAGATGCATCCGGCCCTCAGTGTATGGAATGACTGTCGAAGAACGGTACGTACTGTATTCTGAAAACCACTTGTAAATACTTTTAGTGTGTGAAATTCCTTTTCATTTAATTAATAAACAGCTCTTTTTCTTTAAATATAATATTTTCCTCCTATTTTTAAGCTTGCATACAGCAATTAATTATAGTAAACCCCTTTTTTTCGGAAAAAATCCAATTATCCGAATTTTTGATTATCCGAATGGGGTTCGGTCCCAATTGATTCGGATAATTGGAGTTCTACTGTACCTTCTTAAGGATATGCTTACAAATTAAGAGTATCTATTAATTGAAAGCATCCATCAAATCACTTACTTGCAAAATGGCTCGTTGATTTCATCAAGAGTGCAGACTCCACCATTGAAACAGGCCTTTCTACACGAGTCTGAAAAAAATTTTTTTTGGAGGGGTTTAATAATTTCCAATTACAAAAAAGGCAACAAATCGCAACTGACGCCATACCTGCAGGGGGCTGAGGAGGCTTTGGAATGGGCACGATGCACTCTGTTTTTCCGTGAGTAACTGACTGGTCGATGTTTTCAGAGCAGAGGCAGATGGCGTAGGTCTGGTTCTTGGCCACGCAGAGGGCATCGGAGCCACACATGTTGATGTTGGACATGCAGGGCGTGCTGACTGTTGGGAGAAATGCATGATGAGATTAAATATTATCGAAAGGCCCTGCGTCAGCAGTTAACGGGGGTTGGCGAGCGATAGCGAGCAGGGGGCGGTAGCTCCCTAGTCAAACAAATTAAAATACACAGTAATATAGATGAAATTTTTTCTTGCAAAATTTGATAACCTTATGATGGGTAACAGAGTGGGAGTTATGAGCGTATATCACCAATGTAACCAACTACAGTAAAATCCTGTTATAACGAAGTTCACAGGAACGTAAAATTTCTTCGTTGTAACGGTACTATCGCTAATTCAAATAAAAACAGTTGGGGACTTTCTGGACTTTCGTAATAACGGGATTTTTCAATGTATCGGTATTCCTTCTAACGGAATTTCACTGCATATGTGGAATGAAAGTAAGGATGAATTAATTAAAAATTAGTTTCCTTACGTTAAACCCATGCTCCACTTATTGGATATGATAACTTCACAAACGAAATTAATTTTTTCAACACTATTTTAACTTTTCATATTTTGAACACTTTAAATGTATTTAATTTAAAAAAATATTTACTTTTCCCATTTTAACATTCAGTTTAGAAAAACCATTTTGATTTTTAACAAAAATATCTGAACACTTACAGTTAGGCTGTCGCTTTTCTTGCACCAGCACAATGTCGTTGGCTTTATTCAACCCATAGACCAAGAAAGTCAAGTTCCCGTGACCAAACTTGTCCAGACGCACCACTGCGTTGCTAGGGGTGGTTGTCATATACAAATAGTCCTCAAACACATCTATTTTGAAAGGCTTCTCATCATCTGTAAAATTAAATGATTCAATACAAAATACATATCATTTTAAATTCTTGATTAAAAAAGAAGTTATCTTATTTAGCATGGTGAAAATTAGAAAAGCTTTTTATCTCCGGGCAGCTTGTAAGTAGACACAAGAGACACTAGCGAATCCAGGGGGGGCTAGGGGGCTCAAGCCCCCCCCCTCAAAAACTGAAAAGTTTTACTCTATATATAATGACATTTTATGCACCAAAATGAGTTAAAACCCTGTTATTTTATTTTAAGGTCAAATTTTTAAAAAATTTATGGGGGAAGACCCCCAGACCCCCTTGGCACTTGTAACTCTGTTATTACAACTACATTTTACTAAGTTTGTGTCAAAACGCAAAAATTCTATATCCGAAATTCGGATGAAGCGTACCAAAAGGAGTTGAAAAAGTGGGGTTTTTTACTTAAATTTCCAAACATTTTCTGGAGGAGGACCCACAGACCCCCCTTTTGGAAGTTGGAGCAGGATATTTCACTACCTTTTTCGTATTAACATTAACAAGATGATTCAATTGGATTAGGAAAATTCTTAGCCCCCCCAAAGCCAAATCCTGGATCCGCCACTGTGACAAGAGATGCAGAAACCCAAAGTACATTACATCCAGACATTGGATCCTTCAGAATAAGCTTTAAACCCTAAATGATCCAAATACTAGCTTGGCTGTGAGAAGGCATTTAATTTTTCATTGTACTCACCAGGTCCGAAAGCTTTCACCAGATGTCTGTGTCGGCCGTCATTGTTTGCAGACTCGATCTTCATGGCTTTTGGATCCGCCCAATAGATCCTGTTGGCAGGAGAGTCCACGGCAAGACCCGTGGGCCATACCATGCCCTTGTCCACAATCACGCGCCGATCGCTGCCGTCCAGATTGGCTCGCTCAATCTTGGGAAAGGTGCCACAGTCCGTCCAGAAGATGAACCTGCGTAGAATGAGTGGTAAATCTCATATTGATAATTGAAAAAATTAGTTTTTATCTATAAAATGATAAGATTAATAAGTTATAACCTTTGAGGTTGTAACTTCAAAAATATTTTCTGATCATAAAATTATATGAAAGGATTGGAGGTATAGAATAAAATTTTAAGAGGTTTGTAAAATCTAATTATTTTATTATCTAATCAAATTTTGTTCAGCCCAACTGCCCATCTCCATTTCTTGGGGTTCTATTTCCTTCACTTGTGTCCAGGCTAGTCTATCACTTGATCCCCAGTTGATTGCCAAATCAAAAAAGGGGGTACTCTTTAATTGCCCCCAGAGAGAATGAAGGATTCAATCTTGCACAGCCTGGGTATTTAACTTGATATAGCACTCACAAAGAAAAAAGCTATCAGCATTTGCTTTAAAATTTCATATCAGAGTGCCTTTATTACACATAAAAATTGTAATACCTGATGTTTCTAAAAATATATGATCAATTTAAGTACACCCCAACACATATGGGTGATGCATGTGATTCTTAGGGGTAAAGGACAATAAAAGTACTATTACTCATAAAAAATAATGAAAGGGAAGTTAGATTACTCTTGATGATTATGCTTATAAAGGGTCTTTAGCATTAGTAATTTAGTCCAGGGGTTCTCAAACTTTTTAACATCGCGACCCACTTTTGAGAAACAAAATATAACGCGACCCACCGACTTCAGTTAATTATAATTTACTGAACTGAGATAATTATCTCATGTCCCCCCACAGAATTTTAACTTCTCTGAGGGGGGTGTTCACCAACTATTTAGTTATTACAACAATAAATTATTTCGTGTACGTATAAGAAGATAATTTAGTTTTTTAAAAAATTAAAAGTAAATCTTTGAATTTGAGCATATGAAATAGTTTAATTGTTGGCTAACAATGATCCCCACAATAAAAAGGGGGGGTTGTGGGTCCTCCCCCAGAGAAGATTTTAAAATTTGACCCTTAAAAAAGGGGTTTAACTGGTTTTTTAGCAATATTGGATAAATTTCAATTGCATAATTTCCTAAGAAAATTATTAAAATTTGCATTGCTCCCCCCGGTGAGGATGAGGAGAAACACATGATTTTTTTTTTCAAATCTTATTTGAATAACCGACTAGATTTGCATTATCGGTACATTAGAGTGACTCACATAGTACGTATTTACATTAATTGCCTTTTCCGTTCGACGCCGAGTTGTGTAGTTTTTCCTCAAAATTTTATTCTTTTTACTATATGGTAATTTGATAAATTTCAAAAGATTAAATAATAGTTTGATAATTCAGAATTCAATAACACGTTTGTAAAAATTATTAAAAGGTACTTCATATTCAGAAAAATTAAAAATCTTCTCGCGACCCACCAATAACTGACTGGCGACCCACCAGTGGGTCGCGACCCACAGTTTGAGAAACTCTGATTTAGTCTATAAAATTTTCAACAAAACAATAAACCAAATATTAAAAACTAAAAAGAGGGCAATCTATGTCTCACCCTGCTTCTGGGTCTATGACAATGTCAAGAGGGTGCTGCAGTCCTGTGGAGATGAGGGTCTGTCGCAGTTTACCGTCCAAAGATGCAAGAGAAATGGTGTTTGTTCCAGCATCCACCCAATAAATGTGGTTGTTCACCCAATCAACTGCAAGGCTCTTGGGATCACTCAGGTCAGATATCTGAAACAGTTATTCCATCCATAATTCATGCCATAACATACATTCAGTCTCCCATTGTTCTTCAAAACGGGAAATAACGCGTGTTTCGGCCATTTTTAAAATCCTACAGCAGAAAAACAGTGGAATCATCTTTAAATCATACTCAGGGAAAAGAGGTAAGAATTATGTCTATCTTCAAGTTTATCATATTTACTAAGCAAAGGTGTCTTTTTTTAATTACAATAGAAAAGTGTTTAATATGTTATTAATATGTTGTTCTGTGAAATAAGCTTCACAACTTCAATAAAGACAATAAAATCTTTTGACAATTCAAATTTTATCACTATTGTAAGCTGCAAACTTAAAAATATTTTTACCTCTCAAACGCAGACTATATGGGTGTAGTTAAAACTTTGTGACATCAGACCTTAAAAACCACTCTTTAACTGCTGTTAAAATCCTAAAAAGGCATTTTTTTCTTCCAGTTTTTGATATGATTAGGCAGTATAAGAGTACTCTTAATTCTGAAGTAATGAAAATAGTGAAATAAAATTAAAATTTCTAACTTTGTTTAAGTTTTAAAAGTGATGTCACAATGTGGGAGCGGGTCACTGAATTATTGCAGCGTATTTAAGACTCGTCAGTTCTCTCGTTAGTGTACCTTGTGGAAAAAACTGCCCAATTTTAACTCTTGACTTACCACGAGAACAGGGTCCTCCTCCCTCTTCACCCTGTGCAGCGAAGAAGAGTTGGAAGGCGTTCGGTTGTACCTGTACCGGAATATGGCCTTCTGATGCACGTTTACCCAGAAGAGCACCACTTCATTGTCGCGGTACAAAATGTCAATCGAGTCCAGCCGGTTCTTGTTGACGTCGGGGTCCAACACATCGTTCAGGTCCACCGAATGGGGCTTGTAGGGGTTGATTTGGCGCAGTTCGTTCTCACTGGCAAGGAATAGCACAGCTTCGTCACCTGGAATGCACAGAACACAAAAATTCATCATCTTTATACAGGAAAGTTACATGGGACACGTGTAAAACGGACATACCATTCCAAATGCGACATTAAGGTAATAATAAATGTACATATTTTAGATTCTTACCTTCTGCATGACACGACCCCTTTTCCCCAGGCACAGACTGGTATCCCGGTACACAGCTGCAGTGATATGCGTCTTTCTTTTTTGCCACACACAGTTGAGAGCAGGCTCCAAAGCTGCAAGGTCCGTACTCTGAAAGAGAGTGCATCATTAAACTTCAGACAATTTATAGTTGATCCATGTGACAAGGACATTCAGGCTTACACCAAGGGTGCAGAAAATGTTTCAGGGGCCAAAATTTCCCTAGAACACAATATTCCTATAACGGATTATTCCATAGTTTATATAGAACTATTACACCCTGCAGAAAAAATGCATCCCGATTGGTCCCTTTCAAATAGCTCTCCCTTCCCTCCTACTGATAAGAAACAATACTCCGTCCGGATTCCGAGAATTTGTCTCCATGTTTTTCCTGCTTCTCCCTTCCGAGCATTGATTCGGAACTTAAAAAACATATTTTAATTTTGATAAACATGCCGTATTTTTGGGAGCCGGATAAGAGGTTCGTTACTGTATGTGGGAAATATATAACAACTTACCAGCATTGAATTTTATTTTATAGGTAGAGTGTAGCAGATTATTATCTCTAATTAGTTTCCTCCTCTCTCGCCTAAGGGCACTGCAGGTATCTTTGGTTTTATGTACGTGTAGATGTATATTCTTAAAAACGGAAGTGAAGTGATTTGATCCAGATAGGGAGTCGAGATTTTCCCCGCCGCTGTGCCGGTTGGCGCGCGGGGCTTGTTCATTAGTTTCTCTTTGTAAATTTTTAAATAGTTGTTCGTCGTGTAAATAAATGTCTTCGTCTCTGGCTATTCGAAGGCCTCTGGCTTCCGTCTTCTGGCTATTCGAAGATTATTACAAGAGTATTTTTGATTACTAATCTACAATACTCTACCTCATGCTTGTCTAAAGTGCGGCCCCAAAGCCTTTAAAATGCGGCCCAAACGCAAATTATGAAAATATTTAAATTTGCACATTTTATTTTTTAAAAAATAAATGTTTGCAACTTTTTCATATAAATCGATTCAAACTGAAATAAAAATATTTATGGAAACAAAAGGGGAACCCCTCCTGTGTCTGAATTTAAAGACGAAGATTGAGTTTTAGATTTAGCTTTTTTAGTAGACATAACAGAACATTTGAATGATTTAAATTTGAGACTTCAAGGGAAAAATCTATTTATTAATATGTTCCAGAATCCAGACAATAACAGCGTTTGAAAGAAAGTTGACATTTTGGCACAATCAAATAAAAGTAAAATATTTGACACATTTCAGTACTTAGGCAGCCCATAAGCCTGTGAATTGCACAAAATATATGCTGCATTAATTTGTGATTTAATTCAAGAGTTTGAAAGTAGATTTCAAAATTTTCGAAACAATGAAGATCATTTCAACATATTTTTACCCCATTTTCTCTAGAAGTAAATAAATTACCTTCAAATAGAATTCATTGAACTGCAAAGCGACATTCAAAGAAAAATTTGGGAATGTTTCTTTACTGGAGTTTTATAAAGATTACCTACCCCGCGATAAATATCCTAATTTTCACCATCATGCTTTATTAAAGTCTTCAGTTTTTGGCATACTTATAGTTGTGAACAAACATCTTGAAAATGCATTAAGAATTACAACCTAGTCTATTGAACCCTATATCAATTTGCTTTTCAACAAAAGCAAATTTATCCATCTCATTAATTTGAATTATTTCTATCTTTATGGAATCCAAACTAAATGAAACAAAACTTTTACAAATTACATATCTAATTAAAATTTTTAAAAATTATGGAAAAAGATGTTAATTTATTTTAATAAAACTACATAGAATAAAATTTTATTTCAATTTGTTAAAAAAAATATTGTATGTGCGGTCCAGCAAATTTTTTTTGTTGCAATGTGGCAAACGGTCATAGTTTAGACACCCATGCTCTACCTAATATAATAATACAATACAATGAATAAAAAAGTTTCATACCTTTCCCATTACATCAAGCAGTGGCAATAAATGAAACCCAGCCTTTGCAAAGTATTCATTCAAAAAACAAATAGTAACTCACCACAGTCAACTTCATCCGAGTTATCGTCACAGTCTTCAAAGTGGTCGCAACGGAAAGTGGCATTGATGCAATGGCCACTCGTGCAGGTGAACTCATGCTCTCGGCAGCGCATCATTTGACCTGGGATAGACAGCACATTAAGCACAAAACTAAATGATAAAACAAACATTGGACATTCACGAAAGACAACATACTCTTACATAAATGAGTTGTCTCATCACTCTTGTCTAGACAGTCATCTTTGCCGTCACACACTCTGTCTCGGGGGATGCACACGTTGTTTCCGCAGCGGAAGCGACCGGGTGGACAAGCTAGTTTTCCTATGGAAAAAGAAAAAAAATGTTTCAACAAGCTTCCCAATTCTTTGCAGATTGAAACATGAAGGCTTTGGGTATGGAAGGCCATTCTTAATTTTATAATTAGGTTTCAAAAGCTGATTATTTGTATCAATCTATAAGGTTTATGACCCAGAGGTCTCTGAAAACCTTTAATATAGCTACAGCAGTTTATGAGTTAGTTTTCCTTATATGGTAATATCCCTGACTTATGAATATATGTTTTATTTAATGTTGAAAAAGATATGCTGTGCTATTTAAAGTAAATCAGTTTAAGGTTAAAATTAAGCTTTGTTTTAAAAAAATAAAAGTTAAAAACAAAATTTCTGTGTTTTATTATCTGCACGACAATGTAAAGTTTTGGAATGACAGTGTGGTAAATGTGGAAACCAATAAGCATTTCACACACTAACTAGGAGAATATTCAGATGAGAAACACTTACTACACAGTTGATTGACTTCATCTGACCCATCAAAGCAATCTTTTTCTCCATCACATTGCCAGAAGGATGGGATACACTCAACACCATTATGGCATGCAAATTGGCCCCTTGTGCAGAGTTTGCCTGGATTCAAAAATTGCCGTGATTCAACACATTAAGTCACATGTTTAGATACAACTGATACATTTGATTTATTTTTGAATATAACATTGTAATCATGAAAGATTACAAGACAAACATTTTCTCTACATATAATCTACATAAATATTTATAAAATTTAATAATAAATTTTAAAGATATTTTCAGAGGAAGGCATATTGTAGCAGGGATCATTTTTTATCACGAGAATAATTTACAATCATGAAGTATTTTCTCAACTAAATCGGTTTGAAAACTTGCTAGGACGGAAATAAATTAAACCCATTTACTTTAAAAACTGTTTTTTACTTTTTATTACTTTAAGTGTAAGTTTTTCCACCCTGTTCTATCTTGCAGAAAATCACAAGAACAGATTTGTTTCTGGATGGAATACATTCACTTAAGCCAATCCGATGCACTATACATTAAAATAAATTACTGAAAATAAAATAACTTTAATTCTAAAAAAACCCTTAAAAACATTAAATTGTATTTTTTTTCACTAATAAAAACACTAGCAAAACTATCCATTAGCTGCTAATTAAATATGCAATTGGCCATGATCATAGGAGTGAATGAATCCCATATTTTGATTTCTAATAATCTTCTAGTTCTGTTCAATAAACAACTTGAAAAGATCCAGGCATTGATGTTTATTAACTGATAAGAGCTACTCTCTATTCCTGCTAACATACACCATAATCAATTAAAGGGAAATTGTTTAGTTTTCAAAAATCCTTAAATGAGCACAAAAAAATTGCGAGTGCTACTCACTGCAGTCTTCCTCATCCGACCCGTCACCGCAATCAGCATCTCCATCACAGTGCCAGTCATTCAGAATGCAGAAGTTGATGGTCTTGCACGGGAACTCATTCTCTTTACATTTCAAGGCTGAGACAAGGAAATAAACAAGGACAATCAATGCCTGTTTCGCTACCAACAGATACACTTCCAAAAAAAAAGGCTTGCTAAGTTTGTATAACTGTGAGCTAATTTTATCCTGTATAATGGAACCACCACCAATGGTACACCAACTAATAATCCAATACTCAACAAGTTATCAGGGACTGCTCAAATACTATGTAAGTCTCTAAGGGGGAGGGGGTTTGCTATTTGTTTATTTTCCTGACAAGGGGAGAGGGGGTATAAGTTATGCTTATGTAAGATGTACAAACACTGAAAAGCTTGTGTTTCTTGCATTTAAATAATTTCACAATTCAACCAAAATAAATATTATAAACAAAATTGAACTAAAGAAAAATTTAAAGTATCTTAAATTTTCCAGAGGGGGGCAGTTTTCCTACATAATTATGAAGGGGGTTGCAGTTTGCTTATCTTTGCTGACAAGGGAAGTAACATGATTAAAAACATGTTTACGTAATATTTGAACAGCCCCTCACGTAAGTGGCATTCACAACCAATGGGTAATATAAAAAGAATAATTAGGAATACCTTTTGATTTTTTATGTGAGAAGTAACTAATATTATTAAGCTGGACTGATATTATTAAGCAACCCTGGATTGAACTTATAAGTTTAAGCTTATGTTTGAAGAAAAGATTGGATACTAAGTTATGTTATAACTTTTTTAACAATAACCACTTACTGCAGTTGTGCTCGTCACTGTCATCGTCACAGTTGGATTCTCCGTTGCAGCGCCAGGAAGAGCTGATGCACTTTCCATTGTCACAGCGGAATTCACTCTCAGAACAGTTTCTTTGCACTGCCCAAAAGGAAGAAAAAAATTACAATTTTAAAGCTAAGTGCTGCATAATATTACAAACAAAATTGAACCTCAGAAACATTTTAATTTCTCATTGCATCAATTTATCTTATTATATGATTTGATTTTGATCAATAAAAAGTTTGTTTTTGGCTAAAATACCTTGAGAAGGGTCTGTTTGCACAATAAAAATTTTTGTGAAAGGTCCGAAAACAAACTCATATTTCTTCAAAATAGAGCTAGTAATTATCCTTAATAAATAATATGACCTAGGTCAGACCTAAACAATATAGTAGTGAGCCTACTAAAAAAAACTCCCACACAAACAGAGAAAAACCTACCGCAGTTTTCTTCATCCGACAGATCCCCGCAGTCGTCGTCATAGTCGCACCTCCACCGCTCCGGGATGCAGCGGTTGTTGTTGCACTTGAAGTAGGAGGGGTGGCAAGTGGTCTCGGCATCGCACGACTCCGGCTCATCTTCCTGCTCCTTGCAGTCACTGTCCCCGTCGCACTTCCACGACATCGGGATGCATCGGCCCAGGTTGCAGCGGAAGAACATCGGAGGGCACTCGCGCTCAGCTGCAATATTCAAACGCAATTGATTATTAAATATTGGTTAATAAATTAATTATCAGTATCTTGCCCCTGCTTTAGATTAAAGAAAATTATACACATGCTTAATAATAAAAAAATTTTATTTCTTTTCAGCATTGGAAAGGTAACAAAGGTAATTGTTTGGTAATGGCAGTAATCTACTTTTACTCATAAAAACTTCCACATGCCAAGTGAGGATTCAAACCCCCAGATGAACAGCTTGAAGGTAATTTACTCTAACCACTTGGCCAGTATACCAACAGTTTTCTATTGACTGATTTGATATTTTATTTAAGCCAGGTTAGGGCAAAAATGGCCTTTAAAACTAGGCCAATAGGAAATTTAAAACAAGCTAAAAACAAACAAGCTTTTGTAAAAAAAATTTTAACAAACAATCATCCCCAACATGAAAAAGAAGAAAACAAAACCTACAACATGTTTCTGGTTCATCTGACTTGTCTCCACAGTCATCATCACCATCGCACTGCCAGACAGCAGGAATGCATTTGGAGTTGCTGCACTGAAATTGGTTTGGAAGGCATGTCGGAGGGGCTGCAAGAAATTAGTAAAAATTAATTTTAAATAGTGATCTTTTCATCATTGACTGATCTAAGCAAAAAAAATCCAGTATAGTAATTTTAATAGTGATCACTAATTTTGAATGAGGGGAATCAAAGAGGACATACTACAGTCCAATTCGTCTTCTCCTCCCAGGCAGTCCTTGGTTCCATCACAGTGGCTCACCCAGCTGATGCAGTAAGCCTGCTGCTCTCCGTGCCTGGGACACTTGAACTGGCCCAGGAGACAAGTGTGCTTGTCTGCAAAGAAAAGAGTTGTTGAAAGGGTCTTCCAAAATATTTAGATTTGGATTATAAACTGCTTTTAGTTTCATAAGACTGCAATTTATATTGTGGCTATTACTAAACTCATATAGCTATCAAGGCTAAGGGCAATCCAGTCAGTGGATAGCTGGCAACTATCATATAATTACCAACAGTTTGTGTTGCAGGACATGTAGCAGAGGCTAAATATGCAGCTCTGTAGTTAAAATATTAAGGGGATTTTCTTTTCTTTTTCAACTTCTTCTTTCTTTTTTAATTATTCTTATTATTATCTTTTTCTTTACCGAAAATTCTATATTTAGGGGGAGACAGCTCAAATATTTTGGGGGATAGCATCAACCCAAATTCTCAGCACTGTAAATATGACTTAAATTTCTCGCATAGTGATGCTTAATTTTTATGCCTGAGCCCATCCATCATAAAATCCAGGATTTACAAGAACTGGCTAAGGCTATGAAACCAAATTATGACTGAAACAAGAATAGTTATAATCTATGATCATATCCATCAGACCCCCGCAAAAACGAAATTGTGAAAAGGCAACTATCGTACCGCAGTCTTTCTCGTCAGAGGCATCCTTGCAGTGCTGCACGCGATCACAGATCTGGCTGGGAGCGATGCAGGTCTGTCCGTCCGTGCACTGGAACTGGCCGGGGGAGCAGTGGAAGGGAGGACAGTCCTCTGGCTCGTCAGAGCGGTCACCACAGTCGTCCTGGGTGTCACAGCGCCACCAACTGGGGATGCACTTGTAGGTCGCACTGCACACAAACTGGGAGCTGAAGAAACAAAGAGTTATTAGCAAACAAAACATGTCATTCAACTTCTAAGATAAATTCCTAAAATTTTCAATGAAAGCCTCGAGAAAAATTAACATTATAATCTTCTAATTAACAGTCATTTTTTAATTTTCCCCTTGTACCTAGACGGCCATTCAGATGCTTTATTTTACAGTTGGACAGTTGTTTTCTTTTTCAGAAAAACCTTTACCTGGTGCAGTTGTTTCGGCAGGACACTCCATCCTCTTCCAAGATGTAGTTCTCTGGGCAAGAGCACATGGCTTCTCCCCCGGGCTTCAGGAGGCACAGTGTGGTGCAGCCCGCACTCTCACAGGGGTTGTCTCGACTCACTGCATCAGAACAAAATAATTTCCATTTTTAATTTTTAAAAATGCACAAATGTAAAAAAATATACTCCATCAAATTATTTTTTTATTTCCTCCAATGCAGGATAATTAAAAAGACTGGACAAAATTATTGTCTGGCTGAAACCACCATGCAACATATGTAAAAATGGTGTATGCTGAAGAAATTCAACTTTTTTTTGGCATAAACATATAAACTTACAAGCTGTTTGTCTGTATGGATGAAACACTTGAATGTCCATAGGTCGGTGAGTTGTAGTGGCAATGGTACTGTAGTTTGTACAGTGGTACTTGTGGCAGCGCTCAATGCTCTTTGTCACCCAATCTGTCCAGTACAGCTGGTCTTCAAACACTGTCAAAGCAAAGATGTGGTGCACAGCATCAAATTGTCCTAAAAAAGTTAAACTTGTTTGAGCTTTTCTCTAGAGGTGTATAATTAAGTATCCTTATAACATTGCAGTTATGGATAATTTATTCAATCGCTAAAAAGCAATCCTAGCTCTTTGTAAAATACTGTGAAGAATTTATAAAAAATCAAAGATGCTAACACACCATAAAATTAGTACAGCTCTGAGATTTGATTTAGATAAAAAGAAAATTATCCTCTAATACGGTTTTGCCAGAATGTAGACTCAATATCTTGTTTTGAAAATTAACTTTTCATTCCCTATCATTCCAGCCATCCTAACCATTAATAAAAATTATCTCTCTGAATCACCTTTCTTAATGACTGTCCTTCTGTTAAGTCCATCTAGGTCTGCCACAGCTATGTAGTCTTCTTTGGCATCGGCCCAGAAGATCTCCCTGGTGACATAGTCAATGGTGAGTGCATTGGGCCAGCCCAAAGAGTCATTGATGAGTCTAGTCAATTGGCTTCCATCCATGCCTGCTTTTCCAATGTAAGGCTTGTCACCCCAGTCAGTCCAATACATGTACCTGAAATAGACAATACTACTTACTTTGGGAGAAAATGGCCCAAGATTATGCTTGTATTTTCCAGGGTACGTATTTTTGAAATTATTCAAAAGTTTCAACAGATGATAAATAAATTGAACTTTTGAATTAATAATATTTTTTACAAGAGATGACTCTTTATTACTACCTATTCATTTACTCTTTTCCAAAATTGCCTTTCAGATCTTTTTTATTTTCAAATTATTGTTTTACAAAAAAGTAAAATTCAAACAAGACAAATGCAAAGACAATAATAAAAAAACCCAGAAACAAGAATTTAGATACAGCTAGCAGGGGCTATTCAAATATTACGTAAGCACCTAAGGGGGAGGGGGGTTTGCTGTTTGCTTATTTTTGCTGACAAGGGGGGAGGGAGGATATGAGTAATGCTTACGTAAGATGGTGCATTTTCGAAAATCTCTTGTTTCTTGCATAAATAATTTCAAAATTCAACCATAAATAAATGTAAAAAAAATTGAATTAGGGAATCAGACGTAAGCACTTTTTTCTGGAGATGGACCACCCTAACATTTTGAAATTGTAACCCCGAAAAGTAGTATTTCGACTCATTTTTGAACCCTTAGGGTTACACCCAATAAGTACAGCTCCTTGTACGAGTCACCTAATTTTCAAGGAAAAAACAGTACTTACTACAAGGGATGTCAAAATTTCGGGGGGGGGGGGGGGTCCGGCAGTGTCTTACGTAATTATGGTGGGGGGGGTTGAGGTATGCTTATCTTTGCTGACAAGGGGGGAGGGGGTTAAAAATGACCAAAAAAGTGCTTACGTAATTTATGAACGGCCCTTCAGGGATGGTTTATGGATATTATTTATAGTCGTATTATTAAAGCTGATCCAGTGCTTGTTATGCTTGTTTAACCAGTGTTGTAGTTGGAAAAAGTATTTTGGGGAACTCTCTTTTTATTGGTGGGCCAATAACCAAATATTTGGGGGAGGGAGGGTCCATATATTTTGAGATTTCTCTCAGGAGGCAGTTCAAATATTTTAAGGAGTGGCATCTGCCTGTCCACCCCAAATCTCAGCACTCAGCTGAGCCATTCATCAATTTTGTTAAGATCCCTGTTGTGTTAATAATTAAATTTGAGACCTTAAATGTTTTTAACTGAGAATAGAAGAGCTGTATCATCAGTGAAACTAATTATTTTGCAGTTGAACTTTGAATTACAGAGATTGAAAGGTTAATAAATATTATGAACAATGAGGGTCTACTGTTAACCCCAGGAATCCTGCTCATTTTATAGAGAAATCCTAACTAAGCCATTTTTCCAACTTGAGAGCAATCTGACAAACATGATTAAAAACTTTTTTAACATCTACATCGACCACGGCCTAATTGCCCGGAAGTAAACTTTTATCCTAACCCATCTGGTCGTGAAAGCCTTTGTTCTTATAATGATTAAAAACATCCATAGGATTGACTTCTCTAATACTCACTGATTACAATTTTATTTCAACAGTATGAAAAATTTTCCATGCTATTGAAAAAAGGCAGTTGATACTCACCCTCTGAAGGGGTCTAGGACAATGGCGCGAGGCTCCTGCAGCCCTTGTCGCACGAGCACCTTCTGGAAGCGTCCGTCCAGGGTGGAGACCTCGATCGTGTCCTTGCCCTTGTCGCACCAGTAGAGGTTGCGCCCCACCCAGTCTACTGCCAGGCCGTCTGGGCTCTGTAGCGAGCCAGCGTGCAGGAGCTGCTGCAAACAACAATGTGAGATTCAGATTTACACAAACAAACACATCAATGCACACAGGAAGGACATAAAGCGAAATCAAAGAAAGTACAAAGTACCAGGGTTGGAAAAAAACATGTTTTTCGGTTTGGTTTATTCACCCTCAACACAGAAATGTTTAAGAAAACCATTGGTCGATTCCTCGCGAAAGTGGACATGAGAATATTTTTAAAATTTCATTTAAATAAATGTTTTTTGGTTCTAACCGATAGACACTGACCAAATTTTAAAAAATAACAAAATAAATTAAATATTTTGAGTTCATATAGTTTTTATAGTTAATTAATTTGACTAAAATTGAAAATGAAATATCGATATACAGTCGAATCCGCTTAATGTGATCACGGATGTTATCAATCGGATTATGTTATCGAAATCGACAGGTCCCGATCATTCCTATTTAATTTAATGTAAAATACTTCGTTTAATGTGATCAACTATGAATCATCACTCCGCTTAATATTATCAAAATGTGTCCATTCCCTTTAAAACGACCGCTTTTGAGTTCAAATTTCATATTGAAGATCAATTTTTACAAGTAAACATCTGCCCCATGAGAGCATCTGGCGCTTCTTTTTTATGAGTAAGAAAAAGAAAACATTCCACATATATTTTAAGAAAACAGTTTTGGGGGGTCCGAATTCATGCTTGTGATTGGTTAAAGAAACCATTAAGATCGAAGCTTTGCAGATGTCTGATAAGAGATTTGAACTTCCCGAACTTCCCTTGTTCACTGAAATTCAGATTATGTTATAAATAAGTGGTTATTAGAGTGGAAGGATATAATGGAGTGGAAAAAAGAGACCTTTCTATACAAATAAAAATACAAAGTAAGCGATAATTTTACTTTTATTAATTGAACTTCTCTTATATTTAGCCCTTAAAATTTTACCTAGGCTAAAAATAGTGTTTCGAATACATTTATTACAATTACATTATTTTGATTTTAAAGCAAACAATCTAGTTACACTGTTTGCTGCTTTTTGATATGAGATCGCTTATTGTTATCGATCGGATAATGTTATCAGTTTAGTCTCGGACAATTGCGATCACATTAAGCGGACTCGACTGTATATGTCACTTTGTCATGTCTGTCACAATTTTAAAAATTATTATAGAAAAATCTTCCATAAAATTTGGAAATTTCAGTGTTTTTTACTGAACTTCACCTTTATATAAAGTTGTAAAAATTCTTTGGACAGGAAATACATGCCAAATCAGAGCAATTGAGAAATAATTAGGGGTCTCTCAAACTCGTGTCCTTTTCGTGTCATGTCTGTCACAGCGTATTTTTCTCTCATAAACTAAAAGTGTTTTCATTCAGAATAATTATTTTTTGCCGTTTAGGAACCTTTCATGTACATGCACCAGCACACCAAAAAAAATTAAGATAAGTTAATATTAAGTACTTATTTGAAGCCAAAATGTTGTCCGATGTCATGTCCGTCACAAAATGGAATTGACCCATTATTCTTTTGCGTGTGATTTGTGGAAAAATTTTGCATGTTAGGAACAAAATTATCTTTAGTATCTCTTGTTATATAGGTTACTGGTTTGAGTTCATAAAAATTTCTGTTTTTGGGTATGAAACTTAGATGTTAATAAACAAAAAGCTGGTGTATAGTTAATAATGATATTAAGTTACAAACATACATTACGAAATCAATTTTTTTAAACCAGTATTTATAGTTGATTTGGGTGGATGGAATTCCTCTTTTAGTGGAACTAAGTGTTGTTTCCAACTCTATTTTCACGTTATGAATTTCCATAAATGTCCGACCCAGAATGGGCTTTGAGAAATGCCCTTCTGGGCAAATGAGAAAAAAATATTTACAATTAGCTCTGGAGAGCAATCAGAACTCGTACCTGTTGTCCTTGGGAATCCTGCAGGCACATCCTCTTGATGCTGGATCCGAGAGCGGTGACGTCCGACCAGTAGAGGCACTTCTCCGTCCAGTCAAAGTCCAGGGCCACTGCGTTGGTGAGGTTGCGTGCCAGAAGCTCTGTATCACGGCCGTGCAGGTCGATCTGGCGGATGTAGTAGCGATTCGAGAAGATCAGCATCGGCTTCACCGCTGTCACCATGGAGTATTAAATGAAACTTAATGATTTGGTGAATATAATAAATTAAAGGATTTTAATCTCCATTTGTTTTAACCCTTTATTTACCGACGGTACTTACAAGTACCGCCAACTTTAAAATTACATAGAATAACTATCCTTGCATATTGACGATAATTTGCAGGAACTCTTTCAGTTATCCTCTTCCAGGATAAAAAGCAGCGAAGGTTCTATGATGAATATTTTAGCGGGAAATGCGAATAGATTTAACTGAAGTTGTAAGTTTAGCTGCCATTTCGATCGGATTCACATGATTGTCATTTTTGTTCCCGCAAAAAAGTAGTTAAAGTCAAAAGTTAAGTGTATTATTTTTTAAGACTTATTACTGCGATAAAAAAAGCTACGTTTTTCTTGTATTGTGAGAATATTTTAGCACTCCTTGTACTGACAGTACCCAAAAGTATCAATTTAAGAAAATGGTTCTAGCGGATTCAATTTTCCAAAGATGATTATTTTATTTATGTATATCCCTTAATTTTCAATTTAGTGACTCAAAAAAAGTATTTGCACGAAAAAAATTGCAGCGAATCATAATGTGGTAAATAAAGGGTTAAAACTTTCATACCGGACAAGACATATCCAGGCTGGAAAAATTTTGAAATTACGACTCCCTGTAACTGAAAAACATCTAGGAAAAGAAAATTACCCCAAGTTGTGCAGCCAAACACATCATGAGCCCATGAATATCTCATCTCAGTTGTTCCCCAGGGGATCAAACAAGCGCCAATATTGCACTAAACTGATTTTTTGCCGCATTGAAAGGGTTAAGGAAACTGAACAATTGAGTTTTGTGTTGAGTGAATTTATTTTTGAGGCAACAGGTAATTTTTCTGCTTGATATTGTGTTCATTACAAACATTTAAGGCTTAAAGATAGCGTACTTTGAGCATTTAACATCTCCTCTTCTTACTTTCTTATTCGTTTCTAATTTTTGCATATAATTTGTTTGTCACTGTTATATTTGTGTTTTTTACAACCACATATATTTTTGACTTATAATTTAATAAACGAGCTAGTACATTTTTGTGACCAGTTAACCTGATCTATCATTACCCGACTTAAAAATTGAGAATCTGGAATAAAAAGAAAATAATAAGTACTTTTTTTAATAAGTAAGTAAGGGCTCTTTAAATATTACGCAAGCACATAGTAGGGAAGGTAGGTTTTCTCTATTTGCCGACAGCAAGAGGAGTGAAGTATGAACAGAACAGTTAAACTTATAAAAACAGGACACAAGAAGCAAAACACCACTCAGGATCAAAACAAAAGTTCAACTGAAATGATTTCTTCAAGTACAAAATGCCATACCCTCATTTCAGGTCACGTGGTGTGTGATATCGAATGGAACGCACGAAAACAAGAAAAACAAACCATTAAATGGGCGTACCTGACACGTTTATCTGACAATCCCGACTTAACAACCTTTTAAAAGTTAAC
The DNA here is from genome assembly GCA_024610705.1 of Tetragnatha versicolor. Lineage (NCBI taxonomy): Eukaryota > Metazoa > Arthropoda > Arachnida > Araneae > Tetragnathidae > Tetragnatha > Tetragnatha versicolor. Next base: position 1,677,771 of record JANDEH010000019.1, read on the forward strand.
TTCAGCATTGGTGCACTATAATTTTAACTACAATTTGAATGCATATTTCATTTTATGGGTTGCTTTAATTTGAAAATCGGTCAAACATGTGATTATTTTTGAAAAACTTGAACATGGATAAATATGTAATAAAAATATGTAGTTATAGGTTGAATATGTAAATAAACTGAAATATGTGAAAATGTAAAATAAACATGGTCTTAATTGATTCAAAATCTTTAAAAACGTATAGAATTCAAGAGCACGCTTTAATATCAGATCCTGAACAAATATGTAATTACATATAAATCCTAGCCCTAGTCATGACCTTACAACCAAGTGTTTAAAAGTCAGTAAGAAAAACAAAGGAGTTTCTAATGAGTAAACTAAAAACATCTATTTTAAGGAGGATCACTCACAGCTGTTGGCCTTGCAGGTGCGCCCTCCATCCAGGGAGAGGTAGCGTCCCTCACAAAAGCACTTGTAGGAGCCCTGGGTGTTGCGGCAGTGCTGGCTGCAAGGGTACTCCTCACGGCACTCGTCCACATCTGCAATCAATGTGAATACGATGATGATTAATGATGATGATTAATTAGAGAGGAAGTTAAGACATTTAAAAGTTTTCTGTAACATACCCTCACAAATCTGCCCGTCGTTGACTGGTCGGTATCCATGGCGGCAGCTACACTGATAGCCAATGGGAAGATCTGTACAGTTCTGGGCACATGTGAATTCTGATTCACACTCGTTTATATCTGATTGAAATAAAAAAGAGTGTTAAAACTTTTGCTCGGCAGTCCACTTAGTATTTGTTTTCATAATATTATGTTAAGCTAACACAATAAAATTGAAATGCTTCAAAGAGAAAAGAAACTCACTGCACTTGTTTTCATCAGAGAAGTCCCCACAGTTGTTTTCTCCGTCGCAGAGGACACTTTTGGACACACAGTTTGAGTTGTCACATTTAAACTCTTGTTCAGAACAGGATGTTGTGTTGGTTACGTTTATAGCTTAAAGAAACAATAACTAATTATTTCCTTAAAATTACAAAGTTCAGCCTATCAGATTTCGTCAACCAGCGATTTTATTTAAAAAATTATTACAAGTCTTATAATTATTACAAACAAGTCTTAAATTATTACAAATTAGGACTTTTGGTAGAGTGCTTTTTACTCAGTTATCTTTCAAAATATCTGATCAGTTAATTTCCTTAAACAGTGTAGTTTAATGTCACAAATAATCAAAATATTCCACTGATAAGTAAGATTTATTTTGAAGAGTCATTGTCATTACTAAAAGAAATGGGTCCACGAGAAATCAGGAAAAAAATGATAGATGGAAATCTCAATATACTTACAACATAGTTGAGAATCTTCATCACTAAAATCTCCACAATCATTCACTTTGTTGCAAGTCAAGTTCTTCGCGATGCACTGTCTATTCTTGCACTCAAATTCATCTCTCTTGCACAGCCTCGTCTCTGAAACTGAGAAAAAAGAAATTAATTTTAGTTCTTCATGATAGTTCCACCACTACAGCAGCAAAATATTAAATGATGTATTGTTAGTTATAAGCATATCGATGGCATCAGGAGAAAACCTCGTATAATCCCGTAAAATCGCAGTCAGTATGAATACTGTATTCTAGATTGGCGAGTGTGTGTTTGCGCCAAATATGCCAAGGAGGAATTACTTACAACCAAATTTATTCACGAGTGTCAAGTCACTAACGCCAAAACAAGGGTTAAATCAATTCTACTGGGAACACCTGTAACCCTAAGAGCAGTGAAGCATTTTGCTTTGATTTCACACCTGCATTTTACTAAAACTTTTCTTCGCATCTAAAAAACAAAATAGTTTTTTCCATAGAGTGGTTCTCTCTTGCGGTTTGGCCAAGGCAGCTGGAACAAAAAATCAGTCTCCTTGTGAGAGATTATAACACCTGTTTTTTGCTTTCAGCTCATTAAAATTCACTCTTCACCTGTTGACTGCGAAAAATGGTCTTTGGCAAGAAAACGAATATCGCTCACTATACTGTATCTGTTGATAGGCAGCTGGATTTCGATTATACGAGGTTTTCTCCTGACGCCATCGATATGCTAGATAAAAAAAAACATCCTTACGGCACATAGGTGGTTCATCAGAGTTGTCTCCACAATCATTATCTCCATCACAGTAAAAATTCTTGCGAATGCACACAAAGTTCAAGCACTGGAATTCATTTGGCTTGCAGATGTTTTCCTCTGAAAGTAATTTAAAATTATGACACAACCTCCTCATAAATTGATTGAAGGACTAAAACAAGATTACTAACTGAGGATTACGTATAAAGGACTATCAATAAATACCTTTGTTTAATGTTTAAAAAATGATTTGAAAATAATATAAATCTTTAACACAGGTATTCTTTCCTTAATGCTTTACCTATTATAAAACCCCTCCCACTTGACAGCAATCAAATTCCATCTCACAATTTAAAGAACTCCTAAATAGAAGTTTAAAATTTTAGGTGCATATATTTCAACAATAAATTTGAAAGTATTTAATTAACTCTCAGAATTCTGCTACATTCCTGGTGTCTTATTTATCAACGTACATACCTAACAAACCCAGTTGTTGGAGGATTGAAGCTAAACTTTTTTATAGTACAGCAATGAAATAGTCAATTTTACTACAATTCCCTAAAGGTTTTATGACACACAAATTTGCGAAAGAGTCAAAGCGTTACCACAGCTCTGTCCAGGGTGTTCGTCGGATGCCTCTTTGTCCCCACAGTCGTTCTCCCCATCACACAACCAGTTGAGGGGGATGCACTGGCCAGTGTCGTTGCAGCGGAACTCGTGGCTCTTGCACTGTCTGTGTTCTGTGGAAAGGATAAATACTTCATGCGGTTTCGAGGGTCAAACTTTTTAAAACCACTTTGTATTGAACTGACAGCGATATTTAAGGTTAATGTAGCATGTAGCTAAGCTAAGGAGAAGACCAAGGCTCCCCAAATATCCAATCATCTTGAATATGTAGAGAACTAGGAATGGAAAAAGAGTCTACTTACTGCAGTGTTCTGTTTCGTCTGATTTATCCAAGCAGTCTGGGTGGCCGTCACAACGCCAAACCCCGGGAATGCAGTCCTGGTTATCACACTGGAAGAGGTCTGAATGGCAGCCATATTCTGGAAAAAAAGTGCTCTCAGGTAACATAAAATCCTCAGTAGTAAGTTAGTAAGGTTTAGTTACTTGCAAGTAAATACACAATGAAAGTATTTTTATTAAAAATTCATTAATAGAACTGTAAAAGTTAGAAATTACATGAGAATAAAATTAATACGAACAAACTTTATATAATTTATTTCATTTTCCGGGATAGATGGCCGTGTTTGATGAATGGAATTTCCAAACGTTTCTCTCTCTCTGCTTCAGAGAGCATCCTCAGTGGCAAAAAATCAACTGATAAAAATTGAAAATAAAAACAAATACCAAACAATTACAGCGTAAATGCTAACGTGGAATGAAAATGAGATCAGATGCTAATACTATTGTTGTTCTGGCTTTATCCCGCATTTCTTAAGTGCCGGGTGCCAGACGCTCTGAATGGAAACACCCTCCTCTTTTCTATTGAAATTATTCTTGTGTTTGAAAATTTCTATTGCTTCTCTTATTAATCGTGGAAGTTTTCATCAATTTAAACTTTATATAGTTCCACAATTTAAGTTTTAGTAACTTTAAAAACTCCATGACCAACTTAAGTAAGAGAACCCAACTCCCTCAGAATGATTAAAACCAAGGCTTTAAAATGGTTTTATATGTAGTTTAATGATTTAATAATAATTCAAATAGTTTCTGCATTCAGAATAACTGCTAGAAACATAATATTTGTAATTAAAAATACACCTTAAAATAAAAATTTTGAGGCCAATAACAAAAATTATAGCTCTACGCATTCAACTAGAAAGAACTACATTCTTGAAACAAAATATAAGTATAAAAAAGGAATTAACAGTTCTGAGATACAATAAAAACAAAAAAGTGTTACATGAGATAAGTTAAAAATCATCAAAGCTGTTAGAGTTAGATTTAAAAAAAACAGAAGATTTTTAAAATTGCATGACAGTGACATTTCCTCCACTCTTTTTAAAGTTAAAAAAAATCAAAATCTCTACTTTAAACAAAATTAATGAAGAACTGAGCGTTAGAAGAAAGAAAGGAAATTTCAACAGGATTGCAGAAGGGGAGCATTCTATCAAACTACTCACTGCATCCTTTCTCGTCAGAGCTAGCAGATCCATTGACTCCGTCGTTGCAGTCGTCGTCTCTGTCGCACTTCCAAGTGATGGGAATGCACAGTTCACTGCCCTCACACTTGAAGGAGTTGGACGGGCAGGAAGTCTCAGGCACCTCTGGAAAGGAGCTCGCATCAGACAAAGAAACAATGAGAAAAACACTACTCAATAAGAATAGACCCCTCACGTGTTTGGCAGTCCTTTTCGTCTGACATGTCCCAGCAGTCGTTCTGGCCATCGCAGATCCAGGCAGGGTGGATGCAGGCCGTGGTGTGGGCACAGTTGATCAGTTTCTGGAGAGGGTCCCAGAAGAGAGGGTGGATGTAACAGTTAGGCTGGGCTGCAACATGACACGCACATTAGAAAGCCATTACACATGAAAAAACATAACAGTAAAAAACATTCATCCCAAAGGGGTATATATCAGAGATCAGTGTTATTCTTAGGATTTTTTTGGAAGAGTAAAAATACTCCTTTACTTTTTTAGGAGGCGTGAAATTCATTTATGAGGAGTGAAATACGGAAATAGCATAAACTATTGTATATTATGAAGAGACAAATTTTTTATAAAAACTCTTTTTTTAATGGACAAACTGAAATAGAAAAATGAGGATGCTATTTTGGTTTTTAAAAATTATAGCATCTGTTAATATAAGTAAAAAATTATTAAACATTATAAATAAAATAATTTATTTTACATAAACATTATAAATGAAATATTTATTTAATATTACAAATTTGAGTAGAGCAATTTTTTTGATTTCGGTGGGGTACCATGCATCTTTTAAGCAACATGTTAAAAATTCGAAGCGTGAAAATACGCCTGGCTAGTTTTTAAAAGCGTATTTCCTATTTTCAATGCGTAAAACACGCTCTCAGAGGCGTTAAAATTATCACTGTCCGAGATAGTAGAATTCATAACCACCAGTGGAGTTTGTTTTTTTACTGTATTGGTGGGTTATTGAAAATCCCTCTGAGGCCTACCCACCCCTGACATAGATTGCAATGAGTGCCACTCTTCAAAAATTGCAAGACTGAACTTAGAACAGAACTACCTTTTGAATCATTACCTCGCAGTCTAGAGGATTGCAGAAAAACCCATAAAATATCATCAGAAAAGTTTCCATAAATTTTAAGTTAAAATTGTATTTGTGTAAAATAAGATCATTTCTTGGCAAAATATGCAATTTAAACCGAAATGTAGTACAAATCGCTGCCAAGATTAGCCAATTTTATGTTTCATATCGGGACGTAATTCGAAGAGTGGCACCCATGTAGATGAAAATACTTCAACAAGACTCACGGCAGTTCATCTCGTCGCTGGCATCGGGGCAGTCAGGGTCGTTGTCACAGCGGTACGCTTGGCTGATGCAGGGCCCTCCAAAGTGGCACCGGAATTGGTCGTCGGCACAGGTGCACTGCTGCAGCTCGTCGCTGAAGTCTCCGCAGCTGTTGAGGCCGTCGCACACGCGGTGCCGCGGGATGCAGCGGTTGTTGGAGCAGTGGAAGAAGTGCGGGGGGCAGTGACGGCTTTCTGCAGGGAACAAAGAGCAAACATTGGTCAGGACAGAAAAGCTTTTATTTATAAACCTGTGTTTGAGAGATATCCTTTCTATGTAGACATTAAGTTAACACTTTCACTGATGAGTTCACTGAAAGTTAACACTTTCACTTTTCACTGACAGTTTAGTTTATCAGGCATGTGATTGCTTAAGAAAGAAATTATCTGAAATTTTTTAGAAGCGTCTAGATAAGTTACAGTGGTATAGAAATTTCTTTCAGGAGGTGCCCAAATTCAAATCCCTATCCCATACAATAGGTTCAATTTAGCTTTTTAATACTTTTTTAAATAGGATTCTCATCTTACTAAACTCAATCTCAGAAATTTTTTGAAATTTGACCCTAAAAAACGGTTTTAAATCGTTTTGGTATACTTTATGTCCACTCAATAAACAAATATTCCGATTTTCTCGCTTTGAAATATTAATTCCGAATACAATTGAGCGGAATTCCGATTCTCAACACCTCTAAAATTAGCGGATTTCCGCTAATTAGCGGAAAAATCACATGCCTGGTTTATTTCTGATAGAAAAGAGAAATACAAAATTTGCAAGGAATAATCAGCTGTAGAAGAAAATAAGGATGAATCATGACCACGGAACGACGGAGAAACCTAGCGGAAATGCAAACAAACACTTACTGCAATAAGCTGGGTTTTCATCTGTTCCATTTTGACAAGCAGTCACTCCATCACAGGTGAGTTCGAAAGGAATGCACTGCCCACTCCCACAGTCAAATTCTTCATGGGTGCAGTTGGCCTGCTTGCCTAAAAAACAAAGCAACATACAGTGAATCTCCAGTAGTGATCATATCAATATATTAATTCCAAGTGTTGAAAGTAATCTTTTTAGTTAGCAGCCAGTTGTGTGACTCACCAACACAAGTCTGTCCATCCTCCCTCAGTGTCCTTCCAGGGAAGCAAGAACAGGTGACGATTCCCTCCACAGCTACACTGCACTGGTCTTCACAACCTCCATTCAGGACGTGACATGGGTTCAAAGTGCCTAGGGGAGAAGAGAAAACTTCTAAGGCCAAAGTTAACCTTAATAAAAGCTTACTTTGCAAAAAAAATAAATAGACAACTTACAGTCAGTGTCGTTGGCAATACCCACGATGCCCATGGGCCTGGCTATGTTCTTGCGCAAGGTGACGACATTGGCGCCAGTGTACTTATCCGCTCGCATGACAGCGTGGCCGATCCAGTCGGTCCAGAAGATGAAGTCTCCGTACACAGCCAAGTCAAAGGGGTGCTGGGGATGCTCGCTCAACAACACCTGAGGAAAATACATCCGTGAGTAAACTGATCGAGGAAATAAACTTTGCAGGCTACTCATAAAAAGTGATTTTATTCTGTCCATTTCATGTAATGATTTGATAGCTGAGAATAATATGTTTATAATGACTATTATAAAAAGTTCAAAACAAGTAGGGCAAAGGGAAAAATCCATTTCATGATAATTGGTAATTGGAAACTTTTTATTCACAAAGATCACAACTTGTTTGTAGACAGACCACAAATGCAAACTTTAATATATAATTTTATAAATTTACTATTGTTGGTTTATCCAACCTCTTTTTCCCGATCCAATACGAGAACACATCTTCCAAAGAAAAGATGGTTGGTTGGGTTTTAATGGCGCTAGGTCCAAAAAATCGGACAAAAAGCGCCAAGACATTGTTTAAGATTTAAGCAGGCTTGAAGCAGGATTGTTGGGTGTACCTCTACACACTGATTTTAAAAATTCATAAAAGCAAGATGATCAAATGATGATTAAATAAAATCTACAATTCATGCGTAATTCTGATTAAGTTTAAAAGCATAAACAGTGATGGATGATGTGGCTGCTTTAAAAGATCATGTAGATCAGGTGAGGATGTGTTAAAATATCGGGAGTAGGCTGAATTAAAATAAATGCAAGGCGTTAAAATATGTTTTTTGTTTTATAGTTAAAATTTCATGACAATAAGGGAGGTTGGTGGCGGTTCTCCAGCCAGAAGAAATCTGTGTCGCATTTCTGATTCCTATTCCTTCCTAATGGCCTATTATGAGTCTAGTCAGAAGTAAGTCCAGCCATGAGATAGATGTGTTTCAAAGATAAGAAGAAATATTCAATGAATGTTATAACTAAAATGACATCAGGGAGAAAAGCTTTTCTAGGTGGCAAAATAAGTAGGAATGAAAGACTCACGTATCTCTCGGAGCCATCCAGGTTGCAGCGCTCCACCTTGTCCAGCCTTGCATCGGACCAGTAGAGCCTCTGAGACTTGTGATCCAGGGCCAGGGCGTTGGGCATCCGGATGTTGCTCTCGATGATGGACTCCAGCTCAAAGCCGTTCAGGTACGCTCGCTGGATGCTGGGGCTGCGGGTGTTCCAGTTGGTCCAGTAGATGCGCCTACAACAGTGACTTTTGCTTACTTAATGACATTTCAATACAGGAGAACAATTTGGACTGCTACGGACTAACACATTTTATCACAACAAACAGATCCAAATTTAACCCCTTCAGCACGGCTCTTACACGAGCTGAGCATTTGCTTTCTATTTCTCGCTCACATGTGAGAGCTGTGCTGTGGTATTCTACAGTAATGTTCCTAAAAGGTTATAAAAATCTATTTAATAAGTCATATTGTTCACATACTTCTTTTTATAAAATTATCTTGAATAAAAAAATAGGCATTTTTATGACCTTTTTCTTGAAATTTATTCGTTAAAAGGTTAAAAGTTGTTTTATGAAATAACATTTTGTTGCCAATGTGGATTGGTTCCTTTATTTTTTATTTGTATCTCTTATTTAAGTAGTTGACAAGCATTCTTGAAGGCTTTAATCTTTAATGTTCAACATTTTTTTTATAAGATGTAGTGGCTTTGTAATTTGTTCCCACATCTATATTTGTTTATTAAATATAAAAAATGTAATTTCATAGGCATCTGGTTTATCGTTTGAGCTTTGCTTAATACTTCTTTTCCTACATACAACTACATTAATATTGCCATACTGAGAAGAGGTTTTACACATCAGATATTTTTAACCTCAATTTTGATGTTATACTTAGCTTTGAACTTCTTTCTGAATTTTACTACACAAAAGCTGGGTTTTAAAAATAAATACAATTAAATAACCATAAGGTATTTTTCTTTTCAGCTTTTACTGAAATTTTTCTTTCCAGTTTATGGAGTTTTTGGTCAGTTCTATTTTTAAAGCCAAAAATTTTGTTGGATCGCACTATGTAAGGAACTTAAGAATAAATACTTCTATTGAGTAAGTACAGGAAGGTGAAAATATCGTAGTTTTTCTTAAGCTTAGTAAAAAATTCAGGGTAAAGAAGGAAATGAAAACAAAGATATGAATTCTGAACCATAACACCAAAAACAAAATATCAATATCAATTTTGGAAAAATTTTAAAAATAATCTATTGAGCAACAAGTAACTCACGAATCACAGCTGTCTACATCTATTCCTCTCGGTTTGTCGTCAGGCCCAAGTTGAATGATCACCTCTGGTTGAGTGGTATTGCCAGATGCAATCAGATTGATGCGACTCAGAGAGCTGTTGCTGTGGCTGGTCCAGTAGAGGTTCTGGTAGACCGGATCATAGGCCAGACCTTCCACACTGCCTTGCTCTATAAGGGAAAGGGGGAAACAATTACAAAACCTCAAGCTGTTCAATATTAAACTATATTACTTCCAAGGTCAAAATGACACATGTCAAGATTTTGGGTAGGTGCTAGATAGGATATTCAAAAAATTCGGTCAATGCAAAAACCGTTCAATAAAAAAAATTATTACATGTGCAAAGCTAGGAGTTTTTTTTGTTTTTTGACCGGTTTTTGAATTGACCGGAATTTTCGCGACACCGCTAAATTACTAAGCAGACAAATTAAGAAGTTTTTTCTAGAAGCAAAAGCTTTTCGTAAGCTAAGTATAGGAGTCAAAAACAAAATGTGGTACAAGAAGAACTATCAAGAGAGGAGTCAGAACAAGAAACTATGTAAAAATACAGTTAAATTTATTTTTTGAATGCTTGAGGAGGATTCTGCAATTTATCCAGTGTCAATCCTAATAATCATATCCTTACATAAATAAACTAGGTAACGGAAAACTACAAATCCTGCCATCATTCAAAAGAAAAAAAATAATTTAAAACTATTTTAATACAGTTAGATAACACAAGACAAAACATTCTAGGTAAGTAGAATCAAATGTATTTAGAATACTCACTTTCCACAATGACGGTCGGGTTTGAGCCGTTGAAGTGCACGCTGTTGATGGTCCCTCGCTGAATGTCGGAGAAGAAGATGCGCTGCCCCGGGTAGTCAGCGGCCAGGCCAATGACGTTGCGCATGTGGCTCTTGTTGCTGATGCTCGGGTAGGGTGCGTTCGGGTTCGTCTCGTCAAACATGTGTATGCTCTCCAGCTTCAGGACGCGGGAGAACACCAGAAAGGTGTCATAGGCTGCACGGGATGAAAATTTTTGTTATTTAGGAATTCCTAAGAAAATTCTGCAAGTCTATTTAAAAACAAAGATCATCATCAGCTAATGACTTTTAGGGAGGGGGGGAAAGATGCAATCAGAAAACTAATTTCAATTAAACTCTAACAGGGTGGCTACAGAAACTGAGAAAACAAATTCCCTGACTTTTCCAGGATTAAACTTTCAGCTTTTCCCTGATTTACAGGAACTAATTTTACTAATTTTCTGGGTTTCTCTGTACTTAGAACCATTGTGTTTATACAGTAAAGCACCGTTTATACGTCTTTCAAGGGACCGACATAAAACGGCGTATAAATGAAAAGACGTATACCGTAAAATGGGGTTACTTTGGCCCAAATGGAGTGTTTTTTTCACTTTAAAAGCAAATTAAAGTTATTAACCAAATAAAATATGATTGTTTGAGAGGTTCATATTATTTTTAGCACCGTTAAATATGATATAAACCTTTTAAAGTTTTTTTTTGCATAATTAATATATTTTTAATATTTTTTTGAAAATTTGGGCCAAAGTTACCCTGACTTGGGGTTACTTTGGCCCAACCCTTAAAAATCATAAAAAATCAGTGTTTTGATAGCTATAAACAATTTTAAACAATTCCCAGCGATAGGTATATTGCCCATTAATAATATATTACCTAACCAATTTTTTCTAAAGCTTAGTTAGGTGAAAATCCATAAATGTGAACCTTTTCGATGTACCATTGATTTTATTTTCAAGTTACAAATGGGATGCAAGTTACAAATGGGATTACATGCACGTTTCGCCATTGGAAAAACATTATTCAGGCTAACTTTGGCCCACATTGTCTTAATGTTTCAGGTTAACTTTGGCCCAATGGCCATTGGGCCAAAGTAACCCCAAATCGTGGGCCAAAGTTACCCCAACGTAGTAAAAACGCAATGCACAGGAAACCACAAAACAAATTTAAATTATGACATTAAAACATGTTAAAACGCTTAACAATGAATCCAAAAATATGACTTACCTGCTTTGAATCAATTTTTTATGAGTATGTCTATAGAAAAGTAGGAAGACGACAAAAAGTAGCGTTTTAGAGGTACCGATGCTTAAAACATTCCAGTGATCGCAAATTTCGGAATTTTAAGACGACTCTTTGCAAACAGTCTGACAACAATGCCACCTGTGGGCTCTAGCAGTAATTAGGTGATAAAATTATTTTTTCATACATATTTATCACTTTGAAACACTTTTCGATGCTTGGGCCAAAGTTACCCGTAAGGGCCAAAGTAACCTCATTTTACGGTAATTGAAAACAATTTTGATTATTTGAATTAATTGGGACTTGGCGAAAACGACGTACAAATGTAAAAGACGTATAAATGAGAGACGTATAAACGGTGCTTTACTGTACAAGATAATTAAAGAAAATCACTACCTTGTAATTTAAAATAAAAAAAACATATGAAATATTAAAACTTATATTTGACTTTGAGTTATGCTTGAGTCCAAGCATAGTATGAGATGCATATGTTTCTCACTGAGCTAAGAAAAGTAAAATATTCACAAGGTTTCAAAGGAAGAAAAATTGAAGCACACAAAATGATCTCATCAGGAAATTTCCCCAATTTTAACATATTTTTAAGAATTTCCCTGATTTTTCCAGATTAATAAAATTCCCTGAAATCCCTGATTTCCAGGTTCTGTAGCCACATGGTCTAAGAGAGATTAGAGTTGTTAAAAACTGTTTCAGACTTAAAAAAGCATTTTTTGTGGGGTTAAAAAAATGGCAAATTGCCTTGATGTTGTGAAGGTGATCTTTTTCTTCCAATTTAGAAAAATTAATCAGAATAATTAATTTTCCTATCCTTAATAGAGCAGCTACATTCAAATTTTATAATAATTTCAACAGATTTGCAGCTAACTTTTGAATCTTGATAAAAATTACTTAGCTCTTATCAATAAAAAATAATTTTTAAATATTTTGAATCTAAATTTTATCAGATGCTAATTAATGTAAGCAAATAAAAAGAAAAATTAAATAAGATTTATTCTCTATTTAAAATAGATCTGAAGTATCTAACCACTATTGATAACCCAATTTAAATAAATATATGAAAATACATAGGCTTAAATGGACTGGTAATCCAGCTAGAATACAAGATAGCTTGGGTTGGATCCTAGCAGAGCCCACACCCTTGGCGTGGTTGGCGATAATTGTGCCATATTGGTAACCCTACTTTGATACACTAGATATCGTTTGGCACCATCTTGTTCTGGCTTGGAGCTTTTTTCGTTTTGTTGCCAAGGGTGTGGGCTCTCCTAGGATTGTGGGATCTCCTAGGATTTTACCGATAGCTTGATCTACCATACTCCTAATTAGAGTAAAAATCATTTGGAGTAGTTTTCCATGAAAAGGAAAATGCCTCACATTTGCAAGTGTGTCCATCTTCATCTAGCTGCCCATGTGAACAGGCACAGGTGTAAGAATCATTCCCTTTGAACAGACACAGGTTGGAGCCACAGACGCCGGAATTCTGGCAGACGCCAGCCACACATTTACGAGCACAGGGGTTGGACTCTGAAAGGGGGGATCAAAGGTTCATATTATGCACTTCTCATCATGATAAATACTTAGAAGTAGGAAATTAAAACATTCTTGAAAAAATAGAAATGAATATAAGCTAAGGTAAATGATGAGTTATTTGTATATTCAAGTAAAAAAAAGAAGTGAATCAATGGTATTTTTATGAGGTATTAATATGTTAAATAATTAAAAATATACCTGTTTTTGATTTATAATGTCCCCTTGAAGACTAACTTGTGTAACTAGTACTGGGGTACTTAAGCCAATATTTCTGGATTTAAAAATTTGATTTGGTTCTAGCTTTAATTTCAAAATAAAATTTGTTTTATTTACAGAATATTGTTATTTTTCCTTCATTTAGAAATATCGGAATTTTTATATTTGGCCATCGATAAGAGTGCAGCTTCTTGATAAACAAGAACTTTTTTCTCATTCCGCCTTTTTTTATTCTGTTAGTAAGATAAACCTATTTTTGTAATTTTTTGTCTTCAAAATTTAAGAAAAATTTAAAAATTTGAAACAGTTAAAAGTAAAACCCTTTAAAATCAAGTAAAAATAATAAATTCAGAAACTTTACCAGAGACAGTACGAGGATGATAAATCACCACATCTTTGAGAGAATCTTCCAGTTGGTGTTTGATCATTTCCACACCCTGCCCAGTTTTGTTCATCTTGAAAATTCCACCCCCTGATTTTTGTCTGAAAAAGTAACCAGTGTGATTACATCAACCCACATACAACACAGAGAGAGAAAACACAACCAGTTTCAATTTCACACTTAGGGATCTAAAATATTGTCAATTTGATTCCAGAATCGATTCCTGAAGTTCAATTCTAACCTGGGCTAGTATCAAAAAAAGTGGAATCGATAAAAATTTATCAGATTGAAACTGCAACTATTCGCGTCTTTCCTTTCGATTTCTTGGAATCTATAAGCTAAATCAGTGTGATCACATTAAATATTTTCGTGTTGTATTTTAAATGTAAGAAAGATATTTCTTAAGTAAAATAAGCCTCAATATGAGTAAATCTTTATAGTTGAAGTAAATGTTCTGGTGTTGAAATATAACCTTGATTTGCCTGTTTTAAAACGGTTAAATGCAATTTTTACTATCTCTGGCACTTGCCTCCCTATAATATACCTACCTTGCCTATACTAAAAATCTTAATTGGCACTTGGGTAACTAAAGGTTGGACCACACTCAGCTAAATGCAAATAAAATTTAATTAAATTAGGATTTTTCAATTCCTTAAAAATAACAAAAATTAAGTGGTTACGATTTTCTTATTTCATGCTTGGCTATTTCACTCTTTTTCCAATTTCTGGGTATTGTACAATTACTACTTATCTATTTCAATTACAAATCCAAGATAATTAGTCATTATTATTTTAATTAACTGATCATCAAATTTTTAATTATCAAAATACTAATTAATTGTTGAACACAATCGTTAATAATTACAATAGAAAATTAGATACAATTCTTAGAATTTGATTCCTGCTGGAATCCATTCCTTAGGAGGTTTGATTCGTTGGTATTGATTCCAAGGCATTCGATTCTGGAATCAATTCCTTCACAAATATCGGGAACCCTAGTCTCACTGCACTCACATGTCTGCCCAGTAGACGGCATCCTGCCCGACCGCGATGGAGCCGGGCTTCTCTACGCTCTCTCGGTTGGCCACCACCTCCCTCAGGCTGCCATCCAGGTTGGCGCGCTCGATGGTGTGCGAGCGGGCATCCGTCCAGTACAGCTTGTCCTGCGTAAAGTCCAGGGCCAGGTCTTGCACCAGCTGCAGCGAGGCGTTGATCAGCGTCCGCCGCTCGCTGCCGTCCAGCCGCGACACCTCGATGCGCGGTGGCAGCTCCCACTCGCTCCAGAACATCAGCCTGCAATGGAAGCCAAACTTAGTTTTGAGTAAGAACAGAGTATATGTCGAGTTGGGATGTTAGAGGTGTTTGCTTCCTCTCTTAGAGCCGCTTAACCTTCTTCCAAAAATTTTTTTTAAAGATTATTTACAGAGTATGTGTTATTTTTGCAGATAAGGTTTTTTTTGGTTACTATTAAAGCCCAATCAATTAACATTTGTGATTCAAACTACAATACAACTAAAAAGAAGCCCAAATCTATAGGACATGGAAATCACTTAAGTGCTGTATATGCAAGCAATACCATTTCATTATAAAGGAAGTACTTGTGACTTTATATAATTTAATATAATGAGATGTCCATAAATTGTGTGCGATCAAAAAAGAAAGCAAGGGCATCCCTTGCCTTCTTTTTTGATCTTACAACTATCTTTCTTTGAGCCAGTCTTACTAGTGGGGAGTTAGGTTAATTAAAATAAAATCTACCACCACTTTTTATTTTTATAAATTTACACTTTTCTTTGATCTTCCCACTCTAGTTTAGGGAGAATTCAGACATTAGTCAAAACATTAAATTATTAGTCAGTCCGATAATTGCAACCTATAAGACAATGTTAATGATTTAGAATGATGGGTATGTATCATGCCAACAAGAAAAAATGTGCCAAGAACATGATGTGGAAATTCATTCATATTATATTGTTATTTATTTAAAAATATAGAGAAAATATCATACAAGAAGTTAAGAGGAGGGAGGGGTCCAGCATTTGGAAGGAAAAACATCTCACATAATTTATAGACGTCCCCTAAAGTAGATTTTTGGAAGGATATATAAGATTCACAGAAATTCTTACCCTAGGTAAGGATGAACAACTAAGTTCTTTGGTTTTGACATTTTCCCAGACACAACCACATATCTGTTGCTGCCATTAAGATGTGCCACTTCAATGCACCCAAATGATGCATCAATCCAGTACATGTTACCTGAAAATAACATTTTCATGAATTTTAAAGAATTCTTCAATCAATGAAAATTCTGATAAGTATGCTAATGACAAATCAAAATTTGGGTATCGAATTCACTAACTACCTTTAGTTACCTACTAAATATCGCGATACCTGCCCTTTACTTCTAAAAAACAAAATAGACATTTTGTATCAAAAAATGTATTTACCTGCAACCCAGTCAATGCTGAATCCTTCAAGAGACTCTATACCCTTGACAACAACTTCTCGCTGAGTCATGTCCCGCTTGATGCGTGTAATCGTTCCAGCATCATTATCAGTCCAGTAAATATATTCCTCCGCTGTACAAAAATGCCAAATAAAACTTTTAATGAAATTTAAACACAGATAGTTGGTATTGCTCTATTTATTATTGCATATGTAAAAGGAAATTAGAACCAGAAAGATTAACAGAAATAATGTAGATATTTGTTGACTGAAAAAGAGTGTTTATCCACTGCAATAGCATTAATCAATCCGAGAAATAAGGAAATGAAATCTTGATGTAAGTACTTTACCGTCATAATAATCGAGAGCCGAGGCCATTGATATTCGTGACACTGGTGCTAACACAGGGACATCTTCTTTCCCTTTTTCCAAAGAGAGACCATGAATGCCCCAATTCGAAGAGTAGAGTAAGAAGGAATCAAAACCTTATAAAAAGAAATAGGAAAATCATCACATACAAACTCTGCTGGCAAGATGACTTGAATATGTTTTAACTAATGCTTCATTAATTATCTAAAAATCCTATCTTAAAAGGGGGCATATAAAGTGTAGTTTCATATAAATTTATTATTAAAGGCTACAATATTTCACAAAAGTCATGGACTTTCTTGAATTTTTCAAAGGTAGCCAGCCCCTAATGGCTAGTGGTAAAAAGAAAGGGAAAGGTTATTACTGATGCAATTGGTCTCGTTCTTAGGATCCTGGTGGTAGCCCAGAGTGCAGCGACACACCCTCTTGCTAGAAGATACCGGGAGGCATAGATGAGAGCAGTTGCCATTCCTCACAGAACAGATGTTACTTCCTGAAACCAATCAATCATAAATTATGTCATGAGTGCATTAGAAGCGAAGGGGTACAAGTGAAAATGCATGCTGACTTTTACATAGAAGTTACATTGGAAAACTAGCTTAGCTAATGTATGATAGGAACGGCAAAACTATACTACATGCATAGCAATTATCCTAAAATAATAGCTAAAATAATATAATGTAGGTAAAAATGTGTAGATAAGAATTAAAAAAAGCATTGCATAATAAAAGAGTACTTTAAATTAGCTATGGCATCTGGCTGGTGTATGGTCTTAACACTGTAATTGCTTCTCAAATTAGCCACAATATTGGGGTGCATTAGGGGCATGAATATTTTAATGCTGGTTTCTTTATAATTTAGAAGTTACTTTGAAATCCCGTAGTTATTTTTTAAATTTAAATTTTTACTGCCTTAAAGTTGTAAGTAATGAAGAAAAAGTATATTATTAAAACCATAACACAATTTCAACAAAGCAAAAATATTATGAGATGCCCCGATTCTCGCTAATTAGATTCATGAGATAGCGAAAATCTGATATTCCCATAGATTTATAGTTTGTTATAAATTGGCAGTTAAGTTGTCCCTACTACCCCTAAGCTTCTAGTCCACTATCGTAACAGTACAAGAGTGCCCACTTACTGTTCTGCGTCTGCTCATCGTACACCTTAAGTCCAAACACCCCGTCCGTATTCTCCCTGAGCACCGTGTGGTTCTTTCCGGTCACCTTGTCAACAGAGTGCACCGCGCTGTCTCCGCTCGTGGCGTAGATCAGGGCGTCACGGTACACGGTCAGAGCACAAGGCTTCAGGAGGTGCTCTGCGTCCACCGGCACCGTGCTGACCTCCCGTGTCAGCACGTTGATGCGGCGGATGGTCTGGCCGCTGAAGTCCACAAAGTAGAGCAGGTTCGGAGTGTCAAAGTCCACCGTCAAACCTAAGGAAAGGGAGTTTGGTGCTGAGAAGTATTTTGAAGTAATGGTTGAAAGTTCATGTGTAAAGTGAAATTTAGAAAATTTCTAAAAAAAATCCATTGTATCACAAGAAAAGATATTTCAGGGAAAATGAAGTAACAGTAATATGTTACCAGGGATAGCAAAGAAAAGGATAAAAAAAACTTGATATGAGGATGTATGGGAATTTATGTTAAAAATATGATTTGCAAAACTGGAAAATTCATACATAATTTTCAAAACATTACCCTATAACATTTTGGAATTCCCCCATTTCCCTAGTTATACTGTAAAAAAGTTTATTCGTAAGTATCAGGGCTCCCAATAAGGTAAAACCTAGATCTGCCCTTGTTTAACTAAATATGATGGCTAGAAATAAAAGGTTGTATTTTAATTATCTATTAGTGCAGTTATCTCCTTTATTCTTCCACCAAGACATACAACAGGATTTAAACAACCACATAGTCTTAAATGTTTAGCTTTAATTTAAAAAGAGAAAAATATCAGTAGGGTTTTTAGTTTCTACCATGAAAATCACAAGAATACACACAATTTTTACACCATTATCAATTATTCACAGAAATCATATTAGTTATTAAATCAAAATTCGTCAGAACTTACTGATAGCCATATCCACTTTGCTTTCAAGAGAGCCAGAGAGCAAGATTTGACGTTCGGAACCATCCATGCGAGACATTTCTATCAAAGGGGGATCGTGGACAGTTCCATGGTCAGACCAAAATAACCACCTACAAAAGAAATAAGGGCTTTATAAGAATTTTTCTTTATTTCAATTGTAAATAATTTTAAGCAACTTTGATGACTCACAGATAAGTTGAATTTTTCCAAAAACAAATGTTTTTTTTCAAAAAGCAAATTCAAATTCATGCCCTTTTAGAAGTTCTCGGTTACACAAAAGTATGGACTGATATCAAAAAAGCATTAGTCCTATAACAGCTGTTTATCCAATTGGCAAATAATTTTCAATTATGTTCATTGTTAAATTTTTATTGCCTTAGAATACAACTGCAAAGGACTCTCAACAAGAAGCTAAAAAATATCAATTAGTCTTTTAATTGCTGAGGGTTGTTCTTTTTTTTGGAGTATCTCGTAACTTAGAAAATTTTCCTTACCTCAAAATTTGTTGCCTGTCACATCAACTTTCAGAATCTGCATTAATTTTACTTTTATTACAATGTTAGAAAAAGTTAATTTTCAACTTATTTACCCATCAAAGGGATCCAGAGCAAGTGATTTGGGAGTAAACAGTCCTGTGATGACATAAACGATGTATTCCCCGTCCAGGTTGCTGGCAATAATGCGACCAGGGTTAGTCTCTGTAGAAGAGGATGTAACAAACAAGTTTTCAGATGCCCAATCCACTGCAAAGCCTTCCGGACTTTCGAGAACTGAAACAAAAAATTTTTAATAACCATAGAGAATCTTATTTTAAGTTTAAAAAGCATGAGGTAGAGACAAAATTGTTATGGAAGTTCTAATATGCTTGATTCAACAGTGTAAGAGTTCCTTAAAGTTCATATAAATTGGAAAAATATTCTTTGAAGGGGGAGATAGTGAAAAGGTTGTTGACGCATTTTATGAGATGTAATTTTATGAGACTGAAGGTTGTTTTTCACTTTATTATAAAATATATTTTGCCTGTAGCTGTCCTTAACACTTCAGTTAAAGAGTAATAAAATTTTCTTCAATAAATCGAAAGTTTTATATGCAACACATTTTAGACTGTTTGAAAAATTTATACTTAGGCACAAGAATTCTGAAATTCTATTTCTGAATTCCATAGCAATCATTAAAAGTTTGAAAGTGTAGAGTTTTTAAAAAGAGACCTAATTCATTTTTATCTTAAGATTAGGATGTTTTATAATTATTATAAAAATGTGTGCATCAAGTAATAAAAATATTCTTTTCTTTATTTAATAATTTTAAAAATTTGCACATAATATTTTTTAATATCTCACCTGTATCAATCAGAGACACAACAGAAGAACCAGATAAATTAGCTCTCTTGACTTCACTTAAATCGGAATCTGACCAGAAGATTTGGTGCCGAGAAGCCACAAAGTCAATCTGATGAACTTTCATAACCTATTTCAGGAAAACAAGAAAATATAAGAAAAATAAATTAATGTGATACTAACTATAATCAGACTAAAATCATGAGTGATTGAATTCACTCTACTGACACTGACTTTTATGTCTGGACTTGTGGAAATTTTCTTAATTAAAAAGTAAGAACTACAGTTTCCATCATTTGCAAAAATCCAAACATACTGCTTAACCAACGATAGAAAACAGGTCATGTGATTTTGACAGACTCGGAGGGGAGAAAGGAAGAAGCTGAGGGGCAGTTGATCCAAAGAGAAAGATACATTTACTCCCTTTAATCTTAGTTAGATCCTCTATTTACATAAAAAATCAGTATACTTTAAATAAAATAAAAAATACTAAAGCAAAAAATCACATGACCCGTTTCCTATCGTTGGCTAAGCAGTATCTATTTCTTTAGGTGGCCAAAGCAAAATTTTTCATGCAACTTAAAAATGAGCATTAGAATGTGGAAAGACCCTGACAGTTTCAGGTTTCTATTTCACTTATCAGATCCTAGTTAAAATTTATAAGCATTTGTGGCATAAAGTTGCATTACGTATTGAACAAAACAAACTCAAATGAAGAGAAAATTATTTAGGTCAATAACACCTAATGTTAGTTACCTTTGGCAAGCTGACAGGAGGGATCATGTTGTAATAGGGCATGGTCAGTTCGACTCCCCTAATTTCATTCTGCCGAGTGAAGAGAAGGACTTTTTCATTTTCTGTAGAAAAAGTGCAGAGGTAGAAATTTAGAAGCATTCAGAAAATTTATGAATTTGATTCATGCCCATTGAACAATATATCAAAGCAAAAATTTCAATTTGTAATTAAAATAATATATTGAAGACAAGGAAGAGTGAATAGTTTATGGAAATAGTTAGATATCCTATAAACCTTTCAAATTCCGCTCATAAGAGTAGGGAATACATACTATAACAAGTCTTTCGGTCGGCATCCAGACTCATGAGATGGGGGCAGTCACAGACTCGAGAGTTATTAAAGGTCAGCAAACAAAGATGGGAACAGCCACCATTTTTGTCTTGACAAGGATTTGTGCCATTTCCTGCAAAAAACAATAGGTTTAGCCTGATATTGACTGAACTTGATGAATGAGAAGTAGCTCTGTAAACCGTTTTCCCCAGAATTCATACAGTTTAATAAGTTCAGACTGTATATTGTTTGAGCGAATAGAATATGATTGGTAGGCAAAAGAAGTACCTCTGGGCTGTCTACTGGGATGATAGATGAGGATGTCAAATGGCTGAGTGATGGCACGCTGCACAACGCGCACATCAGTGCCATTCCACTTGTTAGCCTGCAAAACAGTCAAAGCATTGCTTTAGGTACTACAGAGAGCTTTAATATTTAATATAGATTTCTTGCTGTCTCCTAAACAGCTATAAAATACACAGTTCTGTGAAATAAAGGGTCCATTGGAAATAAAACTTAACTTATAACCCCAACTGAAAATAAGAAGAAAAGTATTTACCCTGAGCACAGAGTTGGTCCTCCAGTCTGTCCAATATACGTAGTTCCCAAACAGCGAAATACTGAAAGGATGGGAGAGACTCTCGTGACTTCGAAGCACCTCTCGGTGGTCCTTGCCATCATAGGTGATCGTGTGGATGGAATCAGACCTAAGGTGAGACAAGTGGAGCACTGTTAGAAATGCAACGACAAAATAAATGTTTCCAGAACTTACAAAGGATATAGAAGCAGCCACACTGTTAAATGTAGAGGTAGATAGGATCTTGCGTGACAATGAGCAAATTAACAGGAGAAGCAATGCAATGTCACAAACAAACAATAGAAAAGCTGTATGCTGTTAGATTTCTAATCTGGGCTCTATAACACTGTTTCTTCTGTTAATTTGATACTTAAAATTTTTATAAAGAGGCTATATAACTGTATCCAAACAAATTATACTAAAAAATACAATTTTATTATTCAAAATTATAAAATTAAAAAGCATTAGCATACCTGCCAACATTTCAGAAACAGAAATAGGAACAACACGCACGACACATTTTGAATGGGTTAAAGTTAAAGGGGTATTATTAAAAAAGTGCTTGTAATTCATAACTTTTATCTCTTATCTAAAGTATCTTATGGTTATTAAGAGGACTAAGTGTTTTATGTACCTTTATATTCTGACTAATAATTATCTACATTTATACTAGGATATAATAAAGTTAATTTTTTTTCCTTTTATCTGGTTTAAATTTCTGCAAATAGAATAACAAAAATGACTAAAGATGTTAAACACTGGGAATTTCAGGTGCAAGTTCAGAACTGCTGATGCGCCAAATTTTTCGAGATAAAGATCACTATATAGTAACCACAACTCATGTTAAGTGAAGTATATGGCATCTAAATGTGCTGCCAAAAAGCCAAAACTCGCCAACCATCAGCAGTTCTGAACTTGCGCCGAATTTCATACATAATAACTCAAAGATTTAAAAATACTTAGTGAAATAAGCAAACATTGTTTGGAAAATAGAAAAATTAATCTTAATTAAGTGCTACAAAAGTAGCTGATTTTGCCCTTTTTAATAGATCAGCACTGAAAGATTTATTATAGCATGGATCAGAATTACTATTTTCGCAGCTAGCAATGCCTGTAAAAATGGCGGGGCAGGGGGACGTAAAAACGGAACATTTGGTACTGAAATCGTATTTTCGGAACAACAGTGAAAAATCGGAACAAATACGATTTAATCGGAACGGTTGGCAGGTATGCATTAGTTAAAAACTAGAGATTTTTTTAGACTGATTGATACTCTTAAAAAGATTTTTAAAAGTTTAATTTACATATCAGGGAGAAAAGCAATAAAATATTACAGAATTTTTAGTTCCTTTAACTCAGCAGAAACTAAGTTCAGTAATCTCATGACACATCTCTTTGACATAAAATTACATCCAAAATGCCAAATCACACATTTACCTGGCATCAATCCAGTAAACTCTGAGTGCCTCATAGTCGAGTGTAAGTCCATTTGGCCAAGCCCCATCATCGATGTCATCTACTCGACAGATGATCGAGCGATTTTCACCACTCATGGAGGCTCGCTCGATACGAGGAGCAGATGTGTCCCAATCAGTCCAAAACAGCATTCTGAACAGGAAATATTGTTAGTTTATACACTTGATTGATAAACATACAGTATGGGAATGCATATATTATTTATTGTTATCTATAATTATTGAATTTCACCATTTTTTAAAATGGCTGCTTCATTAAGTCTGTCATTTATGCAACTGATTTTAGTCTGTCTGAACATATAAATTGGAACATAAAAACATCTGGATTTATTTACTTTAAAGAGGTATGTTTTTAGAATCTCCTGGCACCAAAAAGTTCTGATATAGATTAGTTATAACTTTTTAAAATGCTACATAAAACAGTTAACCTTTGAAAAAAGTACAAATCTATAGTAGCTATCTAAAAAGAACAAATATGTGATACAAGTTCAATCTAAACTTCCTTGGGGGGATATTTTTGAATAAGGTTATTGAAAAATTATTATGTGAGGTAACCATTTAGTTTTTTGTTTGGTACTCCTGAATTTATCATAATGCTTCTTTTGTACTCATTAGCAATTCAAAGTTTATAGATTCTTGATTTGCTTTCTCTTACATTGCTTGAACTATGTGTAGCAATTAAATAGTTTCCGGCAGATCACACATTTATCTTACCCATATCTTGGATCAAGGGCAATGGCCCTAGGGTTCTCCATGTTGCTGGCAATGAGTGTCCTCCGATGTTCACCAGACAGTTTAGCCACTTCGATTTGGTCCAAGTTGCTCTCCACCCAGTACAGGTTTTCACCTATCCAATCCACTGCCAGACCTTCGGCAGTGGACAGTCCTGTCTGCACAACCACTTCAATGTTTGTCAGGGCTACAACAGAGAATCACAATGTTTACAGACACTTGGCTTGGTCAAGAAAAATTCCCTCTGAGAGCTTTGGTACAAGGTATTTCCATTTTTAAATGCAAATTTATTTCAGGTGATATTTTAAATGTTGGATTTTGGGAATAAAATGGGGGATTGGCTTCTTTGCTTAAGGCTAAGCGCGCACTGGAGACTTTTGTCTCGGCGACTATAAACACTAGTCACTCGAGAGCAATGCATTTCTATGAGGAAATTCTTGGCCTAGTGATCTTGGTCTCGTCGCCATGTGCGCGCTCTCTAGCTTCTTGCAATAGCCAGGGAAACAATTTTGTCTTTGTCTCCGAGACAAAAGTCTCTAGTGCGCGCTTAGCCTAACGATGAGTTTTGTGAAAGACCAAACAGAGTGCATTTTAATGAATTCTGAATGAGCTTAAAGGCTCAAATACTTTACACTTGTTTCCATAGAGAACTGCAAAACTTTCAATCAATGCATCTGGTGTTAAGAAATAGTTAATCTTTAGCCATGGAAATAATTTTAACTTTGTAAAAGAAAATGCAAAAGTTAAACATGAACTAAAAATGTTATTACTACCAGGGTTACTGATGTTTCTATAGGAATCACACCAATTTTCTTTTTGGCATCAAGGGATTTAATAATATGCCTAGCATTTTTTTCAGCCTGGCATTGGTGTGAACATACACAAAGACAAATAACTCACAAGAAAGCAGTACATTTCAAGGCAAAATTAATTGGATTGGCAAATATATCAGTGAAATAAACTTGCAGTGGAGATACCTGGTTTTTGCCTCAAAGCTCTGAATTAAATAGGGATTGACATTTCCTAAGATTTCCATTTTATTTTTATTTTGAAAAGATAAATTAATCAAGACAAGTCTAACTCATCAGTTAATTTTGAGCAAGATAAACATCATTGTAAGAAAAACCATGTTTCAATTTTTTTATCACAGAAAACTTCTTAAATCAAAGCATTCATTTCCAGGGAGAAGTAAGGAAGACTCACATCCGGAGATGACATATCCTCGATAGATCTTGTCCTCCACCACGTCCGTCCAGAAGACGAGGTCCCCAGCAGCGTCCGAATGGAAGAAGTCAACAGCCACTGTGTTCTGCAGCCCTGAGATGAGTGGCTTCACATTCATCGCTTGTAGATCCACGCTGCGCAGTTCGTGCCGGTTCGAGAAGATGATGTATGGCTCCGCCTTCACTAAACCAAAAGAAAAGCAACATCAATGAAAGATATGTACAAGAGCTATATACTGTAAAACCTAATCTTGGACTGAAAATGCTGTCTAGTTTACTATACAGTTGTACATGAGAGTGGCCACAAAACAATAGGTTTCTCTTCTATGTTTCAGCAAGTTGAGCATATTCACATTGTGTCAATGATATTTTTAAAAATAATAATTGCTTATTGGGATAGGTAGACAAGCAGCACTTTTGTATAAGCCGCACACATGTTAAAAACTTATAAAAAAAATGAAACTTCCTCAGATAAGCTGTACTATTGGGTAGGCTGCAGCAAATATTCCTAACATAAGGAAACTTGAACTAATCCAGTTATACTTTTTTTAAAATTGATATAATCATAAATAATACAGTTTTGTTACATTAAAAGAAAAACTATAAATACAAGTAAAATTCATAGAAATATGATAAAGGAATGAACAATGGAAAGGAGTAGTTTTCAGTCAAAATCAAACTTTTGCGTAACTACAGTCTGGAGAAGAGCAAAATGTCATCAGATAGGCTCCAAATGTTAATGTCCAACGGCCATGGCTTATTAACCCGAAATCACAGACCAAATTCGTTCCTCATATCAAGCAACCAAAAATAATGCTACTTGGCTATGGATTATATTAGTCACCCAATGGTGCTTTGTAAACAAAATGGGTAGTATATTTTTCTTTGCAAGAACAGATCTTATTTAAATGTTGATACTGTTTATTTACAAAGTTTTTTTTTGCAATTAATTAGTAATAAGAGTAAAACTTTGTTCAAACAACTTTGGTTTATCCGAATCTCTGGATTATCCAGATCAGATATTCCTAGACATTTTTTTCAGACTTGAAGACACGACCATGCTTTATTCAAATGCATTTATACATAGGTTTCATACAAACTCTTACTTTAATGAAATCCTGTAAGTAAATAAAGAATGGCACATTTACCTTTTTATTTGCTCAGTAAAAATTACTTATAAAAATTCCTTACCTGTGCTTTTGCACGTGTAGAGGTCAGGTTCAAGGGCATAACCTTCCTGGCATGAGCATTTGTAGCTGTGTTTCAGCTGAGTACATTTTTGACTGCAGATTCCCCACTGCTCGCATGCAGGTATTTCCGTGCAGGAGTCCCCATCAACAGTCGGGTGTAATCCAGGAGGACAGTAGCACATGTGACCTTCAGGGGTTGTCTGGCAAAGGTACTTGCAACCACTCAAAAGGCACTGCTCATACTCACACATGCCTCCTTCGTCAGATTTGTCCTCACAGTCATTCTTCCCGTCGCAATACTGGGTGACATTGAGACAGCGTGTTCCATTGTCACACAAGCGATTTGGAAAGACACAATGGGGAGAATGCACTTCTGGAAAAACAAGAATTGCAAAAAAAATTATAACTCTTTTTAGTAATTAAAGTAATTTTATTTATACAGCTTCTATTATCCAGTTTTAAGTCTAGTAAACACTCTCTTTAAGAATTGTATAAAAAAAATATTGTATTTGTATAAAGAAATTGTATAAGAAACTCAATTTGGTGTTTGAAAATAGAAACACACCTGAGAAAATTTTTTAAACTTTAAGTAGTAAAATCAAATAAAAATAAGTCCATCAACTTTTTTGTGGCTTTCTTTATTTTTTTAACTATAAACTATCTGGAAAAAATTATTTTAATGGAAAATTACAACTGTTTTTAGTCAAATTAAATACAGTCATACAATCTACAGATGAAATAAATGGGCAAAAGACCTGAAGGATCAATAGTTTTTTAAAGGTTTTTGAATGGTAGATAATTTAGTTCATCATAAACATATTAATGAAAGAAATCATGACAAAAAAATACATCACCCAAAACAAACTTAAAAAACCACTTACCACATCTGCTTTCATCTGATTTGTCATCACAATCAAAGTGTCCATCACAAACAAATTTTTTCAGAATACATTGCTTCTTAGATTCACACATATGTTCATCATCTGCACAGGTTACATTGGCTAAACAGAAATAACAAAAGAAAGAATGAGTAAGTAACTCTAAAAACCACACTATTTTTTGATAGATAGAAGGAGGGAACTATTTAAAAACTAATGGGGGTTGTCTTCTGTTTTAATTATGATCAATCTTTGTAATTATAGCTAATATATCTTAATAATTACAAACAATATTTTTATGTTAGTTATGTAGGCAGAGTATTCCCATGGTCACTTACTGCAGTTGACTTCATCACTTCTATCCAGGCAGTCATACCTCCGGTTGCACTTCCAGATATTAGGGATGCATTTACCATCAGAACAGAGGAATTCATTCTTTCTACAGTGAGATTCTGAAAGAGATTATCCCCACATGTCATCACAAGAAAAACAAAGTAAAGGAATTTGTGCCTTACTTTTCTTTTCTTAAAACCCAGTTTACCAAGTCAAAATTTTAAGTGTTCACTTCCCTTTAGTGAGTTGAATGAAACTTTATGTTAAGATACCTTCACCAACTTGAGTCTCAACTGTGTTTGATGTGAGATATACTGAATTATTGCTGATGCTTAGACAGATCCCATCTTAAAAGAGACACACTGGGTAAAATACTCATTCAGTCTAGGCAAATGAATTTGGGTGAGTGGGTTATCATACAATTTGCTTCTGAAAGGATGGCTTTTCAAACATATTTGGAATTTACTCATATTGTACAAAACAACACTTTTGGTTTATATCAGTACAGTACAAGGACTTGAATAAAAAATAGTGGCGCAAGTTCAGAGGTGCGGATGATTGGCGAATTTTGGCTATTTGACGCCATATTTAGAAGCCAAATGACTCTTTTAACATTAGTTAGGGTTACCATATTAGTCATGTTTACTGCTAAAAACTTGGCGCATCCGCACTTCTGAACTTGCGCCAAAATAGTTGCTTTTTTTAAAACAGAAAAGGAGTTGAAATTGAAGTTTAGTTCCTCACCACAGTGCATTTCGTCCGAACCGTCCTTGCAGTCGGGCCAGCCGTTGCACTTGCGGTCCCTGGTGAGGCAGAGTGTGCCGCCGTCGCACGTGAACCCATCGCAGGCATGCCGGCCGCCACATGCCCTCTCGTCCGAGCCGTCACTGCAATCGTCGTCTCCATCGCAAACGTACTTGAGCGACACGCAGCGCCGGTTGTCGCACTTGAACTCCTCTGCCTTGCACTCGGGATACACTGGAGAGACAAGAGTATGGGTTGATTACACAACATTTCTTTAATGTTAAGCATCTTAAGGTAAAGAAATAAAAGATAAATACATACTTTATTTTATTTAAAGTATGTAGTTAGTAAGTTTTACAATGTGATTGAAATGGGGAAGACAAGGGTACAATTTATTATATCCATCATTAAACAGGTATTTCCTACAGGTTTGAGGTATGTGGCTATGTCTTAGAAAACTTTGAATTATCTCCAACTTTCAATTTAATTCATTTGAATTATTCAAGTTGCTCTAAATGCTGTGATGCAGCCTTGACATGACTGGGCAATTCATAAAGGGATATAAAAAATTGAAATTTGTTCCCAATTGACCAGTTTTGAATATATCGATATTAAACGGGATTAAGAGGTAGGTGGGGAAAAATTTAGGGATATAACAGAAAACATACCACAATTGTCATGCTCATCAGAAGTATCATTATTGCCACAATCCATGTCAGAGTCACAAGTCCAGCTGGAAGGAATGCATCTTCCAGTCACATTGCACTTGAACATGGGAGACATAGAGCCAGTACCAAGCACGCATGTTGAGTCTGAAAACAAGCCATGTTCAGTACATTAAGAAGCAATATTTAAAAGTTTACACATAATAGAAAATAGACTTGGTATAGAATAGAGAATATGTACTTGGAAGATACTATGGACTTATTTATAGCCAGTATGTGTATTTTCTTTGCTTTACCTGTGAAGCAAGGCCATGAAGGTGAGGTACTGTAGCCCACGTTTGCATGGCAGCTACATTTATTCATCTCTATCTAAGCAAAAATCAATGCCTGAGCAGGGTTTTAACCCCAAATGTTCGGCTTCATTACTTCACAATCAGATTTTCTGATACTTGGCTAGAACCCCAGCCAATTCATTTAATGCATGCACCATTAATTTATTTTTTACATTAATTTTTTAATTTTCCCATCACAATATTTTTTTATGCAAACCACCTGTTGAGACAATCTCCCTCCTAAGGGGTCATCCATAAATTACGTGAGGTCAAAAAGGAGGGAGGGGTTTGGAAAAATCTCTTGGCTAGAACCCCAGCCAATTCATTTAATGCATGCACCATTAATTTATTTTTTACATTAATTTTTTAATTTTCCCATCACAATATTTTTTTATGCAAACCACCTGTTGAGACAATCTCCCTCCTAAGGGGTCATCCATAAATTACGTGAGGTCAAAAAGGGGGGAGGGGTTTGGAAAAATCTCACCAAGGGGGGAGGGGGGTTTGATTGAAATCTCACGTCAACTTTTTAAGTTAGAAATTATACGATTTTCTTTCTTTTTTAAGTATGAGAAAGGAATATATAAGAAGGAAGGAGAAAAATTATTTTTGAATAATCTCACGTGGGGAGGAGGGGGGGTCCAGCAAAATCTCACTAACTCTCACCAAGGGGGGAGGGGGGGTCCAGAAATTGGAAAAAACACCTCACGTAATTTATGGATGACCCCTAAGGACTCAAAAAAAAGGGTTTCTTTAAAAATGAATATAAACAAATTCCTATGGCTAGTTAAACTGGGTCATGGTCCCAAAACGACAAGCAAGAATGAAAAAGTGTCCACTCACTGTTGCAGGTTAGGTAAGGCTCCTCGTCGTGGCCATCCTTGCAGTCCTTCTCGCCATCGCACACCCAGTGGACGGAAATGCAGCGGTTGTGGTCGCACTGGAACTGGTCTGAGCGACAGTGGAACTCTTCTGCAACAAAATAGACATTGTGAAGAAATAGGTTTCACAACAGATTATTCTTAGATAATATAGGTTTGATAGTACAACTAAGCTGTTTTTAAATAAGAGTAATTAATTAGATTAATAAAAAGGTTTTAATGCAAAGGGTTCTCTTTCAGCTCTTCTAGCATTGAGTAGGATGGATGGAAAATCGGAAGAAAATTAAGAAATATAAAGTGAATACTATATAATTTTGATAAAAATCAGAGAATCAGAATAAAGAAGAGAAATCAAGGGTGTCCTGCTTAAACCAGAATTGCTAGCTATCCTTATTTTGATAATTATACAAAGAAAATCCACCCACCACATCTTCCTCCCGCAGAGGAGTCCTCATCCGAGCCATCCCCACAGTCGTTGTCCCCATCGCAGAGGTACCGCAGGTCGATGCAGCGCAGGTTCTTGACGCACTCAAACTCCCCTTCCTTGCAACGGCTGGGCTCGCTGTAGTTGGCCACACCTGCAAGGAAGAAGCAAACAACATTTTAACCACCCATTTGGTATGCGTAAAAAACAACGCTAGGACCGTTTTTTTTTTGGTGTATAAAAGAAACTGCAGTACAGCGAGAAACATATCTAAAGGAAAATGTTTCTATCATTAGGCTTTTCTTTGTAGTTGAGGAGATCTACCGTAGTTTAACAGTAGTAAAAATTTCAATACTTGACACTAAGGACAACAATGAAACTTTTATACTACCATTACCAAAAGAATGAATTTGGTAAATTCAAAGTGAAAGCACAAAGCATGGCGGAGATGAATGCAAGACCCACCTGTGCAAGTGTGATTGTCAGCATTGAGAGTGTACCCATCTCGACAGGCACAGACTGCTCCAGAAGGGGTGGCAAGGCACAGGTCATCGCATTTGCTGTTGTTTAAGCTGCAGTCGTTTGAGCCTGAAATCAATGAACACTTAACATCAAACCCAATAATGCTACAGCTTCTAGATAAGAAAACTGAGATATTAGACACAAAAGAACCAAAACAAAAACCACAAGTATTCTTGAGACAGGCTTAGCCTGTTTCAATATTATATAATTTCGGAATTCATGATTTCTTATGCAGTGGAACAGGAGGATATAGAAAAGTTAAACTTACCAGTCTGTATGTCTATGTCATAAATGCGTATCTGATAAAGAGGTGGGTTTTCTTTCACAAGAGTTGTTACTGTCTTGCTAGATAAGTTCAGTCTTTCTATGTGTCCTTCTTGGTACTCAGACCAATACAGATAGTTCCCTGAATGCGCCAACCCATACGGATAACTCCTTTGATCTGATCTGTCTGCAGAAGCATGCTCAAAGAGCAGCTATAACAAAACAATTTCAACAAAAGTTTGAATTAGTATTTGAAACTTTTACACAAATCCATTCTAAAATAAAAGGCAATATTGAAGCTTTCAATTAAAAATGTAACTATTACTTATTTTTCTTTTAATGCTTAGGTCTATGTAGAGCTAGAAATTTTGGAAAATATCATAGTAGTACCTACATACCATGTAGATCATGGGTGTCTAAACTATGACTGTTTGAGGGCCACATTGTGAAAAAAAATGCTGGGCCACACTACAATATTTTTTCAACAAATTGAAATAAAAATTAACTCTTAGTAGTTTTTTTACTCTATAATTATTTTAATAATTAATTAAATTAAGTTTCTATAATTTGCGTTTGGGCCGCATTTTAAATGCTTTTGGGCCACACTTTAGACAAGCATGAAGTAGATAGACCTTTATCAGAAAAATTAACTTGCATATGAAAGCAGCCCGATTACTTCGCGGCCCGCCACTAGACTAGTGCTTTTAATTGCGGCCTTCAAGCA
The DNA here is from genome assembly GCA_024610705.1 of Tetragnatha versicolor. Lineage (NCBI taxonomy): Eukaryota > Metazoa > Arthropoda > Arachnida > Araneae > Tetragnathidae > Tetragnatha > Tetragnatha versicolor. Next base: position 1,709,492 of record JANDEH010000019.1, read on the forward strand.
CTTATAAGTCGGAAACCCGTTTCAGATTCAGCTAACAATTCACTTAACTCGACTTACCTCTCTGTTGTTCCCGTCTAAGTCCACCCTTTCCAGTCGGTGCAGGTACGCATCGCACCAGTAGAGCTTCCCTTCCTTGAGGTCGATGCTGAGTCCGTTGGGCCACTCCAGCTCCTTCTCCAGAAGCACTGCAACGTTGCTGCCGTCCATGTGGGCCCACTTGATTTTGCCCCGGTGGTCTGTGGAGACAGGCTGGGGGCCAAACTGGTAGGTGTTCAGCCACTCGGTCCAATACATCAATCTGTGAGGAAGGTCATGTTCAGTTGGGTATTATCTTAATAGACAGAGTAATTAACAAGAAATAAAAGAATGAAGGCTTTCACGGCCGGCCATATGATAAAATATGAGTATTTCGGGCTGTTGTGCCATGGTCTAGGCGAATAAAAATTAATTAAAAATTAACCAATTCCAATTAACAAGAAACTCTGAAATTAATTTAGTGTCTTAATTTAGCTTTAATAGAAATGTGATTAATTTAAATCGTCATTAAAAATGCAAAATATGAAATAGTTATTACTGTTTTCCTAAATTTGTTCAGTCGCAAGATTTTCCCATAAGTATGAGCCAAATAAAATAAACATTTTTTCCATTTGTAATGTAACAAAAAAAATTTCTTAAAAAATCTCCAGTCACTGTTTTGTTAAACAATATCTGTTGTCATTTTTGCTAAAAATACTCACCTAAATATATATAAACTAATAAAAATCTATAAAATCATGCATATTAACAAGGTAATCCCCAGTTTGAGAATCTTCCAAAATCCAAATTTAATCCAAAGAATTTCTAACATAATAGATGCACAAAGACCTCTTACCCAGCTTTGGGATTGAGTACAATAGCCTTGGGATTAGAGAGGAAGTTCTTATCCACAATGCAACGCTTGATTGTTGAGTTTTCCAATCGGGCCACGAAAATGGACTGGAGACCCTCGTCAGTCCAATACAGGTTGCGGCCCATCCAGTCTACAGCCAAACCCTCACAGTTGCTGAGCCCTGGCAGAGAAAGAATTCTTTTCATGCAACTAAGCTTAAACAACAAACTTCTTAACAACTAATTATAATTCTAACAAAGGGGAAATGACCTACTAGCTCCCTACAACTATACAAAGGAATAATCAACACACACACAAGCAGTGTTATTCCTAGGATTTTTTTGGAGGAGTAAAAATACTCCTTGCCTTTTTCAGGAGGAGTGAAATACAGAAATAACATAAACTACAAATACGTAGACAATTTTTTTATAATAACGCTCTCTTTATTATGGACAAAAAGTGAAAAAGAAAAAAATGAGTATGATGTTTGGTTATTAACAATTAAAGAATATGATAAGTATTTGCAGAAAATGTTAAAACAAATTAGAAAAAATTTAAACAAACAAAAAACAAAACAATCCAAACAAACAATTAGTAGAAAATATAAAAGTTGGTGTTAAGAGTAGACAAAAAAATATTAGTTGTTTTCGGTAGGGCTCCATGCATTTTTTAAGCTAAAGTTTTGTTGAAAATTCAAAGCGTGAAAATACTCCTGGCAAGTTTTAAAAGCGTATTACCGATTTTCAATGCATGAAATATGCACTTAAAGGCGTTAAAATTATCTCTGCACACAACCATATAAAACTTTCTTAGATTGAACCAAAATTACTCAGCAAAAAATGTCAACATTCAAGTTGATAATAAATGACCCCACCTCTCTCGAAGTAAACCTCTCTGAAGCTGCCATCAATCTTTTGGCGCTCGATGACGAACCTCTGCGCATCCGAGTAATAGATGAACTGGCTCTTGGCGTCGTAATCCATGGCGATGGATCGGTTGAGGCCCAAAATGGGGACCATCACATCCTCTGGCTTTCCGCTGGATTCCAGTGAAACACCCTTGATGGTCCCAGGGTGACCACGCCCATAGAGGAGGAATTGGCTCTGTCTGGCAACTGAAAGAGAAACATTCTTTTAGGAACAGTCTGCCATTACTTTTTAGTTTTGCAGGGTATTCTTCAATCCTCATTTTAAAAAGTTACCAACAGAGGCCATAGTGAACAGAGGAAATAGTTCATAAGTTTTCTGTACCCATAATTTCTACCCAATAACCTTCCCCTTTTTTTACCTTATGTTTGAAGGGAGGTATTTGTAAAGAAAAAAATACGTTAACTTAAGTTTTCAGCATATATTTCTAATACTACAAAGTTAGAGACAAAAAAAAAATCCAAAAAATGATTGTAAATTAGACCTAAATGAATCTAGTACTAACCAACACTCTTTATTTGAAGTGGTAAAAAACTATTAGCTTTCTAATACTACACTACTCGACAAAAAAATAGGGTCAAAATGCTTTTGACACAAATCAAGCAGATTCTTATGTAAAATGACCCCTGAATCCGAATCCAACCCCCGTTTTTCTCCATCACGTACAGATTTTCGGGGAACAGCCCCTCCCCTTTTTGCGTTTTTCAATGACTTAATGACTTTGAATTCGATTTTCAGGGGCAAAAACTATTACTGGGTCATTCCATGTCAAGTGATCCGAACTTTTTTCCTCACATTTTTTGATTTTGTTCATATTTGGCTCATTAGTAGTACTTCATAAAATAACCAAGAATCCAATTTTTCAGATTTTTATCTCTTTTAGTTTTGGAGTTACAGGATTTTAAGTTTTTCAAAAATCCACATTTTTTCACAAACCTTTGACCATAAAATGGTCCATAACTCCCTAGAAAAAAGAGCTAGAAGGGTCTGGTAAAAGGCATTTGATAGTAAATTATATGCCCTTTCCAAAAATGTGTAACATGATTCATTTTTCAAAAATTAAAATTTCAAAAATTTTTAAAAAAGAATTAAAATTTTAATTTCTCAAAAAAGGTATGCTTAAAAATTTTCAAAAAATTCACAATATATCTTTGACACTAGGTCTACAAACATGGCAAGTTTCAAGCTGGGATCTCAAAGGGATCATAGTTAAAAAAATTAGTGAAGTTATGCTTCTTGCTTAAAAAGTTCAGGATGGTTCAAGTCACCATAGGTATTTTGAGACAAACATCATATATATTATATAATCGAATCCAAAAGCATAGCCAGCGTTTTGGTGGTTAAAAATCCCTTAATGCAGCCAAAAATTGCCAATGTATGTATATTTATATTAATAATATGTATGTTAATAGGAAGCACTCATTCAGTGAAAAGAAACGGAAACAACGCAGCGTAAAAAAACTTGTACATACACAGCACTTGTAGTAGGTTTCTTTTCATTCTGAGCGTTGGATACTTCAAAAACCCTGGCTATGTAATTAAGTTCAAGAATTTACTGCAAAATAAAACTTAATAGCAGAGGATTAAATAATTTGGAATTTATTTTTACAAAATTTGAGAAACAGTAACTCTAAAATGAGTAAATAAAAATTAGTGAAAACAGTTAGAACAGTATGGTAAAATAATGGAAATCTAAACATTTTTTAGGATTTCATACTTTCGAAAGTTATTACTGTTAGAGGAAATTCTAGTTACTATTTCCTTTTCACTAACTGGAATAAAGCTATGGAACTTTTGTGTTCCCTCAATAGGTTTAGATTTTAAAAATCTATCCTTCAGTAGCTTTTCTTCTAGCAAATAGTCGTCAACAGTTGTGAAAAAAAATTTTATGGAAGTAATGTTCACAACACTCCATTTAAACAGGTCAATTGGTGTCAAGATTTGTTCAGTATTCAATTTTTGGAGACTAGCTTTTGCAGCAAGGCGTTTAACTGTGCCTCCCAAACCATCACAGACACCTTTCCCATGTGCGGTAGCAAAAAAATGCCATTCGGCATGAACTCCAAAGTCCTTATGATGGAGGCAAATGTTTGAGAAATTTTTTCGATTCTTATATTGTGAGGCAGAACCGTCTGAAAAGTAAAAAATTTTTTCTTAAGTTGGCAAAACATGTTCTTTTAAATATTTTATTAGCTTCTTTTGAAAGAGATAGACTGCTGTTGTATTATGATGAAGGCAATCTGAAATGAAAACAAAGCTTCTATAATTTAAACCATCATTATCTTTGAAATAGACTGCGAATTGATGAACAGTTGCCTGGTTTTTGCTACCGCACATGGGAAAGGTGTCTGTGATGGTTTGGGAGGCACAGTTAAACGCCTTGCTGCAAAAGCTAGTCTCCAAAAATTGAATACTGAACAAATCTTGACACCAATTGACCTGTTTAAATGGAGTGTTGTGAACATTACTTCCATAAAATTTTTTTTCACAACTGTTGACGACTATTTGCTAGAAGAAAAGCTACTGAAGGATAGATTTTTAAAATCTAAACCTATTGAGGGAACACAAAAGTTCCATAGCTTTATTCCAGTTAGTGAAAAGGAAATAGTAACTAGAATTTCCTCTAACAGTAATAACTTTCGAAAGTATGAAATCCTAAAAAATGTTTAGATTTCCATTATTTTACCATACTGTTCTAACTGTTTTCACTAATTTTTATTTACTCATTTTAGAGTTACTGTTTCTCAAATTTTGTAAAAATAAATTCCAAATTATTTAATCCTCTGCTATTAAGTTTTATTTTGCAGTAAATTCTTGAACTTAATTACATAGCCAGGGTTTTTGAAGTATCCAACGCTCAGAATGAAAAGAAACCTACTACAAGTGCTGTGTATGTACAAGTTTTTTTACGCTGCGTTGTTTCCGTTTCTTTTCACTGAATGAGTGCTTCCTATTAACATACATATTATTAATATAAATATACATACATTGGCAATTTTTGGCTGCATTAAGGGATTTTTAACCACCAAAACGCTGGCTATGCTTTTGGATTCGATTATATAATATATATGATGTTTGTCTCAAAATACCTATGGTGACTTGAACCATCCTGAACTTTTTAAGCAAGAAGCATAACTTCACTAATTTTTTTAACTATGATCCCTTTGAGATCCCAGCTTGAAACTTGCCATGTTTGTAGACCTAGTGTCAAAGATATATTGTGAATTTTTTGAAAATTTTTAAGCATACCTTTTTTGAGAAATTAAAATTTTAATTCTTTTTTAAAAATTTTTGAAATTTTAATTTTTGAAAAATGAATCATGTTACACATTTTTGGAAAGGGCATATAATTTACTATCAAATGCCTTTTACCAGACCCTTCTAGCTCTTTTTTCTAGGGAGTTATGGACCATTTTATGGTCAAAGGTTTGTGAAAAAATGTGGATTTTTGAAAAACTTAAAATCCTGTAACTCCAAAACTAAAAGAGATAAAAATCTGAAAAATTGGATTCTTGGTTATTTTATGAAGTACTACTAATGAGCCAAATATGAACAAAATCAAAAAATGTGAGGAAAAAAGTTCGGATCACTTGACATGGAATGACCCTACTTTAGCCTTTAAATTACACCCGAGGGAACAAGAAAGGTTAAAGCTTCTAAAATATACAAATTTGTAGCAAATGCATAGGTTTAAGGGGTTATTACCCCCCTAAAAATGCAAAAAAATCGTTAAAAATTACAGAGATTATTTTTGGCTATTTTTCCCTCTTATTTTTTACGCAATTCATCATTAAAGGGTCCTAACCCTTCCCCAAGGACCCAAATTTAATGAATATTTGCAGCAATGATTTTTACAAAAAGCGGTTGAGGTGTTAGCACCCCCAAAGCACTCACGGAAGGGTTTGATGCCATACTTAAGGGTTAAACTGCTATAAAAAAAATTTCAACTGTTACTGACTGAATTTCAGTCGATTCTTGTGTAAAATGACCACCTGAACGCAAATGTGACACCCGTTTTCCCCATCACCCACAATTTTCAATGGGACACCCCCCAATTGTTATCCACAGCCCTTGCATCTATTAACAGCTTGAAACATGGAACCCCCATCCCCAAAAAATGGCCAGTTTTTAACGAACTGAACAATTTCCCACAGGATAGACCTGAAATATAAGACCAATGTCATTTTTGAGCTTTTCAAAATATGAATATTAATTCCTGAGTTCACGAGCGGCGGCGCGATTCAGAGAGTCTCTTCCGCGAGTGCTTTGGGGGTGCTAACGCCTCAACCGCTTTTAGCAAAAATCCCTGCTGCATATATTGATTAAATTCGGGTCCTTGGGGAAGGGTAAGGACCCTTTAATGATGAATTGCGTAAAAAATTAGAAGAAAAGTAGCCAAAAACAATCTCTATAATTTGTAACGATTTTTTTGCATTTTTAGGGTGGTAATAACCCCTTAAACTTATCCATTTGCTACAAATTTGAATATTTTAGAAGCTTTAACCTTTCTTGTTCCCTCGGGTGTAATTTAAAGGCTAAAGTAATAGTTTTTGCCCCTGAAAATCGAATTCAAAGTCATTAAGTCATCGAAAAACGCAAAAAGGGGGAGGGGCTGTTCCCCGAAAATCTGTACGTGATGGAGGAAAACGGGGGTCGAATTCGGATTAAGGGGGTCATTTTATATAAGAATCTGCTTGATTTGTGTCAGAAGCATTTTGACCCTATTTTTTTGTTGAGTAGTGCTATCAGTACTTACCTACGCATTTCTTCCCTTGCAAAACGCTCTTGGCCAACTTGTACCCGTACTTGCATCTACACTTGGGAACGGCAACTCCCTGCTTGAACAAGGGGATGCACAAATGCTCGCACTGACCATTGTCATTGGAACAAGGATGGCTCACTGAAAAAAAAACACAGCGTTTTGAAGGTTGTGGCAGGTTTAGAAATCTACACTGCAATAAAACTTTTTGAGCATTAATTTGTTTAAACGTGTAACAAATTTTGGATGGATGAAAATAGCATTACACCAATAAAAGATCACCAAGGATAAATCAATTTGTAGAAGTGAAATAGCATGCATAAAAACTTGGAGGAAAAGAAAAAGTTTGGAAAAATTTAATTTAATCAAGGAAAAAATTAATCACAAAAATATCAACCCAAACGCAGAAGACAAGCAAAAACCAAAAAAGTGAACAGTTACCGTCAGGCTGTTTTTGTCTGTGATACACTCTGATAGAGTATGGCTGGGTCATGTTGGTTTTGATGGACTTGGGCGAGGAGGTAGAGTTCCGAAGAGGCCAAGCGAAAATGTTCTTCCCATCCTCATTCGTTATGTAGAGGTAATTCTCAAAGACAGAGATGGCCAGAGGGTGCTTCGGCATGTTGTTCCCTTCTTGGTCCTGAAGGAAATGTTGAGAATTTTCAGACTCCCAGTTAGATTTTAAAAAAAAGTAATTCTAAATTAAATAATAATAACAACAAAATAATTTGAAGTTAAATATAATAGTAAAATAAGCTTTTTATTAAGAAAAAATTCAGTCTAGAGTGCTTGCAAATTCAACAATAACCAAAAACGACAATGATGGTAAACAAGATAAGAGAAATCGTACAATACAATAGAAGTACTATCTGCTCTTCCTGTTTTTTTTATATTCTTATGTAAATTAACTAACATGGCTTAAGTTGGATATTTAACTTTAATGTTGTGTAGCAAGTATCTTTTCAACTTGAGTAAAAGAACTTCAGTAATAAAGAGTTCTCCGTCTTACTTTAGTAAGAAATTTATTAAAGTATTAAGGAAAATCGCCAACATTTTACACAACATTATTACAACACGAGTCTAAAATTAAAGAACTCAATGGTGAGTAATACTCCGAAAGTTGTTTGACCTAATTTGTAAAAACTAAAATCTATTTTAAAGACAAAAATAGTTTAAAGGGGAATCCTGTTCAGCCTTTATGAACCCTTACATGGGATCTCTTCATGATCGTTGTCCTCCCACTCCCGTCATAGTGGATCCGCTCTATGGTGCCCAGGTACAGGTCTATCCAGAACACACTTTCAGTGGCCAGGTCGAGGGTGATTCTGCTGGGGTTGACGATGCGCCCGGAGACAAGTTTGGTCCGCTCAGAGCCATCTAAGTTGGCTCTCTCCAGGGCAGGGGTGGTGTGGCCCCACACAGTAAAGAACATCAACCTGGTGGATAGTCAATAAACAATTCAGTTGAACATAGTTCATGTAAATTATTTTCTAAACTTTATATATTATTTCATAAAAGTTTAGGCATACCCTTTGGAAGGATCCAAAGCCAAATCCTTGGGTTTGCTGAGAGAAACATCGATAAGCGTCACACATATCGTCAGGCCTTCCTTGCAGACGAAAATCATCTCTCGCTCTCCGTCCAGGAAGTACCAGTTACCAGAGACCCAGTCAAATGCAATTTGAGTCAGAGCTGCGAATCAAATATGATGTCAACCATAAATGCATTTAGTGATAAAAAGCCGTTTTAATCAAAGGTTTAAATATGGAAAAAAACTTCAGAAGACTAGTAGAAATTGAAAATATTAGAAGCATTATTTTTACTAAACAATTTTCTGTTGTGTCCTTTTTATAGATTAATTTTTTAAGATAGCAAGTTCTCAATGTTTTATACTACATCAAACTAAAGTCTTAAAATATCTCTAAAAAACTAAAATAGAAAAATGCATCACATACTTGCTTGTGCATATAGTTGAGGTAGTTTGAGTTCCCACTTTTGTGAAAAATTGAAAGCCTTGCAACACTGTAAGCTAGATACTACTCCTTTTTTCACAGCCTAAAATAAGAAGGTTACTTTTAATCTAAACTATTAGGTACAAACTATTAGTTACTACAAACTATGAGTAAAACTATTAGGTACTTTTTGGGTATCTTGAGATCAAATAATTCCAAACACAGTTTAAAAATAACAAATAAATGCAGTTGGGAACTAAATGTAAAAGCATAAAACAAAAAATCTAAATAAAAGGGTTTATAAATATTATCAAAAAACTCTATTTGGCTTTGGATTTTCATATTTTGCTAAGTTTACTGCATATTCATTACAAAATAAGAATTGCCTGGCTGTGCAATTACAATTACTTAAAAAGGAGTTCAGGTAAGTTTATAAAATCATATAAAATTTCTCCAGAAAAATTTTGTGAAAAAATTAATGTTGGCAGAAAGGTTTTCATTTTATATGGGTAAGGTGGACTGAACGGATAAGATGAAATTATGTTAACTTTGAATGTATGTCTAAACATTAGACAAAAAACTAATTAGAATTAAACTCAAGACAGTCAATATTTTACAACGAAAATATCAACAAAAATCTATCTTATTCCATGCCTACTTTAAAAACTGCTGTTACAAAAGTTAGTTTCTAGTGGAGGTTTTAACTAAACTTTACACTCATTAATAAGCATGTAATAGGATAAACTTCCACATACCCAGCACACCATTTGCTTGCGGTGGTCGAAATCCATGGGTGAGCGCTCGTTTACTTTGATGAGTGATCCATTGTTTGCAGGGGAGCCATTCAAAAACACATGCTGGCCGGTGGCATCATTTGTGACAAGCAGACTAGCTGGAAACAGGTAGGGCACTGGGTGACAAAAGAGGGAATAAGTAATTGGTGGCCTGTGGCATCCATAATCACACATACAAAAATTGAAATCTTCGTCACTTTATGATTTTTCTATAATTTGTTGGAAAGAAGTGGAGAAATACAAACAAGTCACAAAATGGTGAATATTTCTTAGCCCTGGAGAAAATGTCAATGTTGTTGTTGTCGTGTGCCACTTGGAATACCCACAGGGATTTGAGGCAAAGGGGGTGCGGCTCCTGAGAAAGTGAGGTCCATAAATGGCAGGAGTCCGACTTCTGCCTCATGAGATTTGATAGATGCTGCCACTATCTATCACCACCTCCACAATTTTGCCATGTATCTGAAGGGGAGGAAAATAGTCTCCAGACACCTGGACCCATGGTAAACTGTGCCATGACGGACCACAGGACTTTCAGACCCACAGATTTAACGAGCACGTACTCCGCATATAATCGGTGGGTCTTTAGCGGTGTCGAGAATCGATCCCAAAGCCGATGCCTTAACCACAAGGCTCCGCATGGCCTCAGAAAATTTCAATAAAATTCTGATATGCATAACATAATTATAAGTAACTTTTTTTCTTATTTTTCCATGCTGATGTTCTATGCAAAAAAAAATCCTAAACATATATCATTCTGATTTATCAAATAACTCACCATTTATACCAATACACTTTTGTCCCTCAGCTTTGTAGCCTTCAACACATTGGCACTGTACTTGTAAGAGTGGCCCCTTGCGACTACAGATCTGGTCACATAGCCCTTCACTCACACAGTTACTTATCTCTGCACCTGAAAAGGTTTACAAAATTGACTTAAATGAAATTCTATGGTAGTAGGAAAATTTTAAAAATTAATCTGTTCCAAGTAATTGAAATATGTTTACTGTGAACTCATAGATCATTGAATTTTATTAGGTAAAGCAACTTAGCTATTTAAAAGCAGATGAAACCACTCAAGAGTTTAAAAAATCTTAAACTTGGACCAAACCCTATCTTTAAGTTTTATTCTTTATTTGAATTTTTATGGCAGCCAGCAATGTTCTACAAAAAATGCTGATTTTTGCGTTTGTAAGGGTTTACATTAACTTTCCTGACTGGTTTAACTTAAATTCATGCAACAAAAGCCATTGTACTCAGAGAGATACATCCTTCATAATGTATGGTACAAATTTTGGAGAAAATCCTGTCCCAAATATTGAAAATCAGCTTAAAAGTTGAACTTTAAAAATGATGATTTTTCAAGTTTTGAAGGCGTAGTATTCCCGAAAGATCAATATTTTCCAAAGTTTTTTTGTAGACAATGTATAGCCAGCCTACTTATTGGACTTTATTCTGAAAAAAATTCAACCCTGGTATTTTGTTCTTTTTTGTAGTTATAGGCCTCCAAAAAATCAGCATTTTTCGAAAAAAATCGATGGCTGGCATAAAAATTCAAATAATGTTAAAACTTAAAGATAGTGTGTGAACTCTCTAATGATGTAAGAATCGACCCTCAAAAAAATATTTGATTTTAAAATGGTCAAGCGACCACCTTGGGATCACTTGATATGGATTGACCCTAAGGAATTTAGAGAAGGACCAAAATTATTTTTTTAGATATCCATGACCAGTAATTCTGGAACAGATATTTTTTATACTCCTTATATCAACATGCTAAACTAAACTGCAACAAAAGCCCCTACTTACTGACACATTCTGTTCCATTTGGTTCTCTTCCATCATCACAGTAACACAGGGGACCTTTTGGACTAGGCTTACACCCAAAGCTGCAATTACTCCCTTGGCACAAACTTTTATCACCTACAAAAAAAAGTTTCAGTCTAGCAAAAACTAATTTATCTCAAAATAACCTTAGATTTATAACTGTTTCAGTACGTTTGACTGAAAGCTAATTGGGTTTTCAAGTGTTTGAGTACAAAAGTAGAACTTGGATTAGTGAAATATCTCAATATCAAAATTCTCATTTCATTCATATGGAGCCTTTGTGTAAGTAATGCCTAAACATTTGGATGTCAGGGGTCTGTCCAGACTTTTTGGGAAGGGTCCGGTTTTGTAAAAATTGGGAAAATCTACAAATAATTTTGTGAATTTGAAGTTAACGTTAAATCAGTTTTTCCAGGAAGGATCCTATTTTTTGGAAAATAGGGTCCCATATTTGAAGTATTGTGAAAAATAGTGTCCATTTGAAGGCTGAAATACTTTGTGACCCACAAATTTATTTTCTAAACAGACCCCTGAATGTGCTAATGAAATTGAAGAGTCATTGTGAATTATCCAGATGACTCATTTCCTCAATGGTTACACAAAAAAAATTCTAACATGCCCATTTTTCCCCCTTTTCATAAAAAAGCAATACATCAAACACACAGGGATGACTTCAAGAGTACAGTAGAACTCCAATTATACAAATCAATTGGGACCAAACTCCATTCAGAAAAGTTTGGATGATTGGATTTTTTGCGAAAAAAGAGTATTATAGGGTTCTTAGTCAGCCGCTACTTGCTTCAAAATATGGCCGTAAGCACCTGAGTAAGATCTTAACTTTTACACAAAGAATTGAACCCGAAGCAGGGTTTTTCACAGAACTTTGTTGCAAAAAACACTTGAAAATAGCATCTTCTAAATCTTTGTTGCTGCTTTCCTTAATTTTCTTGAAGAACTTCTCTATCTTTGTTTTTCGAGCACTGACACGCAGTTTAAAAGTGTTGTTTTTAATTCTGAAAGCGGTTCGGATAATCGGCTATTGGGATAGTCAGATCAGAGTTCAGAAAATTTGAGTTCTACTCTACATTGTATGCATACAAGAAATTTCATACCACATAAACATCCTTTAAAGCCCGCATTGAATCAAACGTTTTTATGAATATGGAAATGATCAAGCAGTATATTCCTCTTAATTGAACATTTAGTGAACTTACCACAGAAAGGGCCCTCATCTGAAAAGTCAGGGCAGTTGTTCACACCGTCGCAAAGTTTGGAGATCTTTTGGCATGTTACACCATCACTGCAGCGAAAGAAGTTCTTTGGACATAAGCTTTCCTTACGGCCTTAAACAAGATTAATTCCACTGAGTATTGACTGGTAACTAAATATTTTGAAATATTACAGGATTGAGATCTATTAGAATTATGAATAAAAGAAAATTTAAAGTGTAATAATTTTTAATATGATCTTGCATTTGTGTGAGAAATTGACCAGAGCATGATATTTGAGAAAAATAAAGGAATTACAGACCTGCAATCTTTTGGAATCATCCTATTATAAATATTTCTAACCTCATTCATTCTATAATTACTTGTTAAAAGCATTTTTAACATGTTTCAACCAACATTGAATGGTTTCCCAGTTTTAAAGAGAAAGAATCCCTGATTACCATAGCATAAAGCCCCCTGCAAATAACTTAAGAATTTTTTATAAGGGTAAAAAGTAAACAAATCTAGAGATAGTAGTAGGCAGTGCTTTATTTCTATAAATACAGGGCATGGAATTTTAATCTTCTACAGGGTGAATGGATAGACCTTAAAAATGACAGCAAACATGAGATCCTGGTAAGAGGGAAACAAGCCCCAAAATTTTTAATATTCACTAGGGAGCAAATTTATCCTTTTAAATGTCAATCAGCTATTTATTTTAAATTGTCTAGTATTCCTACAGAAATTTCCTATGGGAGCCATAGTTAATTCCATGAGCTCACATGATCTACGCAGGCAAAACTACTATCTAATACAGGGATGGCCAACCCAAAAGCATTTTCTCATTTCCCAACCGTTTGTTGCACCAAAGGCTGGTACGCATGAGTTGATTTGTAGGGTTGTATTTTACTTGGCTTTCAATTTGCTTGTCCTTTACTTAGGGGCAACAAAAGTGATGAAATTAGATTAGAGTAAAAGTAATAGTACGCACACAGAATGAAAATAAATACATATTTTTAATTGTGATTATATATGTTTCTACAGATGATTCTTAATTAAACAATAAGTAGAAGTACATATTTGTAATTGATTTTAAAGGGTTTATTTTAGATTTGAAAAAAAATATATATAGGTTATGCATAAAAGACAGCCAAAATGAGCAAGAAGTCAAAAGATTTGGCAACCATAAGAAAGAATTCTTAAAATGAAAGAATTGATCACTTCTTGCACTTCTAGACATAGCCTCTGGCGTATCAAATAGTTGGAAACGGCAAAAATGTGGCCCGCGGGCCGGCCACTCCTGATCTAGTAACTACCCCGAATAAAGAAATATATAAAAAGCATTTCCAATATCTCTCCGTCGTATTTTTTAATAAATTACCTAGTGAAATTCAAACAGAATCAAATATCCGTCTATTCAAAAAGCTTTGCATTTTTTTCATTATTAATTCTACAGAGATATTTCAATCTGTCAGGTAACATAGATACTGTATACTTCAATGTTTAAAAAATAAATATCATCATTGCCAGCCCAGCCCTTTTTTTCTGTTTTAGTTATCCATTTTCCCCCCTTTTTCTTTTGTAATGATAGTTATAACTATGATAATCTATGAGCCCATGGAAGAGCTTTTTGGCTCCTTTGGGAAATCACTTATATCCTCCATTTCTTTTTTGTTTTATGATGTTCAATTGTGTGATGCTTTTATATATGTATTTTGTATTTTTGTTATGACTTTCTTTTGTTAATAAAAAAATAAATAAATATTTAGAGCTAAATGAGTAAATCTTGTCCTTAAAATGTTGTTTCGAATCAAATATATATCAATCAAATCAAAGTCTGCCCGGGCCTAGTGGCCCATCAGGCGGTGCCCATCTCCGTTTCTGTAGCCTTTTGGGCCTGGGGTGCTAATTACTAGCGTGTGTCCAGGCCGAGTGTAAACCTAAATTGCAACTTTTATGTCTGCTGGATTCTAAAGTAGGGTATTATCTGTAAGGGGTATTCCAATTCCTCAAAAGAGGCACTAAATCATCATCCTTGCAGGTTCTGCCTCAAATTAAGACTGGTAGTTAGTGGGATAATACTGTGATCTCTTTTGATAAAACCAGCAAAATGTCAATCCTTACATCTAACTGGGTCCTCATCTGATGTATCATGGACCTTTGCAGTGGCACAGTCCAGTTCTCCATCACATAGCCAGCCGGATGGAATGCACTGGTTGCTCTTTTCACATCGGAAGTGCCCTACACCGCATGCCTGGCCTAAAAGCAAAGGAAAAATCATGTTTGGTAAAACATTCCAAGATGGAAGTTTCAACTAATTTTATTCAAATATTTATTATTTCCAAGCCTTTCTCTTCATAATCCCATAAATCTGTTTCTCAGTAGTAATGGAAACTCTTAATTATCCGTAAAGTTTTTGCTTAATATCACAGATTCTATTACTATAAATCACTTCAAATCATTGGCGGGCCCAGAGAGGGGGCCATGGGGGCCATGGCCTCCTCCGAGATAAATTCCGAAAGTTATTTTTTTTCGGAAAAAAAAATCAAAAACCAAATTATCAACCCTAAAATTTTTTTGAACAGATTGTGAAATACTATTAGCATTTATTTCGGCGGCAAACCGAAACTCCCATCACTGATTGTTAATCGTTAACAGTCTCCAAGAGCGTCCAGGGCCGGACTGGCCCGGGTGGCGATCGCCACCCTGAAGGGACCATATGAAAAAGAGGGCCCTAATCAAAAATAAGTTCAAATGGTGAGAGGGCCGCCGAAATGGAGGCAGAAGCAATGGGGCCCGGTGGTCCAAGAGGCCCCCGAGAGAAATGTAGAATTTTTCTCACATTAAACCACGCCTCGGTCAATTCCTTTATCTCTTTGACTTTTCAAATAAAGAATTTTTACGAGGTGCTTACACAAGGACTAAAGATGATTGATTTTTCTAATTTTAAGTCAAATAAATTTAAATTTTACTTAAAGACGCATGTCGAGGCCCCAAGCGAGTCTCTTGCCCTTAGCCCCCAAACTTGTAAGTCGGGCCCTGATCCGCGTCAAAACATTGTAAACTTTTTCCTCTTCCTCTTTCATTGTCTTTGCCAGGGCTAGGCAAATAGCAGCCCGCGGGCCGCATGCGGTCCTCGAAGGGATATTCGGTGGCCCGCCAAGACATACGGAAAAATAAGAAAAATTCTGAATGAAATAGTTCAATGTTTTACATTTTTTTCTCTCATGCATCGGTTCACATTTGAATCAGCTCAATTTCGGTCTTGCTTTCACTTCTTGAAACGTCGTTTCAGCCCCGCTCCCACGAAAATTAATCCTCCAGATGCAGGTGGCGGGTCAAGGATCACTTGCACGGAGTGAGTGCAGAAAGAAAAGGCCGCGCGCGAAAAGACAGAGAGGGGGTTCAAAACATAAATAATTTCTGATTTATTGACGTCCCGACAGAGATTCTCCCTACCCCATCCACAAGTAACACCCCCAATCCACCGTCTGGGATTTTCCGGGGTCATTCACTTCATTAACGCGAAGCGTACTTGTCGTTGTCACTGTGAATTCCGTGTGTTTCTTGCCGTGTTCTATTTAATTTTGCTTAAGATTGTAGAGAGATTTTCTTCAGAAAGGATTACCTTTTTTGGGGGTAAGTTGGATGATTTGATTCTGAGATTTATAATTTACTTTGATACTAGTGCAGTGTTTGTTATTACCATGATAAATTGGTTACATTTTATGCAAAACTCGTTAAATTTTATTTCTTCAACATATTCAGTAGTTATTATAATTTTTTAACGATGAAAAATTAAAAACATTTAATATGAAGTTAAAGGAACCAAGAGAAATCATTGAAATTAATTTCAAATTATCCAAGTTGTACTGTACAGGAGCGGATTCAGAGGGGTGGTACTCTGGACAGTGTTTCCCCTTGGAAACAAAAATGTTCTCAAAATGAGTTAAAACTAGTGATGGGCAAAATCGATAATTTTAGGTATCGAATACTTTGGTATCGAATACTTATAGGTATCGAATACTTTGGTATCGAATACTTATAGGTATCGAGTAATTTTAGGTATCGAGTACTTTTTTTCAATGTCGGGAAATGAACCTGAAGGGACAATTTTTTTAGGGCCTATCCATAATCAGACTAATATTCAAAAAACTGAAAGCGATCCATCAAAAAGCCCCGTAGCTACGGGCCTGGAGGTGGATAGAGGCGAAGGATTTGGCGGGGGAAAAACCTTGCCGCGTCAAATTTCTCTCGCGGATGATAACGACTTGGGTTTGAGCGTTGCAAAATGAAAAAGGAAACAGGCTGCGTTTGATCTACAGTAGGTATTATAAAGATTACTTCATTGAAAAATTTAAAACGAAATATGTCAATAAAGTATCGATACTTTTGTGGGTATCGAATACACTCGATACCTATAGGTATCGAGTACTTAAGTATTTGGTATCGATACCTGCCCATCACTAGTTAAAACCCTACTTTTACAAGCCAAATTTCAAAAAATTTCTGGGGTAATTAAGTAGTATTCTTAGTAGTATTTAAATTGAAAAGAAAGTAACAATCAATTAAAAATTAATTTAAAAAATTTGATAATTGAAGAAATTAAAACATCGTTCAAAACCCCAAAATAACAGCAAAAGAAGTAATTCACACATTGACACGTTTTTCCCTTCCTTAATATTTCCACATTAATATTGGTAAAAATGGGAAAAAGTTATTGAGAGATTTGCCAAAAAAGGAAGCAGGCGCCTTGAGTTTATTTTATAAAATATGCTTTAACAAACTATTAAATTTCATTGTAAATACTTATATTTTTGTGTATAAATATTTTTAAATACATTCGGTTTCCGATTGGATTTGAAAAAATTCGCTTTATTTATAGTTTCAGTTGATTTTAGGAGAAAAAAAACATAATGTTACTGTATGCAGATAATTTAAATGTTATGCTGTTTTATTAATATAAAGTAATAGGTTTAGTGAGTGTCTTTTTAATACCTGTGTGAAAATTACTTATTTTTAATACCTTAAAATTGCTTTACTACCCAGTAAAAGACTACAAATTTTTTTCGAACGGCCCCCCCCGAAATTCTCTCCTGGGCCCGCCCTTGCTTCAAATTACTGAATATTCTTCCCCTTCGTCATCTTTTCTTTTACAAAATATGCCTGTACCTTTTTTCAAATCCACTAGAATGTACAAAACGTAATAATATAAATCCTCGAAGACCTAATGTAATATATACAGTAACGGACCCTTTATCCGGGAACCCGAAATCCGGACGGACCCGAAATCCGGCTCGCGTTTAGAATTTGTTTTTTTATATTTTGAAGAATTTTTAGTGAGTAAATGCTGTTACGACGCGCAATGGTTGCGCGTGCCTTTTGCGACATCGTCTCGGTGCGGAATGGGACGATTCGGCGCAGGCCGACGCGGCCGAATCGTATCATCCCCGCACTTAAACGGCCGTTCCAAAATCGGCTGCTGCCTCGCAATCGGTTCTTGCCGCGACGACCCACGTGCTTTGCCGGAAGTTTTTTTGCTGGATCCGTTACGATTGGATGCGCCGCACCTTTTGTGACATCGTCTCGGTGCGGAATGGGACGATTCGACGCGGCCGAATCGTATCGTCCCCGCGCTTAAACGACTGTTCCAAAATCGGCTGCTGCCTCGCTATTGGTTCTTGCCCACGTGCTTTACCGGAAGTTTTTTTTGCTGGATCCGTTACGATTGGAACGGACTATGTCGTTTCAGCGGGTATTTTCGTTTCACTAAAGCAGCTGCGTCTTTAACGGCGTTTTTTCCGGAACGGACCCGAAATCCGAAAAATTCCGAAGTCCGGGATGATGTCGGCCCCATGCTTGCCGGATAAAGGGTCCGTTACTGTATAACATTCCTAAGCCCAAAAAAACAATATTTTGTAAAAAATTTTCCTATATAGCCCCCAAACTTTATAATATATGCTACCATTAGAAATCCAAAATAGTCCATCAAAATACCTATTCAAAAAGAAACTAAAGGATTTTTTTGTTTTCAATAGAAAATTTTTTAATGTAGTGATTTACTTCTGTCCTTCTGCACTTTATGTTTTAATTATGTCTTGTATAAATTTGAAGACGGACTGAAAATGTATTTTATTTTAATGATACCCGGTTTGCCACTCTATTGTATTTTTTCCACCCATTTATATGGTCACCTACATGGACCAAGAGGTCCCAGGCAACTATGTTAATTCTATTTGTATTTGTGTTTATGTTCAAATAAATAAATTATTAAATTTCTAATCAGTTAGAATTAGAATTAAAAGTTGTAATACAGTTTTAATTGAAGATGTAGGATACAATTTTAAATTACCGATTGTTTGCTTTATTAGATTCTAACATTAACTTATTTAAAGTGCAACAATATTGATTATTCTAGGTATTTATAGGTGTATACCATTTTTAATGATAGAAATGCAATTAATACAGATTACCATTTATTAATCATCACTTAATCTAAAATTATATAGTCATATACTCCTACAATTTAAAATTAAATAGGAACCAAATTATTTCATTTCTCCTCACATAAGATGCTTTCGTATTGATGCAATATGTGATCCACCAATTTAGTTAGCTGGATTCAGGATAGATGGCGACCACAACAGATGCTTTTCCACATGTTTTTTGCCTTCATAATTAAGAGCATTTTATTTAAAGAAATAATAACTAGTAGTTAAGAATAACTGAATGAAAATTATTCCCTTAATTAAGTTTGTTCACGTCCGCGGGGTTCAATGGTGGCCTGCACTAGACTGTCTCAACGGTCGGCGCGTACCACCGGTGGCCCGCACCACCGCCGTATCGGGTTTGGGAAGTTCCTGTAACCCTCCGCGTTGGCACGTTCAGTCGCATGTTATGCTATCGGAGGCTGTCACTCCAGTTTGTTTTATAGCTCAGTGGAGTCTCCAGATGAAGCACAGCATGAAGTCGAGCGTCGCCTCCCAGCGAAAAACATGAAAATCGGCCCGGGCGTGAACGTGTTATTCTAACAACTCAAGATTTTATTGCTCTTATTTTACAAAACAAATTCTTTAAAAAAAATATGAAAATGTAAAGAAATAATACAGAAAGCCATCTACCCTAAAATCAGTTAACTAAACTGGTTGATTGCATACTGCATCAATAAAGGTACTTCTATTAAATTATTAGGTACATTAGGAATAAGTGTTCAGAAGTGACAAGTGCTCTGATAAATCATCAATTAGCAAATATCAAAATCAATAACATTTGATTTTGTTTGACAACTTAACTAGGAGTATTTCTTGTAATTTTTTAAGCGTACTTTAGGATAAGTTGGGCACAAATCGCTTCAATCGGTCTATATTGACAAAGTTTTATACAGATAAAAATGTAACAAAAACTGGAATAAAAAATAAATATATAACAAAGAAACACTGGTTGTTGAGATATTTTAATGGTGTTTTATTTTGTGTGACATTTGATTATTTTTGGTGATTTAGTATAAAACTCGACATTTGCGCCCATGTCTAAAGTACCTTTTGGTGCTTTTATGCGTAATTTGTAAAATGTTACCAATAAAGTACAGTTAGTAAAATTTGCGCTCATCTAATTCTAAAGTACCTACTGAATATTAATCTAAAATTTTCATAACATTAAAAATATTACTTTGCTAATTTGTAATTATGCAATTGGATTTTTTAAGTAGTAATAATTTTAAGCCAAAATGTCTATTGAGAAATTAGTGGATTTTTCAAAATAAAACTATTTTGAAAATAAGTATTTTTTTTATTATTTTTGTCCTATACTTCTATAAAGGCTGGATTTCAAAGTTTCACAAGGTGTGGAATTAATCTGGAACTCAATCATTTAGGTTACCTAATCAGGAATTAGCAAATTTATTTTTTAAATGTTTGGATTTTAATGATGGGCTGTTATGTAATCAGTAAGTTTTATTCCTTAAATGCAATATAATTGGATTAAAATACAAAAATAATGCAAACTTTGATAATTAAATTAGTTTTTAAGTTTTGCAAAAGTAATTTTATGCATGCACAGGATTAGTAACTGCAGAGTATTTGTGCTGACGAAACGAACATTTAGCATTAGTATCTGTGAAACCTCAAGGGTATTTACAAGCACATGTAACACAATAACACTGAAATTGTAGAGAAAGAATACGACGAGATGGCATCACAATATTTTTATAGAAAACTCATTTTTTAATGTAACATGTTATGCAAATTGCCGAACATCATTTGCACCCCCCTAATCAATGAAACAAGTACAAAAACGAAGGACACCACGCGAAACGCAATAACAACAAAAAGCCGACGGAGCAATGTCAATTGCAAATAAAAGTGAAAGGAGCTCTGGAATGGCTCAATTAAAATACCTTCCACATTTGGTAATGGCCGGAGCACTTGAAAACAAATGATCCACACATAGAACGAGTTTAATAATTTCTTCCAAATTGCCTCTTGTTTAAGCGACATGTTTCAAAGTTATTGTCCAAAGAGACAGTGCTGATTCATTTGAGTTTCGAATGATATTTGAATTCTTAGAATTGTGGGAACTAATCGAACGCCGATTACCCGCGCCTCGAAATCATTTCATAAACAAATCAGTCAAACATAAACAATCTTGATCTCATTGCAATTTAATGTTGATAACTCTTGAACCCATGCTTTTTTTCTTTCGCTACATTCGCGCAACAGCGCCATCTATCACAGGCTAGGTGCAGCAGCAGTTCCCTAAAAACGTGCCAACCAAATGTCAAAAAGCACCAACCAAATAATCGTGGTAATAAAACCGAGTTTTCCAATCATTAGGTTTGTTTAAAAAACTGGTTTCTTCATATTTAACACATAATTAATTTTTGGCTGGGAATTATTATGATAAAAATGAATAACCCCGCGTTTGATTGGTATTCACCAGTTGCCGTGTTCAATAACATGTTTTCGGCACAGGGCAGTTGCGTTCGGTGCAAGCAGGGGCGTCATTTAGGGGGGGCAGGGGGGGGGGCAACCGCCCCCCCCCCCCCAAGGTTTCCACTCTAATGTGAAAAATAGCTGCAAGTCCCTTGAAAATTCTGTAACTTCCACAAGAAGCTTTGGGTGCAACTCAAAATGTCTCAAAAGGAGTTAAAACACTACTTTTGACGGTCCAATTTCAAAAATTTTCTGGGGGAGGACCCCCAGCCCCCTCCAAAATTTTCATGTCTCTTATTTAGTGTTTTCCCCCTTGAAAACTATTTCTCTAACAAGAAGCTTTTCTGTTAAGAAGCTCTCCAAAGAGTTTGCAAAAGAGATAAAACACTAGTTTAAAGGGGAATTATAATTCCTGGGAGAGGACCCCTAGCCCACCTTAAAACTTGGATGTTTATTTAGAACTCTTTTCCCTGGAAAATTATGTGGTTTACAAGAAACTGTTCTCTTTGGATGCAGCCCAAAGGGTCTCAAAACAAGCTAAAACACTACTTTAAGAGCCACATTTTCAAAATTTTCCTGGGGTTGAACCCCCAGACCCCCCATTTTTCCTTAGAGTTCACGTTGTCAAATTTTGACATGATATTACCTTATTAAATTTAGTGAAGTTGAGGCAACCTCCGCCGAGAAAAACCTAGTTACAGAAAGGTCCAGACCCATTTTAAAAAAATTCCTTGCCCCCCCCCAACCAAAAACTGAAATGACGCCCCTGGGTGCAAGTTTAGAAAATACTTGCTAATGCACTTATTTTAGATGATAAAAAGGCTAAAAGTGTGCTCTTCTAACTTCAAAGGCTTTTGATTGACATAAAGTGGTTCCGTCTGTTTGTCACGACCGCGACGCTAAAGTTCCTTTTTTTACTTTTGTTTTTCTTCAAGATATTGGGTTAGCTATAATTTAACTAATTTTTGAGCCGGGAGGAAATGACTAAAAATCAGGGCCGGACTGGCTCGGGTGGCTACCTGGGGAAAGCCATTTTTAAGAGTATAGTTCAGAAAAACTAGATCTTCAACAAATCCAAAATGAGCAATCCCAATAAACTCGCTTTTCCAAATCCTCAAAAAAATCCTTCAAACAGAGCTAACATATTGCGTACCCCGATATGTATGGAGCCAATTCATTCATTCTCCAGCGTGAAATGGCCATTTTATCATGCAAGTGTCCTCTGCCCAAAGGTCCGAAGAAGACGGCTTAGCGACCTTCTGTGATAAAATAAACTACATTAGAGCCCCGATTATCCACGGAATTTGTGGCAAGGGTACCGCGGATAATAGTAGGGCCGTTAAAGGGAAGAATTGTTCAGATTTTGATAAAGGCACCAAAATTGGTGGAAATGTAGTTGGCGGAAGTCCGGTTCGGGACATCCGGTCAATAACAAAATGGCCACCCGCTGGCCTATTTTCGGTTGTCTTAATGATACAAAGGCAATTTTGGTGTCTAATATTATGTTCTAAGGGTCAAGGAACATTATTATGATGCAAAAATGTGCAATTTATTTTAAAAAATTAAGTAAAATCCAATAAAATCTCTTAAATAGCGAAAAATTCTAAGTTTAGAAATATTTAAATTATGTATATATTTCACATATAATAAATAATTTAGGCATTAATAATAATGGAAACATAATTTAAAACAATCATATTTATATTTTTATATAACCCGAATATAACCCGAAAAAAGACGTGAAAACACGAAAAAAATATTTCAGCATAAAAACTATGTTTTATTAAACAAAAACATATGTAAAACTTTTAAAATATGTAGAGTACACAGCAGAAACCTTTGCTCTACATCTAAAATAGAAACCTTTGCTCTACATCTAAAATGTCTCTAATATCTCATCTAAAATTTGCTCTCATCATTAAAAAAACTTTTCCGCTCGCGGATAATCGGGTTTCTACTGTACTGTCGTCCAATTTCCAGAAATTTTCTGGGGAAGGACCCCCAGACCCCCCTTTGGCACTTGGGCCTGATATTTTTCAAGTTTTTTATAATACGTTCGTCAAAATGCAAAAATTCCTCCTGCCAAAGAAATGTAATAAATTCGTAAAAAAGGTATTACGCTCGAAATTCGGATTAGGTGTACCAAAATGAGTTTAAAACCTGCGTTTCAGATCTAAATTTCCAAAAATTTTCTGGCGGAGGACCCCCAGACCCAAGACCCTCTATATACATGGCCACCCAACTCCAGACGATGACGTCAAACGTGAGTGAAAATTGCCATGTTAAGTCTATGGAGTGACGTCAAAGATGAGTGAAAGTTATGACGTTGCACGGCCGAGTTGGGAGGCCTTTATATAGAGGGTCTTGCCAGACCCCCCTTTAAGTAATTCCAATACGACTTTAATAAACTTATTTCTATTATGATCATTGATAAGATTCAGTTTGATTTGGAACATTCTTAGCCCCCCAAAAACACAAATCCTTCATCCGCCACTGCCTTTCGACACAAAAATCCGCATAAGAAGTAATGTTATGAGAAAAAAGGGGCCAACATGAAGTTTTCCCACCGGGGCCAACTGCTAGCCAGTCCGGCCCTGGCCTTTACACTTGATTGAGTGTATTTAAAAAGCAATAAAAGTATGAAAATAGGTTTCGGGGGATCTCCGTAAATAGGTTTTTGAGAGATCTGCCCTCAAAAACGAGTTTTCAACACTTTTTTGAAATTCTTGGATTACCGTACTTCAGTGGTAGAAGTGGGTCAAACAAAAGTGGGGGGGATGGCTAAACCCGAGTCCCCTCCCGAGAGTGCCTTTCCCCCTTTTTGAAAATTTTAATTTTCATCTTAATTATATCAAGTACACACGTCTTATTCATGCAGTTTCTTATTCTGAAAGTAGGATGTGATCCTTAAATTTTCTGCCTTACAAGCATTTAAAGAACTTAATTAAAACACTGCTTAAATTTTACTTAAAGTAATTAAATTAACGATACTTATGCTTCAAAAAATTTTTCTTTTGAGATGAAAAATGTAGCTTTTGTAAACCTTGGATTAATTAACTGGATCAACCCTAGTTGAATGCAAGATGTCAAATGTTTTTCTAAATTGACTAACTAAACATGTATAATTTATAAATATTACTGTTCTTTGTTACAGACTTCATGTTACCTATGATTCAATGCAATAAATTTAGTTTTAATAAAGTCTATAATCAGAAAGAACTATAATTATCATATTCATTTAAACTGTGAAAACCCTATTTTTTAAAGCAGGTTACTAACAAAAGAAATATTAGAGTAACATTTTCTAGATTTTTTTAATGGAAGGAAGGATTTTTGGAAGTGAGGGGATGGATTTTGGTAGAAATAAAAGTGAGGGGACGGATGGGTATTTTTATGAAAAGTGGGGGGACGCGTCACCTCGCGTCCCCCCGCACTTCTAGCACTGCCGTACTTAAAATACTTGCTTAAATAAAAAATTCATTTTGCAACTTTTTTAGTCAAGAAAAATCTCATTAAGTTTGGCAAGAGTTTACATCTCTGTCCTGGATGACATGTGAGTACCGAGTTTCGGAGGTTTCCTGAAATTCTTGCACCAAGGGCGATCCTCACACTTCTCAAGAGGGCTCTCTGTTATCTCAAAAATGAGTGGAATAGAAGCACTCTTTGAAGAAAAATTTTCTAGGGGAGAACCTGATTCCCCTTTTGCTTAAAATTTGAAACTGCTCTCAAAATTTAGAATTTATCAATTTTATGTTCTATAAAAAGCATGCCCGCATGATATTAATTGCTAAAAATAATTTGAGATGCAGCCCCCTCTAGGTCATAGAATTTTTTTATTCAATTTTACAATCACTGAAACTTTATTACCTGCAAATTTTCATGTCTCCAGGCCCACACTTCAAAAGCAGTTTTTCCATATCATTGCATAGGGGGAAATATAGTTATTTTCTTTTTTTAATATAATAAACCTGAACACAGTAAAAAACCATATGTATTACTATTGGGTTGACAGTTGACATGTTTTTTCAATAGGTTCTTGGGAAAGTGAAATCCCAAATGTGACATAGAGGTTTTAACTTAATATTGACAGCGTTTAGGCTTACTTAACTAAAAACAAAAAAATTAAGATCTTTACAATATTTTCCCTATGAAATAATAGCATGGAAAAACTATTCGCGGGAGTCAAAATTTGGCTTAGAGACCTGGAAATTTGCAGGTAATAAAGTTTCAGTAATTTTAACATGAGATTAGAAAATATTTTTAAAAAAATCCCTTACACTTTTACAATTTTCTAGTGCGGCCCTCCGATAACATCCGCCGCTCCCATGAAGCGGCTCCTTTTATATAACAACAATTAAATCGCCTGAAAACACGCGGGAAAGCGGGTCGTAAAACCAGGATTAAAATTTTTTTTGACGGGAGATATATTGCAATTTTGAGGGGGTATATGGGGTGAGTTTGTTTGGTTTAGTTTAATTACTGTTTTATGGCGCAAAAATCAATTAATTGTAATACGCCAAAATTGTACGAAGTAAATTTAGTCCTTTTTTATAGTCAAAAATGGAACCCCAAGAGCAATAAAAAATTCCGTCGCAGGTAAACTTCTGGGGTAAAAATTTTAAAGATATTTTTTACATCTTTTTTTTATAATTTTTATTTGCTTTATTTTTTAATCACTGATGGAATTATAATTTTATAAAGGCATTTATCACATCATCAGGGGTTATGATGATGTGATAAAAGCATTTATCACATCATCATAACCCCTAGAGAGCGCGTCCCCTGGGCGGTGGATAGGGGAATGCCTCCTTCGGGTGGTAGGAGGGAAATGAAATACCTCCCGCGAACCAGGCAATGGCATTTTTTTCCATGGATAGTGCAATATATGGTGATAGTTTTGATGTTACCGCGGACGGGGCAGCCGACGCGCCACGTGCTGAAGTCCGGGCCGATGGCGAGAAGAATGCGACGAGGACTTTGAACATATTGCAATTAAATATAAATGGAGCTCAGAGGAAAACCCAAGAGCTATCTGATATCCTCAGAAAACACAGCGTGCACATTGCATGTCCGCAGGAGACAAAGTTAAACCCTAATCTGAAACTGAATATCAAGGGATACACCACTATGCGCAAGGACAGGAAGGACCGGGCAGGAGGAGGCCTAGCCTTTCTAATCAAATCCGAAAACATCAAATCCAGATCACATCATCAGAAATAAAATATTGAGACCTCCTAAAAATTTAGGTATTATTATCTAAGAGAGAAAGTTATTTTATTTTATAGAAATAAAAAGGCGTGAATATTTAAAAAGAAAAAAAACCCTAGCGCATTATACCGGGGGCTGCCGGTAGTACTATTGCTTCTTTTTATACTCACCAGATAGCAGCAGCACAAATGAATGAGGACTTGGTGGACATCGATATAAAATACGTGAAGTCTAAAAGGGGGGGAGGGGTCCAGCAAGTCAAAATAGCGACTCATTAGAACGAGTTAGCCATGATAATTGCGAATTAAGACCATTTTTTGGATTTCAACAAGGATTTGTATCAAAGCTTTTGCATCATTTTGTAATGCTAATAAGACGAAACAATAAAGTGGCTAGAACATATTAAAGAATTTTATTAGCTAAGAAGAATAAATATTACGTGAGAATTTGAGGGGGGATGTGAGGTCCAGCCTAATCTAACAGGGAGGGGTCCAGAATTAAAAAAAACCCCTCACGTTAATTATGTAATACGCGGACGTCCCCTCATCTAATCTTTCATGTTGCCATCTAGCGAGTATCGAGAGAACTAAATTTTACTAATATTTCGCTCTTTGCAGTAAAAATAAAAATACTGTCAAACCAAAGATACTAAAAGGGTCACGTGATTTTGACATTCTCGGAGGGGAGAAAGGAAGAAGCTGAGGGGCAGTTGACCGAAAGAGGAAGATACATATACTCCCTCTAACCTTAGTTATACCATCTATATACATAAAAAATCAGTATATTTTAAATAAAATAAAAAATACTGAAGCAAAAAATCACGTGACCCGTATAGTATTGTTGGTTCAACAGTAATCATTCGGATTTTTGTAAAGAGGGTTAGTTATTATAATCACCACATTAATAAATCTTATTTTTTCTAAAATCATTTAAATGAAATTGTATTGTTAACCTAAACAATTATTTTACATTTCCAACCTTAATCATAATATAAAAACAAATTAATCTTCACATTTAGAACAGTATTAAGATTACATTTGTTTTCAAAGTATTTACTCTATTCCATGTTAATAATTTACAATCATTACCTTGTTGTATTTAGCTATAATTGTAAATATTGCTCATCTGTGGTGTCTAAAAAAGTGTTTCTACTTCTCGGCATTAGAGTGTCACTTTCACTGTGAAATAAGAAGCAAGGCTATTTTTAGTAAAAGAAAATATATTAAAAAATCGATAGAAATACTTTAAAAGGACATGAAACAGCACAAAACATTTTTTCTCCTTAACAATGATAAGTTTAAATAAAAACATGATAATAAGTAGATGTAAGTTTTTCAAACTACACGGAAACTAAACACAAAGGGATGTTGCAAGATGGGAAACATTTTCATTCAACTGAAAATTTAAGAGTTTTTATTAAATAAAATTTTTTAGGAGATTTATCGGTTATACCTGATAAAATTAGAAGCAAAAACAAAAATTCTACAAAAGACTGATGTGTTTAACAATGAAGAGACTTTTGCTTAATTATTCTTAACAGAGGTTTTAAAATACTTTAGATGTTATAATTGTGCTATTTCTTTCATCGAATTTACATGAATACCCCATAGGCAAACATTCATTAAAATCAAGAAAAAAAACCCACCATCTTTACATTAATTTCAATAAAGTATGAAAATATATCATTAAAAAAAGGAAAAGCTTTTGCATTAATATGAATCCCCAGATCTCCAATTTTTTAAAGCATGGATACAAAATGATCATTAAAAAATTTTTGAAATAAAATTTGAATAAAGTTCATTATTCTATTTTAAGCATTAAAATAAAATTGGGAATATGTGTAGAACAAATTAGGAAGTTAGCAAAAACATAAAAGGTGTTAATTTCATGAATGTATGACTTTTTTCAAACTGATTGGTGCAGTTTAACACACAAGATGATTACTAAAAACATTAAGGTAAGAGCATAAAGTTAAAAAAAGATTAAAACTTTGAAAATCGTGCTTGTTTTATATCATCCTCCCTCTCCTCTGAAAAAAAAAACCTTATCAAGGAATATGATGACAATAAGATCTAAGAGAAAGAGGAAACGTTTTCAGATGATTCAAAACACACTTTGATTTGAATAATCTGAAAATGCTTCCATTGCTTTGCTTTGAATGAAAATATTAAGGACACTGTATACTGAATGTTCTTTTAATGTCTTTGATGTTTTAAACGCCATAATTATGCTGAAACTTGCACATTCCGAAATCAAAAGATGTAATGTTCTTTTCCCTCGGTTTGCAACATCCCTCTCACATCAGACTGCAGATCCCAAACAGAAAAGACTATAACAAAGCACCACAAACATTTCCATAAACAACACTCGGAGAATTCATCTCCTTCACCTGAGATGCTTAGTATATCATGTAGAGAGTAAGAGATGATAAGTTGTATATTACAAGAGAGAGCTAGAAAGAGAGAAAGCTGTGTTGTATAGCTATCAAAAGGACTCTGTGAGTGGAACAAAGAAAGGTTTTTATAACAAAATAAAAATCTCGTCCACTAACTTCTCTTGGTTTTCTAAAGAATAGTAAGTAAAGGGGTAAGTAGGAACACTAATTGTGCATTCCAAAAGGATAAACAATAGTGTTTCCATCACTTTATTTCAGAATTGGGAGAGAATAAAGGTTTAACAGGAGTTTTATTTTAATAGGAAAAAGCTTGTCAAGTAACCTTCCTTTAATGCCCTAGAAAAATAACTAAATATAAAATATCCTATTTCTAATTTATTGAAAAGCTTTAGAAAAAAGCATAGAAAGTATTAGGAATAATACTAAGCCAAACTTTGCTTTATTGTACTTTCTGTTGAATTAATTTTTTTCATCTTTCCAAACTGGATTCTATTCAACGTATATTATTTTATAGCCAATCTATTACGTAATATGATGAATAAAATTATAAACCAAGGTATCCAATTTTCCCATAGCATGCATAAAAGCTTTCTATATCATCAAGTTGAATTATGAGAAGATGGTTAATCAAAATAATATTTATGGGGAAAAACCATCTATTGACATTACCATTTTATCATCATACGCCTTTATAATTCTAATATTCATAATTTTGACAAAATTGGTCAGTGACCTTTTTTTAAAGTATTGTTAGGTTTAAAGAAGTAGGGTTTGGCTGTTTAGGTAACTTGCTTACAAAAGTTCCTAATACCCTCTGATATTTGGTAGGATAATATTAAAATCTTCAGATGTTATTAGTACTGTACTTAAAGGTTACATTACTAGATCTTGCTTTCAAATTGCTCTTAAGAAAAAAACCCCAATGTATGAACTATTCTACTCTAACAATGTATTACTTACTCTACTCTTACAATGTATTTAAAAAAATAAATACTTAAGCTATTAGTTCAGGTAAACCAATGTTACTGGATGGTAAAAAATCTTATGATTACTATGAGAAAATACTTGGAATCCAGATGGAAAATTTCAGAAAGAAAATTTAGAAGTACGGTTGAATTTTGGTTGGTTTATGTTTTATAAGAAATAAAACAACAAAAAAAATCTCAACTACAATTACTTAATCAAGATATTTTGATTTTAAAAAAGTAAACCTGCTAAATAACCTTTAGTCTGAGAGAAAAAATGCACAGTAATTATGGAAGGAAAATAAATCGAAATGCTTTTAGAGAGTTAGATACAGATGGCAATAATCGTTGTCTAAGTTTAAAATCAAAATGTGTAACTTCACTGATGTCATTCAATTCAGAAAATGTCTATATCAAAAGTGTTAAATGCAGTAAAAGTATCAAAAGAATTTACAAGAAGGAAATGCAAGGTTTATGTACATAAAGGTGAGAGTTTTGATAAAATTTTTTGTCACAAAAGAGTTAGTTTCGTTATGTGCTTGGGACAAATGTTTGGAATGCATTGCTAATTCGTTGTTTTTTAGTGCAGTTGTAAAACAGGATGATCATTTCAAAAACAACTTCACTTACAAAACACTGAAGAGAATTAATATGGTTTTTATGGATGGATTTATATATTTTGATGATGAAATTAGAATCTCAAAAGAGTCTGCAATAATTCTTGAAAATGAGGACTGATTCAACAGTTTCATAGCTTTGAGAAATGTTTGGCCATTTATCAGTCATATATTTTGCATACTGAGTTTATATATAAAATGGGTTTAATAAATATTAAATGTAAAGATAATTTGTCTTCATAAATAAAAAAAATGGAAATTATACATGGAAATGCACTGACAGTTAAAAATAGTTTTAAATTTTCTTATGTAGTACAACATGTGCACATAGCATGAACTCAAAATGAAATAATATCCTGATCAGATTTCTATGTTATCACACTTAAAAATTTCTTAGCAGAATATTAGAATATTGGATAAGCATAATATTAGATCATTATTTGGTCAACAGTTTTTATAAACCAATTTAAAATTTAATATTAGGGGATGTAGTTAAGAGCTTTATTCATACAAATCTAACAAAATTTATAAAATATAAAAGCTTATTTTCTTTCTATATATAAATTTACTAGTAAACTATACATCATGAAACATTTTTATAAATACCCATTTCTAAACTTTTTGATGAAAATTATTACAGGGTCATACATTAGTAGATGCTACAATAGTACCATTTCGTGCAATATTGTATAAAATCTGAAAATTTTTTACTACTTTCAGTCTAAGAGTAAATTAAAAAAATATTTAGGAAATGGAAAAAAAAACTTTGATTAAATGGCATTGAACAAGCTAGGCTGAAACACAAGGTCTTAAAAACATTTGAATAATTTAGATATGCTAAGGATTTACCAATGATACTTTTTGGGTACAACAGTTGAAAAATTTATAGAGTCTGATGAAATGTCTAAGAATAAGCATCAAAAAAGAAAGAGGAAGCTTATTGTATTGGCAACACAGACAATTGTCAAGATCACTTTTGTTCTCACTGAAAACAGACAGGTTACACAAACAGTTGGAATGATTAATATCGGAATAATATATTTCCAAATACAAAAATAGTGTTACTAGTCAAGTTGTTAAGGCTATGCCATTGACTAGATCTGAATAACAGTGACTAGAATCATTAAAATACAAATGAGCAGACCTGTATTGAGGAAACACTCTGTACTAAGGTATATTCAGAGTATCAATATCAAGAGAATGAATTGGGAGAATATTTAAATTACTATACAATCAGGATAAAGCAGCTTAATCTTCCATACATGTATTCAGAATTTGTGTTGAAAGAGGCAGGTAACTCATTTAATTAAAAAATGAAATATTTATTTTCTTAAACCAAAACTTTAGAAAATTCAGACAATTTCAGATTGATTTGCATCAAAAAGCAAGAATAAAAAAATTATATTGATAAAATAATTCAAAAAATAGTAACCCCAGTTAAAGCACTAAAAAATAAAATTCCCAAGAATAAAGTTGTTTTTTATAAGAAATCTAGACCAAATTTTTACAAATGAAAAACTTTATTATTATTTTTATTATTATTATTTAAAAAATTATTTTTAAAACCATTTAATGGAAAAATTTTGAGTTTAATTATGTTTTTAAAAAAAACTAACACTTGTAATCAAACAAGTGTAAAAAATTTAGAATATTGAAATAAACATTTATTGAATAAGCTACCCTCTCTTTAACTTAAATAGTCTATTTAAAACTGCCATAAACTGATGAATTTACAACTGTTTTTTGCACACATGAAATTCAGTTACAAGTCCATGAAAAAGTGAGGGGTAAAACATCCTCAATACAAGCCTGCAAAGATGAGCAAATGAAACAGAGCTACGATGCTTCATCAACAGACAACGACTTTGATATAATGGCAAGTAACGAACAGTTTGATTATTCCTTTTGGCGTTGGTTTGAAGTAAGAAAAGGCAGAATTTGACGCACTCAGTTTCGCTTCTTTTTCTTCTTTTTGTCACTATCTGTAAGGTCAACAAACATGGGCTTCAGCTCACGACACATTATCTGAAAGAAATTGGACTTTATTAGGACAAATCTAGCATTCAGACATAACTTGGTTAGGAAGTGATTCTATTGGGTCGAATCAAGGTTAGAAGATCTGTTCACTCACCTTTTCCTCGTCATCTGGCACACGTGAGATGAAGTCCAGAAGTTCGTTGTTAGGCACTGCATGGGGATTGCGCAACTTCTTGGTGAATTTGTTGACACCTGCAACAGACAGCCAGAGATTGGTTGATAAATTAAGTTAAATCTTGAGTTTACATTTCAGAACCCTAATGCTGAACTGAGTGTTTGTTAAACATATGCAAAAGACTATACAACTGAAGATTTCATTGCAAGAAGTACTTAAAAATGTTTTTCTTCTTCCTCCGCACTACAGCCTGCAACAGGCCAAGGCTGTTTCTCCAAGCCTTCCCCACCTTACCCTATCCCGTGCAATGGCTGTCCATCGGGTAACTCCAATAGTTTTGAGGTACTTAAAAATGTTATTTATGGTAAAATTGAAGAAAATATGAAAAATTAGCATTATTCCTTAGAGTTATTTTTAGACCAATTATAATTTTTCCTTAAGCTTCACCTACATGATATTTGACACAAAATCTTTTTTTAACAATAATAAATTCACTGAAATGGATCAAACAATTAACACTATTGACTTGTATATTTAATTATTTTAAACCTCATTGAATTAGGTTTAAAGAACAACTACTTTACCATAAACTAAACCATCACCCGATTCCACTTACCCCATCCCATTATGAGGTATCTAACAGGAATGAAGTACAGGACAATTGTTGCTAGCACTAGCACAAGGAAAGCTAGCCAGGACAGAAATGGCACAGTGAAGTTGAAAGTGCTGCAACAAAACCAAACCAATTGAAGTAACTATTCCTTACAATAAATTTTAAGAAAATTAAGTTTCATTTGCAGATGAAAAAATTTGCTTTGCATACTTTTTACATCGCTCTCCAAAAGAGGCAACTTCCCCGAGAATATTTTGCACCATAGCGGTTGCATCTTGAACTGCCTGCAGTTTCTCTTTCAGGGATTTCTTTTCTTCCTAAAAACAAAACAAATCCTCATATAGTGTAAACTCACAACTCTCAAGCAATACCTCCAACCGTGGACCGGTTTCGTCAAGTTGATGCTTGAGAGTTGTGAGTTTACACTGATTGTCCGCTTAACCAGCATTAATTGGTGATACACTCCTTTCAAATCCTCATATAGTTGGTTAACGTCAAAAACATTCATACTAAGCTTAAATTAACAATATTTTTGGAAATTGGTGTTTTGCAAAAAATAATCTACAAATCTTTGTTAACTTTAAATACTTGTTTTAGATACATTTTTGAATATCTGTTAATATGGCTATCAATTTTAATAGCCTACGAATACTAAGAGAAACTTTTGTCTTGAAGAGTACCTGAAGAGCTTTGTTATATATTTTGGAGCATTTTTTACTTGTCAGAAAATGCAAAACTAAGAATTTTAAGAGAAATCTAGGCTAAATCATTAGTTAATGTAAGTACTTTGCAATACAAAAATCTGGTCATTGAGTTCTTGGGGATTTACTTACACCTTTGTCTTCTCTGTCTTCATCATCTTCTTCCTCATCAAGCTCTTCAACCTAAAAAAGTGATTAAAATCAGAAAACAGGAGCATTTAAAATACGTGAAAATTTTTGACCACAGATATATGCTATTAAGTAAAATACATAAGATTTCTTGAAAAGATTCTTCATTTATAAAAGATTTGAAAAAACGAGTCACTTCTTTCTTGAAATTCCAAGACAACAGTACTGTAAATGGATACAATGAAAATACAAGGACTCACTTCATCATCATCCCTGGTGGCCAGCTGGCGTCCAGTCAGGGCGTAGATCACATAGTTTTTCACGTAGAGTATCAACAATGCCACTGGCAGCATGTAGAACTCAAAAGTATAAGTTATCACAAGAAACACCTAAAAGAAAAGGGATTATTTAAAAAAATCAGGAAGTTTAGAGTAGGGCCTGTCCAGACCTTTTGTGAAAGGCCCTGTATTAGTGAAAACCTACTCAAGATAAGCATTAAATTTCGTACTTTTAGCCAGAGAGTAGCTTTTGAGAAAATAGGGTCCTGTTTTTGGTGGTATAGTAAAATTTATAAGGAATTGGAATAACATTGTAAAATTAGGATATGTTTTTTGAGGGAAAACTATTTTGATGGTAAATTATTAAGTGGAAATATTTTGTGAGGGATCTGTTTTAAAGATAAAGTATTTTGTGAAAAGCCAAATTTCTCCTAAACACCCTTGTAGTGGTATCATTTCATATTTTTATAATTAAAACATTATGCAAAATGAAATAAACATTAGCTGCTAACATAACGTTTGTCTCAGGAGCGTAACGAGCCGTACTAAATGCGCATGGACTTTATTTTTGATATTTTTGGAAAATACAATAAAATAATAACTGGGGATTGAACCCAGGAACTGCCGCATGCTATGCAGGCACGCTACCACTGCTCCAGCGGAACTTCAGAGTAACTGTAAAACTTATTAAAATATCTTCTTTCTTTTTGACGCATGCACATTTAGCACGGCTCGTTACGCTCCTGAGACATATATCTACCATAGATTCATCATACTAAAAACTGTACAGTCACATTTGAATATCCAAATGAAAGAATATCATAATGAATAGGTTATGTACCACAAATGCACTGATACTACGAAGAGTAGATTCCCATAAGAAACAACTGTTTAAAAATCTAAGTAGCTCCACGATTCCATAAGCCATCATTTTCACTCGATTCACATTCTTTACAAATACCTAAAACACAGGTTGGTTATGACAAATTAGTAAACAATTAAAAATATCCACAGGGTGAACGCATCTAAAGCAAGGTCAAAAATATACTTACGGCTCTTTTGAATTTTTGCTCTTGTTGCATGTATTTATTTTCTTTAGGGGTAAATGTCATGATACTAGCTCTAAGCTATTAGGAAAGAAATAAGGACGAGATGTAAATAGTATCACATAACCATATGCATGAGTACTTAAAAGCAGCTTGGAATGTGAAATTACAAGCCTTAAAAGTAAGAATAAAAGTAGTTTTTCATTAATGTATCTAGCTAAACCCATAATTTTTTTTAACTCAGCTAACACTAAATAATTACATCTGGTGGACAAATATACCCTTAACCTCAATCCCAGTATGGTTTTTAAAAGTACTCTCTAAAAATAAAAAAATCACAATAGAAGTTATTTTTTTTCAAACTGAGCTCACATTTACAATGGGTAACTTAAGTGTTCTCACATAGGATTTAGCTTTTTTTTATAAAAGTGTAAAACAAGGGACCAGTTAAAATACTTACGGGATTAAAAAAGACATAGATTTCAAGGAGTATTTGACCTTTTGATCTTAGCCTCAGTTTTTTATCTTTGAGTACATACCACTTCTTTTCACCATTTCTAATCTAAAAGAAATATACTTTAAATTAGGCAGTAAGAAAATAACAAAAACTTATTTTCCTTGAAAGGATATTAATTTTTTAAGCTATATACACTTCATATAGGGTTTTGCAAATTTATATTTCTATGAATTTGCTTTAGTTTCATTGTTTTTTCTAAATTATTTTTTAGTCAATAAAATTTGAAATTGTTTTAATCTATTCACAGCATTATAATATATAAGGTTATGGAGCTTAAATGACTTAACATTAAAAATGATCTGATTTTAATTAATTACCTTCAGCAGTGGAATGTTGACTTTTCCTAAAAATTCACATCTCTTGTCTCTGTCTTCATCATAAACTGTGACTTCTAGGACAGAATGAATGTCTGTGATTTGGCTGAAAAAAAATTTAAAAAATACTAAACAAAATAAAAATAAAAAGGATACTGGTGTACATGTGCATGGTGGATAAATTATAATTACTGAAAATTTATTACAAATTTTCGTATTTTCATGTTTTGTTCTATGATTAATTGACTCCTTATAAATATTTTCTGGGGAAAACCCCTAGACCTCTCTATTCAATATGAAGATACTGATAACTGATAAAAACTTAGACAGCAGCTAATTCAATGATTCTGACCGAGCCTTATCATGATTTAAGAGGGGAGTGCTTAAATGTTAAAAGTTTATTTTTTAGACAAGTTAATAAAATAAAAGTCTTAAAATTCTTCTAAGAGGAGAAATCCCAAATCCCTGGGCCTTCCCCCAATATTCTGTTGCTGATGACGCACATGGGTTTATAAGGTAACTTTTGCTTGTCTAGGTATGTTCTACCATCCCGCATCTCTATCAATAGCCAGCATACTCACAAAGTGAAGATCTTGTTCCACTCTGGAGTGAGGGTCTTGTACTCGGTGTGCGTCTGAAGGCGAGCGTTGACGAGTTCCACCACACAGAAGGGGTCGCTTTTGCCACACAAGTCAGCTGCTGCCAGACCTTGTGCTTTGAACACTGAAACAAACGACGGCATGTGTCAAGGTTTCTATTAAATACATAGTATTTTTATAATTTGTAAATGTTACGGCAGAATATTACATCCCACTAAATTAAAGCATCGTTTAAATTGCTAATTGAGTTTTTTTTAACACTTTTTACAGAATCTGTAATAATTAAGTATTTTAAACCATTATTTTGGTTGATAGATGAACAGTAAGTTCAAACTAACTTCAATTTTATGTTACTGACTTGTTTATTGAGTCACTTGGTTATTACCAACAGTTATCTTTTTAAAATCACAATGAAGGATTAGGATTCTTCTCCAAAATCTTGAATTATAAGGGTTCTTAATTATCAAAAATGGAAACCTACTCAGGAAAACATTTGTTGAATGTAATTTTAATTATTATCCTTATTGAAAAAAAAACCCAGAGAAGCAATAACTAATTTATACATAATTGTCTAGATTTTTTTGTAACAACTGATCAAAGTAATTTCTGACGAGAGTGTTAAGAATATCTAAAAATAGTAATTGAAATGGTGCATTCACACACAATAAAAATGATACCTTTAACAATCAGATGGCCAATGTCATATGGTTCCTTGAATGTTCTATACAGGTCCTAAAAATCCAGATAAAAGGCTAGCTTATTATACTTCTTTCTAAGTAAAATATAAAAAAATATTTAAAAGGATAATTGTTTTTGTTACATTTTGTAATGGACATTTGTACATCACAGGTAGGTAATGAAACTAGGCATAAAAAAGAAGATGTTTTTATAACTTTGAAAAAAAATTCCATTCAACTTTTTCATTTCATCAAATTCGAGATCATATGCTAACTTAAAAGATAGTAACAAGTTTAAAAAACGACTTCATAGTTCGTCTGCAATTTGAATTCTGATACAAGAATGAGTAGTTGACATATTATTGGGGACTGATAGCAAAGGTTGGGGCTTATTGGGGCTAAGAAAAGTTTGAGAAACTTTGAAGTACAAATACAAATTAAGTCGACCAACTACAGGCAAGCGCCCAACAAGGTTGGTCCGGTCCATTTAACTCAAACCACCCGATTCCCAGTATCTGTCAATTTTATACTTGAATTCGTTAACCCCACTTGAGTTGATAATCGTTTCAGGTAATCCATTCTATTTGTCCACTACCCTGTTCAAAGAATAATACTTCCTACAATCCCGATTAGAATTTGCCTTGTTAAGTAGAATAGATATTGTTTTGTAAAGTGTTTGTGATTAGGAAAAACACAAAAGAAGTAAAAGAGAGGAACTTGCATATTTGGTGGTGAGGTTTCTTTGGGTGGCAGAATCGAAGGTGTAGGAGGCGAGGTCCGAGATGGTCTCGGTGCCCATCGTCCCGGAGATGGTGATGAGGAGGAACAGAGAACCAGCTCCATCCTCCAGCTCTTTCCATACAGAGTGAGTGCGCTCCTCTTCAAAGCCACTCAAGTCAATGGTGCACCTGGCATTAAATCAACTGTGATTACCATTCAAATATTACATGTGAGATGTTAAAAACAATTTCTTTTTGAAAATCTATGGTACTGTGGATTGCCTGTTGTGGTTGAGGGTTGAGACTTAGTAAATCCACATTAAAGAACTGTTAGGAATATTTTGATCTCCCACTTCATGAGGGAATCGAACCTTTAAGTTCACTGCTCTGAATCAAGGTTCGAGTTTTTGGATTTAACGTTGTTTTAGTGGCAACTGTTTTTCAGGCCGTATTTATGCTAATTACCTCTTCTGTAAAGCATAAATACGGCCTGCCTCGAACGATCGTGGCTTCTCTTTTTCTTTTACTCTTCTGATCGCTGCTTACTTCCTGTTTAAGTATTACTGTCTGCAGTAATATTTAAACAGGAAGCATGCAGTTTTCTTTTCATCAGTGACTTCACTAATTCATGTAGATCACATATGAGACTTCTACATGGTTTCTGAATTCGTTCCTAAATGGCAGCAAGATGATTTATACCTCAATGTTTAAATTTTAAGCTGTAGTGCTCTTGAAGAGAAAATACTAGCTAGATACAAGCTTCTGTAGAACATTTTTTATAGGTTGGTAGATATTTTCTTATTTTGTAACCTTCTAATATTATGACCATGTCTATTAATAAGTTCTAAACCAAGTGTTTTCTGTTAAAATGAAAAAAAATATGGCCCATATGGCCTCATAAAAATAACTAGGAAGGAGTGCACACAAGAAAATTTTTTTTCCCAGACAAATTATAGGGGCATTTTGGATGTATTTAGAAGAAAAAAAGTTTTTTAATTTTTTTGATGTTCTGGTGCCAAGAGGGTTGAACTCAAGGAAATTAAAACTTTAAAGACAATTTTCAATGTTCTGATGTATATTGCATTTTGATCGCAGAAGAAAAACTAAACAATACATAGGAGGAATGTTTAAATGCACACTTTGCGGATGGAAAAGAATGTTGGGGGCAGACTCCTATGTATAGTTTATTTTTAGTTATGCGAGAGGAATCAGTGATTTGTTAGTTTTCGTTTAACCTAATTTAAGATCAGTTTCTGTGATTCTTCTTTAGGAATTTAAGTACATAATTATATGATTGTTTAAAAAAATAGGAAGTAAATTGAAATAGAGAGAAAAAGAGCTTACCTGCCCATGAAGTCATCTTTCCCATGGAAGTCTTTGTCATACACAGAGATCTCAAGGACTTTAGGCTGGTCAGCATACACGTGAAGATTGAACTGTTCCAACCATTGAGGGTCCAGTGTTTTAAACATTACCTGTAACATAATGAAAAATTAATATAAAAACTCTAATATCTGATTTTTAAGGTTGAAAAGTACTGATTACATTTAAGATCTTTGTTGCAAATTGAAAAAAAAAATACACTCCCTTAAAATGATTTATTACCAAGAAATGAGCTCTTTTAAAAACCTCATATAGGTTATAATTAAATTTTAATGGACCAGGTTACACCATCAAGTGACCAGTCAACCAAAGAAGATTGCCAAATTTTTAATACTAACCTTGGATTTAAATCTTTCATTTCCTAAATTAAATTTGACATAGGGGTCACTAGTTCCATTTTCATCCATTGCCAGCAGATTCTTCCCTTCAACCAGCACAATAGTGACAACTGAGTCCCACATCTGAGTCTTTTGCCGCCTAATATTTGGACTGGCACTGGGGGTGTTGAACCCCAGACGCAGCAGAGAACCCTTGTTGAAGAACTGAAAGGGAGATATTTTGTTAGAAAAAGCTGTGTACAAGATTACTTATTATTATTCAGTGTCATGAACTAAACATTTTTTGATCAAGGAATGAATAGACAACTATTTCTTTCTGATCCCTCAAGGTTATACCTAAGAGATCAGTTATTATGATAGTGAACAATATTCATTATATATGTCTTTTTTTGTTTTTGTTAATATCATTGCACGATACTGTGTAAATGTGTCAGATGAAACTTCCTAGGAACTAAATGAAGATTCAATAATGAAAGCACACATACTGTATTTGAACAACTAAAAAGATAATGGTTGAATTTAATACACTGTAAAACTTATATTTTTGCCTGAAAAATTCCCCAATTCAAACAAAAACTATTTTAACCAGTGTTATCCTACCAAATAAGGCAAAAAGAAGATGAGATATCCTATAAGGATTGATTGATGGCTACTGATTAAAGGTTTTATGAGGACAAAAATTACATTCCTAAATTGAGACAACATCCAAAGCTAGATCAATGTTACCTGCTCCTTTTCATCTTGTGATTTGGGGATGAGGGTTAGAGTGAGGAAGATTTGGCCCCAGGATGGACTCGTGACATCCGGCTTTCCTGATTCAGTCAGTGTTACAGCAAGGTCAGTGGGCCTATAAAGAAGCTATTCAATCAGTCTTACCAATAATTTCAATAGGTTATGAGATACAGAGGTCTGAAAAAT
Organism: Tetragnatha versicolor; assembly: GCA_024610705.1. Taxonomy (NCBI): domain Eukaryota; kingdom Metazoa; phylum Arthropoda; class Arachnida; order Araneae; family Tetragnathidae; genus Tetragnatha; species Tetragnatha versicolor. The sequence continues at coordinate 1,750,322 of JANDEH010000019.1, forward strand.
TTAAGAAGCTTTAGTTATTAAATTCAAAGTAGCCTTACAGATAAACAACAAAATCAGTACTACGAGATAAAATAAAACTTTTGAAAATGTTCATTGATAATGAACATTGAATTGAATGTTGATTGATTGCAGTTCTGTCAAGACTGCATTTTAATAACAGAATTTTTAACAAATGAAGGAAACCATACAAAGGTTAATACAGTATTCAGAAAAAATTCACCAACTTCTTTTAAATGTAATCAAACGCTCATTTGGATCTTTATTTAATCTGAAGCTTGCCCTGCGATCACTTTCAATTCTTTATTTTAATTTACATGTATGTTGTTTTTATTTTATTTGTAATCACATTATAATTTTCTATAGGCTGCCCATATGGGTCTCTGACTCCTGGGCAACTCATACATCAAATTTTCTGTATTTATTTATTGTCATTAATTTCTTGTTTTTTATGTGTCTAATTTTGTATCAATTGTTGTTTTAAAAAAATAAATGTTCTTCTTCTTCAATGGTTTGTCTTAAAAATTCCAATACAAACTAAAAACCTTCAAAAACTCCAAATCAAAAAGAGGGAGAAGGGGCAAATTCTCACCAGGAGGTCAAATAAAATCTTAGGTCAGCTTATAATTTTTAGAATATAATTGTTTTTTGATGATCAATTTTCCACCAGTTTAAAAAAATGCATTGCGCACATTACTCAAGAGCAAGACAGGAGATTATTAACAAGTCAGTCATGAGAATTACTTCATATTGTCATTGATTTCAACATGAATTTGTAGTGAAACTTTTACTATGTGTCTGTATGTTAAGTGTCCTGCTCACAAGACGAAATAAACATGCCTAATTACCAGTCTAAGAAATTTACCTATTTATAAGTAGAAAATCTCACAATAGAAGTTACAGGGGGAGGTGGGTCAGACCAGAACTCACTTTATATAACCAAGAGAGAGGGAGGAAGAGGTTCAAATTAGGAAGGAACACTAGAGGCAAGAAACTATTAGCAGATTGTGCTCCCATCAGGGATAAAACCCTGGAACTGCCACATGCTAAGCAAGCATCCTACCACTGCTCCAGTGGAGATTCAGCAACTTTAAAACTCATAATAACATCTCCCTTCTTGGGTTCTTCCCTTCTTGGGTTTGATGCAGGCAAAACGTTTCCCCTTGGCACTAGCCTCGTGTGGAAAAAAAGTCAGGTTTAAGTATTATGCTGAATTCGAAAATATATCAAAGTCTAATGACTGTTGTATAGCTGTGACGCTGAATTTAATGGCTGCTGAAGGGTCAATGGGATAATACGTAAGTACCAAAAAATCTCATGAAATTTATTGGCACCCCTATGAGCTACAGGACTAAAACCGACACTGTGTGCTCACCTGTTGAGCTCTAGGTGCGTGAGGTCAATCTGCGCAGCTCCCATGTAGTCGTCCTGCAGCGCAAAATCGTAGTCGTAGACCCGGATGTTGAGGGGCTCGAACACGTCCTCCACGGGGATGGTGAAGAACTCGTCCCAGTAGGGCTCCAGGGTGCGGTTGACCGTGCGGCTCTTGTACAGCTGCTTGCCACTGAGCTTGAACTTGACGTACGGGTCGCTCGTGCCTGACAACAACATTCCGATTCAACAACTTGGAACAGCTTTAGAAAGAGTTCAGCCTCCATTTGTAACCACAGTACCCATAGCAACATTATTAAGTGATGTCAGCATAGATTATTATGGAGATTCAATAGTACTATTAGATCTCTAATAATAATCTACCTACTAATTATTATTTTAGGATCTAATGATAATAATTAGATCTCTATGGTTGTCAGTCATCATTTGAGCTGGGGGTAAACATGGTGGCTGGAGAACTCTTTCTTAAGCTGTACCAACAATTTGATTCTTAAAAACTGGGTTTACTGGGTATTTTGCAGTCACAACATTCCGCAAGAAAATTTGATATTGAACTTGATAGGGAGGGATCCAGGTGCCACACATTTACAAATAGGAGAATAATTGGTACTTTTCAATTATACCGGCACAGGCTATAAAGTCGCAACACCAACGCAACAACGTTGGTATGCAACACCAACGGACGTAGGATTTTTTCCGGCGACCGTGTGCTGTCCCCAAAGAGTCTGCCTAGCGAGATTTGCGCTGGTATAATGGAAAAGTACCAAACAATTATATAAATAACCAACAAAGTTCAGATCATCAGTGCATTAAAGTCAGATATTTTATGCTTGTCCTTTGCTTTTAATGATGTGTAAGGACTTTTTTATGCTTAATACTTATTTTATTCCTTAACCAATATTGTCTGTTTAAATGTTTGAAGACAGCATCCTGTGTGTAGAAATTATAAAAAAAAGGTTCAGATAATAATTCAAAATCTTGTCGCAAAACACAGAAAATTGACTCGTGACCAACAGTTAGGGGAACACTTCCTTAGGATCTGTCTGCAACTTGTGCCTGTGTTAAGAGTTCATTTTTTGTGGGATTTTAACATTTTTGATTTAAATCATTCTCCCTTAACAAGCATTAAAAATATGATGCTCCAAATTTAAATTGAACTAAGTGCCATTTTGAGAAGTATAAGCTCACCACAAGCATCTCTGGCCTGAAGATCTTTACCAAAGCGAAGATGCACTTCCAGCAGGAAAAAGGGGTGCTGCCGCAGAGCTGCATACTTTTGCTTCAGCAGGCCGTCTTCCTGAAGTAAAGAATATGGGAGTTAATCTCAAATAATTTAGTAGAAGAACCAATTAAAAATTTTTTAACAGTCCATCATTGTTTGACTTAGCCTGCTTGGAACACAGAACATAGTGAACTTAACTAAGATTTTAATTTGACAAAGCATATATACTAGGGGTCAATCCAGAAGGTGGCACAAGCCCCTTGTATGCAGGGTTTTCATAGTGAAAATATAGGACATTTGTGCCCAAAAATAGAGGACAAGTCAGAAATTTTTTAAAATGGTCAGATCTTTCTAGTTTAGATACTGACAAATTAACAAATTAAGTTAAAAAGTATGGGACAGGAGTCAAAAGAATAAAATGGGATAGTTATGAACCCTGTAAAGATGATCAAGTACTACTGATCCAGGATTTTCTGCCAGGGGCCTGTTTTAGGAATTTTGTGAAATTAAAGGGCTTTTATTAACAACCTCAGCATTCATAACTTAAAAATAGCCCAGTCTGGCAAATTCCATTCTAAATTGATAGAAACACATTTTGAAAACAATTTTCAAATCACTTTTGATATTTGGACTTTAGTGAAGATTCCGTTTTAGGGAATTGGAATTTTGTGAAGGGTCCTTAAATGGACCAATTTTCTCTCTAGACCAGGGATGGCTAATCTTTTTCGATTTGTGTGCCATTTCCGCTTTATCATTTTCAGGTATCTAATGTGCCACTTGTTATATTTATTTTTAAAAATCCTTTTTAAACCTTTGGAAAACGAAATCTGCCTTTGATTGGTTGTTAGTCTGGAACAGGAGTTTACAACTTACAAGCACTTTGAGGCCCACAATCCAAAGCAAAAGTCTAGTGCCGTACCACAAATTAATCAGGCTCCTTTTGCATATCTGATATATTTTTCGGGGGAGTCTTTAACATGGAACTTTTCTATCAAGGGCGGGACAAATATTTAGGGTATATATAGATTTATGCACCAACCTTTTTCAATAGAGAAATCCAATTGTAAAACTAGGGACTTCCTTCGGAAGAGTTTTGTAAATATCCCCAAAAAAATCATGTTAATAACTCATATTTGGATGTTTGAACCTTCCTAATGATGAGTTTGATCTGATACCCATAACTTCGTATTGCATCAAGGGGGAATTTCAGCGTATACTACTTCCCCCAAATTTCAAACTTTCATTTTTTTACCATTAGAAAACAACCAAAACTACTCCATAACCAAAGAGCTAAATTGGGATATTTGGGGGTCTTCCCCCGAAAATTTTTGGGGTTCAATTCCGTTAGAGTTCCTGCTAAATATCGCCGTTTTTTTTAACGCTATTCTATTCAAATATCGACATATTTTTCTGATTTTTATTGATAAACTGAACATTTATTGGTCTAATGAAACATTTTCAACTATGACTTTGAAATTAATTAGCAATATTTCTACTTTTTGGCTTTTAAAAAACAAGATTTTAAGGTATTTTTTGTGAATGTTGCATGCCGGTGAAATACCAATTGCATGCCACCCATGCCATAGGTTCACTATAACTGCTCAAGATGAATCAACTTTGGGTAAAATCCTAGGAGCCCACATCCTTGGCGACAAACCAAAAAAAAGCACCAAGCCAGAATAAGATGGTGCCAACCATATTTAGTGTAAGTGTATCAAAGTAGGGTTACCAAGATAGCGCAATTATCGCCAACCACGCCAAGGGTGTGGGCTCTGCTAGGATTCAACCCAACACCCAACTTTGATGTTTAAAGCTGTAAAATTCTTCAATACAGTTTTTGGCACAGCTTCAATAAGAGTCGACCAGCTGCCATGTTTATTCACAGCTCAAATAGAACTATGTGGTTGTGTATCATTTGAACAGTGCGTAAACATGGCAGCTGTTTAACTCTTATCTCATAGCTGTTCCCAGTTTTTTTTAACCCGGGAGGACGCGCGCTACTTTCTGTTACACGGGAACGCGCGCGGGGTCTCTCAGACCCCACAAACCGTTTTCCGTTCTAAACGTTCAGTGCATGCAAAATTTTTATCACGGATAGTTTAAATATATAATTTAATTGTTTAATGTGCATTATTAGTTGACTGCTTCCTATTAGGATATAATATAAGACTAGGAAAACAGGAAATGCAATGGAATGTGAGCGGAGCTAACGAATTTCTTTGGCTTAACTGAACCGATGTTTAATTTCTAAAATCCATTATTTTCTAATTTCTTCTTTTGCAAGAAAAATTATGGATTATAATTACCTCCTCCTTACTTTTGGAAACCTCTTTGGCTATTTAACTCGCACCAATCCTCACAGTTTTGGAAGCATTTTCATTAAAAACAACAACCTAACTCGGAAAATAACATACCTACTTTATTTAAACTTCATGAGGTGATAGGTGGAAACCTTTTAGGCAGCTACACGGAGTTTCATATATTTTCATTAAAAATTAGAGTTTTTATGAAGGTTTATTTAAGCGTTGGGGTCTCGCAGACCCCGCGCGCGTCCTCGCGGGTTAAACAGAAGTCCTTCAGTTGCATGTGTAACCACAGCAACACGATTAAGTGTTGTCATCATTAGAGCTCTGGGTAAAACATGGGAGCCAGAGGATTTCGCTAAAGCTGTATCCAAAAACGTTTTAAATTACAAAATGCTGCTGCCCTTAAAAGGTTCTAACTTGGATCTGCCCCTGACACATAATTTATTAATAAGTAGAGTTTAAATTAGTTTTAAAAGTAATGGTAATGTATTAGCCTATCAATTAAGATACATATTTTTCTTCCATAATTTGGTCCCCCTTTACAGAAATTTTATGACTGGATAGTCGTTATCCACTGTGGCAGATCTGAGCCCAACGAGAAGTGTATGTTTCTGCAAATTGATTAAAATATGGGTACTTTATTTTCTACCGAATATTAATGAAACTTCTGTTTACCAACAAAAGGTTTGGAGAAGTGTAGAGCGTGTTGTTGAATGAAAATGTACCAACCAACCAACCAAGCAGTTGTGTGACGTAAGACGTCACAAAATCAACACAAAACATATGTTCTTTTCTTGTTTTGGTATGGTTCTGAAGTTCTGATGTTCTGATACTGTTTACTATTTCACACCTTTTGCGTTGCTTGGATAATCAGCAATTAATATTGTTCTCGGTTACTTTTTATTCTGTAAAGTTTCAATAATGGTGAATTATCGGAGCTGTGCCGTACCTTTATGCAAAAACTCCACAATAAAAACTCCTGAGAAGATCTTTTTCTTCATGCCGAGGGATCCTGTTCGACGAAAGAAATGGTGCTCGGTTATGGGACGAAATTTAGGTTCGGACAAAAGTAGTCTTTATGTATGTGAAGATCATTTTGATGTAAGTATTCAAAATCATACTATAACAATACATTTGTAGTAGAAATAGAGAATAATTCTGACAGATTGACGAAGTTATATTAACAGTGTTTGGAAGAAAGTTGTGTTTACTACATTATGGATTCAGAACAAGAATATTTTAAATAAATTTGCTTGCATGGCTGTGCAAGAACATTTTAGATTGAGCTTTATTTTCAAAAAATTGAAATTATATTACATTTTTAGGGTAATATTCCATAATCGAGGTTTTCGCCAAATGTTGCCAAATTTTGGCGATGACCATTTTAATGTATGTAATAATGTTAAATGTTGGCGAGATTTCCTCCACGCTTTAAAATACGATCTCGCCAAGTTTGGCGAAAACCTCGATTATGGAATCTGTCCCCATTTTTATAAGGAGTAATAAGTTTTATTGTACTAGTTTAAGAATTTATAGTGTAGTTAAATTCTTTGCACTACAGCTTCAACAGGGGTAGAAGTCGACCTATATTTTAAAAAACATGAAAAAAGGGTCTTATATATCATTACAAAATATAATCCTATATTCCATCAAACGACCCTACATTCGAGTTCTAGTATTCAAAGTTTAAATTTAATGTCTTGAATATCCTTGAAAAATATTTTTGATACTTACTAAAGGCCTAAAATTTTAAATTTTAGATGGCGTTATAATTATTACAGGATGTTTACTGATCATTCAGAAGTCTTAAAAACGCATCACAACCCAGATTTCTTCTGAAAGTTAATGAGTATTCAATTATTCTTTGGGTTTTACTGGTTTTTCAGATTCAATGAGGGCAGAAACACCACTATTTTCGCTCACAGTCCCGAATTTTGTGTCTCATGTCGATATTCTCGACTTTAAAACTTGGTTTTGGAAGTTTAGTTTACATGTGTCCAAAATATAGACAGTTTTAGCAGGCATAGGAAAAGATCTACCACTCAAATTGCTTGCTATTATGTAAGAAAGCAAAGTAGTTTGATATTATAAAGTATTATTAAATAGTTTTTTTATCTGGAAAACAGTCTTAAAACATCTTTTCTGGATTTTTTTAGATTTTAAAATTACTGGCTTTGTTGGCACAGCTTTGATAAGTCAACCAGCTGCCATATTTACCCTCAATTCAAATTAGATCTATGTGGTTGTGTGTCATCATTTGAACTGTGGGTAAACATGGCGTCTGGTAGATGCTCATCAAAGCTGTTCCAATTTGTTTTTTAAACAAGAAAAAACATTTTTAAGATTATCCAATCATGCATTTTTACTTTTTGCATTATAGATTAAATAACTATGGTTTTACTAAAAGTATTTTTTAAATTAAATACATTAATTTTGTTTTTAAAGTTCATTTGTTTGAAAATTCATTAAAGTATTTAGTTGCAATATGGTTTGTCTCGTATTCTAGCCAATTTTTGTAGACATACAAGTAAACTTGTGGCTCTAAGCCTAAATAGTAAACACTTAAAACTGATGCAGAAGTGTCTTTAGTCCTGTTACCAAACTATTAAAAATTTATTTTTGTCCAATATATTTTTTTGAAAAATCCTATATATTTTTATTTGGTCACCTCTACCCCTGCTTCAATAAGTGTCTGCTCTTTGCTTCAAGTTGGAACCGTAGCACTGTGATCTTATAAAACCTAATTTATCCATTTCTTAATAAGGGTGAATGTTTATGATATTGATTACATTCTACCCATAATATTCAGAAAAAGTTACAAATTTAAACATCTAAAGAGAAATTCTGGTTTAGCGATTGCCGAATCTCTCAAATCTTATTAAATTTAAAATAATTGGCTATAAATCGTTGTATATAAGGTGGGTACTTTTCCGTTAGCAGGGCACAAATGTCGCCAAAATGAACCAAACGCGAGCCAAGTCGTCAAGTGAAGCAAATGACAAAACAGTCAACGTCGCCAATTCTACATTATTTGGGGATTTTTCGCTTGCGCCTGGCTAATAGAAAAGTACCATAAGCAGGGGTCATTTAGAAAGAAAATGGGTCCGTTTTGAGACAATTCCAGAAATGAGATTAGCATGGCATGTATTTCTACTATTTAAAAACCTGCATTATAAGTGGGCTTGCTAAACTGCTGATATTTGTTTCTTCTTTGTTCCCATGCAATGGACCATAGTACCACTGCCGCCTTTTTTCCAAAATGGGCCCACCATCTAGAATTATGTTGGCCCTTAGGGCTAAGAATCCTACACATTTATTCTTTCATCTTTAAAATAATAGGATCAGGTCTTGATCAATTTCCAAGTTATGCACTTTCTTTTTCCTTGCAGATTGAAAAAGACATGGACAATTATATTCGATACAAACTTCAAGGTGTCCGAGTAAGAATCAAGAAAGATTCTCTTCCACATATATTTCATTGCCAGAACCAGAAGCCAGTTAAAGCTCCTTCCACAGTTAGAAAACTTAAGAGGGAGCAGAAAAAAATCGTTGAAGAACTGTCGCTCCTATTCGCTCCTGATACAACGCCTGAACCTGCTGCTGACAGACCATTCACTCCAACAGATAATGTTGTGCTGAGGATGGATTCCTTCTCTACTCTTCAAGTAGAAAACGAGTCTCACTCCCAGCTCCCACTCCCAATGGTGACCACTCCCAGCGAGGCCATTTCACTGGCCAGAAGAAAACCCATCCCGTGATTGTTTTTATTACTTGCAGTAGCTACATATAAGACTAGATAATCAAGTAAATTTTAATCATGAAAATCCCCCTTCCAATGAGCTATTCTCACGTTTTGAGATTAAATTTTATTAAAATAGTAGATAAAAAACCATAAAGAATGACGTTTACATCAAGTATTTTCGTAGCCTAGTTTCTGAGATATAAATTTTTGAAATTTCGTTTTTTATTTGGGCGCAAAAACACTTTCGAATCGCAAATCATGCGCTGTGAGGTCAAATCCAATAGAAGCCCGTTTTCTGATCACGTGGAAACAGTAAACACAATGGTTTTCATGCGCTGTGATGTCATATCCAATAGAAGCCCGTTTTCTGATAACGTGACTTTTCTGATGTTTTGGCAAAAATAAAATTGAATTTTAAATTATTTAAAACACATTTCGGAACTTAAAAATCAGAAATTTGGGAGTTTTAAACCATAATGTATCGAAAAAGTATAAAATCAAGCATATCCCTCACTCATGCAAATACCTCATTCAATTCACTTTCCATATCAGCTCGGCTAGTAAAATTAAATGCTGCTGAAAAAATTGAGAAAAGTAAGCTATGGCACTATGAATGCAAAAAGAGATGGGAAATTTTAGAAAGATGGATGGAAAGTTTGGGATTTGACGTCATCGTACGGTGTTTTCACTTAAGCGTTTTCAGTCACATGTTTTTTTATCGACTTTTAAATTAATATATTTAATTACTTGTGTATTTTTTTTGAAAAATTGACTAGATATTTAATTTTACCATACAAAAAACCATACGGGACACTTGAATGTTTATGAAAATCTGACACATGCAACTTCCTTATTGTTAACTTTAATTTAATTATATTTACAATAATCTCCTTGCATTTTTTAATGTTAAGATTTTTCTAGAAAAGGTTTCTCTCTGTGTAATTTTTAATGTAACTTTTCTTTTTAGCAAAATGGTTGGATGTTCTGCAGTTGGCTGTAAAAATAAACCTGAAGAAGGATATCGAATGAAAATCTTTCCAAAAGATCTTAAACGGCGGAAACTTTGGATATCTAATGTTAATCGTCAGAATTGGGAGCCTACCAAGTATAGTTCTTTGTGTGAAGTAAGTTTCTATTTTGTATGTAAAATCCATTATGTTTTGTAGGGAATAAACTAACTTTCTATATGTGATACTAATTTTTATGATTCTAAACAGTTTGAAAAATATTATTGAAAATAGGATTTTTACAACTCAAAATTGCATTTTTGACATTAAAATTTTGTTGGAAAAATTAAAACTCACCTTTGTAAATTTTTCCCCAATATAGTATAACCTTATTGATTAATTCTCAGAAGAAATATGAAACCTTTCAAGATAGTCCTCTTTTTAAAATTAGTCAAACATGGTATATCGGCTTAAAAAGGCGAAATTCACAGTTCAATATCTTATAAAGGACTGAATGAAAAATTATGAAATTTTAACTATAGATAGCCTTCAACAAGTAGTGAAAATATCATGAGCAATAGAGATATGAAGCCTCGAAGTTGCCTTGAAAGCCCTATTTGTTGCATATATTTTAGGGTGTCTCAAAAAAACTTTGGTTAAAAAGGAATTAAATTCTGAATTTCCCCGAAGCAACAGCCTCAGGTTATGTCATTTGGTGTTAAATTGATATTTTAAATTATAGAGGTTAGTGAAATAACAATAAAGAGGCCTTTCACCTAACTTTTCATGTGAAAACTCCTTTTCTACAAAAATGCTCGTTTCTCGACGTTTGCCATCATCTGAGGGAACTCCTTCAAAAAAATTCGAAAGTTAATTCTTTTTGTCTACCATAGTACGTAATAAGCCTAGTGGATATATGTCTCGATATTTTCATGAAATTTTTTTTAGTGAGTTCTTCATAACGTTGACAACACTTACTGAGGTTTTTGATACATCTCCTTTAGTTTTTAAATAAATTTTTTTATTTCGCTGCTAGGGGCGCTGTAAGTCATCTCAATGGATTCTCAAGGGTCACTTGCCTAGGGGTAAACCTTCCGTGACCCTACGATACGTTGGTTCCAAGTAAAAGCCGCGAAACAGACTTTTGAAACACCCTGTATATAACTCATGGGAGTTTTTTCTATTTTAAAGTTCTAAAACCTTAGTAGATATTTCCATTGCCCCATTGCATTCCATGTTAACATGTGTATAAATTATTTTTTTATGCATTTTTAGGTTCATTTTGACGAAGATCAGTGGGAAAATAGTACTGACAAGTATGGCAGGAAGATTAGAATAATTAAAAAGGATGCTGTCCCTACTATTTTTTCTTACTCGCCAAATATGATAAGCAGCCCTACGTTGGATTGCCATTCTGATGCTCATGAAGAAGCTAAGCTATATAATGATTTGGATAAAGGGAAAGGAAACAAGCAAAATCCTGATTCAACTGTGTTATCTATTGTTATGGATCTGGAGATAGAAAATGACCAAAAGTATCTTTTAACTTTACTGTCTAATGATTTGGATATTAAGATAAGAAATGAGGAAAATCCTAATTTAACTATACTGTCTAAAGAATCTGATTTGGAGGTAGAAAACAAGCAAAAGCCTAATTTAACTGTACTGTCTAATGATTTAGATCCAGTAAAAGGAAATGAGCTAAAGCCCGATTCAACTAAAACGTCTGATTTCAGTCAAGAGATAAATAAATGGGGAAAAGCCTGATTTAATTTGACTATCTAATAATTTGGATGTGGGTAAAGGAAACGATCAAAATTCTTTTGCTGGGCTAGAAACAAGTAACTAGTCTTCTGAAGATTAATAATGTTCTGACTGGAGAAATTAGGGGTTTAAAACCGAACATCGAAATTCCAAAATTAGGAATTATAAAAAAAGATCATAAAGAAAAAGAGAAGAGAAAGAGCAAACATATTGCACAAAAAATCTTTAATGACGATGAGTTCAAAGCTTTAAAATATAAGCATAGGATTTACGATAAATGGTCTGATAAGACTTGAAACATCAAGGGCTCTCTCTACATGTGGAAAACGAGGCTACAAGAAACATTTAAGTCTTCAATATCCATTACTTTTTGTAAGAACCTGTTAGAGGTGGCTGCAGAAAATGAAATAGCATAAAGATGGTGTTACAAATTCCTGATACAGGAGGGATCTAAGTCATTTTTTGTCTTGTACTTTTTAAATGTTGTGAATAATATTTATTCATAATTCTTAATAAATAAAAAGTAAAAACAATTTAATGTGTTTTGTAACTTTATTACCAATGATTTAAAATTGTAAAATATGGTTAATAGGTCACTTTTCCAGTCTGTGTTAGAGAGAACTAAAAATAACCTCTTATAAATACTAATATATTTAATATTAGTTTTACGTTTACAAAAATGGAACACAAAACTTTAACTGTATTTTGTAGTGTTAAGTTTATTGAAATTGAAAAAATCTAATTCACAATTTTTCAATAATTTCACAATAATTTTTTTATTAATACAAGCTCTTTAAAACGAGCACAGATTCAAGGGGGACACTAAAAGTGCTTTCTCCTCGAAGTAAAAAAAGAGGGCTGGAGGAGCAAAAAGATAATAGAAAAAGAGCACATTTGGAAAACTTTTGAGCTTGACGTCATTTATGGAGCACAAAAAAACCATTAAAGTTTTGCTTTTAAATTAGTAATTTTTAAAACATCCCCAGTAAAGTTTGATTAGTAATATTTGCATCCAGCTAATCCTTAGGTACCAAAGTAAAGTACAATTATAATCATTAAATAAGATCCCATTTTTGTAACTATTCATAAATTACAGATTTAGTTAAACCCTAGTTTATTAGTCCCAACATTACTTATAACCAGTGTTTTTCCTAGGATTTTTTGGGAGGGGTAAAAATACTCCTTGACTATTTTAGGAGGATTGAAATTCATTTTTGAGGAGTTAATATAGGAAACAGCACAATCCCCATACACAAAGACAAATTTTCTTTAAAAACGCTTACTTTTTAATGGAAAAAATGAATGAGGGTTTTGTTTTTTAAGAGTTGTAGCATATGTTAAGCATTAGTAGAATTGTTAAACATTATAAATAAAATTATTTCGCATTAAATATTCTACAGTTGGTGTTTTGAGCAGATAAAACAATTCGATGGGGCGCCATGCATTTTTTGAAGCTAAACCTTTGTTAAATATTCAAAGCGTGAAAATACGCCTGGCTAGTTTTTAAAGCGTATTTTCGATTTTCAATGCATGAAATACGCTCTCAAAGGAGTTGAAAATATCTCTGCTTATAACTATGATTTTGAGATTAATGAAAGACATAAATAAATTACGATGCATCATACTTGTAATTCTTGGCAAACTGTTATCCTTTTGACTAAATTCTGATTCCGCAAATTCCCCTGCAGGCTCTTGTAGTTTAGTAGAAAAATTACTAGGAAACGTTCCCAGACTAAACTCACCGAAATGGACGAAAATTTTACAGGGATTAGTTGTAGACTAAAGACTTTTACTGTGAAAAATTAGCTGCGGAATTACGGCGGAAAAACTGTAAAAAAATTCTTAAAAATCAATCATTTTTAACGCAAAATGCTACTCAACTAGACGAGAAGTGCAGAAGAAGCTTTGAAATCTTAAATGAACTGGAAGCGTTTTCTCTGAAGCAGTTTAATGGCCTTATTCACTGCCTGACCATACCATCGGTTAACCCTTAATGCCCCAAATTATTTTCCTCATCCTCATCCAAAATATGTCAAGTTTACGTAACTGCAACTATAAGTAAACTAAATTTGGCCTTACATGACGAAAATTGGACGAATTTAGAACATTGGTAAGTGGGGCTTACAAGTTCCGTCGGGACATAAAGGGTTAAAGATGGATTCCCCCAATCAGAGTAAACGAAAATCCCGTTTTTTTCATTAACGGCAGTATTCGCCAGTAGGAAAACTAGTTCTCCAATTAGAGGTTAGAATACAGGTTAACCGCCGCGCCGGTCAAGTTACCGGTAAATACGGTCGTTAGCTGCTGGTTAAGTGGCTGTAAATCAGTCATTCAAAAAAAGGTTCATCAAATGCACGCCAAGTCGCCTGCTAACTGAATAGGTTTGCAACTCAAAAAGCCCAATTTTCAAAATTAATTTACTCCTCTCCCGACCAACTACAGGCAAGCTCCCAACAAGGTTGGTCCGGTCCATTTGAAATTCCGATGATTCAGGTCCATGAAATTTCGCAGCTAATTTTTTCACAATAAGTGTTTTGTGCCATCTTATGCCTGTAAAAGTGATCTTATGTGTGTGGGTTTAGCATGGGAAAGTTGCCTTGTTATAATAGTGTATATGAGGTTAATTGGAAATCCAAAGCATATATAGCGGAGAAGGGGGGTGCTCTTTGAAGAAATCTACAAATTCGATTTTTAAAGTAACTCATTTTCGGACATTTGAAATCCTAATGGTGGAACCCAAAGAGAACCCCTCTTTATACGTCACGGGAAGTTTGAAGCTCCTATAACCCCCATGGAATACCAATAGTTGTCTCAGATTTATTAAGTTTTCAACTTTAATATTTCAGAAAAAGGTTTTTCAAAAGAAATATGTGTGTCATGGAAGAGTGGAGGGACCTTGAAAAAGGAAAAGAAGATTTTTGGAAACAAGGGCGTAGATCCCGGGGGGGGACAGGGGGAATCATCCCCTGCAATAAGTAGGAACATTGTTCAAAAAAACTTAATTTTTAACTTTTGAGGGAAACCGAAAGTTTTCTGAAGGTGTTTCTTCAACTTTTAATAATATAAAAGATGGTACCAATGTAACCTAACATAAGAGGATTTAAAAGAGGCCCCCTGATTTAGAGCACTATTTAATTTAGAATAGGTTTAGGCCAGTCCTGTGATTTAAAGGGGGTGAACCCCCCTAATTTTTTTAAACTAATGCACTAATTATTTTTTTGTTTTTTTTCTACGTAAATTAAAATATTAATTTTCTCCTATTCTTCTCCACTATTTTTGATCTGATATTAATCTTGATATTCCAGTTACCCATGGACGAGCAGTTGCTCCTTTGGGATAGTTATTATGATCAGTGTTGTATTCTTATGTGTCTTGTTCTTGTAATAAATTGATTTGATTTGAATTAAAGCATAGAAAATTTGATACTGAAATTGTGTAATCATATAACACTGAAAATGAATTTGAATCTGTTTTAAATGTCAAATTAAAAAAAAAATCTTGGGGAAGACCCCCTGACTCCCCCTCTTAAGTGAAGTTACCCAGTTCACGAAAACGTGGGAACAAATTTATTTGTTGATCATTGATCTAAAGATCATTAAATGGAGGGGGCTCAAACGTGAAAAGGGATTATTTTGGGGGTAATTAATCAAGATTCTATAAAATATCTGGAAAGGAATCTCCCGAATCTTTGTGTCATCCTCTCAATTTTCAAGAGTCAACGACGCCAATGTTTGGGAATATCTTTTACCATCCATTGAACTTAGTAATGCGCATCTGAACTCGTCTGTCAAATTGCATGGTATGCAATAGGTTGACCCCTCTGCTCTACTAGGATCATCCCCCCTGATGGAAACGGCCATGTATGAAAAGTGGCGGGAAGCTTACCTTGAGCTTTCGTCTCATACTTCTGGTATTCCCGATCTCCAAGGGGATCCGTCGTCAGTGACAGCGCGACGGCAAAGAGTAAACAATAACAGACACCGTGCGAAGTGCCTCGGGGACCAACTACGCCCACTCGACAAAAATCGCCCTAAAATCGATCGGCCTTGGTGTTTGTTGTCTCTAAATTACGTCGCGATTATGAAAATGTCTGTGGTTCTGTTTGTGAGGGTACCACACCTTTTACGAGGACAACGTTTGGGTTTTCCCCTGAAATCGGGTTCCTGTAAGTTGTTTTTCCTTTCAGCACCTTTATTTCTGTAAATGCTGCTTTTCCTTTAGAAGAGTGTTGTTGCACTGAAACTAAGATCCCAAAAAACAGTAAATCGCAATTCGCAACACATTTTTAGATGGAAGGCACTTTCTCCTGAACTTGCAATATATTTTACGTGAAACTAAAAAAAATGTACCTATCGTTCAAGATTTCAAGGAAAATATTTAATGAATAAACTTATAAAGTGAATGTAGTTGTATGCGACAGCAAGATTGAGTATTTCATACAACTTTATTCATAATTTCTGTGATGAAACTTATTTTTAAAGTACTTTAAAACTTCCAAAAAGTTAATTTTATACTCATTTTAAGGACGCAACAATATTTTTCCAAATAATAAATCCAAACACCGTGTAAAACGTATTGCATTAATTACATAGAAATAAATGTGAATGTGACTATGTCCTTTTAAAAAAAATAACTCACTTTTTATATTTCTTTTTAGTTATAGGTAGACTTGAAGATGGCTTCATTCAGGAGATCATGCTTTTGAAATTAAAAATAATAAACAATCATTTTTAACTATCAAATTATTATGATTTTTTCTAAACGTGTGTATGGGAGGAATTCTGACCATAAATATAAACAAAGCAAAATCCCCCAGCCCAACTTCCGATTTTATCAATTGACCAATCCGAACGCGGTTATAGATTTTCCAAGCTACACGTGATACGAGCAAAAACCAATCAGACAAGAGTATGTGACGTACTGGAAAAGCTGATGGGTGACAGAAAATTCCTCCCATATTCTAAAGCCCCCAAAAGTTTCTAGCTAATGCGGAAAACGTCTTTAAACATAAAAAAGTAAAAAAGCAAAGAGAAAACCTTTTTACTGGGTGAAGTTCCTAAAAATTTGGGAAACCTTAAGCTAAACCACTAAATGCAGCCAAAACAGAAAAGGTGGAGGAAATGAAGTTAAATTGATTTTCCTCCTTCTGAAATATAAGTGCTCCGCAACTTGGTTAAGTGCCAATGCTATTAACGGAATGGGTATAGCAACTAGTGACTTGCAGTTAAACTGATCAGCATTTAGAGTGGCGTTTTGTGACAGCAATTACCGGGACAAGCTTTCGAGAGCCGTGCTTGCATCCCACCTCGTTCACTCTTTTGTCCGAAATCATTTCAATTTGTAACGCGATTAAGAAACTGTTGCATGTGTGATATGGATATGGCATTGACGTTCAATGAGATTTTCGAGAATTCAAACGTTTAGTTATTCTCTTTGGTTGAATGAATAATTTCTCAGTTACCTTACGGCAGAATGAAACTGGCCAGAACATCTTTTCGTAAAGTGACAATCCAATTTCACATCGTAAGGTCACATAACAGCGAGGAAGTAAAAGTATGACGTTGTGGCCGGTTGACGATTTTGGCCGTGACTTGTACAACAACAAATGAATGTTTTAACAAGTTCCGCCCAAAGAAAATATACACAGAAAGAACAAGTCCGCACAGAAAGATTCATTGCGCGGAGTAGATAAAAATGCCCAGATAACTACACCTTTCTGACAACTTTTATTTTGCGATTAAAAACTTTACTATTTCATTCCACAGTGAGCGCTGTGAAAATGGATTATATTTAACATCCTATTGGGCAAACACATCCATAAAATCACTTTTACGTAAACCTTTTTCAGGTCAATTCGGCGATCACAGCTGTGATTGGCTGTGACGTGTTTAATCAATCTGTAACTTTTGGAGATGCATTATGGAATTCTAGGATTGAGACTTTATTTCTCCGCCTCATGTGACGATAGACAAGGGATGCGTGAGTTTTGTGTGATCTCAGCGACACCATCCATGGCCCCTACAAGGCATACCCCACGTTTTTTTTTATTTCCATTATGGCAATAACGGACTATGTTCTGGTAATCTGTGGGTGAGGTATAGTTCTTTGGGCATTTTCCCATGCAAATAATCTGGCTGTGCACTTGTCAAAACACCCTGTAGAACTGACTAACGCCCGACGAAACACAGTCAGCTAAAATCATCGAGTGACTAATTAAGATCCTTATGAAAAGAGGAGAAGAGAAAGAAGAGGACTTCGAGAAGAGATGTACTGCAAAACCAACGATAGTAAAAGGGTCACATGATTTTGACAACACTGGAACTAGTATTTCGGAGGGGAGACAGGTGGACGTTGATCGAAAGAGGAAGAGACATTTGCTTGTACATAGAAGCAAGACCCCAACTATCACCGGTTACCCAACTATCGGCCGTGCAAAGTCTGTAAAAATCACGTGACCGTTTTACGATCGTTGGATGAGCAGTAGTTGACTACTCTTGTAGCAGAGCGGTCGAAGTACTCCTCACTGACAAGCTTGACAGTGGCCGGTTGCAGTCATCTCACCACAAAAGTAGTCTACTACATAGCCCCTCGAGCGAGTCCTCATCTTTCTTCCCACAGTTTGATCAGGGTTGGTGGTTAGTTCGATGGAAACTCACCTGCGGGTCGACGGAGCTGGCGATGCCGTCGTCGGTGTCTGCCCTGCTGTATGCGCGTGGGGGTCCCCTGGCCGGGGAAGAGGAGGCAGATGAGTGGCGGTGTAGAGTGGAGGGGTCGCTGTAGCTGGGCGCCTCCCCGGGCAGCAGCGTCGCGTGGCAGGCGTCCACCCCCGAAGCCGCCGCAGACGCCAGGTCGCTGGCCGACACGTTAGGGTGGCTGGCGCACAGGCGCTGGTTGTGGAGGGCGCTCTTGCTGAAAAACAATGAGCGACATTAATGAAAGACTATAGAGCCATGGGCTAATGAACCCTGGTCTAGAGGCAATGGGACTTTTGATCTCTGACTTATACCAGGACGTTAAATTCTGGCTTCTGACCCTGGCAGTGGCGTATTTAGAAATTTATTTCGGGAGGGGTCAACAATTATTCGCCCCCTCCCAAGCAAATTCATTACGTCCAATTATTACGTATTTTGAAAATTTGAGTCTTAAAAACTGGTTTTCAACTAGTTTTGGTATACCTAGTCCGAAGTTTTGATTTATATTTTTAGATGGATTTGCATTTGGGTGAACTTAATATAAAAAAAAGTTGAAAATAATAGAGTTCCAAGTAGAAAAGGGGATCTGAGGGTCCTCAGAAAATTTGTAGAAATTTTTGTTAATGAGATAATAATGTTAATAAATCAAAATAATGTTAATGCAGAGCCGTAGCCAGACTTAAGTTTCAGAAGGGGGGGTTGACTTTTAATTTTCTGCGGTACGTCTTTACGAGTACTTTTATGCGTTAAGTTTTAAATGACTTAAAAAGTAAAATTGGTCCGAGGGTTTTTCCCCCAGAAAATTTGAGAAATTTGTCCCTTTAAAGTAGTGTTTTAGTTCATTTTAAGGCCATTTAGATAGCACCTAAAGACACCCGCTCATTGTAAGCGGTAGAATTTTCAAGGAAAAAGAAGTAAGCGATTAAGTTATGAGGGGGGTTTGGGGGTCCTCCCCCAAACAACTTTTGGAATTCTTCCCACCTAGAAGGGCAATTTGGTTGAAAGTTTTCAAATTGACCCCCGGTGGGGTGTGCTCCCCACTTTGGGAAACACTGGTCTAGAGGCTATTAGCTATCGAGTCCTGGTTAAGAGGCTTTTGAGGCTTGGTCCAGGGGCAGAAATCACTTGACAGCTTGACACCCTGTTCTAGAAGAATGCTTTTAACCCCCTAGTCTACAAGCAATCTTTTGACCTTCTGGTTTAGAGGAATTTTGCTGTCGACCCCTTGTTTCTAAGCAATGTGATTTTGACCCTAGTCTACAAATTATAGACTTATGACTTCTGCTCTAGATGCAATATGCTTTTGATCTCTGGCCACACAAAGCATTAATTAAAGAAGGGCTAAAACTCAACTCTAGAGGCAATACTATGGTTATGACACTTTGCCATAACTCTTTGAGCCCTGGTCCAGAAGCAACAGCTTCTTAACCCCTTTGTCTGAGAGGCAAACTTTTGATCTTTTGATCTAGAAGCTTCTAGCTATTAACTCCACAAAAGGCCAAGGGGAACTTTTCGCAATCCGTAACACTGCGCCTGCTTCAAACCCTAAAAGGGAGATGTTATAATAAGTTTAAAGGTACTGAATCTCCACTGGAGAACTTAGAGAAATTTCAACCAATCAGAGCAGACTCTGCTAAAAGTTCCCCCTTGGCACTAGTCTCTTGTATCAACTCCTAGTTGGTTTTTGAGCCGTGGTCCAGAATTTATTCTTTTTAACCAATTCTTTGCCAAAACAACAGTGCCTGTTTAGTTTTCTACCCACTCACTCCCTGTTTCCGGTTAACATAAATGGTTTCACTAAATCTATATACTTTACCCTCACATATCTCTATATTGAGCATAAGGTGTTTTGTAACTTTTATTATATGATGCTAATGTTGTTACCATTAACTTAAAGCAGCGATGCCCAACTTAAAGCCCGAGGGCCATATGCGGCCCGCCAAACCTCAGCTATAGATACATATGACCCGTTTATATGTTTTGGCATTCGCTGGCTTAGAGAAAGTTTCAAAAATGTCAAATTTTACAGCATGTTTAACGGGGAGCAAATACTGTAAAAATACTACGCAACTTAAATGAACTTAAAAGGTTCTCTTATCGATGTTAAAATATTTCTACATTCATCCAATTGTTTGTTGCACTTTTTATTTTTTTATTAAGAAAATTTAAAATCTCCCAAATGCTCCACAGAGTATAACATGGGGCTTACAGAAGTAAGTTACAAGCTCAAATAAAAACAGTAATCAGTACAAAACAACAGAATCAAAAAGCACTTTCAACAAAATTAACAAATAATGTAAAAGTTTTTCTATTGGATATCATAGAAAAAGAGATACTGGCCAATTGATGCGTATTTTTCTCAAGGCCAATCTCAAAATTTTTTTTGGGATGAAAATTTAGAGCAATCATAAAAAATATGATGGACATCTTCACCAAAACCACAGTCACAAGACGAAGAATGAGCCAAACCAAAACGATGAAGATACCTCCTAAACCCTCCATGACCAGTTAGAAATTGAGTTATTTTAAAGTTGCATAGAAATGAGCACAAGACATACGATGGCCAATAGTCGGGAAATATTTCCTTGTTAATTCACCCTTCTCTGAACCACTCAGTGGCGGCTCGAAGGTAAAATTATAAGGGGTGCTGCTCCGGCGGTACCAAGTTCGCAACGCATTTTAAGTGATATAATGCCAAATAGTATTTCTATTAAAAACGTGGAAAAAATCAAATAGAAGAGATGGGAATAATATAAAATTTCGATTTCATACTTAATAAGCATTAAAAAACTATCGGCGCAAGTTTAGAGGTGCGGATGCGCCAAGTTTTTAGCGGTAAAGATGACTAATATGGTAACCCTAACTAATGTTAAGTGAATGATTTGGCTCCCAAATGTGCCGCTAAACAGCCAAAATTCGCCAAGCATCCGCACCTCTGAACTTGCGCCTATCTCTTACCTTTATTTAGCTGATTATTACGAAGATGAAGATTATCAAGCGAAGATGAACTAATATCTACATTTCAAATTCAATTTGTTCATTATAAAAAGAAATAAAAACCTGGCTACAAAAAAGTAAACATAAATCTTTAACTTGCCGAAACATCCGACCGAAAATATTTTTTTCACTCTGTTGAAAAGAAAAAAAAGAAGCTATAAATAAAAAATTTAAACAGTGTTGGAGTTATAGAGTGAGAAAAGCTAAAAAGCAGTGATTTATTAGTAGTAGAAATCGTATTTTTCTTCTTCCCGCAGTTTTTTTTTTCACAGCTCCCTCAAAAGAAAAAGCTATCATTCTTTTGGTCAGGGCTGCTGAAAAGCAGCCCCTTTTCTCCTAACAGATTCGCATGCTAAATTCTTGATATTTTGATTTGATATGATAGAGCTAGGGCTAGGGTTTATACCATACCACGATTGGTAAATCTGAGGGGGCTGATCGACCTGGAAAGAAATCTGTTGGCGAGACGGCATAGCAGGGAATTATTAATTGAAAAAGGATTGCACAAAGATTAAAGGGGGAAATGGATAATTTTTTAAATATTGTAAAGCAAATAAAAATTGGAATTTTGGGAAATTTTGGTTGGGGGTGCTGCAGCCCCGCAGCCCCTATGGACGAGCCGCCACTGGAACCACTGTATTCATCTGACCAGGTTTCTATAATGCTCTCCTTCATAATCCTTTTGTAATATGACTTCGGTATATTAGCAGGTTCAAACTCAATACTTTACGGCCGTATTCAACGGTAACTTGACCGGCGCGGCGGTTAAATGACAGTCAAGCTTCTGATTGGCCTTTAAAGAAGGAAAACTAGTTTTCCACCAATCAGAGGTCTGACTCCCGGTTAACCGCCGGTCAAGTTACCGGTGAATACGGCCGTAAATATGTTGCGGACTTACCCAAAACATCTGCCCTTTCATTTCCAATCACGCCTGTATGCCCTCGAACGAAAGCATTTTTAATCGTGAGGACTTAAAAATTCCATCGCAATTCTTCATCCAATATGAGCATTTATTCCCGCCTGTCAAAACATGAGCAATTTAAAGCATCTAATTTTTATTTCCAATTTCTTCATCAAGTATTTTTCTACTTGAAAAAACCAGTTAATCCAAAAAAGATTAGGTTTCTTAATTTAATAAACTCCCCTGAATTCCAAATTGAATCTGAACTTCTAGGACAAAGAAATTACTAGTACCCCTATTTGTATAGGAGTCAATCGAAAGCTTATTTCTTTTAGCACAGTGAACTGCATCTCCGCCATTTTTCTTTTCAAAAGCAAAGTGGTTCTCCATCAAGTAATCCTTTAATTACGATAGTTTCCGGTTTCGGTCTCTCGTTACTTCCGGCCGTGCTAGCCGTTGCCACTTGCAGGAAAGAAAATTATCGATGTGAGCGTGGCAATTTACTCGGTCATTTTCATTCACGTCGGGTTTTCGGAATGTGCCATTAAATAGAGAAAAATAAAAGATATTCTCCACACGAAGAAAATGCGATAGGATTTGTACTATAGCAGTATATGGGTGTCGTGACTGCAGTTTTTTCCCTTCTATCAGACTTTTAAAGATCTTTGGTTAAAATCAATAATGCATTTCGAAGCTCGATTTTTAGAACCACATCTAAAATTAATTGTTATTTTAATATGTCATTAAATAAAGTACTTTACTTTTTATTGATTAAGACTTTAAAAATAAAGCAAAGTACCTTACTTTATTTTACACACAATGCTTTATTAAATTCAATAAAGTACCAATAAAGTATTGTGTACCAAAACTCTTTTAAAGAAAGAGAAATAATTTTTTATTCACTGAAAATCTATTTAAAAAAGCATAACATGTTTTGGTTGTTTTAATACCACCTCTCTCTTGACTCTCTGAACCTGCTGTGACAGGAATAAAATCAATCCTATTTTATTTTAATCTTATTTCATCACCTAGCACGCGATTCAGTTGACGGAAGGTCGGATAATTCTAGGAGTCAGTAAAAAAGGTTCTACTGTGCCTAATAATAATTATGAAAATCTTTTTAAATTAAGAACTTCACAATAAAACACAAAAAACAATGAAAAAGTACTAAAAAAGCATTATCGGATTTTCAGTAAAAATTTATGACGTAGAGAATTTACGTTGTTCAAGAAGTCCCGTACGTCACATATAATGACAGCCAAAAAGGAGGAAATTTTAGAGAAGAGAGTATTTTGAACCTTAAATTAAAAGATAATTTAAAGACTGTAATAAACATTTGGAGAGAGCAATACCGAGGAAATTTAGTTCAAAAATCTGAAGCAACCTTTCAAATAACCACAAAGTGCTATTACGAACACGGAACACGTGAGACTGACCGCAAAAATACTCCGTTCACAAATATTTCCTATATTACCGACATCCAAAATAAGTCGAAAACAACAAAACGATTCTAAGAAATTAGCGCTCTGATTTTTATTGCCTCTGAGAAACGACTTGATCTGGTGGCAACATGACATCTACTATACATGGCAGATATCAGCTTACGGAAAAGTCTAGATCGTCACAAAAATAGTTGATCTCGGAGCGTTTACTGTAAGGGACCATTCCCAAATTTACGTTTACATTTAAAAGATTTTCTACACCTAAGTTTTGAATGACAATTAAATGTTCATTCTGAATGGTACGTTGTGCGTGTGGTAAATCCCTTGAGCTTCCGAAAGGTTATCTTAGGGGATAACTGCTTATTAACCCCCTCCTATAATACGTCACAAGATGGAAATTTTAGAACAATCAATTATAAGCCCTATCTATAAAAGGAGAAAAGATTAGTCAGATAATGGATTCTCCCACTCTTTCCCTCAAGCATTCTCTTATAAAACAATTAGGTGTTTATTTCACTTACTTAGTGACATGGAGAACCATTAGAATTATCTGGGAAGGATTATGCTAGTTATTGTGATAATATCAGTGAAGTATTGAAAGGTTCAAAATAAAGTAATATTACTTAAACGCAATATATATTGGTTTTCTAAAAAATCAAGCCCAAATTTAAATAAGAACCTTTAAAGTTAAAATATTAGTAACTGCGGTAATTACTCTTAAGCTCAGTTCCCATGTGATGCGGTTTTAAATCCGCAAGCAAAAAACGCTCCCCTACTTTCCCTACGTTTTTTGAAGAAGATCGATCTTTCCTTTTACAAATAGATTCACAGGAGCACATGACGAGAAGAGGCCAATCACAGGCCTAGTTAGAAAACCGCTCCTAAATCCGCTTGTCCGAAATTCGCTCGCTTTTTTTCTTCGTCCATGTTCAAGAAGTGAGGCAAATTCGCTTACTTTTTTTGGTCACGTGATTCTCTTCGACCAATACGAAATCCCCATCAAGCAATAACAGCACAGCATCCATTTTTATTTTGATGCTTCGTACCAGATCATGATCGGCTATTTTACAGAATTTAAATGATACATCCTAATAATGATGAGATAACTACTAGAAAAGTTTATAAAATTACAAAAGTATCATCTTTGTTACGATGATCGGCTTCCAGAATACAAGGAATAATTAAATAAATAAAGCAGACGGCAAACGGCATGGGGAACGAGAATTCTGGAGATAAACGGTGAGTTGATGTCTTAAAAGGATATATTTAAATTCGTAAAAAAACTGTAGATTAAAATGATTTTCTCATTTGATTTTCTGAATTATTAAACTCCTCCAGGTGTAAAAAAATAGACCTTTGATTTGATAGAACAACAATCTGATTCTTCCCTCTTCCCATGCCGTCTGTGTTCTGCATTTTTTGCTTTTTCTTTTTATTAAGAGGTCATTTTTTTATTATGATCCAAATCAGAAAAAGGCCCAACTACTTTGAATGTTTTGAGATCTACTGTAAACTGTAGTATTTAAAAAAGAATGTAAATACATTTTTACCATGATTTGGATTGATACCAAAGCTAATATTTTCATCAGAACATGTGACAGAATAAAAAAATATCGCTGTGTAAAATCGGAAATTATTGATGTTCTTCATAGAACGGTTCTTAATATATTTTCAGTGAGATAATTTGTTTTATTTTTTGTTCTTGATTAAAATAACTTCCATTTCATACAACAGCTTTTGTATTATATGAAACATTTTCACCTCGGAGCTTCTCGACGTCTTATCTTGAATAAACTTTAAAATATTAGAAGTAATGATTTAAGAATTGATTTAATTTAGTGGATGCTACAAATTTGATGAAAAATGCAGATTTTTAAAACTTGATAAAGTTGTTAAAAGTTTGAAGTTATATACTGTAAATTTTGGCGCCAATACAAAAGTCGGCAAAAGCCAGCGACCTCTAGTGAGCGGTTTGAGAAACAGATCGGGCAAAAAAGCTAGGGGAAAAAATCCTTGAAAAACCGCGAACGGTTTTCGCCGGCGGATTTCGCTGGCGAATTTACAAACATGGGAATCCAGCTTTAAAGAAAAACTATAAGAGGGAAACAAATGCATCTTATTTAACATTTTAACAGTAAAAAACATTTTTAAAGTGTGTCACAAACATTTCAACTCCCTTGCCATATTGACTCATGCTTACAGAATTCCTCCTCCCCTTCTCGTGAGACATAATTTGAAAATGACCCCTACACTGATGATCCTCGCCAAAGGGAATATATTGATTAACGACAATTTTCATCATGATGAACCCTTTCTAAATCGATAAAAAGGAGTGAAAAGACATTAAAATTTCATTCCTACATGGAAGAAAAGCTGAAAAAAATCCGAAAGAAGCTACAGTTTCGGTCAACTACCCATGAAATATATTACTCGATTCTTTATGCTTTGGTGCTTTTTATGTTCCTGTCAAAGAAATAAAAAGACCTAAAATGAAATGGGATACAGATGGTTTGCAGGAATGGAAAATGTGTTTTTTTTCTTTTGAGTTATTGTATCAGAAACAAATGTAATAAGGGATTGTTGAAAGAATTGTAACTAAAGCACAGATTTTCCAGAAAGGAGGTTTGGTTATTTTATAGTCCTTGGATATGAAAAATTGATGTCAGGAATCTTGTATCGTTGTTACTTTATTCATATTTTACTATAATGAATGAAAAATTTTCAATTTTATCAAAATTCTCAATACAAAAATTATTTACCGTTGATTTTTTTGTAAAACGGGCAAGAAACAGACATTACAAAAACAGCTTCCCCTTTAGTAAAATTTAAATATGCATATTTAAAAATTTTCTAGTTAACATGGGATAACATGGAAAAAGAAAGAAAATTATCAAGATTTGTTAAAATTACTTATTTATTTAGACATAATTAAGACAACTTAAAGATTAGTAAACTTGAAAGAACTTAAAAAAACCAACGAATAAATTAGCGAATGAAATCGAAACTATGCGAAGCCACTTTGGTTTCCGTCTAATCAATAAATTGTTGAACTTCCGCTGAATAAGGAGGGGGAGTGCACAAAACAAAACCGAATCTTCGGGAAATCTCCATTCATCGCGTATCCTGCTGCAGGGAACGACACTTGAGCACGCGCTCACCCCAAACGAAACCGTTCGGAAGAAGAAACCCCGATATCCGAGAGAAAAATGAAATGATGAGAATCAAAGGAATCGTTATTATGTCATTCGAAATGCGAGGGAATCGCACGCAAAAAAGCGTTTGATGCGGAAGGTTTTTTAGTTTTTATGGGAATACTAAAATGGGCGACCAACATGAAGGGAATACGTAAATTGGATTAGTTTTCCATCCATAAACAAAGTTCTTTATAATGTGATCGATTTCAAGAAATAAGCGTAAATATAGTGTCATAATAAATCGTGAAATTAAAAACTGTTTTGCAATAATCCACATTTGCAGTTTTAGGATTGTGTATACTACTGTAATTAATAACAAATGTGGAAAAACTAAAATCAAGAAAATAAATCTGTTAATAAGCCATCATCACTACTATTCTTTACACCTATGTGTGTGTTTAACTATAATCTAGTTATTGTAAGTGGTAAAAGAAATATGATGCGTTAGTTAAAATATATCCCAATTTTCCCTCTAATTGGAAACCAGTAAACAAGAAAAGACAAAAATTTATACTTAATTCTCTGGGGAATGAATATTTTTCATGTTTTTCAAACTACTCGTAATCTTTAATTATGTTTCTTTCAAACAGGTTTTTATTTCTCAATTCTTGCTATAAAACAATTAATATGACCAATATTAAATCAATAATGAATACCTTTATTTTCGTAGCATAATTCTTAAAAAAGCTCATGGTGAATCTTACACTTCTATAAAACAGGTACCAAAAGCTTTCCTAAAATAAAAAATTTCTATAATATCCTCTATAAAAGGAGAGGATACAGATCGCTTTAAATTTTCCCTCCAGAAATGAGAGCCAATAGAAGTTAGAACCCGCGCATAAATATTCCACTAAATGAGAGATATTCGAGAAATTCCGAGCAACCCCCAATCATACTCCGCATCCATAAACCTCTCGCGGAGCCATGAAATATTTCATTCGCAGACATGATTTTATTAATGGAAGCAGAAGCCATTCCTCTTTGCGCGAGAGCTCTCGCAAATTACCCGGAGTGTTCTTCTGCCTTGGAAAAACAGGGCAGAGATTAATTGAGTGAAGCGCATTCTAATGGGGAAGAAATGGAAAATGTATTAGATTAGATGTTTTAACGTTGGAGTTTATTCGAATATGAATTTCTTCTTTTTCATTGTTAATGGAAAGTGAAGAAGTGGATATGAGACTATACGCTTCTTATGTTGATATGTTGCCCGTAAATTTCAAGAAATTTATCGTAAAATGTATTAAGCTGTGTTGTTAGTTTTAATTTAATTAGTTCAAGTTATTTTCTATTCCAGACAACAAGCCATGGACTGCGCGGGAAAGCCATCTTACGCCTGTAAAACGGTTTTTACTGCGAGGGTTGTCAAATGGCAGGAAAGCTACATAAGAGTGATGACAGAAGGTTTGTAAAGATGATGAAATAAACCAACTGGAGATCCATCCAAAGGTTTTTAAGCGGATCGTTGACTTTTATACTGCAATATTTTGCGAAAACAAGCAGATTATTTTCAAATACCATGTTACTCATAAAAAAAACTCTTGCTCCCATCTGTTTAAAACAAATTTAATTTTTTGGATCAGCAGATTATTTTTTTTCTGGTTCACATCGGAAAACGTTTTTTTAAATCTAGGCCTAGATAACCGCCGATATTTTAAAAATACTAAATTCTTATTATTTTTGTCACTACAAATAAATCGACACAAATTCATCTTTAAGCGTAGGTAACGTTAAAATTAGTAATTAATAAGTTTTACCTAATATTTAAATCAATTTTTTTAAAGAAAAAAATGGTGCGAAATTGACATTAAAAAACAGACTAAACCTAAAAACCGTAAAGTTGGGCTTAAAAAATCGGGATTTCGCCAACCATTTTCGAATAAAACGAAAAGATCTTATTATCTTTTTAAAGGAATTGTGGTAAAAGTAGAACACGTTCTACAAAAACTTTTAACCATCAGGAAAGAACGTGATTCACGTGAAAACGGAGGACACTCTAAAAAAAAAAGAAAATAGTTTCATAAAGATCTTACAGTAGTCTCGTAATACTGTAGAAATCTCGTCGTTTCATTATCACTTAAATGTTCAACAATTTTCAATATTTTTCACTCTTCTAAACACGTGTTTAGAAAAATAAATTGAGGGAGTATATTTTATTAGTATTAAAACTGGAGTGCTTTTTAATTATTCAAAGTAAGAAAACAAAATTATACAGTAAACCACATCATGGTGATACAAAACTACTCTTGATACTCTAGATTCCCAGTAATAGTTCGGAGAAAAACACGTATTGTATCATTTTATAGCTAGAAAAGCTAAAAAGGTTCGTGCTGTAAAATAAACACTGACAATATTTTAAACTGATTTTGCATTTTAATTATTAGTAGATAATAAATTAAATTGGTAGGTTAGTTTAGACCCGAGAACAATACCAAATTTTTAACATGGAGAAGAACGATTGAATCAATTTAATAACATTCAAATGTCTTCATTTATAAAGTTAGATAGTAACAGTTGCGATAGAAACTTATAGGGAAATATTTTTCTTATACAAATCTATACTAAAATCTAAATAGCCTGAAATCGCTCACATTGGTTTCCTACTCTAGTGGTCAGTGTACCACAGGAGGTTCATGAGAACCTGTGAAGTGGTTTCGGGATGGTACCATTTTAAGAATAGGCTGTTAAATGGGGTTTTAAATGGAAGAGAGTTAAAACAAAAGAGACGGATATATCCTTTGAACATTATCTGTTAAATGGTGATGATTTAGCCACCACTATTCAAGGCTTTACAATAAGTCTGCCCAAACTTTTTTGATTTCGAGGAAGTCGACCAAGAATAATGTATAACGTCATATCCGGTTTAAGCATGGAAAAGTTTAAGGAAAACAAGAAAATAGTTATTTGACCATATTTTCAGTCTAAAATGTAAAAAAAAATACGAATTATGCATATCGAGGCATGTATGTGCCCGCTGTATAATAAAATAATAAATATTTTATCATATATGACGTCACATTTTAATCAAAAGAATATGCGTCGTAGAGGTAAGGTTCTCCGAACATATTGATGTACAGCAAGGGATTTGATTGTACAGAATTTGGGTTGTTTTATTCAAACACCATGCATATGATACGGTCAAAACCGTAATAGCCAATCCTGTGAGAAATTGGATGATGCGTTTTCCGCTAACCACCTCACTATAAAAAAATACGATACGTTACACAATTAAGTGGTGTAAAGAAATTGCCACCATATCATTGGGAGATGTTACTCCGCGATACAGAGGAACCCCCCACCTAGAATCGGAGGGAGATCCCACTGTGACTATGTTTGAGATTTCTTTCCATCACTCACGGCCGTATTCACCAGTAAATTAACCTGAGGTTAAACGACAGTCAAGCTCCTGATTGGCCGTTGAAGAAGGAAAACTAGTTTTCTACCAATCAGAGCACTCCCGGTTAACCGCCAATTAAGTTACCGTTGAAAACAACCGTTACAGTATAGGGGAGAGTGGGGCTATTTCGCACATGGGGCACATTCGGACGGACGGCATTTCCCCTAGTAATTATTAATTTAAAAATCTGAAAAAAATACCAGTAAATGGATGCATGACTACCACCTCCTGCAGGAATTTTCAAAGCCCTGATCCATTTTGTTGTATACGTACTATAAATTTGCTAGCGTTAGAAGCAGCAAAGTAAATTTTCTTGTCATTTTGTTGGCGTAAAATATCAATCAAAAATAACTCTCAAGTTGACATTCAGCATTTTATTCAGTTGAGGCACTACTAAAGTAAGTTTCTAGAAAGGTTTTATTTCCCTGCTTCATTTATAAATATCTTGTTGGGACGTGGTAAAGGCTCATTCAGACTGTTTCACTTTCACTGTTCATCGCAGTGATTCATCGCAGTGAAAGACTAGTTCAGTGAACAGCTCTGTTTCCACTTTCACTCTTCATCAGACTCGTTCACTTTCATCGGTTGTTTTACCAGGTTACTAGATACTATAAAGACTTCGTTACCATGGCAACCTATTACATTTACTTAAACTAAAAATACTTTTTATGACCATTATAAGTTTTTAAAATGTATCATCATTAAAATGTTAAGCCGGTATTAGATCAATAGTATAACTTTAATTTTAAAAAATTAAAATTTTCCTTGTTTGTCCATTTTATATAGAATATAACATAATGACAATTAATAAAAATAATCAACTAAATTTATTTTAACTGTTTTTATTGTTTTTATTCATCAGCAATTGACCGATTTAATGAAACAACAAAATGAAACGGCAACGAACTTTAAAACCTGGAAATTCTAAACAGTGATAGGAAAAATAAATTTTATATGTGATTTCCGCCTCCACACATACGCGCGAGTGCGAATCACAATAACAAAAAAGCATCTGTTGTGTAAGCGGACCGTTCGTGTTCCAACGAACTTATGCACCTGGCTTCACGAATGCATTCGCCTACATTCGCTCCAGAGGCGGTTTTTTGGGCACGAGTCAAAGAATCAGAAGCGAACACGAACTGTCCATTTAAACATTCGTTGTTTCGACTACCTGACACTGGCGTATATTAGGGGGCGAGGGGGCCCTGCCCTCCGAAATTCGGACTTGGCATACCAAAGCAAGTTTTTAGGGAAAAATTTTCTGGGAGAGGACCCCCAACCCCCCTTTCTGATTGGAATTTTATTATTACAAATCATTTTATAATAAGTTCATCAAAATCCTAATCCTACTTAATATATGGCCAAAATTAAAACTGGGTGTACCAAAACCGAGTAGAAATTCTGTTTTCAGGCGCAAATTTCCAAAACTTTTCTGTGGGACGACCTCCAGATCCCCTTTTCTACTTGGAACTCTATTATTTTCAACTTGTTTTTATATTAAGTTCCCCCAAATGCAAATCCTATCTAAATATTTTAATTAATAAATTCGGACTAGGTGAGCCCAAACTCGTTAAATCAAATTTTCGAGTCAAATTTTCAAAAATTTTCTGGGAGAGGCTACCCAGACCCCCCTTTGGTACTCGGAACCAAATTACTCACAACTTTCTTTATATAATAAGTTCTTTTAGATGTAAATTTTAACAAAAAATATATAAAAAGTTACATTGGATGTAATAAATTTGCTTGGGAGGGAGTGAAAAATAATTTTAGGCCCCTCCTGAAATAAATTTCTATTTACGCCACTGCTACCTGATCAAATGGAATGTAGTAATGAGAAAGTTTTAAAATTTCTTGAACTTTATCAAGGGGATATAATTTCAAATAATCAAATGATACATTTTTAAGAGTTTTAATCTTACCACCTTATCTTTTAATCTTTATAGAATTTTTTAAAACTAAAATTTATTAATATTTCAAAATATAGTACTATTTCTTAGATTGTAAAATCATTAGTGTGCATAATACATACACGCTACTCTAAATA
Organism: Tetragnatha versicolor; assembly: GCA_024610705.1. Classification (NCBI taxonomy): domain Eukaryota; kingdom Metazoa; phylum Arthropoda; class Arachnida; order Araneae; family Tetragnathidae; genus Tetragnatha; species Tetragnatha versicolor. Next base: position 1,782,356 of record JANDEH010000019.1, read on the forward strand.
AAAAATTGTTTGTTCCTAGATCTAGATAATGACATTAGAGAGAGGATACTATCTTAAGCATGAATTTAATACTCTATTAATTTAAAATATCTATTCAAGGGGGTTCAGAGCATACGTCTGGAAACAAAAACTAAAAAGGAAATAATTACGGAGTCCTAGTCAGATGATCAGATCTTGCCCAGTATCGTCTTTGCTCAGGAGTCTCCAAACTTTTCAGCCCGAGGGCCACCTTAACTATTAAACAGCAGTTCGGGGGCCGACTTCAATGTTAAATTAAAAAGAATGAAAACCAGTGGCGGCTCGTGAGTTGTTCACACGTTTTGAAAGAACAATTAAGTAAAAACCTTATATATAAATCACAATTATTTTTTAAAAAAGAGAAAAAAACCCATGCAATTAAGACATTTTTAACTTTATAAATAAGCAAGCTAACGTGTATCTAATGAATCTTTAAATATAAAAAAGTTTTAAAGTAATCAGTTAATTTAATTGTATTTTTAACATCTTGTCTCTTAGTGATGTCTCCCAAATATCCTCTAAGAAAATTAAGTCATTAACATACCACAAGCTAGATTTTTCACCGGAGAGGAGACCTAAAATTACCCCTAAGCCCCCCTTATGCATACATTAATAGGTTTAATGTACCTTTTCAATACATTTTTAGGTAGGATTCTCATTTTTCTGAACTTTGAAATGATTGTCAGTAGTGAGTTAAAATTTCTAAAAGGGGGGAGGGACTGGGGCCCCTCCCCCAGAACATTCTTCGAAATTTGACCCTGAAAAACAGGCTTTTAACTCATTTTGGTACCCCTAGTCCGAATTTCAGGGAGGAGAATCTTGGATATTTTGAGTAGTAATATTTTTCGTGATACAAATACATCCGCTGGCCGGATGAGCTGCGGGCTATAGTTTGGAGACCCCTGTCTTTGCTTATTAACTTATTAGGTTTTTCATTGTCTTCATTTTTTGAAATCTCTAAATAATGGTACTCATAGGTTAATTGTAAAAAGCATCCTTACAACACCTCCATTTCGCGAACGTATGTTCGTGGAGAACTGCGAATATGTAAGCAGTACCCACTGTTCTATAAAAACAAAATAAATCCAATTAAAATATTCTACGAATATTCGGCACTCGCATTCGCGCGCATGTGTGGAGCCGTAGTTAACAACACTTCCATTTCGAACGTATGTTCGTGGAGAACTGCGAACATGTAAGCAGCACCCGCTGTTCTATAAAAACAAAAGAAATCCAATTAAAATATTCGGCACTCGCATTCGCGCGCATGTGTGAACCCGGAGTTACAGCTAAAATATTTCCTTTTAATTATTAAAATTAATATTTTTTAGAAAGCGATCTTTAATAATGTTAAGAATATTTGTTCCGAAAATTAAAAAGCGAAATACACAAATAGAAAAAAATGAATAAAATGAACTGAAGGTGATCTAGAACTGTAAATAAAAAGAATATATAATTTATATTAATTTCATTAACTTATAACTATCCTTCCCTAAGTTAAGATTTATTCGAAGCAAAAAAAAATCATTATTCTGTCACAATTGGTATAACACGGCTCTTAAAAATTCTCAGATAGTTTTATTAAATAGTTATTCTTGCAGAGGAATTCATCGGTAGAATTTAATCTAATTCAATAATTTAATTAAATAGTAAAGTTAAAAAACATTAAAATTTCGTTTAAAAATTATTTTTACATTTTTATTTTCTAGAAAAATTTGTTAAATATAAAGAAACATTTTTCATTTATACGCAATTTCCGTTAAGCAAAAAAAATAATGCGTTTGGTAGGATTCGATCGCACAACCTCTGTATCTACAAGTCAACGTGCTAACCATCAAGCTAATAAAACCAACAATAACTAGGTTAAAATAATAAATATAAAATTTTGTCAAGCAAATGAAGGAAATGTAGTACCAAGAATTTAGATTAATTTTTAGGTTTTAAGAATATCTAAAACTATTTCCTTTTTCCATACATTGATTTTCAAAACATTTAAATACATCGTTTAGAAGGATGCATATTTTAATTATCTCATTTATAAAATAATTTTTCTATCTCGGCGGAAATCACGTTAAAAAACCGCTGTGCTGCGGATTTTAATTGCTGTGATTTAAGAAGCTTTAATATTTTAATTCACTTTTATACAATTGTAAAAAAAATTTTTTTCATAATAATTACACTTTAACACGGAAAAAAAGCTTCTTAAGTCTCAGAATTAAATTATCACATTTTTCTTAGGTGTAAGAATACACTGGATGAGTTCATCGGTGAAAGGTCCAGTGATTGTTTCATCTTTCATCTTTCATTTTCACTTCTGATGAAAACGACATTCCCACCCTTTCACTTTATGTGTTTCATCGATAATGAACAGTGAAAGTGAAACAGTGTGAATAGGCCTTAAGCTTGAACTCGTAGATGGGGCACATTCGTACACCAAAACATGGGGCAGATTCGGACAGTGAGAATGTGCCTCATCTTTCCCATTTTTTGATTTTGAAAGTGATTTATATGTTTATAAGTGCAGTATATTTAATAACTTGAAGTTTAATTGTTTTTTTATTGTAATTGTTTCAAAATTTGGTGATAATAGAAAATAACATCTTAAAGAAAGCTTCAGTTTTAAGGAATTTAGACCCAGATTTAAACATTGAAGAAATAATGTCCTTGATAATTGTTTAATACCAATTGACTTGGACTTAGGTGATTTTATTCCAGTAGAATTTGCAACTAAAAAGAAAATTTTGTTATGTTGGTCAAATAGAAAATTCGGAGTTGAATGGTGCTTATTTAAAATTAATGATGAAAAACTTAAAAAAATTTAAAATTAATGACGAAACTTTTATTTTCCCAGTAAGAAATTATTAAACATTCATACCAAAAGATAATATCGTATTACAAGTTCCCCAACCGTCGGTTTCAGGTGTTAATAAGGGAGCTGTTGGATCACTTTTCTTTTCGAATAAAACCTGACAGTTAAAATATTGGTTAAACTTTTTCTAACTAATTATATTATGTTAAGTATGTCAATATACAATATAATCTTCAAAACTACAATTGTTTTCCTTATCAAAAACTTAGATGTTCAATATTATCTGAAGCTGTTTTCTTTTTGTAAAAAAATATTCAATTTAGAGGAAAAATATATATAAGTGCCCAATATTTTGTTTAATTATCCTTACTTTAAAGTGCCATAAACTTTTTAGTTCTTAAAAATAATTATTGTATAATTTTTTGCATGTGTACGAATGTGCCCCACACGTGTACAAAAGTGCCCCATCCATGGGGTACATTCGCACGAAATTTCTCGTTTTTTAGATTGATGATATGGGTTAGAAATTCTAGATGAATTCGACCAATTATCGTTCTAAAATATCGGGAAAGGTCTTAACTTTCATTTGAATCCGAGTTTGTTTCAATATCTCATCTAGATCCAGAGAAATATTCCGAAATGCACTTTTTGTGCGAATGTGCCCCGTTCTCCCCTACTGTAGGTAGACTGACAATTTGATTTTGTTAGGAAAGTAAAGTGTAGTTACCCCGAGGACGCATCGTACTGCTTGGATCGCGTGTGTCGGAACTTGAACTTTCGCAGAGAGGAGATGACTGTGTGGAGGCGCTTGCCGGACTTGAGGCCCCCGATGAGCTTGCGGTAGGGGGAGGGCGGTGTGGGGGAGGGGGAGTCGTCGTCCACCAAGTCAGACTGGCTCTTGGCCTTGGGCCGCAGAAGCCGCTTGCGCCGCCGCACGCCGTCCAGAGGGGGGCTGCGCTCCGGGTCGCCTGCAACAGACAACCATCACGTCAGTTTACAAGATGAAATAAAATGTACATACAACTATTAAATCCTCCCAGCTATGCTACCAAAAAACCCAAGTAGTTTGTGACGGGTAATCTTGTTATATTGATAGACATCCTATAGTAATCCAAAGACATATATATATATATATATATATATATATATATATATATATATATATATATATATATATATATATATATATATATATATATATATATATATATATATATATATATATATATATATATATATATATATATATATATATATATATATATATATATATATATATATATATATATATATATATATATATATATGTACACTGTAAAAAATACGGCACTTAACACACACTGAAGTGGTGAGAAGAAACTGCCTCTATATGTTACTTCGAGAGATGTTACTTCGTGATACAGAGGGACCTACCACCTATATTCCTTCCGTATTGCGGTGTAAACATCCCTTAATGGTATGGAGGAAATTTCTTTACATCACTTTAGTGTGTAAATCGCCGTATTTTTTACAGTATATAAATGAATATTACAGTCCATGTATCAATATATCGTCGACTCAGGGCGGGTTTATATGCACAGTAGGGTGTCCCTTAAAATCGAAGGTCGGGGAAACTTTTGCTCCACCCCCCAATTTTTTTCCTTTTGGTACCCTAAGACTGTGTGCAAAATCTTTAATCGATCAGATGATATTAACACGTGCCCCAAACGGCCTAAAGTTAGAAAATTTTGACTTTTTTCTAATTTTTTTGAAAATTTTTAAAAATATGTTTAAAAAATCCGTTTCCAAATAATAGGGATCTAACACATTTAAACATTCATATTTGACCGTTTTTCATTACTAGTTAGGCCAAAATGCTCAGTTTGTAACCTAGTCATCAATCAGAAAATCATCAAATTTGTCCATTTTATACTAAGAATAGAAGAATCAAATGGAAGTGGTAAACGACTTAAAACCGCAAAATTCCATGGCTAAACACCAATTGTAGACCATATTGATGTGGATATAAATTTTCTGGAGCTCAAATTAATTATTGGTTGCTTAGTTACAGACGCCATATTGGATTGCATTAAAACAAAAACAATTCTGGAAAAAAGGTATGGGCATGTTTGATATCGGTTAATAGGTCTTTGAGGTTTCTAAACTCAAGTAAGACTAATAAAATTAGCTTAGACAACTTTTTAAAGCTCTTTACGCAATTATAAGGGCCAGCATATCTCCTAATACAAGTACAAACCATGTTTTCAGAACTATAGTTATGGTAATAAATTCTGAACACATAAAACTGGCAAGAGAAATTCCGGAAACAATTTTAAAAACAGACTCCAGTGTGTCCACGAGTATTTTATTTCGTAAGTTAGCTGAAAAGCTGAAGTTAATACAAGATTAACCCGCTCTTTATAATTGAGTTAACCTATCAGACGGTAAGCAATTAACCCAGGTTTATAGAGACTGTTCTTCTATTTTATCATAATTTTATTCGTCAAAGTAAAAAATACCTGCAATTGAACAAATTAGCCATTAAAATCTAAGACACTTATATTTTCTATTTAAGTATCATAAATATTATCAACAGTTTCTTAAAATCATTCTTTCTTTAAAGTCTTTTTGTGAGTCAGCTATTCTTCGCTCTGTAAGTTTCCTACCTCTACATTCTCACAAAGAAGGCTCTGACACTTTAAAATAATTTAATTACATAAACAATTTTTACGAAAAATTTACTCGAAACGTTAGTACTTCCTCGAGGACATTTACTGATGAAAGGTTGACAGTGCGAAAAAAAACTAAGGGGATATTTAAACTTTCTTAAAGCCACGGACAAAATAACAGTGTTTAATTTTTTTAATGACACTAATAAATTGAACGGCTGGTATTTTTATGTTAATGTTTAAAATTATGATAAAATAGAAGAACAGTCTCTATAAACATGGTTAATCGCTTACCTTCTGAGAGTATAACTAAATTATTATGAAGAGTGGGTTAATTTTGTATCAACTTCAGCTTTTCAATTAACTTATGGAATAAAATACTCGTGAACACATTGGAGTCTGTTTTTTAACTTGTTTCCAGAATTTCTCTTGTCAGTTTTATGTGTTTAGAATTTATTAACATATCTATAGTTCTGAAAACAGGGTTTGCACCACTTGTATTAGGAGATATGCTGGCCCTTATATTGCGTAAAGAGCTTTCAAAAGTTGTCCAAGATAATTTTATTAGTCTTAATTGATTTTTAGAAACCACAAACACCCATTACCCGATATCAAACATGCCCATACCTTTTTTCCAGAATTTTTTTAGTTTTAATGCAATCCAATATGGCGTCTGTAATTAAGCAACCCATAATTAAATTGAGCTCCAGAAAATTTATATCCACATCAATATGGTCTACAAATGGTGTTTAGCCATGGAATTTTGCGGTTTTAAGTCGTTTACCACTTCCTTTTGATTCTTCTATTCTTAGTATAAAATGGACAAATTTGATGATTTTCTGATTGATGACTAGGTTACAAACTGGGCATTTTGGCCTAACTAGTATTTAAAAACGGTCAAATATGAATGTTTAAATGTGTTAGATCCCTATTATTCGGAAACGGATTTTTTAAACATATTTTTAAAAATTTTCAAAAAAATTAGAAAAAAGTCAAAATTTTCTAACTTTAGGCCGTTTGGGGCACGTGTTAATATTATCTGATCGATTTAAGATTTTGCACACAATCTTAGGGTACCAAATGGAAAAAAATTGGGGGGTGGAGTAAAAGTTTCCCTGAATTTTTGAAAAAACGCCCAAATAAGGGACACCCTAATGCACAGACTAAAGCGGAACAACTGATTGGTCGAAACATTTCGGTTAATGATGACGTAGCTACTACGTCATAGCGCCAATAACCAAAAGAAGGACCCTATTTTACATTAATGAGGGAAGCGATAGGACATTTCGACCGTTTTTCCTTCCGACGCCCCGGTTGCAGCGTTCATGTCGCTGACTTAGAAGGTACACTTACTGGTAAAAGGCACTAAATCATAACAATCAACTTATTACAGTTCATCGTGGCGAGATTTTTGGATCTGCTTGTTCATTGGCGTCGTTTTACCGGTTTTATATGTTCACCGCTAGTTGCATTTTTCCAATAAAAGGACGGACGATATTTTCCATTAAAGAAACGTGTCTACGTGATGCAACTTACGCAATTAGGTTGTTGCTCGGAAACCACTTTACACTAAAGGGCACGGTATTCAAAATTATGGTTGTTAGAGAATTTGGCATCTTTTTATTTTAATCATTATACTGATAAAAAATCTTCTATTTTATTAATATTTGTTTATTGTTAAGCTAATTATTAATTAATAATAAATGTAACTCAAATTAATAAATTTGTAATGGAGAAATAAAGCATTAGTGCAAAAGGTTTGTACAATTTTAAAAGCATTGAAATTTTAAAGTTTTCTGGGAATTCAAATAAATTAAATATATCAACTTTAAGCGGAATTATATTATTCCATTTTAAATTGGAAGTTTATGTGAATAACACGCCCACACAAAAGTTGAAGAGTCCAACTGAATTTCGCAAAATAAACATTTCCCTTCTAACAGTAGTCAGACGTTTGAAAGAACGCAATTCTATGGAATTGTTATCCTTGGTTCCTGTCACTCGAAATCCGAGAAAATCCCAGGTATTTCCGGAGAAAAGTCCTGTTCAGACAAGAAAGGTACACCTTTACTCTTTTGGAAACCTATTTCTTTTTCGTTTCATCTTGTACTGAATTGCAGGTGAAAAGAATGTATAAAGCGAAATAGTTTTGGTATCAAGTAGTCTATTAAAATTTTTCTATTTTGATTTAATCTACATAATAATATTTTTATATTTTACAGATCCTGAAGAATTGCAGCTACCCCCCTACATATAAGTTTAGGAAGACTTGTTATTATTAGAACTATTTAATCAGACTTTCTCACCCATAACTTACAAGAGAGAGGGAGTGGCTTAATGACGTAGATAATTTCAAGAACAAACCACCAATCACTAATACTAGACCACGTTTTATTTTTCCTGATTCTTACAGTCAATCTCATAAACAGTCAGCTTTCCAAACAGAGAAAACACAATATTCGAGAAACAGGAAAGATTAAATCAATACTTTTCGTGTATTAATGTATCTGTTACGAGCAAAGTGATAGATAATCACTGAAAAAAATGTCATTGAATTTGTTACATTGCCCGCCTAACTTCGGGCATTATTAATAAAATGCACGGTTTATAACTTTGCCCGTAACATATCTATATATAGAAGAATTGTTTATCCGTTGAAAGAAGAGAATAGAGACAAGGAGAAGATACTGGATAAAGCGAATTGAGAGAGAATGAGTAAAAGGCTCCAATAACTGGATGCCCAGAGGCACTTCTCCGGTTTTCCTATAATAAAGGTAATTCCTGTTCATACTTCTATATTTTGAATATTTTGTGTAAACCAAGGAATCGGTCACTAAAAATATCTTCGAAGCATACTTCTGTTACATTTCCTTAACTCATCAGAAGACACTCCATCCATTTTGTCCGAATTAGAACCTCCCTTTCATTTACCTTGCCTTTCTGGAATTACATCTATCTGTCCTAGGAATGCCATTGTCATTCCAGCAGATGAGTGGAGGACTAATCAATGGTCCCCACTTTTTCAGTTATAGTCGGCTAGATTAGTACTTGCCCTCCGCTCTCTTGCGTTACCATCCTATACCGTGCTGATGAGTCATAACAAGGACGAAACCGGTCCACGGTTGGAGGTGACGCTTGAGAGTTGTGAGATTACACTTAGGCTAAGCGCGCACTAGAGACTTATGTCGCCGGCGACTGTAAAACTAGTCACTCGAGAGCAATGCATTTCTATGAGGAAATTCTTGGCCTAGTGATCTTGGTCTCGTCGCCATGTGCGCGCACTCTAGCTTCTTGCAATAGCCAGGGAAACAATTTTGTCTTTGTCTCCGAGACAAAAGTCTCTAGTGCGCGCTTAGCCTTAACCTCCGAGTTCCGCCCATTGAAACAAACTTTCATAGAGACTTTATGGAAATTATCCCCAATAAATCCACCCACCTTCTCTCCCAAGCAGCAAGAGCGGTACTCACCGCACAGCTTGTTGAAGCCTCGCAGCACCGCAACGAACCGAGGGGAGAGCCCCAGACAGCCGTGCGACACTTTCACGTCCATCAAAGGAGCGCGTCCATTGGGTCGGTCCATCGGGAGAGACGGCCATCAGGCAGTCTGGCCGACGACGTTTTCCGATAACATCATCTCCGCCGAGTGAGTGACGCAGGTCGCAACTGCTTATTGCATGGGAAATTCCGGATCGGTTCATCTGTGCTCTCGGGGATGGGTTCAAATAGGTGAAACCAATTAGAGGGAATTTTCCCTTTAAATTGCGGGGATTTTTTTACTTATGGGGAGATTAGAGCGGAGTGGAGAGAACATTTTCTGGAGTTCAGTTCAATTTGGATAAGTCGAATGTCTCTATTTCGATATAGGAGATGATTCGAAGACTTGTCATCGCTCTTACTTAAGCTTCTTAATTATAAAACTATTTTCATTCGGAGTTTGGGATAGTTCAAACTTTTTAGCATCAGCTTTGAATCATTCAAGTTCAGTTTTGAGGGTTTTAAAGAGTCAGGCATCATATAATTAGTTAATGCCAACTTTTCATGTTCTCAATCTCTCTCTCAACTTCTTTACTTCGGAATGAATGAGGGAAATAAAATGAAAGATGGGTTCATTTAGACGTTCACTTTCGATATTCATCTTGGAGGAATCATCCGTAATGAAAAGTCTTAAATTATCGTTTCATTCTTCACTCCTTTTATTTTCTTCACAAATGAGTGATCAGTGACGATCACTCAGAACGAACATCGAAAGTGAAGAAGTTTAAAGGAGCTTAAAAAGAGAGTTTTAAAAAAATAGCAGCTAAAAAGAATGAAAGAGGAAACGACAGCAAAAAGAAATGAAGGAGAGAATGACAGAGAGAGAATGAATGAAAGGGAAAGAGAATAAAAAAACGAAAACTATTAAGTTAAAGAAGATAGGAGAGAGATTCTGAAAGAAAGGGAAATAGGATGAAAGAGAAAATAGCATCGAAGCAAACGAAAGAAGAAATGGCAGAAAAAAATGAAAGCAAAAGTAAATGAAGGGGAGAAAGAAAGAATTAAGGAGAAATATTGAGGTAAACTTTTAAGTCCATTTTGAATGGCCAGAGAACTATTATGAAAAGTTATAGCGTTGTGAGTCAATAGTGTTACTATAGTAACGTTAAAAATATGCATGTTTGTGTTCCATTATCCTAGATAAGTTTTTATTTTAAAGATAGCTACACGTGTGTTTGCATTAAAAGAGCAAGTGATAACCTTTCACTCTTGAAGAGCCTTGACCAACGCCTACTGATGTATAAGTGGAGATTCCTCTATGAAAATATGTAGGGTCAGGGCCAAAACCCGCTGCCTGAATACATTAGAGTGCCTAGAATACATGGTTATGTAGTTTACAAATTTATTAAAGGATGTTCCTAAATGTTAAGTTCAAAATGATTGATGTTAAAGTAAAGGGAAGGAGACAGAACCTGAGACATGCTGTATTAATTAAGGAAAATAGTAATAAAAATATAAAAAAATCATTAATATAAGTTAAAAAATTAGGAATAATGATGTTTATAAAAGGTTTTTTTTGTTTTCTAGATTATCATGGAAAAGTTTAAATTTAATAGGCATGTGTTTGGCAATTTTTAACTCCCTTCCTCTTTGCCAGCAAAAATTAGTGACTCCCTTTTTATATCTACGTAAACAAGCTATCCAACCCCCATCGTTCATCTGAATAGTATATAACATTCCTCCGTTATTGTTGTTTATGCTGTTCTTGTGTAGTCAAGACCACAGAGTACCAAAACAGAGAGTCTATAGCCATAGGAGCTAATGGAAATCGAAAAGTTGGATGGGTTGTGGCTCTTTTGGCTCTGGGATGAGGCGGAGAAAAAAAGCCTGTTTGGGCGAGAAAAGTTTTTTTCCTTCTTCGAAAATAGCAGATTGAGTGTCAGGTTGAATGAACACGTCACAGACAATCACAGGTTTGGTCACCAAAATTTACTGTCTATCCCTCTGTCAAGCATTTATAGTTCCTGGTGGTGCCCTCCAATCCGTCCAGAATTTGAAAATATCGTTTTGGACCCTCTGTTAGGATTTTTATCTGAGGTCAAGACCGTATAACAACATAAATTAATTTAAAGTTCATTCGAAATTTTTATAATGTCTTAACAATCATTAACTAAGAGATCTTGCTGCCAATGCTATTCCTATGGGATCCAATACCGGGAATGACATGCTACTTTTTTTAATGATAGGACCTCAATTTTTGGGCTATAGCCCCCTTTTGTCATATGCCCCGAACACAGCTCCATACAACCACACAAACCTAAAATATTAGCCCCCTTATTTTTCAACAATATAGTCGGAGTTTACAAGAGTTGTCGGGCAAACGAGTACCAAAGTGTGAGTCTGGAATTTTGGGTTGGTTTCGGGTAAATGAACGGATTCCATAAAACCCCTCCTCTCTATTATAACGTTATATTTGAATGGTCCGGAAAGGGAATGGGTCAGCTCAAACTTTTATGACCGCCTCGACAACGCTCATTCGGGCAGTGGATATCTTCCCGATCCCTTTATGTGGTCAGGAAGTTGGAGGGGAACTCTTTTGTTCACCACTGCCCAAAGCAGCGTTGTCGAGCCGGTCACAAAAGCTTGCGCTGACCCAATATCTAAGGCAATAAACAAATTAAGTTCATTTTATGCGATTTTCATGTATATTGAATTCAACTGATTGATTTGATTTTAAGGTTTGGAAAAATATTTGAAGGTGGTAATAATTTGTTGTAGTATAGTATTGATTGGACTAAAGTTATAAATATGAAGATTTTCATGCGATTTCTTTTGTTAGTTATCTCCCGTAGAACTAGAACGTATCTGTGTGTAAAAGGTCTGAGGTAGAGAACTTAAACATGAATTCAATGCTCCAGTTTCCCATCAAAGGCCGATATACACGCGGAAAGGGGAGATCACTGGTTTCAATTAAAGTGATTTGTGGCGACGACGGGCGTTTATCTCATTCTCACGACCTTCAGCACACTGAATTTACTGTCACCTCCTAAATTCCAAGAGAACATTCGAATAAGCTCGCGAACTTAACGCAGCGAGTGACAAGGAGAGCAAGAGATAATTTTATGAAAATTAACGGCTCGTACGTAAAGGGTTTCAATGGGAAATGAAAAATGGAATCTTTAATGAGATAAGGATTTTAATAAATTGACCGGTTTTATTTTCGCATGGAAAAGGAAGTAATATAGTTGTTGAATTTGATAGAAAAAATTTAATCAATATCAAAAACACTTTTTATGTTATAGTTAAAGTTATTTTCAAAAGGGGCATATAAGTTTTATGATTACCTATCTTAACTCTTTGGTTATCGGATGTTTAAAAAATATTTTGATCTTATTAACCGAATTAACCATGCTTAAAATGAACCATAAATTACATGGACTTTAGGGGGGAAGGTTTTTAAGAAGTAAGAGGATATAATTGCATGTAGTATATTTTTAAAATTATTTAGTAACAAACAATTATTCTCTATTTTTTAATTTGTTTTTATTGCAGTTTATAGACATACTTACTATGCGTTTTTATTTGTTTACAAAGGTTTTTTTCTCTGCTCTCTGTGCACTGTGTGAGAGGGAAGAGGAGGACATTAGTCACATCCTCCTCGAGTGCACATATCCCATATTCCATCGAGACATTCTTCGGGGAGTGGCGACCACCGTGGAGGAAATTCTTAAAAATTAAAAATTTTGGACCCTCGCCTGCCTTGCTTATCAGGGACACCGAGCTATCGGCTACAATTAGCCGGATGCTCGTAACAAGAAGTAAGAAGTAAGTTTACAAAGGTTTTGAATATAAAATTAAATTAAAAATAGAAGAAAATCGGTTTTTACTACACAAAACTAAATTATGTAGGATTCTCTCTAAAGATTTTCTTAATCCGAAAAAAAATTCCTTAAAATTCTCCATGTGAAATTCTATAAAAGGGAATTTTTTTCTTAGTAGCTAATACATTGAAACTAATGCATTAATGATCATAGGTTTTAAGTTTCAATTCAGTATACCCACCATTTAAAAATTGTAGTTTTTTTTCTTGGGGTGGGGTTCCAAAAATTTTTAATTGCCATAACCTTCAAATTTTATTGAAGTAAGCAAAGTTACATGTTAAACCTTCGTTTCAAATTGCTTATTAGTAGGGGGAAATTGGCACTTTAGTGGGAACAAATTGCAACAAAAGGTTTTTTGACGGATTTCGGTTCTACTAGATGTACTTAATGGGAAAACGAAAGTTTACCAAAATCGGATGACCGGAAGTGGTTTTTTTTCAAGATGGCCGCCAAAAACCTAGAATATCAAGAAAACCTAAAATTTTTCAGTTTAAAACGTAAATAAACGTTCTTTAATGTATTATTTGAGTAGAATAGGTATGGTACTGGGTAAAAAGAATGATATAAAGCTAGTTTGCGAAATCTGGCAACAGGAAATGGTTTTTATTCAAGATGGCGGACGGTACTTTCAAATAAAAGGACGGGAGGATTCTGAATTTGTATTAAGTATATTTTTGCAAATTTGTATAATATATACTATTAAATGTATTAATAATTCAATCATTTTTAATTATAATTAATGTAATAATGCTCAGGAAACAACTTACAATTCGATGAACAAAAGGTACTGCAAGTTTTCTAGGTAACCACTGATCGAATGAGCGATGGTTAAATATATGTAATATAGTTACATTCTATTTTTTTATGATTTCCACAGAAGTTCATAGCTGGGGCATCTTTTTTTAAGGAATAAAAAACTGAATATTGTGATGTTAAAGAACTTTTAAATGAAACACTTGTCAAACTACAACAAAAAACTTCATTAAATAGTTTATTCCGTTTACATCTTACTATGTGGAAATAAATATAATATAAGCTACAAATTCCTATATTTTTAAATATAAGGTAAAAAAAGCAAAATTCTAAAAAAAATTTTAAAATTAACCCCAAGTTACAACATAGTCATCATCGCTGTCCTCCAAATAATCTGATATAGGGTTTGACAACTTGACAAGTTCCTCAAACAGATGTAGAGTTTGACAACTGATGGCTGCATGGAAGGCCACTTTTTTACAACTGCAGCGATTACTGCAATTCAGTTTTGCAGTTGCAGGGAATAATTTGCAGTAAACTTTCAGGAGAAACAGTCAAATCACTCATGACCGGTAAAAGTTGATTTTCACCCGTCTTACAACCCCATGTCTCAGGATTCATATTTTCAGCCATATACATCCAAACCATGATTTGATACCAAGTTCCAAGACTGTGAAATTTATTGGCCGACTCGGTAGTGGAAGGTTTTAGGGGTGCACAAATGATTTTGCTGGCAAAATCTTTTTAGATAGTGTCTCGTAACGCATGTCTGTTAGGGATTTTGATTCTCTCCCTCCAAAAAATTGATACCATAGTCCGATTGCCAAGACTCTCAAGTTCTTTCGGTGTCTTAGGTTGCGAAGTGAATTCAATGGCATATATTTGAAGGATTTGGTTGCTTTTATTGTATTTTTCAAACACGGATTTTTTGCCCGCACCATAAATACGAGAAGTAGTATCATAACCCGTAAATGCGTGAGTGAAAAGAAGTTGTTTCGCTAAAACGTTCCCAATTACAAATTTTATATAATTGATGTGATATAGTTTTGGAGTGTCTTTTATATTCCATCGTATGTACAAAGGTTTAATATTTACATCGCTGCGTAATACAATAAAAGAACAAGATGTCTGTATCATTTCCTATTAGAGTTGTGGAACATTTCTGGGCACTTTTGATTGCAGTCTTTACAATATCTACATCAGCAGCATCACCCTCTAATGTATGAAATTTGCACCCATCTAGTCAACATTTCTTCCGAGATCAATTTTATAAGAAGAGTTGTATTCAACTGAAAGAAATTCCTCCTCCAATAAATACAGTATCTCTGGTAAAGTGGTAGATAGGATGACAAATTTTTTGCCTCCTCTTATGGGTATTTTCTTTAATAGAAGTTTCTTTTTCGTACCCATCAACACCCCAGTTGCGAGTCCATAATATTTAAATGTATATTCCACATAGTGTTAAGTTATTTTTTTGAAATGTGTCACCTGTTTGCCATTTCAGCTTGCGTAATAGGTAACCTCCATCCAGAACATATGCTTCTGTTCTTGGGACAGTTAAATTTGAGTGTTTGCTACAGTAAAGTTCTTCAATAGCATATGGCCCTTTATTAGCTTTTCTTAAAATGTACAAATCTTCAAAAAGTGGGGTTGGATATGCACCTAGCTCAAATCTTAGGACTTCTTGTATATTCACTTTGTCGGTTCTTTTGAAAGCAAATGTGAACACATCTTTTCCAATCATTTTTTGGACAATATTTTTTCCCACTGACTGAATATCATAAACATTTACTTCCTCTTTTGCCTGAACACCACTTATAATGTTTCTTAGAGAGGGTTTTGCTGAAAAATTTGAAACTTTTGCGTAAATTTGTGAAATATCTAGGGCTCAATTATCTCTATTCTATTGAAACTAGAATTTTTATTCATTAACAAATGCTATCCGAGCTTTGAACTTCTGTAGAAATGATAAAAAAGTAGAATGCAACTAATTACATATATTTAACCATCGCACATTCAATCAACGGTTACCTAGAAAACTTGCAGTATCTTTTGGTCATCAAATTGTAAGTTGTTTCCTGAGCATTATTACATTAATTACAATTAAAAATTATTGAAATAATAATAAATTTAATAGTATATATTAAAAAATTTTCAAAAATATATTTGATAAAAATTCAGAATCATCATCTCCTTTTATTTGAAAGTACCGTCCTCCATCTTGAATAAAAACCATTTCCTGTTGCCAGATTTCGCAAACTAGTTTTATATCATTCCTTTTACCCAGTAGCATACCTATTCTACTCAAATCATACATTAAAGAACGTTTATTTACGTTTTAAACCGAAAAATTTTAGGTTTTCTTGATATTCTAAGTTTTTGGCGGCCATCTTGAAAAAACCCACTTCCGGTAATCCGATTTTGGTAAACTTTCGTTTTCCCATTAAGTACATCTAGTAGAACCGAAATCCGTCAAAAAACCTTTTGTTGCAATTTGTTCCCACTTAGGCCAATTTTTGAGCTTAATTCCCCCTACTATATCTATAGAGTTTTAATAAAAAAAAATAGAGGTTAATATTAGCATATAACGTTTCTACTATTCAAAAACTAGTTTTCAGTTTTGAGAGGTTACTTCTTTCGGAAAACACCACCTAGAAAACACCACCCAGCTTTAGTATCCAATACGGTACTAAAAAATTCTCCCTTGGAGAATAACTTGAGAGTTAAAGTTCAAAATACAAATAAAGTCTCACTCGAAAGTTAACAATAGCGGCAGTCTCCCCAAATCAGCCCAGTTTTTCATGTACCTACCTGGATAAAGGAAAAGTGCCTAAACTGGAAAGTGATCTGCTAGGCGAGAGATTTACATTATCGATCGCGCGTCATTTTCTTGGTGCAAAGCAAATCTGAGAAGAAACAATGTCTGGAAAGGGCCCAAAAACCTCTCTCTGGGACACAGAATGAATCGAAGGAGGTCACGAACGCTTTATGGGCTGGAAAAGGCACTGATCTATCCACCTTACGAGAGAAAGTTATATCCTTAGTAATTGTACACTCTTGCGTTTCAATTTGTATTCCGAAATTTACACCAACCATTTGAAAGGGATTTAGCTGGAAAAAGGTAGTTCCAGAAAAGCAGTTCAAAATTTTTTGTATTGATTCTATAAAGTAGTTGTATGTAATATTTATTTTTGTAGTGCCGATTTCCTTGCTCCCATTTTTCTTGGGAATGAAAGGTAGAATAATGCAGGAAATGAGAGAATAAGGTAGAAATGAGGGAAGGAATGTCAGAGAAGGTTCGAGAGAGAGTAAAATAGACAAAAAAAATTAAAGAAATTGAACGATAATGTGAAGCAAAGAGACGGCAATATCAGTAACTAAAAAACCATTTATTCCAAGCACAACAATAGTGTAGTAAATCACTGTCATTCACAACTGATGCTTTCTATGAGAATATCTATTACCTATTTGCTATGAGTCCTATTTAATCTATTGATATTTATTCTAAAAAGAAAATTTTCATGTTGTATTTGTGACAGCTATTTATTCCACAAAATAAAAATTACTGTCACATTCGAAATTTTCGAACACATTTCGAAACGATGTATTTGTACGAGTATTTCATTTCATAAAATAATCATGAGACTCCTAACCTCAAGCATTTAGTACAGCTAACGATAAAAACATAGGTCAAACCTTGACCGTCTAAGTTTGCCGTACCCTTCCGACTTCGGCCCATCAAAGGAATTCTCTCAAGAATGCCTTGAGCAGTCACGATCAGAGGCATTCATGAAGGGACGAATAGTACATTGTTCCTCAGGGATGTCACTGCATTCCGGACAAAGTGGAGCAATAAATGTCAAGACCACCTCCTGATTAGAAGAATGATTTTCCCGCCGAACGAGGTGTCTCGGAATGCCGTCCCTCTAGGACGGAGCCCGTTGCTAGGCGACCAGACCGGCACGATTGGATCGGACGTAACACTTTTGCCGAAATATGACTCGAAATTATGTTATCGATACCTATTTTGATTTACCAGATGCAGTGAGGCAGATATCAATGTTTGGCAACCCAAACATAAATAAATTAATTCCAACATGCTGACATATGCTGGTGGTGACTTTCTTTACTTAGAGATGGAAAGGACGCTGGGTCAAGAGAGAATCCGATTTGGAACGTGGGAGAGAGATGTTAGCTAAAGGGAATGCCAATTTGGTCTGATTTCGCTTTAGTTATTTGGATTTCTTATTGGCACAATAAGTAAGATTTCTTATTGGCACAAAACAAGGGGATCCCAACTGATGGGGTGGCCCACCATTTCATTATTGTGCGGCCCGCTAAGCTTCCTGAAAACCTCCCAAATTTTTAGCTTCAGGACACTTTAAAGCATACTAAAATTAAAAAATTTTCGGGGGAGGACCCTCGAACCCCCTATTTAGCTTTTAGATTATGGAATAGATTCGGTCGTTTTCTATATGGTGAAAAATTTAAAGTTTGATATCTTGAGAGGGAGATTGCATACCTTGAAATATTTCCTGAGCGTAGTAAGGGGTTATGAAGGCTTAGGTCAGCCTTTATCATTAAAAGGGACAAAATAAAATGGTGCACCCAAAAATTTGGTGAAACGCTATTTTTAAGGAGTGCGATTTTATAAGTAAAAAAAACTCAACTTTTTTAAGGATGCAATTTGATCTTTCTCCACTTTCTTGTTTTCATGCCTAATTAGGGATGATTTCTTACAAAAAAGAACGTCCTTCGCCGTTAGCGACATATTTTTAGGTTCATTTTAACTACACGCCAATTTGTCTTTTCAGACTGATTAACGAGGTGCATTGTTCCTTTGAAGAAGAGTTTAGTA
The DNA here is from genome assembly GCA_024610705.1 of Tetragnatha versicolor. Classification (NCBI taxonomy): domain Eukaryota; kingdom Metazoa; phylum Arthropoda; class Arachnida; order Araneae; family Tetragnathidae; genus Tetragnatha; species Tetragnatha versicolor. Next base: position 1,800,796 of record JANDEH010000019.1, read on the forward strand.
AACTGATGCTTCAAGGTTCATAACTTACAAGAAAATCAAGACGGAAGAAGATATTTTTCTCACACATACAAGTCATAAATGTAGAGAAAATTTATGCTGGTAAAATTTATGTGATTGGGAAATTGTGTTTTTACTTTTATATAGCAAATGTTTATTTTTTAATTTAGAAAAATAATTGAACACGTATGAAACATCCAAAAAGTCATAAATTTAGGAAAAGGAGAGAGTAAAAATGCACAAAGGAACAGGAATATTCAAATATAAGAATTAATGAGGAAAGAGAAAATACAGAAATATTCATAGTTTAATCCAAAAATACATGTGTGTGTGTGTAAAAGCAAAGTTTTTCCCTACAAAATCGGGAAAGTCTTATTTTACTAATCTTGGGTTTCCCCCCATAATAGTGTTTGATTACACTCTTCATGAAGGGGACTATAGGGAGTACATTACACTATTCTGTGAAAGAAATTTTCAGAGAAAAGTATCATCCTTCTCTTAACATGATTTTAACTTTTTCAGTAAATTTAAAATTTTGAAAAGTCAAAAATTCTAAGAGGTTTTTTTAGAATGTCCTTTTAATATTTCAGTTACTCAGAAAAATACTTTATAACTTACTTTTAGATACATTTATACAAAACAGATTCTTTAATTAGACTCTTTACATTAAAAAAAGTCGTTATGTATGTTCTCTTCAAAAGGATAGGAACTCATTTATCAAAACATTCCACTGTTTTAAATAAGAATCGCATAGATATTCAAATTCTTAGCTTCGCAAGCTGCGAGGAATAAAATATTTTCTGCAAGCAGATAGCGTTATGCAATTTGCAATTCGATTTCAACATCATTTTATCCCCTGTTTACATGGCATCTGAAATTACAATGCTGAAGTGTTTTTTATTCCAAAGGGAGCTGTTCCCCTTTTACGAGCGAAATGGGGACAACACAAGAGATGATTCGTAAGTCCAATTAAAGTTGGATGATGTGCAGAAAAGAAATGTTACATTTCCATGCTGTGCTTTCGTGTGCCAAATGAAACAAGCAGGTGTTCAAATGCCAGACGCAAATTTAATGATGGCTTTTGGAATGCGCTTTGACAGATAGAATACACACCAAATGAACTATCTGACTCAAAATGCGAAACTCGATTCATTCATTTCAAGCTATTTTTTTAAGGTTTACGTCGCACAAGTTTAAGAAACCTTATAAATACATTTACAATTTTATTTTTCAAGGAAACGAGTATTTTTTATTGCTTGCCACTTTCTTTCAAAACACTTGAAATTCAAAAGTCCTAAAAATGTTTTGGTGATAAATATTCTGTAGGATTAAAAAAGGTTTTTGTAGTCTTTTTGGTAGCTTAGCTGAACTATTTGTTGTCATGGTTTGTTCGTGTTCCTTCTTTTTACAAGTATAGGCTTATAAGTAAAAGTAACAATAAGTCAAGTTCCATTACTTATTTACGTATTCTCCACCTATATTAGACAGCAACTTAACCCTTTATTTACCGCATTATGATTCGCTACAATTTTTTTTGTGCAAATACTTTTTTTGAGTCACTAAATTGAAAATTAAGGGATATACATAAAAAAAGAATCATCTTTGGAAAATTGAATCAGCTAGAGCCAATTACTTAAATTGATACTTTTGGGTATTGTCAGTACACGGAGTGCTAAAATATTCTCACAATACAAGAAAAACATAGCTTTTTTATCGCAGTAATAAGTCTTAAGAAATAATACGCTTAACTTTTGACTTTAACTACTTTTTTGCGGAAACAAAAATGACAATCATGTGAATCCGATCGAAATGGCAGCTAAACTTACAACTTCAGTTAAATCTATTCGCATTTCCCGCTAAAATACTCATCATAGAACCTTCACTGCTTTTTATTCTGGAAGAGGATAACTGAAAGAGTGTTCCTGCAAATTATCGTCAATATATTCGCAAGGATGGTTATTCTATGTAATTTTAAAGTTGGCGGTACTTGTAAGTATCGTCGGTAAATAAAGGGTTAAGTTGAGCCTACTACCTCACTAACATACAAAGTAGTTCCCATCTCCGTGTCTGAATTTCGAGTGAAACGAAGAACGTCAATTTTAAAATAATGATTATTTCGTTAAACCCATGTATATATAGTGTATTTTTATCACAATTCGCGTATCGAAATCTCTCCTATCAACCCAACAGGCTTTGTGTTTACTCACTTTCTCCTTCCGCGTAGTGATGTACTGGATTCAGGAAACGTTGTTGTGAAGTATAGGGTACACGGTAAAAGATGTTCTTTTATTTACACTAAGTTGCCCATTGTATTCCGCCGAAATTTTTTTGTATGCTTAGAAAACTTGGGTTTTTTTAAGTTGTTTTTAAAGTTGTTTTTAAGTGAGTAGTTTACATCACAATGCCATTCGAGTCATGATTGATATAAAGACAGTATTAAATTCAGTCAAATAATACGAGGGCAGTAGGCCCACTTTTCTATCGGAAAAACAAAGTATTATGAAATTGCCACGGCACCCCCTCAAAGACCTACATGACCTTTTTAGACCTACAGAGAAAACTATTCAAGCAAAGTTTGGGCTCTGTACCTTAATTAGAAAGCGATGACCAAGAGGAGTGAAAAAGTCCAAATTCGAAGATTTTTATACAAAACAACTAAAAAACCAAAGATAAAACCCTCTCATTTTGTTCATGATTTTTTACAGGAAACTACTAACGTTATAGATAACGTTGGTTCCAGGTTTTGTTTTTTATTACCTTTATTTTGGTTGTAGTAATTGTCTAATGTCCAAAGAACTTCTGTAAAGTTGTTTTTCCTGCATTTTTAAACAGCTAATAACTCTAGAACTACAACTTAAAAACCTGAAATTAGTTCCATTTTGTTTGTAAATTTCTTGTCTTTGATTTAAAATGCATCATGACCACCATTTTCAAAAAGTTTTTTTCAAAATTTAAAACAAGTGAAAAAAAATTAAATGAAAAAACTTTTTTGAAAACTTTTTTGAAAAAATATTAAAAGCCTTTTAACTCTTAAAATGAACATTACTACCAAATTTCAAGTTGAAATTTAGTTAAGTCCCTAAACTATCCCTAAAATTATACAGCAAGAGCGATTCACTCATGGAAAATTCATAAAATCGCTTGAGGGGGTCCATAGACTTAAAACATACAAAAATGACAAATCAAAAAATTTTTTCATTACATTTTTTTTTCTCATTTTTTTTAAATTTTGAAAAAAAAATTTATCATGATTGATCTTTTTGGTTATGATTCACATTAAATCAAAGATAAAAAATTAACAAACAAAATGGGACTAATTTCATGTTTTTAAGTTGTATAGTTCTAGAGTTACCAGCTGTTTAAAAAATGCAGGAAAAGCAACTTTACGAAAGTTCTTTGTGTGTGTGTGGACATTAGAAAATTACTACAACAAAAATAAAGGTTATAAAATAAAACCTGGAACATTATATCTTTTACGTTAGTAGTTTTTTATAAAAAAATCATGAACAAAATGAGAGGGTTTGATCTTTGGTTTTTTAGTTGTTTTGTATAAAATTCTTCGAATTTGGACTTTTTCACTCCTCTTGGTCATCGACTTCTAATTCGAATGCAGAGTTGAAATTTTGGCTGTGAGCTTCTATTAGCTAAAAGAAAAAAAGAAAAAAGTAGAAAAAAAGTAGAGGGTGCCCAGAACTCTATCTGAAAAAAAAAGTTTTTTGGGCCACCCTAGAGGGCAGTTATTCCGAACACATTATAAAGCAAATAATATATTTAAAAATTAAAGGACTCAAAGCTTTTTTAAGAACGTGGACTTCTGGTTTAGGTCTGTCAAGAACCGTTGATGCAGGTTTGTGTGATTTGTACAAACATAGGGGATAATTAAATAAGGCGTCCAATATCCCCAGAAACGTCTAACTATTATTGCAATGCAGATAAATTTTATGTCCAATGAAATTCAGTAAAACAATAGATAAAATCCATTCAGCAATAAGCATAATCATACTTTTTGATTCCAGAAAACTTGGCAGGAACCGCGCCCGCTCCAATTTTCGTGGCGATATTCCAAACCACCCCTGTAAACTCCAGTAAACCGGGGCCTAAATAAACCCCCCATAAAACGCTCGATTCTTAGATATAGGAGTGGGCCCTCATTTGCCGCCAAAGCGCTCAAGACGCATTTGTCCGCCTTATGTAAACGGCGGTTTTATGTTAGCAGTAAAAGAGAGCGATTCCTTCTGGAGAGGAAGAAGTATGGGACGTGACCAAAGGGGAAATGGAAGGGAAGTAGGGGGCATTTATATTGGAGGGATTTTCGGAAACACATGCTTAGTATTACGTTATTTTTTGTCACGTGTGTACTTTTTCATATTTTTCAATTTGACTAATAAAAACTACTTATAAAGTATAAATTTGGTTTAACATCTTTTAAAAGATCCGCTACGTGACAGTATTGCGAGTATTGGATGTTGCTCATTATGTCCTTCGTTAAAGACAAACGGTTTTTAAGTTATAAGCAGAACCGTTTTAATGATTTATGTCACCACCTTACTTCATCCATCTTCTATTTTCCACTTGATAAGAAAGTTCTTTTTAGATTGAATAGACGAAAGAATTACATGGATGGATCCTTAACATTTGTATTCGCATAACTTTCAATTTTTTTTTGAAAAATGTACATATATTTTTATGGCTTTTTAGAAAGAATAAACTAACTTTTTGTCAGTGTTCTAAAAATTTTTAAGCTTTGTCCATAATGTACTACAATACATATTTGACGTATATAAATTAAGTGCTTTGCCAAAAGTTAGCTATTGCCATCTATCGCTTTGATAAATTCCGTATCTTCGTTAGCCTGTGTAGTACAGTATTGTACCTAGTCAACCGTGAGTAAACGCATAAGGATAAATAAAATAGTTATCTTAATGGTCTTCAGGAAATCAAACGACAAATCTATTACGAGTTTTCAGCATACAAAAAAGTTTCTTAAAGCGCGATGGCAGTTTATCTCACATCCTCCTAAGGTCGACGTCACCGATGGTGGCAAGTTGTGAGAGCGATTTTCCATCCAGTTTGAGAAGAGAACTTTTCCATTGTTAAAGCGTTGACATTGAGCCCAGAGAAATTGGCGGGAGTAACTGATTTCAAATGCGATAAAATCTAAAACAGGGAAGGTTTGAATGACTTTCATACGGCGTATAACCGAATTCATGGTGTAAACTACGACCGTCAATTACTGTAAATAGGTGGTTTGTCATCACCTACATGAATATTATCTACATGTTCTGAGAATTAAAAATAAAAAAAGGAAAAAGTCCTTATTTTATTATTAAACGAAATAACTTAATTGAGAGATAGATAATATTGTCTATTCAGATGGGTTTTTATCAGTTTTTTAAAATTTATTTTGAAACTATAGCTCAGAATGTTAAGAATTTAGAGGCTTACTGTAGAGTCGGCCTACGACTTTTATTTTAATTCTGGCTATAAAATTGGTTGATTGATAAAACTACAATATTATTTGCCAATTTCACTCTTTCCCCATCTAACTAAAATCAACTAAATTTGGTTTGTTTTATAGCTCAGTGCTAAAAAGTGGTAGGCCGCACACTAGTACATCAAAACTGGACTTTGTGTGTCAATCCGATTTTTACAACCCAAAATAGGGGCAGTAAAGTTTTTTTTACAATAATTGAGTAAATAAAAATAATGCCTATTATTTTAACATTATGCCTGAAACCTGAATGAGCAGTACAATTCAAAAACTTACTATTAGTATTCTATTCATAGGAGTGTCAGCTGACATCCACCCATGGACATTAGGGTGTCCCTTAAAAATCGAAAGTCGGGGAAACTTTAGCGACACCCCCTAATTTTTTTCCTTTTGGTATCCTAAGAAAGTGTGCAAAATCTTAAATCGATCCGAAAATATTAACACGTGCCTCAAACGGCCTAAAGTTGAGAAATTTTGACATTTTTCTCATTTTTTCGAAAATTTTTAAAAATGCCTTAAAATATTATTTTGTCGAATAATAGGGCTTTAACACATCTAAATATTCATATTTGACCGTTTTTCATTCCTAGCTAGGCGAAATTACCCAGTTTTTAGCCTGGTCATCAATCGGAAAATCATCAAATTTGCCCATTTTATACTGAGAATAGAGGATACATAAGTCAGTGGGGAATGACTCATAGCCACGTAATTCCATAACTTGGTACCATTTGTAGACGATATTGATGTGTAGATAAATTATCTGGAGCTAAAATAAATTACTAGCATTTTAATTACAGGCGCCATATTAGATAACATTACCACTAAAAAAAATCTGGGAAAAACGGTATGGGCATGTTTGGTTATTTGGCAATGCGTATTTGAGTTTTCTAATCTCAGTTAATACTAATAAAATCCTTAAAACACTTTTTTAAAGCTCTTTACTCAGTTCGAATGGCTAGCAGATCTCTTATTACCATAACTATAGATGATAAAATTCTAAAGGCATAATAGGGGAAAGAGAAATTCTAGAAAAATATTGAAAAACTAGACTTCAGCTCATACAGAAGTATTGTATTCTGTAACTTAGTTGAAAAATTGAAGTTTATACAAAATTAACCCGCTCTTCACGATTATTGATCCTACAGCACTCAGAATATAAGCCATTTACTATGTTTAAAGCCTGTTTTTATGTATCATGCTTTTATAGTAAATAAGAGCATAAAATATTCCTGTAACATGAAAATCGATTAGATACTGATATTGTGATGAGACTATGTTAAATATTGACACTGAAATTGCTGAAACCAGTCCTTTTTTATAAAGTCAGTTTTTAAGTCAGAGCTACACTTCACTCTGAAAAATTTTACACACTTTAAACTCTTAAAAAATACTGAGAGTTTAAAATAATTAAATTTTATAAATAAATTTATCAGAAAATTAACTTGAAACCTAATTTCTTCTTCAAGAACGTTCACTGATGAAAATTGAGGGGTTTCATGGGACAAGGACCAGATTAGGCCATTCTATCCCAAATGAAAATTGCATAGTGCAAAAAAATACTAAGAGACGTTGAAGAGTTACAGAAACTGTAGTTAGTATTTAAAATTCTCCTAGCTAAGAACCAAATACCAATGTTTAATCGGCTTTTCGTGTTACTAATTTGCTGAATTGCAGGAAGTTTTTATGTTTATGTATAAATTTATGAAATACAAATCTATAAACATGGTTAATGACTTGAAACTGGGTGTAGTAGGCTCAATCATTATGAAGAGCGGGTTAATTTTCTATCAACTTCAACTTTTCAACAATACAATACTTCTGTATACACTCAAGTATAGTTTTTCAATATATTTTTTATAATTTCTTTTGCCCCTATTGTGCATTTAGAATTTTATCATCTATAGTTATGTAATAAAAGATATGTTAGCCATTCTAATTGAGTAAAGAGCTTTAAAAAGTGGTTTAAGGATTTTTTTAGTATTAACTGAGATTAGAAAACTCAAATACGCATTGCCCAATACCAAGCATGCCCATACAATTTATTCCAGAAATTTTTTTAGGGGTAATGCAATCCAATATGTTCCTATATTTAAAATGCTAGTAATTAATTTTAACTCCAAATAATTTATCTACACATCAATACCGTCTACAAATGGTACCTAGTTATGGAATTACGTGGTTATAAGTCATTCCCCACTGACTTTTGTATCATATATTCTCAGTATAAAATGGACAAATTTGATGATTTTCTGATTGATGACCAGGCTAAAAACTGGGTAATTTTGCCTGGCTAGAAATGAAAAACGGTCAAATATGAATATTTAGATGTGTTAAAGCCCTATTATTTGACAAAATAATAATTTAAGGTATTTTTAAAAAATTTCGAAAAAATGAGAAAAATGTCAAAATTTCCCAACTTTAGGCCGTTTGAGGCACGTGTTAATATTTTCTGATCGATTTAAGATTTTGCACACTTTCTTAGGATACCAAAAGGAAAAAAATTAGGGGGTGTCCCAAAAGTTTCCCCGACTTTCGATTTTTAAGGGACACCCTAATGGACATCCATTTCAACTCTGAGTGCTCCTAATGATAATTTTAAATACATTGTATTAATCAATTTCAAGTATATCTAACTGAGACTTGTCCTAATAAGTTGCTAGTAAAGAGCTCATAACAATTAGTTATGCGATGACGTTTTACCACACATTAAGTTTCTTTAATGGTTGAACGTTGGCTTTTAACTCCTTGATTAAATCGTCATTGTCATGCATTTCAATAGGGAGGTCATAGGGGGTTAACAGCTTAATTCCGTAATGCGTAACGAGCTGTCAACGAATGATCGTTTCTCAAACAAGGACCAACGCTAATATGAAATAAACTTTCAATTTTCGTTCCCTAACTATTCATCACTGTCAGAGACACGGGGTACTTTTTCAAACTTCTTTATTCGAGGTTTTTCCACGCCCCGCTTTTCTAATGAATACTGAACGCAGAACCTAATGAGTTATTTCGACAGTAGTAGCCTCTCCCTTCTTTTTTCACCCGAAAGCAACAACTGAGTGACGGGCCACCTTTGGCACAAGGGTCTTTTGAAATTACGGATCGCGGCGACAATTTTCCCCCAATCCCTCCAAGGTTTCTTTAAATAAGTTCCGTAATGTTATGTGAATCTTAAGAGTTATTCAGCATTATTTTTTTCATATAACACGTTTTAAGTACTGTTTAGTGAGTGCTGCAATCCTCCTTCCCCGAATCCTTTATATTTAGAGTTTAAAACCTACCTAATTACTTCTAAAGATCCTTAGAACTTATAGATTATAAATATAGATCTGAATTTATATACACCACATATTTTTCATGAAATTATCCAAGCGTTCATAGAGTTCGAAATTATTTATTTATTAGCGAAATTTTTTTAAAGAGACATGGAATGGATTTTGGATGCTTTTTATGTACAGATGATAAAAGTGCTGGCTATTTTAGTGGCTTTCCGCACCATTTTGAATCAAATTTCATGAGGTAATATCATTATAAAAACAAAATATTTTAAATAATTTTACCTTTATAACATATGGTATCTTAAAAAGAAGGTTTTATGGCCGCTTAAAAGATTAGACGTCCACCTTATAGGCTAACTCGATTTCACTCACCACAATGGACATCGTTCACAACAAAATAGTCCACAAGGGGATACGAGTAAATAAGGGCAATGCATAGAGTACCACACGCTCCACTCGAAAAAAGATAATCATAAATAAACATCAATAATGTCAAGGAGCCTTTTCCATGGTTTTACCTGAGGCAACACGATAGCTCATACCGTGTACAATAGACGCGGTGATTCTATTGCACCGTTCCGTTAATTGTACAACTCAGTATCAAAAAAGAGGATTTATGTCAAATGCGTATCTAGGGCAAGGGTTTCCAACCTTTTAGAATTTAGACATTGTGACATCCTTTTTAGATTGAGTATTTTGCCGAAGAAAATACTACATTTAATTTTTTAAATGATTTTAACGTAATGATCACGTTAATATGGTGAAAACAAAATACGCACGAATTTAAATGTAACAAGTTCTAAATCCAGTGAGTACACAACAGTTTTATTACAATTTTTAGATTAATTTATTCCCCCTGTATTTCGCGATAATTTTGGAGCTGGGTATTTAAAACCACAATCCATCAAAAATACAGCAGTTATACATTGTAAGCAGTTTTCAAATAAGCAAAAAATAAGTCAAATTTTTGAATCAATCTTAAATCAATTTTAAACTCAAGGTTTAGTAAAAGTATTATTTGGCATTCTCTTCCATTTAAAATTAGACGTCAAAAAGTATCATAACACATACTCTCTTTCAGATTTATTGCAATCTTCCTTCTATTGGATAACTCCACTCTCACCGAGCATGCACAAATGTACATAGCCTTTCCCGATATCTTTAACCAACAATTCTTATATCTTTTAAACAATAAGAAATGTTAATGTATGAAAGTCATGTATAACACTTTACTTTCTTTTTCCTATCATTTTTAGCGATTTCCATTCTCACTTCTTACAGATAACGGGCGTCACGCAAAGCTATCCAGAAAGAATGGCTCCAAAATAAAGTTTCAAAAGCACCATCAATGCAATGGGAAACACTTTCAAAATATCAGATTTAATGCAGTGCCCTATTCTTATCGAAGTCAGGTTCCTAACGTTTTCACAAAATACGTTCACTCTGTGAAATGCGATTCTTATTAGGTTTCCAGGATTTTCCGACCGCCTATTTCTGATGCATTAAATTGTTTTAGGTACAAAAAATAAGTTCGAAATCTTTTTAAAGCTAAACCACTTCTAACTTTTTTCAAATAAAATCAATTTTTTTTTCTTACAAAGAACAAAAAAAACACAATACATAATTTTTCTTCAATTTGTCAAAATATGCATACAAAACTAAAACAATTACGGAAAACAAGTCTGTATCAAAGGATCCACAGCACTTTCATTGGGAAAACGAAATTCTTGAACATATATGTCAAAAAATACAAAAATCAAATAATGGATTAGTAAAAAAAATAGTTAAATCAATTAATTTAATCCACACTTATTGTCCTAACCAGCGATAATAGTGAAATACTTTCGATGGATTAGGTTCTTTTTTTCCTTTAACTTTTATTTCAATTTATCTACGCATACGTTTATGTGCTACTATGCCTGGAAATCTATATCAATTCGATGAAATTACTGGATTTTACCCTGTAAAAACCAATCTCCAAATGAAACGATGAGCTAACCTTTATTCACTTCATCATTAGATCCAATCCAAAGAGTGAAATTATCAAAGGGAATGAACCCCTGAAAAAAAACTTCGAAAATAGTTTCGAACACATTTTAGCTGAACTGTCGAAGTGAGTCCTTAAGCTACTCGTATAGAAAGAGATGTAATAATCTTTTTGAGATCCAGAAGTGAAATTTTCATTGCGAGTAAATTTAAAGAGATTTGCAAGCGGAGAATTAATATTAAAGACGTTTGTTAAATGTTTGTTGATGTAAAACAGTTCTTATATATAAAACTTTCATAAAAAGGAATACCACCTACTCTAGTTATTTCGTTTTAAAATAAGATACGATATAAAATAATAAAAAAAGGCCAGACTATCTTTTTTCAAAAAATGTTATGCATTTTTAAAATGAAAGAAAATAAAGGGGGGAAGGGGAGAAACTTTTCGTATGTTTGAAAACAGAAAAAATGCATTTTTACACTAAAAAATTATTCCGAATTCAAAAACTGTCACTAAAAGATTCAAAAGAAATTAGTATAGATTCAATATTTTAAAGAATCTACAACAGCTTCGAATCCTAAAATAGGTTAAAACCATTTAGTCCAGTAACTTGGTAGTTTTTTCAGGAAAAAAATACAGAAGTTTTTTTCTCGACGGTTTTACATGTTTTCGAGGGTGCTGAATCCGAATCTGAACTTTGCATACAAAATTTCGAATGGCATTTTGGTGAAAATTCGAAAAAACCCTGAAATTTCACCTCATTTTTTGGTTTTTTGTTTGTAGAACGGAAAGTATGGGTTTTTCATGAAAATGTTAAATACAAAAAATAAAGATGATAAAACAAGCTACAAAATTGTCAATTACAACTTTTTTGTCAGACTAATAGTTCGGCCGCTAGAGCGCGTTGAAAATAGGGCAAAATTTGCGCCTGCGGGTAAAAATGCAGAAAATCGAACTTTCATCTAAAAAATAAAGTATTTTTTTAAATAAGGTAATATAAAAACTAGTTTTATAATGTTTCACATGAAATAAACCATCTATTTAGTCTATTAATTAGTATTTAAATGCATTTTCCTCAGCAATTTTCCTTAAGAACGCAGTTTCAATAGAAGACAATAGTGTAATGATAAGTAAGTCGCTTGTTGAAGAAAACGTACAGAAGTTTTTTTCTCAACGGTTTTATATGTTTTCGAGGGTGCTGAATCCAAATCTGAACTTTGCATACAAAATTTCGAATGGCATTTTGGTGAAAATTCGAAAAAACGCTAAAATTTCACCCCATTTTTTGGTTTTTTGCTTGTGGAACGGAAAGTATGGGTTTCTCGTGAAAATGTTAAAAGTAAAAAATAAAGATGATAAAACAAGCTATAAAATTGTCATTTACAATTATTTTGTCCGACTAATAGTTTGGCCACTAGAGCGCGTTGAAAAAAGGGCAAAATTCGCCCTGGCGGTGGAAAAATCCAGAAAATGACCCTTATATTCCTAAAAAAGTCATATTTCGATTTAGATAACTAAGAAAAACTACATTTATAATTTCTTTCATAATATAATTCTACTATTTATCTCAAATATTATTTATTCAATGGATGTTCTTTAGGAATTCCCTCCCAAAAACGCAGGTTTTTTAGGCAAAGAAAAATCCAGTTGTTATTTTCTTTTTTTTTCTAGGCACCGATTCCCAATGAAAACTTTTGTTAAGCATTAAAAGTTAATTTTTTTTGCCTACTACACTCATTGCTTTTTATATTAACCTCTCCTGCTCACAAACTTATAAAATCTATGAATAATTTTTCTTCCTGGAAAACTATAATTTTCTGTTGTAGATTATAAAAACTCCTGACATGATTATTAGTAATGATACCAAAATTCACAATAACTTCTTGACACGTGCAATTATATTATCAGTTTCTACACCCAGGAACGTGAATCCAATTGATTTGTTTGGGATGAAATTAAGCATAACTTGATTATATTATAAAATTACAGGGTCACCGAAAATTATCCTAGTATACTCTTTAAAGTGATGAACATAAGGGTTTGCTCCATTCGGGAATGGAGTTATATCATGTAAGAAATTATAAATGTAGTTTTTCTTAGTTATCTAAATCGAAATATGACTTTTTTAGGAATATAAGGGTCATTTTCTGGATTTTTCCACCGCCAGGGCGAATTTTGCCCTTTTTTCAACGCGCTCTAGTGGCCAAACTATTAGTCGGACAAAATAATTGTAAATGACAATTTTATAGCTTGTTTTATCATCTTTATTTTTTACTTTTAACATTTTCACGAGAAACCCATACTTTCCGTTCTACAAGCAAAAAACCAAAAAATGGGGTGAAATTTTAGCGTTTTTTCGAATTTTCACCAAAATGCCATTCGAAATTTTGTATGCAAAGTTCAGATTTGGATTCAGCACCCTCGAAAACATAGAAAACCGTTGAGAAAAAAACTTCTGTACGTTTTCTTCAACAAGCGACTTACTTATCATTACACTATTGTCTTCTATTGAAACTGCGTTCTTAAGGAAAATTGCTGAGGAAAATGCATTTAAATACTAATTAATAGACTAAATAGATGGTTTATTTCATGTGAAACATTATAAAACTAGTTTTTATATTACCTTATTTAAAAAATACTTTATTTTTTAGATGAAAGTTCGATTTTCTGCATTTTTACCCGCAGGCGCAAATTTTGCCCTATTTTCAACGCGCTCTAGCGGCCGAACTATTAGTCTGACAAAAAAGTTGTAATTGACAATTTTGTAGCTTGTTTTATCATCTTTATTTTTTGTATTTAACATTTTCATGAGAAACCCATACTTTCCGTTCTACAAACAAAAAACCAAAAAATGAGGTGAAATTTCAGGGTTTTTTCGAATTTTCACCAAAATGCCATTCGAAATTTTGTATGCAAAGTTCAGATTCGGATTCAGCACCCTCGAAAACATATAAAACCGTCGAGAAAAAAACTTCTGTATTTTTTTCCTGAAACACCCTATTTTTGACACCAAGTTACTGGACTAATTGTTTTGGATAAAAGGACGTCACATACTGTTTCATTAAAAAACAAACTTTAAAATTTAAACAAAAAAAATAAAGAAGCATCGTAATAAATATATTCCTCTTTTTGGATATTTCTATCGAATAAAAATATGAAACAAAAATCCTGGAATTGTCCATCGGTTTGAAAAGTTTCGTACACGAGTTTTTACACAAAAAAATATCGAACTACATTCCTTTATTTAAGAAATTTTTAAGCTTCTCTCAAGATTTATTTCAATAACTTACTTAAGTATCTACGAATATTTCACTCAATTTATACCTTAGATAATTTCTTTTCTAATATTATTTTCTGCCTTAATTTTTTTACATTTCAAAACAACACAAGAAGGAAAACAGCCTTTGAAAACATTTTTACAATATTAAGGTTGCTAACCTCATATTTAATTTGGCACTGCAAAATATCCCAGACAAAATAAATGAAACTACTGCAGTTAATCAAAGAAAACATCATTAAGGTCACTGCCAAATGAAAATTCTTATTAAAGAGCCGCAAAAATTATAAAGACAGATTTATATGCTTTTGTCTTTTCTTTGTGTTTTCTGCATCTGGCATTAAATCCCCAGTTAAGGTGCTTTTCTCCTGAAAGGTCATTTTTAACAAAGTAATCTCTCCCAGATCTTATTATTTAAATACTCATTAGAGAAACTGTTTTTAAAGAAACAAAAGCAAATTTGGTTTTTAACTGCAAGCGAACGGCGCTGAGGGGATTTTAGAGAAAACTGAGCAAATCAAATGGGAATAACCGTTTTCAGTTATTCTTTTTTTATATTAAGTTGAAAGTAAATGAGGGGTTCTCGTTAAAAGAAAAGATAAAGGAATTAAGATTTTTTTTCAAAGTGAAGAAATGTCATGAAGGGTTTATTAGATATAGTGTGGTTGACTGATACCTAGTTTATAAGGAATAAGATTAGTATCCACTAAGGGAAAACTTGAAATTTTTAAAAACTATTTCACATGAAAAACTATGTTTAGATATTTTTTAGTAAGCTTTAGAAACTTCTAACATAGTTCTTTAAAACTTGCAGTTCAGATAGTATATGTAAAAAATACTCATCATAATCAGACAAACTAATGAATTGTTATTTAGGTATTAAAGAATGGGTATCATTCAGATTAGAGCCATACAAAACATGGCACTAAAATAAAATAGTTATAAAGGGAATTTCTTTTACTTTGATATTTCCATATAAGTTTTAAACTTATTTGATTATAAACTTAATTGTAATAAGCTAAATAAGTTTGAATATACAACAATCACATAAGAAATTTGACATGACACAACCACTTAGTATAATTTGATCACAGTTTATACAAAAAGCCCGTTAGCTAGCATACAGATTTAAATAGAAAATATTTCATAGTTACTATTAGATGTTCTGGTTTATGTTAGGTTTATGTTAGGTTAGATGTTAGGTTAGATGTTCTGAGACTATTTTATGGATTATCAAAACTGTAATACACATTCAAAAAATATTTATTTGCAAAATTGAAACCCCCAAAGACATGTGTTTTTGGAATATGTTTGATGAAACAACTTTATAAATTTAAACAAGAAAAAGTCTTTTACTATGCGGCGTATTGCCAGCTCTAAATAGACCTCAATTCTAAACGTCATGTTTTATATTACAGAGATAATCAACCTCGGGTGGTTTGTTTAGTTTTGCATTAGAAATTTTGGTGAAAATGGTTGCGTTTTATTTTACTAAAATAATAAACCCCGTTTATTAGGTTTTCCACCACGTTTTTGAAGCTGTATTTTGTTCAGGTCTGGAATAGATGTTGTATTTACGTTTCTTATCAAATCTGTCATTATACAGTAGCTGTAGATGTCAAAGGCTTAGCGATTCCTATACATAGGAGTCGTTCTGAAGAACAGTGACATAAGTCCACCGAACGTAGTTTTGGAGGTTTTCTGAAACGTTACTACGGCAGAAACCTAGATCCATGTTTATCTCAATCAATGTATTTAATGACTTACACCCCTGTCTTTCTAAGCAGCTCCTATAATTCCCTTCGAGTGGCCATTAGCAGATAAGGTGGGTACCTGCATCCCTCGGATATGCGATCCAGATGGGATCATCTGTGTTTCATTGCATCAGATCACACGCGGTCATCAATCAAGTCATTAGGACAGGAAGGTTTTGGGTTAATTAAAAAGACTTATCATAAAGTCATTTGTTGTATTTGCATGGTTTTAAGGGAATCATCTCAAAGTGATTAACGAATGTTTGCATGGGAAACAAATAACATTGAGCTAGTTAAAACACAAAGGCACGAACTTCTTTAGAGTAAACGCGGTAGAATTTTTTGATGTGTCTCGTAAAAAATCGCCAAACTGTTTTGGATGACAGGTCACCAAAATGTCGCTAAAACTTGTGAACTATCTTACTTGTGAAATAAAATGTGCTGTTATATTGATGACAACATTAGAAATCTGGCAATGTTTGAATGTTTGGCATTCAAAATATTTAGGCGGTTTTTAACTGGAGAGATAACGGAACTACGTATACCTACCGCATGAAATAAACTTTAATAAAAAAAACTTAATTCAAGATTTACAATAACGTCATCTTTAACTTAAAAACTCGAAATATATTTTACGCAAATCACCAACATTAATTTCAGTTCAAAATCAAAAAGTTTTTCAAGCATAGCATTGTTTTGTCAAAATTTATCAAAATTAAAAATATTTCTTTTTTTTTAAATATAGAAATTTTTTTCAATAAAAAAAGAATAAAAAAGTAGATAGAAATCATCTATCGCATATAAAAATATCGTACAGTTCTTTGAAAAGATATTTGAATGTTTAGGATGACATCACAACGCATTTTATTCATAGTAAGCCAATGGGCGTAGCCAAGGGGGCAGGGAGGGGCAGCTGCCCCCCCTAAGTCCCAAGTAATTAACTTTTACTTTACTGTTAGTTAAAACCCAGTATTTTAGGGTCAAATTTTCAAAATTTTTCTGGGGGAGGGCCCCCAGACCCCTTTTTAGTATTTTAACCTGTATTATTCAAACTTTTTTGTAATACGTTCATTAAAATCAACATTCCACCTAAAAATGTATGTCCAAATTTGGGTTTACGTGTACCAAAAAAACAATTTAAAATCATGTTCTTAAGGGGCATATTCCCAAACATTTTCTCTGGAGAGACCCCCTATTGAAACTAGACAGGTCTCTCTCACGGGGCTTTAAAATTGATCTCAACAAACAAACAAAAAAGTCGACCCTGCTTGCCCCCTCCTAAGTTGAACCCTAGCTACGCCCATGAGTAAGCCCCCTTTTGGGTTAAAAAGCGTAAAAACACATAGCAAGCCAAAGGATTTCCCTTCTCATCTTTGAAATCCAACGCACTCTTCTTGACACCGAGAGTCCCTTTTTAAAAGGAAGACTTTAAAGAGTGGCAACGACAAGGGACGAAACCTGTCGACAGAGATTTCCCTCCTTCCCAACACCCTGACAAGAGACATCACTTATCCCGCCCAACTGATATGTCACCTTATCGTGCATTGTAGAGGGGAGCTGAAAGGTTTTAAATCTTTTTTGTGTGTTTTTACTTCATGAGAAAGGCGTGTTTTAAATATTTAGAAAAGTTTCGGCGTCATATTATCGCCAGACGTCGCAGCTTAATGGGCATATGTAGAGATTCTGGGGAGATAACATGATGAAGATTTTATAAAGATATTTCTTAATGGTTTAGAACTGAGTCAAGGATGGTAAAGAGGAGCATTTTTTTCCAGAAAAAGAACCCATCCAGAAAATATCCGGGATCTGCAGTGGTGTAGCCGGAAATTTTTTTCGAAGGAGATATTGGTAGGTTTTTTAGTGATATGAGGTAATTCCAATCGTTTTTTATGGTCAAAAAAATTTCTGAGTTTCGGGGGGGATATAACCTCAAATCCCTTCTTGGCTACTTCCCTGTGCAATAGTCTTGGTGCTACTACGAAAGCTCTGACTAGCGGGTTCGATTACAACGTGCTTCGTATCCCTGCGGTGCCGGAAGGGTGCTTCTTCGGTGCCGGTATTGAGCGGAAGACATAATGTTATGAATATATTTAGCCGATGGCAACCTGCTGATATTCTCTTGTTCCAGCTTGATGTTTGTTCTTTTTTCAATGATGTCTCGTAATTAACTATAATTTTACTTCCCGTCTTTTCCTTGGAGTGCTCATGATGGGGGATCTACCTCCCCTCAACTGGTGACCCGGAGGTGATCCGAACATCCTTCTGATCATATTCATCACATTGAAAGTATCATCATATATCATATTCATCATCATATTCATCACATTGAAAATATCAGATCCAATAAAATCCCACATCTTCTCGCAGATCCAAGGATTACCCAAGGAAATATTGCTATTTGATTCTAAGGTGACGAAGTAACCTTGAATAAATGACGCGAAACTAAGGGAGATATCTGACATCATGCGCCATAAAGCCGTCAAAGTTATCGAAGCTATATTTCAAACCCGAAGCTTCAAAAAAAATATAACTATTATTCTAAAGGAAACAAGCGGTCAAGAAAGCCCTCTCGGAACACCCCGAGTGTCCTCTTTTCTGCGCAACAAGAGGCCCTAATGGAAAGGCACTTTCTGAGGCGCCCCGGGGCCTCCATCAAAGGATTGAGAACAGAGAGGGGTAATCTCGGAGGGGGTCAAAAGGCCGGCGCTAAATCCTCTAAAGAAGAGATGTATGGAAATAAAACATTGAGGAAGAAGCTAAAGCCTTAAAGTTTCTTTAAATTTCGTTTTAATCTAAATAAAACCAATGGTGTTACCGATTTATTTTATACAAAACCAAATAGCGAGAAATTAAATACTTGATATTTTTGGACAAATATATTTAAAAATTATGAAGACAGTAAGACAAGATGAAAAAAGGCATGTGTAATTGGATTTATTACCCTAATATTTAAAGGAAAAACGGATTCAAACAATTGATATTAGAAAAGTTTTTGAAGTTGAGGTTTTGGTAACAAAGTTGAAAGAAAGATACACATTAGGGTGTCCCTTATTTGGGCGTTTTTTCAAAAAGTGAGGGAAACTTTTGCTCCACCCCCCAATTTTTTTCCATTTGGTACCCTAAGACTGTGTGCAAAATCTTAAATCGATCAGATAATATTAACACGTGCCCCAAACGGCCTAAAGTTAGAAAAAGTTGACTCTTTTCTAATTTTTTTGAAAATTTTTAAAAATATGTTTAAAAAATCCGTTTACAAATAATAGGACTCTAACATATTTAAACAATCATATTTGACCGTTTTTCATTACTAGTTAGGCCAAAATTCCCAGTTTGTAACCTAGTCGTCAATCAGAAAATCATCAAATTTGTCCAATTTATAGTGAGAATATAGAAGAATCAAAAGGCAGTGGTAAACAACTTAAATCCGCAAAATTCCATAGTTAAACACCATTTTTAGACCATATTGATGTGGATATATATTTTCTGCAGCTTAAATTAATTATTGGTATCTTAATTACAGACGCCATATTGAATTGCATTAAAACTAAAAAAAATTCTAAGAAAAAAAGTATAGGCATGTTTGATATCGGGTAATGGGTGTTTGAGGTTTCTGAACTCAATTAAGACTAATAAAATTATCTTAGACAACTTTTTAAAGCTCTTTACGCAATTGCAAGGGTCAGCATATCTCTTAATACAAGTGCAAACCATGTTTTTAGAACTATAGATATGGTAATAAATTCTAAACACATAAAACTGGCAAAAGAAATTCTGGAAACAAGTTTAAAAAAACAGGCTCCAGTGTGTCCACGAGTATTTTATTCCATAAGTTAGTTGAAAAGCTGAAGTTGATCCAAAATTAACCCACTCTTCAAAATAATTTAGTTATAATCTCAGAAGGTAAGCTATTTTATCATAATTTTATACATAAACATAAAAAATACCAGCAGTTCATACTTCAATTAAACACGGTTCATTTTGTCCTTGGCTGTAAGAAAGTTTAAATATTAACTACAGTTTTTATAACTCATCTACTTTACCCTTCGTTTTTCTTCGCACTGTGTCAACCTTTCATCAGTAAACGTCCTTAAGGAAGTACTAAGGTTTCGAGTAAATTTTTCATGAAAATTGTTTATGGAATTAAACTATTTTAAAGTGTCAGATCCTTCTTTGTGAGAATGTAGCGGTAGGAAACTTACAGAGTGAAAAATAGCTGACTTACAAAAAGACTTAAAGAAATAATGATTTTAAGAAACTGCTGATAATATTTATAATATTTAAATAGCCAATATAAGTGTCATAGATTTTAATGACTCTGATTTGTTCAATTGCAGGTATTTTTTATAAAATCATGATAAAATAGAAGAACAATCTCGATAAAAATGGGTTAATTGCTTACCTTCTGATAGGTTAACTCAATTATTATGAAGAGTGGGTTAATCTTGTATTAGCTTCAACTTTTCAGCTAACTTACTGAATAAAATACTTGTGGACACACTGGAGTCTGATTTTTAACTTGTTTCCAGAATTTCTCTTTACAGTTTTATATGTTTAGAATTTATTACCATATCTATACTTCTCAGAAACCATTGTTTGCACTTATATTAGGAGATCTGCTGACCCTTACAACTGCGTAAAGAGCTTTAAAAAGTTGTCTAAGATAATTTTATTAGTCTTAATTGAGTTTAGGAAACTCAAACACCCATTACCCGATATCAAACATGCCCATACCCTTTTTTTCTATAATTTTTTTTCGTTTTAATGCAATTCATTATGGCCCCTGTAATTAAGCAACCAATAATTAATTTGAGCTCCAGAAAACTTATATCCACATCAATATGGCCTACAAATGGTGCTTAGCCATGGAATTTTGCGGTTTAAAGTCGTTTACCACTGCCTTTTGATTCTTCTATTCTCTGTATAAAATGGAAAAATTTGATGATTTTCTGATTGATGACTAGGTTACAAACTGGGAATTTTGGCCTAACTAGTAATGAAAAACGGTCAAATATGATTGTTTAAATGTGTTAGATCCCTGTTATTTGGAAGCGGATTTTTTAAACATATTTTTAAAAATTTTCAAAAAATTAGAAAAAAAGTCAAATATTTCTAACTTTAGGCCGTTTGGGGCACGTGTTAATATTATCTGATCGATTTAAGATTTTGCACACAGTCTTAGGGTACCAAAAGGAAAAAAATTGGGGGGTGGAGCAAAAGTTTCCCCGACCTTCAATTTTAAGGGACACCCTAATCTTTATTCGATATTCGATAAAATTAAAGATATCTTCTAAAAAATAAAAACATTTGTGATCTACCACTGTCTGTTGACCATCATAAATTTTAGAGAAGAAATTTTAATGAATATCCATTTTTTACGTATATACGGACTTATATTTAGTTGCGTTCAATGTTTTTGTTGCGGAAACTAGTGTTCCCAGATGAAAGTTGGAAGAAAGACTCACGTGTCCGAAGACTCACGAGCTCTCGAGGACACAAATCTCATCTCGCATTTCACGCATTGTTTTGATCTGGATAAAAAGAGGGAGTTTGGAAAATTGAAGGAAAAGTAGAGTTGCGTTTTATGTTATGTAAAGAAAGAGGCTAGAGTGATTAAAACTTTATTTTTATTATCATAGGTAGTCGGTCTTTTTAACATCATTTTGACATCTACACTAGTCAGAAGAAATTCCCGGTTTATCACCTTTGGTAAGATATTTAACACGATTTGTAACATGGCATCCCTGCACTGGTAGCACTTTTGACTAGAGTGGCTGTATAAAAGGACCCTTAGCTAGAATTGAAGATGCCGTTGAGACGTTCATACAAAGGAGCTACGCAACGGAGAAATACTGTACGATCTCGAACTGAAGAAGAGACGTTACAGAGACTCGTAATCCATAGGCAAAGTGTAAAAGACGAGTTGATCAAGACTGGTGAGAATATTGAGGATGGACTTACGCTACAAGATAGTGAGAAATTGGCTGTAGCTTTTGGTAATTTAAAAGAACAGTACGAGATGTTAAAGGAAATCGATAAAGAGTTGAGTGTGATGTGGCCTGTGGACGAGTTGGCGGAGGAAACACAAGGTGCAATGCAGTTCGCCACAGTAATCAATGGATGGAGAATTAAAGCAGAAAAAGCATTAGGTGATTTAAGACCACTTGTTTCTAGAGAAAACTGTAATGATAGGCTGTTAGTAAAAGAACAAGTTAAAGTAAAACTACCAAAGTTGGAAATACCTAAATTTTATGGCAACTTAGATCAATGGATCAATTTTTGGAGTTTGTTTGAATCGTCCATACACAGCAATACTTCTTTGAATAGTGTGGATAAATTTGCGTACCTAAAAGCTCACTTAGGGGGCACGGCACTAAGAACCATAGAAGGACTTTTGATAAACAGCGAAAATTATTTTTCAGCTATAGCAATTTTACAAGAACGATTTGGTTCCAAAAACAAACTCATTACGACACATATGAATAGTTTATTGGCTATACCTCCTCTTAGAAACTCCAACGATATAAATAGTTTTAGGAAATTGTTCGATAACCTAAACGCGCAAATGAGGAGCTTAGAATCGTTGGATGTACCGACTGATAGCTACGGAAGCATTCTACTGCCACTGATTTTGAAATTATTGCCGCAGGATTTGTTGCTAGACTTTCATAAGAGTCAAAATACCGACCGGGTGGAGGATTTGATTTCATTTCTATCTCAGCAGCTGAGGGCGCGAGAAGGTGCCCTTTTGTTTTTAAATAGGGAAAGTGATAGTAAAGAGCGACGTCGGTTACCAGATATTTCAAGCAACTTCCACTCTGGAGGTAACTTTAATAAGAGTAATAATATGGGAAAAGATAAGAGTGGTCGGAACATTCCATCAGCTAGTGAATTATTAGCCACGGAGAATCATACGACAGACGGAGAGAAAGTTTGTGCCTTTTGTGATTTGACTCATAAAGATAGCTATTGTGACTATGCCCACAGTGTTCCTAGGGATGAGAGAATAAATATCCTAAAAAGAAAAGGATTGTGTTTCAGGTGTTGTGATATAAATGCTCGGCATATATCACGTTATTGTAGGGCTGAAGTAAAATGTATTTTCTGCGGCGGTAAATCACATAACACCAATTTATGTTATTCGATAGATGGGTCAGATGTTTGTGGTAGCTCTGAAACTAGTACAGACTTAAGCAATCAAGAACATACTCCGGTCGTATATTTACAAACCCTGTTGATATGTATCAGTAATGGTCATTTAAAAAAAATGGTTCGAGCAATTATAGATACTGGAAGTAGCAGATCTTACATTTCACGGTTTGTCGCAGAGACCATGAAATTGAAGAGTTTAAAAGAAGAGACCGTCACGCATGGACTTTTTGGAGGATCCAAAAGGATAATGAAGCACAAGCTGTACTCCACCTGTTTGCGAAGCTTGGATGAAAGATATAGTATCGTGGTAGAATTAATGGACCAAGATAAAATATGTGAGCATATCCCTCGGATACAAGGTGATGTGTGTATACAAGAGTTGAAAAGACAGGGTATTTTCTTAAGTGATATTTCGCCAAAAAGAAAAAGTTGCTTGAGTCGAAGTCAGGATAGTGAAATTCATATGTTACTTGGGTCTGATATTGCGGGTAAGTTTTTCACAGGAGAAGTTAAAAATTTAGATTGTGGTTTGACTGCGGTAGGGACGAAATTCGGATGGACTGTCATAGGCAAATTAGGACAAAAGGAAACAGACAGTTCATTGTTGCTCCCTTCTCTGCATATTAACACTATGAGGATAAGTGATTTTTGGGAATTAGACGTATTGGGCATTGGAGATCCGGTGGAATCACTGTCTAAAAAGGAAATGAGTGATTTTGTCTTGACACATTTCAAAGAGACAGTCCAATGGAATGAAGAAGGAAGGTATCAGGTGAATATCCCATGGCTTACCGGACATCCTCCTCTTCAAACTAATAAGGAGTTGGCTGAGAAGCGATTGAAGAACACCGTTAACTCTTTAAAAGTAAAGAACAAAATAGCGGACTATAAAAAGGGTCTAGCTATGGATTCAGCAAATGCAATTCCAGAAGGTATAGATACTTTTCAAAATGATACAGAAACTAATTATTCTGATAAAGAAGTTGATGATATTTCCAGTAAGAAACCTCTAAAGAAAGCAAAAGGTAGGCCCAAGAAAGGAGCAAAAACTGAGGTTCATTCAAATGGCGAAGCTGATCAGAATGGGGTTGAAGAACTTTCTAAAAACGATACTTATGAAGTGTCTGACAAAAGCAGTTCCAAACCATCTTCAGAAGATGATAAAAATTCTAACCAGGAATCAGAGAATGAAGACATGGGAAATGACCCTTCTGTAGAAGAAAAGCCCCAGAAAAAGAAAGGAGGCAGACCGAGGAAAGAAACAAAAGTCAATAATGAAACAGATGATCTTAATAGCCATGAAAATAATGCTGGAGAGGGGTCAGAGAAAAATGATGATCCTGAAACCAGTGGTGATGAGAATAAGGTTGAAGAAGAGGAAACAGAAGCTATGCCAAAGAAAAAAGGTGGAAGAAAGGCCAAAAAAACTGGTAGGGGTAGAAAGCCAGCTCCCAGTAAAGAAGAGGAAACAAATGAAAATGAAGAGAATGAAAACCTGGAAGAGGAAGAAACTGAAGTTATGCCTAAGAAGAGAGGTGGAAAGAACACCAAGAAAACTGGTAGGGGCAGAAAACCAGCTTCTAGTAAGGAAGATGAAGCAAATGAAAATCAGTCTGATGAGAGTGAAGAGCAACTAGCCACTATACCTGAAGAGAAAGAAACTGATGAAGATGATTCGGCAAAACCTCAAAAAACAGCTCCAAGTCGAGGTAGAGGAAGAAAACCTGCTGCAGCAGCAGTTGAGGCGAAACCAAGGACCCAGAGGGCCAAAAAAAATGTTGCACCGGAACCAGAAAAAGAAAAGACTAAAGGAAGAAAGAGGAAAACTCCGCCAACGGAGACTGTTGATGAGGCAATCTACAAAAAACTTAATGCAGAAGATTTAGAAGAAGCCAAGAATGCCAAAGTGTCCCTTCTAAGGCAACAGAACATTGATGACATGGCCTTGGATCTTATGAAATCTGAGGAAGGCAAGGTTCAAGCTGCAGCTGGAACTTCTGGAAAAGGACGCGGGAAGAAGCGAGCAGCAGAAAGTGAAGATTCTGTTAGTACTTCCAAGAAAGGCAAAGCCACTGCTTCGAAAGCTGCACCCAAGAGAGAAAAGATCCCTGATGTGAATGCTTTGGACTTTGACAACAAGTCAACCAACGCCAAAGGAAAGTCTTGGAATTTGAAAATAGCTACTTGGAATGTAAATGGATTACGAGCTTGGCTCGAGAAAGATGGGTTGACTTATCTTACACATGAAGACCCCGACGTCTTGTGTATACAAGAAACTAAGTGCTCTGAAGACAAAATTCCACCAGAGAGCAATCCTGTTGGATACCACTGCTATTGGGTTGCTGGTGACAAAGAAGGGTACTCTGGAGTTGGACTGATGTCTAAACAGAAGCCTTTGTCTGTGGAATATGGAATTCGGAAGAAAGTTCATGATGGTGAAGAAATGAGTACGGTGTTGAGTGAATGCGAAAGCTTAATGAACAACCGTCCATTGACTTACGTTTCTGACGACATAGAAGATCTAATTCCCATTACTCCAGCGATGTTTTTACAGGAAATTAGACATGTGGGTACTCTTATCGTGGATCAATTAGACCACAGCAAGATCAATAAACGTCTGTCTTATACTCTGAAGGTAAAAGAAGATTTAAGGACTAGATTTCGCACTGAATATTTAGGTCGATTGAGGCAAGCTTGCAATCCCAAGGATGAAGCTGCAAGCCCTTTTAAAGTAGGGGATATAGTTATTGTCACTGCTGACAACTTGAAGAGATTAGATTGGCCACTTGCCAAGATATTGGAACTTATGCCTGGTAAAAGTGATGTTGCTCGTGTGGCCAAACTTCGAACCAAATCCGGAATTATCACGAGGGCTGTGCAAAAGCTATGCCCCTTGGAAATAGGGGGATCTGAGTAGAGTACGGAACAAGATATTGAGTTCTTTCGCAAGTCAAGAACTCAAGGGGGGGAGTGTTGCGGAAACTAGTGTTCCCAGATGAAAGTTGGAAGAAAGACTCACGTGTCCGAAGACTCACGAGCTCTCGAGGACACAAATCTCATCTCGCATTTCACGCATTGTTTTGATCTGGATAAAAAGAGGGAGTTTGGAAAATTGAAGGAAAAGTAGAGTTGCGTTTTATGTTATGTAAAGAAAGAGGCTAGAGTGATTAAAACTTTATTTTTATTATCATAGGTAGTCGGTCTTTTTAACATCATTTTGACATCTACACTAGTCAGAAGAAATTCCCGGTTTATCACCTTTGGTAAGATATTTAACACGATTTGTAACAGTTTTATTACCAAGAATTTGCCTATTTCTATTATTAAAGCCAAATAAAACCAATCACGCTTTAATTTTTGTGCACCATACGCTCGATCCAATCAGTGCCGTACCTTTGAAACTATACTTGTATACACAATTCTCTGTGCGGTAAATCTCAAAAATGATGACCCTTTAAAAAAAACCAGACAAAGAAACGTCTTCAGCATTTCAATCGGCCTCAAAGGATTTTTCATTTGACCGGAATCCGAATTCGATTTTGTGTGCTGGCGGCTTCATTTAGAAAATCCTTCTTTCTGATGACTTCCGAACCCATCTTTTTCCATCCCTGATCTGGTTTTGAATGGAGGAAGAGAAATGGGGAAAGATTAAATTTTACACTGCCCGATCGCAAGGGGCTTTATTTTTTACAAAAACTATTTTCCGATGTGTAAGGTATGAAGTTTTCTTTGAATCGTTGATGCGTTTTCCAGACAAGAAGTGATGACCAGGCATTGAAGAGTTTTGTCTTAATGGCGGTTCGTATTAAAATTAATAAAACAAGTCTGATACTACATATTTACATAAAGGCAAATTCTATTTTTATGTTTTAAAGGCATAGATATCAAAGCCGTATTTTAAACGTATCGTAACAGTGCGTATTGACAGACAGATTATGACCAAATGAAACAGTCATGAAGTCTATATAATATTCAGAAGGTATCTTTGACGGCTTTTCAGAGTAGTAGGTGATAAAAATTTTGCATATGTCCCCTCGAAACGGAATTTATTGATCTACATTTTTTCATAGAAAGAATCGATAAAGTATCACACTAATTTATTTATGGCAACGTTAAATATTTATCGCTGCTCAGTGTAAAACGATCAGTTATGCGTGAAATGTAACGAAAGTTTCACGAAATCAAGCTATCCATCCAATGGATTTTGTGTATTTGCAAACACACTCAATCCGAAATGGGCATTTGAAAACGTATTATTTAACCAGCAAAAGAGTTTGTACTTACCACCCCCTTCGGAAAGCGCTCCGATATCAGTGTCAGAATGATAATCCGGTAAATATAACATTCCAAATTCGTTCACCTTTAAGTCCAGAAGAGTTTTCAAGTAGTTTCTATTTGCTGAATTTTCCATACTACAATGTTTCTCCGTCATTGTGGGAACTCACTGAATTCAGTATAAATTAAATATGACACTAACTTCTTAATAGAGATGTTATTTAATCCAAAAGCAAATCAAAAAGCACTTCAATAAGTATTGTCTATTAGTTGAAAACGGTTTCGCTTTGAACAATAATTCCGATTATAAGCATAGGGGAATCCAAACTCATTGCTGACCGTAGCCGTTTTACCACATGGATTCACAATCGATAATTGAAATTCTTCTCTCGATTCACAGGTAATAACACAATGAAATAAAAAAGCAAGCAATCCATATGCCACGACGGAAATCGTATAATTAAGGAGTTAACGTTTGTCTTTTCGGTGCAATTCCCAGCCGTAACCAAATCCACGTTAATCCTGCCGCCTGATGACAGGAACTGTTGTGTGTTGGAGAACATTAAACACTACCTTTTGTGTGTACCTTTTCTAATGACAGATAAGGGGGATTCGCTCTTATCTCCTAAAGGAAATGAATGCACTGACTTTTGAGATAAAAGGAAATGATAAATGAAAATTTCGCTCAGCGAATAAGACGGTGCTTTAAAGGCTATCGAGAGAATTCTGTAAAATAATTACTTTCGACTCTTTTTTGATTGTCTATTGTTTTCTCTTTAATTACTTTTGGTAAGGAATATCTTAAACGATTTCTTGATTAATCGAGATAATTGCATCTTACTTTCAGTGTCATTTCACTGCAATAAATGGAAAGTTTTCTCCATTCCGAAGAGTAATCGTAATAAAAATGAATTAATCAACAACTATGTATTTTTGGTAAAAAAAAATAAGTTCATAAAAGAATGCGCATTTAGTATATGAAGTGCGCTACCTTTCTATATTTTTGAGTTCTTGTTATTTCCCCCCTCTCCTCTATAAAAACGTTAAGATTTTAGTATGTAAAATAGAAAGGCAACTTAAAGATACTTTGAAGATTCCAGTTCAGGTTCTGCCACTTCGTCAAGTTCATTTGCCATTCAAGCAATTTCTATACTTTCACTTATTTTGAAAAGAAATCCCCTAATATAATTGAGATAAAAAATTCCATACAAACGCCTACTTACAAAATGAAAACTTTTACAAATTTACTGAGGCAACCGCCAAAAGTATGTGTTCGTGTTAGGATACATGCTGAAACGATTGTATCATTAAAGGTATTAGATGGATATAAAAAAGCATTTCTATTATAATCCTCATTCTAAAATGTTTTCTACATAATAATCACCAATTTAAAAAGTTTAGCTCATAAAAACATTTTATTAATTGAACAATTGTGAACTTTTTGTCTGGAGTCCAAATTAGTTCCCACAGCACTGTCCAATGCATTTAATGAACGTGTTATACACACAACGATTAATGATTAGACTAAAGAGAAACTGGCGAAACTCATGGAACATAGAGATAAACGATACGAAAACAACAAAAAATTATCCCTCTATTTGGAACCTCTCCAGAAGCCAAACAAGAAGGTAGATAAACTCATTCGCCCCAACGTTTATCCATACCAATAGAAGTAAAACAAGACCCATTGAGGGGCGCACTCAACCCTAATAAAACGTCCTCAGCATTCATTAGTTAGCTCAATGAAGCGCCTTTTTCTGAGAGAGCGCGAGGAGTAATCCTTCAATATTTGGAGGACGGAGAAAATAGTCTCGAGAGTTTTGCGGAGGATATTGACTTAGGAGAGAGTGGCAACAGGGGATTATTCAAGCAAGCGATGTTCATCATTGGGGAGATAACTCTCTAGACCAGAAGTGCTGTTTGAGGTTCTTTGAACACGGCTAAGGACAATAGAAGTTCTTGTTTTATGCATTGCATATTTGTTCCGTACTAGGGTTGTCTAGCCTTTTAACTTTCCGAAATAGGCTTGGAGGGATTTTAAATGTTTACGCATCATCTAGACAGGGGTTGAAAAGTTTTTAATTGAAGGACAGGATGAAGGAAAGGGGTGAGTTAAAGAAGGAGGTATTTAAATACTAGCTAAAATATAGGTCTAAACGTGCATTATTGATCTCCGTTACAATACCTATAATGGCGGCCGGTTGCTTGATGTCGCTACTTAAGGTAGAGTATCCAGGGCTTTAGCTTCAACTACCCCTAAAATAAATCTGAGCGTGATAGGTAAAATGTCAGACTTCAAAAACTCCCATAAACTTTGAGTAATTTTATTGAATTCTTCTTTTGAATTCTTGTTATATTACATATTATCTGTTGTTTTAAATCTAGATAAAAGAATAACGATAAATCTGAAATTATGTTTGCAATTGAAATGACTAGATAATTCTCAAAGTAGTTAATTAAAAAAAGTAGTTCATGTTTCTTTCAAATGTTTAATAGTTATTTTTTCCTTATCAAAAATGTTCATTGGGGTAGTTTCTTATGCACTTAATCACCTCAAGTGACTGGTTAGTTAAGCGAAACATTTTTATAAACTTTACCGTGCAGGTAAAGATAGCAAAAAAAAATTTAAAATGAAATAAGATAGATGCAAAGGACAAGTGTTAATTTTTAGGGGAAATTATAGTTTATTGTAAAAATTAGTATTATCATAATGTGATTAATTTGTAATTTTGCCAGATTTTTAAGTGACTTTCTAGATTTAAAAAGACATACAAAATATTCCATCACATATTGTAAAAATATAAAAAGTGTTAAATATGAAATTTATTTAAAAATACTGTCAAAGAAATCTGTAAAAATGCTTGATCACTCTTAACTAATGTTGGTTCTAGAAAACCGCGTCTTTCACGATAAAAAAAGATACTTTTTAGTACTTTTTTTGAAATCCTTCTTATTGTTTTTAAATTAATTCAAAACAAATCGCTTCTAACGCTTTTATCATTTTAAGCCTGAAATTCCTCTTACGTACGGTGTCGATATAATTCCCACCAAGAAAAAACAACGCATCGCTCATAAAACCCAAGTAAACATCAAATTAGCGTAACTTGATAACGTCACTTATAAATTTACGTCATGAAAGAAAAGATGGACGAAGTAATTTTCCGTCCAGAAAGCGGAAAAATGCTGAATGGGGAAAAAGTTTTAGATTGCGCGACGGTTACAGTTTCATCCAAGAACCCAATTAATATTCTTGAAAGTGGAGGAAACGAAGTTAGTTGCTGAGGGTGAGATTTTCAAGGGCTCATGTTATGTTAAAGCTCATAAAAAAAGTAAAAGAGTTTTTAAAGAATAAACATTTTGGTAAGCATGAGATCCCATTTTCCTAAAGGTTGTCTTTGTTACAGTCGGCAAGAAAATTGAATTTGCTTTATCACCATTTTAATCCAGAATTAGTAAGGATCCATACATTACGCATCACAAGCTAGTAAACTAGTAGACAAATGAAATTTTTAAAAAAGAACGCTGATTAGGAAATTCTAATTTATTAGACGCTTTTTAAGATGTCTTGAAAGACATATATTGCATAATCTGTACTTATTTTTTTATATTTGTTTCCGACTCGTGATAAAAACGCAAAAAAGTTCATAATAATATAATAATGTTTCTAGAAACATTTTAACTATTTATGAAACATGAATTTTTAAGAAGTATTAATTCACATATATTCCTCTAGTTTTGAAAAAATTCACTTTTTTACATTTTAATCATCAAAAATCCATCTTTTTCGCTCTCTATATTGAGCAAAACAAATACACTAGCGGAATTAAAAATCCCAACACCAAGAAGGAAAGGAGATATCAAAGTCAAATTTATTTCTATGATTGCACATAGTATCAATGTGAATTGCTTAAAAATTCAGCCTTCCTGGATATTAGGGGGCCGAGAAAAACAGGGAGGAGTGTTGTCTCCATAGGTGTCCATTACCTCCGTCACACGTCATGGTATTGAGTGACAGGGGATCTTAATGACTTTTGAGGGATTGGAGGACCATGTTGCTTCCTCAAGTAGTCCAAATTCATATGGTGCACCAGCGGACGTTGCATACCGGGCTAGGTGATTTCTCCTCTTTCTACGGACATGTTTTGTGAGCGTTAGTTTTTACGAACGGATAGGCCAGGGTAAAAATGCAACATAGGGGGTTAAGAAAAAAGCTTGGACATTGCATAAAACACGTGTTTGTGCATTTTTCTCTTGAAATTTGTCCCCAGGACAGTTCTGAAGGTAAGGACGGACAACCGGCTAAAAAACCTTAATGAAGCAGCTCTGGTTGGCCAAAGTACCGGTAGATCATACTGAGGACAACCGGCAGTGGGATGGATGTCGTTTGCAGTACTGCGGATTGTCCGTTCGGTCCGCATAGCTTCTTACATCTTTGGCAATAATCAAGGGGCTGAAAATGGGCATTTCTGTTTCCAGTAGTGCACGAAATAAGGAAATGAAAATCCCAATTTCATGACATTGTGTTTATGAGAGAATCCTGATTCGGTTTGGAGCACCACGACGGTTGGGTATGAGTTTGAAGACACAATGGAGAAAGCGCACTCAGCTGATGATTTTCTAATCGTTCCACGGAGTGGTGATGCAGGATAACGGAGTGGGGATGCATTGGATTCCATTTCTGCAACTCCTGAGTATGATTCACCAGTACTTTTTCCAACCAGAGCTGCTTCATTGAGATTTTGCAGCCGGTAGACCGTCCTTACCTTCAGATCTGTCCTGGGGATAAATTTCAAGAGAAACATGCACAACCACATGTTGTATGCAAAGTCCAAGCTTTCTTCTTAACCCCCTAGGTTGCATTTTTACCCCGTCTTTCCCGTTCTCTAGAACCAACACCCACAAAACAAGTCCGGTCAATGAGGAGAAATCACCTAGCCCGGTATGCAACGTCCGCTGGTGCACCATATGAATTTGGACTACCTGAGGAGGCAACATGGTCCTCCAATCCCTCAAAAGTCATTTATAGAGCCCCTGTCACTCAATACCATGACGTGTGACGGCGGTAATGGACACCTATGAAGACAACACTCCTCACCGATTTTCTCGGCCCCCTAACATCCAGAAAGGCTGATTTTTTAATCAAGTCACATTAATACTATGTGCAATCATAGAAACAAATTTGACTTTGATATCTCCTTTCCTTCTTGGTGTTCGGATTTTTATTTCCGCTAGTGTACTACTACTTTTGTATAATGTAACGGGTATACATAGACTATCAAACAAAGCAATATAAATAACAGAAGCTAAAAAGGTGGTTCTGATAAGTTTTCAGAAATAAAAATATGCAAAATTTTTTTAAATGAAAGACGTTTTTTGATAAAATATTTTATATTATTTTTACTTTAAAGATAACAACTATAATATTTATTTTAGAAACGAGCTCCATTTTTTTCACTTACAGTTGCAATAGATATTACATCTGTAGAACATTATTAGCTCAACTTGTTACAAAAGGAAAAGAAGTGTTGCATCTGCGCCTGCTCGAAAACAATGCAGCATCAGCATAGGCGTCATGGCAGAGCTCATTTTGTTCACAAAGCTTCCCTATTATTTATGCGAAATGCCGTCGTCTATCCTATGATGCAGTTCCTCCCACTTAAGTCTTCCCACACAGTTTGATCGATTGACATAGCGGAATAGGCTTCAGTTGGCTTTAATAATTCTACACATAATAAGTGACAGAAGATGACTTAATGCCAAAGAGTACTACTATATTTAAATATTTAAAAGTTTGACATCTTGAATCAATATTTTTAAAAAGTGTAAGATTCCTCTCTTATTAATTTATCAATAATTTCACTCACCGAAAACAAATTACGAACACACTTTCAAGAGAAGCAATATCTCTCAAGCTTTTCCTATGTCTTAAAATTATTCATTCAAACTAACTTGTAAATGTAGTGGAATTGGTTTTATTTGTATTTCTCTACTTAAATATTTTCTCACATCTAATCTAATACACATGATGGGCATTTTTACAAAGTGACAAGATCAGACTTAATTTTTTCTGTCAAAAAATTTTAATTTTTGAAAAATAATCGTTCTTGTTTCTATTTGTAGATAGAGGCATTGGGCATCAATGATATCCTGTTTATATCAAAATAAACAAAATTTCATGAAGTAAAATTATGAAACAGTTGGAAAGTGTTCTCATCTTTACTAATTATAAGAACATTTTTAGAAAAAATTAGAAACTTTTTATGGAAATCATTAATATAAAAACATAATTTATTATATTAAAGCATAAACTGGAAAAGAAAAACAATTGTATTTTATAATTTCGGTATTAAAACTAATTTTTAGAGGAAGGAACAAAAAGGTAATGAACATTAGTTTGAAGAACTATCAAAGTTTATTACTTAGTAAGTAGCACAAAACAACGGTTTTAAGTATAGGGCTGCTTGTTTTGAAACAATTGTTTCTAATGCGTGTAACTTTAACACATTCATTTTAAAAAAACTGCTTCGACATTTTTCGAGAAACAAAACTGTATTACCTTCTATAAGAACTTCAATCCTATTCTGATTCAGCAATGGTACAATGAGTCTAAAAATGATTCAATACTGAAGGAAGAGTCAGTAATATTTTCAAAATTCCAGAGTCCATTCCTGTGATTTATCATGAGACCAGAAAAGACTCATGAGGTACTTTCTATCAAAAAGTTTCAAACGCAACCGAAATAGGAAATGTCGTTTTTCTTTTGTGGGTCAATAAATAATTCGGTCTATTTTCCCAATTGCGACTTTGTAGGCAACAGGAAGACAAATCTTCAAAGAAGCGCCGGAAACTCCCCGAGTCAATATCATATTTGAAAACTTTCGGGTAGCATCGGCTTTTCATGGTATTTCGTTAAGAGGTCTCGAACAAAGTCGCGAGTTCTCGACAAAATAAACGAATCAATGCTTGGAAAAAGTGGCGTCTAATAATTCTTGATTTATAACTGTCCTCAATAGACTTTTTTAATGACTTCCCTAATTGAAGGACAAAAGAAAATCCCATGATCAGATAAGAAACAAACTTTCGTTGGGCAGAAATAGAACTACGACATTTTATTTCATCCTCTTTATTTTAAATTTAAATAAATAAACACACTTGGATGTTTTTTTTGAAAGTAAAACAATTTGATGATTAAAAAAATTAGATAAACGATATAATGAAAAATTGTTTCGTAAAATGTGATATTGTTACAGTAATACAGAATTTTCATGAACCTGAACATTTGTTCAGGGTACCTACAGGGATGTTGTCTGACCACGGCTTACTAGATACTAGACATGGACTAGACTAGACCAGGACATGGACAACAGACAGTTCCCGCCTTTATTTTTTTTATTCGATAGAGGTCCAAGAGGGGAACATACACACATTTTTTTTAATTACGATGATTATTTGTTTTTTAACTTAATTTCAAAGTTTGACTTTAAAAAAGTGGAGCGAAAACGTCAAAAGTCAAAATGTGACGTACTTACATCCTATACATTGATTTTAAACAATAGTTCAATTATAAATTGATGAAAACTTCCACGACCTGAAGAGTAATTTATTCCATTTTCCGGGATGAAAAAGATCAACTAATTTAAAGATTTAATTGATCTTTTCACCACTGATGATGCTCTCCGAAGAAGAGAGTGAAACATATGGAAAAAAAATTCCAACAAACACTGCCCTCCATTCCGGAAAATGGAATAAATTAATAGTTCAATTGTTTAAACAATTGAAAGTGATTGTTGGGTTTAACTTTAATGTAAGGCCGAATCAGTTGTGACGTACTTCAAACCTAAACAAAGACAAAGTTAGTGTCGATATTTATTTTAAAATAGTATAAAATTAACAAAATATTTTTGAAACTTTTCATGTGGATTTTTAAATTTGCATGGAACATTAAATTTAATGGAAAAATGCATTTTTTTCTGTTTTCAAAAAGCGCTGGTATTGCTCAACCAAATGATTACTCCTAATTTGATGACAATTCCTTAACGGTGATACAAATTCAAAAATAAGAAACTGAAATGACTTTTATAATGTACAAGTAACGCAATATATAGCACCAAATTTCCAAATGAATAACAAGAGAAAACTTGAGATAAAGTGGATCCCCGAGTCAAGTCAGATCAAAGGGAAGGAATGAGAGTAAAAATAGAGCCCGATAATCTGCTAAAAGAATTACTCTTCAAGCCCCACACAAAATTCATGGCCCTTTTCCTCACTCCGTGCATGCACCTTCCCTTGGAGAAATAACATTCCTCGAAGCCCTCTTGAATTATTCATAAGACAGGCAAAAAAAATAACGCAAAATGGACATCTCTGAGGCAGCGTCATTACAGAGGTAATGAATTAGTGGATGGTCTTTGAAGAAGGATTTTGTTTTGACTTCAAAAGAAATTTCCACTGGGGAATGAGATTTACCTGATTGTTCGACTGTAATCAAAAACGAGAAGAATGCTGGTCTTTTCCTGAGTGACTAGAGTTAAAAAGCCAAAAGTCACGAATTACTAAATATCGTGGCTAGGTTTATAAGATTTCATAACTGATTTTATAAGATAATAGTTACACTAAGATTATTTATTTTATAGAAATGTACAAAAATGGTTGCATGGTTAGTTACAAAAAAATACTTTGCGTTTATAATACTTTGCGATACTCAACAGTCAAGTTCCTTCTAAACAGTTGTATGAATCAAGTTCCATAAGTCATCAACATTAATAAGGTGGACACATTTAATGTAGTTCATAAACAAAATACCCTCGAATACACCCAATTGCTACTTCACCAAAACAACCTTCATTTTAAAATATTTCTTCCATAAAGCAATCCTTGAATTATAGAAAAGGTTTTTATCCTAATATTCGAATTTATTATTTAGCTCCATTGAATTGAAATAAAATGTATTTTGCATTTCATTTATAATGATTAACTGCGATATAGATGATAGAACATAATTTATTATTTCAGTCCCAAAATAAAAAAAACTTTTCTAATAGAATTACACAATAAAGAATATGCTATAAATAATAAATTTCGATTTTTAAGAATGTTTTTAATAAATAGAAGAAACGTATTAAAATGTCTAAACTATGGGGAGTATTAACTCTGAAATAAATACAAATTATCAAAATTTTATAAAAATTTTACGCAAAGTATTTTTTGTGAAAAAAAGAACTTCTCTCAACTCACCAATGGATAAGATTCATTCAACACATTCAAAATAGAAAAGGATCTTACCTGAAAAAAGAAGGATATCAATATCAATTTGAAATTTTGACAAACATGAATAATATTACTGTTATATTAAATTACTTCAATTAAAATTACGAGTCTAAAAGTAATTGAAAATGTACCGTGCAATTACTTGGAAAATTCAAAGTTGAAAAGGGGAAAAAATACACAACACACAAAACTAAAAAATCACCTTGATTTAAAAAAAGTTTAAAGGAGTAAGAGAAATTTTCACATCTTAAAGAACACTAAAATTTCCCAAATATTTCATAATCATATTCTATACTAGTATATGTATTCAGCTTTATGTATAACAACCTTAAACTTATTAAAATGAATAGAAAATGTGATAGCATTGTAGTTATGAATTTTATTTTAAATATTTCTTTAAATGTTTATTGCATTATTATAAAATTTTAGGAAAAACAATTTTTTTTCAATTTCATACCAAAGGGAAAAATAAAGCTAGATAAAAAAAAGTTTTAACGATTTTAACAGCAACAGTATAGAAATTTTAAAATTATTAATTAAGTTACTAATAATATATTACATATAAATTAATTCTTATTTAATTTAAACAATTCAGTCGACAAATACCAAATTTATCGCTTATAAAAGTACGATAAATTTAGATTTCATAGTTCAGTTGTATTTTCAATTAAGTGGAAGAAATTATGAAAACATGAGCAAGTTTTTCATTCCCACTTTTAAATTAGGAGGAACATTTGAATTCCCTCTTTCACCTCAAGAAACAAAGTGGAAGCTGGTCCACATTTATTCATAAAACCTCCCCCTTTTCGTTTAAAACGTTTCCGACGCGAGTCGGCAAAGTGGTGAAAAACCCAGCGTTCGTCGCCGGCATAATTTTTGCGTGCCGCGCCGATTGGCACGCAACGGTTTCGACACGCCAAGAACTAAAACGGGAGGGGAGGAAGGCTTTTAGTTCACATCGTAAAGGCTCAGTGCCACTATACGCGCGCGCGCGCGCGCGCGTTTTCGATCCCGCCTCTATTTGGATTCCTATGAAAGTCGTCTTTCAACCGTACGTCGCGTGACGCTCGCACAGTCGCCCCATATTTCTTGCGGTAGTTTTCGCAGACACAAGTAGATGGCAGCATGATTAAACTAGATTTTTTTCTTATTAAAATTTAGTTTTTTTAGGACAAGTAGATGGCAGCATGATTAAACTAGATTTTTTTTCTCATTAAAATTTAATTTTCTAATAGGACTTAGGGGTTTTGGATCAGGATTTTGATTCTTAATTTTCTCGTTCTTATAAGATTTTGTTAAAAAACACCCCAATTTCAAACACAAGGGATTTTTTTTAAATCTTGGGCAATTTTATATTTTGAATTTTTTTTAGTAATGCTGCAGTTTTTCTTTAAATTATGCAATGAACTGCTAGTTTTTATAAAACTATTTTCCTTTGTATTTTATTTTTGGTAAATTCATCTGAAAAAAAAATAGGAAATAAAAATCCATTAGGAAGGAATATAAAATGAATGCAAAATTATAATCATTGCTACAAGAATTGTAAAAAAAAAATTGTATTAATTCCAGATATTACGGTGAACACATTACCATGGGAAATCCAAATTGTAATTAACATTCAAAAAAATATTAAATTAAAAGGAAGTCTACATTTTATAACACCAAATACTTTGATAAATAATGTGTAATTGAAAGCTTACAAAACGTGGCAAAATTGTCATTACTCAAATCTAGTTTCTACTATATGTATAATGTGTAACAAATTATAATTATGTTTGAAATAAAACGAAGTTTACATCATACACTCCCATCTTCGATGATCACGTCACTTGCTTGTTCGACATTGCCATATCAAAATCATTTTTTGGCAACTTTTTTGCGCGACGACGCTCAAAAGTTCAACACACGCGATCCTGCGCGATTCATGAGCGACTCGACGCGATCCCAGAGTCGCGTGAAATGAAACTCCGCCCCCTTCAGTCTTTCCTATCAAGTGCTAACCGTCTCTTCTTCCATTGGTCAGAGGGTAGCCAGGAGGCGGGATCGAAAACGCGCGCGCGCGCGCGCGCGTATAGTGGCACTGAGCCTTAAGGCTCCAATTGAGAGAGGGCCCGAAACGGCGGTTTTTGGGTTTCTCCACTGAATTTGCATAGGAATAACTGGAGTGCCTGTTTATTGAGAGGAGCTACATAATAAGGGAGGGGGTTTGTGAATGTAACGAAATATCCTTTGTATAGTCAAATCAGTTTAGGTGCCATTCACATGCTGCGTCACACGATTTTGTGGAAGGAGATGATTGTCCTTTACAAGAAACTTTCGTACATAACGCGTGACAGGAGTACAATGCGAGAGAAAAGCTGACCATATATTAGTATCGTATATCGGGATTTACGCCTGTTATACGGAAATCCCACTATTCAGTTAACTTTTTTAAAACTTTTAATAATTATAAATTATAATTTATTATAATTTATAGTTATAGTTAGCTTCTATAGAAGCTAACTGTTACTACAATTAAAGTTCAACCCAATAAAGTGCTTGGTTGATACCGAAATTTGCACTGAAAATTCGTGAAACACATTTGCACAATGATGAACACTTTTAAATAAAAGCTGCCTTTTTTGTATTGCAATTGTGTTGTGTGGAAAAAAGATACTGTACTTTAAAAGCGTTTAAGAAATTTCAGATAATGTGTTCTTATAGTGTTTCAATCCAAATTTAAGAACACTTTCATAATCTAAACAACTGAAGTGTTAATTTGAGGACAAAATAAGTGTTGAAAAATGCGTTTACGATGTGTTTGTGTGGGACGTTAGCAGTGGGATAATTGGAATTTAATTCGTGATATTTCCTCTGGAGAGAAGATAAATAAAAATATATGTAGCAATGGCATAATAAATGCCATGATTTATAAGGTATTGTTTTGCGTTATTCTTTTGTGTGGTGCTACAAGGATTTTCTTCGTTCAACGTGACTTGATAAAATGAGAATAATTTCTTACAACCCGAAACACATTATTCGCGTTAAGGAAAATTGATATTGTGCCACAATGTGAGCAGCAGGAAAGAATGAGTTCAAATATTTGTGACTTTCAAACTGAGCTTTCACTGTTTTCACATACTATAGTTAAAAGTCTTCCC
Organism: Tetragnatha versicolor; assembly: GCA_024610705.1. Taxonomy (NCBI): domain Eukaryota; kingdom Metazoa; phylum Arthropoda; class Arachnida; order Araneae; family Tetragnathidae; genus Tetragnatha; species Tetragnatha versicolor. The sequence continues at coordinate 1,840,411 of JANDEH010000019.1, forward strand.
CTGCTAAAGGTTTACTTTATTTCGAATTGCTCAAGAAGTGAAAATAAAGTAAAACTTGAAATGCATACTATTTTAAATTCAGGTTTAATTTTAGTTTACAAAGTGTCACATCACAGGGAGTTTAATAAAATGGGACATATCAGGTGAAGGGAATAACGAAAACCCTGAAAATTGTGTCGGGTAATTTTAGAATAACCTTAATATTTGTGCGCTAAATTTAAAACTGCACTTTAAACTTTACTTGAAAGTAGAGGGATATTCGAGTATCCATTATAGTCAAGTAATTTATGTGCTCATAACCTTTTAATTCCTTTAACGCTGCTCAGTGAAACTTGAGAATGCTGTTTTAAATCTCCTTACTTTAATAATTCCACCAATCACACGAGTAGGAAGTTTATTCAATAATGTAAAAGTTTATTCATAAAATGTTATCTTAATGGATAAAAGCAATGAATATTAATAATATTTTTTCCAAGATGTTATGCATGTGAAAGTAAGAGTTGTTTTTTCGCTTAAGGCACATCATCATTCATCATGTAACACAACTTTCCCTATTCCTCAACTGATGAAAAAAACAGATTGCCTTAATTTGCCCCTCTATGAACGGAACAATAACAAAACTAGGCATTAAAAAGATCATATTTTCTTTCACAGAACCGTTTATTTCAGGCAATCAGATAAAATAACTAAAAATTAAACCGTCATGATAATGCAATTTAAACGACGTTTTTCCTCCAATTTAAGAATATTATTCTATTACCAACAACTAATTGACAAAGAACATCTCCCAATGCCGAAATTATCTCATAAGGTTTGTAAAGAAGCTAACGCTTTAAATAAATATTCAAACTCTTTATATATCCATCCCTGATTACCTAAGCTGGCAGACTTTTGTGTTCTAGATCTAGATATTGATTTCAAGCGTAACAGCATTTGAAATACACTTTAAATGATGTTTTGGAGTCTCCTATACTAAGTCCGTTGTTGTTGTTGCATGCCCCCATGGCCAGCAGCGCTAGACCAGGTCCATGACGTTAAAACACTTAAAAAATCCAACACCGTCAATGGATCGTTAGTCAAGTCCTGTTTAGAGAGCCCCAGGCACGCGAGGATGTGTTGAGGCGAAACCTGCTCAGTGGAACAGTTGTTACATATGTCATAGATCTTGGATCCCTCGGAAAATTTCATTGTTTTAAGATGGTCACTACGAAAGCGGGCAAGAATAGGCTTGTCCTGCCTATTGAAACCTTGAGCCAGGGAGCCTCCAGGTCGTGAACAGTGATACCAAGGGTGCTTTGGGGGGACATTCCAAGTGGTCTTGTTCTTGTGTTATTTTTGAGAAGATCTCCAAAAAGGTGAGAGGTGCTAACGGCACAGAGGCCTCACAAGCACCAGCCTTGGCCAAAGTGTCTGCAATCTCATTTCCCTCAAGTTCGACGTGGGAAGGAATCCACTGCAGCTGAATCCAATGCGATATGGAAAGTCGTTTTTAATTTGTTGAGTATTGAAACTCCAACACTATCTCTCACACTTTGTCAATTGGCCAAGTGCTGTATTGCACTTCTACTATCGGACAGAATCCAAATCTCGTTTCCATGAGGAAGAAACACAAGATATTCAAGGGCTTCATTAATGGCTATTAGCTCACTGCGAAATACTGAGCAGAAGTCGGGATTTCTCCTCTCCAAGAATTTCAGGGTCTAACACGAATCCCAAATATTTTGGATGTTTATAGACAGCTAGTGGTTGATCATTCAATGAGATATTGGGATGGAAATTATATAGCTTTCTATTGGTTGTGAAGAAGCTAACCGGAAGAAGCTTAATACTAAGTCTTAAAACTATTGCATTACCGATCACAAGGATGAAGCTTATACAATGATAAAAATATTTATTCACAAAGTGTTACCTTATAAGACAAAGCAATGAATATTTAATAGTTTTTAATAAGCAAGTATAAGTAAGAAAATAAGAAGTATTAATACTTCCCAAGTAAAAAGATCACGAGTGCTTATTCCACTATCACAACTGTGTAACTCCTTTTAAATTACATTTAAACTCTCACTGATATCTGATCCGAGGCAATTGTGATGTTTCGCACGAGGAGGACTCTTAAAGCCTGAGGAGAGAATAAAATACATCAGCGGAGATCGATGAAGGTTCTTTTTGTTTGTGTTCGTTTCGTCAGGTCCAGGTGTAGAGGAGAAAGGAACATTCTATTTCCGGACCACACACGAAAGAAAACGATGCCCTTCCTCTTCTTCTTCTTCTCAATTGATTGGATAAACAGAGGGGCCGCCGTCGCTTTGAATAAACGCGCGCACGTGGATTTCTCTCCTATGTTCCACCATCCCTTTTTCTCTCTCTCGACATTTCCCTTTCTTTACTAAATAAGTCCCCCTACAATATTCTATAATATAGATTAGTTTTATAAACTAAATAATAAATTTTTACTCGGATCGTTAGAAAGGCCAATGGTTTAGTTCATTTATAGAAATTAGGTTCAACTTTATGAGATCTCTTAGAAATTATCTTCTTAAGCTTCTTTTTTTAACTTTCCTTAACAATGAATGTTTTGATTTCCTTCTTTAACTACTAATCAGAAGATTAAATACAGGTTAATGGCCGGTCAGGTTTGCTGTGAATAGTCATGACTCTTTTTAATAATTTCTTAACAATACTCAAAAAGAATATTTATACTTTTGACGTGTATTACACAGAAAATCTTGAACTGTTGTACCTTGAAACCTCAAAACTCACTGAGAAAGCAAAACCTCTAAAACTACCTCCCTAGCAATACCTTTTAAATATATCGCTTAGAACGTTTTGCTATAACCTACTTTCTACTCTTTCTCCGCTCTCTATCAGGTAAAATGAGATTTATTAAAACATTTTATTGCTCTTTTAACGTGACTCAAACTAAACTAAAAACAGACAGGACACATTCCCCCAAGAAACTATAAAACCTCAGCCGACAATACATCCTTATTTTGAGGAAAACTTGGACTTCACATTTTGGAAATAGCGTAAAACGTTTCTTGAGCAGAGAAAAAACACGGGTACTCTTGACTGGACTACTCTGCAAAAGCACTTTTTTACTGGTCTCGACCAAACAATCGCCTTTTCAATAACATCTAGTGAGAACTATTTAATGTTTGTTCCGTCCGTAAAATATCACACTTGGAGGAGAAGGAAGGAGTTTATAAATTTGTGACAAGAGGTTGAGGGAGGTTTTACAAGAACTGTGACTACACACTATAAATCAACAAAAAAAAACTTTTTCTTTCTGTGGAAAATGTAGCTTACTCAAAATCATCTTACTAAAGTTCGATTAAAAATGATTTACAGGTTAAATCCCAGGTTTTCGACAACCTTGTAGTTGACATATTGTTGATAGGAGACTATAGTCCGTGTAAATAAAATTGGCGGTTCGTCACCATGGCAACGCAATAGAAATGCAATGGGAAATGACTATTAGAGAGTCGCCAATTTTATACACATAGACTATAGGAGAGCGTGACATGTGACTTAAGGTGTTCGCGGAGTATGGCGAAAAGAGGTGAGTTTGTAACATAGAGGAGAGAGGATGGGTCAAAATGTAGAAAAAACTTGCAACATTCCCTTGCATAAAATTTGCCGAACAACATCAAACTTGCAAAACTTATCAACGGCCCCTTGCCCAATGAGTATTCACTATTCATAGTAAAGTGGTTTTTCATTGTGTTTCACAAACGACTGTTCTAAGAAGAGAAGTGCCATAATCGATAGCTGCACTCGTGTCCAGGATGATTTTATTTTGGGAATATGATGACACAAATCATAGTACATATTTTCCTACCAATGAAATTCATGTTACAATACAGGCCCTCCATTATCAATGGAGGAATTCCTTAAGGGAGGAATTCCATATACACATTCGGAAAGGTAGCAGAAACGCTTATGTGGGAGTCGTATATATATCCCAAAAGGATATTATATCCCTGAACTCCATGTATGATTTTAAGTGCGAGGAATACCTAAAAGTAAGATTTTCAAGTGATATTAGGTGGCATCTCTTCAAACTTTCTTTTTGGTGGATTTTAGCTCTCGGATAATTTTTTTTGAAGCCCTCTAATTTATGTCTGGGTACCCTAAGCCTAAAAGGTTCCTCACACAGGAAAAAATATTTGTATCATCAGTCCCAAGAAATCAAAACATCCATTTTTGGACAACACGACTGTATTTGAAAGATAAAAAGTTCTCTGAGTGTTGAGCAAAATCTTCTCCAGTGGTGTAAAATCATCTATTCTCTTTTTAGAGTGAAATGTTAGCAACAGTGTACGCACGCATAAATGAATAGCCCGATCAAGGAGAGACACAGGTTATTGCAGGGGACGCATATATGGAACAAACCCGCGAACACAACTCACGTGTGGGAGCAAACATATCGTTCCATTGTCCCTCTGGGAGTTGTTTATGCGCTCTGGACAACATGCTTCAGATCGTCGGAGTCTTTGGGTCCATTCTATGCGAATGAGCTTTGTTCTCAATGTGGGCGCGACCTTCGGGACCAATGGAATGTTTGGAGCTTTGGCATTTCAGTGTTAGGACTCAACTTTTCGATTGAGTTGGTCTTACTGGAAACCAGCGTATAACACAAATGAATTAATTGCCTTTAACTTTTAACTTGGGGATCTAGTTTAATAAGAACTATTAATAATAATAGTAAAATGGACCATCCCAAGCTCAAACGATAAACATGAACATTCTTAGAAAGGGGTCCGCAATGAGAACAAGGTTAATTATTTTTCTACTATGGAAATGAAATTTCTTTTTATGATTTTTTGTATTTACTTATTATCTAGCCTAGCTTAAGCTATTTTTTATACAAAACATCTGCCAATAGCATCGAATCTATAAAAATTAAATTTATTATAAACTAAATAAATGTAGATGACATATATCTGTAAATAACATTTAAAGAAAAGATTATCACATCATTCAGATAAATTTGATTATTTTTTATTTTATTATTTTATTTTTGATTATTTATTATTTGATTATTTTATTATATGTTACGGGCAAAGTGATAAACCGGGCGTTATAAAAAATACCCGAAGTTGAGGCGAGCAATGTGATTATTCAATTAAATTCAATGGCATTTATCAATGAGTATTTACCACTTTGCCCGAAATACGCGGGCATTATTAATAATCCCGGATTTATTACATTGCCAGTACATATATTACCATTACATCTTTTACATACCTTCTATAATTTAAATATGTATTATTAAAAACTATCTCGAATGTTTCTGAAAAACTTTGCACATGTGTATCACACGTGTTTCTGTTTAATAATCAACAACAATAAACAAAACGAGAAACCAGTTACTCCGAAATATCTTCCTTATTAAGTTAATGACAAAGACATTCAAATCCGGAAAACAACGTTGCCATCATCGTTATTATAATGTGACATAAATTAACCATTCCAATGAAAAGAGTAAACAAACCTTCCTGTGCAGAAAAAAATACTTAGGGTATTCACCCGGAAAGAATATTTTACAAACAATAGATGCAAAGCCGGACATTTTATTTTGCATAGTCAAGAAGCAGCGGAGATGCAGATTTTACTCGTATGAAGGCTGAATTTAAGTTCATGAACGGGCAATGTGAAGGACCAGGAAAAATGAAGGCATTACAACGGAAGAAAGGATGGCCGTATAAGTGGTTGCTGTTGCTCAATTTGTTAGGGAAATAATGCCATAACAGGAAATTTGAATCTTTAAATAACAGGTCTTAGTAAATTTTATTCACACATAGAAAGTTTAGACCTTGGAGATTCCATAATTTCTGTAAACATGTTGTTTCTAAAATGATTTTTAAGGCTAATAATTCAGTTTCCTCTACAAAGGCTTAATATAAACCTACTGGGAACATTCCTATAAATGTGTACGTACAATAAAGTTTAAGAATATTTTAAAATAAACAAAGTGATTGAATAGACTAGCAGTTTAATTTTCCATTATTATTGATGAGAACTCGGCATTTTATAGTCCAATAGGTTTTTTTAGTTAGAGAATAAAGTAATTTATAGCTTCTCAGAATGATATAAGGGTTGATATATATGTTACGGGCAAAGTGATTAATTGGGCATTATTTATAATGCCCAGAGTGGAGGCGGGCAAAGTGATAAATTTCATTCATAAATTCCATTCAATTTATCTATTTATCACATTGACCGGGCATTATCGGGTATTATTAATAATGCCGGATTTATCACATTGCCCGTAACTTATATACCATTCATTCAGAATAATGAATGGTATGAAGTCCATAGTTTTGAGTAAATAAAGGTTTCTGTAATTACACCCGAGAAATTCCTATGATGAAGGGTTTTTGTTGCTTCTATACTCCAACTTTATTTTCGAAGAATTAATTATAGAGGGATTATTACAAGCAATCCAAAAAAATCAAAATTATCTCAAATTTTACAATATTTAGAGCTTATTCAATACCATTCTTCATTCAGAATTTTGGTGGCGATGTCTGAAATAGATACTTGAAATTAAATTTAATTACAATAATATTTACTGACTCCATGTTTCAAATAGATGGCTGTCATTGATGTCCATAAGTAAAGAATTTCCCCCAACTTTCCCTCAACAGAGACATAACAAGGAAAGTCGTCCATGACTCTGAATACGTCTATTTTAATGACACCTGCGCTTTTGTTCCATCTTGTCTTTCAAGCCCACGATTCACCAGAGATTTCTCCGCAGAGACAACCCGGTAATTAAGGATGCGCTTTTTCTTCTCACGTCCGAATGGCAACGGCTTTAATTGGCAAGGGCAGATCTCAGAGAAGACGACCTTGCTCGTCTTCTTGCGAGCGGAGGCCCTTTTGATTCGCTTCACACCTTTCACAAAATGAGTGACATCAACAACAATCATTGATGGGGAAGTGAACGGAAATTACGGCTGGTTTGGGTAAAAAATTATTTCCCTTTACCAGAAAGATTTGTTATTTCTCTAATCACTAAATTCAGAAATTACTGTATGTTTGGTATGATGTTTTAAAGATTTTTAATAATTTTAAACTCTTTGTAAAATTATTTTAACAACCAGTGAGTATAGTATACCTCGAATATAAATACAAGGTCAGCTTGTAAATCAATACTTATGTGCTCTTAATAGGAGAGTCGTCTTTTTTTACAAAAAAAATATTTAAATAAACGGGCATGTAAATACCTTGTACAGTTGGATTAACTATAAAATACACTAAATGTTTTTTCCTGAAAAAAAACCCCTGTTTTTTACTGGTTTTTTAACTGTTTATTTTACTATGAAACTCCCAAGACTGTCTAATTTTCCAAAAAATTACTACCGCTCCAGTTCATCTGCTCTAAAGAGGGCTAGAGAAACATGGGCTAGGAGAAATATATATTTTACTAATTGTTAAAAACAAGTAGGTAATATATGTTGATCATATGTATTATTTTAATGGTATTTCTGTTAGTGTTTTTTTTTTATTTTTTACATGTGCATTTGTGTAAGTAAATAAATAACGGTTATTCTTCTATTTCTTTTTAAATAACAGTTTTTGATTTTCATCACCAGCACATCCTCAGTAGTTACTTTTTATGAAAGAAGTGTAGATTTTTTAAAAATGTGAATGAGAAGAGAGAGAAAAAAGTGTCCCAGAATTCAACGTTAGCTTCATCCTTTTCTATAGGCATCTAACAATTGGTATCATAGTGTCCAGTTTTGATAAATTGGGGTAAACGCCAGTAACTGTAACCACTTTTGGGATACTGCCAAGAATGGATCGGTGCTTCGAAGAGATAGTTTCCGTTCGATGCGATTTTTCACATCAAAATCACTTCTATTTTATAGGAAAACATCTCTACTATTGACGTTAAATTCCTGCCGGAAATATCGGTGGTAAGTTTCGCTGCAAGTATTTCAAAATCTATACAGATGATGATGATGAGCTCCAAGTTATTACTGACCATAAGTTTGAATAGTTAAATATATTACGGTTAGTAAATAATAGGTTTCAGAGAAGTATTCGTATTTATAAAAAAATATGTTCTGGCCGCAAAGCAATCAAATACACGAGCTTACGGATGTCAGTGTCATTGGGGCATACAAAGACCGCGTAACTGGTTACGAGATCGAACAAAACCGAGATGGTGCTTTTCACACCTATGGAGCAGGGGGAAAGTATGAATGTCCTTGGCTTTTGTTTACCAACTGGACTGATGGAGGAAGTTGGCCCGAAAGTCATGGGATATGGCATCGGACCACATCGTAAAATTTGAGTTTTGGTTGTGTTTGGATTTGTTGAGTTTTTAATGATGAAGGAAATTTCCAGTGAAATTTCGTTTCAAAATCACACGCAGGGTGGGTGTATAAATTCACTATTCTTTTGGAACAAATATTATTTTAAGAATAAAAAAAAGAGTTTACTGAGGGTTTCAAGATCTAAGACAATTTGAGAAAGACATAATTAATAGAATATTGCATTATTATGAGTGGGAAACTATCTCCACGTTTTTTTCTAAACACTTAAAACCTATAGAAATGCATTAAGAAATAAAACGTGAAATGACCCCCGACCCCAAGAGAGAGGGAGAGTTCACAGAAAGAGGAAAAAATAATGTGGAATGAAGTTTCCATTTATATGGAATGCATCAATTTTGTTAAAAATGTACGAACTAATCTATGACTTCTCCTGGCACAAATTTTCAAGTGTCTGGGGATCAGCAAGCAAGATCAAGATCTCAAGTTTAGAGTTTATTATTGCAATTGGACTTCATGAGGGTTTAGGGCAGGTATGGGCAACCTTTTCGAATCCGCGGGCCCGGATTCAATGATTATAATGACGTGGAGGGCCATAGAGTAGATAATAGGTAATATTTTTAAAGTAAAAAATGAGTAGTTTTACTATATATAGTTACGAAGTTTAATACTAAAGTTAAAATTTAATCTGGACTTATACAATATATTGATTACATATTACATACAATAATTGAATCGTCAGTTTGAAGAAGGGAATAAGTCCAAAAATCAAGTTTTGAGAAAATCGAAAAAAAGAAATGGAATTTTCATTGTATGGATATCGATTTCACAACTTCAAGGGGCGATACCTCCCTATAGGGGTTAGTTATTTTCCCCCTCTTTTCACCCATGTGTAGGGCAAAGCTTGGAGACTGTTTTGAGCACAAAAAGTCAATTTGTCATTTTTTGGACTTATTCCCTTCTTCAAACTGACGACTCAATTATAATGAGTTACATTAATCTGGACTAAAATAATATCTTGATTACATACAATAACTATAATGTTTAAGTTACATTAATATGAGCTATAATGATATTCAGAGCTCATAGTAATGAAAAAATATTTCAGGACAGATATTTAACAATGAGGAAGTTGCATGATTTTTAAATTTTTTTAATCGATTCTTCTTGTAGAAATAAGCAACTACCCAACATTTCAGGCCGATCGAGAAATTTTTTGATTGCCAAAAAAATTAACAAAAATCCACTTTTTAAAAGCGCGCGAAAACGCCAAGAGTTTGGGATCATCGCGTATGTTGACGTCATCATACGATAAACATTGTTGGAAAGCAATGGAGTTGATGGTATGATTGTTGACATCTTTAAACAATAAGCGTTTTCAGTCACGTGTTTTTTTTCTCGACTTTGAATTTAAAATATTTAATTACTTGTACATTTTTTTTGAAAAATTGACTAGATATTTCATTTTACCATACAAAAAACCATACGGAACACTTGTTTGTTTTTGAAAATCTGACACATGCAACTTCCTTACTGTCATTACATGATACAGGAGAATTAATGGAGGAGAAATTAATGTTCAGGAGGACCAATTAACTTTAGCAGCATTGGGAAAGGCAGAGAAGGAATATAGTCCGTCGGGAGGGGAATATCAACCGTCGGCGATCGTCCGTCGTGAAGTAACAACTCTCCCACGCTTATAGACGCCTCCCAAGAACGAAATATAGTTGTACAGCACGTTTTAACTGCTAAAATTAAGTTATTTTCGGGGGAAAGTTCTGTATCCCCTCTTTCGCTCTTGTTGACGAAAACCAGAGTGTTTTTTGGTACAATTTTTAAAATGTTCCGCGGGCCGGACCAAATGACGAGGCGGGCCGGATCCGGCCCGCGGGCCGTAGGTTGCCCATCGTTGGTTTAGGGGATGTTCACTACCACCACCAAAATTTAACAACAATAACCCGTTTGAGATTTTTTAAAATGTCGTTTGATTTGATGAAGATTTAATAATTAATTTCTTTGAATCCAAAATTTCTACTTTTATACCCAGTTAGTTCCTCTTTTCCTCGTTTCATAAACATAAAGTGTGTTACTGTCATTTACCAACAGCTAAAACAAACAGCAAACGCTGTTGAAGATATCTGTGCCTGTCAAACTAGGAGTGTAACTCAAACAAAGATAAGTCTTATGCAAACAGAAGAATCGATAGTTAAAAAACTGATTTTTTTAATGTTAAAAGAACCTAACTTTTCTGAGGAACACTTGAGCTTTTTCTTTTACTGTCTAAATGGTAAGATAAATGTTTGATGACACCTGCATGAAAATTTAAGAAATTCAAACTTTCAGTGATGTTATTCTTCGAAGATTTTTTATAACTATTTATGTCAATAAAGTTATTAGAAAAGATCCACGTTTAGTTTTCTTAAATTAGTATAAGTCGAGGTAGATATATAGTAAAACCACTATATACTATAGGAAAGTGGAATTGCTTTATATTTTTGTCATTTTCCCCACTTTATTCTGTATATTCTTAATCAAGGTATTACATATTTAGGCTAAAGAGATAATTTAAAATTCATGCTCATTCTTTAAATAGGTGCTTAAATCTAATTAACTAATCCTTTTTATTAAATATTAAAAATATCGTACCCTACATTCCTTTGAATAAAGAAGAAAGAATATAACAGAGAATATACAATTTTAAATGTTCATAGAATGACAAATATTAATTTTGAAAAGGCTATTTTAAAATAGTAAGAAAAAAGTATCAGTTACGGCCACATTCACCGACATATTTTTCGCAATATAATCGTAACATTTTTTATTCGAAAGGTTAAAACTTCTAATTGGTAGTTGAAAAAGGGAAACAAATTTTAAGCCAATCAGAGATGTCGAAAAAGCTTGATTCCAGGTAAATGTTAGATTGAGTTAGTGGGTAATACAGCCGTTAATTTATCTACTATATCTTCTATCTATATATATAAAAATCAATGTCTGTTTGTATGTATGTATGTATGTCCTTTATAGTTTTAAACTTTTCGAACCTACATTAACTATTAAACTATACCACGTTGATCTACTCGCTCCAAGGAAGGTTTCTGAATAAAAATAATTTAAAATAGAAGCGTTCCAACAACTTTTTTGGTCAATTTTATGCTTAAAAACCCATATTTCATGCCTAACTTCATGGAAACCCCCCATTGTTCTAAATATCATAAGAGAAGATGTTACTTTAATTGTTGTAGGCATATTCTCGATTGTTGCAGTTTAAAATTCCTTGTTGTAGCATAAACATAAAAGTGACTCCTTTATTTAACTATTTCCACATTTGGACTGGCGAAGCCCATCTGAAACGCACCAGATGATATTTATAAAAAAACTGAAACCCGGGCGAAGCCCGGGTCTAGCGCGTCAGCGCTAGTCTATATATATATAAATCAATGTTAGTCTGTATATATGTCTGTCCTTTATAGTTTTAAACTTTTCGAACCTACATTAAGTATTAAACTATGCCACGTTGATCTACTTGCTCCAGGGAAGGTTTCTGAATAAAAATAATATAAAATCGATGCATCCCAATAACTTTTTTGGTCAATTTTATGCTTAAAAACCCATATTTCAGGCTTAACTTCATGAAAACCCCCCCATTGTTGTAAATATCATAGGAGAAGATGTAACTTTAATTGTTGTAGGCATATTATCGATTGTTGTAGATTGAAATCGGCTGCTTTATTTAACTATTTCCACATTTGGACTGGCGAAGCCCATCTGTAACGCACCAGGTGATATTTTTTTAAAAACTGAAACCCGGGCGAAGCCCGGGTCTAGCGCGTCAGCGCTAGTTATAAATAAATATTTGATGTAATTAAATAATGCTATTTAATTCTCATTTGCTTAGTCAGCCCCGCTGCACTCCCAAAAAAATGTCATAGTATAATAAAAATTCGACTTCCTTTAAATTGCAACCAGTAAGGTAGTTATAAAAATATTTTCATTCTGAATACTATTTATTGTAAAGATTTCTTTAATAGTATACTACATTTTACTTTTTGTAGACAAGATACAAGAATTTTTCATGAGGTTAGAAAGAGAGTTAACTTCCAATCGTGCTGTTTTAACCGACTTACTTCAATATAGGGTGCTTGGTTAGGAAATTTAATAAAGAGAGAGGGTAGCTGGAAAACAAGAAGAAATTTATCAAGGAATGAAGCTTGAAATTTAGAAATCCCAACAAGAGGAAAGTATAAATCGATATAGAGAGAAATGGTAAACGGAAGGCAATGAGATAATTTGAAGGAGATGGTATGATATCTGTGCTTTACTTGTTTTCTACTTTTCAAGAGACAAAAAAAACGAGCCTTCTTTATACTAACCTTCTATGAATACAACGATAGCAAAAATGGCGATAGCCGGGTGATCCAAATGATTTTTAAGCCGATCCGATACAACATTCTGAATAAATATTGAGGCATAATTAAAATGACCAAATATGAAGCTAAGTCATTATTTATGTCACAGATGTATCTTAAACATTGTGTTTAGATAGAGAAAATCCACATGCCCATTTTGTTAAACGTCAAACTGATACGTTTCCGACTAACTTACAATCATTAATGCTATCTACTACAGAATTTGAATACTATTATTTTTTTCTATTAATTCAATAATTTCTATAAAAATTCTTAGTATAAAATAAAGTAATTCTCTTACAAATAAAATAATAAATTTGAATAATAATTTATGCCCACTGGACAACAATAAAACCCAATTTATGGTCATTTAGAATTATAACCGCTCGGATCGCTGCTTATAATTTCCAGGGGTTGTTTTCGTTCCATCCACAAAAGTTCGTGGAAAATTAAGCTAGTTTTTTTTATCGTATTCTCAGAATTTGGGAAATTGAGTAATGTCATGATGACATCTTGAACTACGAGATAGAGAAAACACGGAAGATTTTTTTTCACATCATACCGATACGTTCCAGGCCGACAAATGGTTAATCACTTATCCACAACTCATTGGGTAAAGGCCCATTCACCCTATTTCACTTTCACTGTTCATCTCGAATGATTCACTCCTGTTAATCTAGTTTCCATAGGAAAGTGAAGGAGTAAAGAGTGAATCTCCAATTCATACTTTTCACTTTGGATGATTCCTCCACCGATTCTTCCTACAGAAAAGGTTCGAGAGGGAATGAGCTTACCGTCTGCGGTGAGGTTGTGCACGAGGAACTTGTTGATGAGGTAGGTGGACATGGTGTGGTCGGCCCCCGAGAGCACCCACGACTGCATGGCCGACATTCCGAAAAAGCACGAGCGAGAGAAGAACTCTTGGCAGAAAAAAAACAATAGAGAAAGTCGAGAGTAGCCCTTCCGCGAGTGCCGTATTCAACTCTACTGAAACGCAACTGACCGGCGTCTCTGAATCCACTTTTTTCCCTCTATGGTGGCTGCGTCACGAGCTGTCATCGAAAGTGATTCGCGCTTTTATTCATTCGATATCGTGAAGGCAGGTGGACTTTCCTTTTGATTTGGGCTGCCTCAATATGCGGTAAGGACGCACGGTAATACCAATTGAAAACTGTGAGGAATGACATCAAGGATCTTATGTAGTGTTCACAAAAACCTCATAATATCTTTCATGGTATGTTTTTATTTATTATCAGTTGCAGTGAAACAACAAAAACTTGTATACATTATACAACTCAGCAAATTCATTATCTTTTACTTTTGCTGCATCTTATTGCAAAACTTTATAACATTATAAGATTTCTTAAAAAAAAGATTCAGTTAGATTTGGTTAACTCTTATAATAGCTGAACAATGTGGCATAAATATTATTTTGCAGATTAAATATTATTATTATTTAATCCCCCCCACAAATGTTGATCATGGGGATACGTCCCACAATGATTGAGATATTGAATTAACTGATGAAAACAAATTAAAGCATTTCTTCAAAAACAGTCAGAAGTAATCCTGAAAATCGTTCAAACCTTTAACTTCCTGAAATGAACTTCCTTAATAAAAAAAAATTATTATTATTATCTTCATGTATAAATTAAAATAATAAATAAATAAGTATAAATAACGGGACATTTTAGGGACTACAAGATCTATCTCAATCTTTGACTGGTGACGACGCTAATTGTTAGCCCAAAAAATTTCGTTAATCCCCATCGATTTAGAGAACTTCTACAAATTTTAAGGTGCATAATTTTCCTAACAGCTTAATACAACGCAATATTGTGGGAATTGCACAGAGAATGAACAATTGATCTCATAATATTAATTGCTCTGATGAATCCCACTAAAATTCAGTAGTTAGAGGAAGAACTCATAAATGGAAAGTAATCGTTTATTCGAGCTTCTTGGAATTGGAATTGTGTAAATTTCTTCAGTGAAAACCCAGCTGCAAATGAAGAAAAAAGATACCTGTAGGTTAAGATTTCACTTCATTCACTCATGCTTTCTGACTAATGATTTATTTGTGTAGCTAAGGATCTCTTACTTTTCCTATATCAATTTTTCAAAAACATTAATAATGGGGTGGAATGGTTCATTTAGGAAATTAGTGGATTTGTTCATTTACTGGATAATATGGCAGCGTTTTCAAACTTTTGTTATGTCTGAAAGTATTTCCTCCATACTTCGAAGAAAAAGTCTGATTTGAAACCTACCTTACTTTAAAGATTTGGGAAAAAAAAACCTGAAATGATAGTTGGAAGTGTGCAAATTGCTGCTATGTGTTAATTCGCTGGGCTTTTCATCCTATTTTAATTAATTCGGACTTAGCTGAATGCAGAAGTAACTGTAACCTCTTCAGATTTATGAAATCAAGATTTTTACTTTTCGCATCTAGATCCTTATAAACCATGTACTCCTTCTTTTGGTTTTCTCCAAGATTCCTTTCAAAAAGGCTTCGCATGAACGGGTCGATACCATTGATTCCTCTATCGTAAAATGCAGGAGTTTTATGATAGATTTATCATAATTAACCACCCCATTAGCCACTCTCTAATTAAATAGCTGTTAATTACAGGCTTTAACGACTAAAACCAGTTTACCAAGATTTTTTTAGGTCTCATTAGTTTTGAGGAACGAATGCAGTAGCGCACCTTTTCGAATAACTCTTTAGAGAAACTTTATTTCCCCGAACCAACCATTTAAAAAGATTGTAAACTTTAAGTCTTTCAATTAAAACTGAACGAAATTTTCACATATAAAAAATGATTCATTAGAGTTTTGGGTTTGACTTTCAAGGAAACAATTTCCTTTTTACTATCAGAATGATCTAAAAAACAGAATTAATATTGTATATTTGCACTGCGCTTAAATAAAGTCAATAATTTAATTAGAATAAAGTAATTAAAGTTAGTTTTAATAAATAACATTACAAATATTGGTTTTTACTCGTAACCTGCTTCTCACTTCAAAAACTACTTTTTGTAGGGTTGATAAGTTCGTTTCAAATCAGATGAAGCATGATATTAGAATTATAACTCAATGTTTAAATCAATTGAGTTAAATAATTTTATAAAGTGGGGAAAAATCAAAGCTTTAATGTTACATTACTTTTGATATTTGAATATGAAAAAGTTAAGTCAAGACGACTGACCGTGTCATTGTGGGGTTATTTCATTTTAAGTTACGGTTGTAAGAAAGACAACCATGAATAAGATGCAAAGACATTGGATTTAGAATAAAAATTTTCCGTTGCAGGCAGACTTTAAAACCAACTAGATACACTAAGGCAAATCCAATATGCCTTTCAATATAAATAAATCTTCTCACAACCTGGAGTAATTTCAAACTGTATAGAAACTGAGATGCAAGTCGGAAAATACAAACACACACAATGCAGAGTGGATCATAAAAAGCGAATTCGAGTGAAGCTGTTGAATTTGAAATGATAACGACTTAGGGATGGAATTTTGAAAACAATGTAACCAAACAACAAATACGTGTGGCAGTGGACAAGATTGGATTGCATATACGAGGATATACGCAGTAGCTGAAAGAGCTGATTTGAGAAGGTCGTTTACTTGTCAGGATTAGAAGTTTGTGGTTAATGTGGTTTGATTATAGGCAAATTTAGGTAAAATGACACTGTATGCAACAATATCTACTCGTGACAGTCTCATACATAACTGAGTTGTTCATAATGGTGAACAGTGAAGAATAGTGGCCCAGATCCAAAAATAAAGAAGTTGAGATAAACATGTATTTTTGTTTCTAGATCCTTTACTTCGTGTTACAGTGTCAAAAATTTAATAATACACCTGTCAGAGTAAACCTGAAAATTTCTTCACTATATGAACAACATAGACGTTTAAGTTGCAAGAAAATCTTCTATTACTCAAAACTAAGCTTGGTTGACTTAATCTTGAAATATTTTTGCATACAAAATACAAAATTAAGTATTATTTTTGAAATTATGCAGCATTTGGAGTTTTTTATTCATTAAGTTTGTTGAAACTAACTTTTTTTTATAAATTGGGAAAATAAAGAGGGGGAGAAGTCCCATAAATAAAAAAAGGTTACAAAAAATAATGCTCTAGTAGTGACAAAAAAATTCCATTTAATCAATGTGTATAGTAAGAAATTTTAAATTTGTTGATCACATAAGATTGGAAATACATTTTCTAACAATTCTAAAAAGATGATCCGACATGAAAATGTTATACTTCAGTTAAGACTTACTTCTTGTTACGAGCATCCGGCTAATTGTAGCCGATGGCTCGGATACTTTAGTTAAGAAAAAGAGTATACAGGGTGATTCAGAAATAATCATCAATAATTGGGGGGGGGAGGTATAGGGGCCCTAGACAAGCATATTTCGAATAGGGATGGTGGGGCGCAGCCTTACCGTTAAAGAGCTAGGACCTAATGTAGTGCGAGCGCGTTTCAATAGGCCGTTTTTAGAAGGCCCGTGTGACGAAACAAAACATAATAAAATGAAAAAATATATTGCATGAGGTAAGGAAGTATCTTAATCCTCAATGTGATAGAAATGGGACTTCTTGCTGAACCGTGGGGTGAGTTTTAAAACGTGCAATATAATTCTCTTAGTCAAACAATGGAGTTCCTTTAATGGTATTTAGAAAAATGATGACCGGGGAAGGAATTTTCAATGATCAAACAGTTTCAATGATCAATGTAACGATCATTGAAAATTCCTTTCCCGATCATCATTTTTCTAAATACCATTCAGGGAACTCCATTCTTTGACTAAAAGATTAATATTGCACTTTTGAAACTCACTCCACGGTTTAGAAAGTAGTTCAAATTCTATCGAATTCATGGTGTTAGTAGTAGGGATACTTCCTTACCTCATGCAATAGATTTTTTCATTTTATTATGTTTTGTTTCGTCACACGGGCCTTCTAAAAACGGCCTTTTGAAGCTCTCTCGCACTACATTAGGTCCTAGCTCTTTAACGGTAAGGCTGCGCCCCACCATCCCTATTCGAAATATGCTTGTCTAGGGCCCCTCTACCTCCCCCCCCAATTATTGATGATTATTTCTGAATCACCCTGTATAAATTATCTCAAAAGAAATGGCTGGCAAAAGTACGAATTTGAAATGGTAACAAACTCCCTCTTTCAAATGTCGATTCTATCACCATGAATTTATTACTGTAAGTCTAGAAAACCGTATCGGAAATCTTAAAACACAAGTCACAATATTTTTCCTTTTCCACCCACACACGACCACATTCGGGAAAATTCCAAACACATTTCTCCTTCCTTTCACACTCAGCTTCCGAATAAAAAAAACTAAAACCGACCGAATAAAAAAAGAGAGCATCCCTATGAAAACGTCGCACACCCAAAAGGCAGTTGAGAAAAGAAACAGATCTCCCGAAAATAGGCTCAAACGGCATAAAACCAGGCTGCTTTTCCTGGAACCGGCAAGCTCCATAACGGAAATGACGTTAGAGCGGACGTGAGGAGCATGATGCGGGAATGAGGAGAGACGTTTCACAGTTCCGGATACCTTCCTAAATACTTCAGGATGGGAAGTAGTTTTGCAGGACTGGCAGGACGATGCATATTACATGGGCCCATAAACGTCTCCGGCTATCCTCTCCAACTATTTCACAGCCGCTTCGAGACAATACTAGCAGTCAGTAAATTGTTCAGGGCGATGAAGGTATGAGAAATTCATTAAGGAGAAAGAAGGTAGTTTTTCTATAAACACCTATACCTACACCAAATAGGCCTTTGTGGAACCCTTGTGCTTAGATATTTATTTTCACAGTATTTTATTGCAACGAATAGCTTTCCACAGCGCAATCTCTAAAACAATGGTTCCCCAACTAGAAGAAGTTAGCGGACTATTTATAGCGTAAAATATATAATCATTCACATGGACCACCTTTACCCTACCATACCCATCTATATCGCTTACACCCCCTTTATATGACATCTCTTTTTCGTTGATAATATCATTATTCCTCCTCATCTTTTTTTTGCAAGCTTCCTTTTCTCCTTTTCAGCATCCCTTTGCTCTTGAGTATCCCTCTTCTCTTTAGAATTATATGTCCTTGAGTATCCACCCGTTCTTTAGAACCATTCGCTCTTGGGTCTCCTTCTGCTCTTCTATTCTATTCTATTCTATTCTCGTTCTGATAATCTATTTTTCTAATTTTGATTCACTTTTATTGATATGCATACTTGTTTGGCATGGATACATTTATTTTTCTAGATGAATTTAACATTTTTAAAAGTGTGGCAGAACTCCCTTCTTCGCGTACCACTCTCAACACTATCCCATGGACCGCCGGTTGGGAAACACTAAATGGTGACTTGTTCCTAGGGTCTGAAGAGATAATATTGAGAGTCTCTATGCTCAAAAGTATGACAGAGAAAAGGCTAAATGTAAAATATGTGGTTGTGTCTTTTTATAAAGTATGACATAAATCTAAGGATTTTTCCTGTTTCTTTTCTTTCTCTCTCTCTCTCTATCTCTGCTGCTCTGATCCCCCATACTACTTGGATTTCTGTCATACATAACATTGCAGGAGTTTTTGAAATTTTTCATATGCTCTTCACTTTTAGAAGCTCAGCTCTCTAACATACAAATACTATTTTCCCTCCAACGAGGATTCCACAATAATGTTTGTGTATTTAAATTTTAAATGTTGATTACGTTGGAGAAAAATTTAATAATATTTAATATCATACAATCTTATGCCATCTTTGTTTCATAAAGATAATTACAAATAATATTAAAACGATATAAAACGCTTTTAAAACTGCTCCTAGCAGCAGTTTTAAAAATTTTAGCTATTAAAAGAATGCTTGTATTTATCTAGCTATTTATTTGAAATCTCGGTGGTGATATATTGAAAACCCAGAACAACAAAATATAAAGTTTATAAACTCAATTTTTTTTATTCGCTCAGTTGTTACATGGTGTAACTTAATGCTTAGGATACAAAAAATACGGTAGATACACTATTTTCGTAATCAGTTTTTCTTCCTTTTCGCAATTCTACCCTATTCCAAATTTACCGGTTTAAGTAGAGATGTTTTTGCTGCCTTGTTTTATCTGCTACGCATTTTTACATTGCTTCCACCAAATGAGGTTTATAATATAAAAATGCCATTCGCTATATCCTTCTCAACATGAAACCCTTTTTCCTATTAAAATACTAATTTTTTATATAAAGGCGACTCAGTTTATTAACTAGATGCATTTAAGCTGGGATAAAAAAAACGAGATAGTAAAATTAAGATTTTATTAAAGAAACATACAAACACCTGGGGGAAATATTAACTTTTCTAAGCTGAGTTATGCTTTTGATAAAAGTTCTTCTTCATTATTATATTTTAATACGCATTCAGCTTCCAGTTAATGAAAAGGGGCTGTATTGTAAAAGCAAGAATCTTTTTAATATAGTAAAGGAAAATGGTTATTCAAAAAACATAATCAATCTTTTCAATTTTTGGTAGAGAAATTTATTTTTATTAATTTAATGTTAAAAATTCACCTGAATTACATCCAAGTTTATTTTTTCCTCTTGGCGTTGCTTGGTAAGCTACAATAAAGGTCTTACAGAAAATTAATCACTTGACAACGCATATTCGCTGACTACCTCATTAAAAGTTTTTGTTAAAGTTTTAGGGATTACCTTTTAAATATGACACCAGATCGTAAGCAATCTTAAAACTTTTGAACTCTTTAAAAAAGCATTTAAATAAAGTTTAACCATTCTAAAATTCTGGTGAATCTCGTAATTTTTTTGAAATAGTTAAAGGAATGTTTCTGATAAATATTTGTGGTTGTATGGATTAAAAGCACATAATCTCTCTGTAAAATACCATGAAAAATACTGCAATACTCATAACAATTGCACCTGTAAACCCTTAGATAACGTATCCTCAACAAAATACCTCGGACTTCACATAGACTCAAATTTGAAATGGAAATCCCATACAAAATATATATCAGACAAACTAAGGTATGTACTGTGTAACTTTTATTACCTAAAACAAAAGATAAATAATAAATTACTAATTAATTTATATTATTCTTGGGTTCATTCACAACTTAATTACGGTTTAGTTGTGTGGGGAGGGGATTACATGATCAACTTAAAAAGAATTGAGAGGCTGCAAAAGAGATTCCTGAGGTTTTTAAATAATGAAGCGCACTTACACACAAATAATATTAACTACTTCAATTCCTTAAATATACTTCCAATTCGCCATCTTTTTTATTTTAAAATTTGCCTCCATCTCTATCTAAACCCCAACATTTGTCAAAAACGCAATGTCGTAAACCTACGAAGACCTAACATATTATACTTTGTTCCTAAACCTAATAAGTCCATATTCTGTAAAAATTTTTGTTACATAGCCCCTAAGTGTTTTAATAAGTTACCTATACATATTCAAAATAGCCCTTCAAAACATTTATTCAAAAAACAATTAAAAGAATATCTGTTTACTATTGAGGATATTGATGATTTCTTTTGTTCTGTTTAATGTATGATTTAAAATAGTTTTAAGCACTTTAACTCATCATTATGGCAAAAATATAATTTATTGGCGCCCTGTTTGCCACTATATCCACCTCATGTATGTATTTCCTGTGTTTTTTTTCTCTTCTCCTAGTTTTTACTTTAAATTTTTGTTACTTATAATTACGGTCACCTACATGGACCATGAGATCCCAGGTGACTATGTGAATTTGTAAATTTTCTTGTTCTTTTGTTTGTATTTCAATAAATAATAATAATAATAATAATAATAATAATAAAGGTCACTGAATTTTATGAATGAAGTTCGCGGCATACTTTTTCTTAAATTTAAGTTGGGGTTCTTTAATTAGATTTATTGTAAATAATCATGAGGCATCATGAGATTAAATATTATTCAGATGAGTTATGTTCAGAAACAACTTTAACTAAAACAGATGTAGTATTTCCTTTACGTTTGTTTGCAATACAAGTTTAAATACAATGCAATACAAGTTAAAGTGTTTGCAATACAAGTTAAAGTTAAAAAAACAGTCTGAAATACAGCATTACTCAGAAACTAAGCACTATTACTCTGGTTCGTTTACATCTTTAAAAAATGATTAAGAAGAATGTTTTATTAATTTTTTTCACATTTATATATTTAAATCATAGATCATCGATTACATCTAGAATCACGAGGCAGCGATCCGAGGGTTAAGTGGCACCCATAGAATAAATAGAACGCGCGTGAAGCCTCGATTGAGCGGTGTAATTCGATGTTATCACTCATGTCAACAACACTCACTCCAAGTTTTCATACATAATAATGACTCCATCAATAAAAGTGACACTTGGTATGAATATTGATGAAATAGGAAGAGCCGGTATTATTTTTCAAGAGTAGTCATTCTTTTTTTTAATCCTCGAGGACCCACAATTATCTGCATCAGGCTTCGTAATACGAATTTCTAAAATTGTATGGAAGAAGCCGAATAGTGCATTTAATGAATTATGCATTATGCAGAAAATAATTTAAAATTACAACAAACTTACCAACAGTGTTATTCCTAGGATTTTTTTTGAAGGAGTAAAAATACCCCTTGTCTTTTTTATGGGGGGTGAAATACGGAAATAACTTAAACTACAAATACTGACACAACTTTTCGATAAAAATACTTACTTTTTTAATGGACAAAAAATGAAATAGAAAAATGAGTATGCGTTTTAGTTTTTAACAATTAAAGAATATGTTAAGTATTTGTAGAAAATGTTAAACAAATTAGAAAAAATTAAAACAAATCACCAAACGAATGATTAGTAGAAAATATAAAAGTTGGTGTTTTGAGTTGACAAAAAATATTAGTAGTTTTCGTTAGGGCTCCATGCATTTTTTAAGCTAAACCTTTGTTGAAAATTCAAAGCGTGAGAATACTCCTGGCAAGTTTTTAAAGCGTATTTCCGATTTTAAATGCATGAAATACGCTCTTAAAGGCGTTAATATTATCTCTACTTACCCAAGAAAGTTTTTTGTATTTAGTTTGAAAGTTTGCACATCGGTGTACCATTGGGATGTTAAAACACGAATGGTTAAAGATCAGATGTATATTTCCCTTGATTAGATTCCCCTTTCTCAGTAAAACCAATATTATTTGGTTGCGTTAGGTTAACATTATCTTTATATTAAATAGGCCTAAAATGAGCACGGTAATTTCAATTTTTAAAAGTTTGATATAGTTAAGAGGACACACTCGTATGACACTTATGATAAACAAAATATTGTGTCACATTTTTGTCAAACAAGAAAGCTGTATAAAATAAAAAAAATTTTATTTTAATGTGCAGTAGATTTTAAGCTCATTGAACATTTTTATAAACGCAAAAATTTTATTTAAAATGTTTTTACTCATTGTTTTAGGTTTCAAAGATATTTTTTAAACAAATATAATATAACGGTTTTGAGACATGAATTTTAATTTTAACACAAATCGAAATTTAGTATCTAAAAAATTGGGGACCTTATATGAATGACCTAAGTTCTAAGTATTGATCTTATAAGATACAAAAACACTATTCCTTTCTAAATAGTGATTATTAAGGCAAAATTATTCAAAACAATCTATTAGACATGCTCAACGTATATGATTAACAAGGGATACATGACTGATAATGTTGCGCCCATTACAATGTGAGACGATTTTCAAGAAAACAGGTTTTAATAAATTCACCCATAAGTGTATAAGTTAGGAAGAGCACCTTTTAAACGAGATCGTTTGTATCACGATGTCTTTTACTAGTTCTCGTCTTCGATGGTTATTTAATTTGGGAGAAACTCCCATTCGTAAGTTTATAAGACTGTTTTCGTGATGGAATATAAATGGAGAATGGATGTAACTGATCCATAACATATGCGTTTTGTTGTTTGTGTAAGATGTTTTATGAAGTAATCTCTATGTATGATTTGATGTGCAGGCTTTTATTTGTATTTATTTGAATAAGGAACTCTTATTTGTACTTTCTTTTAAAGAATATTTTAAATTAATAAATACAGTTTTGAAACTTTTGTAGAAAACTAGTTGCGGTTAAGTTAGAAGAAAAGGGGATTCAACAATACAATTGGGTTTCTTTGATCGGAATGTGAATACAATTCTACGAGAAAAACTTCTTTTTATTATTACCAGTTTCTGGTCTGTACTACTAGTTTCATTAACTTTTCCCAATCCCAATTTTTTTAATATGGAGTTTCAAACTTAATTAGTTTCTATGATCATCATAAATAGCTGAAAAAGAGCACTTCCAAGTAAAAAACATATTTAGAAGTTACCTTTTTACGTTCCAACTCGACTATACAGTTATTTTTTATTCCTTCCATCGTAAAACATTAAATAATCAATTCAATACGTGTTGGATGTTTAATGTTATACAATAATTTTTTTTGTTTCCCCCCTGAACTAAAAATAACCTATTTAAATCATTGCATTACCATTCATTGAACTAACAGTTTAAATCCTTCAGAACCAACTACATCCAATGCATTGACACGAATGTCAGTTCAATGTTTTAACATTCCAATTACTACCTGACTGTTTGGATAAAAATATTCCTTTTGATCCCGAATTGATTCTCGTGTCATCGTCCGGGACAGACACCCCTCGAGGTCATTCCGATGGGCATTCAACAACGATCGATGACTTCCAACTGTTGAGTGGCATCGATTCCGACTATAGTGTCCCAAAGGCCCTCCCCCCCACTGTTGATGAAGCACAGCTTTCATATTTGCCGTACGCTGTCAATATGTCTGTCAGTAACAATTGCACTCACATCGCAGTAGGAATCAATAGAACTTCAGAGGATACAAAATATCAGAGGAACAAAATATCAAAACAGTTTATTTCAAATTTTCATCAAAATGATTTTAACAGGTAGTACTTATTTGGAAACATTAGTAATAATCCTTATGTTTTAAGGGGAATTTTTATCTTTTGAAAGATTATTTTTAAAAAATTCTAAGCGGAATCGCAGTAGACAAATTTTTTCCAAGGTCGTGTGTAGGGCCGTTTAAGAAAAACATTTACTTTAAACACAAATAAATAGAAATAGATATATACTGCAATTTATTAAATAGAATAACATACAAATAATCAAAATGCTTTTTAAAGATTTCTTTATAAAGGGTTGGTACAAGATAAAAAATTTTTCTTCTAAAATTATAATTATTTAAGATTAATTTTTGGTTGCTACTGTGGGAAATTTCTTTAAAAAGATAAGACTATTTATTACAAACAATGGTCGAACATTTAAAAGAATAGTATTTGGAAAGTATCTTAAAAATTTTTCATGTAAATTTAATAAGGGTTTTATGTTTGTAATGTAATCCCCTCCCCAAACCAAAATTCCATACTGAATACAAGATTGCACCCATGCAAAATATAATTTCAAAAATAACTCAAATTTGATATATTTTTCAAATGATAAAATTTAAATAAAATAAATAAATAAGGAGTCCAATTGTAATATTAACTAAGAACATTCAACTAGAAGCCCTAAAGAAACCATTTTTTCTTAAAAGCAACAATTTAACAAGAATTCTTCTTTGGTCACATTCAAACCAGGTTTTAATAAATAATGAATTAATTTTCTTTTGAACATTTATCCATCTAAATATATTTTGTGATTTTACCCATAAAGACTTCATTGAACGAATTTTCGATACTTTTCCCTTTAACCGTAATCGATACACAGCGGGCATTGTATTGAATGGGATGGGTTAAATCGTAATTTCAGTTTCAATGGAGTAACTCCGATTAGCCCATCGAGTCTCGATGTATTGAGCATTGATTTTTAAGAGTAATGGTCAGATTAATCTGTAGTGCTTCCTCCCTTTATCCAGGGGTGTTCTAACTTTGTTTCATGTCAGCTTTGCGTTTCGAAGGAAATCTCTATTTGCCATCAGCTCCCTTTCATATAAATGTCAACGATGTTTGCAACTACAAAATTTTAGACATCTACATCCAAAATGCAAGAAAGTTTCTAACCCGACTACAAAAAAATTATGGTGGGTAACTTATGGAGGGAAAATCTGGTCCTTTGAGTCCTTTATATACAATACACAAAATTACTACTTGTCCTTTGTGATCTATTTCACTCTGACAAAACAAGATATTTTAGATATCATAGTAAGAGTTATTCAATGTTGGTTTATCGTTGAGTCTCAACAGCAAGGACTATAAAAGGTTTGATAGAAAACAACTATGGTAAATTTTAAAATCGTTCATCTTCTTACAAAGCTAAAAATCTGTTAGGAAAATTGTGAAGATAATTTAAACATATAAGGCGGAAAAACGACTTTAAATATTAAATATGTATTCGTCTTGGGTTTCAAAAGTTTTAAAGTTACTTCAAAAGCTATTTACTATGATTAGCTTTTCAACCCTTAAAATTCAGACTTTATAAGAATCTGAAACAGAGGATCTTATTTAGGGTACTTTAGTGTCTTCTGGTTGCAATAGAGTATTCAAGTTAATTGTGTTTTTATGTGACAAAAAAGATATGATATTTTTCTTCAGTTTCCTGGTAAAATGCAATTTAAGTGGAAAACCATTTACTTAATAAAGTACGACCTAACTTCATTTAAACCCAGATGAATGTTCTTTGGTAAGTTATAACCTACATGTTTACGAAAAAAATTTACAGGTACCTCAAGTTGTTCGAGTTTTTATCCAAATAGTTTTCAGATAATTTTTTTTTCTTATCACAGTAAGCACTCCCAGAACAGTATGCCAGAACTCCCTTTTTTCAATTTTTCAGGATACGAAAAAAATGCACTTTTAAGGATTCATTGATAACAATACTGGATCCCATCGACCGTTCAACGACCGTCAAATTCAGCTGCACAGTTATAGAACAGTCAATGAGCTTTGATAACGTTTTCGAATTCAATGGCATGGTCGACGGGATAACATGTAATACCGGCTACAGAATCAATAGTAGCACAACTCATACCTAATAAGGCAAGTTACACAACTGCAACTATAAGTAAACAAAATTTGACCGAATCTTGAACATTTGTGCTGGTTAGGTCGAGTGCTCATTTCGCATAATCGTTTCTTTCATGCGTCAAATTTCGAATACAGATTGGATCATCACTCAAAAAAAATGGCCTAAAATTGAGTTACGTCAAGACGACGTGATGAAGATGTTGCAAAGTCAGGTTTAACAAATTTCCTAAAACTTTGTTACTCGCCTCCTTTCATTCACAAGTGCAGCGTGAAAGTGCCGCAAGGGCGCAGGGGGTTGGCTTCCTGCCAAGCATGGGTGAGGCGAGAAGAAAACCACATTGCACGAGTGCACCGTAAAAATTTTATCTCCCTCAGAAGTGGCTTTTCATTTATAATTACCTCCCATCCTTCCTCCCATCCAAAAAGATTCACTTCGGATTCGTTGGGAAAGTTCTCCCGAAATTATACCAGATATATTGGGATTTGATCTTTTTAGTATATTTACACTAGGTTTATTTTGAATTGCTGTCAGATATATTTATCCTTTTTTTCTCAGCCATGCAACTTTCTATGATGTCATAGATATTATAAAAAGTATATTTAAAATAGGGGTAGGGCCCGTATCTCCCTATAAAATAAATATTATTTTATAAAAAACATGTGTTAAAAGCCCATTTAACTTAATATTATTATTAAATATATTTTTTTTTAATTTAAAGTTTTAGGACTAAAGCTTTAACGTAGGAAACTTCTTGTCTAGAAAGTTAGGCTTGAGCTTTTGTCCGTACACACCACCTGATTTCTACTGAAAATTGTATTTTTGAAAGAAATCTTTACATCAACAAACCAAAGAAAAATATAATTGCTGCCACGAATGCCTCCGTTCTTATCTTTTTTGTAAATAAAAATAGTTTTAGATGCTTTATTATGTTTAACCTTATGTATGCCCTTGATGTCTATCTTCCCTATAGCACATTGTATCCCAATCGGTGGTATTTGTTGTATAAAAGGGATCTTGTAATATAGGTATTGTGGAATTTGAAAATCGATGCAAAAAAGTCACGAAATTATAAATTTACAGTTATTAAATTAACTTTACGGTAAATAATTTTAAAATAAAAACAGAACATTTTACTTCCAATTTATCAATTGATTCATAATTAATTGATGGTGGGTTCACAAGTACAAAATAAAGGTAAGGAATCACCGCTTTTAAATTACAGTTACATAATTTAGTCCCTTCCATGCATGAGGCTGATCATGAAGTTATGTTACAGGCTTTAAAAAAAGAGATCGCTGGAAGTTTAATGATAAATGATGCAGTTCGGAATAAACTGAATGTTATTGATGGCCATCCTTTTGAAAGGAGTGAGTCCTCCCTCATTATAACTTTTGTCTCGGTCACATGTTTTGTATGTAAGGAATAAGGGGCAGATCGATGGAACCTTTTAGCGCAATTATTGTAGCGTGAGTTTCGCTTTAAACTATTCATATTACATATTCATAAGGGCGCACATCATAAGGAGTATGGAGAGTCAACACAGTTACGAAGTCTCTATTCAGGAAGAGAGCTGCATTATTTTAAAACTGCTGAAAGCAGAATACACTGCTGTTTATTTGTTAATTTTTAGTTTGAAATAAATTAAGAGAAACTTTTTTTTCAAAATAAAGTTTCACAAAATGATAAAAATATTTATGACAAGTTACTGCAAGTATAATAAAGACAAAAAAGTGAAACATTATCTCTTAACTAAAAGGCATGAGAGCTTAACCCAAAAATAACGCTCACCTTGTGCCTTTAAACGCATAGACTAGTTTCTGCTTCAAATGAGCCTTATTTCCATAAATAGAGTATAAATCTATGTTAAACACTATCAAATTTAAATCATAATTTTGGAATTTCAGCACAAGTTCAATCCCGTTATCTTTCCCATTAAGTATTGCCAAGCTGTTTTTAACTCCCAAGATTAGAAATTAGTGAAAAAATGCTAAACAACCTATTGAAATAAATTGTGTCAATTGGCAACAACAAAAATTTGGGGATATTTGGAAGACCAAAATATTTTGGCAATTTTTAACGGGACAGATAAATGAATTGCAATTATAATTTCTAGCCTGTATTCTTCTGTGAAATTCAAGTGTTAAGAATTATTGAAGGTAATTTTCCAATAAAAAGCAATGCTAAATGCATATGTATTTTGTATCAAGATAATGAGTATTGTGTTAAGGAAACGCGAATCTTGCCTACGCCCATAAACACCACGGACACATAATACGATGCAATAACTTCTCTAAGACATTTGAGAATAGTAGATAAGACACATTTCACATCCACATCTATAGATCTTCATAAGATACATCAAGATCTATCTCATTTGGGCGTGACCCGATGTGGGCGTGTCGAAGCCAGAAACACCCCCATAAAAAGGATTGAAATCCAACCTGGTCAAGCCAATTAGAGTGAGTGCTCTCATATGAGAGCGAAGGGTGATCTTGTCTCAACTCCACTAAATGCAAAAAAAGTGCATTAGGAAAAACGGAGGAAAGTTATCGCATTCAGTTTTATTAGCTTTTTCTGTGAATGTCATTGTTAATTTTACAAACAGATAATATTTGAGGGCACTAATTTCAAATTGATTGGATCTGACACCATCTAAAAAAATGGCAAACTATTACCTCCATGATGGAATTAAATTATTATTTTAAACTCAACAAACCAGAGAAATGTGATAGTAGGTCCAATATCTCCAAGTACATACATGCCAAGTGTAAGTAGTATATGCAGTGGCGGATCCAGGGGGTGGCACTCTGGAAAGTGCCCCCCCTTGGAGACCCAAAAAGGTTCTCAAAATGAGTAAAAACCCAACCTTTACATGTCTAATTTAAAAAAATTTTCTGGGGGAGGACCCTCATACCCCCAATGGTACCACAAGGGGATCTTGTCTGGAAAAGTGCCCCTCCCCTTGGAGCCTTGCTGGATCCGCGCCTGAGTATATGTAAGTATGCCAAGATAGTAGATTTCCAAGGGTAAGAGAGGGTAATGAAAAATATTGGTAGATTTTAGTCAGTTAAAAACGCGAGGTCAGTTAATACTCCCGAGTGAGAAGATGGGACTTCAATGAGAAATACCTATGAAGATAAAACACAGAGGGAGCGTTACGCAAAAATGGAAACGCTCCTTCAATGTGTAACTCTGAACCTGCTTAACTTAGTTTTAAAAATTTTTAAAAGTTCTTTCTGTGTTTATATATATACAGTTATCGGACGTACACCAGTTATAAAATATATTTCGCCAACTTTACCTCAAACTTGGCTGTCTCTATCTATACGACGAAGTAAGCTCTGATTGTGTAAATTAGAAAATATGCAACTAATATAAAAGTTTGAATCTTATTTTCACAGGTTAATAATGTTATATTTCCAAAATTTTCAGATTGGATTAGGTTCTTAAAATAAAAGTTGATGTGATGAAAACAAAGCCCTGTTAAATTCCTACTGTTTTGAAAGAGTGTTAAACTTGTCTGTATCGAGCACATGTTTCATTTATATACCATGCAATAACTAAATTATAAACCAATAAGTTTTTAGAAGTATTTTAAATTTTACTCTATACATTTTAGATTTTTTTTTAATTATAGAATATAGGATCAATCAAAATTTTGAACAATCCATTCCGTCTATGCAGTTCGTGACCATATTTCACACAGATGTTTGATGAGCGCGCAATAGCCAATATACAGAATATGGTCACTCACTTCGTTAGCGCACGCAACTCCATAATGGAAAGGAGACCAGATAATGGGTATTGAACGCGAATTGACTCATCCTCTCAAGCAAAGTTGTGACAGAAATACTGTACTCAATACTGGTTGTGAATAAACCCCATATTGGAAGTAAAAATATAAATAAAATGTTTTACAAATTATAAGAAGTAACTTTAGAAGCTAAAAAGCTGTATGATCGATTCACAAGACAAGTAAAACCAAGACAAGTCAATATTAACTGGTTGTCATTTAAATTGCAACAGAACCGACGCCAAAAGAAAAATTTAATAACTCTAAATCCCTATTCCAAATTCCTATTTACTTGTTATCTGTTTTTCCTCCATGATAATTCTTTGATATCCAAGGTCCACCGGAAGGATCATATAAATGCCCAAACATAAGGGTTAAAACTTTATTTTATTTTTCAAGAAAAGAACGCCCTGTCTCTCATTGAATCTATTATAACCACAAATCACATTCTTAGTAGGTATTTAACACGAATTTTAAAACTTAATATACACCAAGAAGGCAAATCGTTCCATTTGAATGCTCTCTAGAAATAATAAAACTAAGTTCAAAAATTGTGTCCTTTCATGCATTTTGTCAATAATGGGGTAAATAACATCATCCCATAAAATTCAGTCGAGAAAGTTATCACTCAACTTGATGATAGGCTAATAACCCTAACTAAAGAGATGGTTCCTTACACGTGCTGAGAATATCATTACAAAATAATGATTTCCAATAAACCATTAACAGAGGACCTTGTTTTACAGCATTCTCCATTATGAAAAAAATTAGAAACCATATTACGTATCACAAAGCAGCAACGGCTTTTATTTTATACGGATCTGTTGCAAAGGGTCATCTAAGTAATAGTGTAATTTTGCGGTTATCAGACATGTGAAAGGATTATAACATGCTATTTAAGGGAATTTTAGTTTATATACGTTTATTAAAATTGAGGAAATTACGGACCAATGTCCTCAGCTCCCCAACGTACATTTTTTTTTCTTTATAAACAAATCAGTAATATAAATTTTCGAACTACCAAAGTGTGGATATGGGGTAAAATACACATTTCTTGATTCGTCTAGTAATTTTTCATAACTTTAAACTTCGGATTAAATTTTTAAATTGAAAATGTTTAGTGAAAATGTGTTAATGGATTTTTTAACAATGGAATCCAGAATATTTCGTTTTTACAATGCATTTAACTGTGACCACATAATCAAGAAAATTTGTAGCTGGAGAAAATGAGAGAAATCATTAGGTTTATGAAATTTGATACTGCTCTAAAAGACGGGGAAAAACAAAACTCTGCAATAACAAGTATTAAAACTATCATGATAAGTATCAATATTATAGTGGATATGGGTTTTTTTAATACCCCTATGATTTTGACCATAGTTTGAGATACACGTGATATGGATTAGGTACTAAAATGTAAAAAGTGTGTCGGTTTTGCTAACAAATTGCTCCCATCTTTAAAACCTGACGGCCTTGAACCCAAGATAAAGCAACGAAACCGAATGCGATCTGGCCTTGGGAACAAAGAGCAAAATCTCCATATTTTTTTCGGTCTCAGGTGTACGAGTACAGGAAGAGTTATACAATTAAGCTATGAATGACAAAAATTATATAAACTCTACAGTAATAATAATCATGGGCGTAGTCGAAATTCGTGGCAAAGGGATATGTTTATTCGCATTTTTCTTATTGTATCCCAAAATTTAACCTAGTCGCCAAGATCTTGACTTCATTTTCAATTTGCACTGATGGAATAAAAAGAAGAGGATTTTGATTATCAGCTTTCACACATAGATAATCAGGTATTTCGATGTAATTATTGCGCTTATTAAGTACTTTTTTGCCCTTTCAATAGAAAAACTATGTTCGTTCAAATGTCGTTCTTTAAAAAGTAATGTCGTTCAAATATTTTAATATTTTTTTATAACCTAAGCTTAATCTGTATTGCTCTTATACATTTTTAAAGATATTAAGTTATTTTTCTATTTTTCATTGAAATAAAAATAATAAATGAAATAAAAATCATTGAAATAAAAAATAGATGTGCAACTCCAAATATTTAAAAAAAACATTAAAAAAAGTAAATAAATTTATACTAAAGTAAAAGAAACACTTTACTAACTATACCTGCATTTTAGAGCTCTTTTTTTAATAGTACATTAAAAAGGTCACACCCAACAAATAATTAAATGAAAAAATTTTATATTGGTGTAAAAGGGGTTTAAAGTATATCGACAGCCACGTTGCAAAAGCCTGTAAGTGCAAAACCTCAAAGTTTTTAGGAGACGAAAAAAACTGCATAAGTTGATCAGTCTATTTCCCAACACATTAACAATGGGTTTGATGATAAGCATTTTAAAATAACGCTATATACTCACGTTTTTCTGAGGACGACAAGGCTTCCCCTCAGCGTCACTGCAACTTACAGTTTTGCTTGGTGATTGAGAGGTTCCCAACTTACAGGTTATTCATGAAAATGGAGTCTTCCGGGCTTGTAGGTCCATTTTCATGTATAACTCCGGCCGTAGAAGCCTTCGTAGTGTTACAGGTTATTACAAATCGTCATGGAGAAGTTATGAAGCGTCTTTGGCCGATTTTGGTGGCACTGAGATGTGCGCAAGGCCATATTTAACAAGTACAACTCAATCAAAACCTTATTTTCGCCAAAAAATGTTCTTACGGGCTTTTGCAACGTGGCTGTCGATATTTAGTTTTTTAAAATGTTAATACTTATGGAATCCATAATTACTTTATGTTACTTTTAAGGAACTACTCGCGATAAATATCTCACAAAAACACAATTCAAAACAACAAGGCGCAAGTCAATACATTATTAAATAAAATTTGAAGGTTTCAACATTATGCAACTCAACAACTTGTTACGGCAAATCTTACAAATGTTTAATTAGGTAAGAGGAAGTAAATAAAAACGCGGAAGAACACTAACTGCCACCAACAAACGGCACCAATCATCACAACAACAAACATTGTGGCAGACTGTCAAACGCAAGGTTGTAAGAGACAGAAAAATCCCATCCACCTGGTTTTGATCGGTCGGCTTATCGCATAAACAAGGAAATGGATACAAAGATGCATTTATACATACATATACATTCGGGGTGGCGTTCTTTCCTGGGACTTCGATTGATTAGAAAAAGAAATGTTTTCATTTTTAACTGTCAGTGAGCGGACAAAGCGTGCGAGTGGAAGTTTTCCCATTTTTGTAATTTTTCTTTTATTTTCGACAGACGGGTTACTTAAGAAAATATTTCTTTCTAGGTATTTCACGGTGCTTCCTTTTATTGTAGATACTTAATAACGAAAATAAAATTAAATTTTTATCATCACTATCCCCCCATTAAAATTATCATTATTAATCATCGATATCAAGTTTTAAATCTTTAATAAAAAAAATTCTGTGCTACAGCTAAATAACATGAT
This sequence comes from Tetragnatha versicolor, assembly GCA_024610705.1. Lineage (NCBI taxonomy): Eukaryota > Metazoa > Arthropoda > Arachnida > Araneae > Tetragnathidae > Tetragnatha > Tetragnatha versicolor. The sequence continues at coordinate 1,874,392 of JANDEH010000019.1, forward strand.
AGCAAAACATAAGCACGTAGAAAGTTTTTCAATTTTCATATTTTTATAATGTTTAGGAGAAAAAAATTAAATGTGATGAACACTTCAAAATGCCACAAACACCATGAAATGCCCCAGGTTCCTTTGGGATATTTTGAATAGTAACACAAATTTGTGATATTATTCCATAACATGAAAAGTTGTCGATTTTCCCTCAATGGTTTTTGATATTTCATTCTCTTTAATTTTAATATCCTCTTACTCAAATATAAAAAAATAATTTTTTATTAAATCGAAAATAAATACTTTTCTCATAAGAAAGTGTAAAATAAATACGTAAAATTCATTTGCATCCTCCTTAATGAATTGAAAAATCCCGAAAAGATATTTCAAAGTTTAAGCCACTTTCCATCTTAAAAATTCCAAGTATAATTTTCATGATCTACTATCTATCTTTCAAGCATAGGTGACGTAATATAAGGGTGATCGTCAAAAACATAAAAGCACATCAGTATAATCAGGTAAAATAAAAAAGATCTTGGGTTAAGGTGATGTTGTAGACGGGATATAAACTTAACTGATAAAACTTCTTCATTAAATCAAATTTTTAAACGTTTAATTTGTTTTACTTATCGCCATAGCTTTTACTTTTAGCCTTATGTTCCATGTTGAGTGAACAAATAATTACTCGAAAAGAATATTTTTAATGTTCTTTTTTTGAAACTTTCTTAAGAGTAAAACTTTTGTTCAAATAGCCATTGTTAGCCTACTTTAAGTGATAGCACCCTACAGTGATGCACTTGGTCAAAAGTTAAGAGAAAATCACGGTCAGATGTTTTGTGAAAAAAAACTTAAGAAAGTTGGCTAATAATCATCATAATCATTTGCTAGAAACGTTCGATTGTTTCCCTCTTATTGTCCAGGATATATTTCTTAAATTGACCCTTTTATTAGAAACTAAATTCACGGTAATCGAAACAAATTACAATGCAGAGGAGGAAAAAAAGACAAATTTTTGGAACAAAAAAAGAAAACATTGCAACAGAAAACGCGGGCGCTGCTCATTGTTTACAGCGCTGCCATGACTACGGGACGAAGATGTCGACTCCTCCGCAGCAGTAGTAAAAAGAGAATCTGAACTGACCTGCGGAATCCATGGGGTCCGAAGGGGGAGACGAACACGCGGAGAGGGATTCCTGTCCTTGGATGGAACGTCGTTCCCCGTACACTTGCTCGCTCTTTGGCGGTCGTCTGACGGAGTGCTGGAGTACGATCGATGTGCGCATGCGCAAGCTCGCTGGCCATTCACGCCATGCAGCGCCAAGACACTACTCGCAGCTGCACCTGGACGTTATATCGAGTGTTTTTTAATGAGTTCTGTGCGGTTTTCGCTGGTGAAACCTTTTTATTTATAATGATTGGAAAATTATTCAATGTCTTTTTCTTTTTTGTTCTCTTTATTATCACTCAATGAAAAATGTCGTGTATATTTTAGAAAGGATCCTAAAAACATTTTGAGGGGAGCAATACTACGAGAAAACTAACCCTGCATGTGTGTGGATAAATTCCTTTTTTGCAAAATAAAAACTTTAAGGGTTCGATAAAATTAATCGAGGAACTTATTAGAATTAATTGTTGATTTTTCCTTTTACAATTCTGCTACAAGAAGTTTGCGATTATGTAAATTAGATAGGGAAACCATTCTGAAAGTGGTTACCTAGGAAAAAGACCAAGAAATTTTTTTTCAAGCGATATTAAAAAAATTTTTTTAGTAAAATTTTTTTCCAAGATATTTGGATGATATTTTTTTGTTTGAAAGTAAGTTTGAAGTTTGTTTGTTTGGAAAGTTTGTAAATTTGAGAGCACAAAAAAATACATGTAAAATCATGTTGAAAACTTTTTTCCGCTTTCAAAACCAACGCAAAACTAACAATTATGCAAGAATTTATGCAAATGGATAAAAAAAGTATTTTGCTTTGTATTTTTGCAGCCTTGAAATTAAAAAGTAAAGATGAGCGTGAAGTATGTGGAATTTCATAAATGTGTAATTCTTTCACATTTTTAGCAGAATTGTCAATTTTTGTGTTCTACTCAGTTATTCCTTTTTGGGGAATGAAAGATACATGACGTAATTACCATAAATGTATACCAAATTAAACTAACACTGGATTATTCAAAATATGGGGCGACAAAAAGGTGTAGTTAATGAGAAAATAGTTTCTCCAACATGATGAAAATGAAACAATGACTTGATTATATTCATGGATGGCCCTTAGTATTGAGCCTAAATTTATGTCTGGATTCATTTAATGGAAATTTACGGACCCTTGATTCATTCTATATCCTAGTAGATATTAGAAGAATCTATACAAAATTAGCGTACCTTTGAAGTTTTTAAATCCTTCGTAATCCGTAGTTACAAATACAAATTAAGTCGACCAACTACAGGCGTAAGCCCAGCAAGTTGGTCCAGTCTTTTTAACCCAAACTACCGGAATCCCTGTAACTGTCAATTTTCCTCTTGAACTCGTTTACCCCACTTGAATTTACAATTGTTTCAGGCAACGCATTCCATCTATCCACTACCCTATTAAAAAATAATGCCCCTTTCTTTCTACAATCCGTCTTAAATTTTACTTTATTCAATTTGAAATTGTGACCCCTTGTTCTATTACCCGTATTGAAATCTAGTCCCTCTGTGTCCCCTTTTGCTTTACCATTTTAAAAAGTTGAATCAAATCGCCTCTAATCCTTACATCGAGTAAAACTTTTCAACTATTTGATGAAGCAATTCAAATTGAGTTGTAATTTATGCTAAGGAGATCTTTTCTTAAAAACAGCATTTTTAAAATAAATTTTAAATATATAAGTAGTAGCAAATAGGATACTTTTCAGAAAAGAAAATTAAATGTTGCCACTAATGAATTAAGTTTTGAAGTAGCTCTATTCTCTGCGGTAGCTGTCATATTTCCTTTTTTTAGGGGAAGTTGAGTCCAAAATTTTAAGTTCAATAAAACCAAATCCAAAATAAATTCAATAACGTCATGGATTTCGCGCAAAGTAGAAAGTGTTTAAGTTTAGTTTTGAATTTCTTTTCAGTTATCCTAATAATGGTCCTACTGGTCCATTCCAAAGATAGTGTACGGTACTAAATTTATCGGCATTCATTAATTTGTTCCAAACGATTGTGAGTGAATAAGTTTCCCAGCCCCAAATAAAAGAGACATTTTAAAAGAAGTAAAGCAACGGAGATATTTTAGGAACTACTTTAACTAAAACAGAATTCTTTTATTCGATTGGCGGTGATCGCAAACGACTTGCAAATAACCTCTTGTAACCCTTGTAACCGTGCATTAGTACTGACCTCTTTTCCAATTAAAAGAGCTTTTTGCATCGATCCGGTTGACGGATATAATTATCCCTTGAATTATACCGCGCAATTGCACTTTGTCGTGATTCATAAGAACCTTTTGCTTTGGTTGTGGTAAAAACTGAGCTCTTGTGTGTGTGTTTTATGTTTTAAGGGACATTTAATATCTGTTTTAGTGAGTTAAAAACAGGATGGGATAGAAAAAACCTGTTTTTAATTTTTAGGTAAACTTTTATATAGTATTTAACACAATCTGATATTTACTCTTTTACAATATATATAATTTATAAAATTTATACAGTATGTTATGTTCTAACATTTTTTAAGATACATTTATTTTTTTATTACTTTTTTCTGAATTAAAATAATTTTTTAAATAAAATTTAAAAAAAACTATTCTCTGATGGATCAGCTGTTCTTAAATTGTGGTCCGCGGACCCCTGGAGGTCCCCAGCACCTTCCTAGGGTTCCACTAGCTCCCTTGGGGACAGTGAAGGATCCAGGGGGGGCAACAGGCCTTTTGCCCCCCCCCCTTGGGCTCAGGTACCTTTTTTAAAAATTACGGTAAGAAAAGGAAAAAACGAAAATCGGACATCCGAAATTCGGACAAGGTATACAAAAACAAGTTAAAACATGTTTTATTGGATCAAATTTTCAAATTTTTTCTGGGGGAAGACCCCCAGACCCCCTTTTGTATTTCGAACTCAATTATTCACAACTTCTTTACATTCTGCATATGAAAATCCAACACGAAAATGTATACCTGAAAATCTGGTTTTAGGTTCGAAAACTAGTTAAAAACCTGTTTTTAGAGTCAATTTCTCTAAAAAATCTTCTCTAACCTACACAAAAGATACAGGTTTAAAAAAACAACAGCATAAAATAGTTATTTTTCTTCTTTTTCATAACCAACAAATAAGGTAATATATTATTAGTAGATTTAAATTTCAAAGAAAGTAGTTAGCTTTAAATTAAACTGCAGGACGAATGAGATAACGGAATTATGTAGATCACAAAAAAGCAAACTGGACTGGACATGCATTGACTGTGAGTTTGGGCAGAGGAAATTCTATAGGGGAGGCGGACGAGGCTTATGTTCTCCCGAAAGAAACCGCGTTGAAAGTCAATAATTATTTCAAAGGAACGATTAAAATAGAAAATAATTTATGAGTTCAAAAACTTTCGCATTTTCGGCCGTAAATTTTTCTCATATCTTCGAACAAAACTATTTCACGTGCATCTAAGAAATTTCCTCATATCTTCGAACAAAACTATTTCACGTGCATCTAAGAAATTTCCTCTTTTCATACCACGATTTCTCGAAGACCCTGTGTCTTACCATCGTATCCCAGTTTGAAGTATCTTTCAACATTTCCATGCTTCGCTTCGTATCAAACCAAGTATTATTCTTATTCTTCTTCTTATTATTATTATTATTCTTATTCTTAGTATTATTCTTAATTAGCCCCACCCCGACGACTCTCAGTTGTAATTTATCTGATGCAATACTTTTCCACATCATCACATTTCGTTTCTACTCTGTAGTAAACTATTGTTGAATAAAACTGTGCAAAATAATAGAAATGAACAAATGATTCATAGGAGAGAAAGACAAAATTTTTTTATTCATAAGACGTATGATTTTTTACTTAGGTTTTTGTATCTGTATAGTGTTTTTACTATTTCCTGGAACATAAAACTATTTTTTTAATTTCCACACATTTTTTGGATAAGTTATTTAAAAATCTTCTCACGGACCACCTCTGAAGGCCTCACGGACCACCAGTGGTCCGCGGAGCACCTGTTGGGAACCACTGCTTTAGAGGATATATTTGGAGACTCTTTTCAAATAAAAATCTATATACGCCTCTGGAGTGATGAAAAAAGAGAGGGAAGAATATTGGTGACCTGTGGAGTTATCAGCCACATAAGGTCCGGGCCCACCCTGAAAATCGGGGTTTGGCTTTGGGTACCAAAACTGTTAAAACCCTAATTTTCAGGGTCAAATTTCCAAAAAATTTCTCGGGGAAGACCCACAGATCCCCTTTATGATATTCAAAATATATTTTCTTTATTTTCTTTTACATTTTTATTCTATACATCAAAATGCAAATCTTTCCTATAAATGCATTAAAAAGTACATAAAACCTATGAGAAAGCTTAGGATTAATTTTAGGTCCTCTCCCTCGTTGCAGAAATCTAGCTTTTCGCTGTTAATGACCCCCCGATCCCATCTTAAATGTTCAAAAATGAGTCTAAAGACTACTTTTTAAGGTAAAATTTCAAAAAAATTTCAGGAGGAGGACCCCCAGACCCCCTTTTTCCCTGGGACGCCATCAAAGTATTTTCAATAATAGACTCAAATTTTCAAAGTTTTTCTGGGGAAGAACCTCCAACCTTCTTAAAATGTGGTTGCCCCCCCTTAGGTCCAGGCTGGATCCGCCACTGCTTGGGGAACATTCAAATCACCTTTGAGAGTCCTAAATTAATTTTAAAATGAGATAAAACACTAGTTTAAAGGGTCAAATTTAAAAAAAATTGGGGAGGACCCCCAGCGGTTCTCAAAATTTTCACTCCTATTTATATTTTTTCCTTGAAAATTCTGTGGTTTACTAGGAGCTGTTCTCTTTGGATGTAACTAAAAACATCTCACAATGGGATAAAACATTACTTTTTGAGGCAAATTTTCAAAAAGTTTCTGGGGAAGACCCCCCATTATTTCTTGGAGTTATTGTACTATTTTAACATAGTGTGGAACATAATTTAAAAAATACTTTTAAATAATTAATACTTACCTACGTATACTTGGGGGTACCTTAGAAATAACGTTGAGTCAACCCCCCCCCCAGAAAAGCAAAAGTCTGGTTACTGCTCTGGGTGTTCAAAATGTTGGGGGGCTACGATGTCAGGCTGGTACATAAAGAGGGGCCAGCGATCGAAAGTTTAAGAACCGCTGCTCTAGATGGACTTTAATTGTTTCCCATCAAATTAAATAAAAATAAGAAATGCATTTTTGAGGTGTGAATGAACCTTAAAAATGGATTGTGATGATTATGATGTGCCAAACTTAGATATTTCTTGAGGACTTAATGTACATGAATGAATAAAGCATTTCCTTTTAAATCTATCTTCTAAAAACATTTGTTCAAAAGAAGCAACAGACTGAAATAGAGTAGAGAAACAGAACAGAGAGACAAATTAAGAAAATCAATCAAAGCTTTTCACAAAAACAAATAGGTACAAAAGATGTTTAATAATTACTGATTTCTACATCCCTTTATACTATTACCAAGTAATACCAATTTATTGTCGTAAAAATAATTATAGTCCCCTTTTACATGACGTGATGAGTGAACCTTTGCGAAAGGTCCCATTTTCATGAAAGCCCCGACAAAATTCAATGAACTTGTGAAAGAACAGAGCATCTCGACTGCTTTGTTTCTCCCACAAGATTGTCTCACGTGAGCACAGCCAGAGCCGCCATTTTGGTTTTTATTCCGAACTTCTTTCCTTTGTATCGCCTTGGTGAGCAAACTAATAAAGGTGAGAAATCATATGACCGGGTTCACTTATTTGCTCGCACGAGAGTTTTCCTCGTATTGTAGACGCGGGGAGTAAATACCCATCTGCGTCCATTGTCGTCAGAGGTTCAAGAATCGCCAAGGTCAACGGAATGGACACCGAATGTATTGGGAAAGTTTGTTTAGAATTTAAAGTGAGGGGCCATTCTCATATAACGTTTCACAAATTTAAGGGATTTTAAAGCCTCCCCTACCTTCAGTGACTCCCTTCCTCAATTGGGATGTCACACTTTAGCCTTTTCTGTTCTGGACACCCAAATCTTCTGTAGGATTCAATGGAAATCACAGGCGTCTAGGACTGAAAGAGTTTAAAACTTTATGATGTTCACCAGAGATAAGGAAATGTATTCCATTCCATTATTTCCATTGCTAAGGAAATATTACACTATTTCACTGCTAAATCAAACCAGACAGAAGAAAAAATATTCCTTTTAGGATTTTAACAGCAGCGTACACAGCCTGCTTAAGAGGGCATTCAGGGCACTTGTCCAGGGTCCTCTTTTAAAGGGCCCCAAAAACGTTTAAAAATGTGAAAGATTGTAAAATGAATTTAGTAACGAGTGAATTTAAAATCACTATAGGTATTAAGCTTATATTGTGCTGTCCTTTAAAAAAAACCACTTTTTCATATTTCTTTCATTAAAAGCTTAAAAAATATGATAATTAAATCGAACAAAATTGGGTTGTAACGGCTCACCCTCACCTACATTTTAGTGCTTAGTATTTTTAATTCCAACGCTCCGTTACAAATTGGCAAACAATTAAGTAAGAATCCAAAAAAAACAACTTTCCTAAAAAAAAAACATGTACCCTAAAAAACCCACGCTTGAAAATACTCAACAAATTAAGAAAAATATGATTGAAAGGTTTATTTTGATAGAAAAGAGAATAATTAAGGTAATTAAAACCAAATTTATTACAATGTATTTCTAAAATTAAAACTGTGATAAGTTTTTCTACTCAAGAATTTTGCCTTCAAAACGTTTTTATTGTTGGATTTTAATAAAAACGACCTATTAAATACAAATAATTAATAAAATTTTTATAAAAAAGCTTAAAAACGGTAATTGAAACTGATATTTTGTTTAAACCCCCAACTATTAACTTTCAAAACCAATTTTCGAGTAAAACTCGGAAAAATGATATATTTTCATGGAAAATGGTTGTTTTTGGTATCATTGAGTTTTTATCAAAAATACTGAAAAAAAGTCGAGAATTACTGAAACAACTATTCTGTTTGCATAATTAGTTGTATATCATGAATAATATTAAATATTTTGCATAGTTTTTTATATATTTTATCATTTATTACAAAAGGAAAAGTGGTTTTTTTAGGCACCCTATGGGTTTTTTTCACCCTTCATTTCAAAGACTACCGTAATGTTCGACTACCGTAATGTTTACGTTTATGTCACTCTTAATGGCATACAAAGACAGGGCACATGAGAATTTAAAATTATTTCAATTATTTATTTAAAGTATATCGATGGGTTTTTTTAGGGTACAATTTGGAGTGGTTTTTTTAAAGGACAGCACTATAAATCTTTCAAATAAATAACACAGGTCTGCAAAAAAATACTTTTTTTCGAGCTGTTTTGGATATTTCACCTGGACTTAATGATTTTTGGTGCGCTGAATCCAAAAATGACCTCCATTTTGTCCTGGGACTTCACGTTTCTTTTTGACAATTCAGGTTTTTAGGTTTTATTGGGAAATGCCTTAAAATTTTGAAAAATTAACTCTTTAAACTAAATTTTTTATTCAAATTTTCCCACAAAACTTTTTTTAAATGTTTTTTGATGTGCTGAATCTAAAATTGACCTCCGTTTTATCATAGGACTTCACCTTTCTTCCCAATTTAAGTAAAAATATCAATTTTTTAAGAAAATAAAAGTATATATTTTAAAAAATTATTTTTCGACTCGTAATTTTTTATGCGTTTTGGTGTGCTAAATCCAAAAATGACCTCTTTTTATTTTTAAGACATCACATTTTGTAAGAAATTTAGAAAATATGGCAACATTTCATATAAAATGTAAGTACATTTAAGAAGTAGATTTTTTAATCCAAATTTTTTATTAAGGTCATTAGTTTTAATGTTTTTTTGTGCCCTGAGTTCAAAAAAGGTCTCTGTTTTGCCCTAGAACAGGGATGGCGAACCTTTTTCGATCAGTGTGCCATTTATATTACGGTTTATGATTTTCAGGTGTCAAGTGTGCCACTTGTTATTTTTTTAATAAATTATCTTTAAACCCTTGGAAAATGAAATCCTCCTTTGAGGGTCGATAGTTAAGAACAGGAGAGTTTCTTACTTAAAGTGCTTAAGTGGTGAGTGGTGGGCCGTAATGTCTGTGGAGTATATAGAAATTTATTTCGGGAGGGGCCAAAAATTATTCCTCAGTCCCTCCCATACATCTTTAATAGGTTTAATGCAGATTTTTAATACATTTTTGGTAGAATTTGCATTTTCTAAAATTTAATCTAAGAAAAAAATGTTAATATTAAAGTTCCAAGTAAAGGGGGTCTGGGGGTCCTCCCCAGATAATTTTTGGAAATTTGACCCTAAAAACAGGGTTTTGAACAAGTTTTTTTCGGACATTTTTAGGTGGGATTTTGATTTTCATGAGTATTATAAAAAAAGTTTGAAGTAGAAAAGGGGATTTGGGGGCACTCCCCCAAAAAATATTTGAAAATTTTACCCGAAGAAACTGGGTTTTAACTTGTTTTGGTATACCTTTTCCGAATTTCGGAGGGGCGCAGGACCCCTTCGCCCGCCCTTATATGCCCCCTTTTGCTAAAGTAATCAGGCTCCTTTTGCATGCATGATTTTGTTTTCTAACGGCTTAATGTCAGTGTCCTTACGCAATTATTATAAGGGTGGTAGGGATTTGCTTACCTTGCTGACAAAAGGGGAGGAGGGAGTCCAAAATGACCAAGAAAATGTTGTTGCGTAATATTTGAACGGCCCAACGGCACATAAGAGGTGAGTGGGGGGTTCGGGGGTCCTCCCCCGAAAATGTTTTGAGTTTCAGCTAGTTAAAAAGTGTTCTGAATCTGGTTTTGGGGAGTTTTCAGGTTGTAGGATATCTGGTTTAGTGCTAAAGTTTTTTATGTAATTTTTAGTGAATGTCGCGTGCCACCGAAATACCGGTCGCGTGCCACCCAGTGGCACGCGTGCCATAGGTTCGCCATCCCTGCCCTAGAATGTCATGTTTCCTGAAAATTTTTGTAAAATTGCAAAATGAAACATTATTTCAATTTTAATGGAAATAGGTTCATAAAATAAAATTTTATTACATGTTCTTCATGAAAATCATTATATGTATTACTAAAATAAACTCATTTACACACTCTATAGCCAATTTTTCTTCCTTTTGAAGCTCCCCTTGGTACATTAACCCCTTGTGAGTAGCAACAAGAACGTTTCTTTTAACTATACAACAAAAATCCTTCATTATTGCCCGATTAAATATACCCTAATATTTTCTTTTCATCTCTATAATGTCCTGATGAGATAGTTTACTATGTGCCTCCTTCACAGCTCCTAATTTTTAAAAATGAAGGAGCTAGAAATGTACAAAAACTATGAAAAATGGGTAAATTCGAATATAATTTTGCAATTTGTTAAAAATCCTGACTTATAGGATTTTTTCAATATTTTTTTCGTTATCAGCACACCAAAATACATAGGAAATCGCTAAAATTATTCAAACAGCTTTTTCATTGCAGACCTGTGTAATTTTTACACATTTGGATTAAAGATGTTTGATTTTGTTATTTTATGTCAAATAAATTTAGGTTTTATTTTAGGGGACATCCATAAATTACGTGAGGTCAAAAAGGGGGGGAGGGGTTTGGAAAAATCTCACCAAGGGGGGAGGGGGTCTACCCCCTTCCGTGAGGTAATTTATGGTAGTCCCCCTAACTACATATATGAATGTGGAAACTTTTCAGTCAAAAATCGTTAAATATTGCGAAAATTGAAGTGATGGTGCTGTAGGTATACATAAAAGTATAAATGCATTATCCCACTAATAAGGAAATATGTCTGTTAGTCTTTTGATTTAGTTAATATAGAGGTAATGAAGTTTAGTTAGCATGTATGTTTTAGGACGATCATTTCGAAATTAAAAGAGCATAAATTCGAATTGAATATTTAGTTTCATTATGGGGGAAACAGGTCTTTCATATCGTACAAATTAGTATGCACTTTAGGGAAAAATCAATGAAAGGACTCGATCAGATATGATATAAACTACATTAAAATGTCAGAGACATTTATAGCACCTACTTTAAAAAAGATTTATTCTAACGAAAAAATAAACGGGGATGATATTCTTAAAACAAATCTTCACCTGGAGAGTTTATACAATAATACGTGAAAAAACTTTAATAGAAGTTCTTAGTAAAGCTTACTACACATTTTTTGAAACATAAAATTAGAAAGAACATTTAAGAACATAGATAATTTTCCTTGTGATGTATTTTTTTATTTTTCTAATAGGAAAAATTGCCAAGTAGAAACATAGCAAACAAATTATTAAACTCTTCGAAAGAGTCTGGTTTAAAAGCTTTTAAAATAAGATAACAGAGTACGATACTTTAAATGTTATTTTATCAAAGTTGATGCTATGGTTATAAATACCCTCCCTATGCATTTTTGAGTGGATCCCAATCGATTTTACACAAATTAAATTACCCATATTTGTTTACTTTGCTCATTCGTTTTCCAGTATAAACTCAGTTTTACTTACATACATAATCCCCCTATTCTTAAGATAAGTTTATTTTCTGCCGCATTGATTTTCATTGAAATGAAATGATTCTTCCAAAACGGCCGTTTGAATTCTTCCATCGCTCCAAATATCAAAATGGCTTTCCTTTAATGAGGAACATAATCCTAGGATAATGGTGTCCGATACATATGAACGACATAATGATCTGTAGATAAATGTACTGAATTGTTATTATATATTTCTAGCAATGCAGAAAGGGAATGGATGAATTTGTGTATTTAAAGTGTGGATTATTTATATTTTCATGTTCGATATTGGGAAGGTTTTCGTAGAGTTATATGCTATCATCCAATGGAATTCAAAGAAATATACAATTAACAAGTTGTCTAGAAGAAAATTGGCTTATTGCTATTTAGCAATAAGCCAATTTTCTTCGAGATATTTAGGAAGTGAATAACTAAAATGTTATCGTAGATATTTTCTAACCGGTAAGATTTAAACTTCATACTGTTTTTTTTAAATGTAGAAGGATCATTCACTATTATTTTCTGAGAAATTCTCAAAATCAGGTTTAAATTATCTATTATACTCATCAATAAGGGCAGTGATAATATTGAACGTGTTGATGTTGACACTATTAGGTATTTGGGATTATAAGCTACAAATAAATAATAACTTTAAATGGAAATCACATGCTAAATAGTTACTTAATAAATTGAGCTTTTTAAATTATAAAACTTTTTAATATAAACCACCTAAATGCAATCAGAAAAAATATTAACCTTCTTATATTTTGCATTAATAAAATCAAACAAAACTTATGGAATAATTCATTAAATACATCTGACAACACTCGAATTTTTCTCTACGCAGAGTCTAAAATTTTTTTACAAAAGTTTCTCAAAGTTATCAAAAATACCTCTAACGCTTTTTATGTATCGATTTATTTTGTGTATTACTTTAAAATTTGTAATGTTTAAAATTACCGTATTGATTTTGTAACTCAATCTAACTTTTGCTTCCTTAAATAACTAATTTTCTTAACTTATAAATGACCACCTAACCGGGATAAATGCCTAATATCTTGCACCCCAGGGTCCCACGGTCACGAAAACGAAGATGGTCCCCACTAGGGCTGTTGCGCCAATGAGTTTTTTAGTTTTAGTTTAGTTCTTAACTTTTAAACACATTTCAATTATTTATAGCAAGTTTTTAAATAAAAACCACAATAAGTAGAAATTCACTTACATAAATTAAAATATGATTCTAAATTTCAATAAAAACTAATAACATTTTGGAATTAATTGTTTCTAAAGCATAAGAAATAAGAAACCGAATAAATACAAATTTCAATTTGCGATAGTAATCAGCAATTTCCAAAAGTAGGGGTAGTCTAGTCACAGAACGACGGTTGTGGCTCCCTTTGAAACCGACAGAACTTTTTCTTCCCTGTAAAACCTTCTTCCCCTCTAGAGCACTGGAGTTGCGGCAAAAACAGTTCTACAGGAGCGGCCTGTCGAGCGAAATCGCTAAAGAAAACACGGAGAAGATTTGGACGTGAGAGAAGGAAAAACGCGGCTTTTTAAATTTACAAGTTTCTTTTATGAGATTTCTTTGAGATCAAAAATTAAGCTTTTAATATTGACTGTGGTGATTTATAAAGGAAAATCTTTTTTTTTTTTGGACCAGACCTCTTTTCCGTTTGGAAGTTCATTCTTATGCGGGGTATTTCCATACTGCTGAAGTAGTAAAGACAGAGTTTAGTAATAGTATTCCACTTTTATTTTAGAAATTTAAAACTGAGTTTGCCTAGGAAAAATTCTAGAAAAGTAAATTTCTTCTGGTATCCATCCTACTCACTGAAATTTTCAGTTTTCCTTGAAAATAATAACTTGTAAACTTTTTAGTTTAAAATAACATTCCATAAGGGGACATCTTTAAATTACGTGAGGTGTTTTTTTTCCAAAATCTGGACCCCCCCCCTCCCCCTTGGTGAGATTTAGTGAGATTTTGCTTGACCCCCCCACGTGAAATTTACCTACAACCTTTAAAAATAATTATTCTCTTTCCTTCTTATATATTCCTTTCTCATACTTAAAAAAAAAATCGTGTAATTTCTAACTTAAAAAGTTGACGTGAGATTTTAATCGATCTCCCCTCCCCCCTTGGTGAGATTTTTCCAAACCCCTCCCCCCCCTTTTTGACCTCACGTAATTTATGGATGTCCCCTAAAGGGATTTTATTTTATAGTTTTCATTATCAAAAGATAAAAAATAATAATAAAGAAAACTTTTTTAGCTTTAAAATGAAGAGCTGGTGAGAGAATGAATTGAGTCAGGTTTATTCCTTGCATATTTAAGTACATAAAACAGGCTGTTACGTTTACAGTCTTGAATATAAATCAGTTCCATCATATAAATATTTTGGATGCTTCAAAAAGCAAGTTTTTATATTCACAATTTACTTAGATATAACTACTGAAGTCTGTAAGTTGAAACTACAACACTGCATATCTGCGAAACACTTTTGCAACGCTAAGTAAGAATGAACACTAATGTTCAAAATAGTTTTGATTGTGTGGCGATTGTATTGCTATTATGTTGCATAAGAAAGTGCTATGAAAGTGTTGCTATAAATTAGAAAGATAAAATATGTTCTTAGTGTGTTTCGATCCCAAACTTAAGAACACTTTCAAATTATAAACATATTTTACACATTTCAAACATATTCAGTTCAAAACACCATCACAACACAATAAAGTGCTCTACCTAACAACGCAAATAAAGTATTGTTTTTAATTTGAGGAGAAATTAAAAAAAATTAATTAAAATTTTAATTTGAGGACAAAGCCGACGTGCTGGCCGAGTGGTTAGCGTATCTGACTGCGAAGCCGTACGTCCGGGGTTCGAATCCCCGTTTGGCATGGATGTTAATTTCTGTCCTAGTGTGATGAATGATTGTGGCCCCCCTGTAAAAAGGGGTTGTGCGAGCGAATGCGTGTGTGTATGGCGTGGGCAACAGTACTTCACCTCCGTGGCTTCGGTCCACAGGTGCCCACTGGGTAACGCGAAGAAAGTACTAATTACGGCATGTCTGTTGGTTAATGAACTCTGTTATCCGTAACTGTTCAATTACCTGCCATTAGAAAAAAAAATTTTGAGGACAAATAAGTGTTCTTAGATGTGTTTATAATATGTTTATTTGGTTCTTTTCCATTATACCGGCGCAGGCGATAAAGTCGCCAATAATGATGCAACCAACGCCAAACGGAATAACGTCTGCTTGGTGTGATTTGTACCGGCAACTGCGTGCTGTCGCCAAAATGTCTGCTTGGCGAGATTTGCGCCGGTATAATGGAAAAATACCGATTATTTTGTATGGAACGTTTGCAGTTGACTTAAAACAAACAAAAAAAATACCATAATGTGAAAAGCTATCTTTGCTGAATGTTAATCCCTTATGGATAGATTTTTTTCAGTAAAAAAAGTACGGCAATTTTTTCCCGTATTTTAACTCTAGTTTCGAGTGTTGATGAAATTTAGTAATTTCTCTAACAACTTTATATTTTCTAACAAGAAGTCACACCTCTTATTTTTAAAAAATACACTACAGCTGATTACAGCTGATACACAACAGCTGATACACTACAGCTAAAAATTTTGGTTGAACCAATATCGCTCTAAGTAAGGTTTGCCTGCCAACATAGAAATGATTACAGCCTGAAAATAAAAGCAATCCTCCCAATCCTCACAAATCATCAGTTGACGTTTATTCTCTTCCTTGGATTGGCTTTATTCCAACTCCCATCCATTTTTCTTAATCCTCACAAACTGAGGTTGTAAGAAAAACAATACAAAGGGAGAGTCGGGTACAAAATCGTTACAAAAGATCTCTTTTTAAGGAGGGTGTGTGCCAAGTTACAGTTGACCCAGGGCTTTCACCTCGAAACCGTTTCAAAACGGTATACTTCCATTGTGGATGAGATACTTTGTAATGTACTTTAAACATGTTTCATTTTACTCAAGCTACTTGGAAAGTGTTTCTGGAATTAAATCAGGATTTTGCTGCATGCAGTGATTCAAGTAGACGTTTAGGAAAATATAGTAACATAGATTTTTCTCTCGTTCTCCTTTCCCCATTCGTTCTCTCTTTCTCTTTCACATTCATTATCTTCTTTCCCGTTCGATCATTTTCGTTTCTATTTTCTTTCTTTTTTTCTCTCTATTCCATTCTAATACCTTATACTCTCCCTATTTCAGTCTTTCTTTCTCTGCCTTATCTTCTTACAATCGATTTTTTCAATTCCTTTTTCTCATTATTTATGGTTCCATCATTCTTAAAACGACATTTTCAAATCTGAGTAAAACATACAGTAGAGCCTCGATCATCCGCTGAATTGGGTGGCAAGGGTACCGCGGATAGTGAAAATCGCGGATAACCCGAAAAAATTCTAAAAATGAGGTGAAAACACAAAAAATATTTCAGCATAAAAACTATGTTTTATTGTACACAAAACATGATATGTAAAACTTTTAAAATATCTACAGTACAGCAGAAACCTTTGCTTCAACATCTAAAATCTCTCTAATCTCATCTAAAATTTGCTCTCATCATTAAATTTTTGTTTTTTGGCACTCGCGGATAATCGGGGTTCTATCTGTACTCAAATATGGGTAGGTCACATAACAAACTGGCTCTAAAATTTTTTGAAATTTTCAGCAAAAATAAAGAATCTGCGAAAATAAAGAGATGGAATACCGCGCTTAAAGACCCAACAACTCTAATCCTTTGTTTGCTAATAATGCAATAGAGGTAACTTGCAAAAATATGCTAACAGTAAGTTTTGCCTACTGGAAAAAAAGTATTCGGTGGTCTGTTGGCACTCATGAAATTCCCATCTCTTTTCCCAAAAGAAACGAAGAAAATTATCTTCGGTATACACTACTCGGATTAAATTGTTCCCGAACAAAAGTTTTATTCCGTTTCACCCTACAAAAGAGGATTACCGTTTCTGAAAAGAGAGGCGAGAATTTTTTGAGATGATTAGTAACAGTGAAGGAATATACTGGGGAAGAGGGTTCCCGTTGGTTTGAGAATAAAGGATTACAATCAAAATTAGTTTCTATAAATTCTTCCTTTTTCGGTTTTGAACTTCTTATTTTCCCTTCTTGAGGTAGGTTGGTAATTTCATTTTTAGTTTATAAAAACTTGACAAGTGACTGCAAGGATAAGGTGGGTGAGCAGTGGCGGCTCGTAGGTAGTTCAGATGGGGGTTCACAATTATATTTTAAAAGAACAATCAAGTTACAATCTTAAAAACAAAATCCCAATTATTATCATTATTATTTACATTAATGTTTATAAAATAAACGCAGTACTTCCAACAAGAAGCACGTACCATTTCATTTAGCAAACTGAAGTTTTTAAAAAATAAAAAATAAGAATTTTTTAGTTTATTTGCTTGCACAAGTATACCGATTTGCCATTGCAATCTAGTTCAAATATCCTTTTGAAATCTGGTTTGTGTCTCAAATTGTTCTTGGCTCAAAGTATTTTTCCAATGGTAATAAAAAATTAAATTGTAATCAAATAAATTTCTTTAAAAATGTTAACTAAATATAACCGTAAGTAATGAAAACGCGTGAAAAAAATTACTGGCAAGTAAAGCTAAAACGAAGAAATGTAAACTGTGGAAGGTGGCACGCTCCAAGTGTGCTCTCGGGAAGCCGGGAGGGGTCACCGGCGCCGCCGTAAGTAAGAACTTTCTCCCCCCCGAGAATAGTTTTACTTTTTTATTTATATTATTAATTGATCGACTGTCTTCATTTTCACTGGGGGTTCACGTGCGACGAGCCGCCACTGTAGGCGAGTAATAAATTGCATTATGGGATATATCCACTGTATTTTGTGGTCCCCCCTGTTGTTTTTATTATTTACAGCGACGATCTATACCAGGAATTAGCAATATCAGCTGTAAACCTCCGCTCCTATTCTCGGGTGGGACAGTTGTTTCTCAATGCACACCTTAGCTTAAAGCTCATACAGACTTATCACGTTTGATCTTCATTTGAGAAAAATGTGAATTGGCTCTTTAATCCTTCACTATTAACAAACTAGAGATTCACATGAGTGGACCACTCGGATGAAAAGTGTGAATGAGCCTTTACCTCGCTTTTTTTATTGATGATAAGCACTTAATAATGGTAAACTTACTAAATTAAATCGATATAAGTGCGCAGATTGGATGAAACTTGAAACACAAAAGCGTGATATTAAAATGGGAGAAACACGACTAATTTGATATAATCTTAAGATAATCGCACCTGAAGCTAAATAAATTAAAACTGAAAATTCCTTATCACATTCGGAAAAATTCTTTCAGGGTTATGTTTGTTCCTGTTTATAAAATAAAAAATTATCTATGTAGGTAAAGGAAAATCTTATAAAAGAACCTATGGAATATTGCATGTTGTCCCTTATTAGAAAGGTTGACGTCCCCCTACTATACCACTGAAATAGTTAACATGGCCTTTTCTATAAAAAAATAATCCATCATACAATTATAGCACCTTTTTTAGGTCTAGGAGCTTATAGGGGCAAAGGGAAATCATTAAAAGAAAAAGAAAAAATGCTCAGAAAAATAGGATTCCCGTCAGCTGCACCATGGATTATTCTCGGCAGTCTGTGGTCGAACCCTGTTTCAATACCATTATTATGTTCTTAGTTGAATCCAGAAAATCAAACATCCGATTAATAAGAGACTATATGGTAGAAAGTTGGGGAGTTTTAAAAGCACTCAAAAGCTAAAATTTATTTTGAGGAACGTATATGAATGACCTTATAAAGATAAAGCATGCGATTTATATGTGCTAATTAGTTAGTTAGGGTTATTTTTGGCGTAATTGTGAAACTCGAGATAAAATCGTAACTTATCCATAATATAACTTCATTTAAATAAAGCCTATCATGAGAAGAAAATATTTCCTTGCATAGATTTTATCTATTTTGATAGAAACTATGTAGTAGTAGCTTGTATTGTTTTAGCAGCTACTATCCCCATCATCTCTGTATAAGGACGTAAATCAATCTTGACTGCAGACATCATATTAGATAGATGTCGAATAAAGAGAGGAGGTGAAATTTCATGGAAAGTCCAAGTTATGGATGAGGTTCAAAATTTAAACATAAATTTTATTTAATACCACCTAAACATTTAAGTTGTAGTAGATGTGCCAAATCATCTAGCAAAAAATAATTTCGAGTTTGGTCATAAAAATTAGCCATTTTACAGTAGAATATTATTTATGGATTAGAACAGCTGTCCAAGCACACCTTAGCTTAATACAGACATCATGCAATAAAACATGCTTTCAATCCTGAGGTGCCTGAGACTACCGTTGGTTCCATGGAAAATTTAAAGCAGTTGGGACTAAAAGGTTAAATGACTTAAATGCAAGATTGGGTCTCATTCATATGAATAAAATAATTTTGGGCTTTAAGCTTTTACAAGTCTTCAAAAAGGTGCTAAAATACAAAAATACTTACTATAACTAAAAAATTACTTTTATAATAAGTACTACTTTTTTTAAATTTAAGAAAAAAAATTATTAATTGATTATATTGTGATTTAATTTTATTATGTTATTTCTAATTTTATTATCAGGTGGAAAAACTTTTCTAGTGTTAGAGGATCATCTACAACACTGTTAAAAAAACAGTTCAACTTTTCAACAGATTGTGGTGTAAGGTTGGGCTGTTTCACCACAAACGTGGTTTGCAACCTAAAATTCGGTAACATGTTTCACTAAGCTTTCGGTGCTTTCACTAGTGACATTTTTGAAATTTGTATTGTATCATGTTGAAATTTTTTTAATAGTGTAGGTTGATTTGCATGAATTACAAATGGGGTAGTCATTAACTGTAGTTTTCTTATGTTTTATTCTTTCTAATGTTTTTAATACCAGGGAGCAATAACAAAAATGAATGAAGCCAAATTTAAATGAAGCAATGAATAGTTTATTAACAAACTATGTTACAATGAAGGATGTGTTACTTTATATGAGTTTTGATGTTGACTGAATCTGTACAAAACTGTTCATAAAAACATTCAGCTTCTTTAGAAGAGGTCATGGGAGATTTCTCTTTTTGATTAAAGCAAACATAGCACATTATAAAAATGAACCAAATTTTAACTAAATAATCACAGTAATCGTTAGCTTCTGAAATACATATTGAAATTACAAGATTATTTTAAATGCTATCAGGGGTTCATCCAGGTTTTTATGCCAGGGTTTTGTGAAAAACAAATGGAATTTTGTGAAAACAAAGGGTTTGTAGTACAAAAACAGCATTAATAACTTTTAAAATGGCCCCAAAGTTTGAAAATTCCATTCCAAATTGATTGAAATGCAATCTGAAAATAAATTTCAAACCACTTTTGGTTTTTGAACTTAAGTGAAGAGTCC
The DNA here is from genome assembly GCA_024610705.1 of Tetragnatha versicolor. NCBI lineage: Eukaryota > Metazoa > Arthropoda > Arachnida > Araneae > Tetragnathidae > Tetragnatha > Tetragnatha versicolor. The sequence continues at coordinate 1,894,523 of JANDEH010000019.1, forward strand.
CTTTTTGGGAACTGGAATTTTGTGAAGGGTCCTTTTTTGTTGATTGGAATTTTGTGAAGGGTCCCAAAACAGACCCAATTTCTCTCTCTAGATGAACCCCTGGCTATGATAAGAGAACCAAGAACATAGGAAAATTTGTTCACAAGAGTACTTAGCTTTTATAATGCATCTTTAAAAATTATAACAGTGAACCCTTTAACCATTTCTTATGTTTTTTAAAGACCAAATAATCCTTCATTTAATAAGTTAAACCCCAAACAGTCTTTTCTTTTTGTCATGAAGGGATAAAATACGTCTCCAAGTCTTTCATCGCATATCAATACCCTGTCTCAACCCATTTCCAAACCAAATTATTTACCATGTTACCATGCTTTGTCTTTTGAGATATTTACACACCATTTACCATTAAATTAAACATACCTTTCCAACCTTTCTCCACAAAACACACCCTTTGGCACACACAAAAAGTTGAACAACCAATCATTCAAAAGAGATCTGCGTGCCATGTCATGCCTTTAATTTTTAGCAAACAAATTAAACTTCACTTTTGCTTAAGTTTATAACATTGATTTACACAACCAGAAAAAACTTAATTTGTGAAAAATCATAACCAATTTTAAAACTTTAGTATTCTTTTTAAATCAGGCAAAGGATAGTCAGGTTGGTCTTGTAACACTGTCACTGTTTTTTCTGAAAGCAGAGCCTACACACATATTGGAGATCAATTTCTAAGTACTAATTAGAAAATCCTAATTTGTAGGTTGGTAGGTAAATCAACTTAAAATTGATAGTAATTTCATTGTAATAAACACATATTTCGAGTTTTGCCACTTTTTAGAAAACTTATATCCATCTCAATTAAACTTTTATTTTTCCAAAAATGGAATTTGTTTCTAAACAAAACAAAGGATCCTAAAAGAAATTTTAAAAATAATACATAACATCTTCTAGGATTAACAAAATATACTTAAAAATGCAAAAATGTAACACAAATATTTACAAAACATTAAATGTTGGTCAAAATTAATTCAATTAAAATTTTCATATTAACACAAATCATTGTACAAAAGTAAATGCCAACTTAAAAAGTCATGAAATACAATGATTTTTTATAACAAACCCTTAGTACCCACCAATTTAAATTAGCAGGAATCCAATGCATGCAGACATAGTATTTTAACTTCACACTTCTTACGTTAACTTAAAGGTATCAAATAAAAAATTTATCATACTTTTTCTTTAAAAGAGAAAGTGCAATCATCTTTTCAACCCTTATGACCAAAAAATTTGCAAAAAAACATTGTTGTTAAGGTTAATGGAAGCCAAGTCATTACCAGGGGTCTGTCTAGACTTTTTGTGAAGGGTCCAGTTTTTGTAAAAATTATGAAAATCTACTCATAATTTTGTGAATTTTAGTGTTAAAATAGTTCTTTTCATTCTGGAGCCTGTTTTTGTGAAAATAAGCTCACAAATTTGCAGTATTGTGAAAAATAGTGTCCATTTAAAGGCCAAAATACCTTGCTAAGGGTCCGTTTTTAAGGTTAAATACTTTGTGAAAGGTCTGTTTTCACAATGAAAAATTTTGTGAAGGGTCCGAAAACGGACCCAAATTTCTTCTAAAAAGACCCCTGATTACCCAATGCATAGTAGGACATCTGTAGATGGTATTTTTCATTCCAGATCAAGCCATTAAATTTGTAAATAAGAATTTCAGAATAAGTACTAAACACATTGAGTGAGTTTTTAAAACAGTCTAATGATTTAATAAGTAAGATGCTATAGTAAAGGTAAAGAAGTTACCTTTTATAGCCCTTTATACCCTTTATTTTTTTAAATAAAAAGTCTGAAGTGAAAATGCAACACTTTTAGAACATATAAGAATTTCTTGGGTAAATTGAATCTTAGGATGTACTTAAAGAGAATACAAGAGTTGTTCTCCCTCTGACAATAAAAGAAGCTGAACACCGCTGTACACACACTACTGGGAGTGCCTTCGGCTACTGCTGCGGCGGTGGTTGCTGCTGCTGCTGCACCTGTTGTTGTTGCGGCTGTTGAGGTTGCTGCAGTTGAGGGTACCCGGGAGGGTACGTCGCAGTTGCGTATATCTGCTGAGGAGGCTGCTGGTACTGCGGGGGATACGTCCCCGGCGGCGGCGGCGGGTACTGAGGGGGCGGATGGTACAGTGGGTACCCCCCGGCATACGCATAAGGCACTGCATACGGATGCCCCGGAGGAGGGGGCTGCACCGTGTACACCATGTGGGGGTGGTATGCCGGGTCCACCGTGGTCGGTACCACGGTGATGGCCGTCGTGGCCACCACTGCAGGGGGGGCAGCAGCGTTCTTGGGCCGTCCGGGGGGAGGGGGTGGAGGGGGCGGGGAGGAGGTGGAGGAGCGGTGGGAGGAGGGGCGAGGGGGGGGAGGGGGCGGTGGAGGGGGCGAAGACGAGCGGTTGGACGAGGAGGACTTGCGGAGGTGCTTCACCTTCACCTTGTGCCTCTTGGAGGAGGGGTGGGGGGGAGGAGGCGGTGGAGGGGAGGGGGCCGACCCGACGTACACGTCCTTCGTGGGCGGGATGCCGTCCGCGAAAGTCACCGTCTTCTTCTTCGACTGGTCGTTGCTGTTGGGACGGATCCCGCTCGGGCAGCAGAGGATGCCCGCCTTGGGCGGCGGCGGAGGCACCAGGCCCAGCGCCGACGACGAAGAGGCCGGGGCGATGAGCGAGGCAGCGGGTCGCTTGCTGCTCACCGCCGAGTCGGAGCTGCTCACCACCTTGTCCTGGTCGCTGTTTGCATTATTCGCATTCAACGCGCTCAGCTCCATCAGCCCGGACAGGAGGGCCGAGAAGCCCGCCAGCTGCTGGTCCGTGTAGTTCTTTGCCGCTGGGGCCACCTCTTCCGTGGAGGACACCCCTTCGCTGTTGTTCGCCGCCCCGGTGGCCAGCTCGACCCCGAGGAAGTTGCCGATCATGACGGCGGGCTGCTGCTGCTGAAGGCTCGACATCAAGGGCAGCGGCGTCCCTACCAGACAACTGTTTGGCAGTACGTCCTGGGAGGAATTCGATTCTGATTGCGGAGGATCGGTTTGAGGAGACTCGTTTTGGACAGCCTGCGTAGCGTTGCCTAGGAACGTAATTTCGTGTTTAGGTTGGAGCTGGTTCGTCACGTCAGCCTTAGGTTGATCAACAACATTGTTGGAATTATGCAATGCTTCTGTATTCTCAACAGAAGAGACATTTGGATGAATGACTTGTTGTAACTGGTCCATGTTCGAAATCTCAAAGGATGGAACTTCTTGCAGTGACTTGTCTTTAGTTTGCTTCTGTAGGGGCTCTGGCTCTTCAACCGATGGAGCCAAGACTGGTTGTTCTTGAAGAACAATTTTTTTAGAAATAAGTTCTTTTTGCAAGTAAGAATTTTCCAAAGCAATACTTCTTGATCTGACATTCTGGTCTAACTCAATACCTTTATTGAGATTGACCAGTTTCAAAAATTCATCATACTCAGAATTGAGGTCACTGTTTGATGGGCCACTTTCTATAGAAACATTTAGATTTGGGTCTGATGAATGCTGATCAGATGATTTTTTGGAGACTTCCCCTTTCTTTTTGTGAGTTTTACTAGGAGGCAAAGAAACCTCTTGAGTTGTAATATCACACTGAGGTTTAGAACTTTTCTCCCTTTCCGAAGAACTTTCTTCCATTTCTTTGGAGCTTCTCTTTGATTTTTTGCGCTTTTTCTTTTTGTCTGGAAGGGAAACGTCTGTACTGTTCTGTTGAAAATCACCTTTTGCATTTTCATTATCTGTTTTAGAATCCATCACAGAGTTATCATTTGCATGATGCAATGGAATATTTTCAATTCTTAGAACTTTTTCATCAATCTTTGGTATATCCATCTGAATAGATTCTGGGCAATGTCTGTTTAGAGATGTACTAGTAGGATAAGAAACAGTTTTTAGGTTTAATTTGATTTGAGGCTTTTTGGGTGACTTACTTTTGCTAGGAACATCTTTTATAGGTTCATTTTGAGGTTTATCAACCAATGCAGTATTAGCAATAATGTCCTTTACTGGGTCCGGCTTGGGTTTGTCACTAAATCTACTCTTATTTGCTACAACAGCTTTGACAGAGTCCGCACCACTAGAGTTTTCAACTAATAAGTTCTTACCAGCTATGTCATTTTCAATAACATCTGCTTTGGGTTTGCCAACTAATGAAACATCACCAGAGGAATTATTTTTAGCAATGTCAGTTGAAATAATGTTACTAGGAACAGCATCTTGATTAGGTTCAGATAAAGATTTGCTTTTTGAACTTTTGCTAACATTAGGGTCTTTCACTGTATTTTTTTGAGGTTTACTGGATACAATATCGCTATTGGAAAGATTATCTTTGACTGGATTAGCTCTGAGTTTGTCATTTGATGTACTATGACTGGAGTCTTTGCTTGAGTCCCTTTGGTGCTCGTCATGTAGTTCAGTGTTTTTGACTGGACTCCATTCCATTTCCTCAGATTTCTCTGACTCAGTGTCCCACTTAGATTTAACTTCAAAGGAACCTTTAGGAGGTTTGAGGTTCTTTTCAGGAGACATTTGCTTGACCTTAGGGCTTTCTTCATGACTATAGCTGCTCTTAAGTGCCTCCAAGGCCCCTCCTGCCCCAAAAGACTGTTCGGAGTCGCTGTGTTCAGGTGACATCCATTCTTCGGCGCAATCGAATTCATCGCCGCACAGACGGTTGCAGCAGTAGGAGAGGGAAGGCTGGCTCCATGTGTATCTGATGGCATATCGAGAATGTCTTTGAGGTCTATGTCTTCTGTGTTCTTCATCATAGGGAGCTACATATCTCTTTCTAAGAAAGGATTTCTCTCTACTTTGTTCTTTACCACTATCATAAGGAGCCTCTGATCTCTTTCTAGGATAAGGTCTCTCTCTACCTTGTTCTTCACCACTATCATAAGGAGTCTCTGATCTCTTTCTAGGATAAGGTCTCTCTCTACCTTGTTCTTCACCACTATCATAAGGAGCCTCTGATCTCTTTCTAGGATAAGGTCTCTCTCCAACTTGTTCTTCACCACTATCATAAGGAGCTTCTGATCTCTTTCTAGGATAAGGTTTCTCTCTACCTTGTTCTTCACCACTATCATAAGGAGCCTCTGATCTCTTTCTAGGATAAGGTCTCTCTCCATCTTGTTCTTCACCACTATCATAAGGAGCTTCTGATCTCTTTTTAGGATAAGGTTTCTCTCTACCTTGTTCTTCACCACTATCATAAGGAGCCTCTGATCTCTTTCTGGTATAAGATTTTTCTTTAACTTGTTCTTCACTGCTATTGTAGGGAGCTTCAAACCTCTTTCTAGGGTAGTGTTTCTCTTTATCTTGTTCTTCCCTACTAACAAAAGAAGCTTCACATCTCTTTCTAGGATAGTATTTTCCTCTCTCTTGTTCTTCACCACTATCACTAGGATCTTCACATCTCTTTTTAGGATAGGGTTTTTCAGTATCTTGTTCTTCCCCACTATCATAAAAAGCTTCCGATCTCTTTCTAGGATAGGGTTTTTCTCTACCTCGTTCTTCATAACCCTCATAAGGAGCTTCAGATCTTTCTTTAGGGTAAGGCTTTTCTCCATCTTGCTCTTCACTCACTTGGTTCTGGATCACTGGTTTATCCTTTCTTACTCGTTCCAGAGTTTTAGGTTTTTCTTCTTTGACATCTTCAGGAATTTCTGATTCCCTCAACAATAAAGGCTCCTTTAAGTGCTTCTTGGATTCTTTTCCTACAGAAGCAATATTTGACTCCGTCAAACTTTCTTGCAAAGCTTTTTCTAACGTAATTTTAGGTTTGGCTTCATTGACCTCGTTAATACCATCCTCATCACTCACGGACTTAGCTTCTTGCACCTCCTCTTGATCCATATCCGGATCTAGCACCTTTTCTGTTTCAGGTAGTGAAACTGGTGGCACCGACTCAGTTTTCTTAGATTTCTTTGCCTTCTTCTTAACCTTTTTTTCATCCTGGCTAGAATTGGATTCACTTTCAGAACTGTCGCTGTCACTACTATCACTATCGCTGTCACTGCTGCTGGAAGATGAAGAGGATCCGTCCTTCATAGCCTTGTACATGACTTTGAGAGCCTTTTTCATCTTGCTGGATTTTTCTTTGGCGCAAAGCTTAAGGAAAGCTTTGTGCTGCATGATCTGAGCTAAAAGCTTCACTTTTTTCTTGGCTTTTACCTCTGACTTCTGCCCAGTTGCCTTGGACTTCTTTTTCTCGACAGAACTATCTTCATTAGTATTAGAGCTTTCTTCCACTTTCATTTTTTTGCTCTTTTTGTGTTTTGGAACTGAAACTGTGTCTGCTTCAGGTTCAGCACTCGACACAGCCTCTGACAGTTCCTGCTCTTTAGAGCTTTTAGAATGTTTCTTTGATTTCTTGCTTTTGGCTTTTTTGGCAGGTACTGGACTTTTGCATGGCTCAGGTGCTGCATTCACAGTTGGACTGTCTTGGACTGGTTCAGGACTCTTAGCTCTTTTTTCTCTTTTAGACTTTTTGGGATGAGAAGAATTTGTGCTAGGTTCAGAGCAACTTTCCTCCACCTTTTTACTAATTACTGAATTATTTTCCGGGCTCCTATCATCTGCCTTTAGCTTATGGCTTTTCTTTTTCTTCTTTTTTGATGCAGAACTGTCTTCCGGGATTTCCATGGATTCACTGGCTAAGTCTTCCATCTGCTTTGTTTTTGATGGTTCTGGATCGTTATCAACAGCACTCTTTCTATCTTTTTTAGAAGTTGATTTCTTTGGTCCAGCAGCAGTTTCTTCAATATCCTTTACATCATCTTTCTCCTGAGCTGCTCCAAGGACAGGAGAATCATGACTAGGCTCCTCGGAAGCAATCGGAATCTCTACAAAACTCGTAGTAAAGGCCTCATACTTGAAGTCTGACTTACTCGGGGGAACTTCTGGCTTTACCTCCACGTCATTCTCGACTACCTCTGGTTCACTCTTAACCACCATCTCATGGGCATCCTCGACTGGTTCCTCCTTAACAACCATCTCATGATCAGCCTTGTTGTCTATCTCGGGGACCCTATCAGGAGTCCTGGCCTGCTCCCTAAAGTTCCTCTCTTCCCTGCCTCTATACCTTTCTTCCCTGTCTCTGTACCTCTCTTCCCGATCTCCATACCTCTCTTCCCTGTCTCTGTGCTCCCCTCCGTACCTCTCTTCCCCATCTCTGTATCTCTCTTCTCCATCTCTGTATCTCTCTTCTCCATCTCTGTATCTCTCTTCTCCATCTCTGTACCTCTCTTCCCTGTACCTCTCTTCCCTGTGCTCCCCTCCATATCTCCTAGAAAACTCCCTGGATCTTTCCCTGGGATGGGGAGACCTCTTTTCCCACCTAGGTCTGCCTCGGTCATAGTAATGAGGTCGATGTTGGTGATAGTGGTCCTGATGATAGTAACTATCGTTCCGATGGTGGTGGTAATTCGGAGGAGACCTCCTTCCCCGTGGGCTTCTGGAACGCCTGCTTCGAGGGTCGTGGCTCCTGCCGCCAAAATAAGGGGACCGCGTTCTGGGCGGGGATCGACGCTCCCGCGAGCGTCTTTCATACCTGGAATCGTATTCCTTGGACGATCTGTCTTCCTTCGAGGTCTGCAGGTCCTTTTCAGACCCTTCAATCACATCCGTCTTGACAAAAGTGAGAAACCCAAAATTGGGCTTCTTAGAAAACACCTCCAGGGGCTGACTGGGGTACACCTCTTTGACCTCTCCTTTCGCTTCAGGATCTTTGTTTTTGTTCTTTTGAGGGGAGACGGTATCCTCCTCCCCGGTTGGCTTATCTTCTTCTTCATCCTCGTCTTTGAAGACATCCGCTGCTGACTTCTGCTGCTTCTTGGAAGAAAGACTGAAAGACAGGGCGGCACTCACGCCTGCTTTGGCTCCCTGATCAGAGGCTGCGGAAGACAGCTTCATGTCCCTAGAGAAGGCCATCAGCCGTTTGCGTGCTAATGCCCTGCCGAGCAGAGCAGATGACTTGGACACTGAAGGAACCTTTTCGACAGGTGGTGGTGGTTCTTCTGATGGCTTGCTAGCTTCTTTACTCTCAACCACATCTTCTGCAGGAGGAGGAGGGGGTTCTTCTACCTCCACTGGGGGCTCAATCGGTTCTGGTTCCTTGACGGTTGGTGGTTCTGCAGGTAATTTTACTGTTTCTGGAACTGGCTCTATGAAAGAAGGAGGAAGAGGGGGCAGGTTTACATCGAAAGGTGTGAAAAATATCGTATTGAGCTTCACTTTTTTGACATCCTCCTCATTTTCAGAAACATTTAAATCGTCCTCCATCCTAAAACTAGTTTCTTCAGCCTCATCATCAGACAAGTCATTCTTTAGAACCACCTCCTCTTCTACCTTCTCCGCTTCATCTTCTTCTTTCTCCGCTTCATCCTTGGCTTCTGGAGTTTTGTCTTGCTTCTTGGCAGGACGGTCTTTAGAGTCAGTAGCAGCTTCCATCTCCTCTGAGGGATGTGTGGGAGAGTAAGTGTCCACTTTCTCTACTACTCCATCGATGGTACGAAAACCCCCTCCAGGAATGAACTTTTCACCAGTCCCCATTTCAATGGGCCCTCTGTAACAAAGGTTTTAAAAAATAAACATAAGATAATAAATCTCAAGACTTCCTTGACATTTTTTAACAAAGTAATTTCTTATTTCAAACTAATGTTATTATAATGTATATATATAAGTTGGTGAAGTACAGTTATATATACAATGATCTCATATTAATTTTATATAAAATTAGAAGAGAAGAATCAAAAAGATTTTTAAAGGCAAGGCTTGATTTGAGGCAGCACCTGCAGGATTAGCATTCCGAAATTTCTCTACAGAAAAATTTGAAAACTTAAAATGTTTATTTAATTGTATGAAAGAATAATGGGGTCATTTCTAGTAAGGAATGAATGATACATTTAACAGGATATTTAGGTTCATAGGTAATCCACAAGGAGGTGCCTACAACTTTGTAAAGAGTTTAAGACTTACACACTATTTTTTGATATCTTATCATAGAAAATGTCTTAAAAGTGGTAAATTGTAATGAAAAATATATCTTGAAATCTAAAAGTATAAAAATTGCAAATTCCTCTGTTTTTATCAAATTAACAAATATTAGACTGTATAAACATTAGTTTTATAAAGAAGATATTTTGGAGGCATGGATGAGGAATTCTAACCTCATTTCATTTGCTTGTGCTCTCATCTCAGCAAGCTCTGCGAGCCGCTTTGCCTCTCTCTCTTTCTCCTTGTCTTGTTTCTTCCACTTGGAGGCCACATTGCGCCCAAACTCTCTCTGACGCAAGTCCTTTAACCTCTGAACACAAAAAAAGTTTAAGAATGTACAAATGCTTATTTCATATCAATTTTTCCAAGCACAAGAAACAGTGGCGGATTTCCAAATGTGCCGCCTATAGGCTGAACCAAAATTTGCCGCCTATTTGCAATACCTCTTACAAAACTAAACAGGGGTGTCATTTCAGTTTTTGGTTGGGGGGGCAAAGAATTTAAATGGGTTTGGTATACTCGGCGTGACTTGACTTTTGGTTTCTTATTTTTTTGGGGGGGGCGACAAGGGTGGATCCAGGATTTGTTTTTTTGGGGCTATGAATTTTCATAATTCAATTTAATATTCTTTATGATCTTAATATGGAAAAGACTTCTAAAAGGGGTTTCTGGGGGTCCTCCCCCAGAAAAGTTTTGGAAATTTAACCCTTTATGCCCCGACGGGACTTGTAAGTCCCACTTCCCAATGTTCCAAATTCGTCCAATTTTCGTCATGTAAGGCCAAATTTCGTTTACTTCTAGTTACAGTTACGTAAACTTGACATATTTGGGACGAGCTGTGCTACTAGGGTTAATATGAAGCTAATATACTTAATATACTTATAGGGATAACGTATAAAAAATATACAGCACAATTTTTCTGAAAAACATAATTTGGGACATAAAGGGTTAAGTTAAAAAACCCCACTTTTTTAACTAGTTTTGGAACGCCTCATACGAGTTTCGGATATAGATTTTATGGTAGAATTTTTGCATTTGGACGAACTTAATATAAAATAAAGTTGTAATAATAGAGTTACAGGCAGTGTTATTCTTAAGATTTTTTTGCATGAGTAAAAATAATCCTTGACTTTTTTAGGAGGCGTGAAATTTATTTATGAGGAGTGGAGTATGGAAAAATACCATAAACTGCATGTTAGAGACAATTTTTTTTATAAAAACGCTTTATTTTTTAATGGAAAAAAATGAAAAAAAAAACGGGAGTGCTGTTTTGGTATTTAAAAATTATAGCATCTGTTAATTATTAGTAGAAAATATTAGACATTATAAATAAAACTAAATAAAATAATTTATTTTTCATTTAACATTCTAAATGAAATATTAATGCAATATTACAAATTTGAGTAGAAATAAATATTTTTTGATTTCGGTGGGGTGCCATGGATATTTTTTAAGCAAATCCTTTTTAAAAATTCAAAGCGTGAAAATACGCCTTGCTAGTTTTTAAAAGCGTATTTCCGATTTTCAATGCATGAAATACGCTCTCAGAGGCGTTAAAAATATCTCTGGTTACAGGTACCAAGGGGTCTGGGAGTCCTCCTCCAGAAAATATTAGAAAATTTGACTTTAAAATAACAGGGTTTTAACCAGGGTTGGCCGGTTTAAACCATTTGGTTTAAACCATTGGTTTAAACCATGGTTTTTTTACCAAAAAAACCACTTGGTTTTTTTGGTTTTTTTAGAAATTATAAAATATTTTCAGGATTTTTTAAAGAAAGTGTTATTAATTATAATCTTTTGCACAAAATTAAAAGGTCAGATTTATAAAAAAATTGACATTTTAAGGTGATTAAAAATCAGAAATCTTAATTTAATGGTTTTAATTATTGAATTCTCTCTTAACTTAACCTTAAATGCTTAAGTTAAACTTATTCAGGCACCGCAGCCGATTTTTCGTAAAAAAAATAGGAAAAATAGGAGAATTTAAGAAAAAATAGGAGAAAAAAAGGATTATTTTTCTAAACAAAATAGGAGAAAAAAGGAATATTTTTCAAAAAAATAGGAGAAAAAAAGGAATATTTTTCTTAAATTAGAGTTAAAATAACACAACACGGATGCCAACCTGTGGCGACGCCCATTCGTATTGAGTGCTCCCGCTATGCCGCAAAACATCGATAATTTTTTGCTCCTTTTTCGATTCTCCGCTTATATTTCAGAAACTATAAATTTCTCGAAGATAATTTCAATTACAAAGTTAAAGTAAACCAAATTTCCTACAAAATGCGCTATTCCACTTTGATTTTTTGAAGAGTGGTTTTGCCGCTAGAGCGCGCTGAAAAACATCGATTTTTCGGCCTTTCCGCAAAAAAAGGAAAACGTGCGCTTCTACCCTCTACAAAATGAAAACTATTTAAGTTATTAACAAAAATTTTATACCACGTTAAAGAGAATTTAATTTTATATAAATAACGTGCTTTTCATTACCATATTTTGAGAAGGAGAGAGGGAGTGAAGCAAAGATCGATAATAAAACTATTGCGGCTCGCAGACCAAACAGACTTTAGCGGTTGTTAATCTGTAAGCAATATACGCTTTATTTCCGGTATATTACCAATAAAATGGGTTGTTTTGGATGAATTGGAATAATAAATTTTTAAAATAAATTTATGAAATATTGGGTGTTTTAGGCGAAATTTCAATAATTTTTTTAAATTCCTATATTTAATTATAGGAGCGTTTTAATGAACGAATTTTTATGTTTTTTGCATCGCTAAATCCGAATTTCAAGTTTATTTTAATTTGAAAGTAATCTTCACATCAAAAATTGCAAAAAATCTCAATTTTTTTTTCGGTTTTTCATCGATTTTCCAAAACAATACTAATTTTACGAAAAATAGAATGAAACCAAATTAAAGTACATAAAATTTCCTATAAGATGCACTGGTTCATTTTTATTTTGCAATTAGCGGTGTACGTTTTATAGCGTTCCGAAATTAAGATATTTTTTGCTTTTCTACAAAAAAGTGATGAACAATTTCCCCCGCTACAGCTCTAAATAAATTTTAGTTATCAACAAATAGCTTATACCAAATGAAAGAACATTTAATTTCCTACAAAATGCACTGCTTAATTTTAATTTTATAATGAGATGTATTGACGCTAGAGCGCGCTGAATTAGAGTTGTTTCCTGACTTAACACAAAAACATGAAAATTGCTTTTCTTCAAAATGCTATAAAATGTACACCGCTCCTCGCAAAATAAAAATGAAAAAGTGCATCTTATAGGAAATTTTACAAAATTTAATTTGGTTTCATGCTATTTTTCGTAAAATGAATATTTGCTTAGAAAATCGATGAAAAACAAAAAAAAAGAGCAAAAATTTAAGATTTTTTGATGTGAAGATGACTTTCAAAATTAAAATAAACTTGAAATTCGGATTTAGCGGTGCAAAAAACATAAAAATTCGTTCATTAAAACACTCCCATAATTTAATATAGGAATTTAAAAAATTTATTGAAATTTCGCCTAAAACACCCAATATTTCATAAATTTATTTATTATTCCAATTCATCCAAAACAACCCATTTTATTGGTAATATACCGGAAATAAAGTGCATATTGCAGATTAAGAACCGCAAAAGTCCGTTTGGTCTGCGAGCCGTAATAGTTTTATTATCGATCTTTGCTTCACTCCCTCCCTCCTTCTCAAAATACGGTAATGGAAAGCACGTTATTTATATAAAATTAAATTCTCTTTAACGTGGTATAAAATTTTTGTTAATAACTTAATTAGTTTTCATTTTGTAGAGGGTAGAAGCGCGCGTTTTCTTTTTTTTGCGGAAAGGCCGAAAAATCAAAGTTTTTCAGCGTGCTCTAGTGGCAAAACCACTCTTCAGAAAATCAAAGTTGAATAGCGCATTTTGTAGGAAATTTTGTTTACTTTAACTTTGTGGTTGAAATTATCTTCGAGAAATTTATAGTTTTTGAAATATAAGCAAATAATCGAAAAAAGAGCAAAAAATTATCAATTTTTTGCGATTTTCGATATGAAGCCCCCCCGTGGGAGCGAACTTCAGATTCGTAATCAGCGCCCTCAAAAACATAAAACCGTCGAACTTCTAAAAAAAAACTTCTATAAGAAACGGAAGACAGCTTTACCTGCCTACTTTACCTCAACGGGAGAGGAAGCTCCGCGGCGGCCACGCCTCGTCCCGCTGGAAGGAAACGAATCACTCCATTTCGTATGCCAAAGCGTTGACAACGGACCGATAGTTTGACATCAATCCCTACCCACAACAAAACATAAACGAAGAAAGTCGATCTCAAGGGTTAAAAAAATAGGAAAAAAAGGAGAAAAAAGCTGAAAAAAGGAGGAAAAATAAAATGGACCGTAAAAATAGGAAAAAAGGAGCTAATGTGAAAAAAATAGGAAAAATAGGAAAAACAGGAGCGCTGCGGTGCCTGCTTATTATATTTTGCAAGAGATGGTTCATTTATTAATTTCCTTTAAAATGAAGCATTATTTCAAAGAGTAACTAAACATACACAAAAGTTATCTGTTTTTCACTGATAAAATATGGCTTGGATTTTAATTAATTAATAAAACCAATTTGTCTTATTTGTCAGTCATAAAAACCAGTTGGTTTTTTTAGTAAATTAATAAAAACTGTTGAGTTCTTTAATGATAAAAACTAAAAACCAGTTGCTTTGTTTATAAACAGATAAAAGCCAGTTGGGTTTTTTTACTAAATTAATAAAAACCGTTAATTTCCTTAATCGGATTAATTATCTCAATCATTTATCCAATTTCAATTAACATTAGTTGCTTACATTTCCCTTTTATTTATTAAAAAAGTTAAATTTTGTCTTTCTAAAGAAATTTCTTAAGTTCATAAATAATCCATATAATTAATTTGTTTATTTTACCATTTAATAATTAATCAAATTAATTATCTTTATCAATTATCCAATTTCAATTAACATTAGTTGTTTACATTTCACTTTTACTTCTCATTTAAAAAATAAAATTTTCTCTTTCTATAAAGAAATTTCTTAAGTTCATAAATTAATCCATATATAATTAAGATAAATAATTTGATTATTTCAACCATTTATCCAAGATAAATTAACACTGATTTTTATTCACTACAATAATATTAGATATTCAAATTGGAATATTTTAGAAACAAAAATTATTTTTAAAACAAATTAATTTAATTTTAATTAATTAATTGAAATATACAAATCATTTATCAATTATAAACAACCCCTGAAATAAATGTCTCATTTACAACTCAATTTCAAACATCAATGCTAAAATAACTTATTCTGATAAAAAAAATTCTAAAAAAACTTGGTTTAAACCAAAAAAACCTGGTTTAAACCAAAAAAAACCAAATAAACCCGGTTTTTTTGGTTTTTTTAAAAAAAACCCGTTTTTTGCCAACCCTGGTTTTAACTCATATTGGTGCATAAAATGCCATATAGTGTAAGACTTTTCATTTGGGAGGGGGCTTAAGCTCTTAAAGTAGTGTTTCAGATCATTTTGAGACCCTTCAGTTCCTTGAAAACCAAAGAATTTTCAAGGGGAAAAATTTATAAAAAACGTCAACAAGGGCCGGAGGCAGTGGCGGCTCGTCCATAGGAGCACAGGAGCACATGAACACCCACCGAAAAAGTAGAATGAAAATCGAATGTAAAGATAAATAAATATCAAAGGAAATATATTCTCAATTTCTTTTTTTTGCTCAAAATTATGTTTCTCCCCCCCCCCACTCAATAAGAAAAATTTACTACCGGAAACGCGAAAGAAACGGAAAAAAGACTGAACTCTTATTTTTCTTTCCCTTTCCGCACGTGTGAGCGAAAAAAATATAAGAATCCGAAGAAACCCCGACTGCTTGCCGGAGATCATTTGAGCTTACGGCAACGCGCAGGAGATCTCCGTTAGCACAGATTTAGTGTGCCGAGGCTTTCACTTTTGAGGCACAGCTTTCTTTTTTGATGTCTAATAGAAGTGATTTTATCGGCTAATTGGAAAGTATGAGTAAGAGCACTCCTTAAATACAATTTACCTAAATCTTTTCATCAAAATATTTTAATTCTTTTGTTATTAGGATGTTTTTTAAATGATGGCTTTAAGTAAAATTTCCGTGTTGGAGGTACAGACCATTGTCCAAGTTACAAAAGGAAAAGATAGGGACTTTAAAAGAGAATTTAAAGATGATATTTATGACGTAAACGGATTAAATTAATGGAAATTTTCATTTTTATATAATTGTGTGAACACCCTATTAATTAACTCACGAGCCGCCACTGGCCGGAGGTCCTCCCCCAGAAAATGATTTTGGAAATTTCCCCCAAACTTGGGTTTATCTACTTTTCAAACTCTATGGAGAGATCACCAAAAGGGAAAAGTTTCTTGTAGGTGGCCTAATTTTCAAGGGAAAACACTGCATAAGATACAAATTTGAGAGGGGGATTGGGGGTTCTCCCCCAGAAATTTTCTGGAAAATTGCCCCTTAAAGTAGTGTTTTAGCTCATTTTGAGACCCTTTGGGTAACAGAAAACCATACCTTGTAAACCACAGAATTGCTTTTCTGGAAGGACGTTCTCCGTCTTTCCAGAACTTCTTCTCCTTTTTTATTTAGAAAAAAATTCTGCTGTCAAAAATTTGCCGCCTGCTAAAATTTGCCGCCGTAGGCTATAGCCTAGCTAGCCTATTTAGAAATCCGCTACTGACAAGAAAATCCTCAATCCTTCTAGAAGAACCCATCCCCCACAATACTTTCATTCTTTTACTAAAAAAGCCGTTGAAAAGAGGATTTTACCAAAAATTTCATATGAAGATGAAAAAATTAATTCTTAATACAGTAGAACACAATGACCCCCGATATGGCAACCCCTGGTTTAAAACAACACGTAAGAAAAGAACAGATTGTGTTTATAATACAGTGCTAATTTTATTCACTATCACATTCTTTTTCTAAAATGACCATAATTAGTGTTAGCTATAAAAGTTTCTTTTAAGCTATTTGTAAATTCGCATAACAGGCGGTACATCGCCAATTCCATGGAACTGTATTTTTAATATAATGTCTTTTTTAGTTCCTGGTTTAGTTCTCTTAACTTCCTTCTTTCATCAACTAAGCGCTAGCGCGCTTATATGTCACGTCACGTTATGTAATTGCTTTATATGTTTTAAATTCTAATTAAACTAAATTTAATCTTTCCAATATTGTTCGAGTCTCCTTCTGCAATCTATAGTTATCCTGTTAGCTAAGTTCCCGCATCAACTAGATCAGGGGTCGGCAAGTAATTTTACTTGGGGTCCAAATAATTTTGAAAATTTTCATCGAGGTCCGGAGAAAAAACAGGTTGCTATTACTAATTTTCATTCTTTTCTTCAAATACACATATATTTTTACAAAGATATAATTTGAGTACGCTACCTGCTTAATCATATGGTGAAATTTAATATTATTAGAAATTTTTTTAGAAATTTTTTAGAAATTTTTAGTTAGAAATTTTTACATTAAAAATGGGAATCTTGGATTTCCCCCAGGGAATTTTTGAAATTTGACCCTTAAAAAGTGGGCCCAACTGATTTTTGTAGTGTAAAAATGCAACTAAATGAAATTCAAAACGTTTTGGCGGTCCGGGAAATAACCTCATGCGGTCCGGATGCGGACCGCCAGTTGCCGACTCCTGAACTAGATCTTCATCCAAAGGTAAGCAAAACCTTTATGCTACCTTCTAATTTAAGATATTTTTAAACTTCAATACATGCTACCGAAGGCAAAATACCAACAATTAGTTGGTCCAATGGGGGGTTACTGTAATAAGGTTCTGCTGCAAAAAGTAATTAGATAATAAAGAATAACTGGTGTTTTAGCAGTTTGCATTATAATCATAACTATGTAGACCTAATTAAAGTATATTAAATAATATAAGTATGTTGTAAATTAAGAGAAGTACATGTAACACTTAATTACCAAAAACCTAACCTTGGTAGTAGAAAAATGGCAGTTTGGTGGATATGGACGAATTTCAATGACATTAAATGATGTTTTGATAAAACATTTAATTTTGCATTAAGTTAAATAGGAGTGATTGAGTTTTTTTTTATTTTGATAACATTATCCGATTGATTACATTAACTGTGATAAAAATGTAAGCAGGTTAGGCTGCAAATAGAAAATTTTAAATACAGTGACAACACTATGATAAAGCCTTTACCTGTTTGTGGGCATGGTCATAGGAATTAATGTGGTTGTCAAACTCTTGGTACTTGTAGTACTGCTTCTCACAAAGCTCACAGAAGAAATTAGCCTTTAAGCTGGCTAAACCTTCCTGTACTGCTTTTTCTTTCTCCTGCACTGCCTGGTTACAAAAGGAATGCATAAATCAAATATTTGTAATTTAGAACAGGGGTGCCTCAATTTTTAAGTTTAAGGACAACATTTAATTGACTAAAGGTGGTAATTATAATTATTCAATTAGTTCAGAAATTATTCCTAGCGATCTCTTTATATTTAAAAAAGAATTTCTGTCAATAGTAAATAGAAGAAAAAGGGGGAGAAATAAATAACAATAATATAAATACTAAACTAGACAAAGAACCTTATTTAAGCAAACCAATATTTAAATTTCTTCCAACCTTAATTTGGTATCAAACTTTGCATGTTACAAATGCAACAAACTAAATGCATGGTTTTCTTAAAATGATAAAACTAAATGACATAGCAACTAATGATTTCCAAACTTGGTAAAATATACTTAGAGTTGGGACTAGATCAGAATATAGTTTCCCTTTGTGGAGAAATTTTTATAACATATTATTCCTTTATACAATAGCTAAATAAAATGAAACTAAGAACCCTTGTGTTTTTGGTGTGTTCTGAAATTTGAAATGACATTTGGAAGCCCTCAAAGAAAAAGTGAACTTACCAATATAGGATGGTGTATCCAAAGAAAAATGTTTTCTAGTTTTCTTAAAAATACATTAAACTATGAATGATTACACCTTAGCTGTCTTTTAAAACTAATCCATTTTCACACAATTACTTTTCTACACACGCAACCTAATATTGGGAATTTCGGGGGTTGGCAAACATAATTACAGCAAATTAAATTCAACTTCAAGCTTACATTTTAACCAAAAAAATTATTGAAATTTTGGGGAAATTTTCATTGCTAATTCAAATTTAAAACATACTTTATATTTTTGCTGAAGTTCAGCAGAGTCTTGCTTTTCTGTCTCTAAAACTCTACGCTTTTCAGTCGTTTCTTCGGCGTAATCCATCTATAAAACTCAAAACATTTAACAAGGGGGAATATTACAATTAAAATAATTACTTTGGAGGAGATAAAAGAGAGATGCCAATTTAAATAAATGAAAGGAATAAAGCAAAAAAAAGAACAGGCTTTTTGATGTGGTCAAAACATTAATTAGTACCTCATTTACAACAAATGTTATGGTCAAAAGCAAACTTGAGATAAATGTGCCTACTGAAAATACTTAAATTTTTGAAAGAAAATGTTTTGAGTTCTCTAAAGTTATTACAATGCCAGTCTTAATTATTATTCCACCTTTTTCTCAACTTTATAGTGACATTTCTTTACTATTAAAAGATAAAAGCTTACTCTGAGGTAAGAATACCATTGGTTTAAATCTAAATGCAAAGAAAATTGGAATATTGGTTACTGACTTAAATTTAGAACTTCCTGTTCACTAAAAAATTATTACACTTTAGTTATGTTCCATGAATTTACAAATTTTCATAAAACTATAAACAAGTTTTCTGCATGTGAGCTATGTTATCTTAAGGTATAAATCACTATGACCTTAATCATTAAAGATATAATGATAGAAAAATTAAAATTATCCCTTTGTTTATAGATATTGTGATTTATAAGGCAACAAAAAGTTTTATGTGGTACAACGTCAATTATAAAAATGTTTCATCAGATGTTAGTGTCCGACAAACCTTGCTGTAGTAACAGATAGTTTGGTGGATAAGAGGCATAAAGTGTTATTCATTCTCAAGCAGACAAACCATCTCACTCCTCAGTATTTCTCATCAAGTATTCTTGTCTTACAATGATAAACTGAGTTTTAAATGTAATGAATTCGTATTGTTAATGGCATTTCTATTAAAAAAGGAAACCAGAAAGACCTTAAATACCAGAGGATCGAAGTAATAAATTATTTTATGTTTAGTTTGCTGAAGATAAGAAGGTAGCTTCAGTTTCCTTGGGAAAAAAAACACACACTATTAGAAAATCCACCTTTAGCCTTCAGCAACTATAAAGAGCCCCAATCCGTGGGTGGGTAACAGATTAAAAAATTTTTGAGCTACTTATTTTAGCCTGAAGAATCCCAAGATAATAAACCCTAAATCTTTTGAATGAAGCTAGCTTCTATTTTCGGCAAACTTTTACTCTCTGAATTTCCTCTATCGGCAAATTGGTTACATCAAGACATCTTTCCCTAAACTCTTGCAGAGGGGGATCCTCCGTAAGATACATTACCTCCATTTCCCATCGTCCAAATCCCATGATGTCTTCCTTCATGACGATGGGCAGTGGATCCAGGCGACCTACAAGTGGCATGAAAGAACTATGAAAGCAAAAGATCCCATTTAAACACATTGTTGCACACACATCAAAATAAGAAAAGCAAGCCCAAACATGTTATGCACTTATTAGGGGATGTCCATAAATTACCAGAGATTAAAATCGAGGGAGTCATTCTCAAAGTCTCAATTCAAATATCTGCAATTTTTTATTAAGAGAGATAATATGTGTTTTTTCTTCAATCTTTTTCACTAAATAAGCTCATCACTCAAAACAGTGACAAGGTTCAACTTGTGTGCCATATCTCATAAAATTATCAAATAGTTTAAAAGCAGGGCTCAAAAGAGAAGGGCTGCCCTTTCAGCAGATCCAATACTGGCACTGTGCTAGCGGGAAATAGTATTCACAAGTATTGTAGTTAAGATACAAAATATTTAAAAAATATAAGAAAATAAGGATTTTTAAGGTTTAAAATGGCATCTCTTCGTGGCATTATAGTTTTTTTTATGAAAATCTGATATCCAAGATAGTTCATATCTTTGGGTCAAAATTGAGACTAGAGCAGCAAGCAGCATTAGTGTCAGATTTTTTAGTGAGTTTCCTGCAATGCCATTGGCACATGATGATTGCAACATATAAGACAATGTTATGGATTCCAACTTAGATGTGTAAAGCTGAGAAGATGAAAAAAAGTACCAACACATCAAGGAAATTTATTTAATAGAGTAAATGTAACAAGAAAAGCTGAAGGGGTCACACCACTTGTCATTAAATCTCACCAACATTGAGAGAGAAAAGAAATACTTAGTGTAATTTATGGACGTCTCCTTACTCCTCCTATACTTAAATGCTAAAAGTCGCATATAAACCAGATAAGGTCATTTTTTATTTATTCCAAATGAAACTTCTCTGAATTGTCACAAAATTCTTAAAAAACACCCTCCGCTTGAAACTTTGATGCAAATAAAAACTTGACAACAGGGGAAAAGTTTCCTCCTTTTAATATTTTGAGTAATATTTTTTTTCTACTTTAGTTTTTTGTGTGTGATGTCCCTTTGACTTCAAGGAATGTAAAAATAAATTAAAATCACATAATGATAATGTCATATACCAATTTGCATTTACAGAAAATTGTGTTTTCCTTTAACTTCCCTGGTGATTAAAAGCATTATTCAGAGTAAGTCAATAATATTTTTTGATAGAAAATTTACATTAAAAAGACATGCTGATATGGTGAACATTCTAGTTTAAGATAGGAGGAATAACACTTTACATAGATGAGATGCACTAAAATTATGACTAACTAATCTCAATGAACACAGAACGAAAATTAGCTATTTATTTATTAATAACTAGCTGTGTTATGCTCGGCCTTGCAAGGGTATGGTGTATAAATTTATTTTTTTAAGTTTTCTCAAAATACATTTATAATTTTGTTTATCAGCAATTAACAATCATCCCGGTATCCCAGACATCTCTTTCCTATCCTGGTGTTCCCGTCTAGTCTGCCTAAAAGTCTAGTGAACTGTCTTTTATGAAACAATGCATTATTTTCAGCTCTGTTTCCCTCATGAAAAAAATTACATTTATCCACAAAATTTTTAAGGGAAAAAATCTTAAAATAAAGGAAAATGATGTTTTAAAATTAACTATTTTAGTTAATTTTGAAGTTTTTACAACTGATATAATTTTGAAACACATAATTATAGTTTTCCAATTAAAATATTTAGTTTTGATGCTTAAATCTCATCCTACTACAGTAAAGCACCGTTTATACGACTTTCAAGGGACCGACGTAAAACGGCGTATAAATGAAAAGAATTTTGATTATTTGAATGAATTGGGACTTAGCGAAAACGACGTATAAATGAGAGACGTATAAACGGTGCTTTACTGTACTATTATAATTGTGAAAGTTTGTCTGTATATTTGTTACTCTTTCACGCAAAAATTACTGAATGGATTTTAAGGAAATTTTACAATAATGTAGCTTATTCATCAGAATAGAACATAGGCTATAATTTATAAAGAGAAAATCAGTCCTTCAATCTTTTTTTCCCATTTTTCCAGCTTTTTTCACTTATTTTTCCGTGTTTGAAAACCTGTTTTACCAGTCATGCAAGCCTATAATAGGAAACTTTAGTACCAGTGTTGTAGTTACTAGGCAATTTCATTGATCTCTATATAAATAAAAACGTTTGTCGCTGTGTGTGTATGTATGTGTGTTCCGCATCTCCTTTTAGACCACATCGAAGGTGTGGACATTTCTTCCATTTCAATATTTTTTCCTTTGAAATAAATATATTTACTGAAAAATGCAATTTTTTTTTCATGGAAAACGAGTTAAAAATAAAATATTGTTTCAAATGAGACAGATCACTAGACTTTTTCATTTACTAGACTTTTTATTATAGTTTCAAATTTGTTATTTTATAAAGGCACCAAGATATTTAACATTATCAGGAACATCGGGATTGTAAAAAGTGACAAGAACACCGGGATTGGAAAATTAGCGGGAACATCGGGATAGGAAAAATTCCCGGGTTATAAAAATTACCGAGAACACCGAGATAGGAAATTTACCATAAAGACACCCCAGGAATACCGTAATATAAAAATCACTGGAAACAACGAGATAGGAAAATTACCGGGAACGCCGGGATTAGAAAATTACCGAGAACACCGGGATTAGAAAATTACTGGGAACACCGGGATGAAAAGAGGCGCCTGGGATACCGGGATGATTTGTAATATGCTAATTTACAAAATTATAAATGGATTTTAAGAAAATTTTTAAAAAATTAATTTATACACCCCACCCGTGCAAGGCCGGGTATAACAGCTAGTTTACATTAGTGAGTAAAGCAGATCTACTCTAGTAGACAAAAATTTAAATTATAGTAAATTTTTAAGTCTAGTGAACCATGTCTTATGAGTTTTTTCCATAAATATTTTTATTTTAAGGGATAAACCTTGAAATAATGGAAAATAATTAATATCTTGAAGTGCCACATTAGCCCTGAAGGTTCCCCATGTTATCCTATGGTGTGCACAAGCCAAAAAGGCCGAAAATTGGTTTTTCGCAACTCATTCCTACTCTAATCACACTATGAATATCTTCACTCGAGTTATGGGTCCTATATGGTATATGCTATGCTTCTCGACAAAACTTGAATAACAGCCTAAATCTCTATAATACGTTTTTTTGTGGGCCAAATTTCATCGAAAATCACATCGTTCCTCATTCAAATTAGAGCCCACATTCAACATATAGGGTCCATAACTCATGTGAAGACATTCGTCGTGTGATTAGAGTAGGAATGAGGGGCGAAAAACCAATTTTCGGCTTTTTGGCTTGCACACTCCATAGGATAACATGGGGAACCTTCAGGGCCAATGCGGCCACTTCAAGATATTATCCGAAAATTCTGAAAAAAATCACTGGTACTCTCTGCCACCTTAAACAACTTTTCCGCACTCGCATCTTCAAAAACCAAAAAAAATTTTCGATACAACCTAACGTTTATATACCGAGTTTAGTCCACGCCTGTGGCATAGTTTAAGAGGAGATGCGTCTTCCCCCCACATAAATGTAATATGAAATAAAAATGTTATAAATTATGTCTGATGCATGATAAAGATAAATATACTAATTAAAAATAAATTATTAAATAAAAATTTTAAACCCATAATTTCTAAACTGGTAAATGTAAGCACAATTTAAAAATTAAATTGTGCATAAATAACTGATTTAGTGGGTTAAGGTGACACAGAAAGTCTACAGAACGAAACAAATTCCCTGTGTAAATTACAAATTTCCCTGATTTATAAAACTACTAATTTTTTATCAAGTTCCTGTTTCTATAATTACACTTAACTTAACATTTAATATAAGTTAATTTTACTAGTCACATTTACTAATTTAAAATAAAAATTGTTAATAAATTATATTTTAACTTAGATATTGATGCCTAAGTACAAAGATAGCATCAACCTTGAAATTACTTACACAGTTTCAAAAGCAATTAACATTTCCATAAGGGGTTTGCTATATTGAGGACCTACTGCATTTATAAAGGCACAATAATTCACTGACACTAAGCCTTTGACTAAAAATTGATTGTGCATGTGTTGTGAGTAAATATAAAGATTGCAAACTGAAAGAGTTGTCAAACATACCCTGTTCTGTTCGGCCCAAACCTTTACCACTGCTCCAGCCTTGCTTTTGAAGCAGCTGGTAACCAAGATTATCCTGAAAAATAATGCAGGCGTTAGGAGATTAGAGAACACATGTTGTTCCAACAGAGAAAACATTAGTATAATGTGTAAAACTTTGTCAGCACTCTCTATTTAGCCATAGAATTTCAATATCCCAAATGAATAGAAAAGCTTTGCACTTGAGTATATAGTTTTTAAAGTTATTCTTTGGAAATCATCTTGATATTGGATGAAAGGTAAAGTAGAATGGCTCAATACACAAGTATCATTAAGTCTTCATTACTACTATACTAAGCATGGATAAAAGTCAGAAAATTATCCAGGAGGGAATCGGAATAAACTTTTAATTAAAAGAAATGATTTTATTATTTTCTAATTACGTATGGGTGTTTCCATCTCCAGACAGAAAACTTTTACTCGTGGTTACTATACCCAACTACACTTTTTTGAATAGATTTTAATTTATTTAAATTGCTCGTGATACTTTAATGTCATGCAAATGTGACTGATTTAGCAAGGATGATTATTTACAATACTACATTTTTGTAGACAGTTAAACACAACATTATCAATTGATTGGGACTTTTTGAATATCTGGTACGTATCATGTTGACATTTATTGCAAACAGATTTGTTTTAGAGTTCAGATTTTTTTAAAGAAAAGTGAATATTTGTATGCTAGTATTCCATTAACAATACCACCCTTTAGAAATTAAGTGATTACACCAAAACTGTACAATAAGAGGCTCACCTGAGAAATAGGCTGGGCCATTGAAGATTGTTCCAGTTCCAACAGCCCGTCATCATATGAGTCGATGTTTTTGCTCTGAAAGGAAAACAAAACAAACTATAAAAATAAAGTACACACGACAGATGCAACAGTTTAAGCTGAATATAGTAGTACTACAACTAATTCAATCTTGCTAAACTTTTGTATGAGACAAAATTCTAATACTAAAGACCGCTACTAATATCGCCAACGCAATAACACATAAGCGGACCTGGAAAAAGTGCCCAAACCTGCAAACCTGGTTCGGGGGAAGCCATTGCCAGCTCCCATAGGTGTAATATATAAGGTTCCTGGGAAAGTTAAAACTTTTTACAGGTCCACACATATTCCAGAAAAGCAGAAGGATCACTCTTTTCCATAGGAAAAAAAAGAGGTTCTCAAAAGCGACAATAACCAAGAAAAGTTGCAAAAAAATTACGAAATTTTAAACATGGAACAAATCTTCTCAACTGTTTATGGGGGGTGAAAACAGTGAATATTATCCAACTACTTCACTCCTATGCTCCTTTTATTCCTGCGTTCGTAAAATGCCAAATATCTTTTTTATATCTTACATAAAATAAACGATTAAAACACTTTATTAAAAATTCTTCCCGGTGTAAGGACCGTGGTCTATGTGTAAAAACGGACATTTCGTCTACAGCTGCGGTAGACATCTTCAGCGAGACTGAATGAAAAAATGACGGTGTCACTTGGTAGATCCAGAGGATAAGAGTCTCATTGGTCAACGTCACTGAGAGGCTTGATTAGCCCGACTCGTGAGAGAAGCTATTGAGATTCACAAACACCGGAATAATTTTAATTGCAAGGAGGAGGGGCTAACTATTCCACGTGTTTGGCACCCAGCCCTCCGGAAATCTAGAATCAAGCCTCTCAGTGACGTTGACCAATGAGACTCTTATCCTCTGGATCTACCAAGTGACACTGTCAGCGCTGGCGTTCTTTAACTTTTTCATTCAGTATCGCTGAAGATGTCTACCGCAGCTGTAGACGAAACGTCTGTTTTTATTCATAGACCACGGTCCTTATACGGGGAAGAATTTTTAATAAATAACTCTTAATCTGACCGTGTAAGCCTACACTATTTCATTGATTAAAACACTGCTTTTCACATAAATACATAACTATTTTCTTTTTCATTTGGTGAAACTGCAGTTTACTGAAGTAACAAAAAAATTTGTTGGAAATGAAAAAGAGTACGGAAAGGCGTATATGGGGGCCGTGAGTGCCTTGTCCCACCAAAACAAGTTAAAACCCTGATTTTTAGCATCAAAAAGATTCTGCGGGAGAAACCCCTAACCCCCCTTTTGTCAAAACTAAAAGTTTTACAAGTTCATCAAAATACAAATCCTACCTAAAAATATAAGCCCGAAATTCACAGTAGGCACCAAAACCAAGGTAGGCCCTGTTTTAGGGTTAAATTTCCAAAATTTTGTGGGGATGACCTCCACATCCCCTTTTTTACTTAGAACTCTATTATTTATTCACAACTTTTTTATATATTATATTAAGTTCATCAAATTGCAAATCCTGCCAAAAATATAAATTTAAATTCTAGAATATATGTGCTACAACTACTTAAAAACCTGTCTTTTATAGTCAATTTTCCAGAAATATTCCTTAAATTGGCAAAATATACAACACTAATGTGATAAGCCATCCCGCTTCCTACAAGAGGCAGTTCATCGTCTTATTCAATAATTAAGTTAGAAGACTCTTCCTAATCTAGTAGAGAATGCATTTAAATTTATTTTTAGAATTCAAATTTGAAAATACAGTCGAGTCCGCTTAATGTGATCGCAATTGTCCGAGACTAAACTGATAATATTATCCGATCGATAACAATAAGCGATCTCATATAAAAAAAAGTGTAACTAGATTGTTTGCTTTAAAATCAAAATAATGTAATCGTAATAAATGTATTCAAAACTCTATTTTTACACTAGGTAAACATTTTAAGGGGAAAATATAAGAGGTAGTTCAAGTTCAGTTAATAAATTAAAATAATCGCTTACTTTGTATTTTTATAGAAAGGTCTCTCTTTTTCCGCTCCATTTACATAATCTGAATTCCAGTAAACAAGAGAAAATCAGAAACATCTGCAAAGCGTGGATCTTGGTGTTTCTTTATAACTAGGGCTAGGATTTATATGTAATTACATATTTGTTCAGGAATCTGATATTAAAGTGTGCTCTTGCATTCTATACGTTTTAAAAGATTTTGAATTGATTAAGACCATGTTTATTTTACATATTTTCACATATTTCGGTTTATTTACATATTTTTACATATTCAACCTATAACTACATATTTTTATTACATATTTATCCATTTTTCAAGAATAATCATACGTTTGACAGATTTTCAAATTAAAGAAACCCATAAAATGAAATACGCATTCAAATTGTAGTTAAAATTTGTGCACCCAATGATGAATTTAACTTTTAAAAGGTTGTGAAGTCGGGATTGTCAAATGAAATGTGTCAGGCACGCCGAGAAGGGAAGTAGACACATGGTTTTCTTTTTTTTTCTCATGACAAGCAGAATAAAAAACATGATCTGTCGGCCAATAGCGAAAACCACTCTTCCCTACTATGTGCTTGCGTAATATTTAGAGCCCCTTTAAAAAATTACTAAAAATTTTATTTTTATTATTACATATTTGGCATTTTTTAATACATATTTTGCTAAAATAAACACATTATATGTACATATTTTGGATTTTTAATTACATATAAATCACAGCCCTATTTATAACCAATCACAATTCGGACCCCCCACTATAACCGTTTTCTTTCAATATAATATGGGGAATGTGTTTTATTTTTCTTACTCATACTGAGTTTCTGAAAAAAGAATCGCCAGATGTTCTCATGGAGCACATGTTTACTTGGTAAAAATTGACCTTCAAAATGAATCTCGAACTCAAAAGCGGTCGTTTTAAAGGGGAAATGGACAAATTTTGATAATATTAAGCGGAGTTCTGATTATTAGTTGATCACATTAAACGATTTATTTTACATTAAATTAAATAGGAATGATCGGGACCTCTCGATTTCGATAACATTATCCGATTGATAACATTAACCGTGATCACATTAAGCGGATTCGACTGTATATGCTTAATTTTTTGGTATTAAAGTAGCTTAAGTTTGGTATTAAAAAGTATTCGCTTTTCCAGTTTTGATACCAATAATTTTACCGTTCCGGTACCTCTTTTTTTAGAAATCGAGCCCTGTATACCATTCTAAAAAGCTTCGCGATATTTAGTGGGAATGTTATCAGAATTGAACCCTAAAAAGGGTTCAATTCTGTTATAGTTCCCGCTAAATATCGCCAAGTCGCTTTTGGACAATATAAAGTATAAATTTTGCTAAATAATTTCTAACTCATAGATTAAAGTGTTTAATAAGATCTATAACCGGACCTGGAAAAAGTGCCCGAACCTACGAACCTGGTTCGGGGGAAGCCCATGCCATCAGCTCCATAGGAGCAATACATAATGTTTGGGTGAATTAGTTTAGATTCGGGGGAAGGTTACAACTTTTTCCAGGTTCTTCTACAACTGTTCAGTTCATCATTAAAAATTAGAAAAATTTGTTTATATTTAAATATTGAGCATTTGAAAGAGATTTTGGCAATATTTAGTGGGAACTATAACGGAATTCAATCCTAAAAAGTTACTCCTGTTGGTAAAATTCTAGGAGAGCCCACACCCTTGGCTACAAACCTAAATAAAGCGCTAAACCAGAACAAGATGGTGCCAAGCGAAATCTAGTGTATTAAAGTAGAGTTACCAAGATGGCGGAATTATCGCCAACTATGGCAAGGGTGTGGGCTCTGCTAGGATCCAACCCTCCTGTTTTATCAGACATTTCCATTGATGATTATTTACATTGTTACAACTATTCAAGCTTTTAACAAAGAAACTGACCATTATAAAATTTTATAGTTCAAGCAATTAATACATCATTGAAAATATTTTTAGCTATTTAAACCACTTAAGAATTATATTTAAAATAAATAAAACTTTAAACTTGATCATCTTAACAAGACCCAACTCCAATCGGCACAGCTGGGATATGCGTCGACCATTTGGCGACCGCGAAGCAGTCGCCAACTAGTTGGCGCTTATCACGCCCGAGATGCCGATCGCCTGTTCCGGCCGCCATGTTTTTCCGACTACTCAGAACGTTGTCATAGAATTTCGGATCTTGCAAATCATCGGAAATACGCATGCGTCAAATCTTAACGTCCAAAATATAATTTTGTCTATTTTTAAATTAAATAATTACCTGGGATCAAAATATGTATCTCCCGGATACAGAGCATGCATAACAATACTGAAATCGTAATAACTTTTTATAACATCCTTTTTCTTTGATTAATCTTCATTTGAGTGAGTCGCGGGGAAACATGGCGGCCGGAACGGGCGACCTGCCGCTCGGCCGTGATACAGCGCCAAGTAGTCTTCCATTTGGCGACCGCGTCTTCCATTTGGCATGGTCGACGTATATCCCAGCTGTGCCCTCCAATCTATAAATTTATAGTTCTTAAAGGTACCGGGTGATTATGCTATTATGCACCCTAATTGTTTTTTCAAACGCTAATTAAATTAAATGACTACATTTTTACAATTCTAACAACTATCGAATGCTCTGATGATCACAATTTTATAGCCCAAGGGGCCCCACTTAGTTGCAACACCCAGAGAAGAATAACATCAAATTAGCACATTCACTTTCTCACATAGAAACTGATCGCAATTTCTCTTAGTCTGAAGCCTTTATGCACATCAAACAGACACATAATAAGTAATAAAAGTGAAAAATACGATCATAAAGTTTGACTGATTAGACCTACACACCAGTATCGAGTTCAACATACCTCATAATCTCGATTTTCATGAAACCGGTTGAATCTTTCGGACATAGTAAAAGAGATTACTTGGTCGAAACTGGAGTAAAAATTACTTTCACATCAATATTTCATTTCAAAATAATACATAGATGAATATAAACACAAGCAATCAGGGATTTATAGTGTTTTCAATTCACTTCGGTTTTCGTTTAAGCTTGTTTATTTATTCCTAAAATGCCGATTGATATCAACTACACAGAGTAAATTTTAAAATGTTCTTCATTTAGTACAAAATCAAATAAAATGGTTTTTATGTGAAAACTTATATTTTAATTTCATTTTTTTTATCTTCATAAAATATTGAAAAACTTCTTTAGTTCAGGGCAGGGGCAGTGTGGGGCTATTTTGGCGCTGCGATCGCATCAACGTCACGAGAGGCGGGAGGGAAGAGCCTGATTGGTTGAGAAAAACTTTTTCCTTCTCCTTGGAAAATAGAAGATGGAGGGACAGCCAATCACAGGTTTGATCTCTCTGTCAATCATTTAGTTCATCGTGGCGCCCTCAAAACCTCAATGATAAATTTTAAAATTTATAATCTTAACTAATTCAAACAGTCAATAGTTATTTCTACAATGCTTAGATAACAGCCGTGAATGAGATTTTCCCACTGTGAATAAATGGATATTAGTAAAAATTAAAACCCTATAAAAACTAAATTAATATAGTTATATCTATTATTTCATTTTTAAAAATTATTTTGAACTATCATCTATCAGTAACAAGCGCCAAAAGACAAATTAAATTAGTAGAAGTTAGTTATTTTCGTCTGTTTTTATGCACAGTTTCTCATAGGATTAACATTGGGAGACCAACTTCCGGTATGTTGTGACGTAGCGATATTTTATGAGCAAACCTTTAGTACTCTATTAACCTTGGTTTTGGACCCTCTGTGGGCAGGGGTTCCCAAGGAACTTGCATGATTTTTTTATTTTTTTAATCTATTCTTCACGCAAAAATTAGCCACTACACAAAATTTGAGGCCGATTGAGAAATTTTTTGATTGCAAAAAAAATTATCAAAAATAGTCTTTTCCGAAGCACCTGAAAACGCTTAATTGCATGCATAGTGACGTCACAATTCATTGACATTGCCTAAAAAAAGCATTATTTCTTTAATAGGGTAGTGGATAGATGGAATGCGTTGCCTGAAACAATCGTAAATTCAAGTGGGGTAAACGAGTTCAAGGGGAAAATTGACAGATACTGGGATTCTGGTAGTTTGGGTTAAAAAGACTGGACCAACCTTGCTGGGCTTACGCCTGTAGTTGGTCGACTTAATTTGTATTTGTATTTGTATTTTTATTAAAATGTTTGCTTTGGATTTCTGACCGTCACCAGAGGTGTCTGGAAGGTAAATATTTATTAAAACATTCATATCGGACACTTCAGAAAAAAGAAATCATCAACTAAAACATAGAAATTCAATTTTGATTGCAATTTTGCCCGATGGAATTCTACGTCACTATGCATGCAAACACACTTCGCGTTTTCAGTCACGTGTTTTTTTCTCGACTTTTAAATTAAAATATTTAATTACTCGTACACTTTTTTGAAAAATTGACAAAATATTTCATTTTGTTTTCCAAAAAACTATACGGAACACTTGAAAGTTTATGAAAATCTGACACATGCAAGTTCCTTTACTGACGAGGACCCCTTGAAATTAAAGGCTTAAATTTTCAATCGATTTCAGACAACAATCGATTTCAAAACCAAAACTATCGTATTTTAGTCCAATATAAAATTGCAAAAAACAAAACATGGATTATCCCCAAGTAGCACAGAAGCGTCTGTTAACCGTTGAATATTGGTCCTATAGTTCGAAAAGCGTTTTGTCTTATCTAAGCAACGTTAAAAAACTGTTTATATAGACCGAATAATGAAACGTTTCCCTTTCCGTTCGGAGCCGACGTTCTTCTAAAGGCCGATCCTGGATGTTTTACTATACTATTCATACTTTCGGTCCAGTCGGTCGTGTTTTTAAATGAATTTGACGGACCGTTTCCCTTTCCGTTTAGAGCTGACGTTCTTCTAAAGGCCGATCCTGGATGTTTTACTATACTATTCAGACTTTCGGTCCAGTCGGTCGTGTTTTTAAATAAATTTGACGGACCGTTTCCCTTTCCGTTTGGAACTGACGTTCTTCTAAAGGACGATCCTGGATGTTTTACTATACTATTCAAACTTTCGGTCCAGTCGGTCGTGTTTTTATATGAATTTGACAGACCGTTTCCCTTTCCGTTTGGAGCTGACGTTCTTCTAGAGACCGATCCGAACGCTTTATTCTGTTTTTCTCATTTATTGGGGCGAGGGGGGACCATCAGACTAAAGGGGGGAGAGGAAATACCAGAGAGCCGAACCTATGACTCACACTCCACAAAACTTGTACTTCATGTGCTCAGAGAGAAAGAGGTGATTTTTTTCTCTTCCTGAAAAATTCCAGCATCCCCAGTGATCCTGGATATTTGTTCTTTCAAAAATTATACCACGATTTATCTGTAGATACCGGGAATTCCAGCTTGCCGTTGAATTAATTACGTTCATACAAATTAAAATCCATTCTTAAAATCCATATTTCTTTCAAGAATTACCTTTTTCATTCTTTAAATTATTAGAAATTATATTTTTTATTTTAAAGTTTATTTTTATTTCCTCTTGTAATCAATGGCCGAAATGTATAGAGTTTCATAGGTTGATTTGATTGATATGATTACTTTAGGTAAAATTTAAATCAAAGACATTTTTAAAGGAAAGTCTTTTACATTTAAGAAAACAGAAGCTACCTCTTTGAAATACGCACACAGGATAAATGCCAGGTAATGCAATTACACAAGCACTGTGTTAAGGCCTTTAAGGGATCAGTGTGTTACAAGTAGAATTGTTCCTGATATACTCCAGACAAAATTACTAGTAATACCTCAATTTCCTTACAAGAAGAAAAAAATTATATATAAAGTATTTTTACAGAAGATGAGACCTAATATTTTTCCAAATTCGACTCAACATTATGGAAAAAAGGATATAAGTATTGATTTCAACTCTAAAGAAATAGATAATGATCTTGTAAACTTTAAATTTCATGCAAAAACTCCAATTTCCACAGTTTAACTAGTTTTTTTTCTAATGGAAAAAAGATGAAGAATATT
Organism: Tetragnatha versicolor; assembly: GCA_024610705.1. NCBI lineage: Eukaryota > Metazoa > Arthropoda > Arachnida > Araneae > Tetragnathidae > Tetragnatha > Tetragnatha versicolor. The sequence continues at coordinate 1,927,231 of JANDEH010000019.1, forward strand.
TTCTGTATTTATACGATTAAGTCACTCAATATTTTTAATCCATAGCAAAATATTTGATAAATTATTTCTTAGATTTTATTTAGAATCCTTACGCTTTGAACTTTTACCCCACAACTTCCCAGATAGCACAGTACGTAGCGAATACGTCCAGATTACGTAATCGCTACATCACGAATACCTCAACTTTTGGTAGAGTTTTTGTAGCGATGTCACCACCTTTTACATCGCCAGGCCGTAAATGGTACGAAATCAGCTCCAATTTCGGCGTTAAAAGTTGCCCTAATTGGGACGTATTCGCTACATGTAGCGAATACGGACCAAATACGGACGATTTAGGTACTCTTTACAGCCGAATTAGAGCCATCCGATGTCAATTGCTCCAATTCGCTACATAAAGTCGATGTACGGTTTTGGTTGTAAATACGGACGAATTAGGTACACTTTACAGCCGAATTAGAGCCATCCGATGTCAATGGCGCGAATTCGCTACATAAAGTTGATGTACGGTTTTGGTTGTAAATACAGACGAATTAGGTACACTTTACAGCCGAATTAGAGCCATCCGATGTCAATGGCGCAAATTCGCTACATAAAGTTGATGTACGGTTTTGGTTGTAAATACGGACGATTTAGGTACACTTTACAGCCGAATTAGAGCTATCCGATGTCAATGGTGCCTATTCGCTACATAAATCGTACGTAGCGATTACGGCCGTTCTACAGCCACTTTTATTTAAAAAATATTTTTTATATTTTTATTATTATTATTTAATACTTTATTATTATTTATTATTATTTCATATTTTTTTATTTAGTCAACTTTTGTAGATCCATCTATCAGTTTAATTAAGATTCTATATTGGTGCTAATTAAAAGAAATCATGGGATTGAACCTATTAAGTTTCTAGTTAAACACTATAAAATCAGAACACACATTATCATTTGTAAAACTCAATTATTGTGGATTTAATACTATACTACTACTGGATACAAATAAGAAACAAATTAAAGAGAAACATTTTATTTCGACAGTTTATAATTTAATTTCTTCTTAACTCTGCTATGCGCTGCGCATGCCGCAGCCAATCGCTCATCATTTTCTCAATTTCTGATTCCGGGGTGTTACTCCACAACGCATGAGTTCGCACAGAACCTAGAGAGGAAAAGAATTTAATTCACACATTGGTAGGTTTTTGACATGCAACGGTTTTAACCGGTTTTATACATGGTTATAACCGGCTTGTCAAAAACCTAATTTGTAAAAAAATGATCAAAGAAATGATTTAGTATAATTGGATAGCTTTAATCAACAACAACAAATTTTAAATAAAACAGTCTAAATGAATTAAAAATGTTGAGTATAAACAACAAAAACATATTCTTGCTGTGGCGCAGCCAGTCTATGCGCCTAAGAGGAATTCTATTTAGAAGAATTGTTATTAGAAATCAATTAATTGTGTTTTAAGTGAACAAACACGGGTTTCTGTTTTCGGATGCTGTAGTAGGGGTTTTATCTAGTCCTTAAAAACAAAAAAATTCACAGCCAACAACTTTTAGAAACTTCCACCATCAGTAAAATTTTTCGTGACATGATAATGATGATGACTTTGATTAGGACAGAAAATGCATAGTCAATACATAAAACAAAACTATGTATCAAAATAACACAGTTACTTGTCAAGTAATTTAGATTATTAAATTAAGGAAATTAATATCCCTTTAAAATGAAAACTTTTTTCAAGAAATTTACATCACCATGAAAATAGAAACCAAAATGTATATAAAAACAAAAATTTCAAAATAAGTTATTTAAAACAATCCTTGAGTTAAAATTCAGAATTCTAAAAAACCTCTTAGTTTTATTTAAATTCTCAAATACAGAAATGGTGACTTACCAAAAAGGCGTGTAGCAGACACAATTTTGTGATGGGTTGGCCAGCTCTCATCAGATGATATTCCTTTGCAGATCTTCGGCATAATTTTTTGCCTCAACGTTCTGGGGGGCCAATAATATTTATGTCTCCTGACAATCCATGAAGAAGGACCACAGCAGTCTCTCTTTTTCAAAATGAATAAGAGCAAACTTCATTTTTTCATTTATTTTTTAATATAATCTAAGAATAAAATGTAGATGCATAGTTTTACTTTGGTCTTTATCAGACGTGTTCAATAATTATTAATTTATTTTAAATTTTATATTTGCATGTTCACTAGATTGTCACGAGCACATATATAATGTGTTTCTGAAACACTAGAGAAATAAATATTTTTGCTTTTTGAGTGCTATTTGTGCCGATGAAAGGTAGAGGATTTCCGGGAAGTTGGTTTGATTCTGCTAAAGATTAACTGCTTGGATCATTATTTTTAGAGTTTTTTTTTAAATTTCTAAAATATATTAGGGATAAAAATGATAAGGTTTTAGGAAAGCGGTTTTTTTGCGGATGAGGGTTGTCATCATAGCTGGTAAAATGTAACAGCCGAGCTTTTCTCGCTCAGATTGTGAAGCGATCTGTAAAGAGCTGCCTATCAGTTACGGGGGTTGGGGAGTGATAGCAAGCAAGGGGTGGTAGCCCCCTATCTATTTAATTATTGATAAGCTAAAAAGGAATATTTCAGTAACAGTTTTACTTTGATATTTTCGTGGTAATGATCTGAATTAAATTATTGCTAAGTTAGAGAGTAAAAAGTTTCAATATTAAATTATCATTAACTAAGCAGACAAGTTCCAGGTTGTGCTGGATAGTTGAGATGAAACAAACAAAGCTCTGCTCGCTAAGATCGCGAAGCGATCTAAAAAGAGCTGCGCACAAGTTGCGATGGTTGGTGAGCGATAGCGAGCAGGGGGCAGCCCCCTATAGGGGCTTATAGGGGCATATTTTTAATGACTATATGGGTCATTCAAAATATGCAAGTCCAGATTATATACTATTTAGGACAACATTCACCCTCTTTGTACGATTTTGGAAATTTTTCGCCCCAACTGGGATGAGCGCAAATACGTTCTCTTTAGCACAACATTTGACGTCCCGTTTCTGAAATTTCTCGCCGTAAGTGGGATCAGCCCAAATACGTTCAGTTTTGGGCAACAATTGACATTGGGTCGAAAAGCAATTTTCGTCGTAAAAGCGATATCGCGATTTCATCTCCTTTAGAACAACATTTGACATCCCGTTTTTGAAATTTCTCGTCATGAATCGGATGAGCCCAAATACGTCCAGTTTTGGGCAACATTTGACATCCCGTTTTTGAAATTTCTCGCCGTAAGTGGGATCAGCCCAAATACATCCAGTTTTGGGCAACAATTGACATTGGGTCGAAAAGCAATTTTCGTCGTAAAAGCGATATCGCGATTTTATCTCCTTTAGAGCAACATTTGACATCCCGTTTTTGAAATTTCTCGTCATGAATCGGATGAGCCCAAATACGTCCAGTTTTGGGCAACATTTGACATCCCGTTTTTGAAATTTCTCGCCGTAAGTGGGATCAGCCCAAATACGTCCAGTTTTGGGCAACAATTTACATCCCGTTTTTGAAATTTCTCGACATAAGTCGGATGAGCCCAAATACGTCCGATTTTGGGCAACAATTTACATCCCGTTTTTGAAATTTTTCGACATAGACGTATTCGCTACGAATCCGCAACATAGTCGCTGAAGATGGGACGAAAATGGTACGTATGTGTTATCTGGGTTAGGGCAAAAGAATGAATTTCATAAATATTGCGATTTTTCTTTGAATATTTCAATCGTAATTTTTGTTGGAAAAAATTAGCTATTCAAGCTATGAGGGTAACTCTAGAAATGTGAAAAAAGGGGAACACAAATTTTGGAAAATTAAACTTCTTTCATAACTTCTTTTTTTAATATTAGATGCCCATATCGGTTGGTAACCAATATGGAACAATAAATTTTAAAATCAATTTAGATGGTAAAAATCCCAAGTAAGTAAATCCCAAAAAATCAAGAAAAAAATATCAAAGAAAAGTAAATCTTTTGCCGTTTTTTTTTCTCACATTAAGATTTCAAATTTTCATATTCTCTATAAAATCCTACATATAGGTACCTAAGTTCAACAATATAATTCGTTTCGTTTAGGAGATTTGGATGCCAGGAGAATGACGCCTTAAAAGCATACGTTCTGTTTAGAAGAGATCCTTAGTAAAGCATTGAATAATTCCACGAAAAGTTAAAATTATTGTGATTGTAATGGATTAAAAACTAGAATTACTTAGTCAATTTTATATGGCTGATAATGAACTAAAATGTGAGGGCAGGAGAAAAGAACGCTATTTCGTGACCAAAACATTTCAATTCTAAAAATAAGTTTTAAAAATTAAAATATTATTTACTATCCACTAAGGAATATTCCTGTACCATACATTATTACTAATAATATTATATTTGGTAACAAAATCTGAAAAAAAAATGCTTGTAGTATAGGCTAAAAATCCTTTTATTTGATCATATATGTCAGTATAGTAAAACAATCCAAAATGATGAAATTTTGAATTTAAGTTTGTTATACCTATGTCATTGTAAATATTTATCATAAGACTATTTATATCAGAATAATATAATTATATTATATTATTATCAGAATGTTGGAAATAAAATTAGTTTTATGGCATTTCAAGGATTTGTGGGCCGTATGTATAAAGAAATTTTTCGCATTTTTAGAGAATCACTCATAAACGTCCCATAAAAGTATAATTAATAAAATATTTCCGTCTTTTCTAAATTTTGAAAAATCCTCGGGAAGTGCGACTTTTTTACCCCTCCATGAAATTGATTTTAGTTTTCATTTAATTTTATGCAACGCACATTGACCTTGTGAGGACACAACGGTGGCATAGTCTGTTGTTCGCCCAAGGCGAGCCTTTTCAAAAGTTTTGAAAAGGAAAATGTTTAAATATCGGGTTTAAAATATTAAGTTATTATACGGTTTTTAGTAAATGTTTTTATAAGGGTTTTGGGCCATGTTCCATTTAATAAAACATGATTGAGATTATGCTATTATATAAAAGGTACCTTAGCCAAGTAACTTTGCCTTCATCAAGGCCTGAAAAAAGGACTAAAACTATATTTTGGTACTCAGTTAGAATTTTTAGCCTAACAGCATAATATTTTCTGTTAACCGATCAAATAAAACTGAAACATGCTAGACCACGATAATCGTCTCTAAATATCGCATGCTTCAAATATTGTTTGTGGATAAATGATTTTGAAGTTCAATTTCATGTTTCAATTCTAATTCAATGTTTGATAAAAATAATTTTGAAAAGATCCATAATTACAATGTTTGAATTGCCTTTACACTTAAGAGCTGAGGGTTCGATTATTAGGAAACCACAAGTAACCTAATACCGATTAGAAGGAAGTTCCTGAGGGTTTGTTATTATGAAGGATTTATATGGGACCTTGAGGGCTTAAAAAATTCATAGTGGGGGAAAGCTTTACCAAAATGTTAAAATAATAAGTTGGTTTTATACAGACAGTATTTTTAGCTGTAAAAATTGAATCAATTGAAACTGCACAATGAAGGAATTCAATGTGCGTATGTGGAATATTTTTCCAAATCTTTATATTATATATATTTAAACAACTTCAAGAAGTATATATTTATTTTAAGAAACTTCAAAGTTTAGTTTTTTCATTTCAACTTTTCCGAAAATAGTTTAAAATATGTAAATAAAATAAAAATCCGAGGTTTTTGTTCGTATTTTACGAAAATAACTATAGTGGCACCCATGTATTAATCTAGTCCTTATAGATTCAAGAGGATCAGAAACAATGGCACAATGTTTTTAATGCTAGAATAATGCCCATTTATGACAAAGAGTAATGCTGAGTTTTATATTTTTATATATAGCATGAATAGAAAGCATCACTAACGATTTAATTTCGTAACAATTAATTTCATAAGGAGAGCAGAGCCGTAAAAACTCATTTCCCGGCTCCCTCTCAATGCCCTCGCAAATGTCCCTCCCCCTAGAGCCCTTGACAACAAAAGCCACCAATCGCATCGCCAACTCGCTGGTCCCGCGTTCCCCCCGAAAGAAAACCTCTCCGGCGTCCGGCGTCAAACCCAGAAAGCAGAGATGCAGGCAGCCAGGCAGGAAGGACGGACCAGTCCAGCCGTTGGCTACGATGTCCAGTCTCGATGGCTACGGTCCAGCGCGCGCTCGAGTCTAAATAAGTAGTTGTTCATAAGTACAATTTTCCTTGTTTTTTTATGAATTTTATTCTATTTTGCAATAATCTAACGTGTGTCTGACTTTCAGGAATCAAAGATTTTCTACGATTAGAAGATATAGGGAGTGGAATCGACCTGCAGTTTTTTTTGAGAAGATGAAAAAAAGTATCCTTTTCTGCAATGGTTTTTTGAAATATTTTGATCATAAATTTTTGGGGTTGTGCTATTTAATTCCTCTTAAAAAAACCAATGGGGTTTTTTTAGAGTTTGTTTAATGTATCCTTTGGAAAGTTTGGTGGTGGTGGTGTATCCTTTTCTTAATTCCGTATTTCTCCAACTCATAAATTGAGAAAGATACTTCTTTGTAATTAATTAACGATTACCATTACATCATTCAAGGAAAATTAGCACATCAAATTGAACATTTCTCAAATTTCACATCAAATTGAACATTCATTTTTTTATTGATGAACATTCCGGTGCAATTTAAAGTAAAATAATTAAAAAAGTAAACACCTAATTAAAAATTTCTTTCGTAATAAATTTATCATTTCAAACATTTCTTTTAAAGGAATTTTATCAAAATACTCACATTTAATTTTCTTAAACTTATAATTTTAATTCCTTTAATAAGAAGTTAAAATTATAAGTTTAGGAAAAACAAATGTGAGTATTTTGATAAAATTCCTTCAAACATTTCTTTTGAAGGAATTTTATCAAAATACTCACATTTGTTTTTCTTAAACTTATAAGTTTTACTTTTTATCAAAGAAGTTTTAATTATAAGTTTAAAACAAATGAGTATTTTTAAAAAATTCCTTTAAAAGAAATGTTTTATTTCAGTTTTCTTATGTTTCAGATTAGAAGCAAGATTCAAACTGAATAAAGTACCTAATTAGAAAGCGGAAGAAAAACAGGAAACTAAAGAGGATATATTGCTGACTGAACTTAAGTTGCTTTTAAGATTCTACACGAAATAAAGTTAAACAAAACGAGTACCTTGACCCCACCAAGGTCAAGGGAAAGAAAATAAAAAAAGAAAAGGGTCGAGGCGGGAGCATCCAGCATCCTCCCTCGGGGGGGGATTGCGATGCTCCCGAGGGAGGGGGGATTCCGTCACCTCATCTAAATAAAACGACGTTCATCGGTCGGATATCAATACCGAGTTGAGCGTCAGCAAAACGTATCCAATCGTTTGGTTCGCCACCCCAACACGTTCATTCCCGATCTTTAGATCGAGTTTAACGGTCGCTAAACGCTCGGATTGTCACCCTTTCCGTCACAACAAAACGTCCCACTCATTCAAGATTTGCCGGTCACATTTTCATCATTTTTGATCGAGTTGCTCACGCTCAGCGAACCGTCTTTAGATCCACTTTAACGTCCACAGGACAGATTGTGCTACTTGGGTCTTTGGTGGTAAACAGAGGCTGCGCCACCTTCATTAATCTATTGTAATACAGTGACAATTAACTAACAAACTAACGAATGAGCAGGATAAGGGGCCATCCATAAATTACGTGAGGTCAAAAAGGGGGGGAGGGGTTTGGAAAAATCTCACCAAGGGGGAGGGGGGGTCGATTAAAATCTCACGTCAACTTTTTAAGTTAGAAATTATACGATTTTCTTTTTTTTAAGTATGAGAAAGGATAAGATACTGCAAATTATTTTTAAAAAGTTGTAGATAAATCTCACTTGGGGGGAGGGGGGGTCTAGCAAAATCTCACCAAGGGGGGACGGGGGGTCCAGATTTTGGAAAAAACACCTCACGTAATTTATGGATGACCCCTAATATAGTTACTTCAAATGAAGGAAAATAAAAAAAATACTTCATTTCTCGGTGACATTTCGCGGACCCCTTGGACACAGCCCGCGGACCCCTGGGGGTCCGCGGACCACCTATTGGGAACCCCTAGTTTAGGGATTCCTTTTGTACATCTTAACAAACAGCAAGCTCACGCCAGTGGGCCAGTGGAACGTGCTGGCGCGGAAGGTTACAACCCATAAGTAGTCACCTGGACGTCATTAATGATGTCCTTTTTAAGTCAGAAAATGCCCAAATTAACGTCATTTATGACGTCGGATGTCCAATTTGAAGACGTCATTTTCGACGTCATAAATGACTTGAATTTGACGTTTTACATGACGTCAATTTGACGTCTTATATGCGTAATTGGCCAAATTAATGACGTCTAAAAAATGACGTAATGAATGAAAACCCTTTTGCTCAGCAAAAGAAGCAAAACCACGGCTAAACTTGATCGCGACCGTAGGTTATACGGCTTATCCACTTTCCAAAAGATCAAAAGAGCCGACGCACGGCCGACGGCGCCGGAAGTTTCCAGTTTTTACCGCTTGAGGGGGTACCGCGCGTAATGGCTCGTTAGGGTTGGTTGGTTGGTTTGCTTCGGCTCTTCAAAATACGCAGTACACAGAAAAATCCTAACACAGGTTCCAAAACGATATTTTCAAATTCTGGAAGGATTGGAGGGCGTATTATTTTTTTTATAATATATAATTATATTATATATATTTTTTGTCGTATAATTTTTGTTTTTACGTTCTAAGAACACTTTTAGTCATTTACCTAAGTCATAAAAATACAAATTTATGATTTTTCATGATTGTGATTCATTATCGTGATCATGAAATTTATGATTTGTTTTATTCTTCACCATACTACCAACCCTGTGAACTAGCCACGAAAAATAATCAACCCGGTTGATGACCAAGTTGCTCGTCTGTGACTCCTTTTAAGCATATTTATCTTTGAATCGTATGAAATCAACCAACCAATAATTATTTTCCAGTGGAATGCCATGAATGACAGATAGATGGCGCTAACATCGTACATCCCAGTTTCTTGAACCTACCTTTTCGCGTAATTGCGCAAGCCGTATATAAACACAGTTAATCCAGTCTAGCCGTGGCAAAACCAAACCAACCAATGCACAGTGGTGTCGCCACATTACTCTCTCCTCCCTTTTAGCAGCACAGCATCCACTTTAAAACCCCTGAAAATAACAAATACAATACAGATGATTGCATGATGGAGGGATCTTAGCATAATTTTTGCCCCATTCACTTAAATAAACGAAGTGTATATTTGGACGGCCAAAACGGCCAGTGGCGCATGCGCTGTAGGTCTCGTGATGACGTAGCGGTCTCGGCGCTTAGTGATGGAACCAATGGTACGCACGTGGAGGGCCATAGAGTAGATAATAGGTAATATTTTTTAAGTAAAAAATGAGTGGTTTAGTTATGTTATATATATATTTATGAAGTTTAATACTAAAGTTAAAAATTAATCTGGACTAGAATAATATTATCTAGATTACATACAAAAATTTAATGTTAAAGTTACAAAAATCTGGACTACTTAAGTTTAAACCTGAGTTACAAGATTGTCAACATTGGGATCTCTATTCCACTTATAAACAGGCGCCAATTTATTAATTTTCATCTGGAAAAGAACTGTTCACATTTTATATGTGCTTCCAAATGCGCAGATAATTTTTCTTGCAAATGCTCTAAGGTGGGCAGGGCCCGATTTAGAAAATTTGTAACACTAGGCCCAACATCCAGGAAGGGGCCCCCACATTACGCGATACCTATGTGTTATCACAACCACGTGAAAGGAGTTGGTAAATTTGGATTGTATTAATACAAGTAAAAATATAAAAGTTTACGTTATTAAATGTATGTAGTAATATAATCACATGTTAGCATTACATTAGGCTTTATTTGGTCAAAAAGTAATGAAAAAACATTCTAGGAAGTATAAAAAGTTATTTCTACTATAAATTTTAATTTACTCTCCAAAATTAGGGGGCCCCCAAATTGTGGGGCCCCTAGGCCCGGGCCTAGTAGGCCTAATGGTAAATCAGGCCCTGAAGGTGGGGGAATTTTTCTTCAGCTATATGTGCTGTACGTCTTACTTACTTACGCACTTAGCTTTACGTCTTCAAATTTTGATTTTAAATGCCAGTCTTCCTGAAGCTTGATCAACTCCATTTGCAGGTGTATCGGCGGAGCTTCCTCGACGTTACTTTTCATTTTTCAAGGGAGATGAAAAAAGGTTGAACAAGCTATCCACGTTTTTAAAATCGGAAAATCAACCGTCGGCGATCGTCCATCGTGAAGTAACAACCCTCCCACGCTTATAGACGCCTCCCTTCCATCGTTTTTCACAAATGAATATGATTTTTTGAGAATTAAGAGGTTTTATCTCTTTGAAGTCAGTCATTAAGTCCTCCGGGGTCGATAGTTGTACAGCACGTTTTAACTGCTAAAATTAAATTCTTTTCGGGGAAAACTTCTGTATTCCCTCTTTCGCTTTTGTTAACGAAAACAGAGTGATTTTTAGTACAATTTTTAAAATGTTCCGCGAGCCGGACCAAATGACAAGACGGGCCGGAGGTTGCCCATCGTTGTTTTAAAGCATTGATTTTCCCATAGACACTTCGCGGACCGCCTCCTATAGCTTAACCCTCCACCTCTGTCACTCTCCCACTGAAGCTGTCACTTAAAGTGGAGAGGAAAAGCTTTCATTATAACGAAAAATAAACAATCAGAGTTTATAAAGAGAGGGAAAGTTTCATTCCAAAAAAGTTTTTTCGATACACCCTAACCCAACCTCGGAATGGGACGATTCGGCGCTGGCCGTTTGGGCGCGGGCCGTTTCATGGATTCAACATGGGTTCGGCGCGAAATAATTTTTTTCTTCCAACTCTTAGAAGGATTATGAGTCTTTCATTTTATTTTTGGCGCCGAATCGGCCCGCTCCCAAACGGCCGCGCCGAATAGTTGTAGACCACCCTAACCTACACTGCTGCTCGATACCTTTGCTGGTGGAGAAATGGACGTATGTGGAATCGCAACTTATTAACGTCAAGATCATAGGACTTTAGATACGTTCCACCATAGGAACAACAGCTACATCAAGGTGCCCACTAAAGATGCAATTTGGAGTACTTTTTAAAAATTAATTAAAAATACTTTACCCAATCTAATAAAAATTTTTATGGTAAAATTGAAAGATCCAATTAACCTAAAAAGAGGATGATAACCGTTTTCAAGCAAATAGGTTGGTATTTATTGAGAATTTAGGCAAACATTTTCCTTAGAGTCCACCATACACACATTTATCTTATTTCACTTTTCAAATTTATTTCAGAAATGTGTTAAAACCCCTTCTTTGAATTTGTTTTTTAACAACAATTCAATTCGAAAAAAAAAGAAATAATTTTATAAACGTGAAAACCTATTGAAATTGTGTTTGAATTGTGGCACAAAATAATTCCCTTGAAACTATGCAAATAAGACCCAGTCAATATTTTTGCAGTGCTGGGATATAAATTTTATTTTTCCTTTTTTAAAATAGCAAAATGTAATTTTTACTGTCTCTGGCACTCGGTCTCCCTATAAAAAGTTTAATTGGCACTTAATTGGGTAGCTAAAGATTGGACCACACTGGTAAAAATAATGGAACTATTCCTACAAAACAATAAATATGTTTGAAATTTGTTTTTTATACTGTTTTAATAAACACAGCATTAACATGTTAGTTCATTTCATCATGTATTCAATAGGGTGTTTAAAACAACAATCCTGGTACTTATGTACTGGCATTTTGAGGCAAAGCAAGGAGTATGACTGCCTAAGGGAAGGATCCTAACGAAGGGTCCAAAATTCAGCTGATGTTAGAAAAGAAACCAAGGTTACTAATCTTTGGCATTCAAAATAGCTAAGCAATTTTTTTACTGTGAAACAATATTTAAAAAAGTTGTGTTTTTATAAATACTGGAAACCACTCTTATGTGAAATGAAGAATTTTATTCCAAATTCATACTTATATAAACTTTTTCTGTCAAGTATACAAAGTGTCTGCTTTCAGTCAAAGTAAAGGCAAAGAGAAATGCTACAGTTCATTATTTATAATAATGCGCTTCTGATTTTTTTAAACTTTTTCATCTCAAAATAAATTAAGATATTTCAAACAACAAAGGTTACACAGTGTTAGTTCATTCATAAACATGCTTGTAATAATAATAATACACGACAGGGAATCATTCTCAAGGCAAAAGCCAGGATTTGTTTTAGATGGTTCTTCACTTTCCAGTAATAATCATCACAGCATTATTATAGTAATAACAATTACAAAGTAATAGTATGTTGTTAATGACATGACAAGCAGGCAGTCTAAATCAGACTTCTTAAAAGGATGATGAGCTCTTCTACATGGGTTAGGCAGAGACTGTTGATTCAGATGGAGAAGCTTCCACTGGGGGAGCCGACTCGCATTTTACAGCAGGCGGCTACAAAAGAAATTAATTGAAACTCATAATGAAATTAAATGAAAATTCAATACGTTAATACACCTAGTAGTATGTAATATAGTGAGCTTTATATCTCTCAAGATTAGAGAAATTTAAAAACCAGGGACCAATCCAGGATTTCAAACTCAACCCCCATTTTTGTGAAAAACTTGCACTGCATTTAAATTTTTGTGAAAAATTTACACTGCATTTTAATTTTTGTAAAAAATTTACACTGCATTTACTTTTTTACAGCTTTTAATTTATGTGAAATTTTCAAAACTATTTTTAATGGGGGATCTATAAAATTAATTGAATCGTCAGTTGGAAGAAGGGAATAAGTCCAAAAACCAAGTTTTGAGAAAATCGGAAAAAAAAAACTATAAATAATGGAATTTTCATTCTATAACTACCAAATTTTTACTGGAAGTTCAGAACCCTATTTAGAAAACAGAGCAATCATCAAAACAAATGTAAGTATATTCAAAAATATTTTAGTCAAAATAAGTTGATGGACTTATTCCCTTCTTCCACCTTATGAAATTTTTCTGATGAAAAACCTTAAAAAAACCCTTAAATTTACATTTAAATTATATTTCTCCTTAGGTTACACCACAAAAGGGTGAAATAAAAAGAATGCGACAAATATATTTCAAAATTATAGTGACACTGAGTTATTAAAGCAGTATCAATGGAGTGAGTGAATATAAATGGAGTCAAATATTCCCTGCATAAAAAATGTTTGAAAAACATTGAAATTAAGAGAAAATTTTATATTTACTTAGTTTACAGCACAAAGAATATCAAAAGAAAGACAAATTAACTTTAATTCCAAATTAACTTAAAAAATACAATGAATGGACATCGATTTCACAACTTCAAAGGGCGATATCTCCCTATAGGGGTTATAGAGCACGGGCCCGTGTCAAAAATTGATGGGTCATTTGAACTATAGCGTCTGGATCGTAACAGGGCTTCCTATGAGAGCCGAAAAATTGGTTTATGCGCATGCTCGAGTTGGCGGCAGAGATTTGGCGAGAATTTGGCTTCTTTGGAGGTACTGAGTTTAAAAAATGTAATTTCAACCAAAGTGGTGTGCTGCCATGGCACAGTGGGTTGGATGAACGGTTGCTGTACCAGTGGTCGTAGGTTCGAATCTTAGTGGCCGCTAATTTTGTTTTACCAAATTTATACTTGATTTAAAGAATTTAGATTTTATTTAATTAATTATTTTCATTAGATTTATAGATTTTGAGAAAAGTTTTGTAGTTATGATGTGAATATTTTTAATTTTTAAATTTGATAACATTATTTAATTTAATTAAAGAATTTAGTATTAATAAATTAAATGTAAAATTTGTTAGAATTTTTTTATTATATTTATAAAAATTTTGAGAGTTTTGTGTAGTTATGATGTTAGTAAATAAATTTTGATGTCCTGATGTTCATAATTTTAAATATCTTAATATATTAGGGATTGTTTTACTATAAGTTCCTGTGATTTTTCATTTAAATCCTATGTAAAACACGAAGTATCTAGAAATGGACTCTTGAACTTTGAAAACCTACGACCCAACCAAAAATATACGGCAATTTGAAACTGGGATAAGAGCTTCGCCAAGTAGCGATTCCTTCTCCAAATATTTGTTGTAAAATTGCTACTCAGGGCATGCGCACAGACTTTTTTTTCAACTCTCATAGCTTACCTTGTCGCGTTCTAGAATGCAGTCATTTGAACCACCAGAAGACCTATATAGAATGATATAAGGGCATACAATTATAAGATTCAGCACTATGCCGTCACTTGTAAGCAGTCCAACTGAGTGGAGTTGAGAATTCAAAAGCACAGGTAGAGTGAGTATATTTTGGTCATGTGATCATGTACGGCATTCTTACCATCAATAGATCCACGAAAAATAATGAGAAAACGCGCAGCAGGGATGCAGAATATGTCCGATCCGGCGATCTAGGATCGGGGGAAATTTTGTGGAAAAGTATACTATTGAATTGAATTTTAGTACAGTAATAAAAATTTACATGGCGATTCGTCACTGTACTTTTTAACAGATTTCTGATACCGACAATAATTCAGAATTTTTGAAGGTCTTTATCATTTTTTAAATTTTGGGGAAATTTTTGTATGGATTGGGGGAAATCTTGAAAGTAAACACATTTTCTGCATCCCTGACGCGCAGTGCCGTACAAAAGTAGTGGTCCACAAAGTCGGAAATTTTTTTCGATTTTCTGGAGATTTTAAGAGTAAATTTGGTCATTTGATCATGTACGGCATCGGTACCATACAGTTTCAATGCCTCTTCTAATCCATAATTCCGCAACGCCGTACAAAAAATCACGCGACAAGGGGGAAAAATCGAGGGTTGCAACCCCCTCCTTTTCTAGTAAACTCGTTCACTAGACTTTAAAATTTACTAGATCTTTTTACTTTACCAGATTTACTAGAAAAGACGGGGTTTCAAATCTCGATTTTTCCCCCTTTTTGCGTGATTTTTTGCACGGCGTTGGGGAATTATGGATTAGAAGAGGCATTGAAACTGTATGGTACCGATGCCGTACATGATCAAATGACCAAATTTACCCTTATAATCGCCAGAAAATAAAAAAAAATTCCAACTTTGTGGACCACTACTTTTGTACGGCACTGCGCGTTTTCTCATTATTTTTCATGGATCTATTGATGGTAAGAATGCCGGTCATGATCACATGACCAAAAAATACTCACTCTACCTGTGCTTTTGAATTCTCAACTCCACTCAGTTGGACTGCTTACAAGTGACGGCATAGTGCTGAATCATATTATTAGTTATGCCCTTATATCATTCTATATAGGTCTTCTGGTGGTTCAAATGACCCATCAATTGACACGGGCCCATGGTCTATTAGTTATTTTTCCCCTCTTTTCACCCATGTGTAGAACAAAGCTTGGAGATCGTTTTGAGCGCAAAAAAGTCAATTTGTCATTTTTTGGACTTATTCCCTTCTTCAAACTGACGATTCAACTAAAGCAGCATCAAATTGATTTTTGAGCAATCTTATTTTTTTATTTGGTATTTCTTTGGTCCTCAATAGAATTTGATTTCTCCGAGAATGCATCTTCAATATCATCACTACATGCATTTATTTCTACACTCATTTGTAATATTCCTCCGAGATATCAGCTGCAATATAATCGCTGATTTTACTGACTTCTTTACTCCTATGAAAGGACTAGGCAATTCGAAATTGGTTGCCATAGTTATTAGTTCCGCAGTTTCATTGGGTGATTATTTTCATTTTGCGCTTTCGTTTCCTGGCGTCTTAAAACTTTCCGTTTCATTATTGTCGGTTTCTTTTCATTTAAAGAACCGATCTAAAGATTTCATATCCAAGCTATCATTCGGATTAACTTTCTTAACATAATATTCTTTATTTCGTGAACTGCCTTGCGCACCGGTTTTCGGTCTTCCCTTCTTCATCGTGCTCGCTCAAAAATTTGATATCAATTGAAAATTAAACACGTGATAAGTTGGTTTTTGTTCAATGCATCGAATCGGGATTTTAAAATCCAAAACAAACTAACACACTCCCAGTGGTAGAGCAATGGGCGTTATTGCCTAAGCTCTTTTTCCCTCTACCCCAAAGAAAAGGGAGACGCCACCTTCAAGTTACAACACACTCCAAACGGAATTCGAGCAGTTAACAGTCATCTTCAGTCAGTTAACTTTTTTACTCAAGCCTTGCCGCTCAGTGCTGCATAAACGTAACAGAAAGGGCATTCTTACCAGCGCATAAGAACCAATCAGAATTCGAGTTGCGTTTTTAGCTAGTTCCCGCGTCACATCATTAAACGTAATTTGCTGAGAAACGCAACTCGACAATCTATTTTTAAGCGAATGAATATACATAAACAAAACAGATTTTTTGCAATATTATTGCGAAGATGCCGATTTTTTAGAAGAATTTTTGTGAAGGTGCCAATTATATAAAGGTACCAAAATTGACCTGTATTGGTCCCTGATGAAGTAAGTAGTTTTCAAGGAATTATATCTTTCCTGAGTATAAGGAGGGAGGAACCAGTCACCTGTTCTGAAGAGGCCTTTTGGGTAGTTGCAGGGTAGGCATTGGGTGCTTCGCTGTTGCTCGTCGGATGTGAGTCCGAGGGCTCTCCAGACCCGCTGGACAGCGGCACAGAGGAGGGGCTGTGGGACTCCCCACCCTTGTTGGAGTGTCCGCCTCGGCCACCTCCGCGGTGGCGCATGCGGCGGTTCATGCGAGGGCGGTAAGGGGGACGGTAGCCCCCGTGGCCGCGCTCACGTTGAGGGTGGTCCTCGTCATCACCTTCAGTATCCTAAGAAGAGAGTTGAGCACGTAAAAAACAATTCACACTCTGGAGACTGTGAAATTCGGGGGGGGGGGTTCTGAAGAGGAGTGGATTCAGGAGTAAAGTTTTTGGGAGTTTTGAGGGCCTTTAGTAGGTATATTCAGGATTTAAAAAAGAATTTCTGCAGATATCAACATTGTTTATGAGAATTCTTGACACCAGGAAGACCATGGGTGACACTCTCCAAAAATTGCAAGACTGAACCTTGAACTTTTTAATCATTTTCTTCCTTTTATTTCAAATTGTAGTAGAACTTTTTTTAATTGTTCATATATGATATTTTATAAGTCTTTAAATTTTAAGTTAAAGTGTATTTTTGTAAAAGACATATTTTTTGGCAAAATGTACTAAATTCAGTAATAATCTCTTCCAATAGGGCGACCGATTTTACATTCCATATTGAACCGGACGGGATTCCATTCACAGAAATTTTTAGGAAGACAGAATTCCGTCCTCAGGACTGAAGAGTGGAGGAAGACACTAACCAAGACAGGGAGCCCTTACCTTATTATTGTTCTCCCCTTCTACCCCACTCTGGCTTCCCTCAGTGTCACTTCTTGTTCGCCTGGGCTTGCGGCGGAAAAATCGGCGAGTGAACCTGCGAGGGCCTCGACGATTGCTGCCTCCTCCTCGTTGCATCCGCTCGTCATCCCTTCGATCCCCACCTCCTTCCTAAGAAAAAGAGACGCATGAAATCTCTCATTTTTGGAAACTTCCAGAAATATTACTGGATTGGCATGAATCTATTGGCTACATTTTACACAAAAGTATATCAAAAATTTAAACACAGCTAATCGAGATATTGAAAGCTTTACTATTTTAATATTTTTGGTAATTAATCATATAACTTGGTGCTTGTATCTGGCTTTATCCTCAAGAACTTAACTATTTTTATTAAAATAATGATAATTTACAAGCAGCACACATATAACTGGGCAATTCCACGGGTAACTGACTGACATTTTTTAGGAAAAACGCTTAGTATTTTGTTATTTTCTTCCCAAAAATAAATGATAAAAAAATACTTTCCTCCCAGTTTATTGCTTTCTTGTTAGCTTAATCTAATGGCACAATTGAATTTTCAAAATATGTTTTTATTGATTTTTAAAAAATTTTAATCAACAAGGTAACTGACTGACATAAATGTTTCACAAATGTCAGTCAGTTACCATAGCGTTTAAAATTTTTAAAAAATCAATAAAAACATATTTTGAAAATTTAATTGTGCAATTAGATTAAGCTAACAAGAAAGCAATAAACTGGGTGGAAAGTATTTTTTTATCATTTATTTTTGGGAAGAAAATAACAAAATACTAAGCGTTTTTCTTAAAAAATGTCAGTCAGTTACCCGTGGAATTGCCCAACTGCTGTATGCCAAAGTTTGCTACCTTAACTTTCCACAGACCAAAAGATTAATCTAAATTTGATTTTATAATTGATAGTTTTTTTGAATTTTTTCTGTGCATGAAATGAAATAGAGAGAATATCGAAGAGTTAAATAAAAAAGGGGATCACTCATAATTTGTTTCGGTGTAATCCTCTTATTTTTTCATCAAGTTTTACGAAGTAAGTTAGCATTCTATATCACTGAAGATTTTCCTTAAACTTTTAAAAAATATAACTTCTTATGGAGAGACAATTCAACATTTACAAAAAGGAATAATTTTTAAAATCTTTCAAAAAATCAGATCTTTCAATTAAATTTTTCCTTAAAAAATCAATGCATTGTAAATGAGATCAACTCCAAAGGATGTAACTCATTTCCTACCTCATTTCCCATGTCATCTTGTTCGTAATGCCTGTTGCCTCCTCCCCTGGGTGGGGCACCTCGGTAGTACTGCCTGTAGAATGGCCTTCGCATCTGACGGCGCATCGGCCTTTGATCCCGCATCGGCCTTTGATCCTCCCGAGGCTCGTCACCCTCTCCACCTTCCTGGTCTTCACCACCACCCTCTGATCGCTGCTACAAAGACAAAAACCAGAGAATTAGTCGAGTCAAAACGGTCGTTTTAACTACAGAAAACGCAACGGCAGCAAAAAATTTCTTTTAGAATGACTAGCTAATTGTGCTAAGAACTGATGGTAGTCCTTCATTAAAGATATTATTGACTGCATTTTCTTGTTGGCAAGATCAAAGTTCAATCAGCCAAAGAACCACTAGATGTACAAGAGAGTATCGAGATTTGAACCTGAGAACTTTATAACTTATTGATGAGTATAAGCACCTTCTGAGGCACATAAAATAGAATTTTTGTGTCAGAATTTCATTAAAACCCGGGATGAATGCTGTTGAAAAACGGATTTCCTGAACTACCCTGAAAGTGTCAGCCTAGAAGTTTTGGGGATTCCTGGAAGCTCAAGATTTCCTCTTCTTCTCATGGTACATGACATTGCTGCAAAAATTTCCTTTCGAATGTCACTTCAGGGTTCCCACTCAATTTCAGAAATAAAATTCCCTGACCTTTCCAGGTCAATTTTTAAGATTTTTCAGTAAAAAAACTAGTAATTCACGGCATTTTTCAGATACTTCTTGCATTTTAGAACATCTAATTTTCAATAAATTGACTATTTTTTCACTTAGTAGAGCCGAAATTAACACACAATCATTAACATTTTTCATTTTCCAGGTACTTTTTAACCCATTAAGGACGACTTTAAAATAATGAAAATAAGTAACTTTTTATTTCATATTTTGTTCCATTGAATATAGTAAGAAATATCCATTTTCAGATTTTTCAAAAAATAATTTTTATGATTTTTCAACTGGCAACTTTTCTTGCCAACCGTCCTTAGTGGGGTCCCAACTCTGACAAATGAAAAGTCGAAAAATCTAATTAGAATGTTTACGATTTTGGTAATAAAATGTTTTCATACATAATTTAAAGAAATAATACATAAATAAAAGTGAATGGGGACTATACTGTTGATAGGGGGTCCAAGAAAGGGTATTTCACCCCTCCTGAATAGGGCCTGTCCAGTCCGAAATATTGATATTCACCTAATTTCAGGCTTTATGAAAAGCCGAACTAGTACTTTTTAAGTCGGAACGGTCGGAACCCTTTGATTTCAGTACTTCAGATAACTTTCAGGTTAAAATAGTTGTATTTATAACTCCCAGTCTGGGGACATGGGGACTTTTTTACCTGCCAGAGTCTTATATATTCTCAACTTTCGTTTTTTTACATACCTTTGGTTAATTTTTTTGCCTTCAAAAGCTTTTTCTCTTATTGGAATTCTACGTTCATGTTAGTCATTCTCTATCAAAGAGAATCTATCTATCAATATTCATCTTTATGGCTCCAGATTTCGCATATTCCCCACAGAATATGTTGAAGAATACTCATCAGCTCGATAAAAACTATAGGTATTGGCCCATTCAAAATGGGCTAAATAACTCCAGTGATATTTTATTTTATTTTTTGACTTCTGTAAGTTTCCAGAAAACCCTTTCTAGGGAAATAAATGTATCCAGGAATGATTTAGTATGAGATAGAACCAATAAATGTGTTAGGAATCGGTAAAAATCTAAAATCTGCAAAAAAAAACCCACTAAAATTATGATCCAAGGGAAACATTTCATCATGCTAAAGTATCAATAAGATATATTTATGAGAAGAACTCAAAAAAAGCATTAAAAATAATTAATTTGTAAAAGCTACTTATAAGTAACTCTTAACACTAGAAGCTCCGGCTAGTGCCTCATACCTAGAACCCTCAAATACAGTCATTTTGACCGCTAGGCTTTTTTCACCGAAAATAACCTTCAAAGCCAGAAATTTGCATGTGATAGTTATAGACATCGTAAAGAACATTGGTTACATGATAATGAAAAACATTTTTTTATATTTAAATACCGATTTTGTTCAAAATTACGGAAAATCCACTATTTTACACCATTTTAATATACCTATAAAAGCCTTAGAAAAGGCAAAGAACGTTTACTACACGCATACTTTTAATATTTTTTGCATGCATCAGAAGGTTGGTACTGTCCATGCTTTGCATTTTGACCCTTTGGGACGACTTTATGACGTCACTAACTCATGTTATATAAGAAAAAATAAAGGACTTTATATCCCCTATTTCTTTCTCAATTCGAATGCCAATTGATGTTTACCATTCATTTTACTAATTTTAATTTCATGTCCAACCTAAATACCCAGTATAACTATGCTTAGGTACAAAAAATTCTCACCTCATTGTCCAGATCCGGCATTTGCTGTGCGTATCCTAGTCGTTTTATTTTCGGCATAACCGCGTATAAAATACTCATTTTGAGTCGAACCTTTTTCTGAGCACACTCATATGCTCTTCTAAAAACATTTCTAATAACACTGTTTCAAGTTTCAAATGCGTTCCAATGAAAATCAACCATCTGTTTATTATAAAATGATGTATCCTGACAAATATTTGACATGTATCTTTATTTTCACTCATAAAAAGCTTTTGAAACATAATAAATCGATTAGGCCTTGAATATTTTCATCTTCAAATGAAGGAAATAATAAATCTTTCGTTCACAAAATGATAAACCAGGCGTGGGAATTATAAAAAGCTCTCCTAAGGGATGTGCAACAAAATAATGATGTATTTTATGATTTTCTGGAGTCAAAACCATACAATTTTTTTTAATTTTGTGGAGGAACCCTCTTAGGTACCACGTAGAATCGAAAGATAACAAAATTTAAGCGATAGAGTTGAAACAAGAACGTAAAATACTCAGCGGTCAAAATGACTGTTTTTGAGGGTTCTAGGTAGTTCTTTAATTATCTCCGGAACCCATTTTGCAAACTAAACCAAATTTGGACTGCAATAATAGCAGCAAAAGTTAGGAAAAGTCACAAAAGTAGAAGTGCGTAACCCAAATATTTTAGAAGAGAACGCGTTTTAAAATTGCAAAACGGTCAAAATGACCGCCCCGGAGCTTCTAGTGTTAAAAGTTTTGACCACACATCGGACGATTGGCAAGAAAAGTTGCCAGTAGAAGAAAACCCTTGCTATTGGCAATTTAAATACCCTCATTCCAACTATAATTGGTAATAATATTATGAATGGGATCTTGTGAATATGCTGCAATAGAAACAAGTCACAAAAATAACCAAAACATTAGATTATTTTGGCGTTTTCCAAATGATCTCCCAGCTATCTCCAAAATGTAGTGAAAAGATCTCATTCTAACAGCGATTTTACCACCAAAACGGCATGGAAGGTATAAATTTCTATTTTTATCTGAATAAATACATTCTTTAGAAGCTGTTATCATGCATTTAAACTTTAAATGTCCTCTATTAGAGTCAGTGAAAAATGAGATGTCCCTTGGCAACTTTTCTTACCAATCGTCCCTAATGGGTTAAGATTTTCCAGGTTTATGACCAAAATTAGCAATTTTCCCTGACTATTCCCTGACTTTTTAGGTGAAATTTGAATTCCCTGACTTTTCCAGGTTTTCCCTGACCCGTGGGAACCCTGTCACTTTAGTTCAAACGTTCATTTTCCTCAGTCTAAGAAAGTCAATTTTTTCTTTAAAGTGGGATTTAATGACAGGTTTAAGTTCCTGAAATTCCAGAACAGCAGATGAGGACTACAAATTAAACATTTGGCATACTTTTTTAGATGGTCATTGCCATATTTAGACAATTCCTTGTCATCATCCGGCATGAATGCGGAATCTATCACCTCAAAACAAGTTACCAAAATTTTTGAAGAATTCTTTTCCTTGCTCCCAAGGGTTCAAAAGAAAGTTTCTTTTGTTGGATAGCTTTAAATCCTGGCCCTTAAAGCTCCATTATCAGGGTTCATACACATTTTCAGAAATCAAATTCAAGGAGTATTCCAGGAGTGTTTTTAAAAAATTCAAGGAGTGCCTTTTTACATAACTTAAGAAAGACAAATTGTTTTACACAGCTTCAAACACACACTATGCCAATTACATTCCCAAATCAGGTTTTAAAACCACTTTAAAAGTCAAAATGTAACTAAAATAAAATAAAAATAAAGGAAATTAGTTAATGGAATAGTTATTTAAGTAATAATTAAATTGCAAAAACGATATTGTCAAAAACTTTAAATTAAATAAAAAAGTAAGAACTTAGTATTTTTGAAGGTTTTTTTAGAAACTGAAATCAATCAGATACCTAATACCTGTTATAATTAGTGATGGGCAGGTATCGATACCAAATACTTAAGTACTCGATACCTATAGGTATCGAGTGTATTCGATACCCACTAAAGTATCGATACTTTATTGACATATTTCGTTTTAAATTTTTCAATGAAGTAATCTTTATAATACCTACTGTAGATCAAACGCAGCCTGTTTCCGTTTTCATTTTGCAACGCTCAAACCCAAGTCGTTATCATCCGCGAGAGAAATTTGACGCGGCTAGGTTTTTCCCCCGCCAAATCCTTCGCCTCTATCCACCTCCAGGCCCGTAGCTACGGGGCTTTTTGATGGATCGCTTTCAATTTTTTGAATATTAGTCTGATTATGGATAGGCCCTAAAAAAATTGTGCCTTCAGGTTCATTTCCCGACATTGAAAAAAAAGTACTCGATACCTAAAAGTACTCGATACCTAAAAGTACTCGATACCTATAAGTATTCGATACCTATAAGTATTCGATACCAAAGTATTCGATACCTAAAATTATCGATTTTGCCCATCACTAGTTATAATCTAACAAGATTTAAAAAAAGCAACATTGTACAGTCAAGTCCGCTTAATGTGATCACAATTGTCCGAGACTAAACTGATAACATTATCCGATCGATAACAATAAGCGAACTCGTATCAAAAAACAGCAAACAGTATTACTAGATTGTTTGCTTTAAAATCAAAATCATGTAATCGTAATAAATGTATTTAGAACTCTATTTTTAAACTAGGAAAAATTTTAAGGGGAAAGTTAATAAAATTAAAATAATCGCTTACTGTGTATTTTTATAGAAAGGTCTCTCTTTTTTCCGCTCCATTATATCCTTCCACTCCAATAAACCACTTATTTATTACATAATCGAAATTTCAATAAACAAGGGAATATCAAAATCTCTTATCAGAAACATCTGCAAAGCGGGAATCTTCGTGTTTCTTTAACCAATCACAAGTATGGATTCGGACCCCCATAACCATTTTCTTTCAATATAATATCTGGAATGTTTTATTTTTCTTACCCATACTGAATTTCAGAAAAAAGAAGCGCCAGATGTTCTCATGGAGAAGATTTTTACTTGTAAAAATTGACCTTCAAAATGAAACTCGAACCCAAAAGCGGTCGTTTTAAAGGGGATATGGACAAATTTTGATAATATTAAGCGGATTGATGATTCATAGTTGGTCACATTAAACGATGTATTTTACATTAAATTAAATAGGAATAATCGGGATCTGTCGATTCCGATAACATTATCCGATTGATAACATTAACCGTGATCACATTAAGCAGATTCGACTGTATTATCATCTTATTGAGTTGATATAAAGCGACCTTTAGTAAAAATTTACAACTTAGAAAATCATCTTAAGTTGAAAATACTGACTAAAATAGAGAAAAAAATAATCTTATTAGACTTATCAGGCTGCTCTAACCAAAGTAAAGTTGTTGTCGCGGGAAGAACGGAACACTCCCACAAAAAAATGAAACTTTCGCGAAAAATCGCGATTTTTCCCGACTTTTTAACGGACTAAAAGGAAATGGCTAGTCGCCACAGTGGCGACTGCATCTAGAAATTTTGATCGCCAAAACTTTTTGTTGGTCGCGTACTGGCGACCGTTAATCTCGACCTCTAATAACAACCTGGCTCAAAAGTCAACTTCAAGGTTGGCTACTTACTCTAGGGGTTCTGGGTATGAAGTGTCTTCTGGGCATCCACCTTCCCCGCATGCTCTTTCGGTCGGCTGCATACGGGCTGCCCTGGACAGGGGCTCCGTTGGGTCCCGTCACGTTGGCTGCCTCGTTGCCCTTCTCCCCAACCACCACGTCAAACTCCACCACTTCCCCATCGCCTACACTGCGCACCGTTTTCTTTGGGTTGTTTTTCTTGATTGCTGTCTGAAAGGGAAAGGAAGGTTTTACAAGGCCTTTTTTCTTTTAAAAATTATCTTGAGAATCTTACACTTCATGACATTGATGAGTTCTTTATGTTATTGCATAAAAGCAAGCAGCTAAGACTGTAATAGAAAAAAACAGCCCGATTGGACTTCCTACATTATTTTTTTGAAATAGTTTTAAAAACCATACATGTGATTACACAGACAAAAAATTGGCGGAAAATATTTTTAAAAAATTCGATAGCACCTAAATTTTTCTTCATTTTAAGTAGAGGGGGTCCATCGGCTTCTACTTCCCAAGATCTAGGTTGGTTTATAGCCCTCCCTAGATATAAGATTCGATATACTAGATTCATATTTTTTAGCTTAAATCTTAACTAATTTTCAAATTACTTTATTTTTAATTTTTTTTCTTAAAATTTAGTAATAGGCAGGGATGTCAACCTGAGACAACGCTTATCCGTAATCGCCCCGCCCGCAAAAAAAAAAATCCGGCGTGAAGCGTGGCTTGCCGACCGACGCCACGCCTTCTGCACGTAGGAAAATGACCCTATCTTTTGATAAGTTTTAGAAAAGTCTTGGAAAGGCAAATACTGAGAAAAGGCCTTTTTATCTGCCATGAATCAATCATCCATGCAGATTAGAATATTCCGAATTCCGATTGATTCCCCCTTCTTATTGCCTATTTCATCAGTTACTAGCGACCAGTATTATCGTTTTTATCGTATTAATACGATAAAAACGATAATACCTATAATCCTTTTAATAATAATTATTATTAAAAGGATTGCAGCTAAAAACAGAGAATTGAGAAGAAAAATTTAATACATTGTCTTTAAAATATGATTAGCGTAGTTTCGGTAGTTTTTCTAGCTTTATCCGTAATTGCGGAATTCGAAGCCGAAATGCGGAATGATTCCGCAAAATCCGGAATGGTTGGCATCCCTGAATAGGCCACACTAGCGGTCAGAATTTTCAGTATAAAACGATTGGAAAATAAGAGTGAAATTTCAGTTTTGAAAATCGAATTGTCGGATTTTAATTTTGCTAAGCAAATTGGCGGATTTCCACCAATTGGCGGAAGAATCACATGTATGTAAAAACTTAATTACATGTAGTTAAATTACTGAAAACAAAACGTTGTAGCAGTCTATTACATTTTATCATTTGATAATTTTTATTCTAATGAAAACTTTAATTTAATTATCATTAAATAAATATAAATCCTTTTATAAAAATTCTGCCAAGGTTTAAACCGACAATGAGCTTTTAGTAATAGTAGAGCCCCGATTATCCGTGAGCGGGTTATCAACGTTTCGGATTATCCGCGAGACAGTGCGAGACGTTTTAAAGCAAAAAGACAATTTTTGGCCTTTGCATCGTGTCGGAGAGTGCTTCTGGGATGAAAAAAAGAAAAACAATGAAGAAATCAACCTATAATAAACTTGATTCGGCATTAACGGATACTTTACCCTTGCCACCCAATTCCGCGGATAATCTGAGCTCTACTGTATTAAATAAAATTTAATTGGCTTGGCATCAGAATGTAAAAGATTTTTTAAAGAATTATGCCCATGAGAGAATTAGAGAGTTTAATATTCAAGTTTCAAAGTTCATAATTTGGTTAGTGATATCCATCAAAACTTGCCTCAGTCGTGTGAACGCATTTACGAGCTATCTGCAATAGTCACTTCATTCATGAGTTTACAATATAATGGGGTTTGAAAATATAAAAAACCTGTGCATAAATGTTTTATCAATCATACTACATACCTGGTGAACAAATATATCTTCTTTTGTATCACTCCTAAAATTAAAAGCAAAATGTTAGGAAAAATAAAAAAAGGAAGAAAGCAACCCTTTTAATTTATTTTTAATAATTTATTGACAATGATTGAAATAAGAATTCAAAACAATAACATAACCTGGAGGAAATGATCCTATACAGGTATAATACTAGCATGAACAAGTGAATATACAATGTCAATGAAAATAAATATACTATTGAATATACGATAAAATAAATACAAGTGAATGAATATACAATAAAGATAAATACTAGTGAGTATTCAATATAAACTACTTGTGATATACAAAAAAAATAATGAACTAATAATACATAGAAATTGAAGTAGGGAAAAAAGAAAATGTAAAAGAAATGAAAAAAAACCCCACTTATGAAAAAAGACATACTAAGTGGTGGCGAAACGGTACGGTGTCGGGGAGTTGGCAATTTTATACAGTCAGTATTTAAAAGAGCTGTTCAATATTAATGATTGTAAATAAGTAAATTTTAAATATTTTTAAAATGTTTTACTGGTTATACTGTTTTGAATATTGGGTGGTAAGCTGTCGTAAGACTTTGGGCCAAGATATAAAAATACTTTACGTATGATTTCTTTAGTGGGATATGGAGTTTTGTAGATTTCATTATATTTCTTCTTGCGCTAGTTAATATTTTTCTTTCACAAAAATACGGATTTTTATACATAAGTAAACATGTTTTATAAAAATAAAAGTATCGTAATGGTAGAATGTTTAAATTTTGATACATGAAAATATTTGTATGGTCTGTTGAGTTTTATATTATTTTTATAAATTTATTTTGGAGTGATTGTAAATTACTGGCATAATCACTACCCCATGCAGTCAAACCATAAGAAAAAATAGGGTGAACCCAAGCGTAATACAACTGCAGTAAGAATTTGCCATCAGTTAAATAACGGAGGTGTTTGAATCTAAAGAGCAGAAATCTTAGTTTTTTGACGACATAGGTTATACGAGTTTTCCATTTTAGATAAAAATGCCAAGGTATTTGATTGAGTTTGAGATAATTCCTGTTTTCAGATATTTACTACCAATAAAAAAGACGAGTTATTGCTGGAAACGTGTGATTTTCACGTTAGTTTCGTTTTCCTCGCAGTATCCTCCCGCGACTGCTTTCTTGGACGATTACGGGCGCCAAGTTGAAGTCGGCTTCTTGCATTGTTATAGCTATGTAGAAAAACAACTTTACAGCAGTCAGAAGGCAAAATGTCGATTGTTTAGGATCACATTCTCCGAAAATGTCAAAAATTGCAATTTTTCGCTAAAGTTCTATTTTTACGTGGCATAGTAGAAGTCAGCTTCATTTCAAATTGTACTTTTGCAATGCAGAAAGACTTAAGCGTGGGCAGAGGAGCCTAGTAGGTCTAGCAAAACCTCTTAGATTGAGTTTTCCTGATGTTATTTAGCACTTCTTCCTATTTTACTTAAGGATTTTCCAAGTTGTAATTTTTTTACTGAAAAGTCGCTTTGAAGCAACTTTATAAGATAATACTGCAGTGTATTTTTAAAAATCTTTTTAGATTACAATCTATTTTAGACATAGGGGCCAGGGGACCTGGCCTCTGGGACCCCCTGTAAAACAAAATTTGGACTATGTGTCTGAAAACTTTTTGTGGGAGAGGACCCCTAAAACCCCTTTTGTACTTTGAACTATAGCTATAATTCCATTCCTATAATTTCCAATTCCAAAATTTTCACCATTCAGTTAACAAAAGCAGGAGTAGATCCAGGTTTTATATTTTGGGGCCTATTTCATTATTTTTTGTGAAAAATTGTAGCAGTGAAAGTTAGCAGATCAGTGCATAAAAGTAAAATTCACTCACAAACCAAGAAAATCATGAAAAATTAAAATATATTGTGAATGTTTTCTTGCAAATTATCACTAAAGCTAATTTGAATTTTATGAAAGGGGTGTTTTTATGAATTTATTTTTGTGAAGGGGCAGATTTTAAGAGGGTGAATTTTTGTAAGGGGCAGCAAAATGGCCCATATTTTTTAAATGGGCTTATACTTGGTTTTTTTAGAAATTATAAAATAGTTTCAGGATTTTTTTAAGGAAAGTGTTATTAAGTATAATCTTTTGCACAAAATTAAAAGGTCAGATTTATCAAAAAATTGACATTTTAAGGTGATTAAAAATCAGAAATCTTTTAATTAAATGGTTTTAATTATTGAATTATCTCTATCTAAACTTAATCTTAAATGCTTAAGTTAAACTTATTATATGTTGCAAGAGATAGTTTATTTATTAATTTCCTTTAAAATGAAACATTATTTCAAAGAGTAACTAAAGATACACAAAAGTTATCTGTTTTTCACTGATAAAAGATGGCTTGGATTTTAATTAATTGATAAAACTAATTTGTCTTATTTGTCAGTTATAAAAACCAGTTGGTTTTTTTACTTAATTAAAAAAAACGTTGATTTCTTTAATGATAAAAACCAGTTGGTTTGTTTATAAACAGATAAAAACCAGTTCAGGGTGGCTACAGAATCTGAGGAACAAATTTCCCTGACTATAATTTTAAAATTTCCCTGATATACATCTAAAGCAGTGTTTCCCAACGTGGGGCGCACGCCCCACCGGGGGGCAATATCATTTTCTAGGGGGGCAATTTGAAAATTTTCAACCAAATTGCCCCCCATTAAAAAAAACTTTTTAAAAAGTTTATCAAAATATGATCCTCTGAGAATGTATGTCTGAAATCTGGACCAGTATGTATTAAAACCAAGTTGAAACCTTGTTTTTAGAGTTTAATTTAAAAACCTTTTCTGGGGGATGACCCAAAATATCTTTTATTTTTTAGAATGCTTATACTTGAAACTTTTTTTACATTAGGTTCATCAAAATGCAAATCTTATCTAAAAATTTCCCAACTAGGGGTACTAAACTAGTTAAAAACCTGCTTCCTAGAGTCAAATTTCCAAAAATTTGGTGGGGGAGGACCCCCATACCCCCCTTGGTAATTAGAACTTAATCACTCATAACTTGATTTAGTTCTTTAGCATGCAAATTCTACCTAAAATGTTCTGAAAAGCTTCATTAGACTTATTAAATATACATAGGAGGGGGGCTAAGAAATAATTTTGGCTCCCTCTCAAAATATATTTCTATATATGCCACTGAGACCGGGGGGCATGGAAAATTTAGAAAGGCTTTTAGATTTTCAAATTGGAATATTTTAAAAACAAAAATTATTTTTTAAATAAATTAATTTAATTTTAATTAACTAATTAAATTAATTGAAATTTACAAATCATTTATCAATTATAAACAACCCCTGAAATAAATGTCTCATTTACAACTCAATTCCAACATCACTGATAAAACAACTTATTCTGAAAAATAAATTCTAAAAAAACTTGGTTTAAACCAAAAAAACCCGTTTTTTTTTGTTTTTTTAAAAAAAAACAGGTTTTTTGCCAACCCTGATATTTTATACATTCAAACAAAAATTGGGCAACTTAAAAATACCAAATAATAGTACAGTATACTCTTGATATAACAAAGTCGAAGGGATGGATAAAAAATTTCAAAATAACGCGACTTAAAATTTAGAAAGTTACAAAATATTGTTTTAATACATAGGGCCATAAGAAGACATTTTATGGTAAAACACCCCTGTAAAATTAACCTAATTTTATTTTCACTGCAATAACATAATTTTTTATGCAAAAGCTAGACTTAAGCATTGTCGATTGTCATTTATAATTCCTTTAAAAAGTTCAACACAGCACAGTATTTAGACAACTTTTCTCAGAATGTTTTTTAATTGATTTTTCGGGACAAACAAAAACGTGCTAAATTCATTCCACATTCGCAGACTTGCAGTGAAATTTAAAAACAATGATTTATTGCAATAGAGATCAGAGAAAACTGGTAAAAACCCATAAGCCAATTAAGAAAAATCTGTTATAGAAGAGATGTCAAACAAATGTTTGACAGTAGACCATACTTTTGAGTGTGTCCTTGACCCTTTTAAAGTCCCCTTAGAGCTTTTTCATTAGATTATACTATATGAAAATTCGGTATTTGCGTATTATACCGTCTACCATTCAGCAGCCGTTAAATTCAGCAATACAGCTATAGAATAGTCAATGGGATTTTAAACGTTTTCAGATTCAGCGGCATGATCGACGGCATAATACATAAGAACCGAAAATTTTGTTCAATGTAAAAACCAGTGGGTAAATTCTGATCAGTAAAAAACAAATTTTAAGGGTGTAAAGCTTGTTATGTTATATTATTTGTTGATATATATATATAGATCAAGTCTAGTTGATGGGTACGGGTTGGCGATAGATGACGTAGTCAGAGATAGATTGCCAAGTCTAGCGATCGCGATGGGAATAACGAACGCAGTGCGCGATTCATCCAAAATAACGTAAGAATGCGCTCTTGTATCCTGCGTTGCATTGTAACCTTTCGAAATGGCCAATTAAAGAGTGATGACGCAAATGTATCGGAAAACAAATCAGCTATCATGTTGTGCGTAGGGATCTGAAAATCGTTTCATTCGATTCCGGGATTGATTCCTGAGGCTTGATTCTAGGATTCGATTCCAACCTGGAATCGATTCCATAGGGCCAGTATCGAAAAAGTAGGAAGGATAATTAGTAAATTCAAGGATAATTAGTAATTTTTATTAATTTAATTAATAACAAGAAAAATACGGATATTATAATAGATCAGTGGTGCCCAACCTTTTTTTTCACAAGGGCCAATTTGCTTATGAAAATTTATCTCGCGGGCCACATAAAAAACTTTTAAGGATTTTTCTAAACATAAAGACAAGTTACCCGCGTTTTCAATGAGAAGTTTGCATCTGTTTGGAGGACACTAGTTCTTGTAAATTCGGCTTGTAAGTCGAGATCGAGCACTTGTTTTTGTTCTTTTCAGAAAAGATAATGTTTGTTCTCAAACACACAGTTTGTTCACAGTCTCCTTACATATAAGACACAACGGTTTATTTTCTCGCTGAATGAAGAAATATGAATTTGTCCACTTTTCTTCAAAGTTTCAGCATTCCGAGTGAATCTTGAATTTTTTACGATCGGACATTTTTTCGAAGTTTGGTTCTAAAAAGATCCTTACAAACTGAATTCAAATGGCTAACTGATACTGAAAAATATTTATCAAATGGCAAATTCCCCGTATCTAGAAAAAAAAGAAGTAAAGAAAAAAATTTTTACTGGATGTTGAAGAATTCCTTTTTGATCATATTTTTTTAAATGGAAGTGCCATAATGTCTCGCACGATTTCGTGGTTTTCTTGGAAGATTTCTGAAAATGGTTTTAGTTTTTAAGATTTAACGAGTCCGCGGGCCACATGGATCAGCCTCGCGGGCCACATTTGGCCCGCGGGCCGTAGGTTGGGCACCACTGTAATAGATAATGATATATAATAATATTTAATTATAAAAATATATAATAATAAAAATATAATAAAATAATAATAAAAATGTATAATAATAATAAAAATATAGTGATAATAATGAATAATAATAATAAAAATATAATGATAATATATAATAATAAAAATATAATGATAATAATAAAAATGTATAATAATAATATAACATATTTATTAATAATTATCTGTATTAATTAGAAGATTAAGTACGATTCAACTCCTGCTGGAATCAATCCCTTTAAGGGTTCGATTCCGGAATCAATTACTTCAGAAAATATTAAGAACCTAGTTGTGTTTGTGCGCACTGAGGATGTGCGTTGAATATGCGCGATTTCAAATATTATGTCTTTCTGCACATTTTCAAAACAGTTCTTGTGTTTGGAAGGCTTATGATGTGTGGATTTGAGTACGGGAATATGGTATGTTATTTGTGTTTTTTATTACTAAAAATGCATGAGTGAAGAGTTATTTAGTTGATTTAGGATGTTTGTATAAGTATCTTACTATATTTAGATGAGAGTACTTTTCAATGTTGATGAATGACAAAATGGCGGATCGGAATCCGATAGCGGATATTCGCCCGGAACCTTAATATTCAGTATGGCGTACTGAAATACATGTGTATTTACGTGGATCTTATACAGGGTAATTAATCTTTGAAATTATATGCCATTGCTTAATTTATCGGATGAGAAAGAAGACGTCATAACTATATTATTATTGCATCATAGTATTTAAGTCTTAAAAATTCTTCAATCAAGTGATAAATACTTTAAATTATGTTATAATATGTTTAAATTGTTTCCTTATTAAGTTTAAGTAGTTTAGACTAAGCTTTTAGCTTTCCGCAGCTTGGAATTTGGCGACTTTCGCTTTTGGCGCCAAGGCGTACCCATGAAATGGGGGGCCATTCCATGGTTACGGACGTAACAAATAGAAACTTTCGAGGCTTTGTAAGTAATGAAAAAATTAATTGTAAACTATGGTATTTTTTTTCTAAACATATCAGAGGTAGATTAATAAAATATTAAATTATGACAACTGAACAATGGTTCTAAAATTTTTAAAAAATTTAAAACTAAGTGTTACGGACGTAACTCGCAGAACTGTCTATATTTCACTTTTCAAAGTTATTGACAAATACCTGTGAATTTTAGGGTAAAATTTAAAAAAATTTTCTCAGTAATTCATTATGAAGGTTTATAAAATAAAAAAAAGTGATTGTAGAAGCAAATATTTAATTATTTATTAATCTATGGCCTAATTAATTTGTTACGGACGTAACACTCGGTTGTTACGGACGTAACACTCGGTTGTTACGGACGTAACATGTCTGATTTATAACTCATTATTAATGAAATAAAATAATTTAATTGTTCAATATAAAATTATTTATCAAACAAAGTACTATTATCAAGGGATTGGAAAAATTTTTTGGTAAGAATTGTTTTTATAGAGACCACATAATAAGATTTTGAGAAAACGTTAAAATAACCTTAGATTGCGTAGCGTAATTTGCATTATTTTACTTATTTTTACATTTTAAAACTAAAATGATTATTTTTTGCTTCTAGTCTCATGTATAAACACAATTTCAATGTATTTATCAATTGTTTTAGTGAAATAGCTTTTTCCATGGCCTAAACTGATTTATAATGAAATTTCTTCAAACGTTTTACTAATCAACTGCTGACTGACAGCATTTTTTTTCACATAATTGACAAATAGCAATAAGGCTTTTCTTTTCTATTGCTTTGACATTAAAAATCTTATGCTTTTATTAAATGTTATCTTTTTTTAAATACTCTTTTCCTTTTATTGCTCATTTGTGGCTTAATTTGGGGAAAAAGAGCAAGTTAAAATTGAAAATACCCATATTAGAACAAAAAAGTCCAAAATCACATTCCTTACCCTTATAATATAAAAAAAGACATGTTGGCTAAAAAAATATGGAATATAGGGGATTTTCGGTATCCTAATAGAAAAATTAAAAATCGGATGTTACGTCTGTAACAGTCATAAAATTTTTTAATATTTATCAAAAATTCATGTAATAGTGTTAAAAGCATGTTTATATGATTTATAAAGAGAAAATATGGTTAAAATTTGATTGAGATTACCAGTGAGTTTGCAGAAATTACTATTATCTGTTTTCATGTTACGGACGTAACATAGGGACATAACATAATGAATTTAAAATTTTTTATTATTATATTAATATATCTTAAAACTTTATTATCTTACCTATAAGTAGAATTGTCAGAGATAAAAACTAGCCCCAATTAAATTTCTACAGGTTATTTTTAATATCAGCAAGCCTAGTCAAACTTTACTAACTTTATGTGGAGTATTTTCAATTTTGTAATGTTCCACTATTTTGGCCTAAAACTCTTATTTATAACTTATTTTTTGATACTTAAAGGATATTTTAGAAAAATTCAACTCTTAAGCTTTAAAATGATGCATTACATCATAGGTTTTATTAACTTTAAAAAATTGGTACTTTGGTTTCATTATTCATGGAATGGCCCCTATATATATTTTTTACCGCAATTTACCAACCAGTTTTTACTTTGCCTGGAATTTTCACAACATTCGGAACAACTTTAGAAAGAGTCCTCCAGTTGCCATGTTTACCCACAGCTCAAATCACGACTGTCAACTATACATATCTAATAATTTTATTATCTTACAAAGTTCATTAATTATATCATGAGTTATACTGTTCTAATAACAGGTAGTAAAATTTTATAACAAATTTCTTAAAATGCATACCTATTGATAAATCCATATCCATTCTTAACATTAAACCATTTTACTGTTCCTTGCACTTTGGTTGCTGCAAAATAATACAAGAATGTAGACTTTAAAGCATACAAGGAAAAAGACAAACTCCTAATTAAGACATTCATTTACTTATAACTTTATAGAGAGACATCCATCCCTTACCCCCATTTAATTTAAAAACCTAAGCATAGGGGCAGGGGTTTTATATACTAAGATCTCCTCTCACAAATTTTGACAACATTTCTATGTTTTTTTCTTTGAAAATTCTGCAGTTACAAGAAGTTCTCTTCTAGAGTATCTAAATATCTAAAAATGAGTTAGATTATTAATAGGAATCAAATTTCATAAGATTTTTTGGGGAGGACCCCACCCTTTTTCTTTGGAACACAACTTCGTTCAATTCCATTATCAGTCCCATTAAAAATCGCCAAGTTAAATATTGTCAAAGCTAATAAATATAACCAAAATTTTATGGTTTTCTGTGGTATTATAAGTATTATATTTTTTTCTGTTTAAACTTTTAAAACTGTTCCAATCATTTGGGGTTCAAAACATCTTGGTGATATTTGACAGGACAGTTAACTGAATATAACCAATCTTTCCACACAGACAACTTCTTTTGAATATTTTTTGAAATTATATTAAAAACAGCAATATAAAAAATTATCAGAGTTGTCTTATTTTGAGAATTATTGATTAATTCTATATCTGAACACCTTCTTTCAGCTGATCACTATTTATAGTGCTATATTTTTTAAATACTAAACAAAGCAACAATTTATACTGGTCATACATATGATTGGTAATATACATAGCTTTTTAACACCCTTATAAGGATTTTAATTCACGAGTCCTAACTGATAAGTGATTCGTAAATAAAATGGAAAAATTAACCTCCATACGTAATACTCCGTTTTTAAAACGCTGATCTTTTTCACGTGGTTTGAGATAATTAGAGCTAATTAATCGTTCACAGATCATTAAATGGTAATGATTGCATACGCTTTAGATAATCAAACTTCAGTTGTATGTTTATTTTGGGTGTTTTCTAGCCTGGGATTCATTACTACATGCGATTTAAAATGCATGCACACAAAAACTTGTATATAATGAGCGTCCAGTAAGCGAGTTGAAACGATCATATTGAATACTTCAATGATGGAACTTTCTTCACCACAATAATCTTTGTATTCATTCCACTATTATTTGGTTAGAGAAGGCCATAAACAAACAGACATGTTTTATATGCAGTAATGTGAGTTCGGTTTTAGGCCTAGTGGTATTCTATAATATTTGATTATGATTTACCCAGAATTTTTTTGGGAGTGTTGGCGGGCACGGACGATGGAGAAAGTTCTTGTTCTTCCTTTGTGTCCGACATCTTCAACGGGGAGACACTTTCAGTTCAAAAGATGGAACCCCCAGAAAATGAACACAAATTGTTTTATATCGGCTCACGTTTTTCGCAATGATACGATACTTTACAAATCTTCATACACAGGCAACCGCACCGGGTGATAAAAAAAAATTTTGCAGACCAACTGCTCTTGAAAGAAGTTTTCCAATTGGTCCGTCTCATTTACTGTTGAACTAAATTATAAGAAACCCCAAGTGTTAATTTGACATTTCGAATAATTTTTATTCATCGGTCCAGAGATTTTAATCAACTTGATAAATTTCAGAGGCTTGATAAATATTTTTACTAAAACCATAAAAATAATTTTCATCGCTCTGCGCAACTGGCTGGCATCGAAGTTTCCGTACAGCGCCACCAGGTGAGTATTCCTTCCTCTCTCTCCTCTCACATGTTAATGCGTTAGCTGCAATTTGAGTTTCTCAAACTTCTAACAACTAAGTTATTTAAATCATGTAAGTATATATTTTGTAGATACATAGCCGATCTTTTCATTCCTTTATGAATTATATAGATTAAGTTATTAATTCCGATGCTATATCTCTCCGGCTTTTTCTGTTAAAGTAAAACATGGCTGAATTATAAGTTAAGCCTTATCAAAACCACGAGTTTCTTTTGTTATAATGCCCAAAGCTTTTGTTGTAAAATGGTATCATTTTTTCTATATGTTATATAATGAAAGCATTGTGTAAATTAAGCTGAAATGTAGTTACAAATTAGTCATGCGCAAAAGTGCATCGATGGCTTCTGTGCCGCGTTGCACGCTGGTTTTCTTCATTTAGGCCTAGTTGAGTGATCCTATTTATGTGTCTAAATAAAGCGTTGACCTTACCAATTTTCAAATAAAAATCTAGACGTTATACTGTTCCATATATAACGGTATGCATGTTAACCCTAGTACTCTTAAGTATGAATCCAAGGTATTGATTAGAATGATTCGATCCCAACCTAGTTACTTTTTTCCGAAATCAAAATATGCAAGTTTACACTTTCTAGTTAATCGCTGCAATATTTTTTAACTCTTGATTTGCTCAATTCTGAAAATGTGACTATTGTTATGCATCTTTCAGCTTGGCTGTATAAAATTTTTGCTCTTAGTAAATTACTTTGTTTACTTTTAAATTCGTTGATTACAAGGTTATAACAAAAATCAAACTGTTTAATAAAGTTTATTAATGATATAGCTCGTCTTAAGAGATTGCTTACTGATGTAATGATAATAAGTACAGGTTTATATTGTTAACCTGTAACAGGGGAGGTGAAAAAATGTAACATACCAATGGACGAGAGGTCTCGGAAACGTGCATAATGTTTTTTAAAAATCTTCCAATTACGATACGATTCTGATATTTCAGTATATTGTTTTTTTGAACATTTATCTCTTAAAAGAAAACATTTTTTTTACTTTATAATGGAATTAAAGCTTTTCCAGACAATTTCCCAATAGACTTAAAATTTTCGATACCAACTCATATAGTACAGTTAATTCTTTAAACTTAAAAATAAGCATCTATTATAAATTAACTGTTTTGTTTTTCTGATTTAATATATAAAGCAAATTTTTTGTGTAGAAAAATAGGAATTTTTTTTTGACAGTGCCTGAAATATCGATTTTTTACCATTGTTTTGGAAGCAAACAAGAAATTTTAACAGAAATCTTCTTCACAGTCATCTTCCTCACCGAAATCACTCATAACAACTCTTCCATAAAACACGGATCAGAGATCATAATCTCAGTGGACCTAGCTTCAATACCATGTGTACTATAGTCTGTGTAATTTGAATTGGTGGCTCACTACTAGTCCTTTCCCATTGAATTTCTATTGTGTTGCCAGGGTGACTAGCCGCCTATTCTATTTACAAGGAGTATAAATCTGGAAGAAAACTGTTACACTGCAGAGGAGGTGAGGTCTCTGGGGCCGCTGTAAAAGAATTTGATGGATTTCCGTACAGTCGCACTTGTCAAAACATGCTGATAAGGAGTCAGGGCCAAGGTCACGAAAAGGGAAGCCAGCAGAAGAATCCATTAAATTTTACCAAGCATGTGGTAGGGGTAGGGGATGAAAATGTTGTGCGGTCTGGGAGACCCCACGTCCCCTGCAACGGGTTAACTAATCTATAATAGTATTATCAATCAATATGCTATTCTTAACCACATGGTTCCCTATATATGGAAGTTAAGTTGACAATTTTGTATCATTGTGAATAATTTGATACTATTTAAGAACTATGTGTAGACTTGTTTTATGGTATCAACTAATGTTGTAAATCTTTCTTGTGTATAGTTGCATTAGAAGTAGTTAATTTGGAAATTCACTACCCAATATTCTTTATCACTGTATATAATTTGAATGTTTTAAGAAAATGCTTATGTATATATTTCCACCTGTGCAGTTCTTAAAAATGGAAGGTGAAGAGGAATACACTGCAGCCAATGCTGGAGCTTCAGCAACTTACCCTGTACAGTGTTCAACCCTTAGGAAAAATGGTTTTGCCATGTTAAAGCAACGTCCCTGCAAGATCATGGAGATGAGTACTTCCAAAACTGGAAAGCATGGACACGCCAAGGTATGCTATTTTATTTTATTTGAAACATTAGTCCGTCAATACATACGCAAATAAAAGATACCAACCAGTTTGTGGTCTATAGCTGATACATATAAACAATAGCTTCATATAATCTGGACCCCTGAACTTGCTTTTGCAATACAGGAATGTAATATTATTCCAATACTTGTGCCCATTGACCATAAGATTAAGTGGCCAAGTTAACAAGCCTTGAAGTCTCCAGATTCAGCGGTGCTATCATTGGACTAATACATAAGGGCCTCTTTTCCTTCTGGATATGGGATATTTATTCTAAAAATGGTAATTGCGTATTATCCCGTCGACTGTTCCGTGACTGTCAAATTCAGCGACATAGTCATAGAAAAGTCAATGGGTTGTTTACCGTTTTCAGATTCAGCGGTACGGTCGACGGGATAATACGCAAGAACCCTAAAAATTATCAGTGCACAGCTTCAATAAGTCTACCAGCCGTGTTTACCACAGCTCAAATGATGACACCCAGCCATAGATCTAATAATATTATTATTGAATCCTGAAAAATATAATATTTAGTGGATTATCATGGGCAGCTGATTTTAATTATAACTTATTTATAAAATACTTGAGATACCAGGAACTAATACAGGTCACGTTTCGTACCATTTATCTGCACCTTAAAAATGTACTCACTACAACGGCACCTTCACAAAAATTGGTGTAAATTATCGACATCTTCACAATAATGATGCCAAAAATCGGCAACTTACAGTAATTTCTATAAAAATCTATATTTACTAAAATTTATTTGCTTATAAATTAATAGCAAATTAATGCAACTTTCATTAACATATTAGTTCCCACTAAAAATAGTTTGGCACAGCTGGGATAAGCTTCGACCATTTGGCGACCGCGAAGTATAATAATTAATCAATCCAGGTTTTGTCTTTTTAATTTTATTTAATTATCAGGGGTAGAAGTCGTCCTATATTTCCTATAAATCCTATATTTCAAAAAATAATCCTATATTCGATCAAACAACCCTACCTTCGAGTTCACAAGTATTCAAAATTTAAATTTGATGTCTTGAATATCCTTGAAAAATATTTTTGATACTTTACTAAACGCCTAAAATTTTAAATTTTGGATGGCTTTATGGTTATTACAGGATTTTTGATAATTTTCCATTTATGTATTTTATTTTTTACATTATAGATTAAATTAACTATGGTTTTACTAAAAGTATTTTTTAAATTAAATACCTACCTTAATTTTGCTTTCAAAGATCATTTGTTTGAAAATTCATGAAAGTATTTAGTTGCAATATAGTTTGACTCTTATTCTAGCCAATTTTTGTAGCCATGAACAAGTAAATTTATGGTTGTAAGGGGCCATTCATTAATTACGTAAGGGTCCTGAGGGGGAGGGGGGTTAGAAAAATCTCTACATACCCTTACTTGGGGGGGTGGGGGTCAAACCCATTCTTACGTAAGATTTTCCAAGTTAATGTAAACAAATTCAATTATTCTAATCAAATTACTATTGAATAACCCCAGAAAAACAAAAAATGCTGACGATCTCGGTATATTATCAAAGCTTGAAAAATGGTATTCCAAAGACTAGTGATAATAATATAATGGTAATATGTAGTTGACAGCAAGAATATTACTTATCTGTTGAAAAATAAAAATCTTTGATTTACGTCAAACTGAGAATTATAGTAAACTGATCTTTTTCTAACACTTTATTATTTTGAAAAATGAAATGGAATCTTACGTAAGAATAGGGGGGAGGGGTTTGAAAAATCATACGTACCCTTACATGGGGGTAGGGGGGGGTCAAAAATTGCCAAAATCATCCTTACATAATTAATGAATGGCCCCTAAGCCTAAATACCTAACACTTAAAACTGATACAAAAGTGTCATTAGTCCTGTTACCAAACTATAAAAAATTTATTTTTGTCCTATATATTTTTTTGAAAAATCCTATATATCCTCTTCACGTACAAAATATAATTTTGTTCTTGTTTTTAAATTAAATAA
The DNA here is from genome assembly GCA_024610705.1 of Tetragnatha versicolor. Taxonomy (NCBI): domain Eukaryota; kingdom Metazoa; phylum Arthropoda; class Arachnida; order Araneae; family Tetragnathidae; genus Tetragnatha; species Tetragnatha versicolor. The sequence continues at coordinate 1,968,193 of JANDEH010000019.1, forward strand.
TTACCAGTGATCAAAATATGTATCTCCCGGATAATCTTCATTTGAGTGAGTCGTGGAGAAACATGGCGGCCGGAACAGGCAACCTGCCGCTCGGCCGTGATACAGCGCCAAGTAGTCTTCCATTTGGCATGGTCGACTCTTATCCCAGCTGTGCCAATAGTTTTTTAAAAAATTAATACATAAATGAAAAAGCTCTTAAAATTTTCACAAAAATTAAAATGCCATGTAAATTTTTCACAAAAAGGGGGGTTAAGTTTAAAATACTACAGGCATGAGATTCTTCCGCATTTTTTCGGAATTTCCGATTTTTTTGAGAATTTTCGGACTTTTTCCGAAATTTCCGATTTTTTTGAGAATTTTCACTTTTTCCGAAATTTTCAGACTTTTTTTTACATTTTGAAAATTAAGCGTTTCTAAATGTTAATTTTTTTACATCCTCAAAAAATTTTTGAAAGAAAAATTCAAGTAACGTAAAAACTAGAACTCTACCTCCCCTTATCAGCGCCCGTTCCCCATCGTTCCGGACAGCGCGTATCGCTCTTCGGTTGACCTTGCCCAGTTGCTTTCATTCTTTCTGTAGGCGCGTAATTTTTTAATTGTCACATTAAGATGGAATATTAGTTAAGAACCTGATTAGTAATGACGACCTCGCGCAACGATATCGTTGTCCGTTTGGATGGAACTGATGTTCGAGCGATAGACAAAGGAATCGAGAACAGCTGGAGTTGACTAGAGAAAAAATTTATGGCGTGTTCGTTCAAGAATCCATAAGAAAAATCAGTAAACCCGGATTTGCCTACTGCTTAATATGATCTTAAGATAATCTTCATATTTTATTTGATTTTTTCCTTCTCACTAGATATCGCCGTTATAGTCAAATAATTTGAAAGAGAACATCTTGGCCTTCATCACCATGTAATATTTTTAATATCTGAGGTTTTTTTTTAGGAATATAGCAAGATTTATGCATAATGCATCAACAGCTTTAATGTGAATGAGAAGTGATCTTTTTTCCCTAGCTGATATAAACTTTAGCATGTGTTTTAGCTGGTTTCAGCACCTTTTTTTCTTTTATTGGAACTCAAGGAGAGTTGGAGTGTTTATTATGACAGTTATTACTAGTATTTATTTCTTCAAGATTTCGCTTGCATTCGCATACCTGCCAACCGTTCCTTTTAGCATAAAAAGTTCCGATTTTTCATTATTTTACTCCTTTCTTCGTGAATCTTTCCTTTTCGACCGATTCTAATTGCTCAGCGAGCGAGAATCGTCTTTGCATACGGCGTATGGGTACTTTATCCTCATTCATATATGCATGCTTATTTTTAATTGATTATTGAAATTGTGAGTTACTCTTTGGTTAAAAAAATGAAGTTAAACATTTTGTGAATTACAAGCCTTTTTATAATTATACCCCTTTAAAAACGTTTATTCAAAATGTGTCGTGGATAGTGTTCCGATTTCTGTTTCTGAAAAGTTGGCAGCTATGCATTCGGATGGAATTATTTATTGCTAAAACAGAAAACATGTATGTGTTTAAGTGTCTAGTTGAAATGGAGATGGAAATATATATTTTTTAAAATATATATTCAGAATTTAAGATGCTTATACGATTTCGGTGCGGTAAAAGTAGCTGTGCGCTTTGCGGGTCTTAAGTGAAAGAAGATAAATAGGTTTTGTTCTAAATAATTTTATTTATCTTCATGAATAAGTTACTTGTGATAAATATCTCCTCATTCTACGACATTTTCCTCAGTTTTATGCATCTTGGGTATATGGAATTGTTAATTTTTAAGCATTATTTGTTTTTAAAAATTTTCAGGGTTGGCAAAAAACCGGGTTTTTTTAAAAAAACCAAAAAAACCGGGTTTATTTGGTTTTTTTGGTTTAAACCAAGTTTTTTTAGAATTTTTTTTATCAGAATAAGTTATTTTAGCATTGATGTTTGAAATTGAGTTGTAAATGAGACATTTATTTCAGGGGTTGTTTATAATTGATAAATGATTTGTATATTTCAATTAATTAATTAAAATTAAATTAATTTGTTTTAAAAATAATTTTTGTTTCTAAAATTTTCCGATTTGAATAGGTATCTAATATTATTGTAGTGTATAAAAATCAGTGTTAATTTATCTTGGATAAATGGTTGAAATAATCAAATTATTTATCTTAATTATATATGGATTAATTTATGAACTTAAGAAATTTCTTTAGAAAGAGAAAATTTTATTTTTTAAATGAGAAGTAAAAGTGAAATGTAAACAACTAATGTTAATTGAAATTGGATAATTGATAAAGATAATTAATTTGATTATTTATTAAATGGTAAAATAATCAAATTAATTATATGGATTATTTATGAACTAAAGAAATTTCTTTAGAAAGAGAAAACTTAACTTTTTTAATAAATAAAAGGGAAATGTAAGCAACTAATGTTAATTGAAATTGGATAAATGATTGAGATAATTAATCCGATTAAGGAAATTAACGGTTTTTATTAATTTCGTAAAAAACCCAACTGGTTTTTAGTTTTTATCATTAAAGAAATCAACGGTTTTTATTAATTTACTAAAAAACAAACTGGTTTTTATGACTGACAAATAAGACAAATTGGTTTTATTAATTAATTAAAATCCAAGCCATATTTTATCAGTGAAAAACAGAACTTTTGTGTATGTTTAGTTACTCTTTGAAATAATGCTTCATTTTAAAGGAAATTAATAAAAACTATCTCTTGCAAAATATAATAAGTTTAACTTAAGCATTTAAGGTTAAGTTTAGAGATAATTCAATAATTAAAACCATTAAAATTAAATTGAAAGATTTCTGATTTTTAATCACCTTAAAATGTCAATTTTTTTATAAATCTGACCTTTTAATTTTGTGCAAAAGATTATACTTAATAACACTTTCTTTAAAAAATCCTGAAAATATTTTATAAATTCTAAAAAAACCAAAAAAACCAAGTGGTTTTTTTGGTAAAAAAAACCATGGTAAAAAAACCATGGTTTAAACCAAATGGTTTAAACCGGCCAACCCTGAAAATTTTCAAAGAAAATAGTGGGATAGCAGTACAATTTTTTCAGCATTTACTTTGAATGTGTTATGCTGATCATATGGTAAAAATTAGGTATTTTAGACCACAATTTTAATTTCTACGATTTTTTACTGATGTTCATCATCTTAGACGCAAGTAGGTGCCAAGTATTATGATTTGACCGTAATATTTACGGATTCGATAGAAAATTACGGTGTTACGGACATCGATTAAAAATTACGGATTAAATGAAGTCTCGAAAATTTCTGCGCTTTAAAAATGTATTTGCTTCCCTTTTCTCCATGCAAAGTACGATTTTTCATGGTTTCGTCAACTCGTAGCCTGTATGACAACCTGGGGAAACTTTAATATCGTTTCCATCAATGTTGAGTGGAATTTGGGCCTGCTATTGGTCTATGGTTTTGTTTGAGGGAGGTCGGATTGTTGAACCTTTCTTCCAGGCATGAGTTTCTTCCGCAGAAAATCGAGACGTCCCGCTTTTTCATTGTTTCGCGGCCCGCGAACTAATTTTAATTCAGATTTTACTTTTCCGGATTATTTTCAAGAAAAATCACGAGTTTTCGCGGAAAATCGTGAAAGTTTCGTTTTTGTTTAATTCGCGGAGTGTACCGCTTCTGCCGTGATGCTTTCGTGGAAGGCCGCGGACGTCAGGTTTAAGTCGGCTTCTTCTCGCGTTGTTATTGCAATGTAGAAAAAACAACTTGACCGTGGTTCGAAGCCAACAAGTCCGGTGTTACTAAATCGTACAACAGCTCTGGTTACGTAAAGCTTTTTTTGAAACTTGGCAAAAACTTTTTTCGGAAGTGCCCCCGGCCCGTGGAAGCAGCTCGATAGGGGCCGCCCGTCGCGAAAGGAATAAAGAGAGGCAAAGCCCTCACTTAAAAAATTTTGCTGGTGTTCCAAAATAAGCTAAAACCTTGATTTTTAGGATCAAATTTTCAAAATTTTTCTGGGGAGACCCCCAGACCCCCTTTTGGTACATGGAACTTTATTATACCCAATTTTTCGTATTATTGTCATTTATATGCCAAAAATCAAACTAAAAATTTATTTAAAAGATACATTGAACCCATAAAACTAAAAGGAGGGGTTTTTTTCACAAAATTTCGTTCCCGCAGTTTTTCCGAATTTTTGCTTTTTTGTCAATCTCATCCCTGATACTAGATTGGTCCCTGGATTGGATGTTAAATACAAAAGACTACTCCTAGATTATATAGTCAAATAATATGTAAATTGTGTATCAATATAGAATAAAATTTTTCATTATGCTAGGTAGTGGAGACATTTTATATAATAATTAAAAAACTATAACATAGTTGAAATTTTCCAAAGTATTGAAGAAAATGGTGGGAGTAAAAACTTTCTACTACCCTGGAAGCATCCAATCTAATCGGATGCAAATCTTTTGAGGAATTAAGTTTCACAACTTTTGTTGCTCACCCCTGGTGGCTTGCAGGCACCATGCCTTCACAGCTCATACTATTCCTACCGCTTGACTTGGAGACCTAAAAAAATTAATGCGTGGGATGAGTAGCTGTATAAACAATGAGTCATTGAAAGGCTGTGCGTGTATTGGTTGGGATTCTAATTTTGGATCAATATGAAGTTGGTGGATCACATAAAGTGGGAGACTTTTTCATCAGGGTGTAATAATTACAAGGTTTGGATGTCTCCCTCAAAATACATCTTGTGTGTATTTTGATGAATGAGAGAAATGTGGTGGGTGGGACCTTGTGTATTTTTTGTTCAAGTTTACCGACTTCAGTTATGTCAAAGTAATTATTATTATTGCTACTTGGATATTAGCTGGCACACCACGTGTGCTAGGTTTTCCTGACATAGTACTGGCAATAATAATATTGGTAAAAGTAATTTGTTAAAAATTTCGGTACTTGCGTATTATACCGCCGACCATTAGGGGCTGTTAAATTCAGCGGTACAGCTATGGGATAGTCAATAGGATTTACTAACATTTTTAGATTCAGACGGCATGATACGCAAGAACCAAAATTTCCAACAAAGTCAGACAAATGGCACAAATGCTGTAACACCCCTACCCTTGTGGTGCCCTCTATAACCTTAGAAATAGCTTTGACATCCTATGAATATGTTTGTCTAAAATAGAATAACTGCAGGTATTTCAAAATAATGTTCCTTAACAGTCTACAAAATAAAAATGAAGTTGTATATAGTTCATACACTTCTTATACAATTATCTAGAATAAAAGATAGGCATTTTATTATACACTCACTTCCAAAAGTTAAGCACGGAACTGTTTTTCCAACCTAACACCTAGTAGAATTATTTTTCATACATGAAAATCATACCACAAGATGTTCAACTGGTGGGAATACAGGGCCCGAGAACAAATTTTCCCTACCAATAACTTAAGGGGGTAAATGGGGCCTCCATTGATGATGGAGTTCCAGTTCCATTACACATTTGAAGCAGTGACAGAAACGTCTATGTGAGAGGTATTTTGGAAAATATTACGTTTTTTCTAAAGAATATTGTTATTCCTACACTCAACGCATGTTTTCAAACGCGTGTGCTCTCTTTAAATGGCATTTTTAAGGTTTTATTGAGAGATAAGGTCTAATCATTTTTTGGCAAGTTTTAGCCTCTGGGTCATTTTTGGTAAGTGGTATCATATCGTCAACTATGTTATTTAGAAGCTCTCACATGTGCTTGAAGGCGTTTAGGTCTGGGGACCCAGAAAGTACCCTTATTCTTTCAATATGGGGTCATTCCATGTGAAATCAACCAATTAAAATGCAATTTTTGCAGGTGATTTCTCAGATTTTCTTGAAATTTACAATATGTGTTGTACATACTTAGTGTTGTAAAACTGTGAAGTTTCAGATTTTTCTGCTGATTTTTTCCAGAGATATGGCCTTTCAAAACTTCAAAATTTTCAGTTTTCTGGAATTTTAGGTAATTTTCAAATAGCTGTATCTCATCACCTATTCATGCTAAAGACATGAAATTTGTTTTAAATTATTCAGTATTGTATGATGTTTCATAATATATTAACCCTAACAAAGATATAGATTTTAAAATTTAAAATTTTTTTAAATTTTTCAAAAAAATTTAAATATTTAAAAATAGGTATAATTGATTTTCTTTTTAAAAATATATTATTTCAAACACACTTTCAGCAACATATGGGCCAAATTTCAAGATGGTATCTTTATGGGTTCAGAGAGAAAAAAATGTTTTCTACCATAATGTGCTCTTAAATTTGGAAAAAAACATATTTTGAGCTAGTAAAAAGCATTTTACCTACAAATACTACGAATTTATTTAGGAATATTGATATTAATGCATAATTTACACTTACTTTCATTTTAAAATATTTAAATTTTAAAATTTAAATTTTTTAAAACTTTAATTTTTTAAAATTTAAATTTTGAAAAATTAAATTTATTTCTAATTTAAATTAGATAATTTATAAGAAAATGTTCAACATAATACTATTACTTTAGTATCAAAGGATTTTAAGAAGTTCTAAAATTTTAAAAAGTAGGACATTAAGATGGAAGAGCTCTAAATAAAATTCAGTCGAAATGAAACCATAAAAAGCAATCATACAATAATTTTGTCTGAAAAATCTTATTTAATAATGTATAGGTATAAAATTACAAATTATGTACACCTATTTCTACATAATTAAGTTCTTGAATTCTTATTATGAATTACACAAGTTCAGGTTTTAGAAAAATTTTAACATACTTTTGCAAAATGTTAGGAACTTGATATGTTCTACCCGTTGTTGTTGGATGTAAATTACACAGTATAAAGATTTTAGGTACAGTCAAAATATTTGGTTTTCTTGGATAAGAAATGATGGTGATGGTCCACAGGGATGTAAAAAAGAAATTTCAACTTCTACTGACTGGTCTTATGACAAAACACATCCCATCCACCATTCATTCTCACAGGCAACATACCCAACAATCTCTTCAAATGGAACATCTTCCTCACAAGAACTTGCTTGATTCACATGTGTGTGATGTATATCAGAAAAGGAGAAGAGTCTTGTTATATTTTTTCTTTATTCAAAGGTATAAAAGCATGGTATTGTTGTGTCCAAACAACTGTTATGACTTTTTCGAATCTTGTTTTTAATGACTTTTCTTCTTCAATATACTTGATATTGCTAACATAAAAAAGAGATGGATGGTAATTTTTTTTTACCATTGAAAAGAAATTAGGATTGGAAGAAACATAAGCTGTTATAATTTTAGACTTAACTGAGAATTATTCATTTGTTTTACACAAGGCTTCCACTGGAACAATGCTATGGAAACAGTTCAATTTGTTGTCTATTTTAAAGAAATTGATTTTGCCACAGGGGATTTACTAAAAACTCACATAAGTTTTGTTTTCATATCAGACTGTTTGAAGAAGAAAAGTCATTAAAACAAGATTAAAAAAAGCCATAACAGTTGTTGGAACACAACAATACCGTGCTTTTATACCTTTGAATAAATACTAACAAAACTGTTCTCCTTTTCCGATACATATCACATGGGTATGTTTAATTTGTAATTTTATACCTATACATAATTAAATAAGATTTCTCAGACAAAATTATTGTATGATTGCTTTTTATGGTTTCATTTCTGACAATGAATTTTATTTAGAGCTCTCGCATCTTAATCTTCTACTTTTTAAAATTTTAGAACTTCTTACAATCCTTTGATACTAAAGTAATAGTATTATGTTGAACATTTTCTTATAAATTAACTAATTTAAATTAGAAATAAATTTAATATTTTAAAATGAAAGTAAGTGTAAATTATGCATTAATATCAATATTCCTAAATAAATTGGTAGTATTTGTAGGTAAAATGCTTTTTACTAGCTCAAAATATGTGTTTTTTCCAAATTTAAGAGCACATTATGGTAGAAAATCTTTTTTTTCTCTCTGAACCCATGAAGATACCATCTTGAAATTTGGCCCATATGTTGCTGAAAGTGTGTTTGAAATAATATATTTTTAAAAAGAAAATCAATTATACCTATTTTTAAATATTTAAATTTTTTTGAAAAATTTAAAAAAATTTTAATTTTAAAAATCTATATCTTTTTTAGGGTTAATATATTATGAAACATCATACACTACTGAATAATTTAAAACAAATTTCATGTCTTTAGCATGAATAGGTGAGGAGATACAGCTATTTGAAAATTACCTAAAATTCCAGAAAACTGAAAATTTTGAAGTTTTGAAAGGCCATATCTCTGGAAAAATTCATCAGAAAAATCTGAAATTTCACTGTTTTACAACACTAAGTGTGTACAACACATTGTAAATTTCAAGAAAATCTGAAGACATGAGGTTTTGACCTTTGGTTGATTTCACATGGAATGACCCTATAGTTACTTATGAAAAACTTTAAGACAGCCCATTTGTGATTTTTCGCAGCTTTTTCCCTCTCTTTCTTTTTCCCCAAGTACTCCGATTTTATCGGAGTTACTCCTATTTTTGGTTTCTTCTCCGGGTGGTGCTCCAAAAGGTGCCATTTGATGTCAAACTAATATTCTGAAAGTTACAGACCAAAAAAATAATATTTCGACCCGGCGCCCAGCCCTTAAAGTTTCGAAAAAACGCGATTTTTCACTAAAAATTGCGCGTTTTTCACTATAAAACTAGAACCGGATACAGTAGAAACAAAAATAAGGATTCATTCTTTAGATGAGTTAATAAGCTTTACCTTTTCTAATTGAAACTTTTTTGTGTGACCCTTAGATCAAAAGATACAAAGGGGATTCCACACCCCACCCCCAATATCAATTTTTTAAGGAGACAAGGGATTTTTTCCTTTATTCATTACATATTGTTTACTTCTTTAATAACATGAAAGCAATAATTTTTCAACCATATAGGAGTGAAATTTTAGCATTTACAGTGATTTTACGAGGTTATTTTATAAAGGTGTTCTTATTAAATGCATCATAATTTATAATATGTGATCCTTAGATAAGTGTAAATGTTTTAAAGGATTAGGATGAAAAACTCATATGTAGTAATTAACCTTCTAATTCCTAAACGTTTCCTTAAATGTGAAATTGTACACTATCATATAATGGAGTATAGCAACCGATATCCTTTTGTATAAGACCACCCTGTGTCTAGATAAGTTATCTATAAGTTAGGACCACAGTCTACATTATTATAGTCTATATCAGCGTTTCTCAACCTTTTTACTCTCACGGAACCCTTTTGATTATGCCCACGTTCTGGGGAACCCTAGCCTAGCGTCCATATACAACAGTGGCGTATATAGAATTTGTTTTGGAAGGGGACCAAAATTATTACTCAACCCCTCCAATGCATATTTAAAATAGGTTTAACGTAGCTTTTTAATGCATTTTTATGGGAAATTTGCATTCAAAAGAACTTCATGTAATAAAAATTGTAATTACAAAAGTCCCAAGTTGGAAGGGGGGTCTGGGGGTCCTCCCCCAGAAAATTTTTAGAAATTTGACCCTTAAAATTAGGTTTTAACTCGTTTTTGGTACATTTAGTTCAAATTTCGGATATGTATTTTTAGGTGGGATTTTAATTTTCATGAGTTTTAGAAAAAATTGAAAATAATACAATTTCATGTACTAAAGGGGTTGGGGGCCCTCCCCCAGAAAAATTTTTAAAACTTGACCTTAAATAACAGTGTTTTAACGTGTTTTAGTATGCCTAGTCCGAATTTCGGGGAAGGGAAGGGCCCCCTCGGTCCCCCTTATAAACGCCACTGCCATGCAACAATATTTTTTCTTGCTATTTTGTCTTCCCTCAGAATTTATTTTGAAAATTTCCCTTTAAACTAGTGTTTTATCTCCTTTCAAACTGTTTCTCCTGTGGAACACACAAGGAGAAAAGCTTCTTGAGACAGCAGAATGTGCAAGGGAAAATCTCTGTATAACAGACGTCAAAATTTTAGATAGAAGTTTGGGCGTTCTCCTTAGAAATTTTTCGAAATTTGCCCCTAAAGTAGAGTTTCAGTGTATTTTAAGACCGTTTGGGTTACATCTGAAAAGAACAGTTCCTTAGAAAACATAGAATTTTCAAGGGGAAAATATAATTAGCGCCAAAATTTCAAGGGGGACAGGGGTCCTCCCTCAGAAATTTATTTTGTAATTTCCCTTCAAACTAGTGTTTGTCTTCTTTTCAAACTCTTTGTAGAAACTCAAGGGCTACAGAAGAAAATTTTCAACGGAAAAACACTTGCTCACATTTGGCTGGCTGATGGCTAATTTGTTTAGGGTTATTCTAAAATGTAAACCAGAACAAAAAGATTTTCGGATCCCTCGCGGAACCCTTGAGGAAGCCTCGCGGAACCCCACGGTTCCGCGGAACCCCGGTTGAGAAACGCTGGTCTATATTACTGTTCTATCCTTATAGTCTTGGTCCATGTCATTTTTGTAATTTTTCTGCAGACAGAAATTTCGAGAAAAAAGAATGCAATTAATTAAAAGTTGGATCGAAAATTTAGAATTGAAAGGAGCTGTTTTGCAGTGGGATGGGAAATTGCTTCCTTATCTATTGAATAAAGAAGTAGAAAGATTAGCAGTTTTAATTAGCCTAGGAAATTTAGAGCAATTAATAGGAGTTCCGCTACTAGAAAATAGTAAAGGTAATAAACCCAAGCTAAAGCTGTATTTTCAGACTTGCAAAAATGGGGAGCTGCATAATGGAGAGCTATGTGTTTCGACACAACTTCTGTAAATACTGGCCGTATGAAAGGTACATGCGTTTTGTTAGAGCAAATGCTCGATAAATATCTCCTGTATCTCGCATGCCGTCATCACATTTTATAAATAGTGCTTAAGGCAGTTTTCGATATTAAAATGGGGGCAACTACAGGTCCTCAACCTGAAATTTTTAAGAAGTTTAAATTGAATTGGTCTGAAATTGATAAAAATAAATATAAACCTGGAATCGAAGATGAAAAGGTTAAGAAAGGAATAAACGACGTGGAAGAGGTCGGGAGCTTCATAACCGAGTAGTTGCAAAACTCAAAATATCTTCCTAGAGAAGACTAAAGGGAACTGTTACTTCTGTGTTTGATATTTATTTATTGAGTTTTCAAAATCACATCGAATATCCTTTAGAGCTCCCGGTGCTATGCATCACGCTAGATGGATGGGTAAAGCAATCTATTTCTTAAAAATTTTCATCTTTAGAAACGAGTTTCCTTTAACCCTCTGTGAGAGCGAAGCAATTAGAACTATATGTGTTTTCATCATAAATATATTTATGTAAAAGCGTGGTTTAATGCTCCTGATCCCACATTAGCTCCGAATCAAGATTTATAATTAATTAAATCATTAATTAATTATAAAAACAGATGAAGTATCACTCATGGTATTTAAGCCCTGAAATAATTGCATTTGGTTTTTTTGATAAAAGCCTAAATAAATATATAAAAATTAACATGGCTTTAAAAGAATTGTCTTACAAAAATTATGTGTACCAAGACTATAATGAAGAAAATAGAACAGCGAAGTTGAAAGTGCATTTCAATGACTGGCATTCTTTTTTAAGCAAAGAACTATAGATAGCTTAATAACTCCTTTTTCATTAAACTTTTTTAAAAGGTTTAATATTTCGACACAGTTTTTAAAGTATGATCCAGATGAGTGGTGCACTAACTTGGAGTTTACAAAAGGATTTAATATTGTAAAAATTTGAAAGTGGTTAATGATGATGCTGAAAGAGGTATTAAACTAGTGTAAGAATTCAATACATCAATAACTAAAGACGAAGAACAAAAGCAATACCTTTTACAAGTTGTATCCGAGTACGAGTGTAGAAAATTATACCCGGACCTAAAAAAACTACTCTTTCTAAACCCTTGCTTCTTTAATTTTGCATTATATTTTGTAAATTTTAAATGTTAAATTCAAATGAGTAGCTGTTGTGTGAATAATAATCCTAATTTTGTATGCTATGTATGCTTTTGTTAATATATTTTTTAATATATTAATATATAAACTAATTAATAATTTTTAACTAATAATTAATATATTAATTAATAGTTAATATATTTTTAAGTGTATTTTTTATTAACTGTTATCTGAAATAAAAAAAATAATTCAAGAAATTCTTTTCACTTTACATCCTAAAATTTCACACTCATATGGTTGAAAAAGGATTGTTTTCATTTTTTTACATCAGTAAACAATATCTAATGAATAAAAGAAAAAAATCCCGTGTCTCCTTAAAAAATTGATATTGGGAGTGGGGTGTGGAATCCCCCTTGTATCTTTTGATCTAAGGGTCACACAAAAAAGTTTCAAGTAGAAAAGTTAAAGCTTATTAACTGATCTAAAGAATGAATCCTTATTTTTGTTTCTACTGTTTCCGGTTCAAATTTTATGGGGGAAAACTCCCAATTTTTAGTGAAAAATCGTGTTTTTTCGAAACTTTGACGGCTGGGCGCCGGGTCAAAATATTATTTTTTTGGTCTGTAACTTTCAGAATATTAGTTTGACATCAAATGGCACCTTTTGAGGGGGTGCCGTGAAAAAAATTCGCACTTCCATTTTTAGCGACCACCCTAATGTATACATATCTGAAAAGAAAGAAATATCTCTAAAAATATCTCGATTCTTTTTTCAAAAATGAGTTTTTAAGAGATCGAATTTCTTCCCTGAAACTATTGCCGTTTCAACGCCCCCTATATGTCGCAGAGCTTTTCACTGATGTCTGCAATCGTTTACATGCGTTCTCATGTCCCATTTGCTCCTTTTAGAACACGTATCGGGTTGAGGATTTATCTTTAAGAGTGAAAAGGCTGCAAAAAACATAATTTGGCTATCATAAGGTGTTTCATAAGTAACGATATTGAAAGAATAAGGGTACTTTCTGGGTTCCCAGACCTGAACGCATTCAAGCACATGAGAGCTACTAATGGGGGATTTACACCACTGCTGTAAAAGAGACATCTGCGACATTTTCTGTAACGATATTTCTCCCAAAAGATGGTGTTGCCAGCGAGAGTGGGAAAAGCGATAGGTTTTTTGATCGCTCGGCGGGAAAAGCGACTCCCTGTGAATCGCTTTCAGTCGCAGGAATGGCGGCCCGGATTTTCCTTCACATTGCTTGTGCTTTTCCTAGTCCCTTTCTATGTGACTTTATGTCAAACAGAATATTGAAATTTTCATTTTAAAACAAAAAATCAAGCCTATGTATTCACAAGTAGCCTAAATAATTAACTGAGGCTGATAAAAAATATTTTTGGCTGTTGAAGAACTGATGAATTTTCTCATTTGTACTAGATGGCAGCACATGTTCTGCGACTATGATTTCATTACTCCTCAATTAATCGGAACGCTCTGGTCAACTCTGGTGTTGCAACAGCCTTTGAATTTCAAGGAAGCGTGATATTGATATTAGAAGATAATTTTTGCATTTCTATTAGAGAAATCAAGTCAACCCAGATCTCCCGCCGGCTCAAGAAAATGGCCGCCAGTGATCGTAATTACGTCGCTGATGTCGTAGCGATTTTTTCCCAGCGATAGTTTTCGAGGCTTCCTATTGGTGCTTTTGAAAAAATTCTCGTCGCTGTTACAGCAAACCGAAAATGTCGCTTTTACAGTAGTGCTCAGGGATGAGTTTTTTCCGCCTTGTGGCGGAATTCCGCTTTTTTTATTTTTTTGAAAATTAAGAATTCCGCTTTTCAATGAAAATCCGCTTTTTGTAATCCTGAAAAAAATTCGTTTTTTTCGTCTCCTTCAACTTCAGAGAAAAAAACTTCCGCCATATCCCTCCAGATTTCCGAGAAATAATACGAGTTATCGCGGGAAAAAGTCGGAAAAATCGCATTTTTTCAAGTTTCGTTTTGCTCGCGGAGTATTCCGTATCATCCCGTGACTGCTTTCTTGGACGGTCATGGCGGGTGCCAAATTGAAGTCCGTTTCTTGCGATGTAGAAAAACCAACTTTACAGCGGTCAGAAGCCAAAAAGTCTGGTGTTAAGGACCATATTCTCTAAAAATGTCGAAAAATTGCGATTTTTCGCGAAAGTTCCGTTTTTCCGGTGCCTAGTTGAAGTTCGCTTTTTCTTACGTTTTAATTGCGATGCAGAAAAGCCTAATAGGAGTCAGAGGAGACTAATAGGTCTAGTGAAACATCTCAGATAATTTTTTCCCGATTTTAGTCAGCATTTCTTCAGATTTTACTCTTTAGGATCTTATAAGTTGTAAATTTTTACTGGAAAATCGCTTTGAAGCAACTTTATAAGAAAATAATGGAGTGGTTTTTTTAATCCTTTTAGATCATAATCTGTTTAAAAGATCATAATATCATCAGGGGCATATATAAAGAGGCCAGGGAACCCGACCCCTCCTCCAAAAAAAATTGGACTATGTGTCCAAAACAAGTTTAAACCCTGTGTTTTAGGGTCAAATTTCCAAACTTTTTCTGGGGAGGACCCCCAGACCCCCTTTTGTGTACATGGAAATCTATTATTCACAACTTTTTTTATATTGAGTTTAAGAAAATGCAAATTCCACCTAAAAATATGACCAAAACTTAACAAAATTAGGTCTTTGACTCATGTTTAATGCCCATTAATACCTATTAAGCTCTTGCTCAGTCTAGGAATTGATCAAAGCTTTTACAGAGGATAAATCGGTTTAATTTTCTCAATAGCTTCGTGCAAACTACATTCTTTCTTAGTTTAAAAAAATTATAAATAGAAAATTACTTAGATATTTTAATAAACTTAAGTAAAACATTTGTAAATTAAAAGTATTATTCCCTATAAATTCATACAAATCTGTCGAAAAGATTTTTTCATTTGATTTTTATCAAGTTAATTTAATATAAGGTATGAATAAAAGGGAATATAAAAATACATTTTGTTTTTCAATGTTGGAAGGTCTGCCCTTAATCTTAAGAAGGTTTAATAGATTTTTAAACAATTCACTTAAATATAATGCAATCTGAGCTCTTTGCTTTAAGTTTTTTATAAAGCATTTTTAATTAATATTATCTTGTAAACATGCCTTTGTTTGTCGAGCTATTGAGAATCAGAATAGAGTATGTTCTACTTTAAGAGGATCTAAATAAAATATTTGACTAAATTCTAATTTTATAATGCAAAATATCAAACCTAAAACAAAAAAAATAAGACAAAATGCTTGAAGGTGTGCAACATTCAGGGCTCCCATTGGCGACTAAAAAGGCGACTATTGCTACTATTTTCAAGGTTGGGCGACTATGGCGACTATTTTAAGCTAAAAAGGGCCAAAAGCGACTATTTTCAAAGATTTTCAGATATTTTGGCTACTTTTTTTTAGTTTGGGCGACTATTTCCGTTTTTTTTATCGTCAATCAGAATCAATCAATCACCATTTTCAGAGACTACTTACTACGGATTCTCCGTAGTTTCTACGAATGCCGTCGTTAAACTACGGACTACGGATAACATCGAAAAAGCTACGGAAAATCGGAAATCTATCATAAAAAGCACTTAGAAGCGCAAGTTTTTTCCCAATTATGCTCTATTTTTAGGATATTTTCAGTCTACATAAAACAGGGTAGGGTGCGAACAATCGGGTTTCGTGTTTCTTGCGGGGTATTCCGTTCTTCCCTGGACTTCTTTCTTGGATGGATGGACGGCGGGCGCCAAGTTGAAGTCGGCTTCTTGCGTTGTTAGTGCGATGTGGAAAAAACAAGTTTATTGTGGTTAGAAGCCGTCGTTCGGTGTTTAGGATTGAATTTTGCGGAAAAGTTGGAAAATAGCGATTTTTCGCGCAAGTACCGTTTTTACAGCACGTAGTTGAAGATGGCTTTCACATAGCTGCCAAGTTTTACGTATTGTCCGTAAAATTTACAGATTAGCACCAAAATTTACGGTTTTATGGATCGACCCGAAATGTTTACGGAATTTCGCCAAATTAAAGTCTTGTCTGCCTTTGCTAGGCTTTTGGAAACTGGAAAATCGCGGAAAAAGCCGCGATTTTCCGAGAAAGTTTCGTTTTGTGTGCCGCGTGTTCCGTTCCTTCCGCGACTATTTTCGACGGCCGCGAACGCCAAGTTGAAGTCGGCTTCATCTCGTGTCAGTATTAGAATGCAGAAAAACTACTTAACGTGGTCAAAGGCAACATGTCCGATGGTTTGAATCACGATCTTGAAAAGCCGAAAAATAGCAATTTTTCGTGAAAGTTCCGTTATATTCGCGATTGCTTCCTACCGGCGCGGCGCGGCGCCTAATTGAAGTTGGCTTCCTTTCACCATTGTATTTACATTGCAGAAAAAACAACTTTACTATGGTCAGAACTAATTACTTAGGTGAATTATCACTAGACCTAATAACCTCAAGTAAATAAAAATTGATAAGGGCTAAAAATTTGATAAGAGCTGATAAATTAATAGAGGTTTAAGTTAAGTATTTATGTATTAAATCTATGCGCACATTATTTGTCGTAATCAAAATTATGGTTTTCATGTCGTATGAAGAGTTTTACTGATGCAAGTTTTCAAAAGTTGGCAGCTATGTTTTCACATTGTAATTACATTGTAGGAAAAATTTAAGGGTGGCCAGAGGAGCCTAATAAGTCTACTGATACCTCTCAGATCTCGTTTTTATCGATTTTAGTCAGTGTTTTCAACTAATTTTTCTTAAGGATTTCCTAAGTTGTAAATTTTTACTGATGGATCACTGAAGCTTAATGCAGTATTTTTTAAAAATCTTGTTAGATTATAACCTGTTTCAGATATTATATCAAGGGGGATGGCAGGGGATCCACCCCTAAAAAAATTGGACTAAGTGTCTAAAACAACCCTGTTTTTAGGGTCAACTATGAGTGCTGTGAGTTAATTACCCAAAATGAACATAATTTTTCTTTTTAAACTTTAAAGATTATTCTATTTTTGTTTGATTTGTGAATTTTCAGAGTATTTTCAGCTTTTATCTATTTTATTTGAAAAATCTACTCCTATTTTTTATGCAATGGGAGAATTTTATTTGGGAAGGCTATTTAGGGGGACTTTTTTTCATAATTTAGGCGACTATTTAGGAGACTATTTTTCATATTTGAGGAGACTATTGCTACTATTTCTGAAAGTGTAACTCAATGGGAGCCCTGAACATTCCTGATATGTGTTACAAGTAAAATTTTGGATTTTTGGTTTCAGCTTTTTTGTTTTTCACCAAACTCATCCCTGAGTGCTGTAAATCCCCCATAAATAACAAGGTTGACGATATGATACCACTTACAAAAAATGACCCAGAGGCTAAAACTTGCCAAAAATGATAATTAGACCGATATCTCCCAATAAAACCTTTAAAAGCCATTTAAAGGTAGCACACACGTTTGAAAACATGCGTTGAATTTAGGAATAACAATATTCTTTAGAAAAAACATAAAATTTTCCGTTAAACACCTTTCACATAGACGTTTCTGTCACTGCTCCAAATGTTTAATGGAACTCCATTATCAATGGAGGGCCCATTTACCCCCTTAAATTATTGGTAGGGAAAATTTGTGGTCGGGCCCTGTATTCCCACTAGTAGAACATCTTGTGGTATGATTTTCATGTATGAAACATAATTCTACTAGGTGTTAGGTTGAAAAAACAGTTCCGTGCTTAACTTTTGGAAGTGAGTGTATATATGTTATGGGCTAAGTGATTAATTGGGCATTAGCCCAGAGTGGAAGCGGGCAAAGTGTTAAATTTCGTTGAATTTATCATATTGCCCAGGCATTGTTAATGATGCCCAATTAATCACTTTGCCCGTAACATATTTGTGACCCTTTTCTCAATTTATTTCGAGAGTTAAGGGGTTATTGAATAGGCCTTAATCTCGAAATTTTCTGATCAATGAAATGCCTTGTAGCAACAAAACTCAATTTAATGTTCACAACTCAAGGTCTGTTCTCCAAATAAGGGAACGTACCCATACTACGTGACCCATTTTTGACCCCCCTCCCTCCCTTGGTGACCATCAGTAGTAGCCAAGACCCTCCCCCTCCAGTTTTCACGTAATACGGTTTGCCATCATTTTTTTGCAAACAGAAAGTTTTAAAAAATTAATTTTGCTTAATTTGTCTGATTTTAATAATTAATTTGGCAAATTTCGGTAATTAAATGGCTTAATTTTGTCGTATTGACTAGAAGAAATTGACTATGTGACGAAACCCTAAGCCCCCCCCCGTGACCGAGTGTGGTGTTTTGAAGACCCCCCTCCCTCCCCTGAATGGGTCACGTAGTATGGGTACGTTCCCTAATCACTAATTTAATAACAGTGCCTGGCTATGAATGATATACATCCTAATCAATACTATGCAACCTATTGTTTCTTTTCTCGGTAGGCAGTGTGACCCCAAACTAGGGTACTACTTAACCCCTTTTAATAAACTCTCCCTAGGGTTGGAAAGGTATAGAGAGAAGATTCAAACCAGTTACTTCTTGTCCATACTAACCCCACCTCCCTTCCCTCTTCTTCGTAGAAGGTGCTTAAGTAGCCAAACTTGTTTGCATTTTTATTTTAAAGGTATTTCAAAGTATTATTATTTGTTTTTAGGTGCATCTTGTAGGACTTGATATTTTTACTAATAAGAAATATGAAGATCTTTGTCCTTCCACACATAACATAGATGTCCCAAATGTAAATCGTTGTGATTTTCAAGTGAGTTTTTTAAAAGTTTGTTTTAACTTTTATCATAGTTCTGCTGCTATTTTATTCCACATAGTTAATCCTTTTTGCTTTAAATGCTTGTCTTTAATATATATTTATGTATTAATGGAAGTCTTAATAAGTGCATATACATGTGATTCTTCTGCCAATTTGCTTCACAAAATTAAAGTCCAACTATTCGATTTGCAAAACTCAAATTCCACATTCTGATTTTCCGATTATTTTTTTTACTGAAAACTCTGGCAACGAAGGTTGCCTAGTAATAAATACCAAGTAAAATCGAGAAATAATCGGAAGTAATATGAAAAGCAGTTAATTTTTAAACCAAAAAATATGACGCTAGCATTTCAAATCGTTGATTTCGGGAAGTAGAAGCCAATGGACCCCTCTACTTAAAATTAATGAAAATATAGGTGCCAAATTTTTTAAAAAATATTTTCATCCAATTTATTGTCAGAGTAATCACATGTATGTAAGTGTTAGTGCAGCTGATCTTACATTTGTCTTGGAAGTCCACAATTTTTTTGCAGGAAGCTTCAATTTTTAAACAGTTTAATTATGTAAAGTAGTAGTTGCTTAAAGTTTTAAGAAAGTAAACAAGTTATTGACATTTATGGTGTTCTATAACTTACCTCAAACTTTAATTGTACTTATAATTTTTCCTTGAGTAGAATATGTCTGTAGTTTAACAGACTAAAATGTCTATAGCCCTCCTATTTATTTAAATTGGATACTTTTAAAAGCTGATTATATCAATCCTAAAATTATCTAAATGTTAAAGTTTTAACATGACTTTTTAATATTAACATGAGCTATAGAAGCAGAAGTCTTTGTTTTGTATATGAGATAACATTTCATTATACTCAAGACTACATGGTTTTCTACAGCTTTAAATATAAGCAGTTGTTCTTAAAAGCTAATACAAATTATTACTAAATTTTTGAAACTTAGTGTCTCTGACTTCAATTTTAAAGAGGTGCGAGCTCTTCAAATTAACTTGGGTTCAACTCAGTGAGCTAATAATAAAAATTCCTATATCCTTCTGTTAAAAAGGTGTAAATGACACAAAATACTTACAAAGTAGGGGAATGGTATAAAAGCATCTTAATGTGGTTTCTTAACGTAAACAGGTTCAACTTAATTGCTTTGGAGTTAAGGTGCACTGAATTTAGTGTTAATGTATTATTCCTTATTTGTTACAGCTCATTGACATTAGTGATGATGGATTTGTCACCTTAATGAATGACAAAGGAGATACTCGGGACGATCTCAGAATTCCAGAAGGTGAACTTGGTACTAAGATTAGAGATGAGTTTGTGAAGGAAGATATAACAGTTATAGTATGTATTATTTTTCCTTTGAAGTTTGAATTATGAAAATCTTTGTCAGTGTTAACAGTGCTTAATAATTTAGATCAGGTTTTCAAAATAGAGGTCCCAAATTGATTTCAATGGGTTGCAAGTTCACTACTAGAGTTGGAATTTTTACGTCTAAATGTCTTTTTATTATATTATGTTTATGAAGGTAATGGTAGTTAAGTATTGAAAAATAATTGGTTTAAGAATATGTGCCAGTGATGTGCAAAATATTGAAAAAATGTTTCTAAGTGTCCGGCACTCCCTCTGATAGGTGCCAATTAAAACCTTAAGGAATTTTTTTGAAAAAGTTTTAATTTCATGTATACAAGTTTGATACTTTTTATAAGAAGAGAGCTGAAACACTTGACGAGGACCTAACCCCTTGACCCCCTTTTTAACATAAAGCTCAATGTGGCATTCAGAATTAAAGAACTTGGTTCCTTATAATCTTTAAATGCTTGCAAAAATTATTGTACAGAAAAAAGTAGAGATCCTAAGTTTTGAGGTCCTGTAGGGAGGCATGCATGGAAAATTTAGATTGACAGTCCATCTAATTTTTCATCTGATAGCCTGTGGACTCTTGTTCAAGTATTTTTCTGCTTTTTTAAAATTCGGAACATAAGTGAAAATTTGGAATTTTGATTAGTTATTCCTTGCAACTACTCTTCTTATTTGAATTGGGGATAATGAGAACAAGTGTGAAATCTCGCTTACCTTTTTTTCTCACGGATTTATTTGCAAGAAGTACTTTCTACATTAATAACTTACCAACGAGCTAGTGATTTGAAAGTTAATATGGATGCAATACTATTTCACACTATTTGTTTAATTTATTTTACCTTGTGATCCAGAAGTGATAACTAGGTTCACATTTTAATGCCTGGTTCAGTTAAAAAATGATAAAAAATAACAGTTTATAAGATTTTGCCTAGATTCTAGTCCTCTTTATGTACAATCCTTAGTTAACTTGAAAAGTTATGTTTAAAACATTTGATTTAATTCTTATTCTGTGTTTTTATAGGTGACTGTACTTTCAGCTGTGGGTGAAGAAGCTATTGTTGCTTGTAAGAATGCAAGTTAAATGAGTGGCAAATAAATATAAAACTGTTATAACTGGGAGCATTTTTCTTCATTATTGCTTCTGTGTTTTTAAAGATATAAGCATTCCCTGCAACTTTTTTTACAAAGCTTTGTTGGTTTAACTACAGTATAACTAAATCTTTTTGAAAGAAAATTTCTGCAATAACAATAATTTCCAATTGTCTAAATGCTTCCAGGATTTAAAATTCTTTGTAATTGGATGTAATTTTCTTCCCTTAAAAATCCAGACTGAAATTTCAAGTGATTGAACTGCTCTAAATATTGTCTTAACATTGAAATCTCTTGAATATAATTTCAAAGAGAACTGTTTACTCAATAAAGTGAAATTTCTGTTTTGAACTTTGTGACTTATATAACTATGCTATGTTGGTTTATAAACTGTCTTAATTTAACAAAGTGTGGAAACTTTTGTCAACTGTTTGTGCACTTGTTATGTATTTAAATGTTAACATCTTTTAGTCCTATTTGGACGTTTAAATCGGCTATATCAACTTCCATTGACTAGTGTGCAATTTGGCCAGCATTAGGTGGGATGTTCTCAGCAGCTATAAAGAATCGATATTTTTTAAAGTGAACTAAAATTTTGGGCACACCGGAGGCAGTTGGATTAGAATAAATGCTAAGGCGTGTTACCTCACCTTTCAAATTTTGCTTCCAAGTGCAGTAGCATCCAACTGAGCTTCTTAACTTATCACTTAAAATGTGCTTTTATGCAGGTAAATTAGGATTTTACCTAAAATATGGCTTTTTAATAATTCAAATTTTACTTTTGAATATACTTTCACAGAGATAAAGTAAAACAAAAGGCTTGGAAAATAAGTACTGACTATATTAAGTCAAGTGGCTCAATTTGGACTAAATATGTTTATTTTTTACTCGGAAACAAATAGGTTGCACGCTACAAAATCTGCCTCCTTCAATTATTATCTAGGTGTTAATAATTAGACTACAAATCATTCTCTTAAAAACTTAAATTCATTCGATACTGGGCTGCCTTATGTCACATCTTGAGGTTAGGCCTCTTTAAAATTTTTAAAGTGTTGGTTGTGTAGTTGAATGTTTAATTTGTTTTTTGAAACTCAACATCTGACTGACATGCCGCAGTGAAATTATTTGTGATTTGTTAAATGAAGTTGTTACTTCAGTTGTGGTTTCCTTTGTGGAAATTGTTTTGGAATAGTTAGTAGGGTTCAGTTCACACTATTTCAATCTTGATTTGTACTCTTCAGCTTGCTACAATTAAGTACAATATTTTCTTATACTATACTTGTCACCTTTGTGAAGGCAACTCAAGATGTTTCTAAAAACCATGTAATGTAACATGGAAAAAATTGGAACTAATAAAGTGTCCTTTTTTAGAATCTTTGCCAGTGCTTTTGTTAAAGGACATGAAGCTATCACAACTTAAACCTCAGGCCAGAGCTGTCAACTTGAAAATAAGTTTTGAAAGAGCAGAATGTACCGAGATAAGGTTTTAAAATCTTTCTGCATTAACTTACAAATGTTTGAAAATTAGTGCCATAATTTTGATTTTTGCTCACTATGGGTGAAGGAGGTTTGGTGGGTTAAGGCAGTGGTCTCCAACCTGCGGACCGGTCCGTGGATCAAATGGTACCGGGCCACAGACCGACCATTTCATTGAAAATGAATTTAAATTCCTAGGTTCATACTCCAAATGAAGGAATGAAATGAATTATAAATCACTTTATATTTATTTTTTGGTGTAACAACTGCATTTTATTTTGAAATCATGTTTAAATACAATTCAATTAAAATTAATAAATCAAAATAATGTAAACAATCAACACCCCCCTCAGCAGGCTGCGGTAAAATTATCAAACGTTGACCGGTCCGTGGTGGCAAAAAGGTTGGGGACCACTGGGTTAAGGCACCCATCAAGAAAGAGGTAATGCATTTTAAAAGATGCAAACAGTTGATTGTTCCTCACAGCCTAAAGGTGGAAACAAATTAGAGCCGAGTGCTGTAAGCGAACAGCCGCGAACATGCTCTGCGCAAGCGCCGCTCTTAGCGCCTACGAAATGCGCGTGCGCAGAGCGTGTTCGTGGCTGTTCGCTTACGCCGCTCGGCTCCAATTTGTTTCCACCTTTAGGGGAATTCCATAAATTATGTGAGCAGGGTTCCCACGGGTGAGGGAAAACCTGGAAAAGTCAAGGAATTTCAATTTCACCTAAAAAATCAGGGAAAATTGCTATTTTTGTCAACTGTGGATCTAGTCAGTAAAAAAGTAATAAATTTATTGAAAATTATGTGTTCAAAAAAGCAAGGAGTACCCAAAAAATGCCGTGAATTGCTAGTTTTTCAACCGAAAAATCTTAAGGATTGACCTGGAAAAGTCAGGGAATTTTATTTCTTTATTAACTTACATTGATATTCCAGACCAGATTCACTACTCAACAAAAAAGTGAGTCAAAATGCCACAGAAACTAAATTGTCCAAAGAAGTTTACTTCCTAAGCATTAGCCCTTCATAAGATCTTTAGCCCCCTACATGTTTGGAGATTTAGTTTGCAATTTAAAGGATTTAATGAGCTTTAACCCCCTACGAAACATCAGCACATTTCATGATTATTTAGCCCCCTGCCAAGCTTATAGCCCCTGGGTTTTTGTATATTTGAAATAAGAATTATAGAGAGGCCAATCAGGGTTGCTTGATTTAAATCACTTTATTTAAAAAAAATATTGATTTAAATCAAAAATGTTAAACTGCCACAATTTAAATAAAAAATTAGTTGTATGCCTTAAAATGGTTTGCAAGATTATTTGAATTACAATGTTTTAAAATTCTGCTAGATATGTAACTGGGAGATAGGTTTAGGTTACTCTACATAGAGTTGCCTGTAACTTCAAGAAAAACTTTTACTACCTAAAACAAAAATATTTATGACGAAAAGGGGTAAATAGCAGGGTTTGGATAATTGTGATTAACTATAAACAAGAATTAAAATATTTTAATTTTTTTTATCTAGTACATCAACTTTTTAAAATACAAGCATGTGAATGATTTTTATCATAAGCTTGCTTTTATAGTTAGTCATATTTTCCTAACTATTGTTTTCTTTTACATAACTACAGCGAATAGAGCTCCTTTTCCTATGTACATGACTGTCAATAAGTTGCTTATTTGATTTGATTTTTATTACTAATTATTATTTTAAATAAATAAATATACATAAAACATTTAATAAAATTAATTTAACTGAATTATTATAATTCAAAGATAGATTAAAATTTTTACACAAAAATGGAGCATAAATTTTTTTAGAAATCGTCACAATTTTTTAAAGCTAATATTGATTTCACCAATGGGCAAAAATAGTTATGGAAAGGAGAAAAATTTTAGTAACCGATAGTATAATTGTTCATTCACCATTTTAGGATGGGCTTGGGCATCTCACCATGAAATGGTAACGAACCGCTTCCGTTAGTTAATTCATGCATAAAATAGATCAAAATTGGGATATTAAGATATTCCTAAACTATTATATCACATTGAAATTACAATATCGGTATATTATTAACCAGTTTCAGAAAGTTCAGAGCTGCAGATCGACCACGAAGTTTTGTCGCTTGGGCAACCCCAAAAACACATAAAATCTTTTTTTTTTCGGGTGGGGAAAGATTGCTCTCAGCGTGCCAAGCCATTTCCTCCTCGCCAAAACCACGCCAAGGAGTGGCGGCGATTAACGACTGTTGCTGATGTTTCACGCATTTCTCTTACTCCGAAGTCCGAAATGGATTTTAGTTTAAAAAAAAAGATGGAATATTCAATATTTATCACCATAAAGCAGGCCTCTTTGACTGGAGGACCAGATCAATGCATGAAAATCTGCGTGCCAGATTAAGTGTATGAAAAATGCTCAGCGTTTAATGCAAATTATATTAATACCTTTTATGATGTCTTTGGAACACTGTTGGAAAAATTGAGACTGTGTAGAAGGGAAAAGGCCGAAAAAAATGTTTAAAAAACGTTGTGGAGCGTGTAGAACTACAACCTTTTTTCAAATAAATTAATAAATTTGTTCACTCGACTCAGTAATTTTAAGTACATATTAGAAAAATATGTTAGGGAAGTTAGGTAGGGTAATAGAATATAATACATTTATTTTTTTACATAACAATTTTTACTATGCAAAGAAGTTAATAGGATATTGGGCGTCTTCGGAAAGTTATTCGGAGTGGTTTTTATATAAACTATGGGTAATATTGAACAATTTGAAAAACTCCGTTATTATTATTAATTTTCAATTTTACAAGACAATTTAAGTCTTGTGTGTAAGTAAGTTGTCAAATAAATGTTATGTTATATCAGGTTCCTCAGCATGAGTGAAATTAATCCTTTCTAAATTAAATAAAACGTAATAAATCTCATTAGAAATTGAGATGCGACCAACAACCTTAAATCTTTCCTTAGTGGAAAATGGCACTTCAGAGAAATCCTGTTATATAAAATTTTAACATAATGTAACTAGATTTTCAATCAAAAATTAATATCTTAGATGGAGAAAGGCAATGCTATTTTTTTCAGTGGTTCAATCCGATACCTAAAAAAAATTAATATGCGACACCATTTCTTCTACTGTAACATAGATATTTTGAAATTGCTGCAAATAATTTTTGACAATAAGGAAGTTGCATGTGTCAGATTTTCAAAAACAAACAAGTGTTCCGTATGGTTTTTTGTATGGTAAAATGAAATATCTAGTCAGTTTTTCAAAAAAATGTACAGGTAATTAAATATTTTAATTTAAAAGTCGAGAAAAAAACACGTGACTGAAAACGTTTATTGTTTAAACTATAAGATGACGTCAACAATAATACCATCAACTCCATTGCTTTACAACAATGTTTAGTATAAGATGACGTCACATCCAAACTCTTGTCGTTTTCGCGCGCTTTTAAAAAGGGGATTTTTGTTAATTTTTTTGACAATCAAAAAATTTCTCGATCGGCCTCAAATTTTGGGTAGTTGCTTATTTTTGCAAGAGGAATCGATTAAAAAAATAAAAAAAATCATGCAACTTCCTCATTAACACCAACAATTTCTTGCTTGGTGGAACTCTAATGAAAAAATAAGATAAGGGTAAACATGATCGAAACCAGCAGTAGATCGAAATTGGAGATTAATGTAATTTTTTTGTATCTTAATTACAAAAAGTTATTTCCTTATCGCACCAAAAAAGTTTCTTCATTTCCCACGAAACAAGCGCACAATCTTATTCTACGGAAAACGAAAAATCCGAATTCGCGCGATGATCTGCTTTTCACAAGAAAAGCGCAAAAGGAGAAATCTAGCGGAGCGCTCTCCTCGGGTCAGGAAAGGTCAAGCGACAAAACTTCGTGGTTGATCTGTAGTTATTCATTTAAATAAAAAAAAAATCCGTTTTTTTTATTTATTTTTAAAAATCAGCAACCCTGAGGCCAATGAGCTGTAGCTTCTACAAAACATTAGTCCCATTGCATATTTATATATTTGGTTCACACACAACTTGATGAGGATGGAATTCATAATTTAATAATTTTAGTAGGATATCCAAGAAAAAAACAAGCGTAAATAAAAATAGCAATATTTCACCTTTTCAGCGGTTTTATGCCAATTATGGTTAACTCAACAAGCAAGAGGGCGTATCAAACAGGAATGGCGCAAGTTCAGACTTGCGTATGCGCCAAGTTTTTAGCGGTAAGGATGACCAATATGGTAACCCTAACTCATGTTAAAAAATTATTTGGCTTCTAAATGTGCCCCAATAGAAAATAAAATTGTTTCCGGTGGGACGTGCGCCCCACGTTGGGAAACACTTATTTAGCATATGAAAATAAGCAAAAAACTTTATTTAGAATATCCGTTATAATACAAACATTTTTATTTCAAAATTTTACATATTAGAATCAATATAAATGTTTTTCAATATTATAAACTATTTTGCACGACTGTATCTCTTCTTTGGTAACCAAGTCATTAAAGTTTACTAGCATGCATTAAAAAGAAAATTATATGTTTTCTATACATGATTTCAATTATGTTATCTGTCTATTAAATATATGACCAAAAAAGTGTTTTGGTTTTGGACACAAAATACTGAAATATATTGCCAAATTTTTTTCTGTTATTGATATTAGCAGCATATTTTAATTATTTTGCAATTTTTGGTGATCTAATCTTTGGCGTTTAAAACAACTTGGTGAAATTTAACAGGACAGATAGCAAAATTGAACCTAAATAAGAAAAGTAAGTATTGAAAGGTCGTATGTCCTTGAATAAGCCCAGAATGTAGAAGACGCCTCAACACCGTCAGTTGTTGGGGTTTCCCTTGCCTCTTGGTAGGTTTATTCAGCTACTGAAAATGGTAGAATACATTATTGATTAAAGATCAACCAAAAAACATTTATAAGCGATGCCATCACAAAAAAAGGTCAACAAAAAATATTATTTAGTTTTTAACCAATAATAAATTTAACAGCACTTCTAGATATCCTTCAAGGTGGAACTTGCCTAGTGTGCAATGATTCCTTGAAAGAAATAAGTACTGCTTAGCCAACGATAGTAAAAGGGTCACGTTATTTTTACAGACGTTGCACGGCCCGTAGTACTCGACTTGTATGAAATAAAATCTCCATATTGATATTAAACGGTTCCGCTCCTTGGTTAATATTAATATGGAGATTTTATTTCATACAAGTCGAGTACTACCGGCCGTGCAACGTCTGTAAAAATGACGTGACCCTTTTACTTATCGTTGACTAAGCACTTAGGTACAATACTGGAAAAAAATCGACTCTGACCCTATACCTCTTGTGATATAAAGACAAATAAGACATCATTTTTCATGATTTGAAGTATTCTATGTACAGAAAATTTTTCCAAGTTCTTAGGGGGTAGTCTTCATATTAAACGAAGCACCAACTTTCGTTTTTCCTATGGGCGACATCAAAGATTATTCCAGATTCTGAAAGAGCACCCTCTAAAACCCCAAAAAACCAGTTTTCATGTAATTTGGTCCCCAAATGAAGCCAGGAGTGGGAGTTGAAGTTCGTCGAATTTACGTTGAAATCTCGTTTTTTACGTTGAATTCTCGATTTTGATCCTGCGGGCTTGATGGTTGAAAGGATCAAAATCGAGAATTCAACGTAAAAAACGAGATTTCAACGTAAATATTGTCACATTTAAAAAAATTAAATTTCCTTTGCACTGATTTGGTCCGATTTTTAGTACGTCATTATTAAGGTAATTTCCATGTGTAACCTCCTATTGCATTGCATCTAGTCCAGTGTTTCCCAACGTGGGGCGCACGCCCCACTGGGGGGCAATATCATTTTCTAGGGGGGCAATTTGAAAATTTTCAACCAAATTGCCCCCCAGGTGGGACCAATCCAGGGGGAAAATTAAAAAATAACTTTTTAAATAAAAGTTTATCAAAATCTTATATTATTCTATCTGAGAATGTATGTCTGAAATCTGGACCAACATGTATCAAAACCAAGTTGAAACTTTGAAATCCTGTTTTTAGAGTCTAATTTCCAAGCCTTTTCTGGGGGATGACCCAAGATCTCTTTGTTTTTAGAACGCTTATATTTGAAACTTTTTTGTTCATCAAAATCTTCCCTAAAAATTTATATCCAAAATTTCCCAACTAGGGGTGCCAAACTAGTTAAAAACCTGCTTCCTAGAGTCAAATTTACGAAAATTTTCTGGGGGAGGACCCCCAGACCCCCCTTGGTACTTAGAACTTAATTACTCATAACTTGATTTAGTTCTTTAGCATGCAAATTCTACTTAAAAATGCTGTGATCATTAGACTTATTAAATATACATAGGAGGGAGGGGCTAAGAGATAATTTTGTCTCCCTCTCAAAATATATTTCTATATATGCCACGGAGACCGGGGGGCATGGAAAATTCAGAAATGCTTTGGTGGGGCATGGACCGGAAAAAGGTTGGGAAACACTGATCTAGTCTGTCTAGTCCAGTGGTTCCCAACTGGTGGTCCGTGAGGCCTTCAGAGGTGGTCCGTGAGAAGATTTTTAAATAACTTGTTCAAAAAAAGTGTGGAAAATTTAAAAAATAGTGTTCCTAATCACACATTCCAGGAAATAGTAAAAACACTACAGATACAAAAACATAAGTAAAAAATCATACGTCTCATAAATAAAAAATGTTACGTTCTCTTTCTCTTCTATGAATCATTTGTTCATTTCTATTATTTTGCACAGTTTTATTCAACAGTAGTTTATTACAGAGTAGAAATGGGGGAAATGTGATGATGTGAAAAAGTATTGCATGAAATTAATTAAAACCGAGAGGCGTAGGGGTGGGGCAAATGAAGAATCGAATTATCGGACTTATACTTGGTTTGATATACGAAGCGAAGCGTGGAAGTGTTCAAAGATACTTCAAACTGGGATGCTATGGTCAGACAGAGGGTCTCCAAGAAATCGTGGTATGAAAAGAGGAAAATTCTTAGATACAAGTGAAATAGGTTTGTTCGAAGAATGAGAACAATTTATTACCGAAAATGCGAAAGTTTTTGAACACATAAATTATTTTCTATTTTAATCGCTCCTTTGAAATAATTATTCACTTTCGACGCGGTTTCTTCGGAAGAACATCAGTTAGCCTCGCCTATAGAATATCCTCTGCCACAACTCACAGTCACAGTGCATGTCCAGTTTGCTTTTTTTGTGATCAACACAAATCCTGATTATCTCATTTGTCCTGCAGTTTAATTTCAAGTTAAATACTTTCTTTCAAATTTAAATATACTAATAACATATTACCAGGCACGGATTAAGAAACTTTTCAAGGGGGGTCCGGTCCGATTTTTTTAGGGTAATTTTAATTTTATGATTGTTCTGCATGTTGAAGGTTATTTTAAAGATTAAATTGAGAAAGGCACTGTATATTTGGACGGCTTTTTTTCAACTAAACTCTACTCTAACTTCCACGGCTTCCATTGGTTCCATCACTAAGCGCCGAGACTGCTACGTCATCACGAGACCTACAGCGCATGCGCCACTGGCCGTTTTGGCCGTCCAAATATACACTTCGATTGAGAAAACATTAAATAAACATTCAAACCCTTTTAAGCATTCGTATCTCCTGTTGACCAGTGCATGGCGGATCCAGGATTTAGTTTTTTGGGGGGCTAAGAATTTTCATAATCCATTTGATTCTTCTTGTTAATGGTAATACGGTAAAGGTAGTGAATTATCCTAATGAAACTAATAAAAGGGGGGGTCTGGGGGTCCTCCCCTAGAAAATTTTTGGAAATTTAAGTCAAAAACCCCACTTTTTCAACTCGTTTTGGTACGCCTCATCCGAATTTCGGGTATAGATTTTTTGCGTTTTGACAAACTTAGTAAAATATTAGACGTTTTATGGGGGCTTCAGCCCGAAAGCCCCCCCCGTTGATCCGCCACTGCTGTTGACTTTATAGGAGCATTAATTATGTTTTAAAATTCTTCCACATAATAATTTATTCACAACAAAAAACTTTCCTGTAATGCTTATTTTACTGTAATGCTGTGTAGCATATTTTCATAAGCTGGGTTTTTTTAATTTCTTTCTTTCCTTGCCTTACCCTTTCTACTTCAACTTACATTATACAATGCAAATTCAAATTTTTATAACTCTTACCCGTTCTACTCTTTTTTTTTAAGAAAAATGTTATACTCGACGATCGCTTCATGATGTACTTTTATATTGTATCAAAATCTGGAGCAATTTTTCTTAATATGCCCTTACAAGAATATTTTCAGAGGGGTTTTCATTATCTTAATAAGGGATTTAATAAAATTAGCATGCATAACAAAATAATTTTTTAAGTAAAATAAACATAGACCAATGCTCAACAATACCCTTGGTGTAAAATAAATAATTTTATGGATTTTAAATTAAATTTGATTGACTCTTTAGCGTTGTTAAAAGCTCATATTCCAGATAGAGTTTTCAAATCCCTCAAATACTACACCCGAATCCGGAATATATAAAGCGGGTAAAATACCAAGCTTAAAAAGCCAAAACTTAATGATCGGCTAAATAATCCTTCGTTCAGGGGTATTTTCCCAAGTAGAAAAATAAAAGTGTTTTTAAAGTCTAAAAAGAGGACATAGGAACAAAATGAATAGATATAAGAGGAAAATTTAGGAGAGAGAAGAGAGAAATAGTAATGATTGTTATAGAAAGCCTTTTTTAAACGAAAGAAAAGCCTTTTTTAAATGAAAGAAAGTTGTGAGATTACACCTATGAAAGAAAGGTGTTTAAGCAGTTTTGAAAAACACAAAATTGACACATTCAATTACTCTTAATTATGTATACACAACTTTTGGTTAGTAAATTTAGCATTGGGTTCACTTTTCATCTACAATAATTATAAAGTTCATAAAGTTAATTTTAAAAATTTGTGATTATTGATGACAAATCTAAAATTGGATGAATTGAATAAGTAGCAAAGCGCTTAAATATGTAAAAACATGTGAATAAACCGAAGTATGTAACATAAAGCTAGTATAAATCTATAAATCGATCGAAAATCCCTTGAAACGTGTAATGTTCGAAACAGAACTCTTCAAAATAATAATTATAAAATAAATGTAATAACATGGAACTTCCAGGACCTAGTCTTAATTTTAAATACATGAAACAAACATTATTTTAAAAGAGTTTAGAATAAACTTACATTTTTCTCCTTGCGTATAGAAAAATATATAAATTGGTAGGCAAACGCTTGAAGACATGAAGACAAAATGTCCCTTATGTCTTATGTCCCACAGGCCACAGCTCGAAAGTTCTCCAACAGCAATGACAATTTTCACTCGCGACCCGAAGCACTGAAATTGTCACATTAGGCAGTGACCAAGCACCTCACGTGAATATTTTCACTAGAAGGGGGGGCGATATCCCCTTACCGAGAATTCCCTGCATTCCTTGCCACCTATTCCCTCCCTCTCTCCCAGTTCCTCAGAGGAAACAGGGAAGAAACCCTAAAACAACATAGGGGACGGGAGTGCAGATAAACAAACGACAGAACGACTGTCCGGTTATCTTGTTTGAATCACCTCTTCAAGATGACAGCCAAGGTTAAAGGGTCCTGTTTGGTGACCTTTTTCAACCCATCCAACAGGAGCTTTTTCACTTTCGTGGTTTACTGAAAGCTATTTTACTTCTTCGAAATTTATTGCGAACAAATTTTGTTGTTTGAAACCAAAAAATTTTTTCTTCTCAGGGCAAGGGGGGGGCGATCGCCCCCACCGCCCCCCCCCCTTAATCCGTCCTTGCATATTACCTTATTACTTGGTTATAAAAAAGAAGAAAAATAACTATTTTATACTGTTGTTTTTTTAACCCTGTAACTTTTGTGTGGGTGTGAACCCTTCCTTAATAGATAAAAAGGCTTGATAAAAATGGTTAAATGTCTTTCATAAAAGGTATATTTTTAGGTAATTAGATATAAAATTAATTTCATGCTAATTTTTCTTTTAAGTTTAATAGATTATTTGATTTACTAAGTTCTATTTAGAAACATTGTAAGACTCGTTTTCCCTAACTTCAGAAAAAAAGTCAAAATTTTAGACCCTCCATGAGGAATGAAGGCACTGAAAAAAAGTTAAAATTTTGAAGATACAGTTAGGGATAGAGATGGTCCGCGGAGGTTCAAATTTAAGTGAAGTGGTCCGCAGACGTATTTGAGTTGGGAACCACTGGTCTAGTCTAAGCGGTACAACTTGAAACACTGCAATTTTTT
This sequence comes from Tetragnatha versicolor, assembly GCA_024610705.1. NCBI lineage: Eukaryota > Metazoa > Arthropoda > Arachnida > Araneae > Tetragnathidae > Tetragnatha > Tetragnatha versicolor. The sequence goes on from JANDEH010000019.1 coordinate 2,001,121, forward strand.
ATGACCGTTTGAAACTTGGTACACTGATTCTAGGGCCTAATAAATGAGTTTTCGATGGGGAGCCAATCAAAATTTTTCTTAGAATTTTAAATTTTAAACTTTTTATAAAAATTTAATTTTTGAGAATTACACGGTATATATCATACTTTTAATCATGTTTGTTTACAATTTATTGTAATTTGAGGGCGTATAGTACGATTTTGAGGTCAAAATTTGTATTGGAGGTAATTTTATAACGTTTTTCTTAAAAATTTAGAGTTAAATTTTTTTTTAAAAGTCTTAAAATTTACTGAGTGTTTTGAACATTTTACCACAGATAAAGACATAGATAATTATGGACACTCAGGGGGGGCCCATCAGGCTATCAAAATTGTTACCATCCAAGATGACGTAATTGGATGGTAGGCGTTGACGCTTTGACGTGTTAACTAAGCGGCTGACCAATCAGGGTTACTTAGGGAAAGCGCGTAGCTTCTTCTTGAGTAGAAAGGGATTAAAATAATATGCGGGGAAATATAGAGCTGTAGAGCAGCCACTTAAGGCAACAAATCATAAATTTAAAGCAGCAGCCTCCGGTTGCTGCGTACCCCACAAATAACGCAGTCCAGTCAAATTTAAAGCAACCTTGCGATCTCTATGAGATAATTTATTTTGAACTTATTGTTGGTGAAAACTAATACAACGAAATAGTTTCTAGCTAATAAAATAGTATCCTAACTACTATTATAATTGTGAATGTTTGTCCGGATGTTTGTTACTCTTTCACGCAAAAACTACTGAATGGATTTTAATGAAATTTTACCATAATGTAGCTTATACATCAGAATAACACATAGGCTATAATTTATAAAGAGAAAATCAGTCCTTCATTCTTTTTTTTCCCGTTTTTCCTGCTTTTTTTCACTTATTTTTCCGTGTTTGAAAACCTGTTTTACCAGTCATACAACGAGTTAAAAATAAAACATTGTTTCAAATGAGACACAGATCACTAGACTTTTTCATTTACTAGATCTTTTATTTTAGTTTTAAACACTGGTTTTAAATTTCTTAATTTGTTCACTAGATTTTTTACTACGGTTTCAAATTTGTTATTTTATAAAGGCACCAAGATATTATTAAACATTATCAGAAACATCGGAATTGTAAAAAGTGACAAGAACACCGGGATTGGAAAATTAGCGAGAACATCGGGAAGGAAAAATTACCGAGAACATCGGGAAGGAAAAATTACCGAGAACACTGGGATAGGAAATTTACCATAAAGACACCCAGAATACCGGAATATAAAAATTACCGTAAACACTGAGATAGGAAAATTACCGGGAACGCAGCCGGGATTAGAAAAATTACCATGATCACCGGGCAACGGGATAAGATTACCGGGAACACTGGGATAGGAAAGAGGCGCCTGGGATACCGGGATGATTTGTAATATTGCTAATTTACAAAATTATAAATGTATTTTAAGAAATATTTAAAAAAATAAATTTATACACCCCACCCGTGCAAGGCCGGGTATAACAGCTAGTATTGAATAAAATCATGAAATTTAAGATACATAATTAGAAGGATTCATAACTTATTTAATTTTGAATGTTTTTATATTTAAGGTTGCAAATATTCCCAATACCTTTCTGTCAGAAACTTCTAAATACAGATAGTACAAAAAATCTTTAAAAGCATTTTATTAAAATTTTATTGATGGATTAATTTTGTTAATTAAAGTTAATATATTAATTTTGTCTTCCGTATGACACTTTTCAATCCAAATATTATGAAGATAACGATCATTCGGGAACCGATGATAAGAAACAGAATTTCGAGTCTTATGCCAATAGTTTTTACAAACTGAAACAGCGCAACGAGACATTTCACACGTTTTAAATAATAAACGATAATCAACAAGCGAGCTTAAATCAAGACCCCTTCAAAGATTAAATATTTAGTTTTATTCCTCTTCAAATATATCCTCCCTCCCGATTTCTAAATATATCAGATGTCAAGAAATCAATAAATAAATTTCTTATGTATCTGGAACTATGTACTCTTTGTGTGCATCTTCAAATTAGCCACAGATAATTAACACGGAAATATAATATTTATTCAATCTAAATCGAAATCACTTTTTGATTTCTTAACTGAAATGCTGCACTTTTTCAAACTTGAACCTGTAGAATCAAAGATCAAATATCCCTCTTATTTTATAAAAAAAATCCCTAACCTATACCGCGCAAAGCAACTCAACCAAAGTCACGCCCATAATAAAAGTGATTGGTTATTGCGGATTGGTCATTATGACGAGGATCTACGTATTTGGATGGAAGAGCATACGTCAGTCGAATTTTCATCTCTATGTGAAGATCCAACCTTATCTTATTCTATTAACCTTGGTGGACACTTTAAGGAAAATTTTCGCTTAAATTCTTAATAATTACCAATCTATTTGCTTCGAAATGGTTATCATCCTATTTTTAGGTTAATTGGATCTTCTTCTTTCGATTTTACCATTAAAAACTTAAATTAGATTGGGCAAAGTATTTTTAATTAATTTTTTAAAAGTACTCCAAATTGCATCTATAGTGGCCACATAGATGAAGCTGTTGCTTCTATGGTGGACACCTCTTGCATCAATAATGGACACCTGTCTTTTTCTGCCTATATGAGGGGTTTATGAATGAAATTGAGGGGGTTTTCTTGGTATAGTCGTCTAGTTCTAATTAAATCTTCCTTCCCACCTAAATGTATTTTAGATTCAATCAAATTAGCTTTATTTAAAAAAAATTTATAGTTTTCGGCCCAAAGTCTACGCTGTAGCTGATTTGAGAGGAATTTAGAATGTTATTCAATGTTTTAGAAACATTGGTTCCCGAAGCCCAGAAGGAAACCAAATTTATTTAACACTCATTTTAAAACACAGTCAACAGTTCATGAAGAAAAACTGATTCAAAATAAGTGTTATTTATCTTTCTACTAGAAGCCATTGCGGTGGCCACTATTGGAAAATCTAAGATTATGTGTTGGTAAAGTGGACACCCCCATAAATCCTCGTTAAGTCAACATTTTCAAATAAATTTTATTCAGTATTATTTTATACACTCTTATTTATCTTGATATAAATTTAAAAGTCAATCAAGCGGTAATAAATACGAAAAAATCAGTTCCGATATACCCGTTTCCTTACGCGATTCAATAAGCAAAATCAAATTTCAGTCACTTGGCCGATGTTGTTATTTTCAAATATTTAAATATCCTTCCCATGCTGATCTGTGGTATCGGTGGTACAGCTTACCTGATTGCATAATCTACTATGCCTATGAATTTTGACGCTGTTTGATGCCTCTCACTCGTTCTATTTAAAATTAATCAGCTATGTGGCCACTATTGGTACAGTGTCCACTATACCCACATTTACCTTATTATAAAACTAAAATTTCTAAGCTTTATCTTTATTTTCAGCCGAGAATTTGAAACTTAATACAATGATTCTAAGAACCCATTAGAAGAGTTTTCGTTCGGGAGTCCATCAAAATTTTAAACTTTTTTAAAATTAAAATTTTTGGTCTTTACCTGTGAAATAAGTTATGTTTGGTGACGATTCTACATAATTTGAGGCCTTAGTATACGATTTTAAGGTCTAAACCGAACCTAAGGGTTGAAAAATATTTTTTAAAAACCCTCTCATTCTTTTAGTTTAAATTAGTGTTACAGCCTGAAAAGCTGCTCAATAAATTCACTACAAAACAATTTTTGACCTCAAAATCGTACTCTACGCCCTCTAATTATATTAAATTGTCATTAAAAGTATGATACATACGTGCAATTAGAAAAAATGGAAATTTTATAAAAACTTAAAAATTTAAAATTCTATGGAAAATTTTGATTGGCTCCCGATGGAAAACTCATTTATTAGAATCATTGTACCAAGTTTCATACCGTCATCAAAAAGACAGTGTTTCGCTAAAATTCGGGTTGTACCGCTTAGACTATATATTTAGGTTTACCCTTTTTTTTTCAATAATTTACTGGACGACTTGCATGACAAAAAAGCAAAAGCGTGAGGGCTTTTATCGCGCTCCAGTCTTTGGAGTTCCTGATAAGTTCCCCAATCTCCCCATTCAGGGAGGAGTAAACCAGGCAACTACTGTAGGGTTGCAGACATTTTGCATCACTTCGCTCGGGCTTTTTAGATTTTGTTCGCCAGAGATATCGCCAAAGTAAGAGTCTTGAAAGCGTATATTTTGGCACATACTTTAAGAAAGTACAGCGCATAAGAGAGTTGTTTAAATAGGTTGTGCACCTTTTCTCGACTTTCTTAGATGTATCTTAACTCAAAATATTGTTATTCTGTTCATTAATTATTTAGAAAACCAATAAAAATTAACAGAACTTGAAAAGAAGGTGTAGGTGGCGCTACCTCCCAAGGGATCAAATAGGTTTCGTTTTTAGCAGAAAATGGTATTCGGAGTTAACGATGAGGAGGATTTGTAAATGTTACACGTAGTGTGACACCGTTTCTTGAATATAATGACAAAGTAGGACACTTTTTGTTTGATTCTAAAAAAGAATGAGGGTTCTAAGGACTATCTATTAGTAAAAAGTATGTGCTGAAAAAATTAACATTGTGGGTATAGTAAAAAGTACTGAACCTTAAAAACTGCCCAAAAAGCCTCCTGAGCTAAAAATGAGTGAAAGAAGGGGGAAAATGAAGCACATTTTTCAAATGGCTAGAAAAGTTTGATTTGAAGAAAGTAACTACTCTGGGTGAAGAAAAAAGAAAACAACTTCAAAAAATACGGTCTTAAAGACCGAAATGTTGCGGCTTAAAATGAGGTATTCTCACGTTTTGTGATTAAATTTTATTAAATTAGTAGATAAAAAACCATGAAGAATGACGTTTACATCAAGTATTTCCGTGGCTTGGTTTCTGAGATATAAATTTTTGAAATTTCGTTTTTTATTTGGGCGCAAAAACACTTTCGAATCACAAATCATGCGCTGTGAGGTCACATCCAATAGAAGCCCGAACATCTGTTCTGGAAACCGCTCTAGAAAACTGCTTCCGCACCCAAAAAACAAACTTTAACAGGATCTCAAGCGTTTAATATTGATTGTATTTACGTGAAACCTTGGACTTAAGGGTTTTCAACTATGATCTTTCATATTATCAAATCAAAAGAAAGGATTTCGAAATACAAAATAAGGTTTTGGTAGAGTTTTACATTTTTTTGTGTTTTTTAATTTTTTTCATAATAAAAAAAATTTTAAAGTGAAAACTTTTGAGGTAATTTTAAAGATCATATTAAACCACAATTTTTGAGACCGTAATCAAATTTTTACCAATAGTAGTTCTTCTACAAATTGAATTTTTCAATGATTTTTTTGGGGTGTCGGTCGCACCACATTTTTAACTCCCTGGGATTTGGTCTGGGACCCCCCTTTCTATTCCGATTCTTGTTCGTCTTGATGAGTACTATCATCCCTGAAAGTTTGTTGCACCATTTCAGATACACCCTGTATAAGTCGTATTGTAAATATACTTAAAGGGGGTCTGGGGGTCCTCCCCCAGAAAATTTAGATCTAAAACGCAGGTTTTAAACTCATTTTGGTACACCTAATCCGAATTTCGAGCATACCTTTTTTTTACGAATTTATTACATTTCTTTGGGAGGAAGAATTTTTTGCATTTTGAGGAACGTATTATAAAAAACTTGTAAATATTACAGGCCCAAGTGCCGAAGGGGGGTCTGGGGATCCTTCCCCAGAAAATTTCTGGAAAATGGACGACAGTAGTTTATTTTATCACCGGAGGTCGCTAAGCCCTCTTCTTTGGGCAGAAGACACCTGTATGATAAGATGGCCATATCACACTGGGGAATGAATGAATTAGCCACATGCATATCGGGATACGCAATGTTAGCTCTGTTCGGAAAAAGCGAGTTTCTTCGGACTGCTCGTTTTGGATTTGTTGAAGATCTAGTTTTCCTGAACTACTCTACTCTTAAAAATAAGATGAAGTTAATGATTTGGCTCCTCCTGGCTTTCCCCAGGTAGCCAGTCCGGGCCTGCCCAAGCCCCATTTTAAGCATTAGCTGAAATAATACACTTTAAGACAGTGGTGCCCAACCTACGGCCCGCGGGCCAAATGTGGCCCGCGAGGCTGATTCATGTGGCCCGCGGACTCTTTAAATCTTAAAAACCACTTTCAGAAATCTTTCAAGAAAACCAAGACATCGTGCGAGATATTATGGCACTTCCATCTAAAAAAAGATGATACAAATAGAATTCTTCAACATTCGGTAATATTTTTTATTTTTCGTTTTGGTTTTTTCTAGATATGGGGAATTTGCCATTAGATAAATGTTTTTCAGTATCAGTTAGCCATTTGAATTCAGTTTATAAGGATCTTTTTAGAACCAAACTTCGAAAAAAGTCCGATCGTAAAAAGTTGAAGATTCACTCGAAATACCGAAACATTCAAGAAAAGTGGACAAATTCATAATTCTTCATTTAGCGAGAAAATAAACCGTTGTCTTAAGGCGGAAACAAATTGGAGCCGAGCGGCGTAGCGAACAGCCACGAACACGCTCTGCGCACGCGCCGCCTTTATATGTCAGGAGACTGTGGCAGTTTAAAGAACACAATATCAAGAGACACTACGAAACGAAACAGATAATCAAATCATCTTAATTCAGTTTTAAGGATGCGTGTTACAAATTTGGAGCCGAATTTACAAGAACTAGTATCCTCCAAACAGGTGCAAAACTACTCATTGAAAACTGGTTTGTAAAAGTGTTAAGTTGTTAAAAGTGTTTTTTATGTGGCCCGCGAGATAAATCTTCAAAAGCAAATTGGCCCTCCGGTAAAAAAAGGTTGGGCACCACTGCATTGATATAAAATTCATTGTAAAGAAAAATCTATTTTTAACTATAATTTAGAAGCCAAACTTTTTAAAAAAATATATTTTAAAGGATGAAATCGGTCTTTTACACACATTTCTTTAAATTGCCGACTTTTTAAAAAGTAATTTAGTTAGACTGAGAGCTCTGGTTGTAAGGATGCTAACCACATTACAAAAAGTTAAGCTAGTCTAGACTCGCACAAGATATTCATCACCACTTGGAGGAAATAAGTCACTTAGGGAAAAGCTGCACCTTCCAGTGGACACCTGCACATGTAGGAATAGAAGAGAATGAGGAGGCAGATAGGCTGGCGAAAGAGGCAAGAAATCTAAACTCAAATACATCCATCACAGTAACTTTGGGAGACGCAAATGCAATTGCTAGATATAGACTGAGGGAAAAACACATCAAGAAGGAACATCAACTATGTGTAATCAACGCTAGCAGGACAATAACCAAGACTATCTCTAGACTTAGAACCCGACACTTTGGTGGAATGGTCATAAATACCGACGGCACCAGAGTATACAAATCCTGTAGAAACTGCCCGGGAGAAGAACTTATCCCCCGGAGCACATTATGAACTGTCCGGCCATCATAAGACCGTTGCAGGCCATTGATTGATGAATTTCCCTTTCAGGGAAATTTTTATGATGAAAATATTGTGGACATTGCCAGGGCCGTAATTTTGGCTCATGGAGAAATTTAGCTTGACCTCGAAAATTGGACACGACACCAACCAACCAACCAAAAGTTAAGCTAAAAACAGTGTAGGACTGAGGTAGTACAAGACTTTCCCTAATAGATATTTTGAATATCCCAAAAAGAAGATATCTTCCTCCATTACTGGAGGAAGAAGAATTGTCCCACCCCTGAAAACTATATACTATCCGACTCTGATATTTATGTAAAAAGAATTATTTTCCAATTATGTTTGAATCAAAATAAAATCTTCTATAAGGGCCAGATATTTGAAGTTTATTTTACTAACAAATGTTCCTTTTGTAACACCGAAGAATTTGACACATGGAACCATATATTTAACTCATGTCCTATTTATAGCTATTATCGAAACAAATATTTATCAAATGCAAAAAATTTTCCCCTTGTCTTGAATGAGCCTAACGCTAACTATTTCAATATTCTATGTTTCCTGACTTCTGTTTTTAGGCTTCGCCGGGACATTGGAGAGGATTCTAGTTGATTTATTTTAGTTCGTATTTTGTTACTGCACTCGGTTTGTACTGTCTTAACTTGTATTACAGTGATTTGTATATAATATACTCTTTTTAAAATATGTTTTAAATCTGAATTCAAAGATCATGTCAAGTTCTTTAAAATTATTTGTTAACGGGCAACGCCCAAAACAATAAACTTTTTTCTATGTCTTCTTTCCACTGGAGGAAGAAATTCACTGTCAAATCTCAGTGGAGGGAAGGTCACAATAAAAATATTTTTTGACTGACCATCTTAAATTTTAAGATTTGCATTCAAATGGAAGAGGGATATAAGAATGATTATAACATTAGACATAAAGTAGAAATTTTCAAATAATCTCTTAATTAAAACAATTAGAAACCAAATTAAATTTCCTTTTTGAAATTTGTCCTGACAAAGCTTTCTGATCACAAAATAAAAAAAGATAAACCATGCATATAGTATTTAAGTTAATTAACCCTTTCTCAGTCCTATTTGCCTCAAATTTTCCATTGAATTCAATGGAAGAAGAAAAGAACTTGGGCAGTTTAGGATAAGGGCTTTAAACAGAATGAATTTGAACAACCTCTTAAGTAGATAAATTTTACCTGGCAAACAAAGTAGACACTCATTACAAGCCAATTATTAAAACTAGAACATGCGCTTCTTTATTTTGCAACAACCACTAATACAGGTGTTCAAAAGATGCATGCTTTCATTGAAACCAGCAAGTAATAAATACTCTTTTAGATACCTTGAGAAAATAAAAACAAGAACTTCACTTTTCAGGCAAGTGCAATGCGACAGCACAGTATGTACAAAACTGATGTAGACATTTTGTTTCAAGCAGTTTTTCTGATGAAAAAGAGCAGTCATGTTTGATAGATGATGTCATACAAAATTACACTAAGATGTTTTATATACAGATTTTGTAATAGCAGAGTTCAACCAAACCAGCTCGTGGTACCAAAGGCTCCCAATAACACCCCCCCCCAAAGAATTCCATTCACATTATTTTCAAGTCAACCCATATCAAACAAAGCAAATATAATTAAACATAACATACTGAGTGTAAAATAACCTGCAGAAGGGGTTACATAAGGGGGAAAGGATTTCTTTATTTTATTGATGATAGAGTAGAGGCTATCAAAAGAAAATTCTAGGAAAAGGTAATATGCTTATTAAACTCTGATAACACTCAACTTTAGCACTCTTTATTGAGAAATTGTAGTGCATTTGCAATTTTATGTTTAGCTTTAACTCATAATGATCGATAAAGTTTTTAACTTATAAAGTTAAGACTAAAGTGTATTTTACAAGCAAAAAAATATTTCTTAAAATAATCAGATAATAGTTTGAAAATAAATGTGTGAAAAAAAAGTACCTAATTAGTACCGTTAAAATTTTTTTTTACTTTTTACGTTTTGAGTGCAATGTAGAATTTTGTAGTTTTATCAAATGATAAATTATGACATCATATGTAAAAATTTTTAATTATCTTAAAAAAATTTAAAATGCCTTTTATTTAATAATTAATTTCTCATGTATGAAGTAATGTTATGAAATAGGAAATCCATCTGTTAAACATCTTGTTTAAATTCATATACAATATTTTTTACAACAAAAATATAAATAAAATATTTTATTATATTCAATTTAATAACAAAATCCAATAGAATAAATGTCATAATAAATGCTAATATTTTAGAAGTTAGCAATCTAATGAACCTCTTTTTGATTCCTAATAAAAAAGATAGACATGATAGGGAGCAAGTATTTTGAAATTTATGGTTGCTGTGAAGTATCTGGATTAATATATAACATCCTTCTGAATTAAAAAAAACATTTTAGAAGCGATATATCTCTATTTACTTAAATCTGCTAAAAAGAAAAGCTAATATTCAATTTCAAACAGGAATCACTACTTTCCTTCTCATAACCCAAAAAATTGACTAAGTTTTAAAAACTAATTACGAATGAAAAATGTACTGCAACTTTTGCATGATTCACCTTTTAAAGTGTTTTAAAAACACAACTTACTCTGCCTCAGAAAACAATTTAAAATTTCAGCCCAGATTTATTGCAAACTAACTTTTTTCCAGAACGCCGCTGGTTTAAAAGTCAACACAACAGTCAGAACAACATTAAACGCTGAGAACATTTGGCAGGCGCCATAACCAGAGATGAACCCTGGCCATGACAAAACTAAAAATTTCTTATATCCTATTTAATCGCACCAATTTGAAAAAAATCAGTCCTAAGGTCCCCGTTCATCATTTGTCGAAGTGCAGGTTGAGTTTGAAGCCGTCCTTGGTGAGGTCCTCGACCACCTCCCGACTTTTCTTGGCGGTGGCTGTCGAGATCTCCTTGACCTCATCGTTGATGCAAGAGATGACCCACTCCATGGCTTGTCGGCCCTTGCCTGCGTTGTTGGAGATGGTGCGCGTCAGGTAGTCCTCGATGTAGCTGCTGAGCGGTACGTTCTGGATGGTCACCATCGCCTCTTGCTTAAGGAGAGTGCAGCCGGCCTTGTTGGGGTGCGGGGAGTATGTCAGCTTCTCCACCACCGACACCTTTGGATAAATCAGTTTATTAGTATTCAAACAGACAAAGGAGGAAAAGAAGCTTGCTAATGGACAATTGCAGTCAAGTTTTTTTTAATCTTAATGAATTCAGAATGGTTTAAAACCTCCAGAAAACATTCAATACTCCTTTTAAAAATCCTAAATTTCAAGTTATTTTAGGTTCAATTATGTTAATGGTCCCGCCAAATAGCGCCATGCTCTTTTTGACACCAAAAAGTTGAAATAATGCTAAATAATTTCAAACTCAGAGATTAAAGTGTTTGGTTGGATCAGTAACTGTTCAGTTAGTTTATCAATAAAAATCAGGAAAAAATTGTCAACATTTGGAAATATGGCGTTTAAAAGAGCTTGTCAATATTTAGCGGTAACATTATCAGAATTGAACCTTATTTTCAATTGAAATTAGCTTCTCTTTGGTCTGAGCTGAAACAGATAGTTAAGTCACGCATGCTTTGTTTACAATCATTCCAATTTGAAAGGTATATTGCGCTGTTTTTTTATAGCCTAGTGTTTCCATGAAAACAGTCTTTCCCACATTTTTGTGAGGCACAATTGACATCACCCTGTAAGGAGCTTTTCTGTAATAAAATATCTCATAATTAACTAACAAAACTTTTGTGGGAAAAGAGAATTTCCGATTCAGGAGAGTATTTTCTTCAATGAGTTAAAACTTAATATTTTGCAAATTTTAAGAGAAGCTGCAATTCTCCATTGAAAAGGGGGAAAATTACAATATAAGCACATTGACAGCTTCCAGGAGAAAGGCACAGTCACTTCATGATCATGAATCTAAATAAAACATTATTTAAGAGTATAAAAGAATCCTGTATATTATTGTTGGGGGTCTTTAATCCAAAATGTTTTGAAGATCCCAAACATTTTTATGAAAGTATAAAAGTCTTATACCACCTAAAAACAATATGACCAACAGACAAAAAGTTTTAAGTGTATAATATCACAGGCAGTGACATTTATATAAGGGGGGGGCTAAGGGGGCCCTGCCCCCCTGAAATCCAGACTTGGTGTACTAAAACAAGCAAAAACCCTGTTATTTAGGGACAAATTTCCAAAAATTTTCTGGAGAGGACCCCCAAACCCCCCTTTCTGATTGGACTTTTATTATTCCAAATCGTTTTATAATAAGTTCATCAAAATCCTAATCCTACTTAAAAATATGCCCAAAATTAGGACTAGGTGAACCAAAACCAAGTAGAAATCCTGTTGTTAGGGTCAAATTTCCAAAACTTTTCTGAGGGAGGACCCCCAGATCCCCTTGTTTCTACTTGGAACTCTATTATTTTCAACTTGTTTTTATATTAAGTTCATCCAAATGCAAATCCTATCTAAAAATATAATAAAAAATTCGGACTAGGTGTATCCAAATTTGTTAAAAACCAGTTTTTAAGAGTCAAATTATCAAAAATTTTCCCACCCCCCTTTGTGCTTGGAACAAAATTAGTCACAACTTTTTTTTATATAAGTTCTTTTATATGTAAATTTTAATAAAAAATATATAAAAAGTTACATTGGACGTAATACATTTGCTTGGGAAGGGGGTGAAAAATAATTTTGGGTCTCTCTCGAAATAAATTTCTATATACGCCACTGATCACAGGGATGAGGAAATTTTACCTCATTGCAAAATGTGATGTTCTTGGTGAGGAGGGTCATAACGCGGTTCCGGGGGTTCACCTCTGAGTGTTCGCTGGCGTAGCAGGTCTTGTCTGCACCCAGTAGTCGAGAGGCCCAGTTAGGGAGCCCCCACCGAGAGCTGATCAGTCGGTGTGTTTGTAGGACGCCTTCGGAAGACACTTTGCGGTCCACTATGTCAATGGCTTGTACTGCGGGGTTCATGGGGTTGGGGTACTTGCGCCAGGCTGCTTGGGTTACTGTCTCCCACGGATGGTGGAATGTGTGTTCAGAGGTCCAGATTTTCATGGTTGCTGCAACAAGAAAAAAGGTTAGGTTTTACTAATAACCACTTACATTATCCCAAATTACTGCATATTTAGCTTTTCGGTAAGTTTAAATGACAGGTTTTATAAGCCAGATGTAATAACAAATGCACTACCATAGAGGCATAGGCATAGCTGGAAAACAATTCCAGAGGAGATATAGGGTAACTTTGTTCCTTTTCTATGGTAAAAAAGTGAATTTCTGATATTCGGGGGATATATCTCCAAATCCCCTGGACCATAGAGTTAGAAAAAAATACAGAGGTGGCATGGACTGCAACCATTGTGGCAGATCTATGGGAGGGGACTATAGCTCCCCAAAGCTATGCTTACAATGTCTCATAGGCATAGGTTATTTAGTGGCTGTTGTTCTTTCTGGCAGGAGGATTTTTCTGCTATTTTATATTGGGTTGTTTACAATTTTTCACAAATCAAAATCAAGGAGTATTCAAGGAGTGTTTTTAAAAATTTCAAGGAGTATTTGAGAGACAAATTTTTTTACACAGCTTACAACGCACGCTTCGCCAATTGCAATCCTGAATCCAGGTTTTAAAATCACTTTCACGAAAAGTCGAGATTTTTCCGAGGTATTTTTGAAGGGTGCGGATTGAAACTATTTTTATAGACAAGATAAATCTACTTAAAAAATTTCATGATGAAAATCTAGGAGTTTTTAAGGAGTACAGCCTAAATTCAAGGAGTTTCCATAGTGCTTGAAAATGAAAATCATTTTCAAGGAGTATTTAAGGAGTTTTCAAGGAGCGTATGAACCCTGTAACTGTTAGTTTATTTTTAGAAAAAAAATTATAGTAATATAGAAATTTTTTAAATTTATAAATTTTACTTCATTCTTTAAAACATCTTAACTGTTTTCAAATTTATACTAAAATTTTTACTTTGGATTTTATTGGCATTTCATCTCCCCGTCAATATTTTAAACCATTTTAAGCTTATTAATGGTAAAGAATCTAGGATACCCAGTGGGAAATTGTAATAGAACAGAAAATGGTTAAGGTGACAAACAGTATTGTTTGTGTGTCTTTGGTTAGCAACTCTAGAAAGGTACTTATAATATACGAACAGTAGGACATAATCCCTTTTAAGGTTCTATGAGACAAACCAGGGGCCTAGCCAGAGGGGGGGATTTGAGAATATCCCTGCCCCCCGAAACTTAGAAAATTTCCTTTTTGACCATAGAAAACCACTAAAAATACCCCATATCCCCTCCTGAAATATCAACGTCCCCCTCCGAAATTTTTTCTGGCTGTGCCACTAAGACAAACAACCTTTTTTAAACCTTAGCTACTGTATGACAGCATTTAAGGGCTAAGAGCAGTATTCACAACTTTAACACATAGAAGAAACGATACGGAAACAATGAAAAATATCACGTAACATGCAATTGGAAATGGGCACCGCACAGTTCCCGTCTCCTCAAAAATGAGTAATTTAGCTGACTCTGATTTGATCGGAAACTCCCATTACTGTTTCGAAAAGCCACCATTTCCGTAACCTTCTTGTTTCTTCTACGTGTTAAAGTTTATGAATACGGTTCTAAAGAATAATTCCTATAAAGCTGCATATCAGCCTTTGAGGCATTCTTCACATGGAATAACATAGTATACATCAGCGCAGTGTTATTCTTAAGATTTTTTTGGAGGAGTATACTACTCCTTGAACTACTCTTAGAATACTCCTTGACTTTTTTGGGAGGCATGAAATTCATTTATGAGGAGTGAAATACGGAAATAGCATAAACTATACATATATACATCTATACATACATTTCTTATAAAAACGCTTTTTTTAAAGGACAAACTGAAATAGAATAAAAAAAATGAGAATGCTATTTTGGTTTTTAACAATTATAGCATCTGTTAATATAAGTAGAAAATATTAAAAATTATAAATAAAATAGATTATTTTACATTAAACATTCTAAATGAAATATTTATTTAGTATTACAAATTTGAGTAGAAATTTTTTTTATTTCGATGGGGTGCCATGCATTTTTCAAGCAAAACCAAAATTCAAAGCGTGAAAATACGCCTGGCTAGTTTTTAAAAGCGTATTTCCTATTTTCAATGCGTGAAATACGCTCTCAGAGGCGTTAAAATTATCACTGCATCAGCGTTTCTCAACCGGGGTTCTGCGAGGGATCCGAAAATCTTTTTTTTTGTTGTTCTGGTTTACATTTTAGAATAACCCTCTAAATAAATTAGGCATCAGTCAGCCAAATGTGAGCAAGTGTGTTTCCGTTGAACATTTTTCTGTAGCCCTTGGGTGTTCTACGAAGAGTTTGAAAAGAAGGTTAACAATAGTTTGAAGGGGAATTTCAAAATTAATTTCTGAGGAAGGACTCCTGCCCCCCTTGAAATTTTGGCGCTAATTATATTTTCCCCCTTGAAAATTCTGTGTTTTACAAGGCACTGTCCTTTTCCGATGTAACCCAAAGGTTCTTAAAATACACTGAAACTCTACTTAAAGTGGCAAATTTCGAAAAATTTCTCGGGAGAACTTCCAAACTTCTATCTAAAATTTTGACATCTGTTATACAGCGTTTTCCTCTTGAGCATTTTGCTGTCTCAAGAATCTTTTCTCCTTGGTTGTTCCACAAAAAGTTTGAAAAAGGAGATAAAACACTAGTTTATAGGGTAATTTTAATAATAAATTCTGAGGGAGGACAAAATAGCAAGAAAAAATATTGTTGCATGGCAGTTGCGTATATAAGGGGGGCCGAGGGGGCCCTGCCTTCCCCCAAAATTTGGACTAGGCATATCAAAACACGTTAAAACCCTGTTATGTAGGGTCAATTTTTTAAATTTTTTTGGGGGAGGGCCTCCAAACCCCCCATTAGTACATGAAATTGTATTTTAAATTTCTTATCAATTGTATTTTAAATTTCTTATTTCTTTCATCAGGGTGTCCACTTAATTCTAAGCTAAGAATTCCCTGAGTTTTCCAGGACAATTTTTTTGATTTTCCAGGTTCGGTCAAACTAAAGCTTTAAGGCGTTTTTTTATTTTTGGTGACAAGATGGAACTTTTATTTTCCTTCTATTCATACCATATATTAAATAAACTTAATAAAAAATAACTGAAAAAATATCTTCTATAGATTAGTATTAATTGGTTGAATGATACATTAATTTTAAAATTAGACATTTAATTTACAGATGTTTTACTCATTGAGAAAAATAAACAGTTTTCTTTTTCTCTAGAAAAGCTTCGACCAATTCTGAGACTGAGCAAGAGCTCAAAAGGAATACAAGATTTGTGAAATGACTTTACAATACACTGGCTAGAATGGGTGTACTCCAGGTTTAATGTTTGGGGGTGCATTTTTGCGAAATGAAATTATTTTAATGAAAACTAAAGTCAGATTATATTTGATCTTCAAATTATTCTAAAAAACCAAAATTGAGAAATGTTTAATTGATAATCAGGAGCCTTCAGTAAAAAATAACTTTAAAAGGCTAATTATTCAGAAATTTAACTGAGAAAAATTAAAACTTCAATTTTAAGTAAAGGATCCTATTTGTGTATAAAGACTACCTTATACAGAAATTTCATTAAATATTTTCATAAATAAGCTGAAAATCTTATCAGTTTATATTTTTTGGAGGAAAAAACTACCTATCACTCACAACCATACTATAACTATGAAATTATTAAATTTAAATTAAGACTTAAGCAGAAATTCAAGTTTTCCGATAAAGTTTCTTTCAATTTTTCTACTCGAAATAATTTTAATTAGAGCACCAATAAAATAAGACTTCATAAGCAAGTCTTAGACTTAAGAATATCTCTCCATGAAAAGCTCAAGTCCGTTTTTTCCACAATACACCAAATGCGAGAAGCCGACGATTACGCCCCGTAAAATAGGCTTCTCCTCATCTTTAGGCTGCATGGTAGGAACAGCATGAACACGGCTATCTTCCAATAAAAGTCATTTTTCCGTAATACAGTAAACGAACGAGGAGAAGGCGCCTTTACAGGCCGAGTCGCGCGAACGTATCGCGCCGATGCGCGTGCGAGCTAGGATGCCGTTGATTTGACGATGGTAACTCCACAACGTAAAGAAACGCTGGAAAACGTTACTTATCGTACAAAATCACATTTTTCCAGAATATGTTCGTAATTCCCTGAGTATTCCAGGGCATTTTCGAATTCCCTGAGTATTCCAGGTTTTCCCGGTTGCGATATTCCACAATGACTAACTCCCCAGCGCTAGCGCCGCCAAGGGTGCCAAACGAGTCATTCGCCCGGTCGCTTTTGGTAACCCTCCCTCGTCCAATGCGGCAACCCGCATTCCACACACGTACGTTTCAGGAGCGTAACGAGCCGTGCTAAATGCGCATGCGTTTGGACTTTATGTGTACTGTATTTCACAATCCCTGCAAGATTTTTATACTTTATTAGCAATGCGCATCCATGTGGACTTGATTCTTGCTGTTTCTATAAAATATTTTAGCGAAATAATTTTATTTTCAATAAATTAATAATTTAAAATTTTTAAAAAAAAATTAGACAAAGTAAAACATTTAAAAAACCACAATGAATTTAATTAAACAAGGAATTACTGTTAAACAAGAGCAATTAATTCTTGCAATTCTTAATGGAATAATAAAAATTAAAATTAAATTTACTGAAAAATAATAACCGGGCTCGAACCTACGACCTTCCGCACGCCAGGCAGGCACTCTACCTCCACCCCATCCGGGCCACGCTTACCACAATCCTAAATACTTTAAAACCACGCCTTTAACCCGAGCATGCGCATTTAGCAGGCTCGTTACGATCGTGAAACGCTTCTATTCCACACACAGCCAAGGCAAAGCAAGTACGTCACGTGCGCTGTTTTGTACTTGGGTACTTGTTAGGGCGCAAGTTCAGAGTTGCGTATGCTTGGCGATTTTTGGCTGTTTAGCGGCAAATTTAGAAGCCAAATGACTCTTTTAACATGAGTTAGGGTTACCATATTAGTCATCTTTAACGCTAAAAACTTGGCGCATACGCAAGTCTGAACTTGCGCCCTTGTTAGCTCGTCTTTGATCGTGAATTCGTGATGGATTTAAACAGTTTTAAAGAAAATTGTGTGTTTGGGTGATTTAAGAAAGGATTATTGCCTTTTGCTAGATGATGAGAAGAGTAAGGAAAATATGAAGATAATGTAATGCTAATTTTTTTTATTTAATGAATTCTAAAAGTATTAAAAATTCTAAATTTTCAAGTTTTTATAGGAAGTTATTTGAGTAATATATTTGTGATTTCTCTCTATTAACTTTTACTTTTCCCACTAACTGAAAAAACACCTAATAGGTAAAAGTTCGACTGAAATGGGAAACGTGAAATGGAGCCTTTCCAATTGACATTCCTGAATACACAACTTACTATAGCTAAATTTAGCATTGAGTTTTTAGATTTAAACAGCAAATTTAGTAGATGTGCAACTTCATAATATATTACATTTTGGGCAAAATTTGTAATTATTCATAAAATACCCCAAAATAAAATAATATATAGAAAAGGCATGTATATTTATAGCTTAAATATGTAAATAAATTAAAATGCAGGATTTGAGAGAACTCTGCAATATCAGATTTTTGAAAAGACAATACATCTACTTTAAGAAATTTATTTGTGAATTAATAGCCTTAGAATAAAATTTAAGTGATTCTACACAAATATAGGGTATTGATGTAATATGCATCCTACCACTCTTTTTAGTTACATAAAGTTAATTGGCTATATCAACTTTTTAAACAGCTAATTACCTAATTATTAATTAATTGAAAAGCTATCTGATATAAGTTGTGCACATAAAATGGAAAGTTAGCATAAATAATAATTTTTATGTTTTTAAAAAACTGAGTTTTATAGTTAGAATTTTTAATAAATTTTGAAATACTCTCTACCCAACCATTTATGAATGGTCAGTAAGAAGGTATGTATCATTATATAGGCGGTTAATAAATTGATTACATATATAAGATAATGCACAAAAAAAATGTAACTGCTAATACACGAAAATTTGTAACTTAAAACACAGGTATGCGACCATATTTACTTATAATAATAACAATAATTATATTAGAAATTTATTCAAAACGAAAATTAAGAACTGTTCTTCAAAGATGGTTAAAAACACTGAACACAACAGTCGCACTCCTTTAAAAGCGACGCGGTGAAAAAAATATTACAGCAAATCTCGTTTCGCGAGAGCCGCAAGGATTGGCGTGGTTGGAAAAGCGACTCGTTTGGCGGCTCGTTTGGCGTTTGGCGGCGCTAGCGCTGGGGAGTTAGTCATTGTGGAATATCGCTTCCCGGTTTCCAGGGTTAGCGGACACCCTGTTTCATGAAAATTGAAATCCTACCTAAAAATGCAAATCCAAAATTTGGACTAAATGTACACCAAAAACAAGTTAAAACATAGTTTTTAGGGAGGGATTTCTAAAAATTTTCTGGGGGAGTAACCCCAAGCCCCCTTCCTACTCGGAACTTTATTAATCACAATGTTTATTATATTAAGTTCTCATGGATGCAAATTTCACATAAAAATGCATTAAAAAGCTACGTTAAACCTATTTTAAATATACTTTTGAGGTGTTGAGTAATAATTTTGTGCCCCTCCCAAAATAAATTTCTATATACACCACTGTTGTATGGACGCTAGGGTTCCCCGGAGCTTGATCATTATCAAAAGGGTTCTGTGAGAGTAAAAAAGTTGAGAAAAGCTGGTATACATAAAGGTAATGACCAGTGATTAATCCAATTAAAATTATAAAATATCCTTTTAACTAAATTGTAGTTTAAACAATGATTAGGCAATGTTATGATAAACAATTCATTTTTTTATCAAAAAACCTGTACATGGAACCTAAGGTTAGGTCACTGATCAGCTTCTCTTTTAGATATGAGAACAGTTTATTTTACTTACTACCATCAGATTAAGAGATAAGAGTATACACAGATACTTTTACAATAAAAGCCATAAAAGTTTTTACATGAAGATGATGAAAAAATGCTTAATAAAACATCATAGTTTTTATATCTGCTAGTGCTGTATGCTGAAAAATAATATGAGGGAACTCCCCTTGTTTCTTTAATTTCTTCTCAGTGTTTTAAAGGGCAAGAACCACATATTTTGAGGGGACAGAAGAAATATTAAAGGGGACGATTTAAATACTTTGGGAAAGAGTGGTCCCCTCAAACTCCGTGCTGTACCTAGGCCCTCACTTCATAATTCATAAGCAGGAAAGTTTTATTCAATAGAAACATGAGAGTTAAAACTTGAACAAAAAAACTAATTTTAACTGAAATTTTCTGTAAGTACTAGTACAGTAAAATCCTGTTACACAATACAACAAAAAATCCTGTTATTAAGAAAGTCCCCAACCATTTGTATTTGAATTATCAAAATACTGTTGCAATGAAATTTCTGTTACAAAGAAGAAATTTTATGGTCCAGTGAAGTTCATTATAAAGGGATTCTACTGTATTGTGAACATAAGTTCACTATCAAAATTATTTACTTTACTCAAAGAAGTATTAAACTACTAGCATATATATTGTCTTCTATGAAGTAAAATTTTCCATTTAATTTTTAAATATAAATGAAAACAGGAAGAATACGTAATGAGAACCATGATTTAAATAATTTGTTCTTAAAATAAAAAAAATACATGTAATTTAAAAATTTTATATTGGAAAATAAAAGGGATAAAATTAATAATACATCAGGGATGCAGAAAATGTTTTTACATCCAATTTTTCCCTTAATCCAAATGAAAAAAATTCCCTAAAATAGGAATAGGTCATATTTTGTAGTTGGGAATGGTAAGCCAACTTAAAACAAATCTGGAAAAGCTATTTTTAGTATAACATTAGAAATGCTCTATTTACAAATTGTAAAACTATTGGAGTCCGCTCATTGTTGCTGCAAGCTGGCCACCAATGACAACACAGACTTGGAAGTAGTATCATTTTAAAACTCTTGAGTGGGAGGGGCTTAGTAGGCAACTTTGACTGCAAATTTATTTCTAAACAAAACCTTTTTTTAAAATTAAAAATATTATACTAGGTGCCTTTTTAAGGTAAGAACTAAGTGAAAATAATGTGCTTGAAGGTTTTCTTGTGGGGAAACATATGGATTACGTGAAAAAAATATTAGCCAATCTCTCTAACCAGGCTCATAACTAGTACAGAATTCGTCACAGTATACTACAAAGATTCTATATTAACATATAGAAGATTTAGCAATACATGTCCTCTTAAAAAAAACTTGGCCTATTATTTAAAAAAGTGGAAAAGATTTTATAAAGGTCCTCTATGGGCAAATTCTCTAAAAGAGGAGCTGATCAGACAGTCTCATATTCTTGACTACCCATTGCTCTTTTCTAGAATGGAGGACCCATTCCCAATCGGTGCCAAAAAGGTAAAAATTTTAATTTGGAATGCATCGTACATTTTTAAACACTAATATTTTTTCATTTAACTAACTTTTTTCTAACAAATATAATGTTTACTATTACTCTTCCTGATAAATTTTCAGTTATGAAAAAGCTGTAATCTTCCAACACTGTCTTTATCGATGTCGCAACCACATTTGATGTTTTGTAGATTCTGGATCCTCTTCCTA
Source organism: Tetragnatha versicolor (assembly GCA_024610705.1). Classification (NCBI taxonomy): domain Eukaryota; kingdom Metazoa; phylum Arthropoda; class Arachnida; order Araneae; family Tetragnathidae; genus Tetragnatha; species Tetragnatha versicolor. Next base: position 2,022,397 of record JANDEH010000019.1, read on the forward strand.
GAAGAAAATCTAAGGAATTTATAGTTTGTCAGGAATTTTTTAAACTAAGAAATTTAGTAATTCCTCATTAAAACCAAATTTAAGGGTAAATTTTGCTACTAACTTTCCCCAGATGGATCAAATTTCTCCCTATTCTAGATTGGATATATTCTGCACCCCAGTATTTTAAAAGGTTAGGAAATTCATAACCTGGTTTAAAATTTTAAAAATATCATTAAATTTACCTCTTAAGATTTAAAAATATCATTAGTCAAGAGTTAAATTTAATTATTCTAAATTACTAAACCAGAGGTTCTCAACCCCAACCCTGGAGTCGATCGGCCCCAAGTGGGCGATTTGGGTTATCAGGGGGGCAATGTTTGATAATTTTTAATTTATCATTGAAACGTAGAGCTTTCCTTTTAGTTCCAGAAAAACTTACCATTCTTAAAATGCACAGCAACTGAATGGATGCTCACACACAGTTTAAACACATGGATCTTTGGAATCAGAACATTGAGCAAAAACGGAACAATCAAGGAGAAAAAAATTTCCAAGAATTCCAATATAACGAATGCTATAAGAACGGTGTACTACTTTCTGAAAATTCAGGTTCATTGAAATTGGACACAGGTGGGGGGGAGGAAATAGTTCTAGTTGTAAGAACGCATTTCATAAGTGATACTAGCTTACTTACCGATGCAAAAAGCAGGATTTTTCTTGTGGGGACTCTAGAAAAATGTCGATACATGCGGGAAGTCGTAATAAGCAGGGGCGTTATAAGCGGAGCGGTTTTAATTATAAAAGGCTTATTGGCTTCAGGGACTGGAAAAAACGTCGATATTTACGGGAAGTCGTACTTAGCAGGGATGTACTAATGAGAGTTTACTATATTTTAAAAGGTTAGGAAATTTATAACAACCTGGTTTAAAATATCATAAAATTTACCACTTAAGATTTAAAAATATCATTAGTCAAGAGTTAAATTTAATTATTCTAAACTACTAAACCATTGGTTCCCAACCCTGGAGGTGATCGCCCCCAAGTGGGCGATTTGGGTTATCAGGGGGGCGATAAATAAGTGGGGGGCCATGAGCATGAGTATTCAAAGGGGGTAAATTAAAATAGTGTGTTTCTGTTTGAATGAAATGTGCAACTCCTTGGTAGCACATATGTATTTCCCCCCTTCCTGATTTGTCTAATTCTTTTTTCTCTCCTTAGTTTATGTAATGATATAATGACAATAATAAATTGTTTGTTTGTTCTGTCTTGATAAGTCAGAGGGGGTGAGGGGGTACATGATGAGGCAATCATCATGTTAAAATTATCACAAATGATCTGTTGAAGTATGACTGTGATGCGAAAATTATTTTCAAGCAGAGCGCGGTAACGAAGTTAGCCTGTGTGAAGCTTATCGACACTTATCTACAACTGTGGGGAAAACTGAACCACTTCTCATCTCGTTCCCGGCAACATATTTAAGGGAAAAAGGATTTAGTTCTGTAGTCCAGCTTCTCACAAAACAAAGAAATAAGTTGAACATTTGCCTCAAAGGGAACTTGTGCCTGAACTTGACAAACATAAAGCCAGTTATTCAAGCTTTAACTGAAATCCACCAAGCGCAAGACAGCCATTGAAATAGTAAAATAAAATAAGAAAGTTTTCAAATTTTCATTTATTTTTTCAAATTTTAGCTGGCAAATTTCTTAATTTTTCCAGATTCCCATTTAAAAATTAAAACATGTAAGTACTCCAGTTTTATAAATGTACGTCAATGATCTTAGTTAATTATTTCACTTCTTTGTTCTAAAAAAATCTGTAAAGAATAATTTTAATTTGTTTCTATTTTAGTTAAGAGCAACCGGATAAAACTGCTTTGGTTGTTTTTATATAGAGATAAAATTGTTTAAATTAATAATTTTGCTTTATTATTTACACTTTACTTCAAATTAAAATTAGATACAAAGAGAATAAAAAGGGGCGACAGATGTTAGTCCACCTCCAGAAAGGGGCGATGGGCTTTAAAAGGTTGGGAACCACTGTACTAAACCAATTTTGATCAGTTAAATATTCGAATTACTATCAGAGGTGAATATTCATACCTTGATTAATTGAACGTTAGTCACTTACATTTTCTTTCGATGAAAGTTACTTCAAAATAGTATCTTCTAGGTCAGGGGTTACTGGATAATAAGATGCAAAGTTGAACAACTGGCACAGAATATACAGATACACATACACAGCTATGAAGTCATGAATTCAGTATTTATATCATCAGAATGATCACCCATCAACCTTGTGAGATAATATGACCTAACTTCAATATTCCATATATGAATCTGCCTTAGTTTCATAATCTACATGAAGTTATGCATATTAAACAATACACAGTTCTCTTGATCAAACAATGATTAGTCTTCAATTAAGTTGGCATGCCCTCCCCATGACCAATACGAGTAAAATAAAAAGTGGAGAAAGAACTTCAGAATAGGAGAGATTTTTCTGGCCTTCCAGCCTGAGGCAGAGAAGGAGCTTGAACAGAAAGATGAGTAGCAGCTGGATAAAACTCCACGACGAGCGGAGAGCAGCTGCCTTGTAGAGTCCTTCCAAATACTGTCGAATGAACACAATCACACAGAAGTATGCATTGAGACCGTCACAGATGTACAAAGCTACAAACGCTGTCCACCAAGTGACGTCCAGAAGACCCTCTAACTTGAATGTGGCCAAAATTGAGGAGATGGTCACTCCAATCAGGTTCAGCAAGATCTCGATCTGAGTCAGGCCCAGCCAGCGAATCACCTCTCGCAGAGTGAAGATCATACTCCCTAGGGATACGTAATGTTCGCATTAGATATGCCATTTAAAATCAAGAACAGTTCAAAGGTAGTTGATAGTTTAAACATTATATATATATTAAAACTGTTTAATAGGAACACGTAAAAAATAATAAAACTACAGAACTGATCGCATGCAGTTGATATTTGCGAAAATTACGTATCCCTAGCATTGTTGTCCTCTATTATTTGTTTGTTGTTGCTAGATCAAAACAAGATCAAGTACAAAAAGAATTACATGTTTGTTAGGTTCCAATCATGATCACACTTCGATAACTTAATAGTAGGTTCTTTCGTTAAATTATTAAATAATATTTTAGGAATTTACCTTGATTTATTGAAGAGGAAAGTTACATCACAATCACTCAAGGATTTTTTAGTTGGAAAGGATAGGAAAGTAGAAGTACAAGTTAGTTATGAAATCTGATTTTGATGCCAATCGAAAAAATCTAAATGATTAAGAAAATGCTGGAAACCGAAACCTGAACTTGCCTGGAACCACGGTCTTTTGCGCGGGAACGGAGACAATAGAAAATAGAACCTATTCCATCAATTCCATGGTAAGTTAAATTTTACGTTTTTTAATTTAATTTTACGACCAAAACTGTAGCGCGACAGCCGCTAGTGTCGTAAATCGATTCTAGCGCCCTCATTCTTCAGGTCGCTGAGTTTCTGCGGTTGTCGCAATGGAGAATTGCAGCATCTCTTATGGGGGATTTACACCACCGCTGCAAGAGCTGCAAGTCATGCAAAAAGCGGAATATTTTAGTACCCGCTACTCACAAAAGATGGTGCTCGTCAATTGGTTTATTGGAATAACAAATTCCCGTTTCTTGCCTCAAACCGAAAATGTCGCGTTTACAGTAGTGCTGTAAATCCCCCATTAAAATCCTAAATATTCAATTTTAATTTATTAAAAATTCTCTACTGATTCCAAAAATACGCTTGTTTTTTCCCACAAACTATTTTTAAGGTAATTATGACATACTTTAATACAGAACGCTCCTAACAATGGGATCACATGTGTCTCTTTGTTGGAAACACCGTTTTCATCGAAACACTAGGCTGTAAAAAAACTAGAGCTCAGTCTTTCTAGTCTTTCAAAGCGGGATGATAACAACAAGCGGGAGCAAGGCACATTCACTGAGCTATAAAACAAACTGGAGTGGCAACCTCCGATAGCATAACATGCGGTCGAACGTGCCGGCGAAAAAGAGGCAAGCGCGCTGAGGAAAAGAGGTAAAAACACCAATTTCTCCCATAGGCTAACATTGTGTGAGTTGGAACTTTCATGCGTTTAGGGGTTTTATTCAACATATTTTTTTGCTTAAGGTGTCTTTTCTTACTAAATCGATGTTTCTCTACAACTTTGTAATTGACTAATTTAGTAAATATCGAATAGTTTTTAAAATAAAATTTATAACTTCTAAAATTTCAGCTAAAGAGCGTTGAAAACTGTTCCATCGGATAGGGGATAGGGCATTAATCACTTTACTATACCTAGACCCAACTTTCATGACTATGGGCCATATTCAGATCTTCGCCGACGGCGAAAAAGTTCAGCTAAATAGTTGAGGCGATTTCGAAATAACTATTTCGCCTTGAACTTTTTCACCGTATTCAGATCTTCTTCCGAAAGGACGCGGAAATCTCGGAGATTCAGCTCATTGGTTAGTTGTGTTGTTGATGTGAAACGCTTAGCGACCAATAAAATCCCTCTCTAAAAAGGTGGGAAAACATCACTGATGCATTCACATGCTCCCAAAAGTGTAAACAAACTCAATCTGCACTGCAAGTCGCTTGTTTGTGTTTGAGTGAACTAGAAACCAAGCTGAAGCTTTTAGCTGAGCGCACATATTAAAGAGTTGATAAAAACAATAAAAGAAAAAGAAAATATTTCATCTTTTCTTATTTCTACAAGCTTTGCACCTTTTAAAGGAGCATAACCAAGTAATTCTTGTAACTCATAACAGTAATGCTTCATTTCCCAAATTTAATTCCAAGTATGTTTTGGAAATTCATTCTTGCATGATTTTGAAAGAATGGTTATGAAAAAGAGAGATAATAGCTGGGGTAGAAAACAAAAATTCAATAGAAAAAAGTTATTTCATAAAGTATGATTACATGGAAATATCTTTTCATCAAAGGAATTTATTACTCATTAAATTCAATATAATACAAGATGTTAGGAAGTGGGAACTATAATTCATAATGCTGGTTGATAAGAGTTTAGTATAATACTCACCTTATTGGTACAGTAAACTAATCCTTAATTATCATTTACCAATTTTAGCTGCACTTTTTAAATCTATAAACTGAAACTTTGCAAGCTTATAAAACAAAATAAATAAGTACTTATACTATTTTCATTTCTACACAATATTTGAAATTTCCCTTTTTTATTTTTACGATAGATTCAATAAAAGTTTAGGAATTTTGTATTAAATATTCTTCAACTTATTATATTTTAAACTGCATACTTAATTTGTTGGAGAATTTTCCGCTCAATGGAGCAAAAATTATTTTTTTACAGTTAAATGTGTGAACTATTGCAGTTACTCTGTATTAAATTGAAATTTATTAGTACAACATGTAAGAAAGAATAAGGCAGATTTTACAAACAAATTTTTATTACTCCAGTTAGACTAAAGTGTAACTTGTGATAATTTCAAAGTATATTATATGAACTAAATCTTAAAAATATAAAAACTCCTCTAATCACAAAAAATATTATTTATTATCAACAAAAAAAGTAAGCACTACACCAATTTGTTCCAACATTTATACAACTCTTTTCTCAATAATGATTCTGTTTGGTTAATTGAGTATGGATTGTCACTGTTCACAGGAGGAAATTGTTTTTCATAAATTATCAAATACAATAACTATACCTCAAAACAATTGAAATGAATAATTGATTAATTTCCATTACTATTTATCAAATATTTTTTAAAAGATAACTTTCAGTTTATATAGAAGTTTCATCCTTTTAAACTTTTATAATTTTCCCTTTTCAATACTTCTTTCTGGATTCACAGAAAACAGCATTTTAGTTGAACTGGAAAAAAATTATATTTGCATGTAAACATAAAATGAATATATTAATTACTTACAAGAAAAAATTATTTAACAGCATAATTGATTGCTATTTAATTATATTGAAATGTTTATATTCGCATTCAATGATTTTTATCTCGGTGTAATCTTCTTAATTTAATTAATACTATCCTAAAATTAAAAAAAAAACTTTTTTTGCTGAAGGAAGCTAGTTTGATGGAAAGCGATAGAATAAGAATTCTTTAAATATGTGATATTCCAATTCAAAAAAATGCTATAAGCTGTACATAAAAAAATCAAGAATTACAAGTAATAACTAATGTATTCTGTGCAAAAATGATATCTTTCATGAATTTAAAACACAAACTATTTCTTATATTATTACAACTGAAATAAACATTTAAATATATCTATTTTAAAGCTTTCCATTTATAACTTCCTCTGAATAGAAAAAAGTACTGAACACATCCACCTTCTTAATTCAAATCTTCTTCCGAGTCTATTCAGAATTCTTAATCTTAAAATATAACAATTCAAAACGAAATTTGCCACGTCGATTTGTGTAACATTAAAAACATTATAAATTATTCCATTTTATACTAAATGAACATTTTTATCCTATTAAGATTAGTAATAGTTGAAGCTATGTTTCTAATATTTGATACCAAAACAAACTTGGCGATATTTAACGGAACATAACCTAATTGATCCGAAATATTGAATACACAAACATTTACCAATTCTGAAAGATTCTATAATGAGAAAATTAAATAAAAAAACGATTTACATACTTCAAATTTTTCTTCGCTATCGGGAGTAATCTGAAGCAGGGCAAGGAGTGTTGGTTTGGCATGGTCGACTTTTATCTCAGCTGTGCCATTTTTCTTCTGTGCTCTCTCATTCTTGTTAAATTTATCAAATATTTTAATATATCAATCCAGACATTAATGACTCTACATCTTACTAATCAAAGCATGCAAATTTCCCTAAAGATGGACGCCCGATTTTTGTTACGAATTACAACCAAATGAAGAATGTAAACAAACTGTTTCCAAGGCTTCAGCGCAGTTTCAGCCAATGAGAGAAGAGAAAGTCGGTAATTTCGCCGTCAGCGATTTCGAAAAAGTGAGTCGAGAAAAAGTCAATCTAAATACCGTTTCAACTATTTAGCTCAACTTTTTCGCCGTCGGCGAAGATCTGAATATATCCCTATATCTGTAGGGTTCACAAGCTAAAGGGTGGAGAACAGACACAAAGTTCTCCGCGCAAACACAAACTTCGATAAGGTGTGATGCGGTTTCGGCACGCTCACTCGTTACTCCAGTTTGTTTTATAGCTCAGTGGGCACATTTAACGTCACAAGCTGTTTCAGCACAGACAGAAAATAAGCTTTTTTTAATTGAAAATAACATAAAATTTAGGGCTTTGAAAAGTAAATTAAAATGTTTTTTTGGGGGGGGGGGTTTAATCTATTCTGAACACATTGAGATTTTAAAAAATTTGACTGCAGTTATCCATTACAGCAAATCGCTGTCGCAAATCGCGTAGTGTAGTCGCATAAGTAAGTTAAATATGTTCACTCTAGAGCCGCGGTTCCCAAAGTGGTCCACAGCGACTTTCAGGGGGTCCACAGCTACTTTCAGAGGTCCACAAGAAAATTTTCATTAAAATGAATAATTTGATAAGTTTCACAAAAATGTTGTCTTTTTTTATAATCAAATTTTAGTAACATGAAAAGTTGGTTATTCCCGAGTCCTTGCAACGCGAGCAGGGGTGATGGAATCTTTTCTCTTTTATCTTGGTGAAGATCCAATGATCCAAAACATTTTTTGTTAGCACAAAACTTCTTTTTTTTCAATTTCAAAAATTAAAACTCAATTTCTGGAATGTATAATTTGGGTTTCTTTTCAGAGTTGAACTTAATTAAATATTGTTTGTTAACATGCCATATTTTAATTGTAATTATTTCTGAAATTTTACGATTTGGTGAATGAGTCTCATAAGCCATTAGCTTTGCGACCAAAACTTTTATTGTTAAAGCTAAAAGTGCCTTCAGGGGTGCAGAGGATGTTTCAGGCTGCAAAATTTCCCCAGAACACATTTTTTTCTCCAAAATTTCCCCAAAAATGAGGTATCATTAAAAAATGTATTATGTAACTTCTTTCAGATTCAATAATTTTTGCATAATCCATAGATTTAAATTTTTATGTTTAGACTCCTTTTTAGTTTTTCTTTCACACTTGTAATCTTATAGCTCAGAAGTGCCTTTTCTTAAAATATGAAAAACTGTCTATTTTTTCAAATTTAAGCTAAATGTAAACTTTTCCTCACTTAACTTTTCAGAAAATAATATCGGTGGGATTAAACAAGAATCCCACCGAAAATTACCTGCCACAAATACGTTGTTTTTTCTGCATACCAATCAAAACGGAAAGCAAGGAAAAGCCAACTTTCAGGTATTCCCCTAAAAAATTTTTAGCGGAGATCCGTAGTTTTCCGACTCAACATATGTAACTGCGCAGTTTTCACCTGATTTTCGTTGAAATTGGAGGTTATGATGCAGTCACTACCCAAAATATTTGTTTGTCAGCTAATGATGATGTTTTTTTTTAGTTTTTCTTTCTATCATTCTATCTTGAGCAAAAATTTCCCCAGAGCTGCTTGAATTTCCCCCGATCCTCGTTTGGGCGTTCGGACATATTCTGCACCCCTATGTGCCTTGAAATGTAATTGTATCAAAAGTTTATATTTGTTTTTAGTTTAAAACTTTTAAAATGTTTATTTTTATAATTTCATTAAAAATGTTGTGTAATATATGAATGGCAAAAATTAAAAAGGATTTTTTTAAATATGTAAAAGTGTGAAATCAAATGCTTAGAATGCACGAATAAACACTTGAAAAATATTACAAAATTTATGCTTGGTTTACAAATATGTATCATGAACATAAGATTTTGAGCTACTTTTTGAACGGTCCCTAAGACAAGGGGTTCACGGGATACGAAAAATGTCGTCAGGGGGTCCACGGGCCAAAAAAGTTTGGGAACCCCTGCTCTAGAGGAAAGAAGGATTAGAGGGGATTTAATTCAACTTTTCAAAATGATAAAACAAGGGGACCCAGAGGGACTAGATTTCAATACGGGTAATAGAACGAGGGGTCACAGATTTAAATTGAATAAGGCAAATTTTTTATCGGGATTGTAGGAAGCATTATTTTTTAACAGGGTAGTGGACAGATGAAATGTTTTACCTGAAACGATTATCAACTCAAGTGGGGTAAACGAATTCAAGAATAAAATTGACAGATACTGGGAATCGAGTGGTTTGAGTTAAATGGACCGGAGGTTTTTATCGTTTAAAATCCTAAGGATTTTTTCTAATTGTCCAAATCACTTAAAACTTGGTAGTTATTATCGGTAATGTATGTTAAACACCTCTAAGTATGGATTTTAAAATATATTTATTACAAAATTTTTTACAAAGTAAGAAAGTAGAAACTCATTATTCCCTAATATTCATTTTATAGTTTAAAATTTGATACAAATCTACAAATTTCAAACTAGTATTAAAAATACTGAGCTCAAAGACTAAAAGCTCATTTGCTATTAAGAAATGGAAAGAGTGGGCTTTTTGCATTTTTTGTGTTCAAAATGTACCCCACCTACCATCGCAAGCTTAAAAGTGTAAAACATTTACAAGGTGTTTCAACAAGTCCACCCAAACTCTGCATAGAAAAACTCTTTTTAAAGCGGAGTAGATAAAAAATCCCTTGTTACGATTTTTTTCCCCAAAAATGTGGAGGTGGAGCCCTTATATCCTATAAAATCTTATTTCATTCCACAATGCGCTCATACATGTGCGATGGATACTTTAATTATCCAAACATATCTAAATAAGTATGCTTACGTTTTTCCACAAACCTCTTACAAAGGTTCTCAGGTATATTTCTCTGGGCATTTTGTATATAGTACTCCCCACAAATAAATCTGGTTTAACAGAGTTTGGGCGGACATGTTGAAACACCCTGTGTATTTGAATATTTGAAAGTGAGAAACAAAACTTTTTGAGACTTAAAAACGTTATTAATGGCACGATTGGCACGGCGAAAATATACTCTCCAGCTCCACTATCTTAAACACAGGGGAATACCTATGGGCGGATTTAAGTGGTGGACCCTGGGGGGCAGACTGGAAATCTTGGGGCAAGCTGTCCCTAATGGCTTTGGGAAACATGATAATCCCTAATAAAATTAAAAAGTTGGGGAGGGGCATTGCCCCCCATGACCCCCCTTAAATCCGCTACCTTCGAAATAGTTTTTAGGCAATCCCCTTCGTACGAACGCCCCTAAATCTATACCTGGTTCCCCTTAAGAAAAATTAAAATGAAGCTCCTGGACCCGCCATGTTAGAATATTGGTTTGTTGAAAATTTTTACTTGAATGGGCTTATTTGGCGCTATTGAAGTTGGATTGAGCGGTGGACGAAAAAGGTTCACATCGGAGCGATGACTTTGACCACTCCGATCGAGTCAGGGTCGCACTGACCCAGTTGACCAGAAGAGGAGACACCTTCCGCATCGAACGATGGGGTCAAGGTGGGACTTCCATCTCCTTTTGCGGAACCAGAAGAATATTCTCTCGTAAATCAGCCAAAAAATATGTGATCTATGTATTTACTCTCTGACTTTTTGCGTCAAGCATTTGGACTTGAGCAGTTGTTCGTAAACTGTGGTCCACAACCTTCCTAGGGGATCCGTGAGATAACTTTGGGAATATTCAAGTTATCCTTCGAGTGTCTTAAATGACTTTAAAATGATATAAAACACTAGTTTAAAGGGGCAAATTTTGAAAAAAATTCTGGGGAGGAGCCCCAGCCCCCTCAAAGATTCACTTGTATTTATATTTGTTTTCTTGAAAATTCTGTGGTTTACTAGGAGCTGTTCTCTTCGGATGTAACCAAAAACATCTCACAATGGGATAAAACACTACTTTTTGAGGCAAATTTTCAATATTTTTCCGAGGGAGACCCCCAGACCCCTCATTATATTACTTGGAGTAATTGTACTATTTTAAAGTAGTGTGGAAAGTAATTTAAATACTTACTTTCAAGTAATTTAAAACTTACGTATAAATATACTCGGGGGTTCCTTAGGAAGAACGTTGAGTCTATGGTGGTGTGGTGATGCCTTCCAAGAAATACAAGTTGTTGTCCAAGAAATACAAGAAACCATGGAGCACCACAAGTCAACCCCCCCCCCCTAAAAGCAAAAGTATGGTTACGGCTCTGGGTGTTCAAAATCTTGGGGGGGGCATGATGTCAGGCTGGTACATAAAGGGGGGCAGTGGCTATCGAAAGTTTAAGAACCGCTGTACTAGAGACTTGGCAGCGAACTAAATGCTTTGTAGGGCAGATAATTTCAAACTACTATTTAGAATCGAAGAAAATAAATAAAGATTTTTCTCAACCTTTTCTTATAGAGAAATTTGACATGAGGAAGATTTTAGGGACCGTGCCTCGTGCGTGAATGATAACACACACACATTTTCACTCCCTTGTCAAAAAAGTGTCACTCATATATCCACTCCCCTCTTGTAAACAATTGCAATAGATTGTTGCAATAGTATCTTGGGAGGACCAAGCTAAAAAGCGCACATTACTAATGATTCAATAGTAGTCTCATTTTGCTTGTATACTTTTTGTATTAATCCTTTTACTACATCTGTGGGAGAAGTTACTGTTATGAAAATTTATGATAGGCTGTTTTAGAGTTTTTTATGTTTTTCTTGAACATTTATTCATTTACTTCTGGCAAAATCTTCAATATTCTATTCATTCTTATTGTCTATTATTAACTGTATTTTTAGCAACTAATGCTAATGTATTTTTAGCAACTTTTTTCAACTCATAAAATCCACTACAGTCTTTTAAGCAACTCTATAGTTTTGTAACAAAACATTTTTTATCGTAAAAAACGGCATGTCGCATATTTACGGAATCGTATACTACTTTTGTCTCTTTGTTGCCAAAAAACAACAATGCAAAGGAGGTGCCCGGTCTCTCCAAATACCCTGCGTGGAACAATCCCCTTCCACGAGAAATTCACTCTGATCGAGTACTATTTGCTATCCAGAAGGGCCCGTGCAGTCATCTCTAGCCAGGCTCCCCTGGAGGAACACTGACAACGATCACCAAGTCACCTGTTGACTTGGCATTGTGAAACCCCGGGGTCTAAACCATTCAGTACCGCACAGCATATTTCTGTATAGCACAAAGTTATAAAAGTTTAACTATAGATTTATGAACAGATTGTTTTGGTTTTCAGAAGATTTGGGGGGGGGGCCTCTAAATTCATGGGCCCAAGGCCTGGGCCTTGAGAGCCGGCAGTAATCAGGGCCTAGGTCTATATCTGGGGATTTCTTAATAGTTTTTTTTGTTTATTACACCTTACACCGATTATCCGGATTTTTGATTCTTCGAATTCTCTTTGGTCCAAGATAGTCCGAAAAAGGAAATAGCACTGTATTAAAATAATACTGGTAAACCCATCCGTAATGGGAAAATTAGGCTAAAATTAGTTCACTCGACGTGTAACGATGCGACAAAGCACTTGAAACGATGGAGTGGGCAGAAGGAGTTACAGCTGCTCAACTTGACTCGACAATAAGAATCCAGCAAATCAACCGGCCGAATTAAATTTCTGCTCTTAAACAAACTCCTCAAACGATTCTTTTCAGAACATTTGGCATTCATTCCGGAACTCCACCCTTATCCGAGACAGTCGCGAAGGGCGTTTCTTCCGTTCACCATATCTCTCTCACCGAAGGGAGAAAGAGAGAAAAAAAACTCCGTCGTCGTTTTCTCTTATCTCAGTCGGATGCTCCTAAAAAGCTCAAAAAACTACATCGCTTTTCTCACTTCCATTTTCGGCCTCGGTCCGCGAACTCGAACATACAATCGTCTAGCCGCAGCCAATCAGAAAACACACGCTTTTTAAATACTAAATCTTAAAAGAATCTCTTACTTATTATAGGTGTTAACTTATTTTAATCCGTTCAAAAAGTTTATCGGAAGTGCATGTTAGTAAATTGTGAGAAATCACAAAATATTTAGTTGTTGTTTTACTAAGACTTGTGGTTTGTGAGGTTGTCAAATTCAAATATTAGTTAAATTCTTTTCTCATTTTCTCCAGTTCTTCATATTTATTTTAACCATTTTCCTTTAACATAAAAATAACAATTCGACAGAAAAAATAATCTGATGCTGTATGAAGTTTGTAAGAGCCCTTCGTAGTTCAAAAATGACCCAATGATGGATGATTGCTAAAGAGGCGCATATAAGAGTTCTCAATTTTTAATGGAACAACACTTTTACTTGTAATAAACCGACTACTTATACCATGGCCAAGACTCCTAGCAAGCTGGGAACAAAAAGAATCCATGTTTCAGTCTAATTTTGTATCACTTTTTAAATAATTGTCTTCATTTGTTGAAGTAAAAGAGTGCTTAGAAATAATTAAGAAGGGGGTTCTTTAAAAAATAGAGTGGAGCATACGTTACGGGCAAAGTGATTAATTGGGCATTATTAATAATGCCCGGGCAATGTGATGAATTCAACGAAATTTATGAATGAAATTTATTGAACATTTTTTATGAATGAATTATGAACCGCTTGCACTCTATGCATTATTATAATAATGCCCAATTTATCACTTTGCCCGTAACATATATAACAACAGAGGACAGGGTTTTTGAAATGTGACAACTTGTGACATATGGGAAGGAAGGGATATAAGTAGAATTACAGTTGAATTTATAAGGTAGTAAATTTCAAAAGATAAATACAATAAGTTAAAGTTAAGTATTAAAGTGTAAAGGACTCGCTCTGCTAGAATTAAATCACGTTTAAGTATAGTGTTCAGATGAACTGCTCTTTAATTTATTCATCTCTATCATTTTCCTCTTTGAGAAAAAGGAGTCTTCAGTTTTCCCCTTTCCAGGACTAACGTGAAATAAGATTACATTTCTCAGAATTAATTCAATATGCGCTGTGTGTGTAACAGTCTATTTCCCAAGATGATTTAAAACTCTGTTTAAGATTACTTGGATAAGTTTCATGTATACATCTTACTTTGAAGTTTTACGATAAATTATATTTGTCCTCAAAATATTTTTTGTTGGCTCCCAACTCTCTCAACGACAGTCAGATTTTTGAGTTATTGAATTTAAACTTCTGTTCAACTACACAAATACCTATAATTTTTAACTAATATGAATTAAATTAAAACAAAAAAATATTCTAATTCACCGAAAAAATTGTGATATTTTGATACCTTCATAGGTTGCAAAAATGTTTACCTCGACACAACGTCGAGATTTGACACCCATTTATCAAAAGCAAAATTTTAGAATGAATCAATTTAATTTTTTAACAGCCAGATTCGTATTTCGAAAACTCATTAAACTAATTAGGGGCCATTCATTAATTACGTAAGGGTCCCGAGGGGGAGGGGGGGGTTTGAAAAATCTCTACATACCCTTACTTGGGGGTGGGGGGTCAAACCAATTCTTACGTAAGATTTTCCTAGTTAATATAAACAAATTCCAATTATTATAATCAAGAGATAATAATGTAATAGTAATATGTAGTTGACAACAAGAATATTACTTATCTGTTGAAAAATAAAAATCTTTGATTTACGTCAAACGGAGAGTTTTCTAACATTTTATTATTTTGAAAAACATAATGGAATCTTACGTAAGAATAGGGGGGGGAGGGGTTTGAAAAATCTTACGTACCCTTACATGGGGGGAGGGGGGGGTCAAAAATTGCCAAAATCATCCTTACGTAATTAATGAATAGCCCCTTATAGTAGGGGAGGGATGAAGCTGAATATAAGTGAGGGAGAAAACATCTCAATATTAAGCAGAATGGTTGCAATAAGATGAGGCCAACCGCGATCCATAGGCGATTAGCTTCGTCGTGGCATTCGCGGCTGCTCAAACATCCAGAGAAGATTATTCACAGGAGATGAATGCAGAGCGCAATAATCCAGAGGGAGACCTTCAGCAGATATCTCCCTCCCTTTATTTTGAACAATGTTATAGTAGATCCAGTGGCTTTATATGAACTCATTTGATGTACGGTCCATCCCATCCTTTTATCACTCTGAAGAAATTTATTATCCTACTACGATTATAATTGTGAATGTTTGTCCGGATGTTTGTTACTCTTTCACGCAAAAACTACTGAATGGATTTTAATGAAATTTTACCATAATGTAGCTTATACATCAGAATAACACATAGGCTATAATTTATAAAGAGAAAATCAGTCCTTCATTCTTTTTTTCCCGTTTTTCCTGCTTTTTTTCACTTATTTTTCCGTGTTTGAAAACCTGTTTTACCAGTCATACAACGAGTTAAAAATAAAACATTGTTTCAAATGAGACACAGATCACTAGACTTTTTCATTTACTAGATCTTTTATTTTAGTTTTAAACACTGGTTTTAAATTTCTTAATTTGTTCACTAGACTTTTTACTACGGTTTCAAATTTGTTATTTTATAAAGGCACCAAGATATTATTAAACATTATCAGAAACATCGGAATTGTAAAAAGTGACAAGAACACCGGGATTGGAAAATTAGCGAGAACATCGGGAAGGAAAAATTACCGAGAACACTGGGATAGGAAATTTACCATAAAGACACCCAGAATACCGGAATATAAAAATTACCGTAAACACTGAGATAGGAAAATTACCGGGAACGCAGCCGGGATTAGAAAAATTACCATGATCACCGGGCAAACGGGATAAGATTACCGGGAACACTGGGATAGGAAAGAGGCGCCTGGGATACCGGGATGATTTGTAATATTGCTAATTTACAAAATTATAAATGTATTTTAAGAAATATTTTAAAAAATAAATTTATACACCCCACCCGTGCAAGGCCGGGTATAACAGCTAGTGATTGAATAAAGGAAGACTCAAAACTCATGGGCAAAAATGATAGGGGGGTGTGGATCCAAAGACAATTCAGAATCAACCTTGAAAGGGGGGTCGTTAAAGCAATCTTGAGGCGCTAGAGTGCTGACAAAAGTTGCCGGAAGCAATGAAAGATGGGATATTGTAAGAAAACGGTTGGGGGTAGATATAATAATTCCGGTCCAGTGCCAATGAGGAAGTTGCATGATTTTTTAAAATTTTTTTAATCGATTCTTCATGCGAAAATAAGCAACTACCCAAAATTTGAGGCCGATCGAGAAATTTTTTGATTGCCAAAAAAACTAACAAAAATCCCCTTTTTAAAAGCGCGCGAAAACGCCAAGAGTTTGGATGTGACGTCATCTTACAATAGGCATTGTTGAAAAGCAATAATGGAATTGATGGTATTATTGTTGACTTCATCCTAACAGTTTAAACAATAAACGTTTTCAGTCACGTGTTTTTTCTCCACTTTTAAATTAAAATATTTAATTACCTGTGCATTTTTTTTGAAAAACTGACTAGATGTTTCATTTTACCAAACAAAAAACCATACGGAACACTTGTTTGTTTTTGAAAATCTGACACATGCAACTTCCTTATTATCAAACTTTACATTGTTTATAATAAGAAGGAAAATCTTTTGTCATTGAGAGATTGTCTTCAAAATGAAGCAGTGAAAACTTTTTAAATGATAATGCTCGGTAATTATTGGTACTAGAAATTCGTTTCTACCCTTAACCATTTCCCCAAAACAAAACAACTAAACTTTCATTGCTTCTGGAAACTTCCATTCATACTTTAGTGTCTCAGGATCGTTCAACAACAAAATTCAACACAGCACCAAAATCCAGAGGCGATGCAGGTTTGATTTCTGGGATTTTTAAAATATCTCCAGCAGCAGAAATGCTAATTTTGAAAATATTGAATGATGATATATATACTTTTTTGGCCGTAAGCTACACATTAAAGAATTACTACATTTTTAATTAGATTATCTTTAAATGCCATTTTATCCAGCAAACTTTTAACCTTCAGGGAAGACTTGCCCCCGTGCCACCTGCCTTAGATTTGTTACCATGGGCGGATTTAAGAGGGGTCATGCAAGGGGGAGCAATGCCCCTTCAACTTTTTGAGAAAAATTTATTTTTATAAGGGAAAATCTTGTTTCCAAAGCCTTTAGGGACAGCTTGTCCCCCAAGGTTTCCAGTATGCCCCCCCCCTGGGTTCACCACCTAAATCCGCCTCTGTCTTTTACTGACCAAGTCCTATCTGTAAAGTAGATGTTCTGGCAAGATATATTTAACCTATAATGTAGGGAGGCCTTAAAAATAATTGAAGAGCTTGGTGGATAAAGGAGCTATGTTACAAGGGCTGTCCCAAAAGTAACGAAACTGAATTCCCTAATTCTGACTGGAATTCAGTCTCATTATCATTTTGGGACATGCCTTTTTAACATAGCCCCTTCATCCACCAAGCCCTTCAATTATGAGCCAAACCCTAGCCCGAAACAAAAAAATAGGTCTAGTTATTATACTGGCTTGTAAGAAATCCTGATATGTGGGGAGTAGGGTGGGTCAAAAATATTTTTTTCACATTTTCCCAGGGGCACAGCGACAAAATGGTGCCAAATGGTCTCAAACTAACATGTGTAAAATATTATTCAATTATAACAACTCTTTTTGCCTCCGGATTGGCCTCAAAGTTTCGATTAATATAGTAATTTCATGTAAAAATTAGTGATGGGCAGGTATCGATACCAAATACTTAAGTACTCGATACCTATAGGTATCGAGTGTATTCGATACCCACAAAAGTATCGATACTTTATTGACATATTTCGTTTTAAATTTTTCAATGAAGTAATCTTTATAATACCTACTGTATATCAAACGCAGCCTGTTTCCGTTTTCATTTTGCAACGCTCAAACCCAAGTCGTTATCATCCGCGAGAGAAATTTGACGCGGCTAGGTTTTTCCCCCGCCAAATCCTTCGCCTCTATCCACCTCCAGGCCCGTAGCTACGGGGCTTTTTGATGGATCGCTTTCAGTTTTTTGAATATTAGTCTGATTATGGATAGGTCCTAAAAAAATTGTCCCTTCAGGTTCATTTCCCGACATTGAAAAAAAGTACTCGATACCTAAAATTACTCGATACCTATAAGTATTCGATACCAAAGTATTCGATAGCTATAAGTATTCGATACCAAAGTATTCGATACCAAAAATTATCGATTTTGCCCATCACTAGTAAAAATGGATGAACGAAAATCAAGCTTTTACCTCGATTGCACAAATCCGTCATGAATATAAATGTGCAGAATGGTATACAAATCATCATTGAAGACTATAAAGTAATTATAAATGAAACCAGAGTTGAAATGCTTGAGTTGTAATGCAACATATTTTGAAATATCTCAATGGTTAGAACTGGCAATCAATACTTTTCTGCTGGAATCATTAGAATGTGCGAAACCTTTATTGTCGGTTGAGTAGGATGTTAAAAACATTAAGTTTTTAATAAAAATGGATATGTCAGAAGGTGGGTACCTTTTTTGGGTTATAGGTTTCAACCCCAAGGAAAACAATTGGATAATAATAATAATTTAATAAAAATTTTTTATTTTTTGCTTTAAAAATAATAGTTTAAAAGTTGGGATTTCCTTGAAATTTCTTGGCATATTAGGAATAGTCCATCCCATGTGTCCCCATATGATTCCCTAATGTCCAAAAATAAATTAAAACCACATTTTAAGAGTCAAATTTTGAAATATTTCTTAAGAAGAGTGGTAGATCCCAGTTTTCAGCTTAAAGCTCAGTATTATCCCCTAAGTTTTTAAATAAGTTACATTACTTTTCAAAACTTACTTGTAATTATCCTTAACAGTTAAATTTGCGATATTTTAACTTTTATGAACGCATAAGAGAACTATTTTGAGTCAATCCTCAAAGAAGTATAATTTCATGGGCCTGGGTTTCAGTCTATTGCTATAGCAAAAAATTAGGTAAATCATGACTGAGCGAATCATAACTGATATTGCCTATGAACGAACTATCCATTCGACAATTGTTTCAACATATTTTTGCGATCATATTTGGATCCTAAGACCAGCCAGTGAAATTACTGTCCGCTGAATTTCGAAAGCGCGGCAAATTTATGAAAAATACAAATACAAATACAAATACAAATACAAATACAAATACAAATTAAGTCGACCAACTACAAGCGTAAGCCCAGCAAGGTTGGTCCAGTCTTTTTAACCCACACTACCGGAATCCCAGTATCTGTCAATTTTCCTCTTGAACTCGTTTACCCCACTTGAATTTACAATTGTTTCTGGCATCGCATTCCATCTATCCACTACCCTATTAAAAAAATAATGCTTCCTACAATCCGTCTTAAATTTTCCTTTATTCAATTTGAATTTGTGACCCCTTGTTCTATTACCCGTATTGAAATCTAGTCCCTCTGTGTCCCCTTGCTTTACCATTTTGAAAAGTTTAATCAAATCCCCTCTAATCCTTCTTTTCTCTAGAGCAGAGGTTCTCAAACTGTGCTCCGCGGAGCCCTTAGGGCTCCGCCAAGCATTTCCAGGGGCTCCGCGAAGAAATTTGAAATAAATACATTTTTTGATAAATTCTAATTTGCTTTTCTCTGAAATGTTATATAAATAACTTTCTGTAAGGTGTTGGTAAGGTCTGCTGATTTTTGCCTTTTTCAGGTCTTTTTTGGTTTACCAAAACAAGTTAAAACCCTGTTTTTAGGGTCAAATTTCCAAAACTTTTCTGGGGGAGGAACCCCCAGGATGGGACGGTTTGGCGCTGGCCTGTTTCGGCACCAAATTTTTCTTCTACTAATTTTTAGAAGAATTATGAGAGTTCTATTTACTTTCATTTTATTTCTGCCGCTGAAACGGCCGCTCCGAATAGTAGCACACCAAGGAACCCCATTCCCCCATCTCTCAAATTGATTACTCAGCACCTTTTTTTATAAAGTTCAGCAAAATCATAATCCTACTTAAAAATGTATGTCCAAAATTCGGAGTAGATGTACCAAAACCAAGGGAAAACCTGTTTATAGTATAGTCAAATTTCCAACCCCCTCCCTTTATAGCATTTGGAATTTAATTACACAAAACGTTTCTCATATTAAATTCTTTAAGATGCAAATTCTGCCAAAAAAATGTATAAAAAGAGAAGATAACATTGATCCTATGGCATGGGATGGGATAAGGAATGATTTTGGGCCCATGTGTAAATAAATTTCGATAAGTACCCCTGACGTATGGTCTATCAGCCCCCCAAAACAGATCTCGATTTCAAAAGAAGTAACTTCTAGGAAAACAAAATTTACAGATGTATAGATTTCTGTATGGAATCCTATGTCCATGCATCTCCGGCATAATGATTAAAAAGTGATACCTATATTATTCAGAAATATAAAATAAAGATTTACATTGTATCCAATGATAAAATATAATTGGTAAACAAAATATTCCATATATCCCGGGGTGTATATTAAAGGGCCGAGGGGGCCCAGCCTCTCCCCCGGAAAACCGGACTACGTATAACAAAACAAGTTAAAATGGTTAAAACCATGTTATTTAGGGTCAAATTTCCGAAATTCTTTTGGGGGAGGACCCCCAAAACCCCCTATTGTACTTGAAACTTTATTATTGTCAATTTTTATAGTAAGTTCGTTAAAATTAAAATCCTACCTAAAAATGAATGTCCAAAATTTGGACAATGATATACCTAAAACGAGTTAAAAAACTGTTTTTAAGGATCACATTTCAAAATATCTTCTGGGGAGGAAGGAACCCCAGACCCTTCTATTTTACTTGTATCTTAATTTGTCACAATTTTTTTTACAAATAAATTATCTTAGATGCAAATTATACCTAAAAATGTTTTTAAAAGCTACATTAAACTGTTAAATATGCATGGGAGGGACAGATATAATTTTGGACCCCTCCCGAAATAAATTTCTATTATGCTTTTATTTCTAGAAGCAATGAGTTTTATGTAATTTGCTTTTATACCTTGAAAAATTTATTTCGGAAAAGGGCTCCGCGAAGAATTTGTCTCTTGAAAAGGGCTCCGCGACATAAAAAGTTTGAGAACCCCTGCTCTAGAGTGAACATATTTAGCTTCTTTAATCTTCCCTCATAACTTAAACTGGATATACCCTTGACCATTTTAGTAGCCCTATGCTGAACCCTTTCAATTAAATCAATTTCTTTTTTTAAGTATGGAGACCAAAACTGAACAGCATACTCTAGATGAGGTCTCACCAAGCCTCTGTATAGTGGTAAAATAATATCCCCGGACCTTGAAGAAACAGTTTTTTTAATGTATCCCAATATCCTATTAGCCTTTTTACTAGCAGATGAACACTGATGAACCCATTTAAAGTCTTCATTTACTATTACCCCTAAATCCTTGATCATATTACCTTCTTTTACTTTGTTCCCTTGCAGATAAAATTCTGCCCTACCATTCCCCCGACCTGTATGAAGTGCCTGACATTTACTTATGTTAAAGGACATACCCCATTTTTCAGCCCATTGTGATATCATATCTAGATCCCTTTGTAAATTTTGTATCTGCTCCTGAGTATCTACCCTCCCCCAAATTTTTAAGTCATCAGCAAAGATGCTGATCTTGTTCCTAACGTCCTGACTAATATCGTTATTTTGTCGTCTATTTTGAAAAATTAAAAATACCGTTTTATACTGACTTAACTTGAGGGAGAATGTATATGAACTACCAATATTTAAAATTTGTACCACGGACAATCCGCTGTTTGTTGGCAAAAAAGAGATTCATATTCTACGGCTCTTGTTATGATAGCATATTATATTGCCACTTTGGCAGTTGTTTTTGTATTAATAATGCATGAAGGTGACTAATGTGATTAAAATTGCTTTTAAATACCCTTATTTGTGAACTTAAAAGAGTTATCGACAAAAAATTTAATTTATAAAATTTTTAAAAAATATGAAAAATTACATATTTTTGTTCTATTTGAGGCCAATCCGGAGGCAAAAAGAGTTATTATAATGGAATAATATTTTACATATGTTAGTTTGAGATCATTTGGCACCCTTTTCATGCTGTGCCCGATAGAATTTGTAAAATTTTTTTTTCGCCATAGGAAAATGACCCACCCTAGTGGGGAGTGTCCCTCTCTTTTTGGGGTACATGATCCCTTAAAGAACTATTTTAGACAATTACTGCCCCACCCAGGTCACGACTTTTCTCTTCGATTCCTCCCTGGATTTTCAGTATTAAATATTACTCCTGGAGGAGAAAATCCCTCATATTCAGATTTACAATATTTTATTCAAAATCGATAGAAATCTGCTACCATTAAAAATTCAAAATTGTGAACTCGCTAAGAGCACTCTAAGCTT
The DNA here is from genome assembly GCA_024610705.1 of Tetragnatha versicolor. Taxonomy (NCBI): domain Eukaryota; kingdom Metazoa; phylum Arthropoda; class Arachnida; order Araneae; family Tetragnathidae; genus Tetragnatha; species Tetragnatha versicolor. The sequence continues at coordinate 2,044,673 of JANDEH010000019.1, forward strand.
CTTCAGGTGCTCTTAGGATGAAGTTAGAGAGAAACACACACTGTCTGGGTTTTTCAAACAGGAACAGAACTCGGTTATCGAGCCAGAAGAATAACAAATCGGTCCAAAAAAAGAACCGCATTGTGTGGTCAACGGCCGCCCTTAAAAGGCAGGTTGTTCTCTTGGGACAATGTTCTTTTGTGAGTCAGAGAAGGGGGTTGAGAGGAGCAGAATAATTCCCTGCTCCGAGAGGGTCAGGAAAATTTTTATTTTGGAGTTAGAAGCCCAGTGGCGTAGTGGTAGTGCATCTCACAACCATCACCCCACAGGCCAGAGTTCTGTTCCCGGGTTGCGGGTTGGGCAAGGCAGACTCAGCCTTTCATCCCTCCGGGGGGTCAATAAAATGAGGTCCAAGTTAACTTGGGGAAACGAGGGGATTTGCCTCAGCTCACTATGACATGTTCTGTAACAGCTTTGCTCATGGCCTCATCCAGTGAGGCTAGTTAAGTTATACTGGAGTTTGAAGGTCTAATACCGATCTAGGTATTCCCTCAAGTATCCCTCCTTGCTTTTTTCCCTTTCCGAATAAGAAAGTTCTTGGGTCTCGGAGGATTTTTATCTAAACTAAACTTTCCACCTGTCGAATCGTTTCCGTTTTATACATTAAAATCCAAATTATTCCAAATAGGGAGTTCTATTCTCGTTCTAGCTTGATTTTCACACAAGCCATTAAACACCAGGCAAACTTGTCGAGGTCGCAGGTCTATGGCGTAGTCAGAAATATTTTGGGGAGGATTCGCAATTTGAGGGTGGATATGGATTGAATTTAGCCCTTCCCTGAGGTCATAAAAAATAAAATTCAGACATTTGAGGGAAGGGGTATATCCCCCTAATGCCCGAGTCACCGGGGTAATAGCAAGCAGTTCACTGGACGCCACCGACTACTTAGAGAAAGCGCAATGAAAAAAAAAAGGATTCCAAACATTGCATTGGCAATTACGAATATATTATTTACATGAATGTAATATATCTCAGAAACATTTAAGCAGTACTTATTTCTGCTGCCCATTATTTGAGATAAAACTGAAGAAAATAATTTTAACGTGATAGTCAAGGTTGGTAAGATGGTCAGGTAGCAGGTCATTCAGAAAGAACGTCCCAATCACAGATCCATAGATCGTAGTTACTGATTAATTTTAAAAATATATCTTTTACTACATCAATAACGAGCGAAATAAGCTGCAACATTTGCATTTAAGGGTACGAAAACATCATCTTTAGCTTCATATTATTATTAAGATACCATCTCCTTCAGAGAACAGGGCCGTATCTAATAAGAAGGGCTATCGCTATATGCTATATCTTTTTCCGGAAATTAAAATATCACGACTATGAAACAGATGCCATCTTAAGGATATATTTACTTACCAACGCAATTTGAATTGACTATTAAACTCTCTGGTTTTCCCATCCGAAGTCTCCTTCCTCTTGGAAGGGAGGGAGGAGTGTCCTCCGGAGCGTGACACGTCACGAGACATCCTCCCTCTCGGGTCGAGACCCTTGAGATGCTCCGCTGACTCACGACGCACTTGGGCCCATCCATTCTTGATGCTGAGATGTCTTTTGGGTCGGATGGTTTCGGACAAGTGTTCACATAGTTATAAAAGGAATTTATTTATTAATAAATAAATTAAGTGAAGTTATTTGATATGAAAGGGGGGTGTTGTGTGAATTTGAACCTAGAGACATTTTTTACAGTTTTACAAGGTTTGGTATCGTTAGGATACAATGGGCAATATCAGCATTTTGAAAACAGAAAAAAATTAGTTATTTCAATATAAAAATAAAAAATAAGTAAAAAAAAGATTTTTTAAAAAACGCTTTTATTGAAGTGTTCTAAAAGGTCAAAAATAATTTTTTCGGTTTCACAAATAATTTATTGGGAAGTAGAAAATAACTTTTTGGTAAGTAAAAAAAAACTGATTTTCTAATCACTAAAAATAAAAGCGTGGGCGCTAGAAATTTTTAATATTTTTTAAATTTAAATTTTTTTTACAGGACAGTGACACTAACATCCTTGCCAAACGGGGATTCGAACCCCAGACGTACGGCTTTGCATCAGTCAGATGCTCTAACGACTAGGCCATTACGTCGGCTTTTATGTATAATTTTATACTATAAATAAAAATACCTAACAGAGAATTTAAAGTGAATCCATCCCACTCAAAACTCATGAATGAGAAATTTGTAAATTTAACGTCATAGAACATAGAATAAAGAAGTTAATAAATAGTGAATTAAGAATTACTAGCACCCACGCTTTTATTTTTAGTGATTAGAAAATCAGTTTTTTTTACTTACCAAAAAGTTATTTTCTACTTCCCAATAAATTATTTGTGAAACCGAAAAAATTATTTTTGACCTTTTAGAACACTTCAATAAAAGCGTTTTTTAAAAAATCTTTTTTTTACTTATTTTATTTTCTACTTTTTAGTCATGGTATTTTTTAACAAAAACTCACAAGAAAAAATGTATTTATTTCAACCATATTTAATGTTATGTTAGGATGGAATTTTAGTTTCATGAAAACAAAAATTTTTCACATATCTGACAAAGTAGAACAATCCTCTGACGACTCAGCAGGACAATCAACTCCAAAGTTAATTAAAATCTATTTATTTATAATTTTGCTGGGTACGTTAAAATAACAGAGCTGAGCGGGAAAAATACCTCCCACAAAGAATATTCCTCGCATCCCCTCACTCGCCGATGAAATCCATCGATATCAAAAAGATTCACAAGAAAAAGAAAAGCATTCAATAAAAGTAAAAAAAATAACCAATCGTAAAAAATTCAGAATTAGTGTGTGTGTGTGTGTGTGTGTGTTTGTTTAAGGAGCAAACAGTAACAGTACCATCCAGTCTTTTCAGTAGTCAATAAATTATAAAAGTAGCATCGCGATTCCTCGGGATGGGCACCAATTCTCGGCGATTTCTCGCTCTTCTGGCGATTTCTTTCTCGCGGTTATCTTAAATCGCTAATTATCTTAATTGTTAATTGGAAGTTAAAAAATCACGTTTTGAAGATTAAATATTGTAGTTATATACCTAGTATATTATCTTACAGGTTTTGGGAGCCATTGGCTTCACGGAAGTGTCTCAAATATGAATTAAAAGGATAACTAAAAACACTCGTTAATTACCTAAATTACGGAGGTTTTGACTAGTTGATGATTGAATATTGCATTGTCATCGAGTTTCCACCACGGTGCAAAGTTTCAGAACTTTAAATCGTTTGGAAGTGCCTGAAATATTATGTACAAGCATCCAGAAAGAAAAAAGTGATTATTCGTCTATAATTATCGTAATTACTGGGCAATTCTCGTTTTGACTTTTGAATATGATGAAGTTATGCCTTATAAACAATTGTGCACGGTTTAGGGAGAATAGCCCCTTGGGAAAGGTCTCAAATTCTGGTTTTTCTGTTAATTAAAAATACTCGTTAATTAACTTAATCCTTTGGTTGTTTGACTAGAAAATGGTTGGATATTGGAGTGTCATGAGGGTTACACCTATATTCAAAGTTTCGGGGCCCTGACATATCGGGAAGTGCCCGAAAATCGAGTTTTAAAATTCCACCCGTAAAACGCCGCCAAAAGCAAGTAGAATAAAAGCGTTTAATTAATAAAAATAGAGACTCCCTTTACACTTGTTTTGGAATGAATAACGTCAGATCTGTTTCGGGCTTACTTTAAAGTGAAAATCAACGATTGCCTAAAATTTTCTGGAGCTGACACTGCAAAATTCATGAGCATTAAATTTTATCTTTTTTAGGGGGGGGGCGTTCAAATATTATATAAACACCTAAGGGGTATATAGAAGGTTTTGTTGTTTACTTATTTTGGTCGAAAAGGAGGGGAAATATGAGCGATGCGCCTATGTAAGAATGTGCATTTTAAAAATTTAATTATTAACTAGTAATTGAAATATATCCACACATATTTTGTTTTCATCCAAGAAAATTTTTCATTCAAACTAATTTCTGAATTTTTAAAATTGAATCATCATTGAGTTTTTTTTACAAAAAACGGTAGGGGTTTAGAAGTTTCTTACGTGATTTTTAGAGGGGGGTTGACTTTGTGTTTATAAGGGTGTTCAAAATGAGCAAAACCATGACATAACATTTGAACGGCTTCTTATCAGAGTCACAGCTTAATTCCTTTTATGATGGCTTTACAGAAACAACCAGCAGACTTCGAGACCAGTGATTTTATGTGCCAGTTCCCACTTTCATTTGCTTAATTCGCTCAATATGACGGACGAAGCAGACAATTTTTTTTGCAAAGCAAGTAATAAAACCAATAGAGTCCTGTACTCTTTCCCAATAAAATAATTACGCAACTTGCCATCTAATTTTCATAAATCATCCGACTATACCAATGACCACCTACTCCTTTGATTCTCACCATCGGTGTTGTGGAAAGCGTGTTATATTCAATTAGATGAGTCTGTAATCGAAATTGCGAGTGGTCTTTATACGACGGTCCATAGCGTTTCTGGGTCAATTCAATACACATTTATTCACGTATGCGTACCCAACAATTACGAACAATTTTTCTAACCTATTGATTTCATAGTGAGCAAATAATAATGCAAATTGGTGTTAATGGAGTATTTTAATTGATTACCTCTGCACCAATATTTTCTCATGTGGTTGTTCTATTTTTTGTGTTTACATTAATGTTTTTTTCAAAAATATCTCAATATAGGTAAAATATTTTAATCATCGTTTTTAAACATCCTTTTAAATGAATATTTCAAAAAATGCATAAAGTACATTGAAAACGTTTTTAGGAAAGCTTTAAAACAATTGTGTGTGATGGGTATACTATATATTCACTAAATAAGAGAGCTTTTTGAACCAAATTTATCAATTTAGGAATTCAAGTTTTTACTTTAAAATATTTTTGTATTAAAACATTGATAAATGAATGGAAAATAAGCCAATTTAAGGTGTGAAATATTAATAAAAACAGCAATAAAATATAAGATCTCAGACGAAAATTTTCTAATGAAGGAATTAAAAAAAGGTAGTTGTAAATGAATATCTCGAATAGTTTTTTTTAAACTCAAGCATGCGTATACGTCTATTCTACACATTGGAGCGTTTACCAAATACAATAACTTTCTTTTGCAGGAGGGCCAAATTTTTGGAAGAAATATCTTCCCCTCACGTATTTATTTTCCCCAAATCATTCTACGTCACAATCATATCTTCGAGGTTGTATGTATAGCAAACAAACTCCGTCTCGTCGCGATCTCTTCTTTCGGTTTTTGGGGAAAGAGGACTTCGTCACTGATGTCACATTCACTGGGTCACGAGAGAGGCATTTCTGGAATGACCAAACACTCCGTCTCTTTATCACTCTTTCCATTTCTTGCGATTTCTTTTCAGAAATGGCTATTTAAATGTAACGGATGGCAACAGCATATTATCATATCAGCTTACCACTGTTTGTCTAGAGATTTGTAATGCAATAGTAATATCATGGGCAAAGCCTGTATTTATTTTATGGAGGCATTCCCCTGTTGTTTCCCATAAATTCTCTCGCGGAGATGTTTAAGAGGTTTGGTGTTTCAAATCATTAATCTGACCATCCAATTGACTTGACCTTAACAAGTTGCTCAAAAAAAGTTAAGTTCCTATTGCACATTTCAGTAAAATTTTGTACAGAATAAAAACCTTAAGTAGGGCCTAGACCAGTGTTTCCCAACCTTTTTCGGTCCATGCCCCACCAAAGCCTTTCTAAATTTTCCATGCCCCCCGCATGTCTTTTATTTTTTCGAAAATCCTTCGAGGAAAGTAAATAAAACCTGGTGGTCCATGCCCCACCAAAGCCTTTCTAAATTTTCCATGCCCCCCGCATGTCTTTTATTTTTTCGAAAATCCTTCGAGGAAAGTAAATAAAACCTGGTGGTCCATGCCCCACCAAAGCCTTTCTAAATTTTCCATGCCCCCCGCATGTCTTTTATTTTTTCGAAAATCCTTCGAGGAAAGTAAATAAAACCTGGTGGTCCATGCCCCACCAAAGCCTTTCTAAATTTTCCATGCCCCCCGCATGTCTTTTATTTTTTCGAAAATCCTTCGAGGAAAGTAAATAAAACCTGGTGGTCTATGCCCCCCCTGAGGGGCAATTTGGTTACAAATTTTAAAATTGCCTACCTAGAAAATTTTATTGCCACCAGGTGGGGCATGCGCCCTACAATGGGAAACACTGGCCTAGAGACTTAGACCATTACCATTAGACCTGTGAGTTACGGTACTAGTGGCCCCAAATTTCAAGGAGCCCCAAATTCTCAAAAGTATCTAAAAAACAAATTTCACATATTCGGGAATACAAGGCCATTACCTTTTTTCAAAATGGGGAAAAACTAAATAATTTTAACGAACTCTTTGGTGAGATCTAGAAACAATCAACAGTTAATAAGTAATACTGATTATTCTGTTATAAAATTCGTTTTAATGATGAACACATAATTTGGGGGTCTCCTTTCTACGTAGGCCAGCTCTTTAGGAAATTTCCTATATCAGGCCCCGACCTTAAGTGGTCTCAGAAAAATCAATTGAGTAAAATCTTCTATAAAAGGAAATGAATTTGGCTCATATCGATAATCGCTACTGTGATTGCAATTTGCACTACGTCTCCCCATAAATGATGGAATGAGGAACACGAACTCTTAGCAAAACAACCTCTTCCCAGACATGCTTTCGACTTACAAATCTTGGAAACGATTTTGAAACATACTTAATTAAGTTCTCATCACAGTGATACTTAACTCATCTTCTCAGAAATTTCCGTGTAAATAATACCCTTTGCAGAAACTTAAGTTCCCCTTAAAAGTTTGAAAATTAGAGATAATAGAGATTTGTTTGTCTTTAATAATTGAATTGCCAGTTTAAATAAGTCCAAAAAATGACAAATTGACATTTTGTGTTCAAAACTATCTCCAATCTCTACACATGAATGGAAAGAGGAGAAAAATAACTACCCCCATATTATAGGGATATATATAGCCCCTTGAAGTTGCGAAATCTATGACCATTCATTGTATTCAGTGATTTTGGAAATAAAGTTAATTTCTTATTCTTTGTGGTGTAAACTAGGCCAAAATAAAATTTGCATTTAATTTAAACATGTTTTTAACCTTTTTTATCCAGAGAATTTTGACTCCATTCATATTCACTCACTCAATTTTGATACCGCTTTAATGATTCAGTTTCATTATAATTTTTTAATTTTTTTTGTCTTAAGCATTCTATATTTTGCGTTGTGAACTAAGCAGAAATATAATTTAAGTGTCAATTTAAGTGGTTTTTACGATTTTTCTTCACTTAAAATTTCATAAGGTTGAAAAAAGGGAATAAGACCATCAACTTTTATTAACTACAAAATACTTTTGAGTATACTTATATTTGTTTTATTGCCCCTTTTTCCTAAATAGGGTCCTGAATTTTTAGTAAAATTTGGTGGTTATACAATGGAAATTCCCTTACTTATACAGTTTTTTCGATTTTCCCAAAACTTGGTTTTTGGACTTACTCCCTTTTTAAATTGACGATTCAATAACTTTTGAGGTACTATATCATCAATTTTTTGCGTTTAGGAATCCTCTAGTTTGTGCTGGCATTTTTTTGTAAAACTGTTACTTAATAACTTTTTATAAATAAATTTTTTACACATTCATTGCGAAGTATTTCTAAATTACAAGTTCTTCCATTTTGTTAACTCATTAGGGATATAATCATTAATGTACGATATTTTACTAGAAAGGACCACTGTTCTTTTATTACATGGCATTCCAACTCGTTTTACCGTCTCGAGAGGGTTAAATAGCTGAGACGGTGATGGGCAGATACCTTCCAATTAGTTTCTGGATTTCTACCTTCTTAATCAGCCTATTCGCGAAGTTCTTGGGAGTAACCTTGAAAGGAGATTCAAAATGAACCTAAAATCGAAGCGGTTCCAATTGACATTTCGTTCGGCATTTCCCAGACAAGAGGAATGAGAACGATTTTGGAAATTAGTTAACTGTAGGGGACCGGGATATGCAATGTCGCCACCACTTGGATAACTTTGGAGAAAACTTTAACCTGTTGGGTATTTGAATTGGAAAGTATTACCTAATCAGAGCTGGTCATAATTTTTTCTACTGAATAAAGATATAATTACACTATTATTTTCGTTTGAAAGGAATATATTACTGCCCAGTCTATATGCGTTAAACACGCAGTTCAATGAAAAAAGGATTTCGTAAAGTAAAAGATAGATATCTACTTTGTTTTTTATAGATATTTACTCACTTTGCTGAGTTTTATGTTTGGTAAAAGGATAATAATTATTTTTTGAAACGAACCCAGAGTTTGAGTTTAGTGGTTTCGTCGAGAAAGAGGATAAAATGTGTGCTGATCACATGAAAACGGAGACACAAAAACAAAGTTATTTTGAACTTGTCTTTCTATTCTTTGAATCACGATTCCTATTTTTGAAGAAAACCGCAACTCCCATCCATACAAATCCAATTAAGGTCACATTTCATCAACACTGGTCTGAAACATCGTAGACTACCTCACAAAACATTGTGCTTTAAAACCCTATTCGATACTATTTGAAGCTTCGATAATATCTTCGATTTCTTCCACAAGTCGTAATTCTCTCCTTTTTAGTGGAGATCGAATCACATTCCATAAGAACAAAGAAAACGCCAAATCTTTCGAAAAACCTCAATTGAACATCTTGTGGCCACACTCGAGCCGCGAGAGAGTCGCTCGGAATGTACAGCATCCAGTGAAATTTGACCCTGACTGCCATCAAAAAGTTTTTTTATTTGAGTGTTCCGCGGAACTCGGCCGCTCCACCAATAGAGAGCGAAGCAAGCAGCCAAGAGAGAAAAGTCCCTTCCTCCCTTTCTCCACTGTTTTTCTGTCAGTCAGTGGCACAGCTGTTCCTATCGCTGACACACATCGTATCACGCGCGCTCCATTGGAATATTCGCGCAATCCGAAGTATATTCCAAACAGCTTTTCGGACGGAATAACTACTGCTTTCAGTGAGTGCTATATCTGCTCGGAGGAGAGGTTGTGTGATTTTCTATATCGGTCGAGTTGTGTCGGTGTGGTTTTATTTTGAAAAATGGAAGCCATCAAGAAAAAAATGCAGGCGATGAAGTTGGAGAAGGAGAATGCCGTGGATAGGGCCGAAGCTGCTGAGCAAACGGCCAGGGATGCCAATATGCGAGCCGAAAAGGTAAGGAATATTTTAAATAATAATATAATATAAGCTGGGAATTCTAAGTTTTACGATCACAAAAAGCAAAGGGAGTATGTCTATCATGAAGCATTATGCTTAATTTTATTAAATCAAGTTGTATGTTGAAACTATCCCATGTGTCTCCTTGTCAGTAATTCAACTTGTAATTGTAAGTAATAATTTTTGTCAATTTGTAAGAATTTAGCATGTTCTCGAGTTTAGTTTTTAATAACGTGTCGAGTGATTTAAGTAAGCAACTTAAAATAATTTGAAAACTTTTTATTTAAACCTCGTTCACAAATTTAGAATGAAATGACAAATTGTGATTTTAATGGATATCCGTTTCATTTATCAATGAAGAAAATGTATGGAGTAAAAGGTCCGGCTAAAGCCCTTACGTATCACAGAGAGGCTAATTTGGCCAATTCTATAGTCTCTCGTTAAAGGAGCCCCGCCGTAATTCATATACTTCAACTTATCAATTTTAATTATTTCATTTGTAGTTTGGATACCTTAACTGATTACCTGTTATAACTTCGGTTAACGAAATATATTACTTTTGTAAAAGAGTTAAAAACTTGTTTTTAAGGGTGAAATTTTCAAAGATTTTATCAGGGAGAGAAGTCCTTAAACCCTCTTAATGTTGAGGATTTTTTTGCAAAATTCTTTATGGACTAGTTTAAAAATATCTTATTAACCCCCCTCTCCAATCTCCACTTTAGGACTATGTCTCTTGAGAGGCATATCTCAATTGTTTTGTATTTTTAAAATGGCTTTGCGGGGGAACCTTCTATAAAAAAGCAATACTAACTTAAACTCTAAAGCAGCATAATATTTTAGCATTCAATACCATTAGCGTCGTCGCCCCCTGAAAATTGGAGGGAACCCCAAGATTTGGGATTCCTCTACAGAGGGATTTTTCAAAACCATGATTAGATTAGCTACCTCAGTTCAATGATTTTAAAGTGATTTTGAATCAATTGATGAATTTTTGTTGCAATTTTTTGTGAATTGTTTGCAACTTTAAACTAAATAGAGGGGGCAGTGATTGTTTACATTCTAGATTATTTTGATTTAATTGCATTCAAACATGCTTTCAAATTAAAATACAGTTACAACGAAAAATAAATATAAAGTGATTTATAATTCATTTCATTCATTAATATGGAGTATAAAACTAGGAATTTAAATTCATTTTCAATGAAATGGTCGGCCCGCGGCCCGGTACCATTTGATCCACGGACCGGCACCGGTCCACGGACTGGGGGTTGGAGACCACTGCCTTATCAGTACTCTAATTCTAATGATTGTGAATACAGCTGAAAAATCCTTCAAATTGCGACCCGAAATGTCGGTTTTATTTTGAACGTCGTCGTCCACATTTTCCTGTGCTCCACCGAGTTAAATTTTAAAACCCCAAAAGGTGTGGTTGTTTCATGCAAACAGGTTCTTCCTTTTGAAGAGAAACGGAGAGACAATGAGAACCGAACCGGCCGCCGGTGGAAATGCATTGTCTTCGCCAATAGCCATCATTTCCATTTCAATGCACTCAGAAGGGTTGTGTGAATGATAATTACTGATTTAGAAATTACTATGCGGTTATTCCTTTGTGTATTCTTGATCCGGAATAGGATCCCGTTATTATAATAGCGTATATCGTCCTCGCACCGGATAGCTGTTAATTTGGCGTTAAACTAAACCTATTGTAAACACTCATACAGATAGGTTTTACCGGATTTCTCCATCAATTAATGTTGAAATGCCGAGCAATCGAATAGTGTTTATTGAAGATAAGATGATTAGCATTAACTGGAGATAAATTTATTTTAACAAATATTTGTAAAATTACCAAGTTAATTTTCTTGAAGTTAAGTAAAGAGAACTGTTGAACTTAACATAATGCTATTGCAATAAAAGGGGCTGATAAACAACCGGGGGCTGAGTAAAATTCCAATTAGTTTTTTATACTATTACCGTCCCCTCTTTCGGATTATTACGGGTCAATGCCTCATCAAAACCACTTCCTTCAGAAAATATTCCAATCAAATACAAGTTTTATCGCATTTTGAAATTTCCATTGATCATAAACAGAGGTTGTTTTGATGATATAAGAATGGAATGAAAGAAGCCCATTCATTATTTCCTTTAGGGAACGTACCCATACTACGTGACCCATTCAGGGGAGGGAGAGGGGTCTTCAAAATACAACGCTCGGTCACGGGGGGGAGGGGGGCCTTAGGGTCTCGTCACGTAGTCAATTTCCTCTAGTCAATACGACAAACTTAAGCCAAATTAATTATTGAAATTCGCAAAATTAAGACTAATTAATTATTAAAATTAGACAAATTAAGCAAAATTAATTTTTAAAACTTTCTGTTTGCAAAAAATGATGGCAAACCGTATTTATGAATTACTACATGAAAACTAGAGGGGGAGGGGGGTCTTGGCATATACTACGGATGGTCACCAAGGGGGGAGGGGGTAAAAAATGGGTCACGTAGTATGGGTACGTTCCCTTATCTGGGGAAGATTTGTCAATAGTTTTCGAAAATTTGTATTGAAGGTTTGTTTATGAAATTACTAAATCTCAATCTGGATTGAACTCGTGAAAAATAACTAAATTTGGAGAATTATTTCTAGAAGATATAGTGCGGGGTCTCTATGAGAAAGTATGGCTAGCTTTATAGAAGAATAAGTTATTTTCTTTACCACTCAAAGACAATCCTTTAGGGACCTAAACGCTACAGTGCACATGAAGAATTTCCAACGTGCTGATCCTTCCAAGGCCGTTTTTTGACCTTCTTTCTAGCACCGATAACGGGGGCTTCAAAAGGGAACTGCGGGAATGTTCATCTTTTCTCTACATTCTCCAAATTCTTTCCCTTTTTTCCGAGAAAATAAATCAGAACGTTTAGTTCCTTTTTTCGTGTAAAGTGAAGTGTATTTTTTATGAACTGTGTAAAATATATGTCATACAATTTTATTGATAAATTTTTCTCTTAAAAATAAAAAAGAATAATTTTTTCTTAAAAAAGAAATTTTGAAGCCAGATTTAACTACTATCTTGAAATGATCAAATTAAATTATTTAAATATCATTGAGTTTTGTGCGTTTATCAAAAGTTAATTAATGTGAATTAATCAAAAGACGTGTGATTATTAAGATTTTTAATTACTTTTTAAGTATCAATTAAAATTTTGTTACAAAGAAATAAGTGAAATATAGAAACTATAAGTCACATACCAGAAATGGGAATTTATTTTTTTAAAAAATTCCCATTTCTGGTATTTTGGAAGGAGACAGGAGGAATAAGGCCAGAGACTCTCAAAATTGTGTCCCGTGATAGACGTCCTGACGTCATGATTGATAACTCTTGGCAAACATCTTAACTGTACTCTGAAATCCAAGCATATTTTCAGATTCTATTTGATAAAATGTTAGCGAGGGCTCTGATTAGTTTGTTAGTGTAATCCTATCGCCGAGAAACATTTAGGGGGCCTCGGATCATTGATAACTCTGAAGGTTCTGAAAATGTCATTCATCATTAAAATGATAGAATATCCTGAAAAAATTCGGGAGATCTCCTATAAATCCTACCATGCTCTTCAGATAATTTTTCTTTCAAATTTTGACATCCTAAAATACCGCGGGCCAAAAAATCAGTCTATTTGCCTTTTCATGGCATTGAGAGCAATTATGCAAAGTGAAATTAAGAAAAGATGGTCACTTATCTTATATTCTTTTACATAATTTTAACGAAATATCTTATCTATATTCTATACTACTAACAATTTCAGGTTTTTATTTAACTTTTGAAAGTTACCTCTTTAATCCTTGGAATAAAAATCTAGGAAAATTTTCCTTTGACAAATTCTTTGATAGAACCTAACAAAACATCGATCTGTTCAAATTAACTTTTAGTAAATTTTAGAATCTTAGTTTCTTTGCGGCCCGCCAAAAGAAGGTTCGTTGGCCACATGCGGTCCGCGGGCCGTATGTTTCACAAGCCTCTTACGTCACCCTTTGCTTTAAAAAAAATTTGCATGGAACTGAAGGAAGATTAGGAGAAACAAAAGCTTGGGAAGCGATGCGTTGGAATCGTCTCGCAATCGCTGCGTCCATTGTTGTTCGGTGGTCCAGTTCTGCCTCAAATGGAGCGTCCTTCCCGTCGACCTTGGGCACCTGACTCACTCTCTCCCAGTGGCTTTAAATGGAGCTGCGTCGTCTGGAGACCACGGTGGTCAGAGGTTGGCCTGTCCTGTGGTCAAGAGTCAGTTTGGCTTTACACTTTACTTTACATGGAGTTCTCTCGTCTTAAGGATCTGTGAGCTTTTTGGGGTTGGCTAGGTGGTCAAGGTTCATGGGAGAGGATCCGTATTTGGACACCCAGGATTTAGAAACGTCGTTCGCGATAGAATCAAGGAAATTTTTAAAAAGTAATTACTCTTTGAAGCATTTAAGAAAAATATGTTATTAAAAAATGCAGTGAATGTTAACTCCTTTGGAGGAGCATCTGCTCCGTTGTCACCTATCCATGTTATAAGTAAACTTATCTTTACTCAGAGAAGTTACAAATATTATTCTCCTTTAGTTAAGGTCATAAATGACCCTCAAACTTCTCTGGAAGTTTATTTTTTATAGTAAATGATATTTCTAGGGACATCATAAGGGACAACTTGCTCTCAAAGCCAAAACCCTCAAGAGTATATATGTCTTCCAAATGTGCTCTTTACCATACATTCATAGAGAGTGTTTCAAAAAGTTTTCTGAAGCACAGATAAATTCTTTGAGTGTAGCAGGAAACTTAATTATTTCATTTCACGGAGCGCGCATGCTTGTGTTATTTGTAACTATCTCAGTGTGCAAACACATCCAAATAACTGTGTTCACGTTTCCATCCATACACCTTTTTAGCGTGTACCGCGGATATGACGTATCTCCTTTATCTGTCGCAATTTTTCCCGAAAACTATGAGGGAATCTTTTGGGTAGAGTTTAGCGGTTTAGCCAGATAAGTTGAAATACCCTGTATTAACATTTTTGAGCTCCTTGACTTTAGTCAGGACTGTCCCCCTATGAACGGAAAACCTTCCAAGGTTCGTACTGTAGTAAAGTTGTCCGCTTATTCATTTTTTACGGGGGTTATGGTATGCCTATAGAATAAATAAGAATTTTCTGTAAAAATTCATCTGTTGATACTTCAACCTCTTGAAAAAGTAAGATGCATTTGGTATAGTAAGGCAGAATTAGGAACTTGCATGTGTCAGATTTTCATAAAAATTCAAGTGTTCCGTATGGTTTTTAGTATGGTAAAATGAAATATTTAGTCAATTTTTCAAAAAATTGTACAAGTAATTAAATATTTTAATTCAAAAATCGAGAAAAAACACGTGACTGAAAACGCCAAGTGTTTGCATGCACAGTGACGTAGAATTCCATGGGGCCAAATTGCAATCAAAATTTAATTTCTATGTTGTAGTTGATTATTTCTTTTTTCTGAAGTGTCCGATATGAGTGTTTTAATAAATATTTACCTTCTAGCTAGACAGTTCTGGAGACGATCAGAAATCCAAGGCAAACATTTTAGGCGAAGTCTATGTGTTGTGACGTCACTATGCATGCAATTAAGCGTTTTCGGGCACTTCGAAAAAGACGATTTTTGATAATTTTTTTTGCAATCGAAAAATTTCTCAATCATCCTCAAATTTTGTGTAGTGGCTTATTTTTGCGTGAATAGATTAAAAAAATATAAAAAAAATCATGCAAGATCCTTATTCTGCGTAAATAGCATGTTTACTACTGCGGAAATTTCGTTCAAAATTTATGGGCAGTTTATCCAACGGACAAGTGACCGTGAGAGAAGGGGTAATTTATGGGAGGTTTTCCGATAGCTGAGCCTTGAATGACCGTAAATGTCCACTCGTGCCATTGTTTTTGTGATGGTGACAACGGTAGACCTCCTTGTTTGGATTGGGTTGACCTTAGTGGGTGTGTGTATTTGTCTAAGAAAACACACCGGGTTAAGGAGACATTTCAGTATTTATTGACAATTTAAGGTATTCAAGCTTGAGTTTCTACCTCATGATCTTTTTAATTTTTGAAAACTGTTAAAATCCTTATAGTGTAGTAAATTAGTATTATTGACGAAGAAAATCATCGGGTTCTATTTTTTTACATAACATAAACATATTTTTTATGCAAAAATTAAGGGAAAAATTAATATTTGTCACCAAGGGGAAAATTACCCATTCAGGTGACAGAGAAAAAAAACAGATTACATTTGATAGGAAACATTTTACATCCATTGTTGCAGCATGTCAAAATTTAATAATTTAATGGGGACTTTTCCGTTATCTATATGTCAAATAATACCTCCAAATTATTAAGGATGCCAAAGATTAGAAATATCGCTAGTAATTAACGAACCAACCATATTAACTATGAAGTTATGATAACAACTAACAAAAAATTCAGTGGTTTTTAAGCTCCCAAATCATTTTCCCAGTTTTTCACTTTATGGATATAAAAGAATAGGACCTTTCAATTTTCCCTGATTTTAACTGCTACTATATTTCTGTATTGTAAATTAAATCTAATGAATTGGTGAACTGTATTTTAATCCACATTTATGATTTGTGTAGTGTAGTACATAAAACTTCAAGGTTTGATCAGTGAAGAAATTTTATGAAACTCTATCATAGCTAATAAGGAGAGTAAATGCCAAAACAAACTTTAACTGAGAGTCAATTATTTAAAAACTTTAAACTCTCAGTCTCCCTAATTCTTCCAAAAATGTTTATCCCTGATGTTTAGCAGTAAAACACTCTGGGAAACGTCTTAAACTGAAGATCTGGCGGCGGTTATGGTTTTCTCAGCAAACATCCCGAA
Organism: Tetragnatha versicolor; assembly: GCA_024610705.1. Lineage (NCBI taxonomy): Eukaryota > Metazoa > Arthropoda > Arachnida > Araneae > Tetragnathidae > Tetragnatha > Tetragnatha versicolor. Next base: position 2,060,846 of record JANDEH010000019.1, read on the forward strand.
GACATGGTGTTCGCACGTGCGTTGCAAAAGCGTTCTCACAGATCCCCCTTCCCACAATAATGCAAGGAGCATACATGCGAATGTGAGTCTCTTTATAGCTTGAGAGCACAATGGCGGATCTCTTTAAGAAAGTAAATGTTTTAACGATCACTAGGTGTCATCCACATGAATTAGGTCAAGGGAGGGGTTGATAATAACGGGTGTATAATATATGAAATGAAACAGTTTTTATTTAAATGGGTTAATTTTTAATCCTATGCAATTAGTTTTTAACCGTTCATCAGACCTTTTCTTACTTTTACTCTTTTATTAGTCCCTTTTCTGGCACTTAGCAACATTTTTTCTAATGTAATGTAATTTAGGTATGTAAGAGTTCTGCTAGTTAGGACACAAAAATCTTAACAAGCTGTATTTATGAATTTACATACATAATTCTCTGTTTAGGAGTTTGGTATTATAGATTTAATCGAGTTATAGCTTGGTATAATGCAAATTTACGAGTTATTTTACGAGTTATTACTTGGTATAATTTTTGTATTGTTTAAAACAAAAATATTTTATTTTGCCGCCCAGTAAGTTATATTTTTGTTATTGATATTATTTGCTTTATAAATTAATTGTGCTTGATATGATCTAAAAGTATGTTTTTTTCCTATTAAACGGTTTCCTTTAAAGTATTTGTTATAATAATAATTTTCTTGGAAAGTCCGATCTAAAGGTATTTCAAATTCAGTATAGTTACAGTTTAATTTGCAGAAAGATGTCAATTTCCAGAGAAACTATGGGCGTATTTGAAACAAACTTGGAAAAATGACCAAATATCCAATCCTAATTTGGACCCCTAAAAAATTGTTCTGAAATGCCTATTGAATGGAAATAAGCTGGTAAAGACTAGTGATGGGCAGGTATCGATACCAAATACTTAAGTACTCGATACCTATAGGTATCGAGTGTATTCGATACCCACAAAAGTATCGATACTTTATTGACATATTTCGTTTTAAATTTTTCAATGAAGTAATCTTTATAATACCTACTGTAGATCAAACGCAGCCTGTTTCCGTTTTCATTTTGCAACGCTCAAACCCAAGTCGTTATCATCCGCGAGAGAAATTTGACGCGGCTAGGTTTTTCCCCCGCCAAATCCTTCGCCTCTATCCACCTCCAGGCCCGTAGCTACGGGGCTTTTTGATGGATCGCTTTCAGTTTTTTGAATATTAGTCTGATTATGGATAGGCCCTAACAAAATTGTCCCTTCAGGTTCATTTCCCGACATTGAAAAATAGTACTCGATACCTAAAAGTACTCGATACCTATAAGTATTCGATACCAAAGTATTCGATACCTATAAGTATTCGATACCAAAGTATTCGATACCTAAAATTATCGATTTTGCCCATCACTAGTAAAGACTAGCTGGGGTCCATTTCATTAGCATGACTAGAAAACATCCTCCAAGGTCTCGATGAGTGCTAATAAACAATTTTATTGGCCAGATACGAGGACGTCTTGACACGGGAAGACACGAATGTGTCATGGTTTGGCTGAATTAATGTGCCAGTCTTGTGTCATTTTCTCTTCACTCCCTTGACAGGTGGAATAATGTCACGATCAGGAGGAGGGAATAATGATATGCGTTGCGACACTTTCTAAATGTTTGCTGTTCTCTTTCTCTTGGAACTGAAGTTTGTAGGATGTATCAGGCTCCTGCACAACTTTTAACGGTGATGCGGGCCAAATTAATATGACAAATTACCTTGCTGAGGTCACAAAAACTGTCTGCGCCGATCTGGTGGGCCGAAACATCAATCGAAATACACTATTGTTTGCTCATGGCATTGAAGGTTTTTATCGGAAAAATAGAGGAAAAGGATGCATTATTTAAAAACATGAGACAAGTTTTGGCGTTATGATTTATAGGGTGTCTCTTAATATTTTGGCAATTTAATTTCTATTAGCTTTTCCAGTTAATGAACTAAACCAGTACTTACGGGCTATAAAATCCATCTGAGTTATTGTTTGCTCATAACATTGACGGAAATTTAAAAATTAGAGTACGAGAATTAAATTTAAGTACTGCAATGTGTACACAGAATCTTTATTAAATCTTCAGGAATTTTCGAAACTTATCGAACAACAAAAAGACCGGCCTCCATAAAGGCCGTGCTGCTGGCAATTGATGACCTATGGTCAGTTGGTATGGATTGAGTAAGATCTTAGATATCTTAAATAAAAGGGACCGTTGCGAAAACCTTTCACCGTATCTCAATATGCGCTAAAGGCTTCCTAATCTGAAAGTGATGATCAATTATCTTGTATAGTGAGGGACAGGATGTTATCGTTGAATGTTCTCACGGGACTGTGATTCTTACTTTGATACTTAACTGACCTTCCAATCGTTCCGAACCTCCTATCTTTTAACAAATAAGAAAACTGTCTTTGTTAGCTTTCTGTGCCAGCTTGATGCATATATACTCGGTAGGAATATACTGTCACGCGTTGGATGGCACAATTTGACCAAAATAGTGCGAAGTGGAATAAAATGTTCCCTATATAAAATGTAGTTTCTTAAATTAAGATCCAAATGCATATCACCTTATCATCCTATTTAAATACGGGAAACTGATGCTTTTGTCGAATAATAAAAGCCATAAAGAGTCTAGCCATGGGGAATCCAAGGTTGCTTTTAAGAAACGGTAAATTTTCTTTTCTGGCGATAGAAGATAACCACCGAAGACTGAGTGTAAGGGAAGGGGAAGATATTTACTATATTTTTAACTAAAATAGTAAAAATTTTCAAAAAATGAAGAACCTTGACGGAATTTTTATTGTTCTTGGAATTTTGCTCCTAGAGTGCCCAACTTTTCCCATAAAAGAATGAAACCAAGTCGAAATTTTTTTTTCGCATCTTATTAGGCATTATGTACTATTTTTTCAACATGGCACCTTAAAAAAATTATTTTTTCAAAAATACTCCGATACACACTCCCAACTCAAAGGTTTTGTGGACCATTGCCATTATGGTCTGTGTAGACAGAATTAATTCAACCCTAAGCTCAGACGACCGTCGGCGACTGCTGGCCGGTCGATGCGGTAGATCTCCCGCTGCCACCCGAATAATCCTCTGGGATCAAACACTTCCGTGACCGTGACTGCATTCCGAGGGGACCCCCTCCCTCCCCCGGACGAGATTTATAATACACTCGTTCGATTTCTTTTTTGATTCGAGCGCATTTCTCTTCGTTTGCAGAGCAGCACGTGCGGAAGACTGAGTTTCTTTCGTGGAAGTGGGTTTCATTCTTGGGAGACGCTCGTTTTTCCATCATCAAATATGCGAAGGCCGTTCGCTCTAGCCCGCATATTTGGCGCAAAATTTTGCCTATTTTTCATCATTTTGACAGCACTTCACGTCCATACATCGTCTTTTTATGAAATAATGAAGGATTTCACGCGCGCGGTGTTCATCGGGATCTTAAGGCCGTGTTTTAAGTGATTGTAAAAATGGAACGTCTCGACCCCACCTGTGAGGATCATCATCAGCCAGGAATACAAATAAAGCGGTTCAACGGTTGCTGAACACACTCTCTCACAGCCAGGCCTCACCCACCCAGTTTTCTCGAACTGAAAAATTGACCAATACTTCGCACAAGACTGGTTAGGGAAGTAATTGAGCTACATAAACACGAGGCGAATTTTAATAGAAAAGAAGAGGGATTAAATGTTCCATCCATTTGGCACCCGGCTCTAAATAAAGTAACAGCGAAGCCTTTTTGGATATTTAGCCAGTGACTGGTTTGAGTGTGCGAAGAAAAATATTTTAGCGTCATCTTCATCTCTACTTTACCATCTTTTTAACATCACTTTTTGGCAGCATCATCTTTTTGACGCCATCCTTTTGCGACTGTCAACTTTCTACGGCATTCTCCTTTTTTTTTCTTCAGCTTCAAATAACCTTCGGTTGGAAGAATTATTATTTTTGGCTGATGATGACCCCGCAGGTGGGGTCGAAACGTTCCATTTTTACAGTCACCTTGAACCTTAACATCCCAATGAACAGTCCCCTTCAAAAATATGCGATTTATTAATAACGTCTTTTTGTGTTTTGCTTTAATGCATAGGAGCTACGCTTGGTTCACTAGCTGGAAACTTTCCATGGAACAATGTATTAAAAAACATTATTGTTCGTGATGTGACACTGGGGATATATTCACTTTATTTTTTGCGAGTACTAACAGGAGATAAAATCCTATTCAATGGTTCCGCTATAAGTTAGCGCCTGTGTCCAGTCACCACTCCACTCACCATTAATGTTACCCAGGCCAAATGACCTGTTGGCACAGTGTGATTAACCTGTTGAAGCTTAATACAAGAATAATTAGACGTTCAAATTGATCCATGGAAAGTAGGAAGATATATCTTCCTTCTTTCATGTATTAATTAAATCAAGATAAGAAAAATTTTTTATTTAAATTTTGAAACACAAGATTGAAAATAAAACCGAATTTATGTAACAGCAACAGTGCTGCTATACAAGTTGGAATAAACGTTGAAATAAATAAAAATTACAAGATTTAACACTACTATTCTATATAATTTTTCTCTTAATATTTAATCTCTTATTAATCTCTCAATATCTCTTATATTTCTCTTCTTTATAATTTTTCGCATGCCGAGCCAAGAGAAAAATCAGCTAACAATTTCCCGATGTTTGTTAATAAGGAAGTTGCATGTATCAGATTTTCAAAAACAAACAAGTGTTCCGTATGGTTTTTTGCATGGTAAAATGAAATATATAGTCAGTTATTCAAAAAAATGTACAGGTAATTTAATATTTTAATTTAAAAGTAGAGAAAAAAACACTTGACTGAGAACGTTTATTGTTTAAAGATGTCAACAATCATACCATCAACTCCATTGCTTTCCAACAATGTTTATCGTATGATGACGTCATCATACGATGATCCCAGACTCGTGGCGTTTTCGCGCGCTTTTAAAAAGTGGATTTTTGTTAATTTTTTTGGCAATCAAAAAATTTCTCGATCGGCCTCAAATTTTGGGTAGTTGCTTATTTTTGCAAGAAGAATCGATTAAAAAAATTTTAAAAAATCATGCAACTTCCTCATTTACACATAGTGCGTCTGACTCAGTTGTGAAATTTCCCAAAAAATAAAATTTCCACAGAAAAAATTTTAAAACCTTAAGGAAAATATTAAATCTGAAACATAATTACGATTCTAGTATTTTTTTTAAATCCATCACAATGAAACTAAATATTTCCATTGTAAATTGAAAAGCATTTTCTCGCCTCTTCCTTCGACCTTTCAATTCCAATTCTAGATGTCAATCCGATTTCAATGCCTGCTGATCTAAAAACTATTGGAGTAGTGACTCATAATGGGAATTTACCAAGAGTCTGAAAAAGGAATTTCGAATAATCTCCCAGTAATGTGTGTCGTGTATGAAAAGAAGGACTTTAGGGCGACGTCATGAAATGAAATCCGAGATCTGACCTCAATTCCGTTGACCATAAGAGAGATGCTTTTGCTTTATTTCATCATTCTTTCGCTCCAGTTTTGCATAGAGGGAAATTTTCATGCATTGTGAGTTATGATATGATGAACTAGCCAGTCCGTTGTGGGAATCCTTCATAAAAAACATTTATTATTGCAAAATGTTTATACCAGAATTACTTACTCCTAATATTCACCCTAATTGTTTCGGACCTAGCGGACAGAGGATGACCCTTAGGTAAATTTCAGAATGTGAAAGATGCTTTTTTATCAATACAGTCGCCTTTGCTTATTTTGATCACGATCAATATTTATGTTATCAATCGAATTATGTTACCAAAATTGACCGGACAAGATACTCCTATTTAACTCGTCGCAAAATATCGTTTTATGTGATCCATATATCGCTTATTATCAAAATCTGGTAAAATCCCCTAGAAATATAGAAAAATCCCGGTAAAAATCTGGTAAAATCCCCTTATATTCATCTCTTCCTTTTTCCCGTTTGAAGGTCAATTTTAATACATAATCATACAAAATGAGTCTTTATATTATTAGTGTTATATGTCCCCCTCTCTTAATTTTCATTAAGATTGTAAAAGTTGCAAAATAGTACATATATTAGGTTATCGTTTTAAATATTTCAATCCGGCCTACATAGTTGTGATTTTAAGGGAAGCACTCGACTTACACTGTTTAAAACTTTCAAATCGCTTATTATTATTAATCGGATATTGTTATCATTCTACTCTTGGACCAAAGTGATTATATTGAGCGGAGTCGAATATACATTAAAAGTAAAAAAAACAAAACAGATTGACACATGGTGCAAAAAACATCTTAATATAAAAAAAGGAAAATAAAGATATTACCAGATATCGATAGTTGAATTTTTAGTAAATTGTCTTGAAATTATAAAGAGTCGTGGATTCCTTCTGATCCCCATTAATCTTAATGAATAAATATTATATTTTATGGTGAATTTGGTTATTTTTTTACTTTTTTCTGCAAACAACGTTAAATTGTTTATAAAAAGTTAACATATAAAAGTTGTAAGATTTTTTTTTTAAAAAAGCTTGCATTAAAATTCGCCTCCTCTTAAAATTACATAATTTATTTTTCCTCATGTTGCTTCTGTTTTAAAATTTTCTTTATATTCATCTCTTAATGAATGTATAAAAACTTAGAAAACAGCCCAGCTGAAAAATTTTGCAAAATTTCTTCAAAAGAGTAAAGGGAATGGAAACACTTAGTCTGCAGTTTTCTTTACAAACTCTGCAGTTTTTTATAAGACCGCTGAAATGTATTTAGAATGTATTCAATAGATCGGTAAAAAATTGCAGACCTACGTGCCGATAGGCTTCAAACTCGTATTGCTACACAAAATAACTGCAGACATCTTTGAGAAAACTGCACTTTTTACTGGTTTTTGATGCAATATTGCATGTTTTCCCCCCTTTTTTTCTGGGAGGATCAGATAATTTTCATTTTCCATAGAAACTGTGCAGTCGATCTCCTCAATTAACTTTATTTGTAATTCCACCAAATTTTTGTCCAATTTTCAATATTTAATAATTAAAGGCTGCCTTTTAAAAGATCCTAATTTGTATTAATTTTTGAGTCAAAAAGTTTCTTCTTGGAAAATACATTTTTCCTCGGTGTTTCACCTTGAATTGATATTCGCACTTCAACTTGCCTGGATGCACCAAAAATGGTAAGCATTAAGAATGTTAAAATTGTCATGAAAAAAAAATATTTATCTTCGTTCGAAACAAAATAATAAAAGAAATTTGGAACATTTTTGTTTTGAGTGCATAAATTATTGTTAATCTATTTTTTTATTGACAAAATGTTCTTAACGTAAACCTTTATTTTTATCTATGTAAAATGGGTTTCACTGCTAAAAGAGTTATTCCGCAGTGAAACCAGTTTTACAGGTATTTAAAGTCAATGCCGGGAAAATAAGTTTAAGGAATGTTGTGATGCCACATTTACTTTGAAAATGAAACAATTTTTGATGCATATTTCAATTTCAACTATTTAAAACTGCTAAAATATTTCTTGAAACTGAGATTTAATTTACCACATGTAATTTAATATTTTAGGATCTTAATGAAACCTAACTTAGGATTATATGAGCTCTCTCTCTCTCTCTCTGAAATACTATATCCCAAAATGTTTAACTATTTAATTTAAAAGTTAAAAAGAATCACCCATTTGACAGTGTATGTAAAGCTGTGAGATAAACAATTTTATTAAGAAAAATATAGTAAAATATAAAAAAATAAAGTTTTTTTGAAAAAAAATCATTCTTAGAATACAGATCAAGGTTAATGTTTCGACTATAACATATTGTCATTTTTATATATTGGAATGATATATTGATTAATTTATATTTTGTATAATATAATGAAACCAATTAAAAATTTGGTTATATTAAAATTAATGAGTCAAGGTCACCAAAAATCAAAATTATGAATATTTTGAACGCCTACCCAATAAACACATCTCGCCCTTAAACATGAATAAATGCTTTACTCATTGTGAATGCTTCTTTGTTGATAAGATATGAGAGAAAGTATAAGCAAATGATAAGAAGGGATTTTCTTGTTTACTCTCCATTTCTTATCTCCGCTTCTGATTCACATACTTGTTAAGATATGGGTTGGTTTCCACTTACTATTTGAAAGACCTTCGCATATTTACCCACTTAGCTCGTCAACAAAATTTTTTTCTTAATGTAAACCTTTTTTTAGGATCTGATTTTTAATGAAATTATATTTCTTTCCTATATTTTCCATCAAATAATTCAACTAACGCTGAAAATAATAACACCAAAATAACTGATAAAAATTTGACAATTTCTTTTTGTGGAAGTTTTAACAGAGATAATATGCGTAACTGTGTTGATGATGTAAATTAAACTGAACGGTATGAATAGTTATTGGATGAAATATTGCGAGAATAGTATTACTACTGAATAACTAAATATTAAATGTTTCATTGTAAATTTTCGTTGGGGCCTATTAAATCAATAAAATTATGGTACCTGAAATACTATTAATTAGTATCTGGAAAAATACAAATAGTATTTCACTTGAAAACATAATTTTGAAGACAATTATCATATTCGTGTTTGTCTTATCTGGCTGAAATTGTGTTGAATGATTTATGAAAAGGGGAATAACTTTTAAAATTCTGAATTAGTAACAGAAACAGCTGGTTAAAACATTTTAGGTTATTTGAATAATTTTGAATGCAATGCTGTATGGAAGTCCACATACTGGATGAAACCCTTTGGGACACTGTTCTGCAGGCAGCAAGTTTGTTTAACGGATGTGGAAGGAAGAGGTTGTTCAAGGTAGAGATTTTTTTGGGGGGTGCATACGTGCATTAGGAGAGACCTAGAAAATACACGGCCCGGGTAATTTAGATTGATCTTTTTGATAGCATTAGGATAGAAGTTATTTGATTAATGAAGAAAGCATAACTTATCCTTCATCGCAGCTACAGTCGTGCGGGCGTGCTTAACATAAATTACCACTAAAAATGAAATATCCCGGAATCTTCAGAAGGGCATTGCTCCCATGATCCCTTAAATCCACCCATGAGCGGGTTCCTTGGACAGTCAAGGGAAAAGATATTCAGATGAGTCGTGGAGGTGGATAGTTTACTGGAGTCGAAAAAAGGATTCAAATTCATCAACGTCCCACGTTTTGTAGAAAAGCACAGAGCATCGTGTTGTATCGCGAACTCCGCACGAGTCCGACAGCTGCTAATTGTGGTGGTTGAAGAGTGTCGCAACTGTGAATGGGATATTCTGTCCTCTCTGGGAGTGTGTGGGCAGAGCGTGGCGCCGGGACCTTCTCAAAGACTCGCCTCATAAATTACGGCCAGACGCGGCCTCTTGCGCTTTTCGGTAGCTCAACTGGTGGTCGCAAGGTTCTTCACCTCTTTAGACCACCGATTCTTACCTTTTTGGACGCAATTCATTGGCCGCTTATCGTATTTTAAGGTGCGACCTTTGTTTTTTAAGCAGTTTGTATAACTATTCTATTTGCATACATACCCATTGGATGGATTTATGGAGGGATATATCGCCCTTCTCAGTTTTTTTCCAGTCCCCCCTTTTGTCTATTGAAGACTGAAGCTGGGAGTTTTTTTTCTGGCCAAAATTGATTTAAATTTCAGAATTTTCGAATCTGGCACGAGTTTGAAGTTTATTTTCTAGGTAGTATTTGCGATTTTGAATTTTTTTGATCGAGAGTTTGAGTTATTTTTGTGTTTAATTTTTTTAACTAAATAATTTTTCGAGAGGAAATAAAATACCATGACTTCTATCTACATAAACCTACACTATTATCCAATTACATAACAGCTCGGTAATTTGTCTTATATGGCCATTTTAAAGTGGAACTCAATTATCAAATTGCCCCAGGAAACGGAAAACTTTGAGTATAACTGTATCCCAAGTTCGTCTGGGGTCCAGCGTTGGACTAGCCACTCGGCCTGGACTCAAACTAAGATAATTAGCACCCGAAGGCTAATGAAACCGAGATGAGCACCACCTGATTGGCCATTATAGGCCTGGACGGAATTTGATTGATTTTATTTGATAACTGTATCAGTTAATTTTTAAAATGGTTATTTCTCCCAAATCGAATCATTACAGTGATGGAAATCTATTAATTTGAATACATTTTTATCTAGATTTTACAATTGTTTATCTTCATAAAATCTTCATAAATCCGAATCTATTTAATTAATTCGTGTTTCTTTTCGTGGTTTTTTTACGTAAATTAAAATTTTAATTTTCTCCTATTCTTCCACTGTTTTTGATCTGCTATTAATCTTGATATTCCGGTGGTTACCCTTGGACGAGCAGTTGATCCTTTGGGATGGATATTATGATCTCTCTTTTTTTTCTCCCTTTTGTATCCTTTATTAAATTTGTGGTTTATTTATTTTCTTCAAGTGGTAAACCGAAAAAAAATGATCCTTCATTCCATTAGACGCGTACTTCATTTTATATACCTGGTGACTCCATACCATTATCAGTTAATATGGCGTGCGGGAGACAAAATATATTTCTTTCCAATTGGTCAATATAACCGCCAGAGAATTTTCAGAAAGGACCTTTGTCCCCCACTTTAGATATTATTACTCTACCAGGATCACTGGGGATGTATCCAAGTTCAGACTCTTTGGTTATTGACCCTTTTCAGTGAAGAACCCTCATCGAGTATCCAAACGCTCGATTTCCATCCAAATCGTCCTCAAAAGAACACTTGTCGCAGCGGTTCGAACGCGGATGACGCCCTGCGAAGTGTTTTACTCCGAACGTGGGTTTTAGATTTGTCCTAACGCTCCATGGACGCGAAATTGGTGTCGACACTTTTACCTAGGCTTAGTCATCTCGTGACGTCATTCCTGTGAGTTGAGTGACACCTATCACAATATCACAGAGCCGTTTAATTTTCACTTTTTTTTTAATGGGAAGCTATTACTAATACATTTTTTTTCGTTCTATGTATGCTGTACCAATGATTTTTTACCCTTTAAAGTGAGAGCTCAATTCTCAGAACAAAAAAAATGTTTCAATTCCCAAGAAGACCCTTCAAAATTTGAACTGGATATTCATGATCCTATTTAGATTAAACCATCGAAAAAAAAATAAAAGTTCATTCAAAAAATATATTACATTAAACATGGGCGTAGCCAGGGTTGAACTTAGGGGGGGCAAGCAGGGTCGACTTTTTTTATGTTTGTAGAGATCAATTTTAAAGCCCCGTGAGAGAGACCCGTCAAATTTTAACTGGGGGTCCTCCCCAGAAAATTTTTAGAAATATGCCCTAAGAACATGGTTTTAAATTGCTTTTTGGTACACGTAAACCCAAATTTGGACATACAATTTTGTTTTTGATATTTTATTTTAATGAACTTATTACAAAAAAGTTTGAATAATAAAGGTTTAAATACTAAAGGGGGGCCTGGGGGCCCTCCCCCAGAAAAATTTAGAAAATTTGACCCTAAAATACTGGGTTTTAACTTCACTAACAGTAAAGTAAAAGTTAATTACTCGGGACTTAGGGGGGGGGGCAGCTGCCCCTCCCTGCCCCCCCTTGGCTACGCCCATGACATTAAAGTAAAGGGGATGGACATGTTCCGTTTTCAACCTTATAAAATTTCAGCTCACAAAAAGTTATTAAAAACCACTTTATTCGTCAATTAAGCTAATCTCTACTCAGTTTACAGCACAAAATTGAAACGGCGTTTGCAGAAAATTTTGCATCTGCAGAAAATTTTCGGCAAAAAAACTACAAAAAAAAAATTTTTTTTTAGAAATTTTTATGCAGAATTTTTTTTAGATCGATAAATTTTTCTTTCGTTTTACACCAAATACTTCCGCCTCCATCCTAATTAACAAATCTGCGTGGAGGATCGGATCTTCGGAATACCCCCCGCGAAGAAAGACCGTGCCATGCCGTGTATTTAGTGAAAATTGTTATATGCTTTATTTCAGTAAAAAGTAGAACTTTTAAAAACACAGATTTTAAAAAACTTTACCCTTGCAGCTAATACGTATTTTTTCCCAAATTTTACGTTTGCGTGCATAAAAAAAGGTAAATTCTTGCAGAAAATTTTTTGGAAAAAATTTGAGTTCGCAGACGCAGACGCCAGACAGGTAAAAATTTTATATGAGTATGGTGATGGGGAAAAATAAAGAACATGAGAGAGGGAACGCCGAGAGAAACTGAACAGCAGCTCTGATTGATATCTCGATCGCAATCAGCCGCCGCATCTCTCTCTGCTCCAGAAGCTCTCGAGGGTGTTCTAGTATGTACTCGTGTCAAAGAGCGGCCTTGAATTAAAAATCGCGTTTCACATTTTCTACACGATCGAAGAGCTTGTTTTGTTTGGCCGACACACGATACATTGCGCCTCTCGGTGGAGCAATTAACAGTTGACCTTAATTAACGGATCAGAAATTGCGTATGAGAAACTAAAACGCCCCGAGATTTTGTTATTAAATTAGTATTATTTAATTTGTTTTAGTTTTCACACTTTCGTCATCCTGGCAGGGTGTATTCAAATTTCGTGTTGATGATTTCTTTCTGTCGTTGCCCGAATTAGCTCGAGTTGAGAGATGCTCCCCTGGTTGCGCAAGGTTTTTGGAGTTAGTTTTTCTTGTCTCGAAGGATCGAATATCGTCGTCAATAAACGGTGGAATGATCCAGGAGTTCCAGTTTCCATGGTGTGAGTTTGATTTGCATTTGTGTGTGTTGTGATGAAAAGGTCTAAAGCTTGTTTATTGACCCAGCGCTAGCAATATGCTTTGCTTTGGGTTTACGGATTTGTAAACTATCTCTTTCAAGTCCAAAGGTTTTCTAACTAACTCCATCGATGTTGTGTTCAGGGGACTACATACACATACCTTCTACTTTTACGTACCAATGATCCACTACATCATACTTTATTTTGAAGAAAAAAAACATTAACTACGTCCTAGGTTTTTATGATAGTATTATTAGTATTTAGCATCAGTATACATTCGCTTTCGTCCTATTATTCAGTTACAGGGAAATGCTACCAAAAAAATTGTTGTGTGGATTATTCATTATTCCAAAATAATGGGGGTAGTGTTGTTTAATAGTTGCATCTGTGCTTATGTATTTATGATTTATCTTAATCAATGTGTTATCATTTCTCCCATTTATATTGTTAAACTGTAATTGATAATTTCGTCATCAATAGTTAATAATTACATTTTCATATATTGAGTTAAGAATATGAATTTCTAATGACTTAAAATTTTTATGGCATGGAAGACCGTAATGTGAAACTGCGATAAGCTGTACGAAATTCAGATGATATTGAAGAAATTTTAACGAACTAAATGGAATAACCCATCTCGCTTAATTGAGGGAAACAAAACATTAATGTGAACAATAGACTGGGTCATGTTAAAATTTGGAAAAAAGAGCCGTACACTGTTAATCCGAGGTATTCAGATTTAAATCAAAATGATTCATTTTTGAATACATCATGTGAGCGAAATGGCTCCGAATCAAAACTACTTAGATTTGAAAATTCGATGTGCTTATATTTGAACTAGAGCATGTTCTTGTTTTCAAGACCCTTATGTGTTCAAAATCGATTATGCGCCTGCTCAAATTTAAGATCTTTATTTGTTTAAATTCAACACTCCAGGTACTCATTTTTAAAACCATCCTCTATTTAGAAACGACTCATCACATGCTCATTTTTAAAACCATCCACTATTTAGAAACGACTCATCACATGCTCATTTTTAAAACCATCCTCTATTTAGAAACGACTCATCACATGCTCATTTTTAAAACCATCCTCTATTTAGAAACGACTCATCACATCCTCTATTTAGAAACGACTCATCACATGCTCATTTTTGAGACTTCAATCTTCTTAAAATCGACTAAAATGTGTGTTTATTTCTAAAACTCCCTATTGTTTAGAAAAGACTTTAGGGCTCATTTTTTTAGACCTTTTTTACTCAATACAAAGCTTTTTGAAATATAAACATCTTTTTTAATTAACTGCAAATATTAATGCTTTCTTTCTTAGAAGAATATTAAAAGACCTCTCATTAAAGTCAAGAGCATTTTTTTAACAATCTAACAATATTGAGACCTGAGTTCTTATAATATTTGAGAAGCTATAATTTGAAATAAATGTGAAATGAACAGTTTGATCAGTTATTCATAAAACAGATACTTATAAATTTTATTTAAAACACAATAAAATGACACTTCACTTGAAATTATTTTATTAAAATAAAATAAACAGAAAAATATTACATACATGAGAATTATTCTGGAAATAAGTTTTTAACCACAGAGAAAAAATACAAAGTTTATAAGGAATGTAGGACCAAAAATTTTGTAAATCAGCTGAAAATTCATCTAATAGATAGGTTTAGGTAGAATGAGAGAATAGCTCCAAAAGAATAAGTTGATATCAAGACATACATTAGGGTGGTCCAAAAAAAATTTTTTTTGAAAAGTTGAACTCTCACCCTCCAGTTTGGTGACATTATGTGAGTTAATGCCCCTGTCAAAATATTAGATCATTTAAAGGTTATTTAGAGGTAGCTCAAAGGCTTTGAAGTTTTAGCCATTAGCGTGTATTGAAAAACGCATGTTTTCGGTAAAGGAATTTATATTTCAAGTGATAAAGCATTAATATGTGTTTATAAAATGTATATTTGTTTTAGTCATAACAAGGTATGTATAATTTAAGTTTTTAACAAAGATTATTCCTTGTCTGGAACTCGCATAACTGCTTCTCGAACTCTAAATATCAACTTTTCATTAAACTCTAAATACTAACGTCTACTTCCACTCAAAGACATTAACATCAGCTAGCTAAACTGCTAGAGCATGTAAAAAATGCTATTTACTTTGCCTTCTTGACTTTGTGATTTGAGGAGCAATCACACAAAAACTCAAGATAATTTCTCGGATAAGCATTGATCTATTTGTGTGAAAATCCTTCTCAGGTATTTACTTCAGAGCTCCAGGTGCCTTCCATCATATACAGTGGATAATAAAGATTATTTACTGTTTAAAGATACAGCTGTTTCATCAACAGTTTAAAGTTTAAACTAAAACCAAGAGAGAAGAAGGCTTTAAAAGAGTTTAACCTGTTTTTAGCACTTTGATACAAATGAAGCACTGGTTCATTGCTACTATCTCAACAGAAGCTCCTGTTCATGCTCATATAAAATTGCATTAATTTAATTAATTATAAATTGCACTGAGGAGTGACAGAGACTTTACCATTACAAGTGGATATCTTTTGTTTTGACATAAAGTCGTTTTAATAGCTTTTGTATCGTTCCTTTTTTAAACCTTGATAGTTTTAGTTTAAACTTTAAACTGTTGATGAAACAGCCATATCTTTAAACAGTAAATAATCTTCATTATCTACTTTACATGATGGAAGGCACCTAGAGCTCTGAAGTAAAAACCTTTAGTTAGAAGGAATTTCGCACAAAAAGATCAATGCTTATTCGAGAAATTACCTTGTCTCAGTTCACAAAGTCAAGAAGGCAAAGTAAATGGCATTTTTTACCAGCTCTAGCAGTTTAGCTAGCAAGTGTTAATGTTTTTGAGTCGAAGTAGAAGTTTAATTTAGAGTTGGATGAAAAGTTGTTTTTTAGAGTTCGAGAAGTTGTTATGTGAGTTCCAGACAAGGAATAATCTTTGTCAAAAACTTAAATTATAATTACCTTGTTATGACTAAAACAAATATACATTTTATAAACACACATTACTGCTATATCAATTGAAATGTAAATTCCTTTAACGAAAACATGCGTTTTTCCATAGACGCTAATGGCTAAAACTTCAAAGCCTTTGAGCTACCTCTAAATAACCTTCAAATGATCTAATATTTTAACAGGGGCATTAACTCACATAATGTCACCAAACTGGAGGGTGAGAGTTCAACTTTTCAAAAAAAAAATTTTCTCCATAGACAAATGGACCACCCTAACATACATAGGTAAAGAAACAATTTCAAAATTTTTTACTTGAAAGGATTAATAAAACACACATTTATGGGCCATAGAATATTAAATCCTAATGTTAAATTATGCAAAAACTTTACTGATACATCAATCATGATTTTTCAAGGGGGTTAAGTCTTGGGCATTTTAATATTTAAAATAAACTTATTTTGCAAGATCAAAGGCACACAACCCTCAAATAAATCACATATATCAACAGTTAGTTGTCAGACAATAACCCCAAATTGTTCAAAGAGGGCATGAACTCGATGAAACTGACAAGGAGACAGCATGACCTCGGAAGCTTACTGGGTCCAAACTTCGTAGGATACGACGCACTAGCCATAAACTCCAAAGAAAATGCCCCCTAAAATTTTATACAACTTGAAGTATTTAAATTTTTTATATTTGTCAACAAAGTAGCACACTGTCATCTGAACGACCTGCAAATTTATATTTTTAACTTCTACCGTAACAGCAACAAATATGGAGCTATGGTTGGTTTTACCTGGTGGGACACTTATTAAGATTTATTAAGACACTTATTAAGACTTATTAAGATAAGATAAGAGACACTTATTAAGATTATTAAGATTTATTGAAGGTGTCCCATCCTACCCCAATCTCCCCTACCAAAAACACAAATGCAACTAAAATGCAAGGAATATAACAAATAAAGAGGGTACTTTTCTGTTAGCCAGGCACAAATGTGGCCAATCAGAATAAAAGTCGAAAATGTTTAACTATATATAAATATTAACTAATAGTGAGCAAAACAAGTTCAACTATATATTAACTAATAGTAAGCAAAACAAGTTCAACTATAAACAAATATTAGTGAATAATTTTGTGATTTTTAATGGCGATTTTTTGCTTGCACCCAGCTAACAGAAAAGAGTCGCAATATAATTAAAGATAACAAATCTAAATCAATCAGGAACTTTAAAGTAAACAAGTTAGATAAAAGAAAACTACAAGCTGTATCCAGCTTAGTAAATTCAATATAAACAATTTTTCTAAACACGAAGCATATATATCAACAGTTAAATTGTACCATAACTTCACTGGGTACAACAAAGTTTGTTTTAAAGTAACTTACCTATATATTTGAATCCAACTTATGACTTTCTCATATGAAGTCTCATATCAGTACAAATATTTGATATCTTTATACACAATAAACTAAATTTTTATTTTTTATTATAAACTGTGCACATGTTCAATTGTTCATCGAATTCACTTGATTCAAACACGTTATATATGTAGTATGCATTTTCATCGTGTATGCTATGAAGACGGCATAGTTGGATTACTGTGGATTTTTCAACCTGTCCCCCAGCAAGTTCCTGCGGTCAACAGCGCAAGCGTCCCTGTGGTGCTCTTCCCCAGGAGAGCGAGAACTTGGGAGCGGAGTGCTGTGGGGGGGGCTCAGTAGAATCCATCACCTGGTCATTGTGTCCCGACACCAAGAGGAAGAAGCGATGCTGTTGGTTCTGAGGTTTCGGCTGAGGACCTGCCGCCTGACTGCCTGTATGGAGTACAAGCCGGTGAATCTGGTGAACCGGTACGACGCAATTCCAGTTGGCGTCAGTGTACTACCGATATCCCAATGGAGGTGGTTTTTGGAGCCGGCAGGCAGATTTGAAGAAACAATGGTTCCGGATTTCAAGCTGCATCTAAAATACAAATTTAGAATACTAAATACTCTAAGAATATTCTCATGATAAATTATTCTCTGTAAACTAAATTTTTAAAAATGCTTTTAAATATTTTCTCAACAGATAATTCTCAGGTTTTTAACATTAATAATACCTGACCAATTCATATTATCAAACATATTTACATTTATTTCCATTTATCCGGCGAAAAATAGAATATTCTCAAAAATTCCTCCGAGAACTTTCTCGCTTTACAACTCTAAGAAGCATGTTCACAAACATATATTCATAGGATGTCAAAGTTATTTCTCAGAAGGGCACCATAAGGGTTGGGGTGTTAGAACAATTGTTCCCATCAAAATTAATTTGCAAATTTTTGGACTAGTTATAAGACACTCAATATTTTAACACATTAGAGACAGTATTATTTTTCTCTTCAAAATTACATTCATAGATATTAAAAGAGGAGAAATAAACTTATTTTTAATAATTCACATATATTTTTTAATAAATTTTTCATGTGACCATTGGTCTGGAACCAGGGGTATCAAACCAGGGAACCTCGGGAACCAGGGCTGAAGTAGCCTGCCCCTTCCCCGAAATTTGAACTTAATGTACCAATCAAGTTAAAAACCTGTTAATAAGGCCAAATTTCCAAATCTTTTCTGGGGAGGACCCAGGGGCGGTTCCAGACCAAATTTTCGGGGGGGGGGGCATTTGGAAAAATACGATACTTCTCTATAAAAACATTAATTTGTATGCAAAATGAATATTTTTAATTATATCATTAGAATAATTATATTTTTGAGGTGAAAAACAGTTAAAATATGAAATCCAATTTATCCCGTACAAGAAAAAACAATTTCAAAAAGCTTTTGAAAATTAATGGAGGAAGGAAATTTGTTATTCGAAAGCATGGACTTAAGATTTACTAATTTTAAAGTCATTTACAACTCAATATTGCATACAATAGTTAATTTGTATAACTGTTAATTAGCTAGACTTTTTTTTTCGCAGGGGGGGTTTGGCCAAAAATTTCTTGAACTTTAGTTCGATTTTGGTGTTGACCAAGGTAAGTTACAGCAGTGGATCCAGTATTTGTTTTTTTGGAGGGGGAGAAGAATTTTCACTATTAGAATCGTCTTCTAATATGCTAAAGGGGGGTTTGGGGGTTCTCCCCCATAAAATTTTTGGAAATATGTCTAAAAAGCAGATTTTCAAATCGTTTTGGTACACCTAATCTGGATTTCGGACATACATTTTCAAGAATTTATTTTCAATTCGGTTGGATGTTTGCATTTCTACTAACTTTTTACAAAAACGTTGTAAATGATAGAGTTCCATGTTCCAAAGGCGGGTCTGGGGGGTCCTCCCCCAGAAAATTTGACCCTAAAAGCAGGATTTTAACTCGTTTTGGAGTCCCTCTTCCCTTTTTTTCCCTCACCGAGTTCCCACTCTTTCTCTTGTAAGTCCCAAAATTTTCAAGGAACGACTGTAATCTGTAATAATAGTTGGGGGTTCTCCCCAAAACATTTTTTGAATTTTGAGCCTTAAAAGTAGGGGTTTTATGCATTTTAAGACTAATTTTTAAGTAAAAACAGTAAAAAATTTACATTGAAATTTCGGGGGGGGGCCTTTGATAACGCCCCGATTAATTACTAAATCAAATTACCATTACTGAAGCCTGGGACTGAAAAAATAGTTTTTTCTTCTAATCGCAGCACTGAGATACCAACTTCTCGAGAACAAAATTACAAATAATGAACTGACCCACCTTTCCAAGTAGAAAATGTCATCCCCAGGCCAAGTAACGTGACTTAAGAGGGAAGCGAAAACAAGAAAGGGGCAATACTATTTGAAACTCCACCTGAATGAAATTGGACACTCCATTTGCAGTTATCCACACCAAGCCCCAAGCATCTCCCCCGTCCGAAGATATGGTGACAAAACAGAACGGAGTTCTACCTGTTTTGGAATTTTTCTCGGGATGGAGCATGCCCCCCCTTGCGTTGTTTTTATTCTTGACAGTCATCCCATGAATTACAATGAAATTGTTTTCCTAGTACTCGCCCATTAGAAATAAAAAAAATGTTTTTGAATTTTAGCTCTGAAAAAGGGGTTTTAACTATATCTGAAATTTTCTTGGGGGGTCCATGGCCCCCTCCCTGGATCCACCACTGGGAGGACCCCCAGACCTGTTTTGAAATATCAAAAAATCAACACAATATCAAATGCTTGATTGAAACGGGTATTGTTTTTGTGTCACCATTAAATTATTTCTTAAAAAGCAATATTTTTTTTCAAAATGAGACCCATTTCTGATTTTAAGAATAACTAACAAACTTTTAAGTTTGGGAACCTTTGGGTTAGTTAGATGATAAGTGGAAGAGCAGGGGTGTAGCCAGAGGGGGGATTTGGGGATATATGCTGTAGTATAAATAACAGTAGTTATTTACGATTATTCCATTATGAAAAATGGGCTTGATTGCATAAAAAAATTAAATACATCTATATTTATAATGTACAAATGTTTAATGTTCTTAGATGCACGGATGCAGAATATGTCCGATCCGGTGATCTAGGATCGAGGGAAATTTTAGCCATGTGAGGAAATTTTGTGGGAAAAGAATAATATTTTGCATTCAACTTCAGTAAAGTAATCAAAATTTACGTGGCGATTTCCTACCTCATCACAGATCTAAGGTTCGCTTTCGTTTTGAATTTCCAATCGTTACTTGTAAACATGAATAAGAATTTTTGTAGATCTTTATCACTTTTTAGAATTTTGGGGAAATTTTTGTATTGATAGGGGGAAATCTTCGAAGAAAAACATTTTCTGCATCCCTGCTTAGATGGGGTATTGTAAGATATGAACGGGTTGGTTATAAAGATGTTTTTAAGATCAAAAATATACAATACTTTCAAATAAAACCATTCTTATACACAATTTGAATTGAAAATAAACGTTACTTACTTTCAAAATTCGACTTATTATATTCCATCCAGCTATCAGTGTTCCAGCGAAAGCGAAAAATTGTTCGTTCGAAAAAATGGCGACGCCGAGGAACCAGGAACCAAAACTTTGTGTTCATCCGCAGTAGAGCTTGCTTTGATTTCGCCGCGATAGTAAATAGTTCGTTCGTTTCGATGTAAATACAAATTCCTTTTCTTTTCTTATCGTAAAATAACTTATGTTTATTATGATAAAGAGGGTTTTTTTACAAATGTTCAATTCATTGCACTCAAAATGATAAAATATCGCCGCTTACTCATTTTTAAGTCAAATATACTTGAAAAATCTAAGTACATAAAAGTACTCATTTTTAAGCACATGCATTTTAACAGTGTAGTCTACTGCTAATCTATCCATTTAAAAAAAGAGAGTAATCTAGAATGAAATAATGAACCGCGGTTCTTCTTTGCGCCCTAACCGCTCAACGGAAGCGCCTTTTGATGATCCTCTCTTCCATTCCACTCCATATAAAAGAAAACAACGGATTTTTTCCCCATTGTGGTGAGGATGACATCATGGCCAAAACCGCACAACACAGTTGCTTAAAATGAAATGCGTCACTTAGGTCGAAAAGCTTACGGGCGACACACGTTTTATGGCCGTGATTTTAGCTCTCTGTGGACTGTTTTTCCCATTCAACGAATTTGCTTTTTAGCTATGCTGATGTGATGGGCGTGTGATCCCTTAAACATTATCTCTATAATTAACATTTTTATATTTTCTAGGGTATTTATATAAACATTCGTGCATCCATCTTTCACTTGTCGCACCCCAGAGACCAGCTCATTATCTAGCAGTGGACCGCATCCAAGGGGGGTAAGGAGTTCAAACCTTTCCCCCGAAATTCAAATCAAATTTATTACAAGAACAAAACACATAAAAATACGAAAAACCACAAATTTAATAAAGAATACAAAAGGGAGAAAAAAAGAGATCATAATATTTATCCCTAAAGAAGCAACTGCTCGTCCATGGGTAACCGGAATATCCGGAACCGGATAACCGGAATATGGGTACCGGAGAAATTTCGATATCAACTTTCGTACTGTCTTTTACTCTGAAAGTTATGTGACAATATGCATTGTTCTTTGGGTGTAATCTAAAGGACCTCAAAATAAGCTAAAGCGTTCTGTTGAGGGGGAAGTTGTCCAAAATTTTTCTAGGGGCGAATTTCTCCAAATCCCTCCTTCAATTTTACTAAGGTATCCCATTGTTTACACAATTTTAAATGTAGTGCTTCAAAATTAAAAATAATTGTGTAAATCGTCTTTAACTTTATTATGTAAATGTACTTTTTACTAGAAGGTATACCTCAGAAGGTATACATACCTCAGAAGAATATCGAGTCAACAACCCCCCAAATAAAAATCTAGTTAAGGGGGTTGGTCTAGTTGCCAGTCCCCTCTTTGCTCTTGGAGTTGTTCCCTATTTGTCATAAAATATTTCCAGGGAATTAGTTCTTTTATATTTAAACTGTGATAGAATTCCACAGGACTCAATGATTTTTCTAAATTAAAAAAATTCCTTTGTTTTCAAAAAACATTCAAATTGTTTCATTAAATTTCCTTCAAATGGTCTTTGGAAAGGTTAAAAAAACCCTTTTTTACACCTCAAAATCTGTTTTTGCTCTTTTTTTTAAAATTGTATTTCACTCATTGATTAGAGATCTTAGTTAAGGAAATAAAAAATAGGAAAGTAAAGGGTATTAACCCTTCAATTTAAATGTTTTATTTCACCAGAAACTTTGCTAGAAACATACGAAAAAAAGAGACAAATACCATTGTTCCCTTTTTCCCTTAATAAAAGCGTGTGTTATCATTCTATTATAGGTTTTCGGTTGGTTTTATTAATTAGAAAAAAAGAATGAATATTTATTTTAAGAAGTTGATCGTTCTTTTTTACATTATTGGTGAGCCTTAATCCTACAGTACGTCAGTTTAAAGAGCGTAAGACTGCATCAATTTGAAGGCTTCTCAGCTGTACGTTTTCTGACGTAACATCACAGGGTTGCATAAAAAGGTTTGCCTATTGAGAATCGTGTAACAAGCATTGACTTTTTTCTCGTGTTGGTGGAAATGACTACACCAGTATTAGGTTATCAAAAACAGATGTCAAGTTCATTTTTTCCCCCAGCTTGAAAAATTATTCTTGAAATCTGATACTGGTAATAGGGTTGAAATGTCTGGAAAAGCCTATACTGAATTACGAAAATTGGTATGAAAAAATAGAGAACATTTTCTGTTTTGATTTGATGATCTTCTCCGTAAGGGGCCGTTCAAACATTACGTAAGCACTTTTTTGGTCATTTTAACCCCCCTCCCCCCTTGTCAGCAAAGATAAGCAAACCTCAAACCCCCCACCATAATTACGTAAAGGTGGGCACAAATTGGAGCCGAACGGCGAAGCGAACAGCCACGAACGCGCTCTGCGCACGCGCAACTCGGAGGCGCTAAGAGCGGCGCTTGCGTAGAGCGTGTTCGTGGCTGTTCGCTTCGCCGTTCGGCTCCAATTTGTGCCCACCTTAAGAAACTGCCGGACCCCCCCCCCGAAATTTTGACATCCCTTTTAGTAAGTACTTTTTTTCTCCTTGAAAATTAGGTGACTCGTACAAGGAGCTGTCCTTTTTGTGTGTAACCGTAAGGGTTCAAAAATGAGTCGAAACACTACTTTTCGGGGTTACAATTTCAAAATGGTAGGGTGGTCTATCTCCAGAAAAAAGTGCTTACGTCAGTTTTCCTTATTCAATTTTTTGTTATATTTATTTTTGGTTGAATTTTGAAATTATTTATGCAAGAAACGAGAGATTTTCGAAAATGCACCATCTTACGTAAGCATCACTCATATCCCCCCTCCCCCCTTGTCAGCAAAAATAAAAAATAAGCAAAGAGCAAACCCCCTCCCCCCTTAGGTGCTTACGTAATATTTGAACGGCCCCTAATGTTTAGTTGTGAAAGAGATACTTAATTGCGTAACAAAAAATAGGCATTTTATAGGGTATAGTCCAGAAATCAAAGGGTATAGTCCAGGGACTCGAATACTAGGACTTTGAACTAGTCCAGGGACTCGAATACCCAGTCGGTGGGACTTAGAACTCAAAGGGTATAGTCCAGGGACTCGAATACCCAGTCTGTGGGATATAGAACCCAAAGGGAATAGTCCAGGGACTCGAATACTAGGGCTTAGAACCAGTCCAGGGACTCGAATACCCAGTCGGTGGGACTTAGAAATCAAAGGGTATAGTCCAGGGACTCGAATACTAGGACTTTGAACTAGTCCAGGGACTCGAATACCCAGTCGGTGGGACTTAGAACCCAAAGGGATGGGAATAGTCCAGGGACTCGAATACTAGGGCTTAACACTAGAACGACGGGAGGGGCCATTTTGGCCCCTCGCATAGTTTGTTGTTCAATCAATCTAGCGCTAATTAACCAAATGGCTTGACATTTTCTGACTTTTCATTATTTTATTTTATTATTTATTTTTATTTATGCCGACGTAATGGCCCAGTGGTTAGAGCATCTGACTGCAAAGCCGTACGTCTGGGGTTCGAATCCCCGTTTGGCATGGATGTTAGTGTTAATGTCCTTGTGTGTGTTGAATTAACCTATAGGGGAGACTGGGGATACTTGATCCCCACTTTGGTTTTTAATTGATTTCTCAGCTGCAAATCATCACTTTTCAGAAATTTTTGGCATGAACATTGGTAACACTATCCTCTACCCAAAAGACAAAAAAATTACTAGAAAGTAAACAGATACTTTTAGTAAAATTAGTTTTTAATTTTTTTAATAAAGGGATCAAGTATCCCAACACCTAGGGATACATGATCCCTTCGTGGGGGATACTTGATCCCACTCAGAAATTACGTTATTATTCATCATACAAGCAATTTACCTATATATTTCGTTTACTAAATATTATTTTTAAAAATAACCATAATTTTAATTCATTTTCTTAGGTATTAATAACAATACAAACATGAAAATTGTACACAAATAGTAAGTAGTTTTATTAATGGAGCTAAAACTACAACAAATAATGCAAATACTTTGCAATAAAAATTATAAAATATTATTTACTTCTTATTACAATAATTGTATTTGTTGAAAATAAAAGTGGAGGTGTATGCAGGTAAAAGCATTACTTGGAAAAAAAGAAATCTTAGCAAATGTTTTCAAAATCAGAAAAGTCAAACACAAACATTAGAGTTGATGCAGTTCTTAAAGTTCCACTCATCCTAACTGGAGGAGGCAACTTAACACTATCATTTTCCTCTACAACACTTTTGTCTTTTATTTCAGGAAAAATAAATTGGTTGAGTGAGGTACCTTTTCTTTTTAAGAAGTTGATTTCAAATTCTGAAAATCCAACTTTACGTTCTACTTAACCAACATAATGGGAAACCCTCCTTTTTGTGGCAAATCTAACTAAAACAAAATCATTTTTATTTAAAGAAGGATCATCTACTTCAGCTTGTTCAACCTCATCATGTAAGATATAAGAAGGACCCTCATGTAAGAGGACCTCGAAGGGGATACTTGATCCTGGGATCATGTATCCCTCGAAAGAACGGGATCAAGTATCCCTAATATGCGATTCATACAAAACATACATTTTTAATAGTAAATAATCAAAGGATGCTCAGTAATGAAATTAATTAATTGTTAAAGACAGCCAATACTTTGAAATTACACTTAGTTTAAATTTTTAAGTTGCATATTACAGACAATACACAAAATAACATATTTACAAAGAAAAAAGTTTTCCACGCAAGATTCAAACATTCACTTCTTGCGCTGAAATAAAATTACTGAAAAAGATGTAGTGTTGCCAGTTTTTGTGTACAATTATAACTTAAAAATTGTTGCCAGATTTCAAAGATCTAACATTTTATTTTAGTGCATTTTTTGGCTAGGGATCAAGTATCCCTAGTCTATACCTACAGGTCCATACCTTCTGGTGAATTTGTACAAATTTTTAAAAATAAAAAAATAAATATTTATACCTAAAATGAAAGGTATTTGGATGTTTTATATTTGTTTACTTAAAAGGAATTGCAGAAAAAGTTAAAAATTTTTCATTATTTTTTGCGTTCTTTTGTTTTATACAGTTAAAATATTTCCAAAATTATTTTTTATCAGAATAAAAACTTTTGATAAAGATTTCAAAATTCAAAATCAATCTATGACGTATTTAGGGTGTCTCGTTAATTTAGAAACAAACTTCTAGAAAGAGGGGATATGTATCCTTCCTTTTTTATAATTCAGTATTTTAAATTCCTAAATACCCTACAATTTAAAATTCATGCATAATCTTAAATAAAACTGCCACTTCGTAATTTATATGTACTAACTACCATGCATTCTTTGTGTAAAATACGAAATATTATTTTTAACTTTTTTGGGTAAGGGACTAATTAGTTAATGCTACGACCCTATTATACATAAATCGTGAATATTCGCTCCACAAATCCAAGTATAGTAAATCGCATTTCATAAATTCGGAAATCCGCTTCCTCGGCTTTTATCTCCGCGCGGCAGCTCACCTTCTTTCGGAAGCATTGTTCAGACACAATAATAATAATAATTGCATCACGGATAATTTCGGTTTTTATTATCACCGACCTTCTTTCGGAGGAATCCCGGAAGGAGCGATTTCTGTTCTTGGAATGTCGTCTCCTCTTTTGGTCAACAATCCTTTTCTCCATTCTTCAACTCAAAAGAATAGGTAAAACAGTATAGGTACTGACAAAAAAATATCATAAGTTTATAGGGGTAATATACATTGGCGTCGGCGGCTCCTGAAAATTGGGTGGGAGGACGACCCAAGGAATTGGGATTCTTCCACAGAGGGATTTTGCAAAACCATGATCAGCTACTCTTAAAAATAATCTTTTATATCGTTTAAGCCCCACCCAGTGATTTTAAGGTGGCTTTATGAATCAATTAATGAACTATTGGGATCTGGGGGTCCTCCCCCAGAGAATTTTTTGAAATTTGACATTTTAAAGCAGGTTTTAAACTCATTTTTAGTGTAACATGATTAGACAATTTCAAAATCAAATATCTATGCCTTTATCAGTTGAAGTAGCTGGATTTTTTTTAGGGAGAAGAGCTCGCCTACTTTTTTTGCTCGAAACAAGTTTTTGTAGAGAATATCCCCCAAACTCAGCCCTGGCTTCAACCCATCCTAAATGAAAAAGTGTTCTAAATCATGGGGGGGGGGGTCCGTCCCCCTCTTGTATACCCCTCTCATATTAGGCGCCATCGGTAAACTGGCGACATCCTTTATGATATGTAAAACATATTCAGCCAAGTTTCGGTCTCCCTGAAAAATTAAAAGTAAATTTTTTAAAACAATGTTCCAGGGATGCAGAAAATGTTTTTACCTTCAAGATTTCCCCCAATCCATACAAAAATTTCCACAAATTTTTAAAAATGATAAAGACCTCTTCAAAAATTCTGAATTATTGCAGGTATAAAAAATCTGTTAAAAAGTACAATGACACGAATTGCCACGTAAATTTTTTATTACAGTACTGAAATTCAATTCAATAGTAGGGGAGAGTGTTGTACCTATGGACAAAAATCACGTTTGGATTTTTCTAAGACAGGTAAAATCACATTTTGACCATTTAAAGTGCCCAACCTATAGTCCTAACCTTTGTGAGTAAAGAGATATTTTTTATTAGTCAAAATCTTGAAAATTGGATTTTTAATCATTTATAATAACTTGGAAAAATTTGTGTCCAAAGGTACAACAACCTGTTGTACCTATGGACAGACCCAGTTGTACCTGTGGACACCCTTAAAAAGGGAAGTTTTACTTGAATAAAGCTAAGAATGAACTTTTTTATTGATGAATTACCTTTCAATAACCTATTTCAAGCCTTTTTAAAATTGAAAATAGATTTTTTAAAGTAATGTAGTTTTAGATCGTAAATGATCATTAAAACGAAGTTGAATTATAAAAGTCTGGATTTTTTACCAAAAACACAAAAATCACATAGTATTTTCAGATCAGAATTTAAGGTAATAGTTTCATCAATCATGCTGATTGATCTGACAACTTCACTGATCCAAAAAAAACCCAATTCGATCGACACTTAGTTGTGCAAGCATTTGGTGGTAATAACAATAATAATTTGTTGGTAAATCTTCTTCAGGGGAAATTTTAAGTTTTTTTAATCATCATACTTAAATGCGATAGGGTGCTTAGGGTTTTACACCATATTTTAAATTAAATTCCAAGTAGAATCATAAATTTAAAAAAGTAGTTTAGATCACAAAATATTTGATTTTTCATCTAAAGCCGCGTTTACACCTAAGTTGACAACTAAAAGTTGTCAACTTTTGTTGAAAACATTGTTTGTAGAAACTTAAAGTTGTCAACTAAAAGTTGCTCTTCTCTAATGTATAGCAACAAGTGGAAGACGCAATAATTGCTGCGGCTGCCTGTGTTATCATAGCCAACCACTGTACGAGAGGTCCCCGAAGATATTGGGTGAGACCCTCGTTGAAGGCTAGGGATGGGTACAGCTCCCGCAAAAAAAAAACGTTACAGTGGGGTTTGCGGGTGAACCACTTGGGTTATTAAAACAAAAGAGGTGTTATTTTTCATTGTTTAAAGTATTCTTTAATCAATAAAATTTTCGAGTCCTCAGGGGGTCGTCTTCATATTAAACGAAACACTAACTTTTTTTTTCAATGGGGACTAGGGTGTCCCTTAAAATCGAAGGTCAGGGAAACTTTTGCTCCACCCCCAATTTTTTTCCTTTTGGTAACCTAAGACTGTGTGCAAAATTTTAAATCGATTAGATAATATTAACACGTGCCCCAAACGGCCTAAAGTTTGAAAAATTTGACTTTTTTCTAATTTTTTTGAAAATTTTCAAAAATATGTTTAAAAAATCCGTTTCCGAATAACAGGGCTCTACCACATTTTAACAATAATATTTGACCGTTTTTCATTACTAGTTAGGTCAAAATGCCCAGTTTGTAACTTAGTCATCAATTAGAAAATCATCAAATTTGTTCATTTTATACTAAGAATAGAAGAATCAAAAAGCAGTGGTAAACGACTTAAAACCACAAAATTCCATGGCTAAACACCATTTGTAAACCATATTGATGTGGATATAAATTTTCTGGAGCTCAAATTAATTATTGGTTGCTTAATTACAGACGCCATATTGGATTGCATTAAAACTAAAAAAAAATCTGGAAAAAGGTATGGCCATGTTTGATATCGGTTAATAGGTCTTTGGTGTTTCTAAACTCAATTAAGACTAATAAAATTATCTTGGACAACTTTTAAAGCTCTTAACGCAATTTAAGAGCCATCATATCTCGTAATACAAGTGCAAACCATGTTTTCAAGACTATAGAAATGGTAATAAATTCTAAACACATAAAACTGGCTAGAGAAATTCTGGAAACAAGTTAAAAAAACAGACTCCAGTGTGTCCACGAGTATTTAATTCGTAAGTTAGCTGAAAAGCTGAAGTTAATACAAGATTAACACGCTCTTATAATTGAGTTAACCTATCAGACGGTAAGCAATTAACCCAGGTTTATGGAGACTGTTCTTCTATTTTATCATAATTTTATTCGTCAAAGTAAAAAATACCTTCAATTGAACAAATTAGTCATTAAAATCTAAGACACTTATATTTTCTATTTATAAGTATCAAAAATATTATCAACAGTTTCCTAAAATCATTCTTTCTTTAATGTCTTTTTGTGAGTCAGCTATTCTTCGCTCTGTAAGTTTCCTATCTCTACATTCTCACAAAGAAGGATCTGACATTTAAAACAATTTAATTCCATAAACAATTTTTATGAAAAATTTACTCGAAACGTTAGTACTTCCTCGAGGACGTTTAGGTTTACTGATGAAAGGTTGACAGTGCGAAGAAAAACTAAGGGTAAAGTAGAAGAGTTATTAAAATTGTAGTTGATATTTTAACTTTCTTACAGCCACGGACAAAATAACAGTGTTTAATTGTTTTAATGACACTAATAAATTGAAAGACTGGTATTTTTATGTTAATGTATAAAATTATGATGAAGAGCAGTCTCTATAAACATGGTTAATCGCTTACCTTCTGAGAGTATAACTAAATTATTATGAAGAGTGGGTTAATTTTGTATCAACTTCAGCTTTTCAGTTAACTTATGGAATAAAATACTCGTGGACACACTGGAGTCTGTTTTTTAACTTGTTTCTAGAATTTCTCTTGCCAGTTTTATGTGCTTAGAATTTATTACCATATCTATAGTCCTGAAAACAGGGTTTGCACTTGTATTAGGGGATATGATGGCCCTTAAATTGCGTTAAGAGCTTTAAAAAGTTGTCCAAGATAATTTTATTAGTCTTAATTGATTTTAGAAACCTCAAACACCCATTACCCGATATCAAACATGCCCATACCTTTTTCCAGAATTTTTTTAAGTTTTAATGCAATCCAATATGGCGTCAATAATTAAGCAATCCATTATTTATTTGAGCTCCAGAAAATTTATATCCACATCAATATGGTCTACAAATGGTGTTTAGCCATGGAATTTCGAGGTTTTAAGTCGTTTACCACTACCTTTTGATTCTTCTATTCTTAGTATAAAATGGACAAATTTGATGATTTTCTGATTGATGACTAGGTGACAAACTGGGCAATTTGGCCTAACTAGTAATGAAAAACGGTCAAATATGATTGTTTAAATGTGTTAGAGCCCTATTATTCGGAAACGGATTTTTTAAACATATTTTTAAAAGTTTTCAAAAAAATTAGAAAAAAGTCAAAATTTTCTAACTTTAGGCCGTTTGGGGCACGTGTTAATATTATCTGATTGATTTAAGATTTTGCACACAGTCTTAGGGTACCAAATGGAAAAAAATTGGGGGGTGGAGCAAAAGTTTCCCTGAATTTTTGAAAAAACGCCCAAATAAGGGACACCCTAATGGGGACCCCCAAATATTATGAGATTTTCTGAAAGGCCATCCCTCAAAACCCCTAAATACCCAGTTTCATCCAGATTGATTCACAATTAAAAATGTTTTTTAAAAATAAAATTTTAAATTTTAAAATCGTGAAATATTTTTATGGTAATCGATTCAGGTAGTAATTTTATGAAGTTTTTTGCTTTCAAAAAGGAACCCTGTTTTTTCTTCCTAAAATGAGGCTTGAACTATGTTTCTATCATAAATAGAACTGGAGTTACAATAATTTGTTGACGGCTACTTTGGTATATCAAGCATATTTTCAACATTCAAGAGAACATTTATATCGTTTTCAAGAGAAGTAGAAAGAAGAATGGACAAAAATTAGCGCCAAGTATTATGACGCTATTTTCAATTACAAACTTAAAATTTTGAAATTTTCCCAAAGGGAATCAAAAGTTTCTAGAAAAGAAATGCTGCTTTTAAATGAAAACTTATTTTTTTATTTTTAAATAAAATTTTCAATATCTCTATTCAGAAATGAAATGCGACGTCACGCCCGGGGCGCGTGGAGGGGGAACAGTTTTCCCACTAGTTTCCAACAAGTTGCTAGCGCAAAGCGCAGAACAACAAATCTTCCACTTTTAGTTGTCAACTTTCTTTGATCTTTACTTTACCGACACTCCGCGGAAAACTAAAATTTAGTGGAAAACTTGTCTCTCCACTAGTGGAAGACAGAAAAAGTTGCTGTATTTTGTAAAAAAAGCAACAAATTGCCGCAACTTGTGGAAAACTTAGTGGTGATCTTTACCGACACTTCGCGCAAAGCTAAAATTTAGTGGAAAACTTGTCTCTCCACAAGTGGAAGACGGAAAAAGTTGCTGTATTTTGTAAAAAAAGCAACAAATTGCCGCAACTTGTGGAAAACTTAGTGGAAAACTTTGGTGTAAACGCGGCTTAAAACTCACTTGAAAATAATCGCTGACAAATAGATTACCATTTAGAATTAATTTAACATTTATTAAAATGTATTCAGTTAAATGAAACCTGATTCTAAAACGCCGATTAGCTACAGACACCTACAAGAACGTGTCCGTAGGTACAACACTTATGGTGTCCGAAGGTACAGCATCAGGTGTTTTTGCATTCAAAGTTCTATAAAGGATAAAAGAATTGAGATCTGACGATTTCTAATATCAAAACTAAAAAGTCAAAATCTCGGGGATTCCCCCCATATATCCCATTTTATCATATCATAATCATAGAGGAAGAAAATAATTAATGTAGTGATGCACTAAAAAAAACTTTGAGCACCTAAAAACAGTATTTTTACTATAGAAAATTTAAATAATATTTTAAACAGCTGATTTCACGTTCGCAACTAGATAGCATCTGTTTACATTCAAAATCGACCACAAATTCAAATTTACATTTTTTCCCGAATTTTAAAATGAGGTGGCTGAAGGTACAACCGTCCGTAGGTACAACACTCTCCCCTATACTTTTCCACAAAATTTCCCCAGATGGCTAAAATTTCCCCCGAGCCTAGATCGCCGGATCGGACATATTCTAATTCTGCGTCCCTGCAATGTTCCTTTTTATTGGGGGGACGGGTTCCCACCGTCACTCCCCGGTAACGACACCCGTGGTTCTATATATATTCATGGACTTTTTGGGCCGTACATAAATGATGATCCCCATTTTCGATCTCCCGCTTCCCTATTATCCCCTTCTCGCTATTCTTATATTTTGATGATGTAAATTAATTAACAATAATATCGTTTATTCCATTTGTAACCCTACATTTAGGAAAAAATGGTTGTTAGTTTGATGTCTGTGATGAAACAAATCTTTTAACGTCCCTTTCCACCTTCTCACAAAGTGTCGTAACCCTTTCCAAGCGTAATTTCCTTCATGATGTTATAATTTGAAATTATCTCTAGATGATATTGAGTCTCTTAAATTTTAGCACCGATCTGTGTTGTGTAAGTTACAAAATAGACATAAAAATTGTATGTAGATAAAAATTCTTACAAAATTAAATTTTGTTTTGGTATATAAGTTATTAAATTAACATACAAATATGTATAAAGCTATATTTTAATAACATTTATACACTGTGGAAAAGGAGTTTCAGAGTTAAAAAATAAAATATGAAAAAAAACCCCCCTGACGTTTTATGCTTTTCTTCCTAAAATTCCATGATATTTTATTTTTTTCTGAGTAGTGATGTCTGCAACCATCATTATTTTTGTACATAATTCTATCATTTAACTTTGAAATAATCAATTCGCGTGTTAAAATAAAAATAGTTTTAATGCATACACCACAGAATAAAAAAACCACACACACACTGAGTGTAATAAGATGGATACTTTTGCAAATTTACTTGACTGATTTAATAACAAATTAATACTATAACTTTAAAAATTTGTTTGACGCTCATTCTGAATTATTTTCTTACAGGCCGAAGAAGAGATCAGAGTTTTGCAAAAGACAGTCAAAAGTGTCGAGTCAGACCTAGACAGAGTGCAGGAGGAACTACTCCAGGCCAACACAAGACTGGACGAGAAGGACAAAGTCCTGCAGACGGTTAGACTGCTTTTTATCATATTTTTTCTTTTTAAAATTTCAAAGAGTCTGTTCCTTTAAATAAGAAAGAAAAGTTTCTCTAAGTAAATCTCTTTCGGTGTGTTTGTATTCTTATAAATATATTTTTAAAAATATAATAATTCACGTTAAATGACTTGTTTAATTATATGAAGCTTTTGAAACTGTTTTTCCCCGTCCTCTTAGCTGCTTGGTAAGAGGAGAAAAATTTCTCCAAATTATCCGACCCATCCCTATTGTGCTGCCATCTATACTCTAATTGCATAACCGTATTTGTCTCAACCATTTCTTGCTCATTTAATTTCTATGCAATAAAAGCAATTAAAACCGAAGAAACTTTCTTTTATCAGTTTACGTTGTCTGTGATTATAATACATATAAAAATATTTTCGTGGTTGTTTTAGTCTTGGGTTTTACAAGTTTATTTTCTGTGCGTGGCATTCTATCACGATACCATCCTAAATTAAATATTGTAGACAAAAACATTGCGATAAGTTATGGCTATTTTATGGAATTAAAAAGGACTATAATATTTGATTTTTTTTTGGATTAGTGCTGTTTCTTTAGCCACCATCTCCGCAACAAGGTTAACCGCGAGCCGGCGTCAACAAATTCCGGCTGAAATTCTACTTCCGAATCTGGCATCAGCCGCACACGCCCATTTGGCTTCGCTTATCGTGTCATTCGCGTTTGTGTCAAGTTCGTTGTGCTTTCGGTATTTATCAAATTTTGTCGGTGCAAAGCCTTCGTAAATCGCGAAAATGGCCACCATCCAGCAGGGCACCCTCCTCGAGGTTCTCAAGAAAAAAATGCGGAGCATGAAAGAGGAGTTGGAGGTGGCTAAAGAAGCGGCCGAAGAAGCACAGGCACGCCTTCAGGAAGAAGTCAGACGGCGAGAAGAGGTGAGAATCGCATTTTTTCGTGCGCTCTCGTCCCTTTTCATCCAAACAAAACTTTTTCTAATGTTCCGATTGTGTTTTTCATGCCCTTAATCGCTTTTCAAACTCCACACCCATAGCCCCCTTCCCAAGGTGCATTTGACATGTACGTTGTTGCCACCTGTTTGTATATGTATGGGAATAATATTCAAATCGTGCCGATGATCAGGTTTGGCTTCGAACTGTATTGCTCTAGGCGTAAATATGAAAGAAAGTTGCGTCGGGGTCTTGAACTTCATTTCACATGCCTTTTAGATTGTTTCTTTAATTTTCTTGGGTACAATTGTTGAAAAATACAGTTTGTTTTGATGCCAAAGCTCTTATTAGAAGGCCATTAAGTTTTATTTTCTTCGCTATTTATTAATGTCTTGTTATAGAAATAATTTATAATATTTTAGCTTTAGAAAGATTATGTATTCAGTTAGAAATAGATTTAAAATTTTTTAAGAGCATAAAGTTATCCTTTTTATGTTTAATTTTTATCAAACGTTGGTTTGTTTTATCTGTGCATTCATTCTACGTTGCTTGATATTAAATTGGAACAGCTTTCGTCTACGGGTACGGCGACTTTCAATCTACTTGGCGCTTTTAGAAGACGCCAAGTGGCCATATATCGATACCACGTATCCAAGGGGTTATCGCCGTTGGCGACTTTCAAAAATCGCCGTACCCGTAGAAGAAAGCTGTTTCATTAAATTAAGTAAATTTATTTTATCGATTGTAACTAAAAGTCACGAAGTGTTCTCACCATAAATTATAATTAAGTACCTACTCTCGGGGTCAATTGCTGCTGGTTTTTACCATAACTTTTAGTGAGATAAGCTAATGCTTTTATGTGTAATTGGCAGTTTAAGTTTAACATCTACAGCTTTATTGCTATCTAGAGATGTGCAGTCAGTTCAGAAAGTATTTGTACACCCAACAGATTTGCACTAGTATGACCCATTACCAGTCGTGGCTCACGAGTTTATTAAAGGGGGTTCACACCCTTTTTGTATAAATTTAAATTTAAAGAAGATCTAGAAAGAGAAGGGGTGTTGGACGCATACATAAATCAGGGTTCCCACGGGTCAGGAAAAACCTGGAAAAGTTAGGGAATTTAAATTTCACCAAAAAAGTCAGGTAATAGTCAGGGAAAATTGCTAATTTTAGCCCAAAACCTGGAAAATCATAAAAACACCTGGGAAATGAAAATTTTTAATGTATGGTGTCAATTTTGGTTATAGTGAAAAAATAGTCAATTTATTTGGAATTATGTGCTTAAAAATGCAAGAAGTATTCGAAAAATGCAGTGAATTGCAAGTTTTTTTACCGAAGAACCTTAAAAATTGACCTGAAATAGTCAGGGAATTTTATTTTTGATAATGAGTGGGAACCCTGATAAATGTTGTTGTCTTATGCCACTTGGAATATCCAAGCTCCACCACAAAGCGTTCAGGATTTAAGTCAAAGGGGGTGCGGCTCCTGAGAAAGTGAGGCTCATGAAAGGGAGGAGTCCGACTTGAGCGTCAGATGATAAGACGCCGCCACCATCTATCTCCACCTCCACAATTTTGCCATGCATCTGAAGGGGAGGGAAATAGTCTCCAGACACCTGGACCCAAGGTAAACTGCACCATGACCGACCTTAGGACTTTGGACCCACAGATTTAACGAGCACGTACTCCGCATATATACTCGAACCCTGATAAATAAAACTTATTTCAGAACAAATATATCTTATTTCAGAGGAATAATTTTAAGTTCCCTAAATTTTTCACTGCATGCACTTTTATTTTTTTAAAATGCGTTTAATGGAATTTTAGCATTAAAAAGTTGTTTTGGGGCTATTAGTGAGAGTTTCGAGAGTTTTTACAATTTTTCACAAAAATTGAAAGGATGTGTAAGTTTTTCACTAAAATGGGGGGTTTAAAATCCTGGATTAGTCCCTGCAAGGTGTTTTGAAACAGCAACATTTATAAAAGCTCCAAAGAACATTTTCCTCTGGCAAAGGTTATTCATTGAGTTTATGCGAACATTTTTTTTCTGTTTTAAACTCTACCTTCCAGTCATACTTGACTAATAGACACACACATGAAGCGTAGAAAACTTAAATTTTTTACTTACGTTTTGAAATTTATATTTATGATAAATTGATTTCTCCTTGCCGTTGCTAGTCAAAAAGCATTATCTCAATATTTAGATGAAAAATGTTAGTGTCAAAATGTCTTTCGTCAAAATTTAAAGGAGTGGGGTACTTAATTAATTTTGGAGAAAACATTTGAAAAGTATTTTGTGTGCAAAGAGTTTTTACTTTGAAATCTGCTTTCAGTTGCGGTTGGTTGCACAACTGCTTTTTTGAAAAGGAAGTATTTCACCACTACCTCTGGTTAGAGGAGAATAAGTATAAACTCCAACTTCAAGCATCACTTCCAGCTATGGACCAGTTTCGTCCTTGTTAGGACTCATCAGCACGGCATAAGAAGGCAATGCATGAGACCGATTGCGTTGCCTACCTATGCCATGCTGATGAGTCCTGACAAGGACAAAACTGGTCCATGGCTGGAGGCGACGCTTGAGAACTAGATAAGTGTTTCATAAATTGGGGAGGTAGGGTACATCAAGACGAAAAAGAATTGGTACCTATACTGCCGTCCTAAGCGAAATGTACGTAAACGAGTTTTCTTAAAACTTCATTTTCTTTCTCCCTTGGCGCCTTTTTAAATTGGCGAGAAAGTATCTCGCTACTTCCAAGCCACTAGAATGGTTGGCAAGATCGTGAAAAAACTCCTTAAATATCAGAATTGAAAGCAAACTAATTTTTTGTAAGATTGAAATTAACATAAGTTTAAATTGAAAATAAAATTTAAACTTAAACGGAATATTTTTAAACATATTGTTTTATTGTTTACGAACAAATTTGCAGCTGAAATGCAAACGATGCTTACGATATCAGACCGCCAAGATTAACATTGAATCTAGCTCGTTTCGCAGCAGCCAATGAAATAATTGGAATCCTTTTTTCGTTATAAAAGAAAAACTAATCATGGTAGAAGTACAATATTTTAAGCACATATACAATTATTTTTTACAAAAATATTGTCGTTTCGTTTTTTAAAAAATTAGGATTGGTTTTAGAATTATTGAAATTCAAAGTTTTAATTTTTCCCCTTTTTAAGTTTAACAATGGATAGCAGCAACCCTTTAACAACACCAAAACTGCCAACAAAATGAGCAGAATGAACGACTAAAGCTGCGTGAATTTTCAGAGATAGTAGTTTTTGATTCTAAGGCGACAATTTGATATTAAAAGGAGGGTCTACCGCATAGAATTAAAAATCCGCCAAATACTCTTTTGGCAAGATTTTTTCAAAGTAAATCTGTGAGAAATTGCGTTTGTGTACACTTTCGCTTAGGACGGCAGTATAGGTTAGGGCAGAGGTTCTCAAACTGTGAGTCGCGACCCGCTGGTGGGTCGCAGGGTAGGGTCACTACAAGATTTTTATAATTTTAACGAGAGAAAAGGATGTTGACTTATTAACCAGATAGTAAAGAAAATATGTAAATAAAAATGTAAAAATGCTTGATGTTGAAAGTAAAAGGTAGGTAAAGAAACACTTTTATCGCTTTAATATGATGGTGATGTAAAATATTCATTCAAATATAATATAAAGATTCAAACAATTATTTGAACAGTGTTTCTACACGTAGACCACCTCTCAACCGGAGAACAATTATGAATTTTAGATTTTTTCTTAACAGGGTTGGCAAGTTTCTTCCGAAGTGGAAAAAACCGCGGAAAAAACCACGGAAAAAACCGTCCGGAAGAAATAGGTTTCTTCCATGTGGAAGAAACTGGAAGAAACCTCTTTTTTTAAAGAATTAGCTTTAAATTTTCAGGTTTTATAAATATTTGTCTCACAAACACTCTTATATTTACATAAAAACTTCCAAAATGTCATTAATTATATGCACCTATTAGTTAATGATTAAATTAGTAAATGTAGGTTTCTTCCAAACTATGAAAAAAATGCTATTAAATAATTTGAAAAAAAACCCCTTTAATAAACAATATTTACTTTGTAGTCTAAAATTTAATTAAATACTCAAAACTTTTATAAATACCTATTGCATGCATGTATTAAATTATTCCAGTAATTTTAAATTAATTTCTTCCTAACAGAAAAGTAGTTTTGAATAAGTCTGAGAATTACATAGTATTGGATGAGTTTCTGTCTACAAGAAAGTATAAAAGTTAAACAGAAAAGACATGTTTTAATAATCTGAATTTTTCTAGAATACGCAATCTTCCATATAGTAATAAAACAATATAAACCCGACACAAAATTTAAAACGAAGTATTAAACTTGAATATTTCTGACAAATATTTGTCTGGTGTTATTTCCAGTCAAAAATGTTTCAGGTTATACACACATTTTTTACTACATAACACACAGCTGAAATGACTAATACTAATAAAAAACTAACTGGAATTAAAAGTTAAATATGTTATTTTTAGAAAATTAATTACTCTAATTACATTTAAGTAATTGTAATTAAATTACATTTATGAGTTTTTTAAACTGTGGTTTAATTTATTCAGTTAACACAACAGATTTAAAATTTAATTTAACTAACCGGAATTAAAAGTCAAATATAAAATTTTTTTAAATTACTATAAAATTACTATATAAATTTACTATAAATAAATTTAACTAATTATAATTAAATTACATTTAAGAGTTTTTAAAATTATGGTTTGATTTATTCATTTAACAGAGATTTAAAAATTGGGTGCTTCTGTAAAGCTTTTTGTTAGTTCCTTCCAGTTTCTTCCATTTCTTCCGGTTTTTTCCAGTTTCTTCCGGTTTTTTCCAGTTTCTTCCACTGTCCTGGAAGAAACTAGTTTCTTCCGGAAGAAACCCAACCCTGTTTCTTAAGAAATCTAACTGCAGATAATTATCCTCAGATAACTTAAAAAACGAGTGGAAATGCTGTTTTTAGAGTCAAACTTCAAAGTCAGAAGCACTGAGGTTCAAAATTCCAATGTTTAATTTTTAACAAAATTAAACAACATTTAAAGTAAAATAGTTGAGGGCCAAACCTTATTATGTCCTGTTGTAGGTTGTGAAAGTGAGCAATAATGGAAAAGGTTGAGAAACATTATTGATTTGAATTATCTGCTCAAGTCAAAGTTAATGTCCTAAGAAATTTCTTTAATTAAAATGAGGGAGGTTGCATTAGAACATTAGATAATGTTCATAAAAAGTGGGTTGTGATGGTCAAAAGTTTGAGAACCCCTGGGTTAGGGGGGAGAAAATTAGCAAAAAACCCTCACATATCTGGGCAGAAAGCGATACAATTGTTTGATTCCAGCATTTATTACATTCAACCAATTCACATTTTTCATGTCAGATGCAAGTGTTTATTTTAATTAAAAACAGACAAATAAATGTATTAGGCATGTTTTGTTAGTAGATTAAAGTTATAACTTTCCCTTGGTCAGACTCTAGTTCCTTGCGCCATATGACTACAACCAACCAACCAATCTCTAGTATTAAGATGTTTTTGTCGTGACACTTTCTATTGCTGTCTATCTACCTACAACATATGCCTGTTTCATATATTGGTCTGTTTTTGGTCATAAAAAACACTTGCATCTAATTTTTACAGGAACCATTTGAATTGGTTGAATGTAATAAATGCTGGAATTGAACAATCATATCTCTTTCTGGGGGCCAGATTGATATGCAAGGGTTTTTTGCTAATTTTCTCCCGTGATTTTCACCCCTTGAACCCCAATTGCGACCCCCTAACCTATACCAATTCTTGTTCATCTTGATGTACCCTACCCAGGCGTGAATCCAGCACGGCTCCAAAGGGGGGCACTTTTCCAGAAAAGATCCCCGTGTGGTACCATTGGGAGTATGGGGTCCTCCCCCAGAAAAAAATGGAAATTTGACGTGCAAAAGTAGGGTTTTAACTCATTTTTAAAAACGTTTTGAGTCTAAGGGGGCAGTTTTCAACACTATTACCCAGGGTTGGCCGGTTTAAACCATTTGGTTTAAACCATGGTTTTTTTACGAAAAAAAACACTTGTTTTTTTTTAGAAATTATAAAATATTTTCAGGATTTTTTAAAGAAAGTTTTATTAAGTATAATCTTTTGCACAAAATTAAAAGGTCAGATTTATAAAAAAATTGACATTTTAAGGTGATTAAAAATCAGAAATCTTTTAATTTAATGGTTTTAATTATTGAATTCTCTCTAAACTTAACCTTAAATGCTTAAGTTAAACTTATTATATTTTGCAAGAGATAGTTCATTTATTAATTTCCTTTAAAATGAAGCATTATTTCAAAGAGTAACTAAACATATACAAAAGTTATCTGTTTTTCACTGATAAAATATTGGATTTTAATTAATTAATAAAACCAATTTGTCTTATTTGTCAGTCATAAAAACCAGTGGTTTTTTTTAGTAAATTAATAAAAACCGTTGATTTCTTTAATGATAAAAACTAAAAACCAGTTGGTTTGTTTATAAACAGATAAAAACCAGTTGGTTTTTTTTACTAAATTAATAAAAACCGTTAATTTCCTTAATCGGATTAATTATCTCAATCATTTATCCAATTTCAATTAACATTAGTTGCTTACATTTCCCTTTTATTTATTAAAAAAGTTAAATTTTCTCTTTCTAAAGAAATTTCTTAAGTTCATAAATAATCCATATAATTAATTTGATTATTTTACCATTTAATAATTAATCAAATTAATTATCTTTATCAATTATCAAATTTCAATTAACATTAGTTGTTTACATTTCACTTTTACTTCTCATTTAAAAAATAAAATTTTCTCTTTCTAAAGAAATTTCTTAAGTTCATAAATTAATCCATATATAATTAAGATAAATAATTTGATTATTTCCTCCATTTATCCAAGATAAATTAACACTGATTTTTATTCACTACAATAATATTAGATTTTCAAATTGGAATATTTTAGAAACAAAAATTATTTTTAAAACAAATTAATTTAATTCTAATTAATTTAATTTTAATTAATTAATTGAAATATACAAATCATTTATCAATTATAAACAACCCCTGAAATAAATGTCTCATTTGCAACTCAATTTCAAACATCAATGCTAAAATTCTAAAAAAACTTGGTTTAAACCAAAAAAACCAAATAAACCCGGTTTTTTTGGTTTTTTTTAAAAAAAACCCGGTTTTTTGCCAACCCTGCTATTACCTTTACTTTTTGACCCAAAATGTCAAAATTTTGGGGATTTCCTGAAAATAAACACTTAATACCCCATTTTGATACTAATGGGGGGTATGGGGGTCCTCCCCCAGAAAAATTTTTGAAATAAGACCAGTAAAAGTTGGGTTTTTACTCATTTTTTTAGAACCTTTTTGGGTCTCCAAGGGGGGGCACTTTCCAGAGTGCCACCCCCCTGGATTTCCTGAAAATAAACACTTAATACCCCATTTTGATACTAATGGGGGGTATGGGGGTCCTCCCACAGAAAATTTTTTGAAATAAGACCAGTAAAAGTTGGGTTTTTACTCATTTTTGAGAACCTTTTTGGGTCTCCAAGGGGGGCACTTTCCAGAGTGCCACCCCCTGGATCCGCCACTGACCCTACCTCCCCTAAAAGTTATGAAACACTTATCTGAAACACCCTGTTATATTTTAGTATATGCCAGGGGGGTTGATAAGTTTTTATTGTAGTTTGAGAAACTGCATCAAAAACTAGGTAAATCACTGGTTTCCTATGTGGTCCATAACCATATGGACCCCCAGGGATTCACAGAGACTCTTCAAGGGGCCTTGGTCCACAAAAATAAGATATTTTTGGGTGTAAGATGTAAAAAATGGACTATGATACTTGATCTCTGTTAACCTGATAATATCTAAAGTTAGGCATTCAATAAATTTCTCCAAAAATATAAAACCCAACCAAAAATAACCTTTAAGCAAAAATATCCTTATTATTGAGGGTTTTTGAATAGGAAAAAAACAATCTAGTCTGTTCATTTAGAATAGGCGGATGAAACATGAGCAAAAACGACTAATAACGCTCATTACACAACCTCAGTGACCCATTATTTTACAGTATTTTAACCATTAGAGTCGCCAGCCCCTGAAAATTGGGGGGGATCCGGATTTTGGATTCCTCCACAGAGGGATTTTACAAAAACATGATATCCACCCTTAAAATAAATATTTTATTTCGCTTAAGCCCCGCCCAGTGATTTTAAGGTGGCTTTGTGAATCAATTAATAAACTTTCACTTCAATTTTTTTGTAAATTTTTCTGTCTGGCCTGGGGGTCCCCCCAAGGAAATATTTTGAAATTTGACCTTTTAAAACGGTTAAACTCATTTTTAGTGTCATATGATTAGACAATTTCAAAATCAAATTTCTATGCTTCAATCATTGCTGGAACTGGATTTTTTTCTGGGAGAAGGGCTCGCCTTATTATTACTTTATTTTGCTCAAAACATAATTTTTTTGTTGAAATAATATCACCCAAACTCGGCACTGGTGGCTTCAACCTATTCTAAATGAAAAAGTGTTCTAAATCATGGGGAGTCCGTCCCTCTCTTAGTATATGCGCCTCTTGTGATTAAATTTTATTAATTTTTTTTGGTTTTTCCTTCTTTTCTAGTCTATTCATATAAGATTTTATTTTTAGGTAGCCTCATCGGGATTTCTAAATTTATCCCCTTGGCTACTAATATGTACTTAATTTCTATATTTGTGTTCTTTCCATGTGAATTAAGATTATTATTGTGTTAAGGGCCATTGGTAAATTAGGGTCTTCCTTTATGATTAAAGGTTGGAAAAACGCATTCAGAAAAATTTTGGTCTTATTTCCTCAAAAGTTAAACATAAAGTTTTTCTAAACAATGTTCCTAATAAATTGAGGAGAACTACTTCTGTTTAGGCTGCCTAGTAATTGCACAAGAAAATTTTTTCTGATGATAATCATAATAGTAACTGCTTTTAATACATTACGTCTCAGCTGCCTATTCTAAATAAACATACTATAGAAATGTTCAAACAGCTGTCTTTTTACTTTCTTCATATTCAGATGATAAAATTTGAATATTAAAACTATGTGGAACTGTTTTTCAAAATATACTTGTACCTGTAGCAAGGGTTAAGTCTTCATGTGAAATTTCGAAAAATTAGGGTAATTTAATTTTTGACTGCCTAACCATGAAAAATGGAAACCTTCTGTGCAGAGCTATTGCAAATATCGGCTAGCTTCTGAATTAGGGATTGAACAAGTTTCATAAACATTGATTGAAGTCTTTTGTGGGAAATCTAATTTCTCTTTTAAGAACCATTTTCTTTTCTTTTAAGAATATTAGCTGGGTTAATTAATATTTTGAGGTATGATGACTGGCATGTTTAAAATATTGAAACTATTTGTGCATGATGTCAACAGAGCAAATTCCTGCTGAATGACCCAACTGCTTCCTTCTTCATTAGCGTCACTTATTTATGGTTGTTT
The DNA here is from genome assembly GCA_024610705.1 of Tetragnatha versicolor. Taxonomy (NCBI): domain Eukaryota; kingdom Metazoa; phylum Arthropoda; class Arachnida; order Araneae; family Tetragnathidae; genus Tetragnatha; species Tetragnatha versicolor. The sequence continues at coordinate 2,104,575 of JANDEH010000019.1, forward strand.
TTCAAGAAATCGTGCAAGGAACTCAGGGCCACTAGAGTTGTCTCTCGTAATGAAAACCATGTCGAATTAACATAAGTGTAGTCTAGCGAAAGGTAGTACTGTTAATGGGTCGACTTATCAGGTTGTTTCAAAAAAGATTTGAGATTTTATTGTACTTAGGCGGAAAGGGAACTCAACCTCTCCGTACATCTAAAAATTTAATTTGACAATTTTCATTTTCAACAAAAACTCATTTTTGGACATTTTAGATTCTTGCAAGGTTTGTACGCCTCCTGAAATTTGTTTTGTTTTCTCAAAACTCCTGAGCTGAGAATTTTTCTCTACTGAATTTTCTTTTACTCATAAAATTCGTTTTATTTTTCCAAAAGCCCTTAAAACTCCAGAAAATTAAGTTTTTTCTACTGAATTTTCCCTTAACTCCTGAAAAATATATCCACGAGCAAAAAGAAGTTTTCTTAACAATTTGGCGAAAGTAATTGTATTTTAAAATCAATTAAATTCTGTTAAAAAAGTGAAAATAATTTTACCCTTTTTGCATTTCTTCGTCCAAATTCATTCTGAACTCACTCCGCTCGTGACTTCTTAAATGGTATACGATTAATAATTATTCACGTTATCTCAGAATTTTTTTTGCAATTTAATTCTGAAAGACTCCTGAATTTTTCTATCTTAGAGTATGAAACCTGTTCTTGGGGGATGGGGTAGACCACCTCCTTGCTGGGAAGATTTTTAAGGAAAATCTTGCCTGTGGAAAAGTAAAAATCCTCAAAACTAATTTAATTAAGAACTTCAGTTAAACTTTTAAGAAAAGCGGGGCATATTCAGCCACCGGGAACAGCTACCCAAAAAGCGGGACTGTCCCTCCAACCTCGGGATAACTGGTCACTTTAGCAACATACATAATATTTTTTATGAAGTTGGTGCAACTGATGACAATTTTGGGAATCTCTCAGAATGTAATGAATGAAAAATCGGAGTTTCTGATGCACCTGCTATCATCATTTTCCTTATTAACCAATATTTGAATTACTATAAATCATTTTTAATGAAGTTGGTGCAACTGATGACAATTTTGGGAATCTCTCAGAATGTAATGAATGAAAAATCGGAGATTCTGATGCACCTGCTATCATCATTTTCCTTATTAACCAATATTTCAATTACTATACAGGGTGATTCAGAAATAATCATCAATAATTGGGGGGGAGGTAGAGGGGCCCTAGACAAGCATATTTCGAATAGGGATGGTGGGGCGCAGCCTTACCGTTAAAGAGCTAGGACCTAATGTAGTGCGAGCGCGTTTCAAAAGGTCGTTTTTAGAAGGCCCGTGTGACGAAACAAAACATAATAAAATGAAAAAATCTATTGCATGAGGTAAGGAAGTATCCCTACTACTTACACCATGAATTCGATAGAATTTGAACCTCTTTCTAAACCGTGGAGTGAGTTTCAAAAGTGCAATATTAATCTTTTTGTCAAAAAATGGAGTTCCCTTAATGGTATTTAGAAAAATGATGATGGGGGAAGGAATTTTTAATGATCAAAACATTGATCATTGAAACTGTTTGATCATTGAAAATTCCTTTCCCTATCATCATTTTTCTTAATACCATTAAGGGAACTCCATTGTTTGACTAAGAGATTAATATTGCACGTTTTAAAACTCACCCTACGGTTCAGCAAGTGGTCCAATTTATATCAAATTGATAATTTAAGTAGTACGGATACTCCTGTACCTCATGCAATAATGTTTTTCATTTTATTATGTTTTGTTTCGTCACACGGGCCTTCTAAAAACGGCCTTTTGAAAAGTGCTCGCACTACATTAGGTCCTAGCTCTTTAACTGTAAGGCTGCGCCCCACCATCCCTATTCGAAATATGCTTGTCTAGGGCCCCTCTACCTCCCCCCAAATTATTGATGATTATTTCTGAATCACCCTGTATATCATTTTTTATGAAGTTGGTGCAACTGATGACAATTTTGGGAATCTCTCAGAATGTAATGAATGAAAAATCGGAGTTTCTGATGCACCTGCTATCATCATTTTCCTTATTAACCAATATTTGAATTACTATAAATCATTTTTTATGAAGTTGGTGCAACTGATGACAATTTTGGGAATCTCTCAGAATGTAATGAATGAAAAATCGGAGTTTCTGATGCACCTGCTATCATCATTTTCCTTATTAACCAATATTTGAATTACTATAAATCATTTTTAATGAAGTTGGTGCAACTGATGACAATTTTGGGAATCTCTCAGAATGTAATGAATGAAAAATCGGAGTTTCTGATGCACCTGCTATCATCATTTTCCTTATTAACCAATATTTGAATTACTATAAATCATTTTTTATGAAGTTGGTGCAACTGATGACAATTTTGGGAATCTCTCAGAATGTAATGAATGAAAAATCGGAGTTTCTGATGCACCTGCTATCATCCTCATTTTCCTTATTAACCAATACTATTTGAATTATTATAAATAATTTTTTATGAAGTTGGTGCAACTGATGACAATTTTGGGAATCTCTCAGAATGTAATGAATGAAAAATCGGAGTTTCTGATGCACTTGCTATCATCATCATTTTCCTTATTAACCAATACTATTTGAATTACTATAAATAATTTTTTATGAAGTTGGTGCAACTGAAAATTTCGGGAATCTCTCAGAATGTACTACTGAACGAAAAATAGGAATTTCTGATGCACTAAATTTTTGTACAACCTTTGGATTTTTAAGGGATATAACTTTTATTCTCTTTACTGTATGGACAGATGAACATGGCGCATTTTCATATGAAGCTGAATATCGTGCTAATATCGTGAAGAAAATTACTTGTCTGTTGCAATCGGATTTGGTTCAACTATTAGTGCTTTAACTATTTTTCTCATATAAACGGCGTAATACAGGCTCTAAAAATAAAGAAACTTGGTTCACTCCATTATGTCATAAAATTTTTTCCAATTGTTGTAGTGAAGCTCCCCAACTTAGACATTATCTAAACTGCATTTTTACATTTCATTATTTTTAATCTGTAGAAATTTAATGCATTAGCATAGTTTTTCAAAGTGTCTTGCATCCAAGAAAGAACAATCAAATCAGTGTAAATTTTTCATTTAAAAATTCTTTTTAGCGGTCTTTTATAATTAGAAGGCAGAGAGATGTTATTAGAAGGTTTGAGTGGTCATGTCCAAATTTTTGTCTTGTTTTCACATCTTACAATCAGTTTATTTTCGGTGTATTTTTCCAAATTCCTATTTTGTCATGGAATATATAATAGTGTTTAGGGCTTACATTCCTTAGGGTCTCCATAATTTTAATTTTCTTAAGTTAGCAACTGCTATACGCATAGAAAATACGTATCTCCTTTTAATTTGTGTGCGTATTGATGTTCAAGAGTGTTTTGGCGAGTGGTTTATGAGGAGAGCGAAAATTGTTTTGGAAGCGGCGACGCGGCCGATGCACCCGAAACCTGTTTGCGACCGGCCTTGTAACCGTGACCTTCGTGACGTCACTCGGGAAGGGTTGCCCCGCACGGAAGATCCCCTTCCGAGGTCCGAATCGTTTTTAAATTTTTAAAAACAATAAATTGGAAGACAATTTGATATTAGGGGGTTTACTGATCTAGAAATGTATTGAGTTTCTTATTCATCAGGATCACTTAGAGTAGCAGCTCTTAGTCTAGTCTAGAGGGAAAGGACTAAATTAATTGACGTAGTATTATTAAGTTTTCTCAGGTGCAGATCTTGGGAGAGAGCACTTGTTGGCCTCCCCTCCCCACTTATACCCTGTTCATTTAGAATTGGCGCCTTGGACGTAATGTATCATCGAAAATTTTTTCTTGAAAACAAGGCAGCCGAAACCGAAGTAGTTGAAATACTGTAAAAAATCGGTCCCTGAAGTTGTGTGATGAGCGTTATTAGGCGTTTTTGAACGTTTTTGATCCTGTTTCAGGTGCCAATTCGAAATGAATAGATTATAATGATCTTCTTTAAACTAGTTAATAATTTAAATGCTTTTTGAAAATGGCAAGGCCCAAAATTCAAAAGAAATATCTCACTTTTTGAGAAGTATATTATAAAATGTCTTCATCTTATCCTTAAAATTGCGGTCCTATTTACGCCATGTCCCTCATTTGTAACAAAATAATTATCCGACTAATCCGAATTTAATAATAATTTCCTTTATTTATAACGCTTGGCCACATACTCGGTTGACCACACTGAAGGGTCGCCCAATTAAACGTTTCACTATATTAGCCGATTCAATTGGATTCTTGAATGTGCACCTGCTCATCTTATGTGCGTGCCTTGGAGAAAGAATTGGCCTCTTTTCACTGGCAACCAACTCACTTTCTATGGCTGTTCCGCCTTGGTGGTCACAAGGTCGATTTTTCTTAATTGCCAGTTTTGGGAGATTCTCCCCGCTATGCAACGATTGCTCGGGGCACTGTTGAAGTCATCCTTTGAGCTCTGGAGGCTTCCCCTATAGAATTCCTTTTTTCTGGCGACTATTTTAAAAATTTAATTCCCAACAAAATACTGTTGATATTTTTCTTTGCTGCCTCTTTTCTCATTTAACCCTTTCAATACGGCTAAAAAATCAGTTTAGTACCTTTATGTACCGGGAACAGTTATATCTCCTCCAAGTGGTTATTACGATGAAATAACTTTGCTGTCTGAAGGTCTAAGAAAGAGACGCATAAACAATCCCATAACAACGTTACAACAACAATGATGTTACAGGCTAATGTAGATTTTTTGTTGGGGTAGCATATGTCTCGCCGTATTGAAAGTTGGGTTAAATGAGTCCTAAAGGTGTTAGTATTCAGGTGTTCATCTAGAAAGAAAATGGGTCCGTTTCAGAATCCTTCCAGGGGTTAATCAAGACAGAAATTGGGGCCCTTTTGCTGCCCCTTCACAAAAATTCTCCCTCTTTAAAACTGTCCCTTCACAAAAATAAATTCATCAAAACATCCCTTTCATGAAATTCAAATTAGCTTTAGTGATAATTTGCAAGAAAACATTCACAAAATATTTGAATTTTTCATGATTTTCTTGGTTTGTGAGTCAAATTTACTTTTATGCTCTGATCTGTTAACTATCATTGGTTCAATTTTTCACAAAAACAATTTCTTTTTCACAAAAAACATTTAATGTTTTACAAAAAATAATGAAATGGGCCCTTAAATTTAAAACCTGGATCTACCCCTGCCTTCCCAAAATTCCAATTCCCAAAAAAGGACCCCTCCCAAAATTCTCTTTAAAAAGGGACCGACCCTTCACAAAATTCTTAAGATCAAAAGGGGGTTTGAAAATTGTTATTAAAATGAGTTTCCATAATTTTGGAATGGAATTAGCCAAATTTTGGGCCAATTTCAAAAGTTATGAATGCTGTGGTTGTACTACAAGCCCTTCATTTTCACAAAATTCCTTTGATTTTTCACAAAATTCCATTTAACTTTTCACAAAATTCTTAAAACAGGGCCCTGACAGAAAAACCTGGATGAACCCCTGGTATTGAAAATAATCGAACTGAAATGATTTCAAAGGTTTTTACCCTTAAAAGTTAAGGTAAACAGATTCCAAATTCTTGAAGCAAAAAATTTCTGCTTTCGAGGTGAAGAAATAATTGTACTTTAATTCGTATTTATAGTAACTTCGCCGTTTTCCAAATCTATAACATAGACCTGGTTTGGAGTGAGGGGCCACTGTACACAAACCAAACCATAGCGCCTTAACCATACAGGACAGATTACCTATCTTTGATACCTGAGGTATCAAAGGTAGGTAAATAAGTTATTACATTTTTTCTTAATTACCCTTATTTCACCAAATTTCTTATTTTAATACTTTTATTTTTGAACTATGACGTTGCTATTAAAAATAGCATCATCAGATAAGAAGGCTTCTTTCATTTTGATACACGACTATCATTGCAGTGCTTCCTTTTCCGTTTCCATTTTTATATTTTCACTGCATGGCCATCATGTGCGCTGAGTCGGGCCTAATTTATTTCAATGATGAAGGGAAGGGTATTATACAGGGTTCTCACGGTCCTTGAAAGTCCTTGAAATTTTTAAGGCTAAATTTAGGTACTTGAAAGTCCTTGAAAAACGTTCTAGGTCCTGGAAAAATGACTTGAGTCCTTGAATTTTCACTCAGCCACTAATCAAACATAATTTTTTCAGATCTTTCTTTGTTTTTTTCTAGAAATTTTCTTTAAAACTACTCTTATGAAGTTATGAACATAACTAGCGGCCAGCTTTACAAACTGACAGTGAAGAGCGACTTCTCCTCTCGTTCCGATTGTATGCGGGGAAAATGACTTGTCTTGAAATACGACTAATTTTTAAATGTCTGCGAAAAAGGTCCTTGAAAATTTTTGTCAAGGTCCTTGAAAAGTCCTTGATTTTCAATGTTTTCTAAGAGTAGGAACCATGTTATAAAATGTTTGAAAATAGTTATTTTTCAAATTAAAACTTAATTTTTGTTTTAACCAAGTTGCGATAGACAAATTTTAAGATAGAGGATTATTTTCTCCTTATACAGGGCGATTCAAAATCAGTTGACAGAATCGGTAAGAAATGAGTTCTTGTAGGGGCAAACGATATTGAGTGTATTAGATAGATAAAACTCCGGTGCAATTACCACACTTCATTTAATATTTATAAACTTGTGTTCCTTTTTTGTCCTTAAGAGATCATTTATAAAATCCAACTATAAAAACAGACCCATTAGGGCAAAAACTATACGTTATTTTATAAAATTTAAAACATAATCGGCAATGGAATTTCCTTCTAAGTATATAACCATTTGCCCACACAATAACCCGTTTTTAATAGCTTCTCCAGCAACCTTTCTCTCCAACTTTCTTTTCCGCGCTCTACGCCGGCCTCGGCTCTAGCCCCTCAAATCGCTTTGGGGACCCCCCTTTTTCAGGGTGATTCTGAATTGTCCGCTGGTAGTCTAGTCTTGGCGTTTTACCGCTGCACCCACCGGTACCCGAGTTAAGTTTTGTAATATGTCCCTCATGCTTTTTTTCTTTCTGGAGAAGCGTTTCGAGCCGCTTGATTGAGGTTTCGCAAGAGACGTGGGCTCTTTATCATGAAGTGACCTTTGGCTGTGCAGACAGATGATACGGACGGTGCTTGCCTTTTCGGGCTGTTCGTGTGGAAAACCGGAGAAAAATTCTTGCGGTTGCGAGCTTTTCATTCGCAAATACCGCACCGAGGGTGTCGGCCGTTTTTAAAATCTGCTGCAGAGATGCATTCAAAAGGGATGTTGCTACAAAATCCGCCTCTTGATCGTGGGGAAACGATTGAAATGACATCATCCCTTCTCTGTCAATTAAAATAGCTATTTACCTGCCATTTTCGATTGTCATTTAGACTACTTCGTTGATCGACAAGGACTTGTTATTGTAACCCTGAACCTTCTTTGTTTGAAATGCGTGGTTTCGAATTAAAATAACTAAACTTCGAATAAAATACTGAAATTTGTTGACTTCTAATTGCTAAAAATTGGGTACTTATTAAAATAATATGTAACTAAATAATTTAGTAGAGATATATTTATTCCGTGGGGTGGTTCACCAAACATGCAAAAATCGTGAATTTTTGTGTCTTGCTTTTATTTTTTTACCAGCAACTTGCAATTTTCATAACTTTCGTACTCTTTTTGAAGTGTCATCTTATCAGTCTCCAAATGACTGACCCATTTTGAATTCGAGGGCTCCCATATTTGGCCCTAGACTGGGAACAAGTGACCTGAAAGCGTGCACGAGAGCTCCGGAATGGCGATTGTTTCGCTCGCTTTATCGGCTGGCTTCGCGATGCTTCACCGGATCCGCGTTGGTGAGAATGGCGATAAAGATGAAAGCGATAGTTGTCTCTTGAAACGTGTTTGGAATTCTTCCAGGATTACCAATTCGTTCGTTTTCTCCTTCGGGTTCAACATGCGTTTATAATGGAGAGGCGCAATTATTTCTGGATGTAAACGGTATTAATGTTGAGAGAGGGGGTACAAGTGGAAATATTCTGTTTCCTAATGTGAAGGAATTAAAATGTTGGTAATGTGCAATTATTAAGTATTAAAAAAACTAAACTCACTTTGTTGGATAAATTATAAAACTTGATAAAATCTGTATTAATTAGCATTCTATAATATTTAATGGAATGGTTCCCTTAAGCCTTGCATTATGCATTTAATTGTCTAGTTTCTGAATCAGTACAATTATTTTTGTACAAATACCAAACTTTATTGAAGCAATCAATCTAAAACTTGATCCCAAGTTTGACTCTGTATTTTTCTGGAGACCAGGTTTGCATCTTGTATTTGAAGTCTTGCATCATAAGAGAATTTCATGGAGAGATTTTTTGTATTTGTTTTGATTTATTTATATTTGTTTTAATTTTTTAAGTTCCCTTAATTTCTTTTTGTTGAATGCAATGCAATTAATGTTGTCCATTTCTTAGGGCTTTTAACTTGTACCATGAACCTAAAAATAAAATTCCAATCATGCACCCAGTTGTTCCACCAAAAGTTAAAAATTCCATCATTATGTAATTAAAAAAATCATCCCTTCTCAAAAAAATTTTGGTGAACTGGGCTATCACTGATGAAGAAAATGTAGGACAAATAGCATCATTGATTCCTAAGTATATATATACGATTATGCTGGAGATGATGAGTATAAGCCTGGTAAAATGTTATAAAAGGTAACATATTTGGGTGGGTAAAGGTATGAATTGGGGTAATCCTCTTTATTATAAATTAGTTTGCCAATGTTTTCTCTACTATGATTGGGTGGATTTAGGTGGTGAACCCTGGGGGTGCATACTGGAAAACTTGGGAGTGCAAGCTGTCCTTTGGAACTTGATTTTCCCGTATACATTTACAACTTTCTTAAAAAGTTGGGGTGCATTTCCCCCCATGCTCCGCCATAAATCCGCCCATGACTATGACTTATACTACTTATAGCAATAAAAAAGTGTTGTCTGTTTATTAAGATTCTTGAACTGTTCTTTCAGGCTGAAAGTGAAGTAGCTGCCTTAAACAGGAGAATCCAATTGTTGGAAGAGGACCTAGAACGTTCTGAAGAGAGATTGAAAATCGCATCTTCAAAACTAGAGGAAGCATCACAGGCTGCAGATGAAAGTGAACGGTATAATATTTTCTTTTTCGAAATCCTTGTTTGCCAGATGTCAACTTAACTACAAACTACTAACTCTTTTGTATTTTCTTATATAACTGCCTTTTCAGGATTCGCAAAGCTCTTGAAAATCGTACAAACATGGAAGATGATCGAATATCGCTTCTGGAAACCCAATTAGGACAGGCTAGATTAATCGCAGAAGAATCAGATAAAAAATACGAAGAAGTGAGTTTCATTCTCCTTTTTGTAGTTCTATATATTTAAAGTTTTTTTTATTGTAAAGTTAAAAACTACAAAAATTTTAAATATAGGCACTGATGTGTATTTTTCCAACAGTAAGTTATATCCACATTAAGTGTTAAGTTATTAGCCAACCTTTTGTCTACCTCAAATTTAATGAGACCAATAATGTCTTGTCCACATAATACAACAGAATTGTTCCTGAATTGTGTTCTGTTGATGTATTGTGTATACACTATAATTTGAGCTCATTCTACACAAGTAGATATGATTTGATGCTGAATGTTCATCAATAAGCCTATAAACTTATTAGTACTAGTTCAGTACCCTTTGCATATTTATTCCTTATCTAAAATGTTTTTCTGCTTCAAAAGATTTGAGTACTGCTCTAGTTACACTAAATTTGGTAATTAATAAAAATAGTATAAGTAATATGTGTGTCGCATTTCTTTATGCAATTGGGCTAGGAATGAAATTCAAAATGTTAAATTTCCCTAGCTTTTATTTGGTTTAAATTGTTTTAGCTTCATTATTATTCCCTTTTTGTTGAATTCAAAAGAGTTGATAAAATTATGCTAAAGAAATTATGCATACATGTGATTCTTCTGCCAATTGGCGAAAATCCGCCAATTTGCTTAGCAAAATTAAAATCCAACAATTCGATTTGCAAAATTGAAGTTCCACTTTCTTATTTTCCAATTGTGTTTTTACTGAAAACTCTAGCCGCGAGTGTTGTACAGTAATAAGTTTTATGTAAAATCGAAATAATATGAAAACTAGTTGATTTAAGCTAAAGAATATGACTAGCATATCGAATTGTAGATCTCGGGAAGTAGAATCCAATTGACCCCCTCTTAAAATGAAGGAAAATTTAGGTGTCATCGAATTTTTTTTAACTATTTTCCGCCAATTTATTGCAAGAGTGATCACATGTATAAATGCAAACCAAATAAAAATGTTGTGTTTCAGCTGTCACCCAGACAAGTGTAATAGCAAGATAAAAGTGAGGTCTCTGAATGCTTTTTTATAAGCATCCAGTTACTAACACCTTAGTTATACTTACAGCATGATATTTTATAAATAGAAGTCTTAAAATAAGTCAAACATAACATATAAAGTTCTAAGATTGATTTTGGAATGATTTGTTTTTATGTAGGTAGGCTAACAGTTAATTTGGATTTAATAGAAATTAATTAAATATGCTTTAAGTTATCTAATTAAACATAGACAATTTATATGAAAAACTACTGTGATTTCAAATTTTTAACCTGCTGGTTGAATTTGATTTTATGAGTAAAAAGATATATTAAAAATAAGTAGAATATCTATACTATTAAAATATTGGAAATCCTTTTTGCATGTGCATTTTGGAAATTTTTTGATATTATTTACATAAACTGTGAATTTTTTATTGTATTCAGTGTTGTGTTTGAGCAGTCTTATTTTTAAGTGATGTTTTGTTTCATGTTACTGTAAATGTAATTTTAATTTATGATGAAAACTTTTATTAAGGTGTTATATATAAAATGTTTTTCTTTGAAACCATTGTTTCTGCATAGTATGTGATGAAAAAACTACTCATTCTTAGGTTACTGATTGAGTTCTATCTAAACATAATTTATTAAGAATAATTTCAGTTATTTTTCCAAAAATAAAAAGGCTTTGTTACAATTTTTTGGCCGTTTTCCAACAAACTGTTTTTTTTTAGAATTATTGTTAAGTTTTGAAATTTTTTTCACTCAAAGCAAACCTGGACTTAATGTTTTACTTAAGTGATAAACTGAACTGTAAAGCATTAGTTTTGTCTTTTTCTATCCCAATCAATGTAAAAGCAGACTTTTATTATCAACAATATCATCCTGAACGGTTTTATTTGAGTTTATTGGGTTTGCTTATTGCTTTATTGTGTTAGTAGTTTAAGGATATTTGCATTTCCAGGTTTTAATACATTTTCTAACTAAAAGTAGTAGCATAGTTTACTTTACAAAATCTATCATAGGTAACCCCTTTACCCTCTAGTTAACCATTTCTTTATTTGGGTTAAAATGCGGGCTCACAAATTAACCCACATCATAACCTAAATAATTGTTTTTTAATAAGTTATTTTCTAACTTCTAAATTGCTTCCATTTAGATGGCTCGTCGAATTGCCATGCTAGAGGCTGATTTGGAACGTGCTGAAGAAAGGGCATCTATAGGAGAAAGGTAATTTAAGTCTTCACTATACAGGGAATAGAATAGTACTTGAAATAGTATCATTTGTGATTTCCTAAGTATTCTTTAAAATCCAGCTATGTTATTTAATTTTGCCCTTAAGTTAATTTTGCTTTTTTAGACATAATCAAAATATTCACATTTCTAGTAATTTAGCCCAACAGTATAGGATTTTTAGCAAAATAGTTGAATAGTGGATTGTTGTTAAATTTGACTTATTTCCTTATTATGTTAATAAAAGTTCATTTTAATTTGTGTAAACTATGAGTCTTGAATAAATGACCACTTACATTTTATTCAGTTAATTTTACTTCCATCTTCTCGAGACCTTTTTCCTATTTGGTTTATTGCCAAGAGAATCCAGAGTGGAAGGAAGTGTTCTATTTTTAGCTTAATTCTAAACATCCTTGCATTCAGCTACTAGAGTATTATTTCATTACCTTTGTCAAAATGACACGTGTAGTGCATACCAGGTATATTATTGTATATTGCATATATTACAGTTAGGATTGATTTCAATTGAATTAACTCCAGGTTATAAATAATTTAAAATTACTATCTGGATTTATTTCTCTTTTTTACACCCCAATTGATCAAGATAAAAGCTTCATAAAATCAAGCATCACTAAACTGTAAATACTTTCTATTCTAACATTTAGATTTTAAGAAACTAATTATCTAATCCTTGTAACAGCTCTTTTTATTAAATTGTTTGTTTTTTTCCTTTTTTGTAGCAAAATAGTTGAACTAGAAGAAGAATTGAGGGTTGTTGGAAATAATATGAAATCCCTTGAAGTCAGTGAAGAGAAAGTGAGTTGCAATTTCTTTAGTTAACTATCCTTGGTCTGAAATATTGGCAGAGGAAGAATGTGGCTTACAATCAGTTACTTAGTACATATAATAATATAAGCTTTTTTCAAATGTTAATTTGAACTTAAGGATCTTACCTGATAATCCTGTTTCTTTTCATTATTTCTGAGAATTCAGTCCAAAATTTTTTAATGTCATTTCTTTTAATTTCTATTTAACTGTTTCAAAGAGCTGTTCATGTATTCTCTTAAAACAAGAGTAAATTAGCTACTAATTATTTTGAAATCGTCATTAATCGTTATTATCATAACATTTGCTGACAATTATATAGATCTTTATAAAAAAATTGAACTTGCACTACAAAAAGCTAATATCTGGTTTAAAAACAATTTATTAAAGCTAAACGTTTTAAAAACTAAATTTATGATTTTCAGTCAAAGAGTTAGTGAAACCACTATTGACAGTTTAAGGATTCACAACTCTTCCTGTGATCTAGAATGTGATAACGCATCATCTAAATGTGATAAAATTATGCGCGTTGACTATTAAATACTTAGGATTCCAATTTGATAGCAATTTAAAATGGAAGACTCATATAAATTCTTTGTTAAACGAGCTAAGGTTTATTAATTTGAAATTTTTTAGGCTGAAACGTATTATTGATCATAAATTTCTAACTTTACTATATTTTGCCTGGGTTCAATCTTCAATCAACTATGGAATAACTTGCTATGCCTCTGATTATTATAACAATATAAAACCTCTAAACCACCTTCAAAATAAAATCTTATCTCACATAAAAGGTAATTCTTTAATAAAACCTATTTTGACTGTAAAAGAACTTTATATTTTTCGACTACTACTTTTCATTTTCAATAATAGGTCTTTCTATCAATTAAAAACTAGTAACTATTCTCTTAGAAACATTCAAGGAAATTATTTTATTTCAAAGTCTAACAAAGAAATTTTTCATAAGTCTCATGTTTTTCTAGGTCCCTTTCTATTTAATAAATTAAACGAAACCATTAAAACATCTAATAATAGAACTGAATTTAAAAATGGTCTTTGTGATTTTACAGCAAGACAAAATAACATTGAGAAATTATTTAATGTAACCAAATAGAGTCAGCACAGCTTTGTTGCCAAGGCAAAGAAATTAAAAGTCCTAGTACCATGGACGAGCTATGAGCTCTTTTGGTACTCATACTATTTATATATTTTTGTATGTATGTCTGTGTTTGTCCCCATTTTTGTCTTTTGTTTTTATGTGTATTCCTTGTGTTGTTTGTATTTTTGTAATTCTTTTTGATAATAAATTCTATAATTTTATAAATTGGTTGGGATTTTGTTTGTAAAACTAAAATAATCTGTTTCAGGCTCTGCAAAAAGAAGAAGCTTATGATATTAACATTCGTCAGGTCTCGCAGAGGCTTCAAGAGGTAATCTAAAGTTTATTAATGTGTAATATTAAAACTTACTGTATTATTAACTATTCAATTTTCTCTTAATGAGTGAGTGAACCATAATTTTTTAAAGTATTTTGACTTCTTTCTTTATATTTTTGACCCTTTGCGTAATATACACTCATTGCCATAAAAAATAGCGCACCAGGAAGATAAAGTAATATCAAAGCCAAATTTATTTCCATGATTACCCATAGTATGAAGGTTAGTTGATAAAAAATTCAGCCTTCCTTGATGGTAGAGGGCCGAGAAAATCGGTAAAAAGTATTGACTTCACAGATGTCCATAACGACCATAACTGCCGCCACAGGCCATGGTATTGGGTTGAAGGGGTTCTAAATGGACTTTTGGGGATTGGAGGACCATGCTGCCTCCCCACGTTGTCAAATTTCATCTGGTGCACCCGCGGATGTTGCATACCAGACGTTGCATGCTTTTCCTCAAGACCGGACTTGTTTTGTGAGCATTGGTTTTAGAGAACGGGAAGGCTAGGGTGAAAATGCAACATAGGGGGATGAGAAAAAAGCTTGGACATTGCGTGCCACATGTGTTTGTTTATTTTTCTCTTGAAACTTGTCCACAGGCCAGGCCTGAGGTAAGAAAGGACAACCAGTTGCAAAACATCAACTGTTCAGCTCTGGTTGGTCAATGTACCGGTGAATCATACTGAGGAGATGCGGCTGTGGAAGGGGTGTCGTTTGCAGTACTGTGGATTGTGCGTTTGGTCCGCATAGCTTCGTAAATCTTTGTAAACATGGGACGGACCATAGGCCTTTCTGTTTCAAATAGTGCACCGAATAAGGGAATTATCGCCTCAATTTTATGAAATTGTGCTTATGAAATAATCCTGCTTCGTTCTGCAGCACCACGATGGTTGGATATGAGTTCGAAGACACATGGAGAGCGCGTTCAGCTGTGGATTTTCTAATCATCACACGGAGTGGTGATTCAAGGTAACGGAGTGGTGGTGCATTGAATTCCATTTCTGCAACTCCTGAGTATGATTTACCAGTACATTTACCAACTAGACGTGCACCGTTGAGATTTTGTAGCTGTTGTCCGTCCTTACCATCAGGCCTGGCCTCCGGACAAGTTTCAAGAGAAAAATAAACAAACACATGCAACGTCCACTGGTGTACCAGATAAAATTTGAAAACGTGGGGAGGCAGCATGGCCCTCCAATCCCCAAAAGTCCATTTAGAGCCCCTTCAACCCAATATCATGGCCTGTGGCGGCGGTTATGGACACCTAAGGGGTCAACCCCTTTTTACCGATTTTCTCGGCCCCCTAACATCGAGGAAGGCTGAATTTGTTATCAACTAACCTTCATACTTGGGTAATCATGGAAATAAATTTGGCATTGATATCACTTTTTCTTCTTGGTGCACTATTTTTTATGGCAATGAGTGTACTGGATGTTTTATACCCCTTAATGCTGATTTTTTATGCAACTTAAAAATTATTTTAAAACTAACTCAATCACTTGAAAAAAAGGTGGGTTTAAGTATTTAAGGTGGGGTGTTTATGGTGTTAATTTAGTGCATAAAACAATATTTAAAATTCTAATCAAAGATTTTACATTCAACAAATTCTTTCTTCAGTTTTATTATTCTCCATATCATCGTTAAGAAAAGTAAAGCAAAACTTAAATAATTCTAGTTTTGATGTTATGATATACATATGATGGTTATTCTTTTAAATGTTTGTTTAGTTGAAATTTCTTTAAAAAAAATTTAAGGTATCTTAACATTATTATAGAAGTACATTAACTAGCAAAAGTCAACTTATTTTATTACTCTTTAAGAAAGCTATAAGTTTTTAAATGCATGAAGAAAATGACCAAACAACCACAATTTGTCAATATACAAATCAATGTGTAACAATATTGTTTGCTTTATTCCTAACTGAATTAAAATCTTTACAGGCTGAAGCTAGAGCCGAATTTGCTGAGCGGTCTGTACAGAAACTTCAAAAGGAAGTCGATAGATTGGAAGGTTTGTTTTTATATTTGGTATTCTTATCAACTTTTAATACCTTTAAAGCCTGCATGCTCTGGAATAAAATAATCAAGTTGCCAAATTTAAACTCGTGCAATTCAAATTAATTTTAGCTTGTCAAAAATTAATATCGAGTTGACATCATTTGTATCCCTTTCTTTGTAAGTGTGACTAAACTCCTTTCATGTTTACAGCATTTATAAGAAGTTTTTCGCTCAAAATTTTGTATCGACTCTTTAACCCTCTAATGTCCACTACAAGAAATAACTGGAAAAAATTACGCTATTTTTAAACGCTTTTATTCTACTTGCTTTTGGCGGCGTTTTACGGGAGGAATTTTAAAACTCGATTTTCGGGCACTTCCCGATATGTTAGGGCCCCGAAACTTTGCACATAGGTGTAACCCTCATGACACTCCAATATCCAACCATTCTCTAGTCAAACAACCAAAGGATTAAGTTAATTAACGAGTATTTTTAATTAACAGAAAAACCAGATTTTGAGACCTTTCCCAAGGGGCTATTCTCCCTAAACCGTGCACAATGTTGTATAAGGCATAACTTCATCATATTCAAAAGTCAAAACGAGAATTGCCCAGTAATTACAATATTTATGGACGATTAATCACTTTTTTTTACAAGATCTTGTACATAAAATTTCAGGCACTTCCAAACGATATAAAGTTCTGAAACTTTGCACCATTGTGTAAACTCGATGACAATGCAATATTCAATAATCAACTAGTCAAAACCTTCGTAATTAAGGTAATTAACGAGTGTTTTTAGTTACCCGTTTAATTCAAATTTGAGACACTTCCGTGAAGCCCATGGCTCCCAAAACCTGTAAGATAGTATTAGGTATATCACTACAATATTTAATCTTCAAAACGGGATTTCTTACCTTCCAATTAACAATTAAGATAATTAGCGATTTAAGATAATAACCGCGAGAAAGAAATCGCCAGAAGAGCGAGAAATCGCCGAAAATTGGTGCCCATCCCGAGGAATCGTGAAGAAAATATGCTACTTTTATAATTTATGGACTACTGAAAAGCCTGAATGGGATGCATTTTCTTTTTTTCTTGTGAATCTTTTTGATATGGACGGATTTTATCGGCGAGTGTTATATTTCACCATCATATTGTGGAAAACTAAAATTCCATTCTAACATCAGATTAAATATGGTTGAAATAAATACATTTTTTCTTTTGAGTTTTTGTTAAAAAAATACCATGACTAAAAAGTAGAAAATAAAAAAAGTAAAAAAAGATTTTTTTAAAAAACGCTTTTATTGAAGTGTTCTAAAAGGTCAAAAATAATTAATTCGGTTTGACAAATAATTTATTGGGAAGTAGAAAATAACTTTTTGGTAAGTAAATAATAACTGATTTTCTAATCACTAAAAATAAAAGCGTGGGCGCTAGTAATTCTTTATTCACTATTTATTCTAACTTGTTTATTCTATGTTCTATGTAAAATTATACATAAATACCGACGTAATGGCCTAGTGGTTAGAGCATCTGACTGCAAAGCCGTACGTCTGGGGTTCGAACCCTCGTTCGGCATAGATGTTAGTGTTTCTAAACTTGAATTACATATACGGGTCCATACCTTCAGGTGAATTTAAAAATTTAAATTCACCTGAAGGTATTTATTCACCGGGTCCATACCTTCAGGTGAATAAAAAAATTTAAATTAAAAAAAATATACAAATTACTAGCGCCCACGCTTTTATTTTTAGTGATTAGAAAATCAGTTATTATTTACTTACCAAAAAGTTATTTTCTACTTCCCAATAAATTATTTGTCAAACCGAATTTATTATTTTTGACCTTTTAGAACACTTCAATAAAAGCGTTTTTTAAAAAAATCTTTTTTTTACTTTTTTTTTCCTCTTATTTTTTACGCAAATCCCGTTTGAAGGGTCCTAACCCTTCCCCAAGGACCCAAATTTGATGACAATATGCAGCAATAATTTTTACTAAAAGCGGTTGAGGTGTTAGCCTCCCAGAAGTCCCCGCGGAAGAGTTCGGAAGACTTCCAGAATCGCGAAGGCGCTCGCGAGTTCAGGAATTAATATCGATGATTTTGAAAAGATTACAAATGATGTTTTTCTTATATTTTGGGTGTATCCTAAGTAGAAACTCTTCAGTTCTTTAAAAACTGACCGGTTTTCGGGAGTGAGGATTCCATGTTTCAAGATGTTAACAGATGCACGGCTGTGGATAACAATTAGGGGGCATCCCCTTAAAAACTGAGGGTGATGGAGGAAAATGGGTGTCATATTTGAATTCAGCAGATCATTTTACACAAGAATCAGCTGAAATTCAGTAAGTGGCTTCAAATTTTTTTTGTACAGCACAGTTAAACTCTAAGTGCGGCATTGAACCCTTCCGTGGGTGCTCTGGGGGCGCTCTCACCTCAACCGCTTTTAGCAAAAATCATTGCTGCATATTGCCATCAAATTTGGGTCCTTGGGGAAGGGTTAGGACCCTTCAAACGGGAATTGCGTAAAAAATAGGAGGAAAAAATAGCGTATAAAACCTCTAATTTTTAGCTAACTTTTTGCATTCTTAGGGGGTTAACTACCCCTTAAACCTATCCATTTGTTATAAATTTATCATATTTTATTAATTTGAACATTTCTTGTCCCCTGGGGGGCAATTTGAAGATAAAAGCAATGCTTTTTGACCCTGAAAATCGAGTTCAAAGTTATAAGGTCATTAAAAAACGTGAAAAGGGGGAGGGGCTGTTCCCCAAAAATCCTGAGTCAATTGAGAATTTTAATGGTGATTTTCGTATTCAGCGACCCAAAATCTATAAGAAATGACTATTTTCATCAAGGAAATTTTTTCAGTGTAGAACAGTGTTATGGCACTTGAAGGTGCAAATTTTTCTGCATTAACTTGAAAATATGCTGTTTTATACTGAAAATTCAAGCTGAACTTTTGGTAGCAAATTTGTTACCATAGGCATAGAGGGTTAAAGCAGGGGTGTCCAGAGTACGGCATGACAGTATTGAATTTGTTCCATGGGCTGGCTGATAACTTTGGAGACCCCTGGTTGAAAATCTTTGAATATGTCCTTTGTGACGATTGTCCTCGTGTGTTTCAGATGAGATCCTACTGGAGCGGGAGAAGAACCACCTGCTACAGGAGGAAGTAGAGAGCACACTGAAGGACATCCAATCCATGTGAGACCTCATCCTTCACCCATTGCATTCCCTCATAGCATTGCAAGGTACCTCAGCATGCAGCTGCTCTGTCTATTCTGCTTTCCCTCCTCTCTCTGGCATGCCCTCGCACCAAAGACTGGCTTTAGACTCCCCTCAAAATATATTATGAATCTAAACTAATTTACTTGTCTAAACGGAACACAGTAATAATGCAATGATATTATTCCATGAAAGCGACTCCCAATTATCTAATGTTAAAACAACCCAGCAGGATCCCCACGAGTCGGGGATTTTAGTTTGGCCCAACTTCTCAGGGAAAATTGCTGGTTTCTGTAAAATGTGTAGAAATCCATCCAAAACGACTTGAAAATGACCAACTTTTAAAGTTTGTATCAAGATTGGCTATTGGAAAAACATGTTCTGTTCTTTTAAAAATATATAATCTAAAGAGCAAGAATAACAGTGGATAGCTATTTTATTCTGTAAAAACTTCCAAACTAACCTGTCTGGAAAGTTTATTTCCGAAATTAATGTAAACCCTACTTTAGAAGCGACCAGTTTTCTCAATTCACTGAATTTCCCACCTTTCACATAAATAGTATTTAATTCTGATAGCACCCATTTTCAATGTTGAATGGATCTTTCCTACTGTTAGAGATGCATAGCTACTCTAAAAAAAGGTTTTCATTGCTGGAAAATCTGAATGATTTTATCAGTTTTTTTGTGTTGCTCAAAAGAGATTGCAAACAAGACGAGTTCTCTATTTGTGTCTTAAACTATTCTAAACATTCAAAAATTACTGTATGTTTCCTCATTTTACCCAAGAATTTTTAGAAATATTTCCAATACTGTTGTGTAGGGTTGATTTATATTTGGATCTACCTTTCTTGCAAAAGTGCCTGGTGTTTTGTGCAAGTTAAACTTATATAACAGAAATGCATTTAAGAGAACCACAAAATTTAGAAAAATACTAACATAAGTTAAGTTTCCTTCTATCCTTTGGGTAAAATTCCAATACTATTACCAACGCAGCATCTTTAAAAAGATAGTACTATAAGGGTTCAAGTAAACTGTATCGGCTTGAGTATAGGTTTTAAGTTAAAGGTAAATTTTGGGAAGAAAACAGTGTGCCTACGATAGTCTCACCGGTGTAAGAACCCCTGTTAAATGTGCATGCGAGTGGACTTAGTGTCTGCTGTTTTGAGAATGTACAATAATTCTCCCTACCACTGCTTCAGCAGGGATTCAGTAAGATTAAAAGTTATTATAACATGTTCTTTCTTTGTGAGGCATGTGTATGAGATAGAGATTCTTACACCGGCGAGATGTATTAGCATGCTTGGCTTATATTTGAAATTAGCAAGACTTGAGTACTAAAGGTACTGTTTTCAGTATAAATGTTTACAGGCAGTGTGAAAAATGTTCGTGTATTTTGGACAAACTAATAAATGCCCTTAAATTTATCATATTGCCCGCCTCACTTCGGGCATTATTAATAATGCCCGGTTTATCACTTTATCCATAGCATAACTATTAGTAGGAGAACTAGTCACTAGAGTAGGCCACCAACTGCTTTACTTGAACCAGATCTTGGGATTTACTGTAATGATAAAAATAATAGTTCACGTTTCAGGTATAGATTCAAAATGGCATTTTTGAGTATTAACATTATAATTTAGATTACTTTTCATAATATCAAATCAGTTGGAACAGGCTCCAAAATTTTTAATGCTTTGCATGGCTGTTAGCATTTTAGGTTATAGCATTTGCATGATTATACATACTTTCACTCATTTTGCTCCTAGATTTTACTGCATTATTAATTACTGTAGCACTACAGGTTGAATTTGCCTTTTTCTAAAACTTTGCTTAGTCTGAATAGGCTTGCATGGCTGTACTATTCAAGATGGTTTTGAATGTTGTTTTATGCGATTCTCTTTTTTTGAGTGTTTCGATATCTTAAATAACTTATATTTTATTGAACATCTCTCTGGTAATCCTTTTGCTAAGTTATATTAGTTGAGAATGATTGCATTTGTAAAATAAATTATGCCTATTAATAATTTGGTTTTGGAAACATTTGTTACAATTACTACACTTTTTTTCTGTCAACTTTTTCATCGAGGTTTAAGTTCCACCTCTTCTATCTTGTCAAAAAGATATTTTGCACTCTTTTTTTTCCTTACCTACATTAGTGCTTAGAAAAGTAAAAACTAATGGGTATTTAATTTATTATTGTGTTGATCTTAATTTTTATGCTTTAAAAGTTTATATCTATAAGAATCTTGTTGGATTTTTCATAGTTCTGTGAAAAGATTCTTTGTATAAGTAGGTTGGGGAGCTTGTATATTTTCCCTCAGAGTTATTACATAATTGCTAGTTGCTTGTAACATTTGAAATAGTAGCCATAAAATTAAATAATTATTTGGCCATAGTCATTAAGCTTTGGATGGAAATAAAATATTTTCCCTCTGGATGGCTAGTATATGGGAAATTCATGCTAGCAGGTTAAACTTTAATATAAGAACAATTAGATAATTAAGACATACATGTGATTCTTCCGCCAATTGGCGGAAATCCGCCAATAAGGAAGTTGCATGTGTCAGATTTTCAAAAACAAACAAGAGTTCCGTATGGTTTTTTGTATGGTAAAATGAAATATCTAGTCAGTTTTTCAAAAAAATGTACAGGTAATTAAATATTTTAATTTAAAAGTCGAGAAAAAAACACGTGACTGAAAACGTTTATTGTTTAAACTATAAGATGACGTCAACAATAATACCATCAACTCCATTGCTTTACAACAATGTTTAATATAAGATGACGTCACATCCAAACTCTTGGCGTTTTCGCGCGCTTTTAAAAAGGGGATTTTTGTTAATTTTTTTGGCAATCAAAAAATTTCTCGATCGGCCTCAAATTTTAGGTAGTTGTTTATTTTTGCAAAAGGAATCGATTAAAAAAATATAAAAAAATCATGCAACTTCCTCATTTGCTTAGCAAAATTAAAATATGACAATTCGAGTTGCAAAACTGAAATTCCACTCTTATTTTCCAATCGTTTTATACTGAAAACTCTGACTGCTAGAGTGGCTTAGTACTAAATTTTAAGAAAAATCGGAAAAAATTTAAAAATATCAAAGTAATATGAAAATTACTCGTTAAGATTTAAGCTAAAAAATATGAATCTAGCAAATTGAATCCTAGATTTAGGGCTATACCCTGTCTTGGGTCTTGTGCCATAAAAACCCAACCAAACTAGATCTCGGGAAGTAGAAGCCGATGGACCCCCTCTACTTAAAATGAAGAAAAATTTAGGTGCCATCGAATTTTTTAAAAATATTTTCCGCCAATTTTTTGTCTATGTAATCACATGTATGTTAAGATTAAGGCATAATTAGATAATTAAGAAGATTAAGGCCCTTTTTAACTTTATTTTCCAGGCCTGTTCTCCATTAAAAAGTTTTAAGTAATCAAATCTAGTTTGATATCTGGTCTTGGATTGTTATTCTCATAAAAGATAACCCTTAAGTTAATTATTATTAAATGATAACTCCAGACTGGCACTTTTATGAAAGTCAACTTACAATATCTGAGCATAGAGTTCCAGTTCTAAAGCCAGTACAAAGTTTATATTCCCCCTCAACCGAGCCGCTTATTAAGAGTATATATTTGTTTGAGTTACATTTTAAAAGTTTATTTAAATATTTATGTCTAAATGGTATGATGTATTCTGCTGGTCAGCACCCTGCTAAAAAACGTGAATTGAATTTTTTTTATTTCAATACAATATCTCAAAACAGTCCTTAGCTCTAATGAATGTTGTTTTATGCTATTCTCTTTTTTTGAGTGTTTCGATATACTTAATTAAATTATATTTTATTGAACATCTATCTGGTAAGCCTTTTGCTAAATTATATTGGTTAAGAATGATTGCATTTGTAAAATAAATCATGCCTATTAATAACTTGAAATTAAGTTACCCCACCTAAAAATGAATGTAAAAATGGAGTTACCCCACCTAAATTAACTTTCTTGAGTACTTTGTACTAACCTTGGAAAAAAGTACAAAGATCACTGGTAAAAAGGGTAGAAAAATTTAATGCTGCTATTTTACTGCACAAGATAGATTTTTAGCCTTTGTTGAGGTAGATCAAATATAAAGAATTCGAAAGTAGTCCAGTAACTTTGTCGCCTGAACGTATGGGGTTAATCATGGGGTTATGTGTCAAATCCAGTAGTTCTGATTTTTTGCAGACTTGTTTATGATGTTGGTCTAATGAATAATTCAAGTTTGTGACCTTGAGTGCCGAATGCAACTTCGTCAAAAAAAATAATGTTTTTTTTCCAATTCTGGCGATTATAACCCTAAAGGACAGAGATGCCAACCATTCCGGATTTTGCGGAATCATTCCGCATTTTGGCCCCGAATTCCGCAATTACGGATAAAGCTAGAAAAACTACGGAAACTACGCTGCTTATTTTTTAGACATTGTATAAAATTTTCTTCTTAATTCTGTTTTTAGCCTTCAATCCTTATAGTGCATATTTTTTTTACTTAGAATTGCGAATAAAAACGATAACGCTAGCCGCTAGTAACTGATGAAATGGGTAATAAGAAGGGGGAATCAATCGGGAATTCGGAATATTCTAATCTGCACGGATGATTGATTCATGGGGAGAAAAAAAGGCCTTATTTTCTCAAATATTTGCGTTTTCAGGACTTTTCTAAAAATTATCAAAAGATTGGGGCATTATTCTACATGCAGAAGGCGTGGCATCGGTAGGCAAGCCACACGTCACGCCGGATTTTTTTTTGTTTTTTTGCGGGTGGGGGGGGGCGATTACGGATGAGCGTTGTCTCAGGTTGGCAACCCTGTAAAGGACTAGTTTTTGAAAAAAACTTTCTTTGGACGTTTTTAAAGTAGACTAAATTTGCTACAATATGATACTAGAATTGTCTCTGTAGACCCAATAGTTTCCGTGATTAAGCCTTTCAAAGTTAATCATTTTTTTCAAACTTCGCAACTTCATCCCACAAGAGTTATTCGAGTGACGTCTAAAATATTGCAAAAAATCGCAAAGTTCGAAAAAAATGATAAAATTTGAAAGGAAACTTTCATTCATGGACTTCTCACTTCATTTCATAGACTAAAAGAGGTGATACAAAATTTAAGTACTCAATAGAAAAAAACTTTTCTCTAATAAACCTTTCTGAGCTGTTGGTAACTTTTGTCTTTCTTTTCAGATGATGCGCTGCTGGTATCCGTAAGCTCACATCCAGTGACGGATTTTGCGGAGCTTACCAAATCCATTGCCAACATACCTTTCTTCTGCCTTCTTTTATTAGATTCTTACACTACAAAAAATCATCTTCAAAAAAAGAAATTCATGTTTATTAGTTTTTGTGATATTTTATTGCTCCCCTCTGCATGTTTTGTACGATGATGCTATTATTAACGTTTCTCTTTGTATTCCGAGATTTATGACATTTTAAATCTTTTATATATATTTAGCTGCTTTTTTATTTTACTGTTCTTATTCTATTACTGTTTTCACTGGTTAGTGAGAATTTTATCCTTCCTTCACTTCTCTTCGTGGGGTAAGCACCTCCTCGAGGAAAAGGACACTTAATGTAATTATTATTCCTGGCGAACTTCTGTGTCGGTGATGGCAATGCTGGGAGAAAAAATTCCTCGTTTTGTATTTCCTTGTGGTTGAGGCTTTCGCGCTGAAGTAAGAAGCCAATTGATGCTTTTGTGCACATTTTAAGAAAGTTTGTCATTGGTTCTGTGAATTCCCTTCTGGCAACTTCTACTTGGTTCCAAAGTGCCTCGAATGTGTATTTGGAGTAGTACTTAGGGGAAAGAACTCTAGAGAAGCTTGTTTTATGTGCTCATTAAATGTTGTCAAACAGCATTTTTTGTACTTAGCTGTTGAAATAAGAATATATTCCAGTTAAGCTATTTAATAAATTATCATTGATGTTTTCGCATATGAAATGCCTTAGTGTTGGAAAACTAGCATCTGTTTGTTAATCAAAGTTTTGTTGAAAGTGAACTTTGACCATTTGCATTTCATGTGTAGTGCAAGAACTGCATTGCTATTGAGGTAAAACATTTAAAAAAGTAATGTCAATTGAGACGGGTGCCAAGCACTACTTGTCGGAAGGGATTACACGCCAAGTGTGGCAAATTTGTGTTATTGAACTTAGACATCACCTCTGAAGGAGTTGATCCTTCATAGAAAGACCTTTCAAAAATCAATGCCTGTTGCAGGTTGTGTATGTTCTTTCAATTTTTATTATTCAGCCACAATCACTGCTAATTTGTGGATTTAAACAAAGTGCTGAACTGTTTTATTGTATTCAAATGTCTGCCAATAAAATCAATGTAGATTATTTATTAAAGTCTCCTTTTTTTGCCTAACACTCATGCTTGCTAAATAAGTACTTTTTCATTTTACTATTACAGAATTTTTATTCATTTGAAAGTCAAATTTACCCTTGTATCCTCATCATAAGATTTTATTATAGGGATTACACCTCAGGCCAATGTTTACTTATTACCCAGTCATTTTTATTTTTAAAAAGGAATTGACGAAACAACTATCCCCAAAAATGTTGGTGAAAAACTCGTGGAACAAATGTTCATTAAATCAACCAGATGTATGAGCAATCAGCTTATAGATTTAATGGAACACTTATAAGCCTTAATGTTTTAAAGCTCTGTTTATCACAAAATTATAGATTTCACTTAAAATGAATTTTAGTCATGAATGAAACTTGAATCCCACTCTGCTTTTAAAATCAAAAAATGCTTATGTAATAGAAATTATTTACAATAGCTGTGGAGGACAGGAATTTTGTGGTGAATGAAGGGGATGGTCTGCCCCAGTTACCTAGGGATCTCAGATCTCCAAACAATATTTAAAGAGGGCACGTTTGTAAAAATGTTTTGAAATAACTAACAATTGACTCGGGTGTCAATTTTATACAGTTCGTTTTCTGTTGAAATTCTGCGACTTAAAAGTGGTTTTAAAACACTATTTTTATAAGTCAAATTTAAAAATTGCTGCAGGAAAATCCTCGAGGTCCCCAACGAAATATTCACGTCTATTATATAGTACTATTTTTCCATTTGGGACAATGTTCGATATCCAGTGCATTAGTTTCTTCCCCGGAATCGCATTATATTCCTCGTTTTCATTTTATTTGCACTGTTAAATTTTGGTTACTTTTATGAAGATAGCTTGAAATATGCATTCTTTCTGGGTATATTTATGGATATATGAATCTGGTTAGTATTAATAACTAGTTTTATGAAGGTTTAAAGCTATAGTCTGTATAAATGTAAATAAAATGGGCGGCTCGCTACTAGTCATTTTCTATTGCGTTTCTATGGTGACGAGCCACCAATTTTAATTACACAGACTATTAAGTCCCCCAAAATATAACCCAGGAGGTGAATTAAAATTTGTTCATTGTTAAAATTATTAGTTTCAACCTATACAGGGTGTATCTGAAATGGTGCAACAAACTTTCAGGGATGATAGTACTGATCAAGACGAACAAGAATCGGTATAGAAAGGGGGTCCCAGACCAAATCCCAGGGAGTTAAAAATGGAGCGACACCCCAAAAAAATCATTGAAAAATTCAATTTGTAGAAGAACTACTATTGGTAAAAACTTAATTACGGTCTCAAAAATTGTGGTTTAATATGATCTTTAAAATTACCTCAAAAGTCTTCACTTTAAAATTTTTTTATTATGAAAGAAGTTAAAAAACACAAAAAAATGTGAAAACTCTGCCAAAACCTTATTTTGTATCCAGCTCATTCCAACACTAAATTAGATGAAAAGGTGAAAACTGTGATCTGAACTGTGAAATTTCAGATCATTTGAAAAAGTTAAGAGGATGTCATTCATTTAAAACTCGTAAAGACAAATATTAACTGGTAAACTGAAAAAACAATTTCACACAACTTAATTGAACAAAAAAACCTAAAAAAAAGCTTGAAAAATCGTATTTTTGCATCAAAATCAGCTCATTCCAACCTAATTAGTGTAATTACTCCCAAGGTTATGCACCTGGAATGAAAATGAAAAACTAATCAAATTCTAGGCGGTAATACCTACAATTAAAAAATTATAAAAGAAATTTAGCATTAGGAAACTGTGGACGTGAGAAGTTTTTTGTCTCTCCTGTAAAATTTCCAAAAATGGAATTACCTGGTTTTGATAGCAAACGCCTCTCTTTAAGTATGCTGTTATTTTTTTCCTTAAATTAAAATATTTTGATAAATATAAGAAATAACTTTAAACTAGCATTAGGCATCTATACATTCTGTCCTTCATAGCTATCACAGAGAAAAATCCTAACAGAGGGTCCAAAACGATATATTCAAAAGTTGTATGGGCTTGAGGGCGCCACGATCAACTAAATGATTGACAGAGAGATCAAACCTGTGATTGGCTGTCACGCAATCTTCTATTTCGAAGGAGAAGGAAAAGTTTTTCTCAACCAATCAGGCTTTTCCGTCCCGCCTCTCGTGACGTTGATGCGATCGCAGCGCCACCCAACCCATCCAACTTTTCGATTTCCATTAGCGCCTATGGCGACGGACTCTCTGTTCTAGTACTCTGTGATAGCTATGGTCGCGAAAAAAATTTTAGTCCAGGTTACGTGTGTCTATTACTTTCTATGGAAGTGCTTTTTCTGCATATAATAACAGCATTCTGTTATTTCTTCCTTAAATTAAAATATTTTGACAAATATCAGAAATGACATTAAACTAGCATTTGGAATCAATAGAGATTCTATCCTTCATAGCCTAAGGCCAGTACCTTCCTAAAGTCACAACCACAATTTTAGTCCAGGTTCCGCGTGTCGAGGGCGTTAGTGTCTATGAGAATCGCTCTTTCTGTGTCTTTCTAACCCGTGATGTTAAGCTTTGCTGATTCTTCACGAGAGGGCAGCACCACCTCTAAAACAGGCACCGCTGAATTTAATCTTTGGCTTTCGCAGCTGAGTAAAAGAGAGAACACCCTTAAAAATTTGTTAAATTAAAAAAATATTAGATATTAGAATCAGTTTGTTGTTTTAAAATACCTTACGTTTCTTGAAATTTTAAATATATTATGTAATGTTTCCGAAAATTGATTGAGTATGGAGTTGGTTTATAGTAAAATTCAATGGCTAAGCGCGTACTAGAGACTTCTGTCGCCGGAGACTATAACACTAGGTTACTCGAGAGCTATGTATTTCAATGGTGAGATTCTTGGCGATGGGCCAAGTGTCTCGTCGCCTATGCGCGCTCTATCTTCTTGCAATAGCCAGGGTGATAATTTTGTCTCAGTCACCGTGACAAAAGTCTCTAGTGCGCGCTTAGCCTAAAGCTAAAACAAAGTTTTATGCAGTGGCGGATTTACACATTTTCAAGGTATAGGCTGTAAAATTTTGCCGCCCTTCCGCCTTCCGTCAACCTATCCAGTGGCGGATCCAGGATTTGGTTTTGGTGGGGTCTAAGAATTTTCCTTATCCAATGCAATCTTCTTGTTAATGTTAATACGGGAAAGGTAGTGAAATATCCTGCTCCAACTTCCAAAAGGGGGGCCTGGGGGTCCTCCCCCAGAAAATTTTTGGAAATTTAAGTCAAAACCCCCACTTTTTCAACTCCTTTTGGTACGCTTCATCCGAATTTTGGTTAGAGATTTTTTGCGGTTTGACACAAACTTAGTAAAATGTAGTTGTAATAACAGAGTTACAAGTGCCAAAGGGGGTCTGGGGTCTTTCCCCAGAAAATTTTTATAATTTGACCTTAAAATAACAGGGTTTTAACTCATTTTGGTGCATAAAATGTCATTATATACTAGAGTGAAACTTCATTCATTGATGATATCATTCATTATATCATTCATGATAAATTCATTGATGATATCATCATAATTAATATTTGTCATTAATTGCGACTCTATGCACAAAAGAGCTAAAGAGTTTAACTTTTCTTGGCTTAAGGTTGATTTGAGATAATTTTTAACTCTTTTTAAACACGAGAAGCTTCTCTCGCCCGAACAATTCGTCGCTGGTGTGCATAATGCCATACGAAGGGCTATGAGCTATGTCCAAGTTTGGATAAATATTCTGCAAATTCTGTTTTCGCAGAAACGAAGATATACTATTTAATGATCTAGTTGAATCTGGTTTAATCAAAATGTTTTGTGAAGATAAATGACTATGAAAATGAATGCATTCTTCAACAAACTAAGTCTCTAAATCATTACAATACATTTTTTCTAAGGACAGGGCTTTTTTCCTTAGGGTTGATGAAACATTAGTATTTTTACAGCTGGAACACAGCCCTCCATTTTGCTTGTATCTAGTACTTTATCGCCATTTTAACTCCAATCCTCTGTTTGTTCAATGTCGACACTTTCACCCGCTTATAATGGGTAAAGTACGGTCGTAGGAGGAAGTAATAAAATGCTATTAGAAAATTTTGATCAAAATTTTAACAAAAAATTTTGCTATATTCCTTAAAATTATAAAAACCCCGGTCAAATTGCAGCCCAGGACATTTCCCCGGACAGCATTGAAAAACCAGGACTGTCCTGGGTAAACCCGGACGTATGGTAAGCCTAGTAATTGCCTTCCGCCGCCATCCTTTCATGCTGGTTCCACGAAATCCAACTTCTGTCCGAACATGCAGCCAGACAATGAAAGGGACCCAATGAGATGAAAGAATGTTGGTTTTCAGATAAGCGATTACCCCATCAGAGATTAGGGACAATTCCCTGCATTGCTTCAAGCTACACAGGAAATCCATAGCAAAAATGTAATAAGGTTTGATCGAAATTTTTTTGTCGAATATTCTACGGGCAGCTTCTTATACTGCAAAAAAAATCTGCCGCCTCTCAAAAATCTGCCGCCCCTCAAAAATCTGCCGCCCCTCAAAAATCTGCCGCCCTAGGCTCCAGCCTACTCAGCCTGCTGGTAAATCCACCACTGGTTTTATGACCAATTTTTAAAGAACATATCAATATTAACCCACTAGATATGTTTCGTTTTATACTGGTTATGTTAAAGAGTAAAAAAAAGTTTTTATGGTCCTCCGCTAGTTAGCAGCACCAAAGTCTAAAACGGCACCGCTGAAAGGTAGTTCACAAAGAAGGGTTAGCAAAAAAAGCTTCTACAATAAATTTATCTATTTATATTTCTGACATTAATTGAGGCGGTAAGAAATTTAAATGTAGGATGATAATAGCCAAGCCATTATACTACAGACAGACAGCTAGAATATCTACTAGTGTAGATATTCATAACTTCTATTTAAGTGGGTGAAATCGCGCTGTTAGAAAATTAACGTTTACCAAGATTTCCGCGGTGATTGGGAGGTTATAGACAAAAAGCTTTAAATCATATTGCAACAATGCGTTTCCATTTTAAATATACAGGGTGTCCCACGAAAAATGGTCCAACCCCTTTAACTTTTGAACCCCTACAGATATAGTCATGAAAGGGGGGTCTAGGTATAGTAAAATGACCATGCCCTATCTGATGAGACATCTTTCAACGCCCTCTAGAGGAAACTTAAGGAGTTATAATTTTTATTTTAAAAACTATTTGAGGTATTTGAAAAAAAGTCAGGGACTAAGTTGTAAAGTAGCTCCGATTCAGTTGGAAAAGACACCTTAAGCAGAAAAATATCTTGAATGAAACCCCTAAAATGCACGCTCAATTAGGGTTAATTTAAGTAGATTTTACGTCTTCAAATGTTCCTAACGAGGCGAAAATGAGAAATCTAAGAGTACCTTTACAGCCGTATTCTACTCAATTGAGTTAATCGCGTGGTAAGTGAAACCCTATGAGACTGTGTTTCAGAGTGTGTTGAAAATCGGTATTCTACTGCCTATGAGGAACTTACTCAATCTTGCTTGCCCAAACTCAATCTTGGTCGCCATTTTGTCCGTCCTAACCGAAATAACTAATCTGACTATTATAAGGTAGTTTCAATAATTAAAATATATTTCATGGACCTAAAAACTCTTCAAACAATACAAAAAACTGATTATACTACCTACAATATTGGTTAAAAATGAAAATATTTTTTTCTTCAATCAAGCTTGTGCTGCCATCTATAAATCAGAAAGCTAAATGAAACCACTTCAGGTTATTGTAACTTCAGCAGACTATTTTAAGTACATTAATATAACCTTTAATCTTGTAAAAACACTTTTTTTTACAAAGAAAGAAAAATAGTCCATCATAACATGTACCCAATGACACAAATATTTTAATGAATAAAATATTAATCCATAATAATAGTAGTAATAGATTTAAGATGGCGGCGAATTGCCTGTTAGCGGTGCATTTCAAAGTGACTACGCACAGAAAACATAGTTCCTTCGCAAAATAAAGATGTTGTTTCATCTAGATGTTGAATATTAATTTCAAAGAGCGCTTTTTGATGTACAAGAGGTATTAATCTGAAAATAATGTAATTATTTCATGAAAAGACATTGTAAACTTTGTCGATACTAGCTCTAGAACACGGTAATTCAACTTACCGCCCAAATTTACCGGATTACAATTAACCCCGAATAAACGTGGTTATAGGAGGAGTAGAATACGAAAAAGTCCAAAAAACAGGGTTAATCACATGAGAATGAGTTACGACGTTTGTGTAGAATACAGCCGTTAGTCCTTTACTTAAGTCATAAAAATGAAAATTTCTCCTTTTCGTAAAAACTATGTCAATTCAACCTAATTGAGCGTGCGTTTTAGGGGTTTTATTCAAGATATTTTTTTGCTTTAGGTGTCTTTTCCTACTCAATCGATGCTGCTCTACAACTTTGTCATGACTTTTTTTACATACCTCGAATAGTTTTTAAAATAAAAATTATAACTCTTAAAGTTTCCGCTAGAGGGCGTTGAAAATTGTCTCATCAGATAGGGCAGGGTCACTTTACTATACCTAGAACCCACTTTCATGACTATACCTTTAGGGGATCAAAAGTTAAAGGGGTTGGGCCATTTTTCGTGGGACACCCTGTATATAGTATCAATATTACTTTAATTCCTAGTTTTTGCCAATAAGTAGGATTTTTTTTCCTCCGGCATCCTTTTCTGTCAATTGTCCTTTATATTTTCACAAAACCCCCAACTGAATTAAATTTTAATGCCTTTTTATCTAATACCTAGCTAGAGTTTTATAATACATTTGATAGCTTACCTATTTCTCGTAAGGTTAAACTTTTAATGGAAGTACAGCATAGGATTTATTTAATTATGGATTTAAATTAATTTCTTGGTTGAAGGTAAATCAACATTGGATAAATTTAACATTAACAAATTTCCTTTATTTTCCTGTTTAGAGTACAAGCCACTAATTAAATACTTTAGTCCAATTTTAAAATGCCTATTACTTAAAATGATACAGTACTAAATTTTTTAAAATCTTTTTGGAGAAAGTAAGTAGTATGTAGTAACCAATTTTCCCTCCAACTCTGAAATAATAGTTTTCTCCATAGTTTATTTCTTTTAATGGTTTTTGGATTTTTGGTTAAAAAAGTTTGCAGTTTTCGAAGGAAACAAAATTCCACCCAGAATCGTTTAAAAGGAATATTTTTAATGTTTTTAACAAAAACCAAATTTATAAATTGCTAAAAAATTAAGAATTCCTTATGTAACTGAATTGAACTGCACGACTAAAATATTTGTAATAAATAATTTAAAGCAAATTAAGTTCTTAAAATTCCTAAAATTATTTTTTCTGTGGGAGTTGCATAACAGAGGTGACATTTGAAAGTATATAAATGGACACTAAATTAAACTACAATTTTTAAAAATGAACATTTATTATAGAAAAAAGAGAAGAGAGATACAAGACATTCATACTGCAAAGAAAGTAAAAAATTACAAGTATGTACAAGAGATTTCCCAACGGGTTTGTTTACAAAACTTCCGCTGGAAGAAATGGGTATCAGCCCATCGCTTGGCGACTCATATATCGCCAAATATGGCACTCTGAAACTGGCCATAAGATTACTAACCCTCCTGACTAAATATCACAAAACAACTAAACTACAAATCGTCACTTTGTTCTAAATAACCTAAAACCATTATTAACAATAAAATTTTTTAAAAACCAAATCTTAAATTAATAAACCCTAATCCCAGATATTTTTTTTAAAGAAAAAAATTTTCTGGTATGGTAAGGATCTAGTAATTTTCAAAATTTATGAAAGCAACGAACGTTTAAACCTTGGCAGTAATATGTAAGTCATTCGTAACTTAAACAATTCGTTACTATCCAACTGTTCACTTACCTGCACATGCACATTTAACCCCTGTAATTTTCTTTACTCTGATAGATAGCTACACTTAGGGTTCTAAATATTTCTGAAGGAATCGATTCCGGAATCGAATCGGAATCAAATGGCTTGGAATCGATTCCTAGGAATCGTACCTCTCGAGGAATCGATTCCATCAGGAATCGATTCCAAGGAATTGAACCTTTTTTTTTTCAAATAAAAACCTATAATTATTAAGTAATTAAACTGTCTAATTATGTTTCTGATTAATTAATGTTTCCTTCTAAATTTTAATTAACTTATTAAACTAATTAATAATTAACTATTTAGTTAATTTTAATAATAATCAATGTTTCCTTTTTTGATTTTTATTATTACCAACTGATTTTACAAGATTATTGTTTAATATAAATAAACAAAGCAGTAATTGTACAATAGTACGAAGTACCTCCGAACCAAGGATTTTCGATACCGCTACTTTAAAATTAAAAAACAATAATAAAACTAATTATAAAAATTCGACTGATGGTCGGTTAATTTTCTATGTCTAGGAGATCTGGAATTCGAAACGGTTCTGTTTCTGAACATTATTTAGGAAACTTGACGATTTTCTGAGACCCTGTTTTGCGTACTGCAGTACTATTGGGAAAGAGGTTTTCTTTAAAAAAATACTTATGGATTTCCGAGGAATTTCGACAAAGAATTCTAGTAATACTCCTGGGTCCGAGAGCAACATATCGAATTTTCAGGACCGGGAATTACGTGATAGGGCCTTTCCAAAGTGCGATTCGGTAGTGCAGTAGAGAATCGCTCAAAAACCAATTAAATCAATTTTTATCGGGTCGGCGACCTTTGAACCTTCATTACATTTCTATAATCTTGCAGAATCAGGAGTTTTGTGAATTTAGGACAAAAATTAGGGTCCCTGGACTCGTGCGTAAATCGCACTAAAGTCGTGATTTTTACCAAAATTGAAAAATGATATTAAATTTTCGACCTTAAAATCTCAAAATATACCCTGCCATATACCTCATATTCGAATTTGGTGAAAATCGGCTGGTAATTAAGGCACTAATTGAACTTCGAAAAAAAAGTTCAGATTTCGACGAAAAAACACAAGTCCAAAGAAAGCTTATAAATCCGAAAATATTAATATAATTTTTTTTTAAATTTTTTTTTATAGTAACTAATTGTTATGGCAAAGTTTTTCCAGAACTCAGGGAATCCACGGTGATTGTTACGTCATCCAGGATTTTTAGAAAAAGATTGGAGCTTACTTGTATTTAATGTCAAACACTCCATCTTTTGGAACAAGTCCTGTCAAGAGAGTTTCGGAAAAAATTAGACCCCGCCCCAAGTGTCTTACATGGATAAATCGTTAATTTTTCACAGATTACGGATATGCAAATCATTTTGGTGTGGAATAAATTATTTTGGGAGTTTTTCCTGAAAAACCGATAATCCAAAAACTCCGTTTTTCCCGGATAACACACGAACCGCTTGCTCTAGGCTTCTGAAATTTTGGTATATGTGCAATCTAAAATTAAGAAATCGAACCATGTATCGCATTAGGGGGTGAGTGAAAATTAAAATTCCTACTTTTTTCCCGCCAAAACGATCCAGGACCATTTACTCCTTTTTCAGGATCTCCAGATTGTGCAGTATTCTCTTTTCTAGAGCAATTTCGTCCCAAAAATTCGAATTTCGTAAATTCGAAGCTCTACATTGCTTGGTTCTAGAGAAATTTACGAAAAACCATCGTTTTTTGACCATTTAGCCATTTTTTTCGATATCGGGAACTTGCAACTCTTGAAAGAAAGCTTTCGAAAAATCTCTTCATGGAATCGTAGAACTTAATATAGTTGTTCATTGAAGGGAAATGAAATTTGTTTACATTCGTGTATAAAATCTAAGCAGTGTAAAAATGGAGATTGATAATGGGAAATTCTTTTGATTCTAGAGTCGATGACGCGCGTGTGAAAAATTCATCGACTTCAGTTGTAGTAACTTATGTCATTGACTCCATGGAATCGAAAGAATCGTTCGATTCTTTCGATTCCATGGAGTCAATGACATAATTTAATTAAAAATTTAATAATGGGAAATTCTTTCGATTCTTAGAGCGTAAAAAAATGGGTTTCGAAATTTAAGTTTGAGTTCAGGAATTTTTCATGTAAAACGATGGCCCGATCGTGTGTGGGAGTGTGGGCCGGGCGGGCCCGAGCCTGATTGAACGAAAACATGTTCTCCAATTCTCTTCTCCCTCACTTTCAAAAAAGCAAAACAACAAACAAGCGACAAAAAAAAACACGCAGAGGAGAGGCCCGGGCCCTGCCCCCGGATGATCCTTGCCTTGACCCCTCTCCTTCCTCTCCGCTAGGTTTAAAAACTCATTGATTTGTAGTGGGAGATTCGGGGATCGACCTTGAAGGACACATGCAAGCAGGTTACTGTTTCGATTTGGGATTTTTTTTTCGATTCTACTTTTTCTATTCTGGCGTCAAGGAATCGATTCCAGGTTGGAATCGAACCTCAGGAATCGAATCGACGAATCGAAAGAATCGAACCCCAGGAATCGATTCCGGAATCAAATCGATCGATTTTTTAGAACCCTAGCTACACTTGAAGAAAACTTACAATGCTTTTGATTTTTTTTGCAGAAAATTCACATAAAATTTAGAACACACCAATTTACAAATGAAATACTTAACAAGAAAAAAAAGGTACATTCGTATTAGCTCGTCCATTCGCCAACAGGGGCGATAAGTCGCCAAGTCTGGTAAACCTACACCTCTGGTACACTACCGTTGATTCTGGTAACCCAGGAAAACGTAGAGAAATCGCGCTAGTTCCGATCACTGGCGCATGCGCGCGCAATTTAAATCGGTAAGCCCATGGGTGAAATAATGTGTGCGCACCGCGCAGGTTGTTTGAACGTAAATTCAACAGTGTTTACAAGGTAAGAACGAAGACTGCATCTGAAAGGTAGGAGTCTGCTTTCGTGTCGTTCCACGGTGAACTTTGTTGCGCCATTTTGCCGAGCCCCAGAGTCTTTCAATGTTTGCGTATGCACGCCGGTGGTAGAATCGACAAAAGATCGCCGGCGGTAGGATCGACCATTTTGCAAGTAAGTTAGTGCTAAAAAAGTTATTTTTATGCTCTTACCGAGTGATATCCGTAGTTTTGGTTCATCCAAGAATACTGATTCCCCTTTTTCTGAATCCTTACTGTGTCTGATTACCCCCACAACGAGTTTGGTTATAGATAGGGCAGGGGGGTTTGGG
Source organism: Tetragnatha versicolor (assembly GCA_024610705.1). Lineage (NCBI taxonomy): Eukaryota > Metazoa > Arthropoda > Arachnida > Araneae > Tetragnathidae > Tetragnatha > Tetragnatha versicolor. The sequence continues at coordinate 2,141,230 of JANDEH010000019.1, forward strand.
GGGGGGGCGGCAGCCCCCCCCCAACCACATGAAACTTTTATTTTTTATTTTCTGATGTTATAAAGATGTTTCTGATGTTAAAAATGTGTTTTTCGGCGTTTCTGATGAAATCCCTTATTTTGGCGCGTTTTGGCGAAATTTGGCGAAGTTGGCGAAAACGATGGACGGGCTAATACGAAAGTACCAAAAAAAATAAGAAATTTTCCGAATTTAGTAGAAATCTAATTCTATCTACGCTTAGTTTACGTCTTTACGTGAAATAAATAACGATAAGTTTTAATTCATTTTTTAGAGCAAAACTGAAATTAAGATTAAGCTGTAAGATTTTTTAAAATGGCAAAGACTCTAAAAGGTAGTATGAAAGGTAACATAAAAATAAAATAAATTCACAAAATGCAACATGAAAAATACGAAGAAGAAAAATCGTACTTTTATAACCATATGCCTATTTGTTTTACAAATTGCCGGTTATTACTGGCAATACATCATACAGTCGAACCTGGGTTCATGCAAGACCCTCTATATAAAGGCCTCCCAACTCGGCCGTGCAACGTCATAACTTTCACTCATCTTTGACGTCACTCCATAGACTTAACATGGCAATTTTCACTCACGTTTGACGTCATCGTCCGGAGTTGGGTGGCCATGTATATAGAGGGTCTTGGTTCATGGAATTTTTCGATAATAGGAACGAAAGTGTCGTTACCGACTCTATGGCTAAATTCCCCGTAGATTTTCAGAACATTTTATCCTCCAGCTTTAGAAAATAGCGTTTTGGACTCTTTGTTCCCCTCGTAGCACAGCTGATACCAAATATGTCAAGTTTATGTAGCTTCTACTTGAAGTAAACGAAATTTGGCCATACATGACAAAAATTAGACGAATCTTGAACGTTTGTGCTGCTTGGGTCGGTTTTTTTCCAGTGATCTATATCACGTGTAAGTCGGGTCCACTTCATAATTCTTCTACATTTTTACACAGAATGAAAAAATACGTCCTTTCTCAGCGGCTCCGCTAAGCCAGGTTCGACCACAGAGTATAGAGCTTACAGAGATTCCACACGGCAGTTTTCCTCTTTAGGTACTTAATTCAATTCCTGCTCCCAGATTATAATTAACTTCACTAACAGCCAATCAGAGAAGGCGAAATGCGAAAGTGATTCCTGATTGGATATGGAACTTCTTTCTATCAAGCGGCATTTAAATTTCATCGGTGTTGTTTTTCCCCCTCCAGTTCCGATTTGGATTTGAGTGACAGCTTCCGTGGGCGAATGACAGAATTAGCAGGAATAACGTGGTATTAAAGGAGGCTGATCGTTTCGCTCGAAGTTTGTCTATGGGAAAAGCCTTGTTAAAAAAGTTGCCATTATATGCCAACTGTTGCCGTCTATGGAGATGAATACTCTGTTAAGCTCTATACTCTGTGGGTTCGACTGTATTCCATACGAAGCAGAGCGGAGAGCATCGCAGTTCAAAGTCCACTGAATGATTTTTCTCGACGATTCAATGAAATGAAGTCCACGTATGATGAAGTGGGCAATGTGCGCCAAGCAGTAGGCCGGGCGGCATTTCCGGTCGTTCGTTGATATGCTACAACACACACACACACACTGAGAATGCGACTCACACTACGCGATTTTAAAAAACGGTAAAAAACTGCTCTTTTCTGACTAGGGATCGCTCCAGAATATATCCTGAAAGGGAGAAGAAGAAGATGGTGAGACTATAGAAGTAAAGAATAAAATCAAGAGACACAGAAAATATTTTATAATAGAATTTTACTTGAACAGGCATCGTCATGAGGGCCACTCTTCAAAAATTGCAAGACGAAACTTTAAACTATCATTTTCCCCCAGTCAAGCAAATTTTTCAAAAACTGCAGATGAGCAGTTAAATAGTTCCTTAAATTTTAAGTTAAAGCTACTGTATCTGAGTAAAAGAGACTTATTCGCTCACATAAGTGGACCAGAACACTCGAAACCAGTCATACTGGAAAGGATATACCTTGAGTCTGGTACCTTAGAACGATCTGCCATTCTGACACAGTGATCTAAAACTTTAAGAACTCGTGAGGGGATACCTGAGAAATAATGTTGAGTCAACTCCCCCCGAAATGAAAGTCTGGTTACGGCCCGGGTCAGTACAGCACTATTTTTAGGTCCCAAACAGGTTCCACTGTATTTCGAATGCTCAAGAAATAGGATTGCCCCCCCCCACAAACCGAGTCTCTTGGTCCGCCACTGCTTATCTGTGGCAAAATATGAGTACTAAATGCTAGTACTAAAATTAAGTACAAATAGCAGCCAATTGGTCAGCCAGGGTTCCCACTCAATTTCAGAAAAAAAATTCGGACTTTTCCTGGTCAATTTTTAAGACTTTTCGGTAAAAAAAAACTAGCAATTCACGGAACTTTTCAGATACTTCTTGCATTTTTTAACACATAATTTTCAGTATATTGACTATTTATTCACTTACTAGAGCCAAAATTGACACGCAAACATTAAAATTTTTTATTTTCCAGGTTTTTAGCCAAAATAACAATTCTCCCTGACTATTTACTGACTTTTTAGGTGAAATTTAAATTCCCTGACTTTTCCAGGTATTCCCTGACCCGTGGGAACCCTGTCAGCTGATCTGTCTCGTAATATACCCGGGATTGAATTCCGTTCACGCCCCCCCCCCCCAGTATCAGGCGCGGATCCAGCACGGCTCCAAGGGGGGACACTTTTAATTACAAGACCCCCTTGTGGTACCATTGGGGGTATGGGGATCCTCCCTCAGAAAAAAAATTGAAATTTGACGTGTAAAAGTAGGGTTTTAACTCATTTTTAGAAACGTTTTAAGCCTAAGGGGGCACTTTTCAACACTATTACCTTTACTTTATGACCCAAAATATAAAAATTTTGGGGATTTCCTAAAAATAAACACTGAATACCCCATTTTGATACTAATGGGGGGCATGGGGGTCCTCTCCCAGAAAAAAAATTTGAAATTAGACCTTTAAAAGTTGGGTTTTTACTCATTTTGAGAACCTTTTTGGGTCTCCAAGGGGGGCACTTTCCAGAGTGCCACCCCCTGGATCCGCCACTGCCCAGTATACGGAAGAGTGTTCACTAGGGTGTCCCTTAAAATCGAAGGTCGGGGAAACTTTTGCTCCACCCCCCGATTTTTTTCCTTTTGGTACCCTAAGACTGTGTGCAAAATCTTAAATCGATCAGATAATATTAACACGTGCCCCAAACGGCCTAAAGTTAGAAAATTTTGACTTTTTTCTAATTTTTTTTTAAATTTTTAAAAATATGTTTAAAAAATCTGTTTCCGAATAATAGGGCTCTAACACATTTAAACATTCATATTTGACCGTTTTTCATTACTAGTTAGGCCAAAATGCCCAGTTTGTAACCTAGTCATCAATCAGAAAATCATCAAATTTGTCCATTTTATTCTAAGAATAGAAGAATCAAAAGAAAGTGGTAAACGACTTAAAACAGCAAAATTCCATGGCTAAACACCATTTGTAGACCATATTGATGTGGATATAAATTTTCTGGAGCTCAAATTAATTATGGGTTGCTTAGTTACAGACGCCATAATGGATTGCATTAAAACTAAAAAAAATTTTGGAAAAAAGGTATGGGCATGTTTAATATCGGTTAATAGGTCTTTGAGGTTTCTAAACTCAATTAAGACTAATAAAATTATCTTAGACAACTTTTTAAAGCTCTTTACGCCATTATAAGGGCTAGCATATCTCCTAATACAAGTACATACAAACCATGTTTTCAGAACTATAGATATGGTAATAAATTCTAAACACATAAAACTGGCAAGAGAAATTCTGGAAACAATTTTAAAAACAGACTCCAGTGTATCCAGGAGTATTTTATTTCGTAAGTTAGCTGAAAAGCTGAAGTTAACACAAGATTAACCCGCTCTTTATAATTGAGTTAACCTATTAGACGGTAAGCGATTAACCCAGGTTTATAGAGACTGTTCTTCTATTTTATCATAATTTTATTCGTCAAAGTATAAAATACCTGCAATTGAACAAATTAGCCATTAAAATCTAAGACACTTATATTTTCTATTTAAGTATCATAAATATTATCAACAGTTTCTTAAAATCATTCTTTCTTTAAAGACTTTTTGTGAGTCAGCTATTCTTCGCTCTGTAAGTTTCCTACCTCTACATTCTCACAAAGAAGGATCTGACACTTTAAAATAATTTAATTACATAAACAATATTTACGAAAAATTTACTCGAAACGTTAGTACTTCCTCGAGGACATTTACTGATGAAAGGTTGACAGTGCGAAAAAAAAACTCAGGGTGAAGTAGAAGAGTTATTAAAATTGTAGTTGATATTAAAACTTTCTTACAGCCACGGACAAAATAACAGTGTTTAATTTTTTAATAACACTAATAAATTGAACGGCTAGTATTTTGTATGTTAATGTTTAAAATTATGATAAAATAGAAGAACAGTCTCTATAAACATGGTTAATCGCTTACCTTCTGAGAGTACAACTAAATTATTATGAAGAGTGGGTTAATTTTGTATCAACTTCAGCTTTTCAATTAACTTATGGAATAAAATACTCGTGGACACACTGGAGTCTGTTTTTTAACTTGTTTCCAGAATTTCTCTTGTCAGTTTTATGTGTTTAGAATTTATTAACATATCTATAGTTCTGAAAACATGGTTTGCACTTGAGTAGGAGATATGCTGGCCCTTAAATTGCATAAAGAGCTTTAAAAAGTTGTCCAAGATAATTTTATTAGTCTTAATTGATTTTAGAAACCACAAACACCAATTACCCGATATCAAACATGCCCATACCTTTTTTCCAGAATTTTTTTTAGTTTTAATGCAATCCAATATGGCGTCTGTAATTAAGCAACCCATAATTAATTTGAGCTCCAGAAAATTTATATCCACATCAATATGGTCTACAAATGGTGTTTAGCCATGGAATTTTGCTGTTTTAAGTCGTTTACCACTTCCTTTTGATTCTTCTATTCTTAGTATAAAATGGACAAATTTGATGATTTTCTGATTGATGACTAGGTTACAAACTGGGCATTTTGGCCTAACTAGTAATGAAAAACGGTCAAATATGAATGTTTAAATGTGTTAGAGCCCTATTATTCGGAAACGGATTTTTTAAACATATTTTTAAAAATTTTCAAAAAAATTAGAAAAAAGTCAAAATTTTCTAACTTTAGGCCGTTTGGGGCACGTGTTAATATTATCTGATCGATTTAAGATTTTGCACACAGTCTTAGGGTACCAAATGGAAAAAAATTGGGGGGTGGAGCAAAAGTTTCCCTGAATTTTTGAAAAAACGCCCAAATAAGGGACACCCTAGTGTTCACCCATAGGGGCATAGTTAAAACCTTTGAGTTTAAAGTTTGTCTTTCTTCGGTACACTGTAAAAAATACGGCACGTTACACAATGAAGCGATGGAAAGAAATTGCTACCATATCATTGAGAGATGTTACACCCCGATACGGAGAGACCTCCCACCAAGACTAGGAGGGAGGTCTCACTGTGACAATTTCTATCTACCACTTCATTGTGCAACACTGCCACGTGCCCTTTTTTTACGGCAGCTGAGAACTTCCGTAATATGTTGCCACAAGATTCCGCAGTTCTCAAGGCGCTTTCCGGTGAAAGACCATCTTATAGCAATCAAAGTTAAATATAAGAGTACAATCTATTAATTACAGTAATGATTAATTAACACAGTTCTGATACAGATTGACGCGTCAAGTCCCATTCTTTTAAAAACTCTTTTTTGAGTCATCGGAGAGTAAGAACTCTCCGAGGAGAGGGTAGCGAAATGCAACTGCCTTATCTAGTCCTTTATAACTGCTCAATTTCTAAAAGGATGCAGCCTGAAGACATGGCTACCCTCCTCATAGGAGGACTAATCATCAACTTGTTGAACTTCAATGGTTTGATGATTGTTGTCCAAATTAGGACCAACTGGGAGCTTTTAGAGGTGAATACAAGGCTCCAAGATGTCCACCCTCAACCTATAACTGTCAGTCCCGCTAGACATAGAGGGATCAGCACTCATTTAGTATGATGCAGAAAGTATCTTTAAGTCAGATCTCTAGAGGATAAGCAACAACAACATATATCACGAACCATGGACGATTTAATGCGTTAACAACTCTCTTCCCTGTTGAGTCATAGAACAGTTATTTTTAAATAAACCACGTATTCTCGACGTAATCTCATATAGAGATAACCAGGAACTCTATACTTGTCCTATATTCGACCATTATTGGATCAGAGAGAAAGGATTGGGAGAAAAAACCCTACTAGATTAGTAGTAAAGTACACTGTAAAAAATACGGCACTTTACAGAAAGTGGTGGGTAGAAATTGCCTCCGTAGAGGGAGAGATGTTACACCGTGATAAGGAGGGACCCCCCCACCCACCCATACAGGGAGAAAGGTTCCTTCGTAGTGGAACCTTCCTCCCCGGGAGACTTTCCTTCCAGTCTAAGGGCTTCCGCATAGTGGATCTGGATTTGGCTGCAACTGGGAAACTATAAATCACTGAACCCCGGCACGCTTTCCCCCACCAGCCTCTCCAACGCAAGGAGAGGGGGATGAGATAGTGTTGGACAGTCGAGTAAACAGATTCTCTCTCGGACGCTCCCACCCCCCCTCTTTTGCATTGCGAAGGCTGTAAGGGGACCACGTGCGGGGGATCGAATTACTCCAGATTCTAGTTTCCAGACCGACTATGCGGAGGCCCTTGTCTCCATCTGTGGAGGCAATTTCTACCCACCACTTTTTTTTTACAGGTTACCTTATTTTGAATTGGTGCTTACCTCACTGCTTGTTGTTCCTGGGGGCGACGGGGAGGTCCCAGGGCACGTCGTAGGCGTCGTCGGGCATGGCGGGGCCGCCCGGCTGCTGCCCCGAGGGTCCCGGGGGCGGCGCGAAGAAGGCGGCCTTGTGCGGCAGCGTATAGTAGGCCTCCGCGTACAGCGACACGCGCGCTGCAATGGAGGGGATTCAAAATACATGGGCAAGAATGAAACAGGGTTTAACACTACCTAAGCAGGTGATTTAGAATCACCCTGGGCCTTCCAAGCAAGAGCGCAGACGAAACGCTCACCCTTTTCAAGAACGTCATATCACAAAATCAGCGATTTTTAGTGTTTTCATCAGAAAGCCCTGCATATTTAATATAACGCTCCGAAATCGTCACATCGAAATGCTGCATAGTGAAAAATCAATCGGAGATGCTGAACATTTTTTCAATACTTATTGATTCTATGTTTAAGCTTTAAAATCACTTTTGAAAAATCAGGTTTTTTGAGATATGACGTTTATGACAGGAGTGAGCAATAAGTCGCATAAGCAGTGAAAGAAGGTTACAGTGGGGAGGGAGGAAGCTTAGGGGTTGAAAGGAAATTTCAGTGTTAATTATCACGCTTTAACGTGTTTATAAAAACTGGGTTAAGATTTTGTCAGCGAGAGGCCGCGACCATCCTCAAATTGCGACAATATAGAACTTTACTGCTACTCCCTATACTATCTCTTCTTATTACTGGGGAGTCGGGACCCTCCTTCCTCGGTGATTTTAAATCAGGGGCTTATTTACAACTTACTAATGCTCGAGGACCACAATCAAAAACACAAGTCTACAACTAGCCAGCAAGTAATCAAGTAAATTTCATGTGTACCGAATTTCAGGGGTACAGTATGTAATATTGAATTTTTCCGATTAAGGAGTCCCTTTAAAACAGGAACTTCTCTCTTTTAATAATAAAAAACAAATAAAAACTATTCCATAACCCAAGAGATGGGTCCAGGGGTTTTCCCCATAAAGTTTTTGGGTTTTACTATAAGCTATAATAAAGGATTGCTGCAAGTTCTTCAGGGAATACTGCATAAAAAGATTACTTTTTTAAGTCGAGATTGATTAAAAGATAAAAAGGAAAATGGACTTCAAATGATTTTTATAAAACGGCTTGGTAAACATAGCGAATGAAATTACCTTCATCTACTCTAACCAGTGTATCGTTTTTAAAATGAATCCAAAGGGCAACTTTTGTAAAGAGTACAGGAGATTATTTAATTTTAATAATCCTTCTGCATTAATTAAATAAAATGGATAGAGAATACTATTTAACCTTAAAAACATTCACATCTAAGGTATTAAATTATCAATGTAAGATAAATCTAAAACTTTTGAGGTCAGTATTTTAAAAATTCATTACGTTTGAGGATGAGGAGTAAATATTAGAAAAACTCAGCTCAATTTTTTCCTCTTTGTCGTTTTGTCGATTCATCTTTCAATTAAAATATATATATAAACATAATATTATTTAAAATTATAAATATTCTTTAAATCTCAATCATAAAATATCAATTTACCTGCTTCTCTTTCGTCTCTAAACTGTGCTTTCTTGACCCAAACCCATGCCACTACGATTACTATAACAATGATGACGACAGAGGCCGCCACCGGTACTATGAAGTGCAGCTTGAGAAAGTATGGAGTGTCCCCTGCTTGCTGCACAATAGATGGCGCCACCGCCTTGCCTGCAAACACAAGAAAGGAGGGTCAAGGCCGGAACGCATACAAGGGAAGGGGTGCCACTGTTTGGCACGTAAGTACCGAAATTGGCGAAATGTAAAATAAATATTTTGGAAAATAAACAAGTCCTTTACATCTACATTATGAAGTAAGAAGTAAGATTGTGAAAGGATAAGAATTGAAATTGTTTGAAAGAGAAACAGTAGTGTTTTTGTGTTCAGGGAAACAGCCATCAGTATTTTCTACCTCATAAACTGAGATAAATCGTTAGCTAATAAATAACTCTACATTATTATAACTAAAGAAAGAAAATAAAATAATCTTTTTACTTCAAAAAGTGTACTGTGAAAAATAATAGTACTAATGAGAGGTAAAGGTGCTAAAAAGTAATGAAGGAATATTGTTAGGGAGTCTATTTGTTATTTCCCATAATTAGCTTTGAAACAAAAACGCAAGTCCAGAGAAGTAATATATTTTAAAAAATAACATGTGAATGGTATCCTTAATCTATTTTTATTATAGCAAACTATTATGACATTTCATTATAGGCACATCTTTGCCAATTTCTCTCGGGTGAATATAATGTGTTATTTTATAATTGGAAATAAATATTTATTCAGAAAATTTTAATACGGACGTGTTCAACAAATGGTATTAGGGTTGTAGTAGCATGAAAATAAAAATTTAAACACCAATAGATTTTACAGTTTTCTCAAATGTATCTCAGTAAAATTAAATAACAAATATATTTCTATTCAGAAGCAGACTTAAAAATTCATAGCATTTAATTGAGGCATTTTCATATCACTGATCGTGGCGTAACGCAATACTTTTTGTGGGTATTGAAACCACTGACATCATCCCAATGAAATCAAGCCCGACTAGTGACTCAGACAGGAAATCCCGAAGCCATCAGTCGCTATATTGATCGTCGCTCTCTTTCTCTTCATCACCCAAATTTTGCATCTTCCTTTTCTTTAGCCACTCCGGAAGAAAGGGAAGTTAGAAGCAAATGGGTTTGAGAAAAATGTCACGTAAGGGTTTTTTCATAAATGTGCGTATCCCAGGTTTCCTTTCTGTTCACAATAAAATTAAATATCAGAGGGGGTATGAATAATGTTCGTCGGGTTTTTTATGGTAAATACAGGATAAACATTTACAGGATAAATACAGGATTTTCCTAATTTCAATCCCTCTAAAATCGAGAAGTAGATACCCATATCAATGCAGAATTGTCGTCTGAGAGATAATCATTTCAAAAAAATTTTCTAACAGCACGCTTTCACGAGTTTTGGGCCTGGCTTCTTACTGTTAAATATTGGTTTTCCTACATTACTAATAAAGGAAAACGTTATTTTTATATCAAAGTTTGCTTTTGTTAAAAAACTAGAGCAATTTTTCACTTTTTTTAAGAGCTAGGGAACAGGTAAAGTGAGGTACCCATTTTTTATCTTGATTCCGGATTACAGGTTAAAATAGGCTTCATAAATCTTCCCAAAGCTTCAAATTTGTTGCCAAAGCAAACTTTTGCTTCTTGCGTTAATAAAGTCATCGCATATAAAACAAAATGAATCGACATCCTTTTTACATCGACCTGGCGCCATTTTCTTACCCTCATCTGCTGCTCATAAAACAAATAAAAAAAACGAACTTACTTATCGACGTAAAAGACAAGAGCAAACTTTAAAAGCTAGAAATTGATTTAGTCTAAAAAGAGAATGACTGACAGCCGTTTGTCCCAACCACAGAACGCTCCAAACTTAAAAGGGGCCTATACGCGGCCCGGACCCTTGGCACCGTACCGGCTATGAGATGGTGGAAGGAGCTAAGAAGCTTAAGTATAGAGTGGAAATTTTTGAAATTTGACGGCTGGGACAACATTTATGTCCCAGTTACTGAAAAACATCTAGGAACAGAAAATAACTCCAAGTAGCGCTGCCAAACGCATCCTGATTCTTGTGTGATTCCATGATTATATAATCTCAGTTCCCCAAATGATATTCCAATATTGTTCGTTTGTTGACTCTTATACCAAGTTATTCATTTCTGTTGCAAAACTACAGTCACCACTATAAAATTTAAGTGGAACTTTCGCCAGTTTATTCATTCGATTCCAACGCTTAGCTCTTGCATTTTTGCACCTTTATTTTCTTCAAATTACGGATCCAAAGACTATTGGTGGTCTAGTAATAGGTGTGAGTTTGCAATCAAGCGGCAGTGGGACAAAGAATGTCCCAGCAGTATTGACTCCAGGATTACGGCCGGGACATACCTTGTCCCAATATGCAGGTGCTCTGGGTTTACGGCGGGACATATCCTGTCCCATCAATAAAGCTTGTAATATCGTTGTTTTTGTTGATGTGTCGTTATGGTATCGTTTATGCGTCTCTTGGACCTTCAGACAGCAAAGTTATTTCATCGTAATAATCACTTGGAGGAGAAATAACTGTTCCCGGTAACGAGGCGCACTAAACTTGATTTTTTTGCCGTATTTGAAAGAGTTAATAACTTCAGAGAAGTTGTAACAAGATAAAATATCCGGTGTTACCTTCCGTGAGGAGTGTGAGGGTGTCGCTGGGGTCGGAGACGCCCGACTCGGAGTAGGCGGTGAGGTAGACCTGGTATTTGGTCCCGCTCTCCAGGGCCGTCAGCTTGAACCGCTTGTCCTTGGACGGCACGTGCACACTGTGCCAACTGCCCTCGCTGCCGGGACGGTAGTACACCATGTAGTCTGCAACATACACAATGTCAATACGTCTCATACAGATTTAATTAAATACATGACTTGCAAAAAAATTAAGACCAAAGATTCAATAATAAGTGTTAAAATCTGGTGTGAAAAGGCCAGGGGCATATATAAGGGGGAAGCGCCAAGGTCCCCCTCCCCGAAATTCAGACTAACCGCCGTATTCACCACTAACTTAACCTAAGGTTAACCTGGAATCAAGCTTTTTATTGTTTGTTGAAAAAGGAAAACACGCTTAACCCTTTTAGACCTTAGCTGCCCCAATTGCCCATAGGATCCAATGGTTATCTCGGGTGCCTTAGATATGAAAGGGTTAAAGCCAATCACAGTTGTCGAAAAAGCTTGATTCCAGGTTAACCTTGGGTTAAGTGTTAAGTTAGTGGTGAATATAGCCGTAAAAGTACCAAAATGAGTTAAAACATCTTTTTAGAGTCGAATTTCCGAAAATTGTTTTTCCTGACCCTCCTTTTGTACTTTGAACTCAATTTAATCACATTAAATTAATGAAGAGGCGAATTCTACATAAAAATATATTGAAAAGTACATTAAACATGCTTAAAAATTAGGAAATTAATTTTGGGGCTTCTCCACGGTGCACAAATCTAGATTTGGGCTCGGTAATGACTTTATTTTACTAGAGACTATTTGGACCTCTCCCAAAACAAATTTTTTATACGCCACTGGCACCAATTAAAAACATTACTGTAAGCTCTTATATTGAATATGATTCAATGTTGTTTAGAGCCACAAAACAATCACGCAGCCAAAAAGTGGTAAATGTTACGGTTGAATGTAAAGGACGCAGAGCAATCACGCAGGGAAAAAGTCACGAGCGTAAGAAGGTGACTCACGAGTGAAGACGTTCTCCGGCAGATCTCTGGGGTGCTCCCATTCCAAGAGGGCGGCGGAGTCGCTGGTCTCGGAAACGTACAGGTGAGGCGGCTTCAGGCTGTCTGCAAAACGAAAAGAGGATCACATCATTACCAGAGAGGGAAGCTTTATGCCAACAACATAAATTAGTTGGCAAATAACGAAATGTATACACAAAAATTTGGCATCATCATCGAAATTTACACAAAAGCTTGGCATCACTCAATCCCTCAAATGCCCTTTTGCGAAAATGACCGGTAAAGCAAAAAGACATTTTCGGCAAGGTCAAAGTGTAGCAACATATCCATCAGGTGTGAAAGTTATAAAGCGTTTTCTTTAATCAAATCTGTGTGAGATCTCTTGCGGTAAGGCACAAAATTGGAAAGACCAAATTGGACGCTCGAATCTCATTTAGATAAGCTCTGAAGGACGTCACATCAGTCTTATGATTCAACTACAAATCTGGCTACATCGGTGTAGATCTGGCTGCATTAGATCATTGACAGAACTTAGACGCAGACAGAATTGGCTTCATTGGATCGTAGAAAAAACTGGCTTCATTGGATCGTAGACAGAACTGGTTGCATAGGATCATGGACAGAACTGGCAACAGAACGTAGACAGAACTGGATACATTGGTTCATAGACAGAAATACAGAATTAGCTGCATTAGATCATTGACAGAACTGGATACATTGGATCGTAGACAGAAAGGCAGAACTGGCTGCATTGGATCATTTACAGAACTGGCTAGTACAATAGATCGTGGACAGAATTGTCTTCATATTGTAGACAGAACTGGCTACACTGTACAACAGAGAAAAATAGTAGTTGTGGGGTTTCTCACCCTTGTCGGATGTCTCTACGAGCAGCTCGTGCGACTCTGGGCCGGAGCCGACGGAGTTGAAGGCCTTGACGACGACTGCGTAGCGCGTGGCCTTCTGCAGGCGCGTGAGGCGGTGGTCGGCGTGCTGCGAGCGACCTGCCGACACCGTGTGGAAGGCGAAGGGCTCGGCGGACCCGTGACGCTTGTGGCCCACGTAGTAGCCCAGCAGCCGGCCGTTCCACTGCTCACGGGGAGGCGCCTGCAACGACACATAGTGGCGGATAAGCAAAGGAAGCTACAACAAGTTTTATGAGTAAACTAACAATTCAATATCTAAAAGGTTCAATAATACCGTTGGCGTTCCCGCTAGTTATCACCAAGCTCTTTTAAACGCTATATATTTAAATATCGACAAATTTTTTTCTGCTTTTTATTGATAAAAAAACAGTTATTGATCAAACTAAACATTTCAATCTATGAATTTGAAATTATTTAGCAATATTTCTAATTGTTGGTGTCCAAAGAGCATGGCGATGTTAAATGGGACTGTCAATGGACTTGAACCATCTATTATTACAACAATTAATTAATCAAGTATCAATTTTAATCTAATTCGCAGGCGTTCAACTTTCTATATGGACCTGGTAAATTTTGCGGTAATTTTCGCGCATGGTTCTAATCAATCCTTCCGGTACAGTGAAACTGTGAAACCATTCAATGAACAAATAATCAATGTTTTTGTGGCTGTTTTTTATGTAAAAACTATCCTTTTTGCAGTCAACGTTTTTGATGAACGAATGACTTCAATTTTTCATGACTTCAATTTTATTATTTTTTGGGTATAAGTTAACCAAAAACTTTCATACCTTGTTTTCCCTTAAATATTTAAATTTCGTATATATTTTTTCTTTTTTAAAACTTTTTTTCTTCAGTTTGAAGAGAAAAGTAATCCTTGTTGTGCATAAATAAGAGGGTGACTCAAATCTTTAAATTACAAACCAGAAAGTGGCATCAAGATTGAATAAATGTTAAAATTGGTTCCTTTACTTTCTAAAAATGTTCTACATAAAAACATCTCAACCCAAAAAGAACTATATAGAAATATTTATGTCTATTGAAAATTAAATTAGAAATATTTTAACAGGGATAATCGATTATAATAAGTTGTTAAGGTGTAACTCCTTAGCTCTCCTCAAAAATGGTTAGCAAACACCAGCATTGATGTTTCATTTTTATCAGTTTTATTATAGGTAGTTGTGGCATTCTGTCTCATATGCGATTTTCCCAAATGAATGGGATGAATATCCCCCAAATTATTTTGATATGTGTGTTTCAGAGTCTCATCCCAGGAAAAAATTTTCTTCCTTTTAATTTTTAAGTTTTATTAACTGGCATTTCCTTTTCTTACAAAAGCCAAAATCGATTTTAGGTTCATATAGTACAATAAATTCCCCGTTTCTTCTGTCACCGTTTTGCCCCTTTACGCTGAATATCCTCTTCAGAATCACAATAATTTCCTCGTTTTGAAAGCCTCCATTCGGTGTATGTCGCTAAACAAGCCCATCGTTCTCGGAATCGCGTCATCGTGCGGCACAATTGACAAAAACCGCACTCCTCGTGCCGCGAGGTCAATGGTTGCCCATCCGCTCACCTCCCCACCACCCCCGTCTCACTTTCGGCCATGCCCGTTTTCGGTCCCCAAAATTCGCATCGAAAAACAATATCTAAAATCAACCGAAATAGATCGGCGGAATCCAGGAATTTCGCAGTTTGCAACGATGCGAAATATGTAAACAAAGGCCGACGATTAGCGGTCAATTTTTTGGCGCGCTTGGCGACGGGCGTTGGCGAGGAGAGGGAAAATCAATGAGCGAGAGGCAGATGGTGCCGGAAACGGGTTGCTATTGCACGGGAAACAACGTGAGCCGGCTGGTGTCTGGTGGGGAAACCAGAGTAGCAGGTGCAGCAGGGTGTTTTTCGACGAGTTGGAATTTTTCATCAGGCTGGGGCAGTTTTGGGACTGGTGCAGCTTTCAGCTGGGCTGGGCGGCTAGTGTTTTGATTTTTGAGGTTGCAGATAATTTACCTTAATTAGTTTACATCTACATTAGTTCGTGTTTTTCTTGTTTATACAGTTTAACGAGTTGTCAAGTTTCAGTTTTCCTTATAGTACAGAAAATGTTACCTTTACTTCAGTTCGATTTTCGGGAATTTAAATATTATTCGCCGAGAGGTTAAGTTATGAATAAAGTTTGTATTTTCAACAGATTATTCATCCCAATATTTTTTTTCTAATTTCTCATGTTAAGAAAATTTATATTTAAGATGATCTCCTACTGTTACGCATTCTTGAGAACCACACACGCAATGTAATTTAATTAATGAAATAATGATGGTAAAGTATCAACCTTAGGTTTATATTTACTAAATTTAAATGGCATACTAATCACCTCAACAACCAATTTTGCTTCCTAAAATTAATTGAAAAATCGATCAATTAAAAACGCTAACTCGTACGGATTACCTTAACTTGAGGACGATTACTGACATATTTAATTTATGGTATTTATCGGTAATGCAAGATAAATGCTTTTAAATTTTACTAAAAAACCTCGATTATTCGATCTTCGATGGATCTACTTCTCGGTCGGGTTATCCGACCATCTATCCGAGCTCCGCACCGGCCCCGATCGATTTTCAAGTTTCAAGGCGTCATTTCATAGTGATTGTTTAAGAAACAGACACAACAAAACATTTGATACTTTAAAAAATATCATTTGATTAAAATTTCTTTTCTTTGTTTGTGTTTTTTTTTTTTAACTTATTTTGATTTATAATACCGGTTTACGTTCCGAGCTCTTAGGTTGTGAAGGTAAATCGCGGTTCTTCGATCTTTTTTTTTGTGTGATGGCTATGAAAACCGAATGAAATAAAAAAGAAACAAAATATCTAAATACAGGCGCGGATCCAGCACGGCTCTAAAGGGGGGGCAATTTTCCAGATTATAACCTTTACCTTTTCACAAAAGAAAATGTCAAAATGTTGGGGATTGATTTTCTAAACAGTATCACACAAGATCCCCTTGTGGTACCGCTGGGGGGTATGGGGGTCCTACCCCGGATTTTTTTTTTAAAACTTGACTTGTAAAAGAAGGGTGTTAACTCCTTTTGAGAACCTTTTTGGGTCCACCTTGGGTCCGTGCCTGTCCAAATATGGTTCTACCTTCAAATACTAACTCTAGCCAAAATGAACAAAATTGTTGCGAATTATCCCTTCGTTCCCACGGACATAGATATCCGTATGTTCGTGGCGAAGCGATGGTGATTGTGTAATAGTGAATGTGTGATTGATTGTGAGAGAAATGAGGTCGGCTTATGCAACCGGTGTGATCAAAGGGGCGGCACTCACCTTCCAGGTGACGGAGACGCTGGTGGGTCCGGTGGCGATGACCGTGACGTCAGTCGGAGGGGCCGTAGGGGCTGCAAAAGAACGGATGAACATAAAACACACATTCAATTTAGATTCTTCAAAATTTAATGAGAGTATAAATAGTATGATCCTGGTTATTCCTTAATTTATAGTCAATAAAAACTTCCTTAAGCTTAACATTGTGGCTAAATGAGAGAGTGAGAACGACCCGTAAGTCACATACAATTTAAAAGTATAACACAAGAATAAATTTTTTAGCCAGCATTTATGTAGCAGTTGAATTAGTTGACTATTTGACTGGGAAGCGTGGGCGCTTAAGCATAGTAATTTTATGACAATTTTTGAAGACCTCCAGACTAAGTCAATTGATCGTCCCTAGAAATAATTCACACTTTTACTCCACTGGTAGTTAAAAAAATTGTGGTTCCCTTAATTTTTAAGTTTTCAAGGTTTTTATATACTCCTGTTCATAAAAAATGCAACACCATGAAGGACTTGTTAGATTTTGATGAAATTTACACAGCAAGTGATCTTTGTGGATACAAATAAATGATATAATTTTCAGAACAAAGGAATAAAATTTAATATCGAAAATCGGTGTTTAATGTCTTCCATACGCGCTGCAATGAGAGCCTCTATACGACAGGTCATCGAATCAAACTGATTGAAATTTTGACTGAGGAGGTGATTTTCATCTAAGATTCATCCCAAACCCAAAGATTGCCAATATTGGCAACATAACAAGCATTTTAAGCATGAGGGCAAACCAACGAAATTTTAGTCGAGCTCCATAGGTGAAATTTTGGATGAAGAAATTTGTCGAGAAAGAAACTGTCTTTATTGGATATAAAGTAAGTTTGGAACATTCCAAAAAACATGTGTACGGGATTTGTTCTGATGAATTACAGCTGCAGGATCGCTTCAAATGTAGGGTATAACTTTTGGCTCCAAAAGTTTTTAGAAATTTTTTAAAGAAATGAGATTGCCCTCATTTTTTATCTAATGAGATTGCCCATGGTTCCCAATAGTGCTCCAGGTCAAAACACTTCTCTTCCTCACCACAGACTCAAGATAAAACACTCCAAAAATTGCAATTTTCGGCACAGCGTCCAAACCCAATTTAGGTGTCATGTTAACCAAAATTGATGGGGGATTTCTTTATAAGGGCCATTTGTTATCAGTAATCTTGCGAAAATATTTTTTTGTGGATCCCATGGTAGCTTTATGCACCGATGGAATTGCATCGATGGAGCGTTGTAAAAAAACGATACTTGGTGAATTTTGGTGCAATGGCGACCGATTAACTGATAGAACAGACAATGATAGACCTGTAACAGTATTCTAACAATTTGAAACATGTCGAAAAGTCACTCAATGATCTGGCACTGACATTCGGGTGAAGCCTCTTTCATCCCGTGCTGACGTGACTATAAGGGGTCCAGACCCCAATTTTCAACTCGTCTCACCCTTTTTGGACCTCTGCTTTCAAACCCATATCAATTTTGTCCGGTTTCCCTTCATCTGACCAGCGGCAAAACAGAGTGAAAAACACCCCTCCGGGAGGCCTAACATTAATCCTGTTTTAAACTCTGTTAAATTTTCATATGACATCCTTTAAGGTCTAAGGGGTATAATAACATCTAATGACAAGATAATCAACGGTAAACAACCTTCTTACAAGCCCTTAACGTCCCGTTACAGCCCCCCAAATATACGAATAAATCAGTGGTTGAGAAGGCACTGCTCAGCTCACGCATGCGCTATAGCTCTGAATTTGGTATCATTTGATAATCAAACCATAATGAACATACCCTGAAAATTTCAAGTTGATCGGACAATTCCTTCTTGGTGTTGCATTTTTTATGAACAGGAGTATATGTTTTTAAAGTCGTATGAAAACCCTTGCTTTAGAGTAAAAAAACAAACCTTACCCTGAAAGGCGATGTGACATTTTTTTATTGACTCAAGAGTACTTAGAAACATTTTTAAATGCAGTTTAGAGGATCTGTCGAGATGTTAATCCGCCCTCAGCTCAGATGACAATACTGAACTTATAAATAATGATAAACGATCGGGGAAATGCTTCCGTAAGCCTTCTTTCCATAGAAAACGTGAACTAACGTCACGTCGACGATTCAGATCAGTGATCCACTATGATCGATGTAATTGATCATTGTGTTTAGCCGCACTTGATTTAACAAAATCATCGAAGTGTTGCCAATTGAGCTGAAAGTTTACTATGCGTGTCCAATAATGAAACTAAAGGTAGAAAGCTCAAAATGTTATTAGATCTTTACATAATCACCACGATACATTGAGGTCAACGGTGTTTTGATATTACAGCTAGTCAATTGGGTTGGCAAATAAAAGAGAATATGGAATTTTGACTGGTGTGAGTGGTCATGACTAGACTGATGGGTATATACCTTCACCCTCTAGACTAGAGCTTGCAGAGCTCAGAGCCCCTCGCAGTTTTCTTATCGCTTAGATGAACACGCTTTATAGGGGATTCTAACATAAATGTGTTAGCTTATGAATAGCAAATAAAGGTGTTAGCTATTGTTAGTGGCGGGTATACCTTCCTCCTCGGTCCTGAGCTTAAAGGGCTCGGATGACTCCCCTCGCCCGACGTCGTTCTCTGCCACCACGCGCAACAGGTAGGTGGTTCCTGGCTGCAGGTCGCTCAGCAGCACGGAGGTCTGGGTGGGAGCCACGCTGTGTTCCTGCAGGCGATGGGACGCGCCTGGAATAGATTAACGGTTTAAATACATGCTATACAATTTTCTACACTTCAGATAGCACAACACTAGAAGAAATACTCCAAAATAATAAGACCTACCATTGCCAGAAAGGCCTAAGTTCCAGTTAGCACAAACAACAAGATTGAGGCTTCGAAAACAGAAATTTTGGATAAAATTCACCATTATCTCCTGGCTTTAAGGTTGTTAAGAAAAAAAGAAG
The DNA here is from genome assembly GCA_024610705.1 of Tetragnatha versicolor. NCBI lineage: Eukaryota > Metazoa > Arthropoda > Arachnida > Araneae > Tetragnathidae > Tetragnatha > Tetragnatha versicolor. Next base: position 2,160,627 of record JANDEH010000019.1, read on the forward strand.
ACTTTCTTTAGAACCTTTATCTCTACTTCCATCTTCGGGAATAGAACGTATTGTTATAGGTTTGAAAGGAAGCACTTCCGAAGTTTAGTGGGAACACCTTTAGGTTGAATGGATATTGTTTGGTAAACGCTATATGTAATACTAGCATCGCACGCTGAAGGCTGCGGATGATTCGGACCTGCCATTGATCTGGGTTCTTCTAGTAGCGTTTACTGGTCAAGAACCAACGGAAAGACCAGATTATCCAGCGTTGTTACTATCGAGTCACGTTAAGGGAGCCAAGTTAATCTGTCATTATCCGATTTATTGGAATAGATTGCATTATACACCGGTAATCTGACGAGATCAAAAGGATGTCCCCGGATTACCGTAATGTTTCACAGGTGGAAACTTTGCACTAAGAACTTCACTTGGTCAGAAAGTGGATCATCAACAAGCGAGTAGAATAATACCTTCGATGTCCTTCCAGTAGTGCACGAGGTACTGTGTGATGGGGCTGTTGCCGTCGAAGGGGCTGGACCAGGACACAGTGGCCGCGCGACTCCACACCTCGCCCACCTTCACGGAAACGGGGCGCTCAGGGGGCTCTGAAACAGCACAGAGTACATTAACCACACGTCGTCGGGCACAACTTAGACAACAAAACTAATTGAAATTGAAAATTAATAGAATTTAAATAACGACAGTCGAACTACAAGAGACACCCACAGTAAGAACCGATATTTCAAGATTTATTCTTCCTATATAGCTGCTCTAATATCAACAACAACGTAATATAACGATTGTATTAACATGTTAAAATGAAGAATTTCATTGCTGTGCTCGCAATCACCACTTATCAGTTAAAAAATTGATAGCATATAGGTTGCGTTTTATAAGGCGAATCGTATATAAGTTAATGACAACTACTAACTATTTAGTGGTGACTGGTGAAACGGGTAATGGCGTTGAATTACCGACAACAATCTTAATTATGTGTTTGCTTTGGCAGTTGAAATCACCACTTTAGTTAATTAAGAATACCGGGAGGATGTCTCACCGACTATCCTGAGGACGATGGTGTTGTTGACTTCTCCGAACTTATTCTTGGCGGAGCAGGTGTAGGAGCCTCCGTCGTTGCGGTGCGTCGATAGGATGGTGAACTGCGCGATGATGCCCGTCGCCGACAGCTCCTCATTGATCTGCACCCTACAGGGACGAAGTCTTCTTTAGTTTCATACTTAAAATATTACGGAAAGCATAAATCACGATTGAATGGGTTGGTATAGCCAAACGTCAATATACTCAATCTGTATTTTCGTTGTGGTTAAGATGGAAGATGTATATTTTTAAAATGTGATTTTAAAACTGAAAACATTATGGGGTTAATTGCAAAAGCAAAATTCGTAAGGGGCCATTTACCCAAGTAGACGGATGACGAGATTTATGACGTCATTTTCCCGTTACAAAATGCTTAATTTGACGTCTTTTTTTACGTCGAATGTCCATTTTCACGTCATTTATGACGTGAAAATGAACAGATTATTACCCTTCATCAAAATTAAGTCTTTCTAGGTGCCGTAAAAATGACGTCTAACTGCCGTGCTGAGTTGACGTCTTTTTTGTGACTGTCATAGTTGACGTGATTCTTTCCAATTGAAATCATATGGAACCCCCCCCCCCTATTTTTTGCGTTATAAATGACGTCATCTGACTGAGGCAAAGCCCCTTGTTTCCCTAAGTTAACTTGGTCCTCATTTTATCGATCCCAAAGGGATGAAAGGATAAGTCTGCCTTGCCAACAGAACTTGGGGCAGCGAGATGCACTACCACTGGGATTTATGACAAACATAATAGATCGCATAAAAGGTAGGCCTCACCTTCCGGTGGTCTGTAGCCCTTGTCCGTTCTTGGCCCAGGCAGTGATGAGGGGCTGGTCTCCTTCCGCTTCGCACACCAGGGTGGTGGACTCGGCCTTGCGCGCGCTCTTGATGCGGTATGCCGAGCCGATGCGAGGGGGCGCTGCAACACACAGAGACAACATGACATTAACACATAAAGTTACATCAAATGACAACCGAGTGTTCATTACATCTTAATGGCATCAACATTAAGATTTACAATTAAACTAGTTTTCCTTAGGTTGGCTTCTCTGCTGAAGGTGTATGCCGTATACCATTGAAAAATACTCCGAGATCCTTTTTCCAGGGGAACAGGTATTGAATTATGGTCACCACTTGGAAGAAACCACCAAATTCAATTCAAAAGATTGGGGAACTGACAGGCAGGCAGTAATTAAAGTCCATGGACTTTAATCACTATTGACTTTGGCATGGACGAATAACGAAATCATATCAAATTTCTTTACTCTTCAATTAAATTATTTTTATTTATCATGTGAATTTTTAGGCAAGACCTTAATGACGGGCGATATTAACTCTGATATTGTTTCTAATATTGACCGATATTTTTATCTCCACAATTTCAGAAAAAATTGATCGACATTTTGCGATTAGGGAATGCTACATTTTTAAGTTTCTTTTATTTTTGCCTTATTTCAGCTACACTTTAAGTTACTTTGAACAGAACCTAATAAATATTCAAATTACGGTTAATTTCTTTAACATAATAAAATCAACTCGCCATACCAAAGTAACATTAGCCGACATTTCCCTTTGGCGCGCATTCCTGCATACTAAAAAAAGAACCCGCAAATCCGTTTCCCTGCGGTAGTAGCCATTCGGCAGGGAAGCCAACCTAAGCGAGAAAGCCCCAAGGAGGATTCATTCAACTCTTCAGTCCCTTTCATCCCATCGCTTCATCAGAACGGAACAGAGGGTTCAGCAGAATCTTATCGGAAACCTTATGCTAGCGATCTCTTGTATTGTCTGATGATCAAGACTGAAGGCAATTATTGATTTTTTTAGTAGCTGTTCTTGATTGCTATTAAAATCGGTTGCGTTTCCTTTCGATGCAATCCAAAGAATTGCTGAGATTAAAATTTATTTCCACTAATTTGAAATGTATTTCATAGTAAGATAGTGTCACATCCATAATTTGTTTCATGTTAAACATAATTTACTCAATGAAGATAATTCATAACTTTTTTTAAATCTAGCAAATGTGATAAGACGATCACGTATTCATCACCAATGAAACTAAAAAAAGGGTAGTTCAATATTACCGGAGACTTACTATAAATGATAGATTACTGTTAAAACAAGATTAGTTACTCATTCAGTATGAGTGAATACGAATATGTGTTTATTACAGGGAGTTTTAACTCCTATTATGAATACAAAAAAGAATAGAATAGAAGAAGAGAATACAAAAAATATTACATTATTTATATTTATAGCATCACAATTTTTTAACTGAAGTATATTATGAAAATATGAATTATACTCCTTGTATTTAGAATAGACTTAAAAAGGTCTCGTAATTTTCCCACTCTCCATTTCCCCTCTTCCATAAAATGGTTTTGGCGAATCTTAATTTTCCTACGCCAAGCCAGTATGTTTCAGTGAGGAACATAAAATTAAAAAAAATTATTTGCCAATGGCGATATTGCAAGCAGAATATGTGTCCTGCATCAAAGTATTGTTTATATTTGAATCAAGGCTACGAGGTTTAGGACGTGACCTTTAAAAGCCTTTCTTAATAAAAAGGAGTATGCAATAAAATGGCTTAAAAAGAGCATGTACGCCTTGTTGAATTGCTAGTGCTAACCTTTGACGTCCAGCTTGGCAGATTTCCTGATGGGGTCTCCGACGCCATTGCTGACCTCGCACGTGTAGAGTCCTTCGTCACCCTTGTCGATGCGACGGAACAGAAGGGAGCCGTTCGAAGCCACTTGCCAGCGAGAACTATCACTCACCACCGTCTCGCCTCCCTCGTCTAAGAACAAAAAAACATGGAATCAGTGGATGGATTAACTACTAAGCAATTATTAAGCGTATTAAATAATGCCATGGGCGGATTTACGAAGGGTCATGGGAGCATGTGCTCAATCTTTACAGAAGTTTCGGTTTTGATTACTCTAAATAATAATTCCAAAGCCTTGTACCCAGGAACATCTGTTGGTCCTAGCAATAATTATCAACATTAAAATATAAATAGAACTTTAATATCGTGGCCAAAACATAAAACAAGCAATAAAGCAGATAATATAACTAACACATTCATTTATTATGTAAGGTGGCGAGTTAAGTTGAGATGTTAGTCTGTAGGTAGCAAAGTTGTCTGAAAGTATTTTCACCACACACATCGATCACAGTTAGTTATTATAAAAGGGTTATTGGAATATTGGCCAATATTGCAAATATCTAGATTCATCAACATCTCAACTTTAAGAAAAATTTCAGGAGAGCAAAAAAATTTATACACTGGAGCCAAGTTTTGACGAGACATTTTTTCTATGCTTTATCAAGGGGAAATGCCTACTCCTAGAATGAGGGGTTTTGGTCAGATGAAAAAGGCATGGAGAGTTTTTTTGATGATGATGATGTCGTCCACGACGAGTCCAAATCAAATATTGCCATGGGCGGAGATGACAGCCCCTGCAATCTCTGTAATATTGTCACTGTAGGGGTCTATTTCAGAAAATAAGACCCCAATATTAAGTAGGTCAATAGCTATGGCTGGACAATCGAAAATGTGCGTTGGTGTTCATGTTAAAGCTCCCTTAAAGAGAGTTTTTTTTTCTGTATGTAATTTGGTGTTATTGGACAATGTCTTCGTCGTCGATGTTGTCCGATAATTCACAGGGTATCATTTAAACAAAGGCCAATATTGACAGATTGATTGTTTCTGTGCTACCCGAGGATGGCTTACAGTACAGAAAAGCAATCCTACCGTTCTTCTTCCTCCATAGCACTGTGGGCTTGGGGTAGCCTCTGGTCAGACAGTCGAGAGTGGCCGCTTGACCTCCCATCGTGGACACGTCCCTCGGTTCCTGCACCCACTGGGGCGACACTGCAAAAGAACACAAAGTCAGTTCAACTGGGCAACACAGCACATTTCACGGATCTCAGGTGAATAGAGAAATATCCCCCTATTATAAGTTAAACTTAAATTTTTGAAGCCCAAAAAGGACATTATTAGGGTGATGATAGATTTTTTTTACAACGGACCACTATCGGTTTATTAGAGAACAAAAGAAACCCCCTCCTCGATCGGAGGTCCCCTTTTGCTCTCTTATTTACCGCTACTATTTGAGGGATGCTTTCTCCTGCCGATGTAAAAGTCTATCCTCACCCTTATCCTTCATTATTTTGAAAAATTTATCGCATATTACTCTAAAAAGATAAAAACTTATCATGGATCCGCTCCTGAATTCTAAGATCCAGGAATTGACGAAAGAATAAGGGTGAGTTTCCATGCAGCGACTTAACTACTTGACCGTCACAACTGTCCAATAGATGATGTCATAGTGCCAAGAACCAATGGCAGAGGACCAGATTCTACATCGATGAGGAGAACGAGGGGAAATTTTCAACTGTTTCCCCTCGACGTCCTGGTCGCGTCGTTTAGTCGCTGCATGTAAACCCGCCCTAATGTCACTATACGATTGAGAAATTTTGAATTCAAAAGAAATTATAATGATCGACAAACATTTAAACTTACATTTTTGGACTTTATTCGGGCAAATTCTTGTCCCACAAGGTGTAGCGAAAATTCCGGTCAATGCAAAACCGGTCGATAAAAAATTGAAAATTTACAAAATTTATAGCTTTACCAATATAATAAATTTGTTTTTTTTATTGACCGAAATTTGTCGACCGGTTTTTGCATTGACCGGAGATTTCGTATAACCTCCCACAAATATCATCTCGAAAATACTGTATAACTAAAAACTGTGTCTGAAACATAAAACCAGCCTTTTGTCACACCGATTTCTTAACCATTTTACAGTATAAATACAACAAATTCATAGAAAGATCATTATAAAGAACTTGATGAGCTGAAAGAAAATAAGTTAAGTAAAACAGTCTTTGGCTGCTAAAGTGGAAAAGAAATAATTTTATTAACTAAAAGGGGAAGAGTTCATACTTGATTAAAGACAACCACAAATTACATAACATTATACACATTTATATATATTTTAAATCAAGCGTAAAAAGGAAACGCCTTAAGAGATATTTAAAAAATTCTCGCAAAGAAGATACCTCAGATTCAACGAATTCCATTCGAAACCATTTCGATTTCACAATTTAAAAGATTCAGCACGGTAAAACCAAGATGATCAAACATATGTAGAGTTTATATTTGCATTAAAAAATGTCGCGAAACTACGTAGAATACGACTTCGACGTAGAGACAAAAAAAGGAAATTGTTTTAAAGATATGAAATTATTACAAATAGACGGTAACAAGAAGAGTTGAAAAATTATATTTAGGTATGTATTAATTTTATGAACATTCTCATCTCTGAAAGAAATAATTAACATAATTTTAAAATATATATTTTCATGTGTTAAATAAATAGAATACGCAATCCTTTCATTCAACACATCGTATTTTGATGATTTAAAAACTTGGATATGGACGAAGTTTGGGAGAACTGCACTGTAATAACAATAAATAAATGAAATGTAACAATGTGGTAATAGAACCATAATGAACAAATATGCTTGTTAATAAAATACTTTATTTGAAGTGCCAATAACAAAATATTGTACCATCTCACCTCTCATAAAAAGTTCTCCTAACTGCGAACTCGAAGTTTGAATGAAATCTAAGGGCTAATATATTATAGCCACAATGAACAAATATGCTAATTAATAATCAATTTTATTTGGAGTGACAATTATTACAAAACATTTTAAATTGAATAGGTTGAAATGTGAATATAGTGGTTGAGCCCACGAAGAGCTCTATCTCTCACTGGCAATTTCTACTCATGTCGCATTGAATATCACACTCCGAATACCCTCTCACTAGAGAGCCTACCTCACCTCTCATAAAGAGTGCCCCCGACTGCGTATCCGCCCCGACCGCATTGGTCACCCTACAGGTGTAGTTCCCGTTGCTGTGAGCGGTCAGTCGCTCAATGGTCAGTATGGAGGTGAAGGCGTCCATGCCCTTGATGGTCAGTCCTCCGTCTTCGGACAGCGGTCGCCCGTTCTTCGACCACTCGAAGGCGAAGGGAGGAGAGCCTTCGGTTGCCGCACACACCACCACTGCGCGGCTGCCCTCGCGGGGGTCTGGGGGGAAGTGTAAGGGGTTGATGCGAGGAGGATGGGACCCTATGAGAGAATGAAATAAAAGTTATTACTGCTATTACTCATACAATCATCAGGTAAAAATTAGTTTGTTTAGAAGAGAATCGATTGCTTTCTAACTAACATAAGACTATTAAAAGTTTGTTTAACCATTAAACTTTAAAAAATGAATTATAGTAACCTTATTACAGTATAGTAATAAGGAATAAAAAAAGTTAGAAAAGGAAATATAAGAAAAAGAGCTATTAAATACTATTTTAGGGAGTCATAGTTAAAAATGCAAGTCATAAGAGCTGTATTGTTTCGCAATACTTATATTTAAAATGACTACAGACTAATATACGCTTTTGGGCTTTTCTAGAAGCATGATTCAATTAACAAGTTAAATTTTGTAAATCAATATGATTGTCAGAAAAATCTTAAAGCATGAGTTTTTTTTACAATTAAAGAAAAATATTTTTAAATTTAATTTTGGAGTTTAAATAATTGTTTCAATTACTATATTGACAAAAATTAAGCTTTAATTATGATTTGAAAGGAGTCCATTTTGAAGAATATGTTTTTGATGCGAAATGATTAGTTAAAAGGGGATGTATAAGTAAATATTTAAACTGAAAGAAAGATTTTTGAAGGTATTAACTACTTGTGAAGTTTACATGGCTCGGTTAATTAATTAAATTAATTCACGTCATTCAAACAATAATGAAACTAACTAAAACAATTTCAGGTTTTTTATACATAAAATATCAAAATAAATAATAGCTTCACAACTAAAACAAAAACTTCAAAAATATCCGATAAAAATTGCATAAAATTGTGTTTCTGTACGATTTATTAAAAGTTTATACTTGGAAAATTTTAAGGCAGGGGGAAATTAGTGAAACGACGAAAATTTAAGGATATTTCTTCTAAATGAAATAAACCTATCATTACATTATCATAATTATAGCATTAAAAGTAATGATACTTCCAATAAGATACCTTCAGAAAACTCATTTAAAGAAGTAAAAACTCATCATAATAATATACTAAAACACTTTATATAGGTAATCGCATTGTAAAGATGACCACATAAATAAAATACGACATATAAAATTGGATTTTTAAAAAGAAAATCTTTAAACCAGATAATATACGAAAAATATAGTAGGCACAGTAATAAAAGCACCACTCCATCTGATCGATCTCCAGGGACACGACAACGACAACAACAAGTAATAAAACGGCATTAATTACGTTTCAGTTAATACAAATAGTAATATGTCCCCATAACTATAAAATTTTAAAAGATAATTTTAGGGGAAAAGCATCAATAAAGGTATCTACTTACCGAGAGTGCTCAGGATACAGCCCAGGAAAACTGTTATGCACAGGAGAAAGCAGAACATTTTCTCTGAATAGATAAACTTGATCAAAATTCTTTTACAATGCAAGCTTTGGATTGCTTTACTCAAATTATAAAGATATAAATCAATCTAGGAGGAAAAACATCGAAGACATAAGGTAGAACATGTTTTGAGATTTTCGGTAAGGATAATTTTTCGATGACGCTGGGATGTTGTGTTTGTAATATACCAAATGCTCTATCAAGACATGTGTATGGGTGCATGAAAATGCTCAGTACGGTAAGCTAGCGCCACACAGTGTAAAGAAACGAAATTAAAACAAAGGTTATATTTTAAATATATCAATAAAAAAGGAGGTAAATATTAAATATCAAATAAAAACTGACACCTTATTATGTATCTGTTGTTATTCAATTCATTAATGCAGTCAAATAGTTCAATCAAGATAGAACGGTGTTGAAAACATTAAAAACATAATGGTCGTAATTAAAAATGAGTAAGAGGGGCTAAACTATTCCATTTTCACAAAAATAACTTGCTATAAATACCAATGACAGATAAGTGAAGAATAAGATACACTATATAAAAATAAACGAAAAATAATAATTCTGAAAAATTCCACCGAGACTTCATAAACATAATTATCACTAACATTTTTAAAAGTAAATTGGCAACACTTTTGAATCAGCCTCTAAAGATTCTTCGATATCAACAAACCGTGAACACTTGAAAAAGTACAACAAAGTCCTTAAATTCAGAATTGCTAACTGAAGAAGAAAAATTTTTATTTTTAGGGGGGATAAAACCATTGATACATTGTAGATCACACTGAAGATCCCAATTTGTCTCACCTTTCATATTCAGAGCATCATACTTTTGGTCTGACCCTGCCGCATTGCTGACTCGGCAGGAATAGTTACCGTTACTTTCTGCATTCAAGTGATGTATGGTTAAAATTGAAGTGAACTGATTGAGGGTTTCCACAGAAAATCCCTTTCCATCCTCTTGGGAGAGACGACCCCCATCTTTCGACCACCTGAAGTCGAAAGGAGGATCGCCCTGAGTGACCACACACATGACCGCGGTTCTGAGGCCTTCCCTGAGGTCACCAGGGAAAAGAATGGGGTTGATTATCGGAGGTGTGAGACCTGGATCAAGAAAAATAGAATTGAAACATTAAATGTATAAAAAATGCAAGTATTTTTTAATATTTTTTCTGGTCTAATTACTCTCAGACATTAAGCCTGTTTTAGTTCTAATCACAAGTTGAGTTCAAAATACATAAAATGATTTTCTTTCATATATGGTTGTTTTAGTTTTAAGTACCATATAAAGAGCTTTTGCATGACAATTTTATTGTTTTATTTAGATTTAATCAGGTAAATGGGAAAGAAGGAAAAATAATTTTTTACAAAAATGTAAAGGTTCTTTAACTATAAATCTACTACCTACCCGGAGATTAAATAACTTACTATTTTATCGGATCTGTAATTAAATTAACTTGTTAATAAATATTACATGACAATCATAAGTTATCCATAAATTAATTATTTGTGCAGTCAAATTTTTCATTTCAGTGATAAATAGTATATTATTTTTCATAGCTATGTTTGAGATTATGATTATTTTAAAAATTAAAATTTGAAAATAAACATTTTTGTAAAAACCATATTTTTCTCATCCCAATAACTCAGGAAATACAAAAACTAACCCAAAGATTTTCATTATTAGTCACTTTTCTTACTAATTCAATGAAAGGTAGCTTCCCCTTAAAATACTCCAGGCAAAGTATTTTAAGAAAAAAAAATGCGTTGCGTTTTGGGAAATAATTTAGAACATTTATTTGCGTAATATATAAAATTAAAGTCTACCTTTTTTCAAAGGAATAAGAGTTTTTTTCATACGATAATCCGATATTATTCATTTGCATTTCTTAATTAAACGTAATTGTTTTCATGGGAAACTCATACCCAATAAATATCTTATATCATCATACGAAATATTTCGAAATTTGGATTCCGAAAAAAATCTTTAGTATCTCCTCAAAAAGGTGGATATTGCTCATGATAGATTTGTATAAAATAGAAAGCGAAAAGCGACTCCATCCTTACTCTCGTAAACAAAATTGCTTTTATAACAATATATAGTTTGTTGTAAATCATCAAAACCGTACGAAAGTATTTGTGTGCTATTTTAAAAAGTTTTTTTAAATGGAAAACGCGATGTTTACTTACTTGATATCAACATGAAGCTCTGTAAACAAATTATCGTCTTGAGGTGAAAGTTGTTCATGACATCTCCAATCAGTAGCATGATGTTGTTCAATGTAGAATACATTATTTATGTTCTCAAATAAATCCAAACGGCTTGTATGTTAAATTTAGTTCACATCGGAGGAAAAGTCCAATTTAAGTTGCAACATGATTCTCGATGCTCCAAGTTTTATGTGACGGTAATCCGTGAACACCGTACAGCACTCCGACACAAAAATGTATAACCATTGGTAAGCTAGCGCCACATACCGAGAGAAAATCAAATCAAAACTTCAAATATTATAACAAATATGAAAAGTACAGAATACACCAATAAAAATTAAGCAAAAAGTTCAGGAAAGAATTAATACAAAAGTAATACATATGAATAAACTTTTAAGTGAAGTTTTTGACCAAAGTAACCAAGTGAAAATGAGGTAGAAACGTATAAAAAATTAAATGACTGACAGCCTAATTGCAGTTTTTCAAAGTAAACTATTACTTGCCGTTAAATAGGCCATCACATGCTCTTTTACCACGTTAATTAAAAGAATAAGGGATCGAAAACAAATGTGTACCGTGTGTGTAATACCGTAATATGATCTTCATCAAATAATTCAATTGAAATCAGAATTGGAATACTTTCATTAACAAGGTACTGCATGGGACCAACGGACATTAATACTAACAGGGATGGAGGAATAATAAAAGACATGCAGAGCTAGCCTAATGCTATGTGTATTCAGATTATAATGTAAGTAACCATCCTTCAATACTTTTATAGCTCAATTCAAGAACACACTCTGCTAACTTACTACCGTGAAAGTCAGTAAAAAATATAAAACAGAACTGAATCCTTTAACTGTTGGTCAGCGAATTCCTCACCTTTCATGTTGAGGATGTCGGACTTGTGGTCAGTCCCTACCACATTGGTGACCCGACAGGTATAGTTACCATTGCTCTCTGCATCGAGACTTTCAATGGTCAAGACGGACGTGAACTCATTGAAGGCTTGGACAGAGTACCGATTCTCGTTAGAAAGTTCTTTCCCGTCTTTGAACCATCGGAAATTAAACGGTTTCGTTCCTTCGATTACGTCACAGATGACAGTTGTCCTCATACCCAAGCCCAGTTCAGTGGAGAAGTGAAATGGGTTGATTCTAGGGGGTTTCGAACCTGGGATAGAACATCATCAATATTATCAAAAAGTATTTCATTAATACAATTTTGCATTTGTGCAACTATACATTTGTAACTTTTTGAATGAGAACAATAAATAAGGAGCATTAAGGTACAAATGACAATGTGAAAAAAAAGTGCACTTAATATTTAACAAACATGGCATTGATAAACACGAAACAAAATATTTTGGATCGGTCTCATACAAATCCTACGAAAAAATTTTAATTAAACTAGGAAGCTTATGTAAATTCCCTAATCGACAAAATTTGTTGTTGGCGACATTTGACATCCTGAGCTTATTTTATGCCTTTGAATTTGGAAAATCCTTAAGTTTAGTATCATAAGAGCGCGGGTTTTTTTTGTATGAAATTCCTTGAATAATTAAAACAGTAAAAAACCGTAGAAAATATCCGAATAAGTATCTAAGAACTTGAATAAGTAGAAAAATATTAACTCATTATATCAATTTATACACTTAAAAACAAAAATGATCGTAATAATAGGTTTTAAACCAATATCCATTTACTTCTAATTTCAGTTAGTTAATGGGTATATTACAATATACTATCATTCTTTAATGGAATTGTTGTATCACGCCAATTTAAATACATTTATGTATTCTATCCCCTTAACCTAACTTTTTTTACTGTGTAAGTAAGATGAAAACATCTTTCCTTTGAATACAAGTATATTATTCTCCCCCCCATGCATGTAAAAATATATTTTTATATTCAAAGTATACGGATAAAACATGCAAGTAAAATAGTACAAACAACTTACCAACTGAGGTACCGAAGAAAATGCTTAATGTTTGTAGCACAATCCAGATTCGACAAAGCTTGTCCATTCTGAAATTGACAACACTATCCAGCATAATAAAATATTAGCTAACAACTTCAAAAGTCCTTCTTCATAAAGATAGAATCGTGTTTCTATCAATTTTCATAATAAAGGGGATCAACATTAGTTGAAAAATGTTTCATGAACTTAGAAAATAATCATTCGCTAGTCAGCAAGAGGGTACAGGAAGCATTTTGGTGCAACCATTTTGGATACTCAGATGGGATGCAATGAAAGCACTCCCTTCTGGGTACAAATACAACACCAATTTTTAGTCTTGATAAACAGTATACTAGCGCCACATCGTGATGAGAAATTAAAGTAAAAACTGTACTCAAGAGCAGCATTCTTATTACGATATTTTAATACAATATTCGAATAATGTTTGGAATAAGAATATGTTCAATATTTGGAAAAAGTTTGATTAGATAAGAATTTTTATCAATTGTTTCTTGGTCTAATGAACAGATAATAATTAAGATGCTACTTTGGAAAATCAGTTCAAAAGTAGTTAAGTACGATAAAAGCATGAAATATATTTTAGTAAAAGGAAGCAATAATTAAAAAATATACCATAGTTCGTAAATAATATTAAAAAACTATATTCAGATTATTTGCATTGAATTGTTTTTTAGAAGAGGAAGTAGAAAAACTAGTGGAAACTATCTTATTAAATAATCACAAAGAATAGAAAAGTTTCATACGTGTTATGAAGTCCATTGAGAAACAAGACTTTAGTTTCAGTTTCACCCAAGTTATTTTTTTTAAAGATATTACATAGATCATCTTCATTCAATTTGCTAAAGATAAATAAATAAATAAGAACAATACTAACGTAAATGATATAAAACAGTTCAAAAATTGACAGGAACACTACCTCACAGCGAATTCAATTTGTAGCATATATACAAAGAAATTAGAATACAGGCTTTATTACAAATTATAAAATATGGAATCTATTTAATGAATCTGTTCTTTTTTCTTGAAAATTTACCAACATATTAATACAACAAAAACCACAAACACAAACAAACAATGTGCTCAACCATGTGCCACTTTTCAGTTTTGCGGCCTCGGCTGCTGTTGTCCCACAATTGGCATAAAATCATAAAAAATATCTAAACCAGTTTCATATTACTATTAATATTTTAATTAGTAAATATGATTATGAATGAGGAATACAAAATTTCTGCCGTACATCGTTTTGAACCAAGTATTACACAAATCTCACCTCTCATATTCAAGGATTCTGATTTCTGATCCCAACCTGCGGAGTTGGAGACGCGACAGGTATAGTTACCATTACTATCAGCATCAAGACTCTTTATGGTCATTATGGATGTGAATTCGTCCATCATTTTGATGGACAGGCTAGTCGTGTCATGGAGTGTCTGTCCGTCTTTTGACCATTTGAAGTCGAGTGGAGGACTTCCATCGATGACGACACACATGACCGCGGTTCGAAGGCCCAGGCTCAATTCACCAGAGAAATGAAAGGGTTTAATTTTTGGGGCTCTCAAGCCTAAAACTGAAAATACTCTTATTAAAATTGAAAGTAAAGAACATCGTGCTAGTTAATAGAATTTTAGAATTATGAACTTTTTAAGACACAGAGTCAAAGGCGGTCAAGTAAGTGAAGGGTAATTCGATTCATCCTCAATATATCCTTTGTAACATTTAAACTTCATTTTTAGTAAGTAAGCAGGATATAAAGAAATAGCGGTAAGAGTATGCAGGATAATTATTTTCAGGGAAATTTATGTATTTCTTAAGCTACCACTATGATATTTAAAAGAAGGATCTGAAAAAAATAATAATAAGGAAGTCTTAAATATCAAAGCTTATCTTTAAATACAGATGAACGTTTAAAGGTTTGACGAATTAATTTATTTAAATCATCCTAATTTTAATTTACTCTGGTAAATTCGTTCTATTTTCTAAATCTTTTTAATACTTGTACACCATTTTGCACATTACTTGTTCAATGTTCATAACTCTAATGGTAGAATCAGTTCAAAATGGTTATGTACCTTTCTAAAATGTTAATTTCAAACTAAAAATTTACAAATACTAATAATTCTAATTCACAAATTTCAATGCTTTGTTTAAATTACCTTTAACTGCATGCCATCATTATGATTAAAATAAAAATCCCGTTTTGAGAATGGAGTTTGGAATATATAACTTTTCAACTTGATTCTCGTAGTTAAAATTTCATTCAGTTTCTTTTTTAAAACCTTTTAACTAACTACATCAAGGTTAGATGTGTTATTTAATTCGTTCTTTAAAGTTTGTACAATTGGTCGGGGTTGTTAAATAATGAAATTTCATAGAAAGATTTTACAAGATTTAGATGCAAATGCTATGTACCAACCTACGAAATAGTTTACGAAATACTTCAGGAATAGCAAAGTTTTTTCAGCTTAACTTGCTAGAGTACTATTTTACTAAAAGCGTTGGTGTGTAAATGGTTTCAAAAGTAAAAAGTAAAGTCAAATATCACTTACCAGTTGTGTCGGCAAGGAAGCTAACAATCAGTAGTACAATCAGCACATCCATTTTTTTTTCAAATTATCTTGTAGCTAATCACAGAAGGAAACATTTAAACTCTTTGTCTATCATATCTAAGATGAGACATACAGTTATAGAACAAAAAGACAATTTTCGAATCCTTGTAAGAGTTCATTCAATACAGGAGGATGTTATCGCCGTACACCATTTAGTGCATCTGAGCTCTTTTTGGTATAAAAAGCAATAGAGGGTGTGATTTAGCACTCAGTGGTGAACTAGCGCCGCACAGTGAGTTAAAATCAAAGTAAAAATAGCCCCAAATACGATAAAACACAAATATTGCAATGCATATCTAATTTATGTTTCATTCTGAACAACTTTCACTGAAGTAAATTAAATGTTAACACATTTTTGATATGACAAAGTTGTGAAGCAGGTTTTAGACAAAACTAACCTTTTAAAAAGATAAAAAAACAGAACCTCGCTTACTCTGTAACACAACTGCAAGAGTGCAAATACCACATAAGAACGGAGATGGTATAACAAGATTTAAATGAAAGGGTAGAGTTTTTCGATCACTTAACGTCACATTTCACAAATAAACAATATTAGTTCCATTATTCATGGAAAACTGACCTTTCATGTTGAGGGTATCGGACTTGTGGTCTGACCCCGCAGAGTTGGTGACCCTACAGGTATAGTTACCATTGCTGTCAGCGTCCAAACTGTCTATGGTCATGATTGAGGTATAGTCGTCTATCGTTTTGATTGACACCCCTCTGTTATCGTGAAGGGGTTGTCCATCTTTGAACCACCTGAAATCCAGGGGTTTGGAACCTTCTATGACGACGCAAATAACGGCTGTTCGAAGGCCTAGCCGCAGTTCACCAGAAAATTGAAACGGCTTGATTTGAGGAGGTCTCATGCCTGGAACAAAAAGTATTAAAGACTGGTACAGAATTTACTTCATACTGCTAATAAGTTTTTACAACTGTTCGAGAAAAAAAAATAAAATTATTTATTTTATACACTTGTATTTGTTTTTTTTCTATGTTATCATTAAAAGGTTTTAAAGAGAAAAGCAATTGTGTGTGTGTTTGTGTTTTCTATTTGATTTAATAGTAAATTCACATTACAAAACAGTAGGTATAAGCCTCCTATGTTGAGAAAAGTATAGGGAGTATGTAAAGATAAGGGAACCTTTCAGTTACATAACTCAAATCTTAAACCAGATTGAGTTTTTTTTGCATTTTTAAAAATGAATAGAAAAGCAGAATAGATTTTTATAAACAAATGTCATTCCTATTTGGCTTCTTTCAACTTAGATTTGTGAATATTAGTGATATTTTTCTATTCATCTTGAAATTGACATGGTGAAACAACACTCTACGCACACACGAACTTTGAGATACAATGTACCAAGTTCATTTTATAGATTTAAAATCTTCAGTACATGTTCAAGAAAAAAAATTAATTTTATTTGTGTAGGAAATACATTTCCATCAACGTTAATACTGCACAAGTCAGTATTAAGTAAATTAACTATGTTCTCGGAATTAATTGTAACCTCAATATGGACATGGGATTTAAAAATAAGAGTATTATTAAATATTTTATGAATATTTTTAAAAACAAACTGCTGGTAGGATTAAGTATATCTCCAATTGGTACGATATTTATAGTTATAAGTTCTGACAAAGCATAAACTGTCATACAACGCTTCAATTTTGTGTTAAAATTATTTTTATACTGTTTGTTAAAGTACCTTAATTCTTCGAAGAATAACACATATTGATAATCAAGATTTCATATGGAAGTAAGACACAGGAGATAGCCTTTAGTTATGAAGTCAAGACGGAAAATATTAGGAATAGGACTTACCTTTTGTAAACACAATAATGCTTTGGAGTAAAACGAATAAAAGAATCTGGTCTCGCATGTTTCTTGTTACAATGTTCTAACAAGTTAACTCATATAATTGCTATAAACAATTGATTGAAAACACAATTTTGATGGGGATGAAAGAGATTAAAATGAGTAGAAAGTTTCACACACTATACACCAACATGAATAACCAGAATCAAGTAGTAATAATACGCAGGCGCAATGCTATGACTCCAGAAAGAAAAATTTTACTCAACATATCAGTATGCTAACGCCACATAGTAGCACAAAAGGGAATCAGAAGTTGAGTCTATACTAAAATAGAGGGGTTGATGACTATGGCTGAAGTAATGAAACAAGCACTGGAAAATACAAATGAGTGCAAAGTGTGTGAGAATGTTTCTCTTTTGAACATGACTTTTGTAATTTCTAATTGCACGTTAAATATAAAATAGATAAGATTTTTTACGTGAAACAAAAACCTTTAATAGCGGGAAGAAATCTAATCAACTGTCTCCCAAGACAGCAGCGCTTGAGTTGAAAAAGGCTGCAGATAAAACCGGAAATTTTTTTTAATACGATAGGCTATAACAGCATATAAGCCACATCACTAAAAATAACTAAAGCATTTTTGAAACAATTTAAATATTTTTAAGCGTTGAAAACATCATGGCTCAATTTGTCCAATCAAGCTTCTATAGCAATAATATCGATGGTTAAAAACCTCATATAATAGGTATCTTGAAAATATATATGACAATTAAATCTATATGGTGACAACCAGCTTCCACCTATAAGGTTGATTGTTTAATGAAGAATGTTACACAACATGATATTAAAACCACATTAAATTGAAAGAGATATACTTTATATCTCCTCCTTTTGGCATTGGTGAGTCAGCATATCCCAAAATGTAACAAAAAATAACGTTCATAGCTACTACAAACAAAGTAAATTACTTGAATCATTATAAAACACGAATGCATAACTCTTGTAAAACTTTTGTTCGCACATCGTATCATAAAGCATTCAAATAACCAAGAGAGCATGGGGGTTTCTATATTCTCATTTTAATATCCCTATTAAATTCTAATATATGTTCTCATGACAACACACAAGAAAATAAAATGCAAAGAATTATTTTGATCTGTTAAAAAGACCTCACCTCTCAAGTTGAGTGAGCTAGACTTTTCGTCCCATCCTGCAGCATTGGCGACTCTGCAGGAATAGTTACCATTGCTGTCCGCGTTCAGACTCTTGATGGTGAGCATGGACGTTAGCTCGTCAATTGCCTTGACGGACAGTCCTCCGTCCATCGAAGAAGGGATGGACGACCCGTCCTTTGTCCACTTGAACTCAAAAGGAGGGTCACCGTCAATTACTGCGCAAAAGACCACAGCTCGTAAACCGAGACTCAAGTCCTCCGAAAAGTGGAAAGGTGTGATTTTGGGAACTTTCAAGCCTAGTACTGAAGAAATATGATGATAAAGAGATAATTTTCAGCATTTATCTTATTTTCTGAGAAAGTAAAAAGTATAAAACAGTAATCAAAACTATTTTGGTATAATAAACATAGTAGTTTTAGTACAGTGAATAAGGCAATAGTTTTATTAACATCAGGGATTTGAAATTTTATACTAAAATTAAGTAAATGAAGTTAATAAGACAAGAAAGAGGTCCCAGATTACGTTATGATAAATATATTTCTTTGTAGGCAATGCTTTTGGAAAGTTAGTTATCTAAATTGTTGAAATATGACAGCCTATCGATTTTTGCTGCTTATGTAGATAAATCAAGTAGAAGGCAAACCAGGTATCAAAAACATTTCTATAAATATAGAATACAGTGAAATTATGACGTGGATTCATCCATAACTTAAATCAAATAAATTAATTAAACATTCCTTTAGAAAACTAATTACAGTTTCATTTTGCAACTCCAAGAGAGACAAAATGAGTTGAGAAATATATTTTTTAGAAGCGGGTATAAAATAACAATATACAAAGGATAGAAGTCATTTTAGTTTACATGACACCGACTCTCTTGAAGTGTTTTCTCTGAAGATGCAACGAAGAGAGAAAACAACATATTTTGTATAATCTACCCATATATTTGAATACTCAGTGCTAAGTGATCAAATTATTTGGAAAAAAGATTTATATTTTATTCTTACTTTTATTATTGATGTTATTTATATTTTTTCAAAACACATATTCTTTATTTATGTTTTAATGAATGGTATGCTAGTAATATTCTTGAGAAAATACTCTTATAATTCAATCTCATGTTATCATGTAGATTTCCACTCGATGCAACATTGAATCTTTGAATTAAGGGGAACCTGATTCATACATTTTCCACAAATAATTAATGAACACCATTCATCTTTTTGAAAAGGTTATAAAAGAGGAGACTTACCTTTCGAGAAATTGATACAGTGCAAATAAAATAGAGCTATGAAAAGACGCCATGCATCCATAGTATCACTGATCTCCGTGATGTACTTCAAATAATAGGTAAAAAAATAACTAGATAAATTTTGACTTATGAAGATAGCATTAACAATAAAATTGTTCAATTAGAACATAACGCAAGGGTTTAAACACTCCAAGGAATTACAAAACTCTTAAACAGTTCATCAGTCAGTACATATCTGAATGTTATGGGCTGCCATAATATACGAGAGCTCCCTCTAGTAGTCAACTGAAACAATAATTCAGTTATTACAGTATACTAGCGCCACATAGTGAATAAAAGCTGAAAGAAAAGTAATCTCTAAGGTTTGAATTCGAAAGACTTCGTAAAGAAATGTAGTAGAATAACTCATGGTTGTATGATTTTTCATGAAATATCCTTTTCATAAATTAATTAAACTAATTAAAGTATCTAGTAGTACTAGAACCTTGTTAAGCAATAGCTCATGGGACCAACAATTAACAATTGTTATAACGAATAAAATAGCTCTATAAAACAATCAGTACTTTTCTTACCGGTCGTTGTCACGAAGAGGTAGTTATATTGGGGAGGGTTCGTAGTAAAGATGATATACATAAATATAAATTAGTGCTTAACAATGTAACAGAAACATCAGTCACAAATACGAGTTCATTAGACCGAAGAATAGTAAGGTTAAATTGCATTATTTTTAGAGAAGATTGTGAACATCATTTAGCATGTTTTGCTTCTTTAAGAAACCGTTTATATTCACAGGTATATTAAGTCAACAAAAGAATTTTGTTTTACTTAAACACACTGAGTACGAAAGAAGATACAAAGAAAAATCACAAAGCACATACATTTTCCAAGAAAAGCGCACATAATGTAATCAATTTTGAGAAAAATACTGGAAAACTAATCTAAGACCATTTTCTAAGAAATGTGCGTTTTTGCACACAACACTGATTTCTTGTACACAATCCAGTATAATGAGGCTTAAGCAAATTGGAGAGTACATACACTTCATAATTCATACTGCTTTCTTGCAGAATTTACTGAAATCTTAATTACCCATATCATTTTATTACTTATAAATACACAGGGTCCTCCTTACATCGAATATATTATACCCTGTTTAACAAACAGCATTGGAATTGCACTTCTTATTACTATGCATTAAATTATGTCATCTTTTTTCTCACCTTTCATATTCAAGCCATCGGACTTTTGGTCCCATCCTGCAGAATTTGAGATTCTGCAGGAATAGTTACCATTGCTGTCGGCATCAAGACTCTTGATGGTCATGATGGAAGTAAACTCATCAAAAGTTTTCAGGGATATTTTGGGAGTGTCATGCAGAGGGTTTCCATCTTTGAACCACTTGAAATCGAACGGTGGATCACCTTCCGCTGCAACACATGTGACGACAGTCCTCATGCCGGCCATAAGGTTGGATGCAAAATGGAAGGGTTTTACGTTTGGAGACCGGAGGCCTGGAAGATGTTCATTCTTATGTTTACACCGAGAACGAAGGATTTACCTGAATATGTAGAACTAACTCTATAGTAGCTAGTTCGGATTCAACGAAAATTCAGTTTTAACTCTTGTAGAAAAGAAAATCAAATGGTTTATAAAAAAACCCCAGCATTAAGGAATTATTAAAACACGGCTATAACGAGGTCTATGTATGAGAGCGAGCAAAAGTTGGTTATTAGATTGTGTTCTTTATAAATGGGTTCGACCTTACTTTTTTTATTGAATAATTAAGTAGAGATAAAAGAGTAAAGTTTCAGGGTAAAAGTTTCATGCTAAATTTTATTCAACTGAAACGTAGTTTATTTTTACCCAATAGCGGATGATGTTTGACATTTAACTTCCGAATAAAACCGATAAAAAAAACATATAATTATAAAAGAGTCATCAAAAGTATTAACCAATGTTAAAAAAATGTTTGAAGGATATAGATTCATTTGAATGCACAGATTTTATTTACATAAAGACTAATGTAATAAAATGGTGGCACACACAATGAGTCGTAATTAAAATAATTATATAAAGTCTGTGGGAGTATTTAGTTATAATGATATTGTTCCGGGGAATCATTTTCCAATTTATTGAATTAGGTCACATTTTGAAGAACTATCAATTTTGGCGAAAATAGTGATTTAATTTTGACGAAGGAATTCAAACTGCATTTTATTTTAAAAATACCTTTCCTTCACAAGTTTAAAATAATCTTGAACTAAAGATGTTTTCATTTCGGACTGTGGATAATTACTCTTCTAGCTTTAGATTAAATAGGAGAATTAGATTACAAACATCGATTATTTAACTTGGAACGCTCCCTACTGCTTTCTATTTAAAAAAAAAATATCCAAATCCTTAAAGATTCTAAAAATGTAATTTTTTAAAAACTTTTGTCTGTATTTTAATGCAAACACCCTAAAACATTTACAAGTTTCATTATTCTTTGAAGATATTTTTGAAATTAACTTTATTAATAATAATATAATGTGAAACTTACCAGCTATGATGACAAAACAGCACTGGATGACCAGTAGAAGTAGTATAGAACCATTCATTTTCAATAGCTTGGAACGTTATATCAATTATATTAAAATATATAAAAACACGAAACGTTACTGAAAATATAATGATATTTCATCAGGAAAGCCAACAGAGTTTAAGAGCTAAATCACTGGGAAGAAAAGTGATCACAAATTCAAGCTTTGATGTTATAAACTGATGCTATACGGTCCGAGGTTATAGACACACGGTTTGGATCAACGGACGGTATGGTAGCGCCACATCGTGTAGTAAAATAAAACGAAAACTAAACCACTATTCAACACAGAGAAAATACATTTCATACTACATCAAAGAAATAATTTGAAATATCAAGAGAGAAAGCGTTTAAAAAATAAAGGAGAACACATGTTATGAAATGTCCACAGAGTGATTACGCAAAGAGAAATAATATCCATTTTGTAAGTTTTATAAAACATCAGCTTTTAGTTAAAATTATTTACTGTGTTACTAAAAAATATAAAGGAAAGGCAGTAAGGGAAATACATAGAAAGCCGTCCATATCAATAAACATTCCCCATTTTTTCAAGAAATCTAAAAATTGAAGTGTAAATAAGCGTTAATTTGTTCATAACTTGGTTATATTTATTACAGTATTAAGACTAATCTATTATGATTAATCATCAAATGTCAGGAAATATTCCATATTTTAGTCAGACTCTTTAGCAGTAGAAAAGTGCTTTAAAGATTAAGTACACAGCATAACATTTTTCTGCAGAAATTTATCACAAAACTAAATATAGAATGTAAAGAAAGCATCTCTGTGAAAAGACCTCACCTCTCAAGTTGAGGGAGCTAGACTTTTCGTCCCATCCTGCAGCATTGGTGACTCTGCAGGAATAGTTACCATTGCTGTCCGCGTTTAAACTCTTGATGGTAAGCATAGACGTGAACTCGTCCATCGTCTTGACAGACAGTCCTCCGTCCACTGAAGAAGGGATGGACGACCCGTCCTTCGTCCACCTGAACTCGAAAGGAGGGTCTCCATCGACGACTGCGCAAATGACCATTGCTCTTAAGCCAAGACTCAAGTCTTCTGGGAAGTGCAGAGGAGTAATTTTTGGGGATCTCAAGCCTAACACTGAAGAAACATGATGCTACAAATTTGCTATAAAAATATACTCTTTAAGAGCTTTAAATGAGATTAATATAATTTCACCTTTTTATGTAAGAGTCTTCATAATAAACTTATTTAAATTAGAATGCTTTCTCTCAAAGGTTTAAATTTGTCAATAAATTACATATTAGGCCACTAGGAAAAATTAAGCAGCATTCATATTTAAATGCGATAGCCATTAGAAAAAGTAGATGTTTACTGGAACTAATTTCTTAGAAGAGAGCTAGAGTTCTATATTTGAATACTTTTTAATTAGCTAGAAAGCTGAAAATTTTAACACCACCCAAAAATCAACCGGTTAAAGTAGAATTGACTGAAATGAACAAGCTAATAAAAATTGGAACTAAAAAATATTCTTTATATTTTGACCTTTAAAATTCATAAAAGTTGGATATAAGAACGTTTCAGTGGGTTTGCTAAAGGAAACATTCACAATCATTCTATTCAAAAACGATATAGGAAAATTTCACATGCACTAGTAAATTTCCTGTAAACGAGTGTACTTGATTTGTCGTTGAAGCATGAAATGTAAACTGGAGCTTATATTATTTGCATATCATAGAGAACACGAAAAATATAATCATTAAAAAATAATATCCCAGTAGAAATCAATCTTACCTTTCAAGAGGTTACAGCAGAATAGGAAAATCAGAAGTTGTAGAAGACGCCATACACCCATAGTTATATTGGGTCTATGATTTTAATTCAAGAGATTATGTGAATCCAATTAAAAATAAGTTTGATAAGGAAACAGATCTTTACACAAAAATATAACGTATCTGAAACAAATAGGGTTTTAAAAAATTCTAGACGCTGTACGAACACAATGCTGCACACACAATGCACACAGATAGCTGCTATGATCATAACAATGTACAAGAGCTCCCTCTAGCCACAAAATCATGCTTTAACAGTATACTAGCGCCTCATAGTGACTAAAAACCAAAAGAAAAGTTATGCCCATGCATTTATGACGATATTACGGCGTGAAATCATGTGTGGTTGACTGGTTGAAGTACGAAAAAACAGTTTTTCTAATAATGTAGCTACTCAGGTCATTTAGGAATAGGAACACATTTCTTATCAGTATGTACACTAAATACGCATATTAAACGCTTTCTCTCAAAGTATCAAAGAAAAGTTTAAAAAGCTTCTGTGAATAAAAGGAACTAGTTTTTACGATACTTAACACTTAATTACTTGAAATTGGCTTTAATTTAAAAAACATATCCACAAAGCACAGATTTTAATATTTGACGAAATAATGGTTCATAGTAAAAAGTCGTATATAATGCATTTTGTGACATACAATGGAGAACATTTATTTAAAATTCTTCCGTGTATAAGGACCGTGGTCTCTATGAGTAAAAACGTATATACCTTCCTTATACCCGGAAGAATTTTTAATAAATAACTCTGAATCTGACCGTGTAAGCCTACACTATTTCAATGAACATATTCAATAGATTCATTTTGTAGCAATACAATATTAAATTTTCTGTTAATAAAGAGCAAACGCTCTGTTTAACGTCTCGTTCGAAATGATTCTGTAACATAACATACAAAACTGGAATTATTTCAGGTAAACCGGTGCAACATTTTTTACAAAGTTTTGGTTCTTTTATGATACACAAGATGTAAAATAATTTTCATTATGTGTAAACAGGAGTTTTAAGAATCTCTTTAGAGTATTTATATTTTCCCATAATATCATGGAGTCAAATCTTCACCATAAGAACGGAAACTTCCTAGCATACAGATATCCCTAAAATACCAATTTTACAAAAACAATATCAAAGCGTGTTTAAGCCATTTTGCATGGAAATACGACCACAGAATCACACTCCTTGAAGAAATAGCAAAAAATTAAAACAATTGAGAAGCAACCATTTTAACCTTTTCGACAGGTTTATTTAATAACCCAATTCGTAACCCATCCCAAAAAATGATTAAATTGATTGATAACAGGGAGATTAACCAGTCTCACCTCTCATATTCAAAACATCAGATTTTTGGTCCCAACCTGCAGAGTTGGAGATTCGGCAAGAGTAGTTACCATTGCTGTCAGCATCAAGACTTTTGATAGTCAAGAAAGAAGTAAACTCGTCATGTGCTTTGATGGACAACTTCGACGTGTCTTGAAGGGGTTGACCATCCTTCGACCACCTGAATTCGAACGGAGGGTCACCTTTCGCAGCCACGCATGTCACGACCGTCCTCATACCTGACATAAGGTCAGAGGCGAAATGGAAAGCCTTCACTTTTGGAGACCCGTGACCTAAAATTATCATGTTTCGTTTATTATAAAACCTATAATTTTTTAGTTTTAGTTAGCTTTTAATTGTTATTTATGCGACTAAAAATGATTGATGCATTGTCTTTTACAAAATTTGAGAACTTTTTAAAGGAAGTAAATAATGCAACGGGAACAGAAAAATGAATGAATAATTTTGTGTATTTATTGCACAAAAACATTGTATGTATTTTTTGAAGTATGATTTAACTGAAATATTACAATGAAAAAAAAAACTTCTTAAAATGCATAACTGAATAATGGGTATTTTTTCCGAGTAAGTACCAATTGAATCTCGTAAAAGAGTAAAATACTTTACTTCTTGGGTTGTATACATAATTTCATTTAATCATGCAAGCTGATTATTAAAATGTTATGAATACTAACGTATTCACTGCAAACCCCACAGCCGCACCTAAATGTTTAATCTATACTGCTGCAGATAAAAATATACACTAGAAATTAAAATATAAGTTCTATAAAATTAAGGTAGCATATTAATTAAGAGTAATTTTTCCAGAATATTATTTTTTGTAAAGCAGGAAAATTACTGAAATTCAGAAATATGGATCGCCATTTCTAAGATATTTAAGTACAACTTTAGATAAGGATTTGCCTGATCGTGTGCGGATTTCAGTTAAGTTGTTTAGACCACCAACCATGTGTAGCAATCAAACAAAAAAAGTATACCATATAAAGAAGTTGCTTTCTAACATTTTGAACAGTAAACAAAGATTCAAATTATATCATACATAGGTATTAAATATTCTTAACACTTTTCAGTATACATAAATATTGTTACCCAAACAGTTACGCATACTATACTAGTAACTTATGTACAACCTTAATACAGGCTTGATAAGTATGGTTCTGTAGAAGTTATATTCTTTCTATCTCTCTTATTATTAAATTGGGGCCAAGAAAAAAATTTAAAGAATTAAAGCAAAGTAATCAAACTTACCGATTACTACAGCTAAACTGCAATGGATAACTACCACACACATCAAAATTCTCGCATCCATGCCGACTATGCTTGAAAATTAAATTCTTAAACAGATTATGTATACCACACACAGATTCATTCACAGTTCATAACCTTTGAAAGTACTTTTTACAAAGGTTTTAAAAAATTGTATCAAAGCCTGCAAAAGCGATCCTACATTACGCGTTACACATCACGCAATGTTATGGTGAGCAAGTGATTTCAATA
The DNA here is from genome assembly GCA_024610705.1 of Tetragnatha versicolor. Classification (NCBI taxonomy): domain Eukaryota; kingdom Metazoa; phylum Arthropoda; class Arachnida; order Araneae; family Tetragnathidae; genus Tetragnatha; species Tetragnatha versicolor. The sequence goes on from JANDEH010000019.1 coordinate 2,187,486, forward strand.
CCCAGCGTTATATGGGTACATGGCTAAGATGAACCACAACGGTATGGTAGCGCCGCATAGTGATAGAAAATGCAATGAAAAATTAGCAGCACCGCCAAGAAAAACTTCAACTGTATGTCTGATGTATTAATGTATAAAACATTGGATAAATGTAAAAGAAAACAGTACACAATATAAAATACAACGGCAAGACGAACAAGTTAAGGTGTTGGAATATCCGAATGCTGGAGTAAAAGACAGAAAGGAACTTCAAAAATATTTCTGCAGAAAACGTTTTAATTCAAACTAAAAAAGAATTCCTCAACAAGAATAAATCGCTAGTTCCTTTTCTCACCTCTCATGCTCAAGGAATCCGACTTTTCGTCCCAACCTGCAGAGTTGGACACTCGGCAAGTGTAGTTACCATTGCTGTCGGCATCAAGGCTCTTGATTGCCATTATAGACGTGAATTCGTCCATCATTTTGATTGAAAGTTTTGACGTGTCGTGCAGAGGATTTCCATCTTTGAACCATTTAAACTCAAACGGAGGGTCTCCCTCTTCGGCAATGCACATAACTCCAGTTCGAGCCCCAATGCTCAAGGCAGAAGAAAAATGGAACGGTTTCACCATGGGCCCTTTGGTTCCTGGAATAATGGTTCATGATGTACCAAAGAGTTTTCATAAAATAAAAATATTAATATCAAGGTTCAAATTGGTTCAATTCAATTCAAATTTATAAACACAAAATCAAGGGAAAAAATTAAAAAAGTACGACGGGTTTTTTTTGCATGTTTGGTGTTTGGATAAAAAATTTTAAAAGTACAATTTCTCCGAGGATACAATAGATCCCCTTCGTCAGCAATGATCAAATTCAAGTGTTAAGTACACAAAACAGAAAGTATCACACAAAGAGGAACAAAAAAGAAAGAGAAAAGAAATTGCTTGCAATCTCAAAGGATCCAAAAGCTCTTCCGAGGGAAAAGATCTTCCAAATGAGCTAAAAGATCTTCCAAATTAAATTATTTTATTGATTATAATAGTAGAACAGTATTAAAAACATAGAGAAAAAACAGAAAACGCCACAACTTCATGCAAAAATTTCGTAAATAATGTTTAAAAAAAATTGCGGTTTACTAAATAATGAATTAATCAGGTTGGATTTTTCTAGCCATAGATGATGCTTCAAAAATAGGGCTTTCATAGAGCTTTCCCCCCGCTTTATATGCAATTTCCGTTCGAAATTTCCTCAATGCAAATCATATACGTTTTATCTTAATTTCATATAAAAACAACTTGATCTGGTAAAGATACCATACTGCCGCATTAAATGACAAATTAATAATCTGGCTAGTCGTTTTACAGTCAGTCAAAGTTGGGTATAAAACACGTCGGCACCGTTTATCGGTTACTTCCTATCCTAATCCTACTACTATTATAATTGTGAAATGTTTGTCTGGATGTTTGTTACTCTTTCACGCAAAAACTACTGAATGGATTTTAATGAAATTTTACAATAATGTAGCTTATATATCAGAATAACACATAGGCTATAATTTATTAAGAGAAAATTAGTCCTTCATTCTTTTTTTCCCATTTTCCTTCTTTTTTCACTTATTTTTCCGTGTTTGGAAACCTGTTTTACCAGTCATGCAAGCAATAATAGGGAAACTTTAGAAGTACCAGTGTTGTAGTTACTAGACAATTTTATTAATCTCTATATAAATAAACACGTTTGTGGCTGTGTGTATGTATGTGTGTTCCGCATCTCCTTTTAGACCACACCGAAGGCGTGGACATTTCCTCCATTTCAAGATTTTTTTCCTTTGAAATAAATATATTTACTGAAAAATATAATTTTATTCATGGAAAACGAGTTAAATAAAACATTGTTTCAAATGAGACATATCACTAGACTTTTTCATTTACTAGAATTTTTATTATAGTTTCAAATTTATTTTATAAAGGCTCCAAGATATTTAACATTATCAGGAACATCGGGATTGAAAAAAGTGACAAGAACACCGGGATTGGAAAATTAGCGGGAACATCGGGATAGGAAAGAGGCGCCTGGGATACCGGGATGATTTGTAATGTTGCTAATTTACAAAATTATAAATGTATTTTAAGAAAACTTAAAAAAAAATTTATACACCCCACCCGTGCAAGGCCGGGTATATAACAGCTAGTACTATTATAATTGTGAATGTTTGTCTGTATGTTTGTTACTCTTTCACGCAAAAACTACTGAATGGATTTTAATGAAATTTTACAATAATGTAGCTTATACATCAGAATAACACATAGGCTATAATTTATAAAGAGAAAATCAATCCTTCATTCTTTTTTTCCCATTTTTCCTGCTTTTTTTCACTTATTTTTCCGTGTTTGATAACCTGTCTTACCAGTCATGCAAGCCAATAATAGGAAACTTTAGTAGTACCAGTGTTGTAGTTACTAGACAATTTTATTAATCTCTATATAAATAAAAACGTTTGTGGCTGTGTGTATGTATGTGTGTTCCGCATCTCCTTTTAGACCACACCGAAGGCGTGGACATTTCCTCCATTTCAAGATTTTTTTCCTTTGAAATAACTATATTTACTGAAAAATACAATTTTTTTCTTGGAAAACGAGTTAAAAATAAAACATTGTTTCAAATGAGACAGATCACTAGACTTTTTCATTTACTAGACTATATCAGGAACATCGGGATTGTAAAAAGTGACAAGAACACCGGGATTGGAAAATTAGCGGGAACATCGGGATAGGAAAAACTACCAGGTTATAAAAATTACCGAGAACACCGGGATAGGAAAAATTACCGAGAACACCGGGATAGGAAAAATTACCGAGAACACCGAGATAGGAAAAATTACCGAGAACACCGGGATAGGAAAGAGGCGCCTGGGATACCGGGATGATTTGCAATATTGCTAATTAACAAAATTATAAATGTATTTTAAGAAAACTTTAAAAAAATGAATTTATACACCCCACCCGTGCAAGGCCGGGTATAACAGCTAGTTTGAAATAATTTTTCATACTTGGTAAAATCCAAAATCTATTTATATACATTAATTATTTAAAATACCTCTTAGATATCAAAATTAAATACATTTGCGTGTGCTTTTATTGTTTTATATAACTACCTTAAGTAAAAATTATCATCTTCTAAGGCAAGCGATTTAAAAAATTTCGATCGTGGTTGAAGCATATTTTAAGGGAGATTATCTTTGCGTTTAGTTAAAAATCTTCACTTAATAATTTCCATTAATCTACTAGTAAATTAAAATCTTTTGGAGAAAGTGCTGAGGTTTCCTTCAACTCTTTAAGCAGAAAAGAAAAATCAAGTGAGTTAACACTTGAGAATTCTAGAATAAATTGTTGGTAAATTTATATCTTATAAGTCTTAAGTCCTATTAAAAATATATGATGTGATTCAAATTCCCATAAATGCTTATTGTATCATTAATTTACGTGTATTTAATTATATAAAGAAAGAAATTGTTATTTAAAATTGCTCTACTTACCGTAAGAGATGTCTAGGATGCAATAGATGACGGCTAACAGCAGTAGGTGTCTGGCGTTCATCGTTGGTGAAACAATTGTTATCGAAGAACATTAAAAGTCAATATAAAAAATCAACTCTTAAGTGTGTTCGTAGGAGAGAGAGTATATAATTAACAGAAAAATTAACATTTCACAACTCAAACACCATTACATTGGTTAAACTTGCTAAGCAGGTAAACAGAAGACAGTCTCGAACACAGGCAACACAGCTTATAATATAGGTTTGTGTGCAACAAGGCTATTACGCATACATGTAAAAATAAACGGTATAGTACCGCCACATAGTGAGGAAAAATCAAACGAAAAACTGATGCTGATGGAATGACTCAAACTTTAAATCGTTGAGCGCTTTTACGACTTTGAAGGGATGTTTTTTAAGAAAGACATTATAGCAGGATAACTAAAATTAACTTTTCTTTGAGGTATTTGGTATCATTACTTTAACTCTTTAGGGCTAGGTGGTATTCATAGCATACCACATATTCACGATTTTTTTGAGTCTTTGCATATGGGTAAATATCTGCTACCAATTGTTTTTTGTGTTCACACACTTCTATTCTTCAAATATAGATGGCGGTTGTTGTCCATTTCCGGAAATTATTTATAGAATTCGCTTGAGACTGTCTTAATGTCGGGCACGTGCTCTCGCTTCTGATTTCATCGGTGCTTCTTCTATACATTTTTTGTTCCACTGACAAATTTTCCTTAATATCAGATAAAGATATGTTGATAGAAGATACGTACATTTGATAAATAAATTTAATTACAATAATAACTATGTAATGTTGTTGAACATAAGGTGGTAATAAAAAAATACCACTGTGCATTTATGCAAGTCCAAAAAGCAAAGCATGCAAAGTTGAAAAACCTTAATATTAATTAGATAAACGTGCAAATTAATTTATTAATGTGTATTCTAAAGCCTGATACGTGTTCTTAAGTTGTAGGCTTCTATTATACATGCAAAACGGTAATTTGTGTTATGATATCTTGTTTGATGTCCCTTGAAACTCTTGTAAATGAGGTTTTATAGCAATTAAAATTTTGCATAATATATTCTTTCAAAACTTATTACTTTTTTTACTATATTAGATGTTCTATAGTATTGTAAAAAGGAAGTAACGGTGAAAGTAACGGTAAAATTGCTCTTGTTTGAGTTGAAATTCCATCAGATGAAGAGATCGTATGATTGATGATCGACTAAAAATAATATTTAACTAAATTAAAGACTAATTTAACTATATTAAAGACTAAAAATTAAAAAATCAATGTAAAAGTTGTGTATGTCCATTGAAATTTTTACGTCCATTAAAGCATGGTGGTATACCATGTTTACCACCTCACAACTGTTACTGTAATTACTAAAAAAAATTAAAAATGATATTTTTCAGTTTTAATAACATCCTTTAGTTCGTAGATATAAGTAATTTTGATTTTATGAGTGAAATAAAAATCTGTGCCTTAAAGAGTTAAAAAGTGCAAATGAAAAAGGAATATGGAGGGAAATACAACAAAATTTAATTTGCAAATCTGACCAAGTGTCAATGTCTTCTAATGGTATCCAATTAAAATTTATTTAAAGTTATGAGACACTATGCATGGCTTCAGTTATGACGTCAAAAACATGTCTTATTTTTTTTAAATGATGTCAATTAAGAAAATCACGTCAGGTATGAAGTCTTTTTTTGAGTCACAAAAAATGACGTCTAAATCACGTTATCTGTCTACTTGGGTAAAAGCACGCAGCTGTTTAGAATGGTCTTGAGATTTCCAAGTTAGAGATTACTTTCATACAATTCCAATTTAATACTTCATCTTAACTTACAAATTTATACTGCCTCACCTCTCATATTCAAGGAATCCGACTTTTCGTCCCAACCAGCAGAGTTTGAGACCCTGCAAGTGTAGTTACCGTTGCTGTCTGCATCTAGACTCTTGATTGTCATGAAAGAGGTGAACTCGTCCATCGTTTTGATGGATAGTTTAGACGTGTCATGAAGAGGCTGACCGTCCTTAAACCACTTGAAGTCAAATGGTGGATCACCTTTTTCTGCGACACATACGACCACTGTGCGGACTCCTAGACTCAGATCGTTCGAGAAATAAAAAGGCTTTACTTTCGGAGAAGTCAGTCCTATAAGTGGTGTGATATGTTAACTGGGTACAATGTAATAAACTGAAAAATTTATTTATAAAGTTAATAAAACATCAAAAATTTTATTTTTAACATACGAAAAATCACATATTTGAACCGGGCATTAGCATTTTTTTGTCACTACATGTCTCTTTTTTGTCATTTAAATTATAAAGATAACAAACTTGAATAAACCTACCAGGTTTCTGAGTTTAAGTCTTAAAATATCAATTTAGCATTTGATTAACTATATGCTTTTATTCAAATCGTTTTTAGAAATTCTTTAGTTTTTAGTTCATAGCTACTAAATTATAATTTTAATTCGAATAATATTATATTATTGTAGCTACATGTTAATAATGAAATGTGCTATATAAAGTGGGAAAGAATTTTAAAATTTAATTTTTAATATGAATAATGGAAAGAATTAAGTTAATATAAACAAAATATACGTAGTAACATTATTACTTTGAATTCAAAAATTTGATTGAGCGTTCTAATGAAATTCAAACTATTTAAGAGCCTAAAATATTCTATCAATCCGTTTATAATGAACATGAACAATAACAGTTTATTGTTTAAAACTTGCGCATTTATGCGGATTTTATTTCCGATATAACAGTATGGAACAAAACTTTGTATTCGTTAATAATATTTTTATTATTTCTTAAAATGAACCCATTACATTTTCAGTAAATCTTATTTATTATTCGATCATATTTCCAAAAATTTAATTAAATCCTTAAAAAGGTTCTAACTTTTACAAACCGATGATGTGTTATCGAAAGCACTTATACAAATTCAACAATTAATAAAATATTGAGCTGAAGTACTAGATTATTTTTAAAAATTAGACTGAGATGGTTTTTATCCCATATGCGGATAAACAGAAATGTACCAAGCTAAAGTTTTAAAACTATTGATAGAGATGGTTTAGCACAGCAATTTAAGCAGTAAAGAACTGAAATCTGGAGAAGATGTGAGATTAGATGCTGACTTACCATGAGAAGCGACAAAGACGCAATAAGCGACGGAAAACAGCAGGTAAATGTCCATATTCGTATTTAAACAAATGCTATAACTGAATTGTGAGATTATAAGAGGTTAATACAATGAACGTTAACTCAATATCATGACAATATCTTTTGGAAAAAATCAACTAATAAACACTGGTAAATAGAGTAGCATACACAACCTCAAACCAAGTCACCTACAATACTAACTCCCTCTAGTTTTAGAACATTGAACTACGGAAATAAGGGTAGAAATCAGCGGTATAGTAACGCCACACAGTGACGAAAAAATGAGTGAAAAACCAATTCTTCCAGAACGACGCTAACGGATATTGGAGATAAGACGAGTAAAGTACACGTGCGCAGGAAACAGGAAAAAAGTAAAAAATATTTTTTAAATATAAACACTCAATTGTAATACGATGAAGCAATATCTATATGACTTACAAACGAAACTAAAAAAAATCTAAGTAACATTTCAGTTTGCTCTTTCTGTTGAAGAGCGTTCGAAATTTGAAAGGTTGATGAACATCTTACGTACACCTCAAAACAATATTTTCATGATCCAAATGTACTTAAGTTATTCACGACCCTACCTTTCTATAATATAAAATAAGAATGAGTAAATTATTATGAATATTTAATATAAGATTTTTTTTCGAGGGATCTTCACCTCGAGTAAAGCTTCATGCTATGCTACCCACTGCCATAAAACAGCCGCATATGTAGGCACTCCAACACTAGTAGAATGTGAAACAACAACATTATTATGTTTATATCATTGCCGAACGTATACATTTAACGTAGTAATAATTGCCGATGCTATTGGTAAATTTTCTTTGCATTGTGTGTATCAACATTTCACACCAAACTTTCACGAAGAAAATATCTCACCTCTCATATTCAAGGAATCCGATTTTTGATCCCATCCAACAGAGTTGGATACTCTGCAGGAGTAGTTACCGTTACTGTCGGCATCTAGGCTCTTGATGCTCATAATGGAAGTAAACTCATCAATCGTTTTTATAGAGAGTTTCGGTGTGTCTTGAAGGGGTTGACCGTCCTTGAACCACCTGAATTCGAACGGAGGGTCCCCCTCTGCCGCAACACAAGTCACGACAGTCCTGATTCCAACCATCAGGTTGGGATCAAAATGGAAGGGTTTGATGATGGGGGACATGGTCCCTGAAAGGAAGATGAGACACAGGAATGTTAATCGGGGAGTGAGATTAAGAAGAGTAGATAATATGAAAATAAAGTGAATGTTTTTTTTATCAGAAATAACCAAGTTTCTCATTCCATTCCTCTATTTTGCAAATAGGATAAAGGGTATAAGTGTTCACAAACTTGATGAGTCTTGAAATATTTTTAAGTCAAGTTTTAAAGTACACTCTTGTCTCTTTTACTATGTTCAAGCATGACAAATAAGAAGGAGCCAACAAAACCACCAGTTGTTGGTTTGTTTCTTTCGTTTAGTCATACAGTTCAAATAATTGAAAATAATCACTGAAGAGAGATAAAATGATTATAGGAAATCTCAATTTCCCCTTTAAAAAAAGGGAATTGGGCTTTAAATTACTTGGGTGCACTGGTTTAACCCAAAAGTGTCATTTTAAAATAGAGGACCAATTCATGATAAGAAATATGTTGTTCCAATTTATGATATGTGGTTGCTTATGTAAGCGAATGGAAGTTAAAAAAGGTAAAATAGATCTCTCTGAGAAAATATCTTTATGGAACTCTCAAAACATTGCAAGCACGCTACGATTCTTCGATAATTTAAATATTGCATTTGAATTGAATTCCTCCATTATATTAAATAAATAGCAAATGAAGCTATACGGAATTATACTTTAGGATAACAACACGAACATGAATGAATTAAAAACATAGAAATTTAGCATACCAGCTAACACTACAATATTGTTTACATTGCTTTTACGGAGTTATATACGTTTTTTAAAACTTAAATCTTCTACTTATATGTAAATTTCTACAAAGATTACGTTTTAAAATTAAATAGTAATCTAAAATTTACTTACCAACGGTGAGTCCGATCAAGTGATGAGTGAAAATCAACAGTAGCAGAGGAGTAGCATCCATTTTTACTTGATTACTCTGGTTAAATTTTTGACAATTATTGTAAACAGAACAGATTTTTATAGGTAAAACACTCAAAGGAAAATCACTTGATAATATTAATATTAACGAAAAGCATAAGTCAAATATGAAAACCCAAATATTGTACTCAGAAGCGTGTATTGAAATGGTGCTACAATCAAGACCGAAAATGTTGTTTGGAGGGTTACAAGAAATTGCTGTTGAGCGTGAGTACTGTGGACTACGGTATAGTAACGCCACATAGTGATGGAAAACGAAACGAAAAACAAGTCCGTTGCTGAAGCTGGAGACGATTCTGGTTGATATAAGATTAAAAAGGGGAAATATGTTTCGTTGCATTTGGTAAAATAATAATTGTAAGGTGGTGAGAATAGCTGTAAACAGTTTGCCTCAACCGTATAAAATTGAAGAAAGCATACATTAACAATGATAAAAAATATTTGACTCAATAAAACAAACACAACCTTGTTCCCAGGGGATGCTTCACTATAAATTCTCACCTCTCATTTTCAGGACGTCTGATTTTTCATCCCAACCTGCAGAGTTTGAGACCCTGCAAGTGTAGTTACCGTTGCTGTCTGCATCTAGACTCTTGATGGTCAAGAAAGAAGTAAACTCGTCCATCGTTTTGATGGACAGTTTCCCTGTGTCCTGGAGGGACTGACCATCCTTGAACCACCTGAAGTCAAAAGGAGGGTCGCCCTCAGCGGCAATGCAAACAACTCCTGTTCGAATTCCGACACTCAATTCGGCAGCGAAGTTGAAAGGCTTCACTTTGGGAGACTTAAGACCTACAGGCAAAACTATTTATGAGAATTTCTCTAAGTATATAGGCATAATATAATGATTACTTAAATGGTTTTTATAGAAACCAATCCTTTCTGCTCTTGTGAATCGATGTCGCTACGCAATCACAGATATTTTTTTTCAAATATTGGAGCCTCAACGTTGCTTTTAAAGATAAGCAAGTTTAAGTAAGTTATTTAAAAACTAAATACATTATTCAGTTGCTTTCAAGTTTCATAGCTTTTTACAATAGTTATGGTTCACGAGATTTTTGAATCAATTCCCTGTTCAATTATCTAGAATTCTAATATATGTATTTTTTTAATTTAAATTCATTCTAATGCATAACATATTCACAAAACACAAAATTTTTGCAGTAAATATGCTTTATCTGCTAAACATTTAAATAAATTTTAAAAAAGTGTAGGAAGAAATATGTAGAAAACTGGCGCGAGTAATCGATTTACTACGTAGAAGGATTAAAGATTGATTTGTTATAGAAAAAATACAGTTTAAATCTTAAAATAGAAGTAGAATATATTTTATTTTATTTTATTTTTTATTTTATTTGTATACTGCCAAACAGAAAAAGATCCAATTACATGGCAGTAAAAAGGGCAGTAAAAGGCAGTACAATTGATAAATTACTACTCGAACTTTAAGAATTTTTAGATTTTTTAAATATTAAAACATTGGAGTATTAATACAAATAATTCTGCTTTGTATAGATGATATTGCACAAATTTAGGAGATATAACACAAAGCTGCCGATATTAAATATAGTCAAAGGTTTAGTAGTCAATTTAAATCTGAAGATTTAAATTGAGGCAAAGAGTAAGATATAATACTTTTAAGAGCTTTTTACTATGGTACTCACCAAAAATGCATGGTGTAAAACTGCAGAGAAGAGTCAAAACCCATTTTATGTTGGTCGCCATTGCACTTTCAAATAACTTAATTTGAGTTGATAAAAAAGCTCTATTTACAAAAATCACATTTACGCCTAAAAAAAATACGATTTTTCAGTTGGGTAAAATCTTCATTGATATCTAATTCAGTAAAAACAACATTACTATTGGGAAAAATTTCGCAAACTGTACGAGTCGACTGATGTGGTTTAAGTCACCAATAACAATGGTTTTGCGCATGAGCTAAATGGGCTCTTATCAGTGGCACACATGGACGGTATAGTAACGCCACATAGTGTTAAAAAATTAAACAAAACGTTGATGGCAAATAACACAGAGAGAAATATTTGTTACACTCAGCGTAATTTCATAAAATTATCCTTCCATAAACTTAAAAATAAGTACAACTTATTAAATACAACAAAAAAAGGAAATAAATAAAAAAAGAAACTGGAAACACGTCAAGTAAAGAGATACACACGAAAATTATTTTTCGTGTACTTAAACTTTTAATACAGCAATGTTCTATGGAACAATCATTCATATTTCTTTTACACAAGCGTGACTGTATATGAAATAGACATATTGCCCAGTCTCTTACCGATATACGGTATTGGATAAAATCTCTTTCAACCCCATCTTCAAAATGTATTCCTTTAAAACTATGAATTATATCCATAAGATTAATTCAGATCAAATAAGAAATGGAAAAAGGGATGTAAAGATAACTATTTATAAAATACATACTTAACGGATTTTTATTTTTACAGAGGATTTTTCGGTACCAGTATTTTTTGCTAGAAGAATTATTAAGATTATTGCACTAGTGCACCTTCTAGAAGAATTGAGACATGCAAACCAGACGCAGAACCATTGTATAATACCTTGACAGTGACCATGTGTATAATATGGACGCTTATTTCAATAAAGACCAGATTCAAACAACGGTTACTTTAATGTACTATATTTTTCAAACTAGATCATAATCACAAAGTATAGATAATAGCACATACATTATTACTCCTAACTACCGTGAGATTTGCCCTTTTAAGGCATAATAGACACAGCGGTCCATTAATTTACTGAATCTCAAAAATCAACAATAGGGCTAGCTAAATACACACAATACAATTAATTAAACATACAATAATGGGCAGCTGAAAAAACTGTAGTAATTTATAGAAATAAACTAAAACTAAACTCACAACTATCTACATGCATTATGGGAGATAACAAAAATAATAGCATAAAACACTTGAATTATTGTTATTACACGCTTTTTATACATATTATGTTAAAAATGCAAAATTTCATAATAAATCTATAAAAGTTAATTATTAGATCCCCTTTTGAAAATTCTCACCTCTCATGTTCAAGGCATCGGACTTTAGGTCCCATCCTGCAGAATTCGAGATTCTACAGGAATAGTTACCATTGCTATCGGCATCCAGGCTCTTTAGAGTCAAGAAAGAAGTGAACTCGTCATTGGATTTGATAGATATTTTTGGGGTATCGTGCAGAGGGTTTCCATCTTTGAACCATTTGTACTCAAAAGGAGGGTCTCCCTCTTCTGCAGTACACATGACTGCAGTTCGAGCCCCGATACTCAAGCCAGAAGAAAAGTGAAACGGTTTTACCATCGGTCTCTTCTCACCTGGAATACCAATGCAAATCGCACATCTAAATGAGTAAAATCATGTGGGTTTATTTTAATTATTTTATTGAAACGAATATCCTGAATTCGTTTTACCGTTTGCAGTCTCGTTCTTAGTTTAAATTGATTTTTGAATACTGAGAAACAGTTTTGAGAAACTATTAATTTTGAATGCAGTATAACTCTTTACATGCATATTTTGAAAAAAAAATACTGAATAGCTTAGTATAAACATTAAAATATCATTATTTTGTAGATTAGTCAAAAAATACTGGCAAAATCTTTAAAAACAAATATATTCGTAATAATATTATTGCAACATATTTTAAATCAAGTAGTGAAATTCAAATGTAAGAGGCAAATAAATGCAATGCTAGATGCAAAACAATATAAATCGAACGAATAACGATATATATCGAAATTAAATTTATAAGGTATTAAATTGCAGGAGTTTACTTTGAATAAGAATAAATGGAAAAGTAGGATATTTTATTGTAGTTATAATTGAAACATCTGTTTATGCAATATTTCACATTAATTCAGTGCGTTCAGTAACGTCATTAATACAGAACGTCAGTTGACTTTAAATATATAAAGAGATTTAAGTTTTTATATTTTTCATCAGATGTAAAATATCTGGAAAAATGAGCTAACCATTTTATAAAAAAATCGTTCTAGTAGTAAGTGCTCTGAAAACACAATGAAACAAAAATAAAGGCTTACTTACCGAAAGACACGCTTAAAAAGCTAGAGACGACAACTGACTGAAGGAGATAACTGAATTTCATCATTAAAATAGATAATTTTCGATTATATATTTAAAAATACTATTTATTTAAAGCTTATATAAAATCACGAAAGCAGACGCTGAGTATATCATGAAATAAAATTACGATACCACTAACAACAGACACGCTAGATCACAGTACACAACCTCGAACACAGAGTTTATGAGGCTGATTGGTGATACTGCTACAAGATTATTGCGTATGGATAGAAACCAACGGTATAGTAACGCCACATAGTGAAGAAAAATCAAACGAAAAACGTATGCTATTGGTATCACCAGGTGTATTACTGATTGTGTAACTCGAGCATCACAGCCTAAATTTTCCCCATTGAAACTTAACAAACCACTTCAGGGCTACCTAGAAAATTGCCGACGCAGTTATTTATTGAATTTTATTTTTTAAGTATTTATAAAAGTGATAAAAAGAGGTAAGTGAAAAGTATGAAAAAATACAAAAGATAAAGTATACGAATTCATTATAGAAAACCATTTCATCTAGTTAACAATGGAACGTGGGGGCAGTAGAATTTCCCTATAAATGTAAATTTGAAACAACGTTTTTACATAAGCTATAAAAGTGTATTATAAAATAAATCGAATAGACAAATTTTAAAGTTAAGCGATTCAGGCCAAGGCCAAGACATAAAAAATTTGTTTTGTTTCAATAAAATTGTCTTATTAAACAGATACATACCGAAGCTTTTTTATACACACTAATATAAAAACTGAACTATGCATATGTTATACACTGAACATAGTCTCATATACACTTTACACACACTTTAACACCTCCTACGTTGAAGGGTTCCAACTTTTTGTCCAACTCCATAGAGTTGGTTACTGTGGGCATTAATTTGTTGGCATCAAGGCTCTATTGATGGTCATAATGGATGTACCCTTAATTATTACATACTCCAATCAGCATCCCCGAGACCCTCTTGTTATCTAAACATTTTTCTACGTTATCCAATAAATCATCATGTTGAACTTTATATATACAAAAGACCAAATAAAAAGATTAAATATAATAAAGACCAAATAAAAATGGAGTAAATATAATAAAAGACCATGAATATACCATTCAGAAAAAATACAGCGGACATTATAATACCGTTTAGATTTAACCTCAGATGTTAAGGCGAAAAATTTTTGCAATAGTATACGCTTTAGATAGGCCATATTAAAAATATTATGAAGGAAAAAGTTGAATATCAAAATTTCGATGTTTATTAATTATGGTATTGCATTCTTTCGAGAACTTTATGAAATAGATTGAAGATCTACTAAAATATACAATAACAACAATCTTTAAAAAATGTCACATACATAAGTTCGAAATATAATTAAACACACCCATCTCACCTCTCATATTCAAGATATCAGACTTTAGGTCCCAACCTGCTGCATTGGAGACCCTACAAGTGTAGTTACCGTTACTGTCAGCATCCAGACTCTTTATGGTCAAAAAAGAAGTGAACTCGTCCATTGCTTTAATGGTCAGTTTAGAAGTGTCCAGCAAGGGCTGACCGTCTTTAGACCATTTGAATTCGAACGGGGGGTTGCCCCTTTCGGCAACACACGTAACAACTGTTCTATCACCCAATCTGAGATCGGTCGAGAAATGGAAGGGCTTTACCCTTGGAGAGGTCATCCCTAAAATGGTTTTAACGTTAGTTTGTTTTAGAATAAAGGAAAAAAGCAAGCATTTTATAATATCTACATATTTTTTGATCAATTGTTATTTTTTTGGTGATGTGTGCAGGATTTTCTCCCAAAAACTACTCGTATTTTTTACGTATCTTCACATTATAGTGATCATGATTTGTATAAATATTTATATCATGCACTTTTTAAAAAAATTGATAAAGAGAATTCCTCTGAAACCTAATTTAAGGGTTTAAAAGATTATTAAGCATTTTCAAAAGAGCTTTTAATTTTGAAAACGTAATTCACTTAGTAGTATTATTTAAAAAAAAGTATTGTTCCTCTTTCTTATCACAAAAGAAGACGGAATAATGTGTTATTCTATTATTATAATTTACTTTACAACTCTATTACTTTATTAATAACAATAATTAACTTACTACAAATTATAAAATCAATTATTCAATAATAAAGGGTATTTGAATAAAACGATTCTATAGCGTCAGTTTAAGAGAATAAATGAAATTAATTGAGACTATTTTATTTTTGAAGTACCAATAAGATGCTTAATTATTATTTTAAGGAGTATTAAGCAATTTCCTGAGAGATTATTTAATGCATATGAACATCGTAGAGAAAATACACAAGTACCGTTCCAAAAATGTTTTTCCATGTAGCATATAATTAACAGGAATTTTTATAAGATACTCATTACTTAGGTTTCTATTTGAAGCTCCTATTTACAGCATTCAAAGATATCTACCAAATTTAAAAACATCTTAAAATGATAAAGTATGGGAAAACTGATTTATAAATAATTGCTTACCGTTCGAAACAACCAACAAGCAGAAGATGATTAACAACAGCAGTGGGTAATAGGAGTCCATCTTTTATATTACTGGAAATTTTGTACAAAATAGCTATGAGGTAAATGTCAATAACATATTATACGCAGCCGTTTTCTGTTGGTTGAAAAATTTAGAAAATTCACTTGTCAAGTTTACACACTCACAACCTCGCACCCAATCTGTATAGCTTATGACTCGCGGTTGTTTTGTTAAAGCTGCTGGCTGCGTCTAGAGATGGAAATTACAACGGTATAGTAACGCCACATAGTGATGAAAAACGAAATCAAAAACTAAATTGTACTTCAGAATATGAAGCTTGTTATTCAGGAGTTCACTTCTTATAAAACAGTTTACAAACTTTTAAAAGCAGTATTTTCTTCATAAAAATAGAAATTTCATAGGTAACTAAGATCTTTCACTGGAATAAGATAATTGTTCCAGAATTTCATTTTATATTTGAAGGAAAATGGCAAAAAAATATATCACAAAACTAAAAACACAGTGTATCATTTTGTAAGTATTGACTTACAAGATAAAAAGAGCCAAGCACACAAAAGTACCAAAGTGTGTGACGATCATGACCACCAACCCTTTGCACGTGCAACACATGATATACCATAAGCACGCAAAACCAGTTGTTTACCCCTAAAAAGAATTAAGACGAAAAATTGACATTGTGATACAATGCTGGACAGTACTGTGTCATCACTTTAATATTAATTGCCAATTTGTTTAGTAATTTCCACAAGCAGTAATATGTTACAAGTAAGTGCGTTGATGGAAGAACACAAGCATTCTCACCTCTCATATTCAAAACATCGAACTTTTGGTCCCATCCTGCAGAATTTGAGATTCTGCAGGAGTAGTTACCGTTGCTGTCGGCATCCAGGCTTTTGATGGTCAGAATTGATGTGAATTCATCAATAGTTTTAAGGGACATTTTTGAGGTATCGTGCAAAGGGTTCCCATCTTTGAACCATTTGAACTCAAAAGGAGGGTCTCCCTCGTCGGCTATGCACAAGACTCCAGTTCGAGACCCGATGCTCAAACCAGAAGAAAAGTGAAATGGTTTCACCATTGGTCTCTTGGTTCCTGAAAATACCACGTAATAGCACATCTAAATGTTTAGTATTTATTTTTATAAATGCACATTCATTCTTTTGAGCTTTTTTTATTTAATCGGTCATTGGTTAAACTTTCACTCTTAAAGAATAGTTCTTAAGCAAGTTTTAAACTTCAAAAGGAATAGTAATTTCTTAGAAAAAACAATGTCATGCCATTAAGCTAAATTATTGAGAGAGGCAGAGACATAATGGTTATAAAAAATCTCAAAGGTGAACAAAGTACATTTTTCGTTTTTTTTCCGTTATCTTTATCGTTAAAAATTATCCAAATATTTTACAAGACAAATATTCAAATATTGCCAAATTTTTTATTGTTGCCCTTGGTATAATGATATATTTTAATTTAAGTTAGTATGAGAACTATTAACTATGTATTAACGATTTGTAGTATTTTTTTACTTTTAACAATTTAAAAATGAAAAAATCCTTTATTCTGTGTAATGTAAGGGGATTTTGTATAGGTTTAGACACAAAATTTTTTAGCCAATACAAGACAAAAAAGATACAATAACGTTCACACAAAATTAAATATTTTAAAGGAGGAGATAAATGTGCAATTTAGACACTACGATATAAATTTACTTGACGTAATACAACTAAAACCAGTATTTTTATGGTTAGTATGAGTATTTCCCTCCGTGATATTTTTCACCACAATGTTTAAGATCGGAACCAACGTTCGGAAAGTAACTGGTGGAAAATAACTAAGCTCTAATATTTTATTCGATATAAGTTATAAACAATAAGCCAAATATAGAATGAATAAGCAATTGATCTTTAAAAAAATCCAAATATACAGTATAAAGCTTACTTACCGAAAGACTCGCTTATGAAGCAAGAGATGACTGCCGACAGTAGGAAATATTTGGATTTCATCATCAGAATATACTAGATTGAATTTTCAATGTAAAGTAAAAAAACGTATGTAAAATGCTTATGTCAAAAGTGATGTAAAGGTTCAGTTAAATCACAATAGGAAGTTGGTAGATTCCATCTCAAAATTATTTAGGTACTTTACTATCAACAGTCACGCTTAGCAGATCACAGTGCACAACCTCGAACACAGAGTTTATGACTGAGAGGCTGGTGCTACAAAACTCTTGCGTATGGATATAAATCAACGGTATAGTAACGCCACATGGTGATGAAAAATCAAACGAAAAACTTATGCTGTTGATGATGCTACTTAGTGTAAGTATACTGAGAAAACGCCAAAACTATGAAACCACATAACCTTAGTTTTCGTCAATGAAATTATTCGAGTTTTTTTACAGTTCTTTGTTTTAATCCAATACTTAAATACACAAGAGAAGTGTGATAAGGAGACACACAAGATAGGCGCCCAGTTATGTTTTACTTGCATAAAATTATTGTAGAATAACACGTGGAGGAACGGAAGTTTTACTTTCATTTTACGAGGAGTTTTCATCCAACAAACGTTGGAGGTTGGACAAATGTTAGGGTGCAGCAAGAAGTTGATAGAGAGGAAGAGAGTGATTTCAAAGACATGGCATAACTCAAAGACATGGCAGTGAAATGCAACTGTTTAGTTCCAAGAAGGTTACACACAGAATACCATCTTCTAATAAAAACCGTTACTTAAAATTAATTACATAAATGCTATGGGATGTTAAAGCTTTTTTATACCTTAAATATTGATTTAAACACTTGTCTCACCTCTCATGTTTAAGGAATCTGACTTTTCGTCCCAACCTGCGGAGTTGGACACTCTGCAAGTGTAGTTACCGTTGCTGTCGGCATCGAGGCTCTTGATGGTCAAGAAAGAAGTAAATTCGTCATGTGTCTTAATGGAAAGACTAGAGGTATCCTGCAAGGGCTGACCATCTTTCAACCACTTAAATTCGAAAGGAGGGCTCCCCTTTTTGGCAACACATGTTACTACGATCCGATCACCTATGCCCAGATCGGTCGAGAAATGGAAAGGTTTTACTTTTGGAGATGTCATTCCAATAATAGTTTTCTAACATTAGTTAAATTTGCCGTAAAATATACAATTTTTAAACTTTTAATATTTTATTGCTTAATCTTAAGGGTAGTGGTTTGTTTAGTTTATCAAATGTGCAGGAGTAACATTCCTCCAAATTAATTCTTTTAATTTAATGCTTCACCACAACATTAAGAAACTAATTTTATAACATGCAAGTTAATTCAAAGAATGTTGAAAACAAAACTTGAAAATAATGATAAAGTTTTAAGATTTTATCAAAATTTAGAAATAAATTCAATTGTGATAAAAAAGATGGCATTTAAGTTTTAATATTGAGTAATTCTTTAAAATCACTGGAAAGCAATCTTTAATTTATAGAAGGTTTCAATGGGAAAATAATAACATTTTTAAACTGCACTGTCATTTAGGAATAATTTGGAATTTATTGGAACTAAAAGAACGTAATTACGAAATTTTACATGTAAATCTATTCGGAAATTTTTTTTAGCACTGTTAATAAGAAAAAAAGACTTCAAAATATTTTATTCTCAATTTTTTAAGCAATTAAAATGTACAATTTCCTTATGGAAATACTGAAACAAAATATAGTCCGATTTGTAAAAAAAATAGACAAAATTATTTGAGGATCAGAGTTCCGAAATTGTAAACTACGCACATTGCGTTTAGTTTCTTGTTTTACTACATTGAAGTACTTATGCGTTACACTAAAAATTTTTAGGACACAAAAATAAGCCATAATACTTATTAATGACAAGAGTAGTACTTGGCGAAAATTGGTATTTTGCATAGAGATAAAATGTTCCGATTATGTTCCGATATTATGTTCCGATGTGAAAAGTTTTAAAAGAATTCAGATGAAAGACCACTAATATTTAGAAACTATAATTGTAGAAAAGATTAATTAAGACTTATAATACACTAGCGGAAATAAAAATCCCAACACCAAGAAGGAAAAGAGATATCAAAGTCAAATTTATTTCTATAATTGCACATAGTATCAGTGTGAATTGCTTAAAAAATCAGCCCTCCTGGATATTAGCGAGCCGAGAAAAACAGGGAGGAGTGTTGTCTCCATAGGTGTCCATTACCACCGTCACACGTCATGGTATTGAGTGACAAGGGATTTTATTGACCTTTGAAGGATTGGAGGACCATGTTGCCTCCTCAGATAGTCCAAATTCATATGGTGCACCAGCGGACGTTGCATACCGGGCTAGGTGATTTCTCCTCTTTCTCCGGACATGTTTTGTGAGCGTTGGTTCTTACGAACGGATAGGCCAAGGTAAAAATGCAACATAGGGGGTTAAGAAGAAAGCTTGGACATTGTATGAAACATGTGTTTGTGTATTTTTCTCTTGAAATTTGTCCCCAGGATAGGTCTGAAGGTAAGGACGGACAACCGGCTAAAAAACCTCAATGACGCAGCTCTGGTTGGCCAAAGTACCGGTAGATCATACTGAGGACAAGTGGCAGTAGGATGGATCTCGTTTGCAGTACCGCGGGTTGTCCGTTTTGTCCGCATAGCTTCTTACATCTTTGCCTATAAACAAGGGGCTGAAAATGGGCCTTTCTGTTTCCAATACTGCACGAAATAAGAAAATGAAAATCCCAATTTCATGACATTGTGTTTATGAGAGAATCCTGCTTCGGTTTGGAGCACCACAACGGTTGGGTATGAGTTTGAAGACACAATGGAGAGAGCGCACTCAGCTGATGATTTTCTAATCGTTCCACGGAGTGGTGATGCAGGGTAACGGAGTGGGGATGCATTGGATTCCATTTCTGCAACTCCTGAGTATGATTCACCAGTACTTTTTCAAACCAGAACTGCGTCATTGAGGTTTTACAGTCGGTAGACCGTTCTTACCTACAGACCTGTCCTGGGGACAAATTTCAAGAGAAACATGCACAACCACATGTTGTATGAAATGTCCAAGCTTTCTTCTTAACCCCCTAGGTTGCATTTTAACCCCGTCTTTCCCGTTCTCTAGAACCAACAACCAGAAAACATGTCCGGAGAAAGAGGAGAAATCACCTAGCCCGGTATGCTACGTCCGCTGGGGCACCATATGAATTTGAACTACCTGAGGAGGCAACATGGTCCTCCAATCCCACAAAAGTCATTTAGATCCTCTGTCACTCAATATTATGACGTGTGACGGCGGTAATGGACACCTATGGAGACAACACTCCTCCCTGGTTATCTCGACCCCCTAACATCCAGTGTTGATTTTTCTGTATATATTTACTATTTAATTCTTCCTTGTATTTATAATCTGGAAAATAACTACAACTTCTACCTAGTATAGCTTTAGATTTGTTCTGTAGCAGCGTGCGTGTGTCAAACTCTGCTAGCTGTGTGCTTGTCCTATATGTTAGTCTAGATCAAATAAATATATTTTTATATAAAAATCTACAGGTTACGGTCCCAGCCCACGCCTAAAATAGCATTAGTTGCTGCTGCATTAGTTGCATATTCTTCAATTTACTGTTCACTGCCGCTATTAGGCTTAGCACCACCACGCTGCTTATCGACTAAGTGTCATTATGTCGGCATCTGGACTGGATTTATCATCCATAGAGAAATTCGACGGGAACAACTATTCCCAATGGCGTTTCCAAATGACCTGCGCTCTCAAGGCCAAGGGAGTGTTCTCGATTGCCACTGGGTCAAGGACGAAACCGTCCGACGATGGAGATGATGCCGATGCCGCCGCAGCCAAAGAAAAATGGGAGAAAGGCGATGCGATCGCAATGTTTACAATCACGGCTGCCATGACTATGAAACAGATCACTCTTGTTGAAAGCTGTTCATCGTCATTGGAAATGCTAAACAAGCTGGACTCCATTTACCAGCAGAAGTCTGACTTTAACAAGCTGCTCCTGCTCGATAAATTCCATCAACTCAAAATGGAAACCAATGAGGGCGCTGCTGAGTACATCGCAAGGGTGGAGAATCTTGCCATTCAAGCTAAGAACTCTGGGGAAGAGCTCACGGAGATGACCATGATCACAAAGGTCCTGAGCACACTACCCACTAAATATAGAAATTTTCGCCAGGCATGGCTCTCGATGGAGGAGAGTAAACAAACACTCTCCAATCTTACAGCCCGACTGATCGATGAAGAGAAAAGCATCGACAAAGGAGAGAAGGAAGAAACCGCGTTCGTCGCCGCTGCTGGAAATCAGAATGAACCACAGAACCGGGGAAAGGTGGACAGATCCAAAGTCACCTGCTACGCCTGTCGCAGGAAGGGGCACTTTGCAAATGAGTGCAACTCCCGGTACCATCAGAGAAACAACTCAAGGCAGAACAACAATCGGTGGAAAGGACCACCCGGCATGACGACCAAACATGCCTTCAGTGCTGAGGTGGATGATGTCGAGGACACGAAAGGCCATTGGATCTTGGATAGTGGAGCATCTGCTCATATGACCCATGAGAGGAACTCTCTGTGCAATTACCAAAAGCTAGACGGCCACGACAGGGTTCACCTAGGTGACTGCACTGAGCTCCCTATTGAGGGCAAGGGTGACGTGAAAATAATGAAGTTTGTAAACGGTACCTGGACTGAGGGTTTAATCACAAATGTGCTATATGTGCCAGCACTAAAGAAAAATCTTTTCTCTGAAGGGACTGTCACAAGTAAAGGTATGACCATAAATAAAACCGGTGATAGTGCATTTATATACAGCTCTAATGATGAGCTAATTGCCACTGGTGTTCGTACGTCAAACAACCTGTATAAAATGTTGTTTAAAGCTATTACGATTGAAGCCAATTTAAGTTTTAAAGTGTGGCATGAGAGACTGGGTCATTTAAATTTAAAGTCTCTCAAAGCAATGAGTGATAAGGGAGTGCTTGAAAAAGTTGATTTTGAGGGCATGGAAAATTTTGTGTGTGAAGGTTGTCAGTATGGGAAACTACATAAACTTTCCTTCTCTGATCGAATAAATAAGGCTAGTAAACCTGGTGAATTGATACACAGTGACCTGTGTGGTCCTATGTCAACTCCATCACTAGGTGGTTCTAGTTATTTTGTATTATTCAAAGATGACTTCAGTGGATTTGTGTCTGTTGAATTTCTTAAGCACAAATGTGACACTCTAGCTCAATTTAAAAAGTTTGTTTCTCTGTGTGAAAACAAACATGCTACCAAAGTGAAAGCCCTCAGAACCGACAATGGTAGGGAGTATATAAATAATGAATTCAGAGATTTTCTGCATGAAAAGGGCATTGAACTGGAAACGACAGCACCTTATACCCCTCAGCAAAATGGGCGATCGGAAAGAAACATGCGCACAATAATGGAAAGTGCTCGTTCAATGCTATATGGAAGGGACATTCCATTGTTCCTATGGGCTGAAGCTGTCCATACAGCTGTGTACATTCAGAACCATACTCCGTCCACACAATGTCCTGGATCTACCCCCTATGAACTCTGGACTGGTAAAAAGATGTTCCTGAAACACCTTCGGACTTTTGGCTCTGAAGCCTTCATGCATGTACCTGATCAGTTACGAAAGAAGCTGGAACCTAAAAGTACCAAGATGATCTTTGTGGGTTATGACAGAAACTCCACCAACTACCGCCTATATGATCCTGTGAGCAAGACCATCAAAGTCTCCAGAAATGTCGTGTTCAACGAGCTATCCGACACAAAAGATCCTCCTCCAGAATCAACATCTCTATTTCCCTTGTGTGATGATGAAACAACCAGCTTAGAGGAAGAAACTGATCCTGCAAGGGTTGTGCAGAACCCTGATGATGAGGAGACCCCTTCCTACCAGCTCCGGCCCAGGCAGACGCTGAAAGTTCCCAGACGATACATGGCGAATGTTGCTGAACTTCCAAGAACCTTTGAAGAGGCTGTCACCTCTGAGCAATCCGATGAGTGGAAGCGTGCCATAAATGAAGAACTGCAATCTCTTGAAAAGAACAACACCTGGGATTTAACACCTTATCCAGAAGGAAAGAATGTGATAGGATGCAAATGGGTCTTTAAAATCAAATATTTCCCCAACGGCCAAGTTGAGAGATTCAAGGCGAGGCTGTGTGCCAAAGGATTCTCTCAAGTGGAGGGAGTTGACTTCTTCGAGACGTTTTCCCCAACATCAAGGTTTGACACCATTAGAGTAGTGCTCGCCATAGCTGCCCAAAGAAAGTGGTCCTCCATTCAAATCGACATCAAGACTGCCTTCCTCTACGGAGAAATTGAGGAGACCATCTTCATGGAGCCACCACCTGGCCTGAACTACTCTGGAGACATGGTGTGTCGTCTGAAAAAGTCTCTCTATGGCCTTAAACAGGCGTCCAGATGTTGGAACAAAAAGTTCTCAGAGTTCCTGATGAGCTTTGGATTCAATCAGGGGTCAGCGGATTCCTGTCTCTTCAGTGGTGTGTTCAGGGAGAAGGTTCTCCTCATTCTCTATGTGGATGATGTGCTCCTGTTCTGTGAAGAGAAGGAGATACTACTGAAGATTGTTGATGACATGAAATTAAAGTTTGAGGCCACAATTTGTGAAAGTGGGTGCTTCGTTGGCATGGAAGTTCATCGACAGGAAGACGGATCTATTTTCCTGCACTCGCAAGGCTACATCAAAAGAATTCTTCAGCGGTTCAACCTTGAAGACTGTCACCCGAATGCCATCCCTGCTGATCCTGGAACAGCCCTATCGTCAGGAGCCTCTCCTTTGCCTGAAGTAAAATCCTTTCCCTATAGAGAAGCTGTAGGAAGCCTGCTCTACCTCGCAGGCACCACTCGACCAGACATCACCTTTGCTGTCAATGTTGTCAGCAGATTCCAAGCCAATCCTAGTCTGGTGCACTGCAACGCTGTAAAGCGTATCTTTAAGTACCTGAAGGGTACAGCTTATCATGGTATAAGCTACTCCGCTGTACCAGACGAGTTCCACTTCATTGGCTATTCAGACGCAGATTATGCCAGTGATGTGGATACCCGAAAGTCTACTTCTGGGTATGTGTTCACATTGGGCACCAGCCCAGTGACTTGGTGCAGCCAAAAACAGGCCTCAGTATCGACTTCCACAACTGAGTCGGAATATGTTGCTGCTGCAACAGCGGTAAAAGAGGTCCTGTGGCTGTCCCAACTTGCCCGAGATCTAGATGAGCCTGATCTGTGCAATGGTGGTATTGTGCTCTTTGTTGATAATCAGAGCGCCATTAAACTGGTAAAGAATCCAGTGTCTCACAGGCGGACAAAACATATTGATGTGAGGCATCATTTCATCAGGGAGAATTTTGAAAAGGGAACTGTTAGAGTTGAGTATGTGAAAACAGAGGAGCAAATAGCAGATATATTCACTAAAGCTCTTCCAAAACCCCGTTTTCAATATTTGAAGGAACTCCTTAAAATTAAAGAACTGAGTGTCAATTGAACCTTTTTTATTTTGTGCCTGTATTCATTTTTTTTAATCTAGTTTTCTTTCCTTTAATTTTAGTGAATGTCATGCTTGTCTTTATCTATGTTCATTATTTTGTTTTGCTTATGGACAAGGAAGAATTGGAGGGAGTGTTGATTTTTCTGTATATATTTACTATTTAATTCTTCCTTGTATTTATAATCTGGAAAATAACTACAACTTCTACCTAGTATAGCTTTAGATTTGTTCTGTAGCAGCGTGCGTGTGTCAAACTCTGCTAGCTGTGTGCTTGTCCTATATGTTAGTCTAGATCAAATAAATATATTTTTATATAAAAATCTACATCCAGGAAGGCTGATTTTTTAATCAATTCACATTGATACTATGTGCAATCATAGAAATAAATTTGACCTTGATATCTCCTTTCCTTCTTGGTGTTGGGATTTTTATTTCCGCTAGTGTATTTACTCACCGAAAGAAACGACCAAGATGCAATAGATGATAGCAATCACCGGTAGGAAATAGGTGTTCATCGTGATGTTATTATTCAAAATTTTAAACAGCGTAGTAATATGAGGTAAATGTTAAAATAAATACATAGTTTGAATCAAATTGTATCAACGATCATGATAGAAATACCCCAAAACTCTAGTAAACACACTCGGAATGAGTAGACACACACAACCTCGAACGCAATCCGTATAGAAATGACTCCCGTTGCACTGTAAAAGCTATGGTGTTCAAGGATTGAAAAACCAACGGTATAGTAACGCCACATAGCGATGAAAAACAAAATTAAAAACTGAAGATTGAGAACCAACCCTCAGTTTACAAGTGCATAATACATTCTGAACGCATTCACAAACCTGCAACCAGCGCTTTTTCCCAATACAAATGGAATTCAGTTAAGAAATATGAGAATTTTCTCACTAGAGAACTTTAAGGTATAATTATTTAAACAGAAAATGCCTTTAAAGGAACGAAATAAGTTATAATCCACATAAATACCAAAATATTAATCAGTAACTAAGGTACAAATTAAGAAAGGACCCACAATAAAGAACCAGATACAACTTTTCTTTTAGCTCCATGTAACTTGATACTACAGCCAAAAGCAAGTTGTTTCATCCAAGGAAACCACCCTAAACCACCAGAAGTAGCATTCGACTTAAATGTTTGAAACTTGAAAGTGATGTTTTATGAAAGCCATGCATAATGTTTCATATCAAGAAGTAATGGCTACAAAAACATTACATGTTTTATAAGTAGGCTGTGAATATTCCCTCACCTCTCATATTCAAGGCATCGGATTTTTGGTCCCAACCTGCGGAGTTAGAGACCCTGCAAGTGTAGTTACCGTTGCTGTCGGCATCAAGACTCTTGATGGTCATGATTGAAGTAAATTCGTCAAGCATTTTGATGGAGAGTTTGCCAGTGTCTTGAAGAGGTTGTCCGTCCTTGAACCACCTGAATTCGAACTGAGGGTCGCCGTCTGCAACCACACACATGACAGCTGTTCGAATTCCTGTCATCAAGTTCGGATCAAAGTGAAAGGGTTTGATGGTTGGAGGCTTTGTGCCTGAAATACATGATGGTCGATGATGCATTTGACTTTGATAAAAACACAGCTTTGGAAAATAAGTAACACGAGTAAAAGGAAAAATAAAAACAAAACTCCCTGCAAACTTCGTTTTTCATTCAAAAGTATTCATTTCTAGTAAAGGTACAGTATAACTGTGAAGTTAGAATTAATTTTTTAGTATCTGAATGTGTAAAATCCTGAGGGTTTATTTGAATATTTTTATTGAAACGCGCATCCAGAATTTGTTTTACTATTCCGTCTCATTTTTAGTTTAAACTGATTTTTGAATAAAGAAAAACAGTTTTTTGAGAAACGTTTTCTCTCTTAATTTAGAATGCAGTATAACTCTTTTCATGCATTCTTTGAAAAAAAAACCTAAATAGTTTAGTACAAATACAAATTAAGTCCACCAACTACCGGCAAGCGCCCATAAACCTTAAACTACTATACTATAAACATTAAAATAGAAGGATCATTCTTTTGTAGGTTAGTCCAAAAATATTGATAAAATCTTTTAAGAAGAACAAATAAATTCGTAATATTATTTTTGGAACATATTTGAAATTAAGTAGTAAAATTCATATATAAGATGCAAAACATTGTAATAACAAATTGTTTTACGGAATCACTGATCTTGCAAAAATAAAGTGTTATCGTAACGATATGTATCGAAATTAAACTTATGAGGTATTAAATTGCAGGAGTTTACTTTGGATAAGAATAAATGGAAAATTAGGATATTTTACTGTAGTTATAATTGAAATATCTGTTTATACAATAATTCAGATTAATACAGTACGTTTGGAAAGAATAGTTGATGTTAAATATATAAAGAGGTTTAAGCTTTTATATTTTTCATCAGAATCCAGATATTTTTCACAAAATATCTGGAAAAATAAGCTTTCCATTTTATAAAAAAATCGTTCTAGTAACTAAGTAATGAAAACGTAATGAAACAAAAATAAATGCTTACTTACCGAAAGAAACGCTTAAAAAGCTAGAGATGACAACTGACTGAAGGAGATAACTGGCTTTCATAATTAAAATAGATAATTTTCTGTTATATATAAAAATTCTATTAAAAATTCATGTAAAATCACGAAATAAGAATAATCACTTGGCAAAATACACTTTAAAATAAAATTACAATAACACTAACAACAGACACGCTTAGCAGATCACAGTGCACAACCTCGAACACAGAGTTTATGACTGAGGCTGATTGGTGCTGCTGCTACAAGATTATTGCGTATGGATAGAAACCAACGGTATAGTAACGCCACATAGTGATGAAAAATCAAACGAAAAACGTAGGCTATCGGTATCACAACGAGTATTACCGATAGTGTGACTCAAGCATCACATCCTAAATTTTCCCCATTGAAACTTAACAGAACACTTCAGGGCTCCCTAGAAAATTGCCGACGCAGTTATTTACTGAATTTTATTTTTTTATGTATTTATAAAAGTGATAAGAAGAAGAGAAGTGAAAAGGATGATAAAAAGATACGAGGTAAAATATACGAATTCATTATAGAAAACCATTTCATATAGTGGAAAATGAAACGTGGGAGCAGCAGAATTTCCCTATAAATCCAAAGATAAAACATAACGTTTTTAAATGTGATATAAGCGTATTATAAAATAAATTGAATAGGCAAATGTTAAAGTCAAGCGATTCAGGCCAAGGTCAAGACATAAATATGTGTTTCGTTTAAATAACATTGTTGTTGAAAAAGAGAAACATACCGAAGATTTTTTATAAACACTGAATATTATAAAAACTGAACTGAACTATGTATACACTGAACATCGTCTCATTTATACATTTCGAAACTTTAACACCTCCTACGTTGAAGTGTTCCGACTCATTGTCCAACTCCGTAGAGTTGGTTACTGTGGGCATTTGTTGGGTTCAAGACTTTTGATGGTCATAATGGATGTACCCCTAATTATTACATACTCCAAATCAGCATCCATGATACCATCTTATCAAAACATTTTTCTACTTTATCTAATAAATCTTATGTTAAACTTTATATAAAAAACCAAATAAAAAGAGTAAATATAATAAAAGACCAAATAAAAAGAGACTAAATATAATAAAAGACCATGAATACCGTTCAGAAAAAAATGGACTTAATAATACCGTTAAGATTCAACTTCGGATGACAAGAAAAACTTCCCTTTTTTGCAAGATTATATGCTTTTGATAGAAGAGATGGACATTATCATGGAAAAGGTTGACATGGTTTCGAAGGTTATTAATAACAGTATTGCATTCTTTTGAGAACGTTATGAAAGAGATTGAAGCTCTACTAAAATATACAATAACATCTATCTTTAACGAACGTCACATACGCATAAATCCGAAATATAGTTAAACACCCAGCTCACCTCTCATATTCAAAGCATCCGACTTTTGGTCCCAACCAGCAGAGTTGGAGACCCTGCAAGTGTAGTTACCGTTGCTGTCAGCATCAAGACTCTTGATGGTCATAATGGAAGTGAACTCATCTATGGTTTTAATGGTCAGTTTAGAAGTGTCCTGCAAGGGCTGACCGTCCTTGGACCATTTGAACTCGAACGGGGGGTTGCCCCTTTCGGCAACACACGTAACTACAGCTCGATCACGTAATCTGAGATCCGTTGAAAAATTGAAGGGCTTAACTCTTGGAGATGTCATCCCTAAAACGTTTTTTAACGTTAGTTTGTTTCAGACTAAGGCAAAAAAAAACATGTTACAAACATTTAAATTTTTTTGTATCATTAGCTATGTTTTCTGGTGATATACAGGATTTTTTCCATGTTAGTTTTTTTCAGTGGAAGGCTAAAAATATGTTTTTTCAATTTTAGATTATTTTTGTCTAAGGCGAAAAAAAAATTATGAGCTATTAGAAATTATATTTTATTTTTTTAATCATAATTTTGTTTTCAGTTACATATGAAGGATTTTTTTTCGCAACAAATTCCCATAACCTTTTATATCTTCATAATCAAAGAGAAATAAATACATTTTAAACTATGTTAGTTTCCTCAGAAAATATATTATGTAAATTCCTTGAAAACTAATATGGAGGTTTAAAAGTATTAAAATTTTCAAAAGAACTTCAATTTCGGATATGATAATTTTCATTTACTTAGCGTATTATTTTTATTTAAATAATGTAGAATTCTAATCAAAAGTAGAAAGAACAAAGTTACCAACATTTATTGCTACTATCAACACACTACTTAATTAAAAAAAACCTCAACAGTAAAATGGATCACTAAATAACAAAATACAATCGTGACAGTTCTACAGAGTAAATAAACCTTGATTAAATTGATTTGTATATTATACTATAGAAATACCAATGAAATACTTCATTAATTTTTACAATAGTAATATTAAGTGATTTTTTTTTATTATTGAATGCGTAAAAACATCTTAGCTTACATACATAACTATTTCTACCAAAGGTTTGTGATGTAGCATGTAATTAATAGGAATTTTCTTATTAAATTCTCATTACAGTCAGGTTTCTATATTTGAAGCATCGATTTACAGTATTTGAGCTATATCAAATTAAAAAAATAAGGGATGAAATTATAACTTATGGAAAAAACAGAGCTATAAATATTTGCTTACCGTAAGAAACGACGAAAATGTAGAAGAGGATTGACAACACCAGTGGATAATACGAGTCCATCTTTTATGATCGAAAATTCAATGGAAAATAGCTATAAATTAAATGTTAATAATATTTTATACCATGATCACAACGGTTTTCTGTTGCCGTTATTATGAAAAATTCAGAAAATATAAAATATACAACAAGAAAGTTTACACACACAACCTCGCACCAGATCCATACAGCTTATGACTCTTGGTTGCATTGTAAAGGCTGCTGGCGTCCATAGATGGAAAAATCAACGGTATAGTAACGCCACATAGTGATAAGAAACTAAATTAAAACTAAACTG
This sequence comes from Tetragnatha versicolor, assembly GCA_024610705.1. Taxonomy (NCBI): domain Eukaryota; kingdom Metazoa; phylum Arthropoda; class Arachnida; order Araneae; family Tetragnathidae; genus Tetragnatha; species Tetragnatha versicolor. The sequence goes on from JANDEH010000019.1 coordinate 2,217,960, forward strand.
TACTTCAATAAGACGGATCTGGATGGAGCGTCACTTCTCTAAGAATAGTTCACAAGGCTTTTAATAAAAGCCAGTTTTATCTCTTAATAAAAATAGAAATTTAAGTGATTAAATGAACTTTCACCTAAAGATGATAATTTCAAAAATATTTTAAACATGGATAGAAAAGTATTAAGTAAAAATGATAACACTCGAAAGAGAGAATCAGTATTATTTCGTTGTTATTCAAAAATTACAAAACAGCACACACACAAAGAAACCAATATGTTGTGAAAAGCTTAACAATTTCTCTCCCATTTTTTATTGTGACTTTAAATAAAACTGTTAACAATAAAAAATTTGTTTTAACTCCCCCAAAAAACTTAAGCAAACTTCACATTGTACGAGAAATGCCTGTAAGTAATGTGTTGTAGGTAGGTTGTGGATTTTTTGTAATTCGCAATCGACTAATACGTTAATTGCAAAAAAAGTAGGCCAAGTACAACACTTTTCTCACCTTTCATATTCAAAGCATCGGACCTTTGGTCCCATCCTGCAGAATTAGAGATCCTGCAGGAATAGTTACCGTTGCTGTCAGCATCCAGACTCTTGATGGTCATAATGGAGGTGAACTCGTCTATTGTTTTGATGGACATTTTCGAAGTGTCTTGCAGAGGGTTTCCGTCCTTGAACCATTTGAACTCAAAAGGAGGGTCTCCCTCTTCGGCAATACACATAACTGCAGTTCGTACACCAGTGCTCAAACCAGAAGAAAAGTGAAATGGTTTCACCATTGGCCTCTTGGTTCCTGGAATACCATGTACAACACACATCTAAATGCTTTGCATATTTTTACAAATGCAATTACGTTATGCAATTATTTTCTTTTTGACCTAAGCGTTCTTTAGATATACTTTGAAATATGAAAATAGTTCTGACGCAAGTTTTTTTAAATGATTGAAGATGAAATGGAATTTCCTAAAGGGCCAATTAAGAAAAAATAATAACACTAAGCTACAGAAACGTGTAGCTAAATCGCTTAGTTAAAATTGAAGTGCCCTTCTTCCCCATCGTGTTTTTCTTACAGAAAATTATAGATCGATGTAGTGGAAACAGGTGCAAAAATACATATATTTTTTACCGATACCAAAACGTAGAAAATAAATTTGTACTCTAGAATTTAAAGAACTATATTATTTATTTAAAACAAAATGAAAGAATTAAAAAACCTTTACCAATGTAATGTAAGATGTATTGGTATTGGCATCTTTTTGTTAATAGAAGAGGAAAATAAAAGATAACATAGAATCAAATGTTATAAATGTTCTTTTAGAGTTGATCAATTTTTTGTCAGTAAGATGTACAAACTTACTTTAAATAATGAGAGTAAAACCAGCAATCTTATTCAGTTTATAAGAAAAATTTTCTATGAAAATAACCCTACGTGAAATTAAACCTTAATCAAAACCGAATGCACGAAACAACACAGAAGGCAAATAATTAAATTGTGTAGTGTACCACTTATTTTTTTTATATTTTTGTAGAATTTAACAATCCTAAACATTTTGATCGTTAAAATAGAATAGTTTGAGCTTTTTAAATAAATCGGATAAAAATTATTACTTACCGAAAGACAAATTTAAGAAGCAAGCGATGACTGCTGTCATAAGCAAATAACTGGCTTTCATTATAGAAAAGGTAATAAATTTTCAAAGTATAATATAAAAGAAAGTTTATGGTAAGACACATGAATAGAATCAAAAAGTTGCTGGATTACATCTTAAAAAATAAACATTTTACAGTAAAAACAGGCACGCTTAGCAGATTGTAAGTGTACAACCTCGAACCCAGGCTGTTAATGACTGAGAACGGTGCTACTGCTATACAAGACAATTGTATGGATGGATAGAAATAGAAATCAACGGTATAGTAACGCCACATGGTGATGAAAAATGAAACGAAAAACTGATTCTATTGACACTACTGTAAGTATACGGATAAGAACTCCCAATCCACATCCATACAAATTACCTTAAGTTTCTTCAATGAAACAAGCGAAACCATCAGATAGTTTGCAATTCTTATACAATTTTAATTTTTTAGGGGATGATTAAAAGCAAACACAACGTATGACACAAAACAAGTGCGCTGTAACTGTATAAGATATATGAACGTATAATTCCCCATAGAAAAATCACGGTTTTCACTTAAGAATGCATCTGGGAAAGAGGTTTCCCCACAAATGCAAAGTTGAAGCGTTCTAACATTTTCAATTTTCATATGAGCCTATTTTACAATGAAATGGAACAATGTATATAAGGGTCAAGTAAGTAAATAATTTAAAGCAATGCGTATGATCGTAACACAAAGACTATAAAAGGAATTACTCTGTTTTAAAATTTTATATTGTCTTCTCATACAGATCAAATTATCAAAACCTTAATGATATTAAAATAAAATGTTAACAGTACTTATTCATACCGTCTTCAATATACTAATTCGAATACTAGTCTCACCTCTCATGTTCAAGGAGTCTGACTTTTCGTCCCAACCTGCGGAGTTGGACACTCTGCAGGTGTAGTTACCGTTGCTGTCTGCATCAAGACTTTTGATGGTCATTATTGAAGTATATTCGTCATGAGTCTTGATGAACAATTTAGAAGTGTCCTGCAAGGGCTGACCGTCCTTGAACCACTTGAATTCAAAAGGAGGGTTCCCTTTTTTGGCGACACACATAACTACCATTCGATCCCCTATGCTGAGATCGGTCGAGAAATGGAAAGGTTTTACTTTTGGAGATGTCATTCCTATAATGTTTTTTCTAACATTAGTTAGTTTGCCGTAAAAAAACATGCAATTTTTAACCTTTTAATATGTTATTGCTTATTCTTAAGGGTAGTGGTTTAGATCTTCAAATGTGCAAAAGTAATATTCCTCCAAATTAATTCTTCTAACTTAATGTTTCACCACATAAATTAAGGAAACAGTTTTATCGCATGCAAGTAATTCAAAGAATGTTGAAAGCATAACTTTAAAATAAAGATGAAACTTGATGATTTTAACAATATTTTGAAAATAAATTCAATTAGGATATTGACTCAATTAATATTGAGTAATTCTTTAAAATCACTGGAAAACTATGTTTCATTTATCCAAAGATTCAATGGGAAAAGAATAAAATTTTCTTAAATAATACTGTTACTTAAAAGAAATCTGGAATTTAGAATATATGGGCTAAAAGAACATTAAGATCGATGAGAGACTTTCACGGTCAGATGAATGAGGATTAAAATTTTTCGGGTAAAAATACCCTAGTTTAGAATTAAAATCTAAAGAAGTTTCGTCCGGAGCTACGCCGGACATCATCAGCGATGTAAAATTCTAAACCACCGTATTTTTACCCGAAAAATTTTCCTTAAAAGAACATACTTAAGAAATTTTAAAAATAAAACTATTTAGAGAACTTTTTAGCACTGTTATTAAAAAAAGAATTCAAAAGCTTTTATACTCAATTTTTAAACAATTAAAATATTCAATATCCATATGGAAATGATGGAACAAAATAATCTTCAATTTAAAGTAAATTCCAATTAAAAATACTCGTTTATTGTAAAAAAATACACAATATTATTTGAGTACCAGAGTTCCGTAGTTGTAAATTATGCCAATTGCGTTTAGTTTCATGCTTTACTACATTAAAGTACTTATGCGTTTTACTCTAGAATTTCAGGACATTAATATATGCCATAATAATTATTTTAACAGATTCTTACAAGCTAGAAGCCAATTTATGACTATAGTACTTAGCAATATAAATGGTATTTACATAGTGATCAAATGAACTTTATAAGTTCCTATATGAAGCAATTTTAAAAGAATTCAGATGATGTAATATTAGTATTTAGCAACTTGAATTAATCAAAACACACTTTAAATGTTTAAATTATAGAAAAGATAAATATTAATCCGTTATTACTCACCGAAAGAAACGACTAAGATGCAAAAGATAACAATCACCAGAAGAAAATAGGAGTTCATCTTGATGTTATTATTCAAAATTTTAAACAGCATACTAATTTGGGGTAAGTGCAAAGTTTGAATCAAATTGTATCAACGATCATGATAGAAATATCCCGAAACTCTAGTAAACCTATTCAGATTCAGTAGACACACACAACCTCGAACGCAATCCGTACAGAAATGACTCCCGTTGCACTGTAAAAGCTATGGTGTTCAAGGATTGAAAAATCAACGGTATAGTAACGCCACATAGTGATAAAAAACAGAATTAAAAACTGAAGATTGAGAACCAACGCTCAGTTTAAAAGTGCATATATTCTGAACACATTCACAAATCTGCAACCAGCGTTTTTTTCCCAATACGAAAGGAATTCAGTTAAGAAATATGAGAATTTTCTCACTAGAGAACTTAAAGGTATGAATAGAAAATGCCTATAAAGGAACGAAATAAGTTATAATCTACATAAATACCAATATATTATTAATCAGTAACTTCGCAGTTTATCCTAAGGTACAAATTAAAAATTTAAAAAGGGACACACAATAAAGAATTGGATACAACTTTTCTTTTAGTTCCATGTAACTAATCCAGACTACAGCCACATTATTAAGCGAGTTGTTTCATGTTCATCCAAGGAAACCACATATGAACTACCAGAAGTAGCATTCGACTCAAATGCATGAAACTTGAAAGGGATGTTTTATGAAAGCCATGCATAATGTTTAATACCAAAGAAATTATGGGCTACAAATACATTACATGTTTAAAAAATAGACTGTGTAGTGTGTATTCTCTCACCTCTCATATTCAAGGCATCGGATTTTTGGTCCCAACCTGCGGAGTTAGAGACCCTGCAAGTGTAGTTACCGTTGCTGTCGGCATCAAGACTCTTGATGGTCATGATTGAAGTAAATTCGTCAATCGTTTTAATGGATAGCTTGCCGGTGTCTTGAAGGGGTTGGCCGTCTTTGAACCACCTGAATTCGAACTGAGGGTCGCCGTCTGCAACCACACACATGACGGCCGTTCGAATTCCTGTCATCAAGTTCGGATCAAAGTGAAAGGGTTTGATGGTTGGAGGCTTTGTCCCTGAAATACATGATGATCTATGATGTATTGGACTTTGATAAAAAAAACAGCTTTGGAAAATAAATAACACGAGTAAAAAGATAAATATAAAAACAAAACTTCCTGCAAACTTCGTTTTTCAAGCAAAAGTATTAATTTCTAGTAAAGTTACAGTGTGTAAAGTTAGAAAATAATTCTTAGTAACTGAAATATATGAACTGAAAATATATATGAAATAAATTTTTAGAAAGAGGAATGTAAGGGGATAGATTAATTTTTAGTATGAGAATAAAACATATGCATAGGACCTAATTTAAAATAGTTAAGACACAAAGAGACAAATTATCCATAATTTTACTTCCCATATTTTCATGATAGTAGTATAATTAGTAAATACTAAAAATCCTTTAAATTGGGATGTTAAGTTGTTACAATCATTAAAAGGTATAATTATTTTCGGAGAAAATTTTTAGTTCATTGTATGTTTCATGTTTTTTATGTTTTCCCATTTCTTTATGGTATAAGCATCTCTTTTTTTAAGAGGAAACTTATAGAAAAGGATATTAGTTGAAACTTTTACAAAATAGAAAGGTACTGATTTTTGCGTAGATTTAAAAAGAACAAAAATTAATCAAAAGTTATTTGAAATGTACTTTGATTTTATTAGTTTTCTCAATTTGCATTTTATACTTTTACAAAATAGAAAGGTACTGATTTTTGTGTAGATTTAAAAAGGACAAAAATTAATCAAAAGTTATTTGAAATGTACTTTGATTTTTATTAGTTTTCTCAAATTGCATTTTGTGAGATTTGCAGTTTTATAATTAATGTGTGCTTCTAATTTAAGAATGTACAACTTCTTCTAAGAAGTAGGACGTTTTTTTATAAGTTCCGTAATTCTTACAACTCACAGTTAATTATGCACAGCTTCTTATAAATATTTATAAATAACAGAATCATAGTGACAAGAAAATTGGAGAAAACCCTTAATTGCAACTTTTTATTAATGTAGTATATAATAGAAATCAGATAACTTTTTAGAGAAGGACTAACTCAATGAATATTTTTATGTATTTTAAAATTTGCCTCGTAGGCTATTTACAAAAATATGAAGAATGCTAAAAAATTAGAAAATATCTTTCCTCGTTTCCAAATAGAATTTAAATCCTAATAATATATGATAACATCATAGACACAATTTAAATACGCACGTTAATTAAACACATTTTTAGAGAAATTATACAGTATATTAAACAGTAAATCATCAATAAAATAATCTAAAATGAATAGGGAATATAATTTTACTTACCGGCAATGAGTACGAAAACGTATTGTATCACCGCCATCAGTAGTAGAAAGGTAGCATCCATATTTACTAGAGATGGTTGATTCTCCTCGCTTTTCTAATAACTTGAAAAAACAACACCTCCAGAGGTTTTGTTCATATAGATATCACATTAAACACTCTTTGACAACATTAACATACAAAATTAACACTTTCTGATACAAAACAACACACAAACTAACATAGAACATCCCAATGTAGAGGGGTAGTACTCATTGTGAACTTGTGACAGAATATCCTTCAATAGGGTTACACGAAAATTTTGCTTGTATGTGAAGAACAGAACTACGGTATAGTAACGCCACATAGTGTTGAAAAATGAAACGAAAAATTATATCGTGCTAAGACAGAGAGAGAGACAAATCGTTTATAAGTAAGTATAATTTAAGTATTAATAAGGCTTGGAAAAGTTAACATTTAATGGAATCTACCATGCATCACCCAGAGAAAATTTAAAAATAGCACATAAAATGGGGTTATAAGGGATCTAAAACCAATAATACAACTATTGTACAATTAGCTAATTCCGTGATCAATAAGATGTTTTGCGTCGAATTTTTCATGAAGGGAAGAGAAGTAAAATTAATAAATACTCCATTCACTCCAAAAAATATCTTTAAAGGAAAAACCTCTACAAAATGCCAAAAGAATAAAAAATAGTTTTAGCACATGTTTGAATCAAACTTCTTACAACATCGCACTGTCAGTTATTTTGCCTAAAAACTGAGTAAACGTCATAAAAACAGACATCATAGGGAACAAGTAATGCTAATGCTAGAAGTTACTCATAGTTCTAACTTGTTCTTTGGGTAAATCAAAAATAGACACAGAGTGCCATTCTCACCTCTCATTTTGAGGACATCAGACTTTTCGTCCCAACCTGCTGAATTGGAGACTCTGCAAGTGTAGTTACCGTTGCTGTCTGCATCTAGACTCTTGATGGTTAGGAGCGAGGTGAACTCGTCCATGGATTTGATGGACAATTTTCCAGTGTCCAGGAGGGGCTGACCGTCCTTCAACCACCTGAAGTCGAAGGGAGGGTCACCCTCTGCGGCAATGCACACCACACCAGTTCGGATTCCGACATTCAAGTCGGCAGCGAAGTAAAAAGGTTTCACTTTTGGGTATTTTAGACCTGTTAGTAAAAATTTTTGTGAAAGGTTGTGCAGAAATTATTTCTTCATAGGTAGTTTTTGGTAATGAATACTTCATCTATGACAAGAACGATATTAATAATGAATTCTTTAGAATGATTAATTTCTTTAGAGTCATAATGTGATTGGTTTTGAGTCCTTTGATATGAAGATAATGGAGAATGTTTTAAATAAGATGGATTATTAAGTTGGGTGGTAATAAGAAATTTATAATTTGGTGCAGTTCTGAATATCCCTTTAAAATTTACACAGTAGGATATGAAAAAATGCATAATTTTAGAAACTTTTGTAGAACCCAATTAAAACACTTTCAGGTAATTACTTGTACAATACTGGCAAAAAAAATCGACTCAGACCCTATATCTCCGGAACGGCTTGTGATATAAAGACAAATAAGGTATCATTTTTCATGATTTGAAGTATTCTATATACAGAAAATTTTTCAGTTCTTAGGGGGTCGTCTTCATATTAAACGAAGCACCAACTTTCGTTTTTCCTGTGGAAACCATCAAAGATTATTCCAGATTCTGAAAGAGCACCCTCTAAAACCCCCCCAAAACCAGTTTTCATGCCATTTGGTCCCCAAATGAAGCCAGTAGTGGGGGTTGAAGTTCCTCGAATTTACGTTGAAATCTCGTTTTTTACGTTGAGTTCTCAATTTTGATCCTGCGGGGTTGATGGTTGAAAAGATCAAAATCGAGAATTTAACGTAAAAAACGAGATTTCAACGTAAATTCGACGAACTTCAACCCCCACTACTGGCTTCATTGGGGACCAAATGACATGAAAACTGGTTTTGGGGGGGTTTTAGAGGGTGCTCTTTCAGAATCTGGAATAATCTTTGATGGTTTCCATAGGAAAAACGAAAGTTGGTGCTTCGTTTAATATGAAGACGACCCCCTAAGAACTGAAAAATTTTCTGTATATAGAATACTTCAAATCATGAAAAATGATACCTTATTTGTCTTTATATCACAAGCCGTTCCGGAGATATAGGGTCTGAGTCGATTTTTTTTGCCAGTATTGTACATTTATGGTGGTAGTCATGCAATATTGTGTAGTAAGTGTGTTTTAGAATTAGTAGTATACATGCTTTAAACTAGGGTGTACTGTAGTTATACTACTTTTATTATATTCCCGAGTGGAATTTTTAACAATAAAAATATTTTTTATTATGTACGGATGTCTAATCAACACATCACACGTGTTTTTCTTTTAATAACACAAATTTTATAACAAGATTGGTAGGTAATATATTTTAACCATTTCACTTTTTTGCACGTTAGTTTATATTTTTTTACAAAAGGGGAGATTTGATTCAATATTTGAGTTCAAATTAAGAACAGGCGTTTGAACTACCTCGCCCTGAAATCAAACAAATATGATATAGAAAAGAAACACTTACCAAAAGCACAAAGTAGACAACTGCAAAGAAGAATAGCAACCCACAAAAAGCTGGTAGCCATTAGTATTAGTCTTCCAGGTTTTCTTAATAGATGAACAGTTCTAACGACACATTAAGATAAAACATTTACTTCTAGTATTTAGAGAAATAAGATTTTATGGATCATATCGACAAGTAAAAATACATTAGGTAGCAAAAATACTTAAGCAGTATAAACGGACAAACTGATGTGATGCAAATTACTAACAACAATGTTGTTGCGCATGAGCTTCCGTCAGATAACATCAGAAACTCCCACAAACGGTATAGTAACGCCACATAGTGATTGAAAACGAAACGAAAAGTTGACGGCAAGCTGTATAAGACAATCTAAATAGCTAGGAATTAACGAAATGGAAATTTTAAAAAGTATTTTTGATTCATGGATAAAAACGCAAGATTGACTGGTGCTTTGAACTGAAAATAGTTCCAGGTATATCCACGCCCTCCAAATTTATGGGTGATCTCATAACTCCATTTTATCCTAAAAATAAGTTACGAAGAGATGTACTCTTTGGAATAGAATTGATAGGCGAGATGTGATATGTGCAATGTCCTTTTAAAAGATGTTTTTTTTCTTAGATTTCCTGGTGTGAATGAGATTACCAAGTGAAATGTGATGCATTCTGTTCAGCCCAAGTACACTTTCTTGCGAAACATTTATTTAAAGAAGTATAGTATATAAAGTGCCGTACTGCAAACAATTAAAAATCATCAATGGCATTTCAACAAAATCAAATGATACTACATTTATCATTAAATATCAAGACTGAATAACGCAAGTATCATAAATGTGAGGGGTTAGTTACTAAATAATCTTATCCATTCCTAAGTCGGTAAAAACAATCTCTATTCCGAGATAGAAATACATAAGAACTGTTAATGGAAGAAACATAAAACAATCATTTCTAAAACAAAAGAATCCAGAGGGAAGAATCACTCGTTATCAACAAAATACTAGCGTTGTATTATGACCAAGCATCCCACTCATAACTGGTAATACACTACAAAAACACAGTACCCTATAAAAGGTAAAACAATTATATTCTGCACATCCTCACCTCTCATATTCAAGACATCGGATTTTTGGTCCCAACCTGCTGAGTTAGAGACCCTGCAAGTGTAGTTACCGTTGCTATCGGCATTCAGATTCTTAATGGTAAGCATAGACGTGAATTCGTCGAAGGTCTTGATGGACAAAGTTCCAGTGTCCAGTAGAGGTTGACCGTCTTTGATCCACCTGAATGCGAAAGGTGGATCCCCGTCAACTGCTACGCAAAACACAGCTGTTCTGATTCCTACGCTCACATCAGATGCAAAATTGAAAGGCTTTACTTTGGGTGATTTCAGTCCTGTAAACGAACATTTAGAAATAGTACTATTTAAGTTTCGGGTGAAACTTACAAAATTCGATCCTCTCTTATCCTTCTATTTGACAGAAAATGATCTTTTTCCATGTTAAAAATATATATTAAGCACATTTAAGTATCTATAAGTAAGTTCTTTTGGCCTCTCTGAAGATATCAATGGATAATATTCGCTATGAATTTTAAACTAATATGACTAGTATATAAGTGTCTTGTTAAATTTCACTAGCTTTTTTTTTTTAAAAAGTGTAATGTTATAATTTTGCAGTAGTTTTAAAACAAATGTTTTAGTATACTTCAGAAATAGGAATAATTAAGAAAACTTGATGCTTATACGCAATAGTTTAAGTGTAATAACAAGTTATGAAGATTTCAGTTAGTCTTTTAGTTTCATAATTAGAATGTACTAAATGATTTTTAAATAAAAATGTTCGGAGCATTAAGAATTTAAGTTTTTGATGAAAGGATTGAATTATGTATTATACTTAAAAAAACGATATGGATATTCTTATTAAATTATATGACAGCTTCAAATAATATGTAATAATGTTATAATTACATTTCGAAAAAAGGAATGATGCATTAAAATATTTCAAAAACAAGCTAATAAAAATTTTATAAAGGGAATATGGCAATGCAAGAAAAAAAGATTGGGAAAAACTAGGAATATAATATTTTGTCACTGTTATTCAACATAAGTTTTAAAACAAAATAAAAAAAAAACTCTTGTTTAACCATAATTACATACCTTGCGAAAAAAAAATCGGTTTCATTTCATAACACTTGTCATAAGTTATATTCAAACTGATGCCGGAAAAGATCACATCTTATAAGCAATTATTTATAAAATTATTATGACCACCTTTGGTAATTTTAATTATGTATTAACTCCATTTAAAACAACAAAATCAATTAAAATAATATCATCAGAATGAATACTTACCAAAAGCACTAATACAACTGCAGATAAGAATCAAAACCGACAATAAACTGGTAGCCATTTCTACAGCAGATTTGCTAAATTCAAACTTATAAACAAATTATACGACACAATAAAAAGAGTAATTTAAATTTATCAGCGAACAAAATATTACATTTGATGTTATATCATCACTTCATACGACATTAGTTATTAGTTTGCTAAAAATGTTCAAGCAGTACGGACTAACTGATGAGGTAAAAAGTCATTGACAACAATGTTGTCGCGCATGAGCATTCACATCACACTAGAAACCCACATAAACGGTATAGTAACGCCACATAGTGATTAAAAACGGAACAAAAAGTAGATGGCAAGCCCAACAATAGGAGTACTGAAAAGGACTCAATTTACTGTATTTAGTTAATGTAACTTGATTCTCCATTAAAAAATTAAAGAAACAAATAGAGCACATGAGTTAATAAATATGTATGAAACGTATAAAGACAAATGAAAATTTGTAATTTCTAGAAAATACCTTTTTAAGACACTTGTTCCTCTTAATGACAAGCTATAACAAAGTTTTTCTTGTTATAGTAAATACATTCAATATTGATGAATGGAAAGACGTAAGTTTGTATGTAGATAGATGCAGTTATTCTACTTTTATATGAAAAGATTTACATCATTTTAACCCATTACCAAATTTTGAAAATATACAAGGACTTGTCCCTTTTTTATGTTCTTGATACGTATTATTGTTTCATAAACGTTTAACGCAAATTTGTATTATCGTACGACAGTTCGACAATAACAGGGTCGTTATTGATATGTTGAGAGGGTTTCTTACCACAAAAGAAACACATTTACTTAAGTTCATAAGTCACAAAAAACCGGCATATATTCCTTTTCAATTAATATGCATAACTACAACAAATTTAATATCACACAAGCAACAAGAATTTGTTCATAAAAATTTTATAACTTTCCATAAAAGTCCTCCATGTAAGATCCATAAATGAAGTATAGTATAGAAGCCCGTAACAAAAATAAGTATTAAAAAATTAATATGATTAAAATATATATGAACAATGTAAGAAAAACATAAAGGTATTGTTGATGTTGCTACAATGACAGTTCATTCCTGTCATCTACACTGTAACACTGAATAGTAAGAATTCGCACACACACCACACCAATACTAAATTCGTACTATATATAACTAAGAATGAAGGGAACCTTTCTTCACTTTTCATCATATATTCAGCAATAAAGAAGTCAAACTCTTAACCCGAAATTGGGAGATCCAGACTCGATTGTGATAAATAAAAATGCATCATAATAACCAATTCCACGATCTCATCTCCTCTGGACTGAATAAAGGTGAAATCAAGAGAACGCATGATATATCTGATTATAAATCTCTATTCTCTATATCAGAGTTTCTCAAACGACCCACTGGTGGGTCGCCAGTCAGTTTTTGGTGGGTCGCGAGAAGATTTTTAATTTTTCTCAAACGGTGTTATTGACTTTGAATTATCAAACTATTAGTTGAACTTTTGAAATTTATCAAATTACCATGTAGTAAAAAGAATAAAAATATGTGGAAAACTACACTACTTGGTGTCGTGGAACGGAAAAGGAAATTAATGTAAATACGTACTATGTGTGTCACTTTAATGTGCCAATAATGCAAACTTAGTCGGTTATTCAAATAAATTTGAAAAAAATATTTAGTGTTTCTCCCCATTCACACCGGGGGGGGGAGGATCAATGCAAATTTTTAGAATTTTCTTGGGAAATGATGCAACTGATATAATTTATCCCATATAGCTAAAAAAACAAGTTAAAACCATGTTTTTAAGGGTCAAATTTTAAAATTTTCTCTGGGGAAGTACCCCCAGACCCCCTATTTACTGTGGGGATCATTGTTAGACCACAATCAAACTATTTCATACCCTTGTAACTAAATAGTTGGTGAACACCCCCCAGTCTGAGAAGTTAAAATTCTGTGGGGAAGGGCATGAGATAATAATCTCATTTCAGTGAATTATAATTAACTGTAGTCGATGGGTCGCATTAGATTTTATTTCTCAAAAGTGGGTCGTGATGTTAAAAAGTTTGAGAACCCCTGCTCTATATAACTAAAACCTTATGTTGCTTGTACGAGTATTGCTCGTATGTAACATGCGTGTGAAGGACGCATCTCTTCCTATACTACACGCCAGGTGTGGACAAAACTCGGTACTTAGACGTACCTCGAGGCAAGGACGATCACTATTAATTTTTCTAGTTCGGAAATTGAATATTGGTCCGTAACATCGTGGGTCATCGGGATTTAAAAAATTACTGGGAACACTGGGATAGGAAAAATACCGGGATAGGAAAAAGGCGCCTGGAATACCGGGGTGATTGGAAATAATGCAAAATTAGAAATGTATTTTGAGAAAACTTTTTTAAAAAATTTATGCACTCCACCCGTGCAAGGCCGGGCATATCAGCTAGTAGTAACTGAAAGCGAAATAATCCTAAATATTCAAAAGGTGCAATAATTTATGACCATAAATGAAACAAAGAATATCATGGAAAATAATCAAAAATGATTGTACATAAAAAGACAAAACAGATGGGATAGTTTTCATCACTGTACCTTTCATCCTCAAAACATCCGACTTATGGTCTGAGCCAGCAGCATTGGTCACCCTACACGTGTAATTTCCGTTACTGGAAGCTTCTAAACTCTTGATGGTCATTATAGAAGTGAACTCGTCCATCCCCTTGATGGACAGTTGAAGGGTCTCGTGTAGGGTCTGGTTGTCTTTGAACCACCTGAATTCGAACGGAGGGTCACCGACAAGAACACCACACATGACCATCATCCTGCTACCAGGACTGAGCTCACCAGAGAAGTGGAAAGGTTTTACTTGGGGTGGCCTCAATCCTTCAAGAAACAGGTGTTGGAAACAACTTGTTTAGTTACTTGAATAGTGGAATTAAAAAAAAATATTGAGAGCAATGTAAAAATGAAACTTTTTAAAAATTAGCGTGTTTGGTTTGGTAGTCAATTTTAACAATTCATAGTGAAAGAGTTTGTTTTATAATGTTAGAGTACAATATCCCATGATAATTATAAATATTGGTGCTTACAAATTGTGTAAATGTTCTTATAATAATTTTGAATTTGGTTAGGTGTAGCGTATCTGTGCGTGGTGGTATGTTTCTTTAATTCGAAAAATGCCTTCTTCTTATGCAAAAGCAAAGATTCAAACTTTTAAAAAGACTTTTTTAAAAAAAAAAGTGACAAACAACCGTAAAGATCTACGAAGAATTTTTAAAAAACACACAAATAATTTTGCTATTGATCACAGGTTTAAAATTTTATACGCATTTACTAAACCGGTGTAAAAATAAAGGTAGTGATATATTTTTATAATATCAAAGAATTAATATTTAAATAGATTCCTAATAGATGAGTTCATTTTAACCAGAGCCTTTAATAAATAATAAAAAGCAATTAGAAAAGTGCTAAGTTAAAAGTCAAGTTTACCGTTCTTAAACACTAGAAAATGTATCATTGCTTAACGGTCCCCCAACGTAAGTAATGTTTATAAAACCTTTACTAAAAATATACAAACTACCAATACTTTCATTAGGATTAAAATTAAAAGAATTTGTTAAATTGATACCCATATGCAAACCAAACTTAAAATGAAAAAATGTCTCAATGAGGAATTTAGGTATCTTGAATATAGGAAAGTATTAAATATATTCTTACCGAAAGTACAGATCAGCGTTTGAAGAAATACTCCACATACGAGAATGATTATGTTTATGTTCACCATCTTAATCCTGAGACTTATGAGAGTTTGTAGAAGTTATAAGGAAAAATTTGAACTGTTCAGTAAAAATATAAGTAGATGATATTCTGCAAATGTATAAACTAGGCACATATCAATAGTAATTTTCGATTTGCAAAATGAAGCAAACATGTAACAACTATAGTACCGCTCTTGTATCCGCCATGAAACTGAATCAGTTATCATGTGTCCTGATGCGTTCTTCTTGCAATAGAGAATGGAGTTCAATGTGCAGTATACTAGCGACACATAGTGTTAGAAAATAGAATGAAAAGTGCATATTTTAACAGGTAAATATTAGTCAATGGAAAACGCGAAGTTTCAAATAAAATTTGATAAATAAAATTTGACTTAAATGAACCACTGTATGAAAAACAATGATAAAAGCCGTCAAAGAACAAAAGGTTTTATACGAAAAAAATTACCTTTCTTAAAAGGAATTTTACTGATTTCTGTTCATGTACAACAAAAAATATGTTTTCCAGGTTAGTTTCGGGAAGTCAAACCGGTATTTATAAGAAAAAGGAATGAACAATAACAATAGACATACGATGTAAGACTGGAAGGAAATAAAAAAAGTAAAAATACAAAAGAGAAAATCGTTCACACAATTGGATACGTTGCTGATATATAAAACAATTAGCACCAAATCAAGAACATCTTGACTGTAGCATCTTTATCAATAAACAATCTACCAAACGTATGATTTGTTTTGTGACTTGATAGGCAGCAGCAATGCATTACCATGCAAAGTTTCATTAAGAAATGTTGTTATTATTGTAGATTAAAATACCAAAGGAGATAAATATTTTGATCCCACTTATGGGAATAACTTAATAATTAACAGATCACTGCTCTTGTAGTGTTGAGTATCGTATAACGCTAAGTTCCTTAAGATTCGATACGGACGAATAGAAGAAGCATAACTTTTTAAGATATCCATAATAAAACAAAGGAATTTGTTTTTGCCAACTTTTTTCACACCCTAGTTGTTTTATTTCAACTGATAAAGATAAGGTTTTTTTGTTAACTAATTTAATTTTGTATTATGGAATGAACTGTACATCAGAGAAAATTCTAAAAATGTATACTTCCAACCATCAACTTTTACATCAAAAGAAGAAACGAAGTTTTTGATACCACATTTATGAAAGGTTTAGGATGAGGTGGTCTCTAATTTTTAAAAAAGATACAGCAACAAATATAATGCAATAACATTCGCAGAGGTTAAAATACATACACAATTTTTGTATAAAACCTTGTTTTCGATAAAGGTAAGAGATATAAGTACAAATAAAAAGACATGCTTAAATAAATTTTCAAACTCAACATAAAAAAGGTACCTTTCATCCGCAAAACATCGGACTTTTGGTCTGAGCCAGCTCCATTGGTCACCCTACAAGTATAATTCCCATTGCTCGAGGCTTCCAAACTCTTGATGGTCATGATAGATGTAAATTCGTCCATCCCCTTGATAGACAGACCAGGGGTGTCATGAAGGGGCTGATTGTCTTTGTACCACCGGAATTCGAACGGAGGGTCACCGTCCAGCACACCACACATCACCATCATTCGGCGACCGGGACTTAGCTCTCCAGCGAAATGGAAGGGTTTCACCTCAGGTGGTCTCAGCCCTTCAAGAGATAGGGGTTGGAAACGATCGAAATTAGATTCCTGATTTAAGAGAATTTATATCTTGGAAAGCGCAATTACACGAACACAAAAGGATAAATACAAAATGTTTTTTTTCCGTTTGAAAGTCATCTTCATTAATTTTTTGTTAGTTGTTAACTGAGCAATATTAAGAAACGATACTTATAATCACAGAAATGGGAAATCCTTTAATCGGGATATAAGGAAATATTACTACTTTAAGAAGGTAATTGATACATTGAACGCGTTGCCAGAAAATATAGTAAATTCAAAGGGTGTGTATGAGTTTAAGCTAAAATTAGACAGTCAGTGGGATTTGGTGAACGAATAAACAATGGACCAGCCTTGTTGGGCCTGTAGCTGGTCGACAATATTTGTATTTGTATTAAAGCAAAACGAGTTCTAATACATTTGTTTTAAAAACCCTGGAGTAAAATATAAGGTTTATTAAATAAAAAAAATAATGTTGGGAAAAATTACTTATCTACTCAAATTTCGCTAACCTAAACTTTTATACGGATTTCATACATATTTTTTATGAAATGTAAACAAATAAACTTCTCTCAAGGATATTGAACTTGTATCCAATCCATTCAGTAAAATATCCCGTAAGTTGTTTTGGTTGGTACACTCAAAAAGCTTTGAAATATCCTCACAAATAATAAGCAAATATTTTATTAAAATACACATCTATAGTGCATAGTGATGGCAACTGCAATTATTTGGCGATAATAGAATCCCTTCGGTGTTTAAAATATATCAACAATTTTTAACGGTATTGATATCTGTCAATACCTCTAGTCAGCGCCTCAAAATCATTTTTCTTTAATTTTTTTAAAAAGCACCATACTTTAAAAGAATAGAAGGATATTATCTTCTAAAAGATAATAGGAAAATTGTTCAATGGAAATTTTTCTCTGATTAATACACAAAACTCAGTAGATTTAAAAAAAATAAAACCATTTTTAAAATTTTATAAAAGCGTTAGAACAATTTGAAATTAGAAGAATGCTTAGCTTAATTTGATCTACCTTTTCTCATACGTGACTCTCAATAACCATATCAACAAATTATTTAAATATGAAACTTTGCTAGTTTAGTGCATCACATGAATGATAGATAGAAATCATTCTTACCTGAAATTCCGATCAAATTCTGAAGAAATATTCCACAGACTAGAATTGTTATCTTCACCATATTACTATTTCCAAACAAATAAGCGTTCATGCGAATCATTAAAAATAGAAGTTAATTGATAAATAATTCAGTATAGACAACCTTACATGTAGTTAATATTCTCTTATTGAATAACTATTCACACTAATGATAATAATAATTATAAATTCGTAAAATAGAATTCACAAACATGAAGACTTGCATAAGACCACTCTTCTGGACGCCATTATACTGAGTATATGATCCTGACTCTGCGCTCTTCTAGCAATACAACAGGAAGTTTACCATACTGTATACTAGCGACACATAGTGTTGAAAAACCGAATGAAAAGTGTATACTGAAACTGAAAAAAATGGTTTAACACCGGTAAAATTTAGATATACTTTGTAATTGTCAGGAAAAATTACAAATTAATATGAAGTTTTCGGTTTTTGTTATCACCTATGAAATTTTCCAAACAAAAATGCTTCTAGAAATGTAAGTAACAGAACTAAAGTATCAGTATGGTATTAAATAAAGTCTGAGAAATGTTCCTCCTAAAATCATGCTCCTGCTGTGATTATTCTGTAAATTGAATGATCAACTCTGAAAATCAAACCTGTATTTTGGAAAAAACTAAATAACCACAAAAACACACGGATGTAAAGAAAAGTTTAGTACTCGAATACAAATATAGAAAACCCTGACCTTTCAATACATTTTATATAGCATTTTCAAAATAGTAATATACCTATTTGGTTTATCTATGTAACCGACAAATTTGTAACTTAAAGGAGGATTTCACATACCTTTTATACTTACTTTTTTTCATATTACCCTTTTATTATTTATGTTTACTTTGCGTAAAAGAATCTTAATCGTTGATAGATATACTAAGGAAAAAGGGTGGATATTTCAATATACTGTTTCTAAATATCAGTCATCAACCTCTTACCGGGTAATCACGTATTTCGTCAAATATAAATTATGAATGTAATCGGTATATAGATGCACATAATATTGAGAACTTTTGACAGAGAACTAGGATCCAAATTTACAACAAGCGGTTAAAACATATTCAAAATAATCACATCCTTATTCAAAACTGACATAATTAATCCTTTTTACTCTAAATGGTAAAACGTGTTCATTACTGAGGAGGTTATTAAAAAATCCAGTTTGGATAAGCTGTAAAAATGATTGACTTGTTGAAATTCTTTTGTTTCACTCATCACAAGAACAAGTAAAATGAACAAGTTACGAAAGGAACACTTGTTCAACACCAATCCAATAAAATATTTTCGTTTAAATCAATACCAACACACGGGCTAAACAAGGAACAGATGTAAGACGACAATTAGATAAATAACCAGAATAAAGAAAAGATAACTCAGAATTAAAAGAACGGTACCTTTCATCCTCAAAACATCCGACTTTTGATCTGAGCCAGCTCCATTGGTCACCTTACAAGTATAATTCCCATTGCTCGAAGCTTCTAGGGTCTTAATGGTCATTATAGAGGTAAACTCGTCCGTAGTTTTTATGGACACTCCCCGGCTGTCATGTAGAAGCTGGTCATCTTTGAACCATCTGAATTCAAAAGGTGGGTCACCGTCAATGACCCCACACATGACCATTGTCCGGCGACCAGGGGTGAGCTCATCAGAAAAGTGGAAGGATTTCACTTGAGGAGGACTCATTCCTTCAGAAAAGAGGTATGGGGGATCACTTATTAGAATTGAAATAACTACACTTTTTATTTGAATGAATGGTTAAGAATGATTTGATTCATTGGAAAGGATGTGTGGGCTGACCACATTGATGTTTAAATACTCGTAAGATCATAACTATTAGTCAGTAATAAGTAAAAATTAGTTTTGATATCAGTAAGGCGGCTTAAGCCACTGTTACTTCAAAGTAGAGCAAATATGAGGACCCCTAATTAGCTAATAGGTTTAAAACCTATTGTGATAATGTCACCACTAGTTAATAATCCGTTAACACAATAAATCGCAATGTTATTCATTTGTTAAACCTATCAACACTTTGATAGTAACTTGTCGGTAAGTAAGATCAAAAGATGAATACAGAAATTACGCTCTTGAAATTATTAATAGTATTGTGTCCTGTGTATCATTACTTAACCAACAAAATTAGTTTAAATATTTGAACTCAATAATTTATTATAGTTCAGATATTGTTTATAATAACATACTGATAAATACTTAACGAGAATTAAGTAAATTAAAATAATTAGTGGGAATCACAATATTGGTTATGTATGAAATAAAATAATTTACTTTAATATTAGCTTGCTGTTCACGTGCTATAAAGCATTTTTCATACTTATAGAATTCTTTAAAAACATTAAAATTTAGTTAAAGACACTTTATCGTTCGTTATGATCGATTCTTTATGCATAAACCTCTTTAAATGACATTATTTACAATTGCTTTGCTTATTGATTTAGAATATATTTCACAAATGTCTACAATCAACTAAAGAAAATAACAAAATAATGTCAAGCATGCAAAAAAAACCCGAATTTAAATATCAAACAAATCCTTACCTATAGTCCCGACCAGGCATTGAAGAAATATTCCATAAACGAGAATGACGACTTTTGCCATCTTGTTCCAGAAAACAAAGTTCATAAGAGAGAAAACCAAATCCCGCTCGTTCTTAGTTTCTCAAAAGATGCCTTAAAACCCTCATATGTATTTGAGAACGTCAGTATAACGTAAAAATTTTTCACATGATTACAAATTCGAAAAGTTGCAAGTATAAAATTGCATGAGTTATCTCTCTACCGGCCGCCATAGAAGTGAGTCAGTATAGTCAGAATTAACTGTGGTCTTCTAGGGTATCACAACAGAGTTTAAATCACAGTATACTAGCGACACATAGTGTTAGAAAACAGAATGAAAAGTGGTAATTTTAGGAAGGAGATACAGATGTTGAACACCTAAAAAAAGTCTATCAAATTATTAATAAATGGAAACTAAGATTTCGAATAAATGTATGGCATTCGTATTTGATTTCCAAATGCAAATTTGTTCTTCTAGTCGCACACTAAGTAGAACAAATACACTACCGAGACAAAGTATTGGAAAAAACAGAATGAAAAGTTTAAATTTTAAGTACAAAATTAAACGTTGAAAAATACAATGAAAAATGTAATAGAACCATTTGTGAAAAGATAGGTTTCGGCTCAAAAAGACATAGCACGAAATCAATTCATATAATGGGGAATCTAGGTTAAAACCCTTCGCACAATTCTAAAAGTATTGAAATTTATAAATTGCACATTTCAATACAAATACACATTATTTACAATTAAAGATACGATTTTTAATGATTTCAGTTTTTTAAATATGCAATTATGACGAATTCTATTTTTTCTTATCTATAATGAAATTTTCCGGTACAGTTCTCGTAACAGCAAAACCACCGCATAGTACATTTATAATTTTAGTTACCTCATAATATTAAGAGCCGCATTGAAGAACCCATACATTGCCACACACCGTAAAAAACATGTTACATCCAAAAATGAATATAATATAAAATTTCAGCAAAAATGAACCATTAGTGCACAGGTAATAAATACAAGTCTTAGTCTTACCCTTCATGTTGAGTGTATCTGACTTTTCATCCGACCCTGCCGCATTAGTGACTTTGCAAGAGTACTGACCATTACTGTCAGCGTTAAGATCGGATATGGTCAAGAATGAAGTAAACTCGTCAATTGTCTTTATGGAGATTCCTTTACTGTCCGATAGGGGGCGTCCATCTTTAAACCACCGAAACTCGAAAGGAGGGTCACCGATGAGAACCATACAAGTGACCCCAGTTCTCATCCCAAGATGAACCTCTCCAGAAAATTGAAATGGTTTCACCTGAGGCTTCTTCGCACCTTAGGGGGAAAACGGCTATTGATACAAATTATAAACCAAATTTTTTGTTACAATTTATGAAATGTTTCTTATTTTGTTTCACTTTATGTAAGGGAGAGAGTTCTCTGAATCTAAAGATGTTTGTGATTTTTAAAAAGGAAAAAATAGTGGTTTTAATACTAGAGGTAGCGTTTTGTGTTGAGAAAAAGTTCAGATTTTATCAGATTAATAGTTACATGTAACATGTAACAGTATGACTTTTCCATTCATAAGTTCCTGATTCATAAGAAAAGTCAATAATACAATTGAAAGCTTTGATTCCAGGTTTACTTTAGGTTAGTGGTGAATACGTCCGTTAAGATATTATTTTGACTTTTCAGTGAAATGAATGTATTATTATTCCTTCAAACTATCATACAATCGCAAAGGATATCCCGAGAATGAAAAATCAACGGTTTGTTTTGAGACATTTTAAAAAAAAAGAGGAATATATAAATTGTATTAATAAAACAAAAATACTCCCATACAAAAATTACTCTAAGTTAATTCTGTAGTATTACACTCTCTTCAAACCTTTAATTAAAAATGTATTAAGGATTTTGTTTCGCTAAATATGGCATGTGTGTAGCTTAATTACTAGACTGAATTAATAATAAGAACAGTCTAATTTATGCATGCAAATATTTTTCACACAAAAACATACTTGTATATGTGAGAAAACTCCAGCTCTCAAGCGTCGCCTCCAACCGTGGACCGGTTTCGCCCTTGTTAGGGCTCATCAGCACGGTATAGGAAGGTAACGCAAGAGAGCGGAGGGAGAGCTTTTAGTCTAGCCGACTATAACGGAAAAAGTGGTGACTATTGACTAGTCCTCCACTATCTTCCGGAATGAACTGCGCATTCCATAGAACAGATTAAATTCCCGAAAGGACACAGGTATGAAAAGGGAGTATTTTACCACTACCTCTGGTTAGAGGAATATGTGAGAAAACTCCAGCTCTCAAGCGTCGCCTCCAACCGTGGACCGGTTTCGCCCTTGTTAGGGCTCATCAGCACGGTATAGGAAGGTAACGCAAGAGAGCGGAGGGAGAGCTTTTAGTCTAGCCGACTATAACGGAAAAAGTGGTGACTATTGACTAGTCCTCCACTATCTGCCGGAATGAACTGCGCATTCCATAGAACAGATTAAATTCCCGAAAGGACACAGGTATGAAAAGGGAGTATTTTACCACTACCTCTGGTTAGAGGAATATGTGAGAAAACTCCAGCTCTCAAGCGTCGCCTCCAACCGTGGACCGGTTTCGCCCTTGTTAGGGCTCATCAGCACGGTATAGGAAGGTAACGCAAGAGAGCGGAGGGAGAGCTTTTAGTCTAGCCGACTATAACGGAAAAAGTGGTGACTATTGACTAGTCCTCCACTATCTGCCGGAATGAACTGCGCATTCCATAGAACAGATTAAATTCCCGAAAGGACACAGGTATGAAAAGGGAGTATTTTACCACTACCTCTGGTTAGAGGAATATGTGAGAAAACTCCAGCTCTCAAGCGTCGCCTCCAACCGTGGACCGGTTTCGCCCTTGTTAGGGCTCATCAGCACGGTATAGGAAGGTAACGCAAGAGAGCGGAGGGAGAGCTTTTAGTCTAGCCGACTATAACGGAAAAAGTGGTGACTATTGACTAGTCCTCCACTATCTTCCGGAATGAACTGCGCATTCCATAGAACAGATTAAATTCCCGAAAGGACACAGGTATGAAAAGGGAGTATTTTACCACTACCTCTGGTTAGAGGAATATGTGAGAAAACTCCAGCTCTCAAGCGTCGCCTCCAACCGTGGACCGGTTTCGCCCTTGTTAGGGCTCATCAGCACGGTATAGGAAGGTAACGCAAGAGAGCGGAGGGAGAGCTTTTAGTCTAGCCGACTATAACGGAAAAAGTGGTGACTATTGACTAGTCCTCCACTATCTGCCGGAATGAACTGCGCATTCCATAGAACAGATTAAATTCCCGAAAGGACACAGGTATGAAAAGGGAGTATTTTACCACTACCTCTGGTTAGAGGAATATGTGAGAAAACTCCAGCTCTCAAGCGTCGCCTCCAACCGTGGACCGGTTTCGCCCTTGTTAGGGCTCATCAGCACGGTATAGGAAGGTAACGCAAGAGAGCGGAGGGAGAGCTTTTAGTCTAGCCGACTATAACGGAAAAAGTGGTGACTATTGACTAGTCCTCCACTATCTGCCGGAATGAACTGCGCATTCCATAGAACAGATTAAATTCCCGAAAGGACACAGGTATGAAAAGGGAGTATTTTACCACTACCTCTGGTTAGAGGAATATGTGAGAAAACTCCAGCTCTCAAGCGTCGCCTCCAACCGTGGACCGGTTTCGCCCTTGTTAGGGCTCATCAGCACGGTATAGGAAGGTAACGCAAGAGAGCGGAGGGAGAGCTTTTAGTCTAGCCGACTATAACGGAAAAAGTGGTGACTATTGACTAGTCCTCCACTATCTGCCGGAATGAACTGCGCATTCCATAGAACAGATTAAATTCCCGAAAGGACACAGGTATGAAAAGGGAGTATTTTACCACTACCTCTGGTTAGAGGAATATGTGAGAAAACTCCAGCTCTCAAGCGTCGCCTCCAACCGTGGACCGGTTTCGCCCTTGTTAGGGCTCATCAGCACGGTATAGGAAGGTAACGCAAGAGAGCGGAGGGAGAGCTTTTAGTCTAGCCGACTATAACGGAAAAAGTGGTGACTATTGACTAGTCCTCCACTATCTGCCGGAATGAACTGCGCATTCCATAGAACAGATTAAATTCCCGAAAGGACACAGGTATGAAAAGGGAGTATTTTACCACTACCTCTGGTTAGAGGAATATGTGAGAAAACTCCAGCTCTCAAGCGTCGCCTCCAACCGTGGACCGGTTTCGCCCTTGTTAGGGCTCATCAGCACGGTATAGGAAGGTAACGCAAGAGAGCGGAGGGAGAGCTTTTAGTCTAGCCGACTATAACGGAAAAAGTGGTGACTATTGACTAGTCCTCCACTATCTGCCGGAATGAACTGCGCATTCCATAGAACAGATTAAATTCCCGAAAGGACACAGGTATGAAAAGGGAGTATTTTACCACTACCTCTGGTTAGAGGAATATGTGAGAAAACTCCAGCTCTCAAGCATCGCCTCCAACCGTGGACCGGTTTCGCCCTTGTTAGGGCTCATCAGCACGGTATAGGAAGGTAACGCAAGAGATATCTCATATTTCTCACATATTCCTCTAACCAGAGGTAGTGGTAAAATACTCCCTTTTCATACCTGTGTCCTTTCGGGAATTTAATCTGTTCTATGGAATGCGCAGTTCATTCCGGCAGATAGTGGAGGACTAGTCAATAGTCACCACTTTTTCCGTTATAGTCGGCTAGACTAAAAGCTCTCCCTCCGCTCTCTTGCGTTACCTTCCTATACCGTGCTGATGAGCCCTAACAAGGGCGAAACCGGTCCACGGTTGGAGGCGACGCTTGAGAGCTGGAGTTTTCTCACATATTCCTCTAACCAGAGGTAGTGGTAAAATACTCCCTTTTCATACCTGTGTCCTTTCGGGAATTTAATCTGTTCTATGGAATGCGCAGTTCATTCCGGCAGATAGTGGAGGACTAGTCAATAGTCACCACTTTTTCCGTTATAGTCGGCTAGACTAAAAGCTCTCCCTCCGCTCTCTTGCGTTACCTTCCTATACCGTGCTGATGAGCCCTAACAAGGGCGAAACCGGTCCACGGTTGGAGGCGACGCTTGAGAGCTGGAGTTTTCTCACATATTCCTCTAACCAGAGGTAGTGGTAAAATACTCCCTTTTCATACCTGTGTCCTTTCGGGAATTTAATCTGTTCTATGGAATGCGCAGTTCATTCCGGCAGATAGTGGAGGACTAGTCAATAGTCACCACTTTTTCCGTTATAGTCGGCTAGACTAAAAGCTCTCCCTCCGCTCTCTTGCGTTACCTTCCTATACCGTGCTGATGAGCCCTAACAAGGGCGAAACCGGTCCACGGTTGGAGGCGACGCTTGAGAGCTGGAGTTTTCTCACATATTCCTCTAACCAGAGGTAGTGGTAAAATACTCCCTTTTCATACTTGTATATGTTTATAAATATATGAGGTATAGTTCTGGTAAAAATACCAGCTTACAGAATCAAACAACCAACATCAGAAATGCCCATCTTAATTTCATAATTTTTATAGAAGATAGTACTATTAAGAAAGATATTATGTAAAAAACCAAAGAAATTGTTTAACAATTTAGTTAGCATATAGAATTTTTTTAGGTATTCAAATGTCTTATTTTTTTACTTTAAGTTTATTTATAATATATTAGAGAAAAAGTTTAAGAAAAATTAAAAATTTCCATCAGCCCTAAAGTGACCAATTTAAATTTTAAAACAATATTTTAAATAGCATTTTAATTACAGGATTTTCTAATTTAAACTAATTTTCTACCTAAAACATTATGCAATGTACTGTCATTAAGCATTACGGCTATAGGAATTAATTTAGCCCCATTTTATTCTAAATATTTTGTATAGTTTTTTCCTTCACACTTGTAAAAAATCGAAGTTTGACTTACATTAATGGGAAAATATTGTAACACATTTGCAAGCATTTAGGCATATCGATAAACAAGATGGGCCATACAAAAGGGACACATAAATCACAATTTCACTAAGTAGGAATTAAAAAGATCATAATTGAAACAACTTGATATTAATTCTGTTAAAGAATATTAAAATTTTTTTAAGTATGAATTATAAAACAAGGTTGAAAAAATCACACTCACCAAAGCCGAAAGCATAGCAATTCGCTAATACTAATACCGTAAATGTAATCCAAGTGTTCATGATTTTTTAAAATAACAAATTGTAGCAGTTTCTTTCAAAAGAGTAAGCTACACCCCAAAGTGGTTATATAGTAAATTTGGTTTAAATAAAAGTTTTAAAAGTACCAGTTTTCTTACGACGAATACAACAATGCGTTGACATACAGAAGCGGACACTGAGTTGTATCTCAATTTTGTTTTCCAGCAATCCTACAATATACAAGTGATGAGATGCACGGGATACTAGCGACACACAGTGGTTGAAAACTGAAATAGAAATTCACGTAGATGGAAATAAACATTTTGTGTTAGTTTTCCAAACAATAAAAACCATCGAGCTTGATAACTGTGCAGGATGAAAATGTTTTACTCTTCCCATGGTTAGTATTGTAAACTTTTATATTCATCATGTTCGGAAGTTAACATTTCAATGTAAAGAATATAATTTTCTTCAATAAATGTTACGTTCTTTTCAAATGAAAAAATTCGCTGAAACAACAGAAATAAACTACCCAAGTGTGTTAGTCTTCAGTTTAGAAGTTTAGATTAACAAAACCGGTTAGACATAACTGCTTATCATATTCAAAGAGAAAAGAAGGATCAATCAAAATTCGAAGTGCATATCGTATATTCATAATGAAAACTGCATCCTTTTTTGGTAAACCTTTATTATTTGTATCTCATATTTTATTCAGAAGTTTAATTTTACTTATCAAATATTTATCATACGATTATCAAAATCAATAGATATACCTATAAAAGTTAGAAAAATCTCAGTGCAATACGATATCATCATACAGAAAAAACATTCATGAAGATAATTCAACTTCATCAGCTACAACGTTTTACTACTGTGAATAGAAGTAACAACACACTTTTCAACTATTTAGAAATCAATGAGCACCGAAGTCCTTGGCATATTTATCATGGATGCAGGGTGGGATAATTCAGTTAAATAACTAACAGAAATATTATGACAGTGGTTTGAAACAGAGATGGATATCAAACGCAACTTCAATCATTACCTTTCATGTTTAGAGTGTCTGACTTATCGTCAGAACCCGCTGCATTGGAGACTCTGCAGGTATACTTCCCATTGCTTTCGGCATCCAAATTCTTGAGGGTAAGGACGGATGTGAAATCGTCTATCATTTTGATAGAGATCCGGTTGTTCTCTTGAAGAAGAGAATCCTCCTTCAACCACTTGATGTCCAAAGGAAGATCGCCTTCCAAGACGGTGCAGATGACAGCGGTCCTCATCCCCAAGCGCATGTCACCAGAAAAGTGGAAGGGTTTCACTTCGGGAGATTTGGACCCTGTATAGTACAGTGACTCATACTAAAGTCCATTCTTTCTCAGAATTATATTTTTTACAAAAAAAGTAACTTTTGACCGTCAATCTTTTCAGTGATAGACCACCCAAGATTGAATTCTATAGAAAATTAGGGCGGACTAGACCGAAAGAATTATTTTTTAAACTATGTTTCTTTTTCACTTTATTTAATGAATCATAGGTTTTGTATTGATCTAAGATACAAAAAAATAGTAAAATACATCTAGTTATTAAATAAATATAATTTTGAGAGATAGAAAGGCTACAACAGAAATTTTTAAAGTTTATTTTTATTCTTGTTATTCCAACAAAAAAGTTTGTTGTTAACCCCCTATACATTGGTTTCCCCAATTGTTGTTTACCCCTGTATAGATTGTTCTTAAAGATTTTATAAAATGGTGTTAAAAATTATCTGGTAAAATTTTTATCCTTCTCACTCCCAACTTACGTAGCTTTAAAGTAAAACAACTATTGAAACGGAAAGGTTACTACAGTATTATAACTTAGCTCAATTCATCATTGATTTTAAAAGAATCTAAGGTATTATTACACAATATTAAGGTATTATGTTGTAGGAATTTCTAAAACACGAGTGGTTACGAAAATAGTATAAAAATGGATTCAAGGATTTGAAGTAATGTATTTTTAACTCGTATTTAGTAACCGAAATCTCCCATACTTTATCAGTTAGTACTCGAATCAAAGGTAGATATTAGGGGATATGGGATAATTTTAGTTTTTATCTATGGTAAAAGATATCAGTTTTGTGTGGGATCTATCCACTATCATTTAAAATTTAACCTAAAACTCCAGAAAAAATAAAACAGTATAAAAATTTATCGCACTTTAAGTTGTAATAGAATAAGTAAATGCGCTTTTTTATGATTCTGAACACTTACAATGAAAATAACATTGAGTTGGCCCAATATTAGTTATAGATTTGTGTTAATTCCTAATACAGTTGTTAAACTTAAAAAAATAACATGAAATAAGTCAAAGATGTCTAATAATCAATGTAAATTTCGTTTATAATTAATGAGAATATCACAACTTACCGAAAATGAGAACGTAGCTTCCCGCTGACAATAAGAACAGAAGCCACATTTTCATATTGGTTGATGACATTCCTAACGCAAATGTGCAGTGAAAGCAACTTATGAACACTTATTATACATAGAAATGGTAAAGAAGTGTTATACAAAACTAGTAATAGCTATACAGTTATAATAAAAGCCAATGTTTCTCAGTTGTAAACACACCAACGAAAGAGTCATGATACAGAGGGAAGTGAAACTAAATTTTCCAGCAACCCTAGAGAAAAATCCAATGGTATACTAGCGACACATAGTGATGGGTAATCAAAACAAAAACTGAACAGTATTTCGGAGTGGATTATTTTTCAACAGTATATAGTTATTATTGATGTATTGTTTAATTTGATTATTTCATTACGCATTAGAATAACACATTATCTAAGTGCTTGAATATTGTCATTAGAGTTAGACACTAACTTTCAATAGTTTCACGGGTAAGTAAAACGAGATTACTTTCATTGAACAAAAACAGATAAAGACAAAAGAAGTAAATACATAGTGTAAGCTTGTTTGAAAATCTAAGGGTAAAGTAGAACGCAGAACCTCATTCTGAAAAAAATGGCAAGGTGAAAAGACGATGCAATAATATAATGCTGAAAAATTAAACTTACTACTACAAGCATACGCTCATTCATGCCTAACGAGTAAACAATATCTCTTTATAAATTGATGAAAACTTCCACGACCTGAAGAGTAATTTATTTCATTTTCCGGGATAGATGGCCGTGTTTGATGAATGGAATTTCCAAACGTTTCGCTCTCTGCTTCGGAGAGCATCCTCAGTGGCAAAAATCAACTGCTAAAAATTGAAAAATTCAATTGATTTTCAATTTTTAGCAGTTGATTTTTGCCACTGAGGATGCTCTCCGAAGCAGAGAGCGAAACGTTTGGAAATTCCATTCATCAAACACGGCCATCTATCCCGGAAAATGAAATAAATTAAAAAATATCTCTTTAATTCTAACACTCATAAAACTTTAAAAAACAAAAGTTGTATAATATTTGTATCTTTAAAGTGTTTTGCTTAAAAAATTTTTTTGTAAGTAAAAAATATAAAATTTGTTGTGTCAGTGGCAATAATTCTCAAAAGCGCAACCATTTATTTATTCATTTAATTTTTTTGTAACCCCTAATGTCATTGTTAAGTAAAAGACATTAGCACTACATCTATTTATTGCAAACTCTATGACACATTTACCATAGAAACCAATTAATAGTAATACTGTTATAAAATCAGACGTAGTTCTCTTTCGTGAAATAATATCCAGAGTACATTTGAATCTATGGATCCAACAACGCTTCAGCGATTTTTACGCCATCTGCAGTAAAAACAAAGCGGAAAATCCATATATTTAAAATTGTTTAATTTATAAGAGTACAAGGATTACCAGCAGAAACCGATAAACTAAAAATATTATTAAACACACTTCTTTAACTAAAATTATTTCATAGAACTAGTTGAGGTTACCTTTCGTGTGGAGAGTGTCCGACTTTTCGTCAGATCCTGCCGCATTAGTAACCCGACAAGTGTACTTCCCGTTGCTATCAGCATCCAGGTTCTTGATGGTCAAAATGGACGTGAACTCATCCATGGACCCTATCGACAAGGCAGGACTGTTTTCCAGACGAGAATCTTCCCTAAACCATTCGAATTCGAAGGGAGGTTGGCCCTCGATTACAATGCACATAAGGCCTGTCCTCTGTCCAAGGGATGTTTCACCCGAGAACTGGAATGGTTTGATTTTTGGAGGTCTAGAACCTTGAGAAAAATTATGTAGATTAGAATATCACTGTTGTTTTATTATAAATACAAAACAAGTGACTATAAAAAGAAAAATTAGAGTACGCAAATTCTAACACTTTATTTTCGTAGATACTTAAAGGGAATTTACTAACACAGTTCCTTGCTATAACTTCTTAAATAAGATTTTATGCTGTTAAAAATTTATTAACTGAATCAAAGCTTTCGAATTTTATTTAAAATGAAACCTAAATACGCGATACATCAATTTTCAGATTTATAAATAAATTGACAAAAAATGGTAGAACTTATAATTTATAAAACACCTTCTAGAGGATTTTTTAAATCAAGAGGAATCAGAATATTAAAAATTCTTACTGTAGAATTTTTCCGTAATTTTTAAGACAAGCTAACTATTGTAATGTGAAAAAGGTAAATTATAGTGTCTTTTGATAAATCAAAAGTCTATTTTAAAGATTTCTCTTGATCCCTTTAATTTTTTATTTAGTAAAATTTATCTTTTTAATTCGAAAATTTTTGGTGGTCCCTTCATGAACCCATATTAAATAAAAGCATCCATAAAGTTTTAGCAATATTGTATTAAAGTATTTCAAATTATACTTAATATATGAAGTCAGTTTGTGTCATTCTGATTTTAAAATAATTTTCTTACTTTTCGAGTACAAGTAGATTAATATGCTCATGATACGAGTGTATATAATTTTGAATACCTACCAGTTTTATAATACCGATTTTGGTAGAATAATTAATCGATTAAGTACTTTTTAAACCTTTAGCAAGTTTATTGGATTATCTTGATTTATCTTAGTTATCATGAATATTCTTAAAATTTTTACTTAATAATAATGTTTATTGGCAAAAGAGGCCACTGGCCCATGCACCAAGTGCACATCAAATTAAAATTTTTACTTTAACTTCATAACTTCTCGTCCATCTATTATACCATGAATGATTAAGAGAAATGATATTGTAAATGCTTTATACTATGGATATGAAAAATAAGATATGAAACAACTACAGCTTGATTTTATAAGGAATTTTTAACTATTTATAACTATTAACTATATTATACTATATTTTAACTATTTCGAGAAAAATAATTCACATATTAGATGGAACAAATTATTTTAGAGTATAAACAAGTCAGATCAGATATTACAGTAATAAATTGCTAAATATATAAAGTACATAATAATAACATTAGCATTAGACTCATGATGATGTATGATCATTATTAATAAAAAATATTTTAGAAATGCTAAAAAATATCATTTCACTTACCTTCTATGAAGCTAAAACACTGCACGGATAATAGTAACACAAGACGCCACGAGTTATCCATCTTCTTTAAAGGATGATTTTAACACACATAAGTCTTCAACTTCACCTTCCGTTCTTTAGATTCACACCACTCGGTTATTTGAATAAATACCATGAAACAATATACAGATAAATGCTTAATGAAAAGTTAAATCGACAAGATGATCTGAGAGACCAACATCAAA
Source organism: Tetragnatha versicolor (assembly GCA_024610705.1). Taxonomy (NCBI): domain Eukaryota; kingdom Metazoa; phylum Arthropoda; class Arachnida; order Araneae; family Tetragnathidae; genus Tetragnatha; species Tetragnatha versicolor. Next base: position 2,250,376 of record JANDEH010000019.1, read on the forward strand.
CGGGATTACTCTCAACACCATGACAGAGAAGCACCCTGGTTGTTGCAACCCTAAACAATTACAGCAAATGCAGTATGCTAGCGACACACAGTGATGTAAAATAAAACGAAAAACTCATCCGATGTAATGTAAGAAATTAACAACTTAAAAATAGTATAACTGTATGAAACGCTTGGGTAAAGCTCAGCGAGTATGTTCAAATAATATGCATGGTGGTCTAGAAAAACCATAAATATTTTTTTCAATACAAAAAGACTGATTGGAACAATATACTGAGCAATAATATTACGTTACCCAAAGACATACTATTATTGGTGGTAGTAACGTGGTGAAAAGAGTAGATACCCCCTAGAAATTTATACTGACTCTCCTAGTCTTCATTTTTCAACTTATAGAAGAACATTGGATATTCACAGAAAAATATCCACACTAAAAAACTATTGTTAATGAATTGGTATATTCAACAGAGATTTTACCAAAGATCCTACGGTGAAATTAGTAAAATGACATTTTTAATTGGTTGGGATCCTTTTATAACATTTCGGTCAATGATGCGTATCATCTCAAGCCTTCCTACTCGTTAAGATATACATTACTTTTAAACGGCTGTGACATTAAAGGCCATGTTACATTTTAAAACCATGTTAAATATTGAAAACAGCAAACTAAAAGTATTTTAAGACATCGCAGTAGTAAAAACATCCATATGGTTACCTTTCATGTTCAGGGTATCCGACTTTTCGTCGGAACCTGCCGCATTGGTGACTCTGCAAGTGTACTTTCCATTGCTCTCGGCATCCAAAGTTTTGATGGTGAGGATAGAGGTAAAGTCGTCTATCATTCTGATGGAGACGACCTGACTGTCTTGCAAACGATTATCTCCTTTGAACCATTGGAATTCGAACGGTGGCTGTCCATCGGTCACTATGCACATCACACCTGTTCTGTGACCAGTGGTCATTTCTCCATCAAACTGGAAGGGTTTGATTTTTGGAACCTTTGAACCTACACACAAGGTGAATTCTCAGCAAAAAGAACTATGTTTGGAAAAACATCAACGACTTTGCAAAAATATTGTTATAGTTGTACTAGAATATTTGTGTCATGTAATGCTTGCGTGCAAATTTAATGAAAAAGTAAGAGAAGAAAAATGGATTAAATTTCTCCAGTATTATAACTGAAATTATTTTAAAAATACGTAAGATAAAAGGAGAAATTATAGTCAAAATACAAAATTTAGAGTTTATAGGGAATTTAATACTTTTTTTGCTTGTCTGAAACTTTATCATCTATTTTAAGTTTGGCATACCATATACCAGATAGTTTCAAGAATTTATTAGATGATGGAAAAAATAAAATAAAATAAATTAAGTTTGACATAAGCTCGGGTTTTAACGTTTAAAAACAACAACTCTTTGTTATGAGGGACCGAACTTTACTTTAGTTACACAAGTAAAGAATAACGGCTGAGATTTAGAAAGTAAAAGGTAAAGGATCCCAAAAACTGTTTTCGTGCATTCACAAAGTAACAAAAATGAAGGATCGATTACAAAAATAATTTTGGTTCAAAGGTTACCGATTTAGTTCCTTAAATAAATAAAATATAAAATGAATTTTACAAGTCAGCTAGTTTATCTCAGAGTAACGGTAAAACGACATACTGAGTTCTTATTGATATAATAATCATACCCAAACCTAATTGAGATTTCTCTTAATAAGTTGCATTGGGAATATCTTATCAAATCGGAATGAACTTATTTTAGCTAATTTGAGTTTAAACAATTGTATGAAAAAGAACATTAAGAGGAATCGCTTACCTTCATTTAAGTTCACGAGTTGTAGGAAAATTAGAAGAGTTAGACGCCAGTTCAGATCCATATTTGATGGTAAAAAACTAGAGGCTTTCTAATTTCAATCTATATTAGATCCCAAAACATCAAACCGTTACACAACTAACATAAAATATCATTAAAAAGTATAATAAAATTAGTGTTGTTACATATATCTCTACGACGCGATAGGAGACCAGGTCACCATGTATTGTTTGTGAGAGACAGAGCGTTTTGTGAAGCGCATTCGTTCTTGCAACCCTAAAACATTGAACCTCTGCGCATACAGTATGCTAGCGACACACAGGGAGAAGAAATGAAACAACAAGTTTAGTTGAAATAATAGGTATTTTGAATTTAAACTCGTTTTGTCTCATCAGTCCTTGCGAACTCGAACGGTTTTGAACAAAATATTTTTCAAAGACGAATTGGACTGTTTGGATTAGTTCATAAAAATCTAAGTAAAGGAATAAAATATTTGAAAGTTGATTATGGTATTCTTGATATCAGTATTTCATACCACGATGTAACACAATATAAATTCTGATATGCTTGTATACACAGAGTGTCGTGATAAACACAGAAAAGAAAAGAACGGATCAATGAAAATGTACTAATTATAATTCGAATGAATTCAATAAGAAATACGTTGAAAGTACGGATTATTTTCGTCTTCTTTATCACTGACAGCAAAAACGATTATAATGTAATAAAGCGAGAAATTCGAAATGGATTCCATTAAAATGAAAAAATACACACATTATGTTAGATTGCATTATTTATACATGGATGATTCCGTTCTGTCAACGGATTCTTGGACATGGTCTGACTTCGTCGGATCATGTGGGAGATATAGAAACAACACTACATAGATTAAAATATCCCATATAGTATTATAAACATATTAGCATTTGTTAATCTCTTAGGCATCAATTTGATGACCCTATCGAGTAAGATTCACCTTTTATGTTGAGTGTGTCTGACTTCTCGTCGGTTCCTGCCGCATTGGACACTCTGCACGTGTATTTTCCGTTGCTTTCGGCACTGAGGGTCTTGATGGTGAGAAAAGACGTGAATTCGTCCATCGTCTTGATGGATATCCCAGTTCCGTCTTGCAAGATTTTGTCATCTTTGAGCCACCTGAAGTCAAACGGAGGATCTCCTTCAAGAACAACGCACATCACTGCTGTGCGCAACCCAATTGTAAGTTGCTTTTCAGAGAATTGGAATTCTTTTACCATTGGAGCTTTCATTCCTAAAGATAAAGTGAAACTTTAGAAGTGTTAGAAAACATGGTAACTTTTACTATTACTAGGGTTATTAAATTTAAAAAAATTGTAATAGGTAATTTTCCATTATCTAAACAATATATAGGGGAAGGTGGTGTACCACGGACCTATTTTTACTTTTAACCCTGTAACTTTTTATTGAAAATAAACTGATGAAACAACTTTCTCTCGGACTTTAACTTTTCATACACAACATATACTTTTTCGGAATTTTAATTGAAGTATTTCAGTACGTAATTAATGAAAGAAAAAAGTAGGTCCAAGGTGTACCTTGCTTTCAACGTTAGTGTACCTTAGACCAATGTCAAAAATGCTTTATTTATTTCTTATTTAATGAATAAAAGCCTTCTCTTAAGAAACTTCGAATTCCTTGATGCGATTTAATCGTGTAAAGTCTAATTGGAATGATATCCGAGATCTCTGGAGCATTTTTCAGCATAAACTTCTTAAAACACTGATTTTTAAAAATTTTTTTTTTGATTTCACTTAAAATTAGCTTCAGTCATACAGCTAAATTAAACCCTGATTTTAAAATAAAGATACCAAAGTAATCAGAGTGATTTTTTAGTCACTCAAAGTAGTTATGTGTATTTTGGGTAGGTCTAAGGTAGTACAAAGCTTTCCTTAGATCCTAGATACATTTTTTGATCATTTACTGAAAAATGTCTGTGCGCACCATGTTCAGTTAACTCCCATTATAAATATAATATTATAACAATAAATTTAAAATATAAATTCAATGCAAAATTGAATTTGTATTTTTAAACTTATAGTGAAATGAAATGGTCAAAATCAGTTTTTAACCTATATTATCTGCTGTTTAACCTATATTTTTAACCTATATTATCTTAAGATTTATATGAAATCTCAACACCAAATATTTGGTGCAAATAAGATTCTATTCTTTTCGTTAAAGTAATAGCAATACAGAAAAATATTTAAATTATGTCCTGTCAATCAATACAACACATAAAAATGTCCTCAAATAATGTGGAATATTAATTAAGTGAATTTATGCATTTGATTTCGCAAAGAAATGAAAAGAGTGCCTTTTTGACGTTCTTTTAATGCATACCTAATTCCTAATTTTCATTTTAATAGACTAAATGACTAGAGATTCCACTATAATGCTTTGAAATTTTTGATTTTTTTATAAATCATAAATTAGATGATGCAATGAAGATTTACGATAAAATTATAATTTAGTTTTTAAAATATGTTAAACACCTCCTAAAAAATTATACATAGAAAAGGGAACTAAAGTAACATTTACTTCATTTAAAGAGGATGAATCAGAATTATATCTTCGTATGTCAAACGGAAAAAATACTGTACATAACATATTAAATTGTGGAACGTAGAAAACCTTTCTTTAAGAACAGAAATCTTAATGAAAGTTACATAATTTCAAGTATGTTTTGCAATAAAATTAATTTGGATACAACATACCTTTTATCACGCTCACAAGCTGTACGAAGATAAGTACCATCAGATGCCAAGGGAACTCCATGTTTATCTGTTAATGTGCGTTGATTAATTGAAAAAAATTTCAAGCTAAACTTCTTCTACGAACTTGAACAAGTTTTGAAGTTAAATAGAGAATTATGGAACACTTGTCTTATAAAGAAATAATCGAAAAAATACATGAAAAACACTTAAAAATATGAAGATCTTAAGACGGGATGTGGAAAGCCATCAAATGGTTGCGACTAACTGTGCGTTCTGTAAAGCACATAATCCTACAACCCTAAAAAGACAACTACTGCACATACAGTATGCTAGCGACACATAGTGAGGAAAAATGAAATGACAAGTTCATTATATCCTTAAATTTCAACATCCGTCATGAAATCTTCGTAAGAAAAAGGTTTCAACTTTTGAAATCGGTTGTAAAACATCTAATATTAATATTGCTATGTTCACGATCATAAACTTAAATGTATAAAATTCGTTGAAAAGATTTGGTGTAGATATTTTAAACTTTTTAATTGGCAATATCAAAAGGGTGTTCACTAATAAAAAGGGGATCAGTTTTCTTGCGTATTTATAACTACATAATATAGTAACGTATCGGTTATATAATTTATAACCGGTTATTATTAATTATTATCGGTTAATGATTTATGCAGCGTGATAACTGTAAAAATGAAGGCAATCTTTTACACTTATTAAAAAGAAAGAAAACGGAGAAAAGTTCTTCTGGAATATATAAAGGAATATAACAACGTATAGTTTTTATATAATAGAACTTATAAATATTACAGAGATACATCTTTCACTACCATTTTACCAAATACTTTGCATTTGAGAAAGATTTAAAACTTACTAAAGACTATTACTTTCTAAAGATTCTTTGAAAATTTTAATTCCAAATGATTTACCATTATATCCAGTGGTGAACTGCTAATATGGTTATCATACACATGAAAAAGGAGACCAAGTAATATTTGGGAAAAAGTCAAAATATTTCGGCAATGTAATGTATGAATTGCTCAATGCTCTCTTGTTCCCTCAGAAATGTAACCTAAATTTTCAGTAACTTTGCTAAATTCTTCCTTTAATATCTTCCGGTCTGGTTCATTTAAGTTCGGAAACATAATGACTAATATACACTAAACATCATACCAGTTCAGGATTGAAGTACAAGTCAGGACTTAAGAACATAAGATTTGAAATACAGAGCTTATTGCTTACATTTAATTAATATTCTATTCATAATTGTGAATTTGCCTTACCCTTTATATTAAGAGTATCTGACTTTTCGTCCGCTCCAGCCGCATTGGATACCCTGCAGGTGTATTTACCATTACTTTGGGCACTCAAACTCTTAATATTAAGGATAGACGTGTACTCGTCTATGGTCTTGATGGATATTCCTGTGCCGTCTTGCAAGACTTTGTCGTCTTTGAACCACTTGAAATCAAACGGAGGGTCTCCCTCAAGAGCTACACACATCACAGCGGCTCTCTGGCCCAGATTAAGTTGTTTTTCAGAGAAATGGAACTCTTTAACTGTAGGAGATTTCATACCTAAACACAATGTATTTCGTAAAGTTTCATTGCGAAATTAAGGAACTTAATCAAATAAAAATATAAGACTCTCGGTACCGAAACAAGATTTATGCGGTAAAAACATGTAGGGTGGGCTAATTTTAAAACTTAATGCACACATCACCGATAAGTACATGCAAACTTAAAAATAAAAACATGTTTCGATGCTCCACTTTTAAATTTTATGCACCTAAAAACGCATTTATTTAAAACGATTTACTTGAGTAAAAATTTATGATCACATATTCAATTCTATTAAATTCAACATTTAAGCATGATTAAGTAGCATAAATGGAGTTAAGTTAACATTCCTAAAATATAGAGATTTACTACTATGTTCATTGTGTTTTAAGTTTGTTGCTATGGTTATACTTCTTTTCAAAAGTAAATTTCCGAAAAAAAAAATTTAATGATATTTTTCAACCATTTTTGAGCTTTTCCGTGGATATGAGATTGTAGGTAAGTAAATTTGATTGTTTTGTTGAATGGCTTTAAGAGAAAACATGATAAGAAGTTCTATTAAAAACTGATGTTACAACCCACTCGAGATTTCAAGTATCATGAAGTTTTCATGATGTAAAAAAATGGAATGCTCTATGGCTATGTAGTATAAATTCAATAGGTACAATAAGAAACGTATGATGGAATATTATCGATTGAAACGTATCTCTGTTCGAAAAATATCTAGTAATTATCTATAAATCTGAACTCTTAAAATTATAAAAAAGAGACATTCACAGTAGAAAATATTAGTGAAGTGTATCACTTACCAAAGCAAAATTCGAAAGAGTAGATGAGTAAAAATCCGCTCCAGTAATAAGCATTTGATACCATCTTGCAAATAGAGCGTAAGATATAAATGTAAGAAGTTGTATCATATATGTAAGTAGTCTATATATCTTAACGGAGGCACAGTCTATAATATTATTTTAACAAATATTATTTAATGAGGAATGAATACGGATGTAAACAATTTGCCATAGAAACGCTAAACAGGTAGTAGCTTACAAACCAAACTGCAGCAAAGCACGACTGCGTTGTATGTGCTATTTGACATAGATTTATAGCAACCCTAAAACTGAAAGGGAGTACCCGCGGGTCACTAGCGACACATTGTGAATAGAAATGAAACTAAAAACTTACCACCAACTAATACTAAGAAAAGAACAAATTTGCACATTCTTAACGATAGTTCAAGTGTTAAGATCTGTTACTACACTACGCATCCATGGACTAAGCTACTTCACTTTAAAATTCCCTATTTTTCGGACCATAAAATATTTTCTTTCATTTTAGAACGTAAAACTATTTGTAAAAATTTATAAAAAATTCTCAAAAAAAGTCATCACGTCCTATAATTAGGAAATTCACACGAAACTGTGACAACTTCAGTCACGATTTCTGTTTAAGGAATCTTTGGTTTTTTCAAAGTGCATACAATATCAATTAGTAGATGTTTTTATATCTTTCTCGTATCACAGAGTCAAGTTAAATAATGTATGAATAAAAAACTTACATAAAACTTATAGGGAACATTTCTGTGAGGATATTTTGTATAAATAGCACAAAAATTTAAGCATCATAAGGTTACTCGTAAAGGAAATAATTTAAAAGTTTTTCCCTCAACTTTTCTATACTTGGAAATGGTAGCGTATATAACCCTTTGAAATTAAGACCTGGTTCTATTGATATCAAACTATGAATATAATAGATACTCCATATAGTCATAAAGATCATCGTACAGTATAGTCCCGTAAACCACTTTTTCCTTAGGATTGGCGGAAATATTCCATAATTCGAAGTTTTACCAACCTTTACAAACAACTTGATTTTATCAAAGTGTCTGCAAATTAATATATAAACCTGTAAAATTTTTCAATCACCTTAAACTGAGTTTTAGACTCACCTTTCATATTCAATGTGTCTGATGTCTCATCCGATCCAGCAGCATTGGACACTCGACAAGTATATTTTCCGTTGCTGTCGGCACTTAGACTTTTGATGGTTAGCATGGACGTGAATTCGTCGGTAGCTTTCATTGATACACCAGTGCCATCTCGGAGTATTTTGTCATCTTTGAACCATTCGAAGTTAAATGGAGGATCTCCATCCAAAACAACGCATAGAACTGCGGTTCTCAAACCCAGATTGAGTTCCTCTTCAGAAAACTGAAATTTTTTAATTCTCGGAGACTTTATGCCTAAAGTTAAGGAAATACTTATAAGCATGTAAATTTTAGAATTACCAAAGAAAAATTGAAATACACAGAAATGATCAAATAATCTTTTAAGAAAATTAAAACTATGTTGTGTGTAATATCTTAAAGATTCCAACATCTGCATAACAGTAATTTAGAAAAAAACTAGTGAAAAGACGCTAAATATGGAATTTAACCAAAATTTCAATATTAGAATGTAATGAAGCATTTATGTTCTTAGTACTATTACAATCATTTACCATGCATACTTAAACACAAAGCATTCACAAAGATATTTGGAATAATTTTACTATATCATCACATATTTATGAAAAATGACATATCAGAATGACAAACTATCACTGAATTTTTAATACAAACATATTACCACAATTTACCATTGTTAATCTTTTTTTCATAAATGTAACTAATGAAGTACGCTTATTAATAAACTCTGATTTCCTCACTTCTAAATTAATTCCTTAACTCACGATAGAACGTTTTGTTTTTAGATTATGTAGTGATAGCTAAATGGGTATTTTATGTAGTTTTCCTTTTACTTTACACTCAACAACACTTATTGCACTTTTTTTTAGGAACGCACAAACACTTTTTCTTGACAAATTAATATTCACCTAAAGCTAATAGTGCATTATTTTCCATTGAAAAGGAAATGCCAGCTGAAATAGAATTAGACGATTGTAACTGTAAATGAGGTATGATATTTAATTTTTAAATAATTATATCAACTTATTCACTACTATAACTTACAAAAGTCAAATGAATAATATGTTAAAATACTATTTACCTGACGTAAGCCTGACGCAGAAGATCAACACTAGTCCAAAAGATAATCTACCCTTTTTCATCCTGACGTTTGGATACGATAGGTAAATTTCACTCTCATCTAAAATCTTCCAAATCTAAAAATCTCTATGAGTTCGATTTCGCAAACAGATATAACACACACTTATTCGATAATCACGCATTCAAACATCGAGTAAGTAGCGTAAGAGGCAAAATGAGCAGAAAACAAGCTTCAGAAGCAGTTCAGCCCGAGACATGGTAACCCTATAAGATACACACAAGTACGGTCAGCTAGCGACACACAGTAGGCTGAAATGAAACTAAAAATTTATGTTTTGTCAACGTGACTTACAAACAGAGCTTTTGCGTTCCTTAGGTAACAATATTGCTGAATATATATTTTCAATAAGGATAAATTAGAAAACATGATTGATACACAAACTGAAGACTGAGATGGAGGTAAATTTGTTTTAGTGTTTATTTCTTTAGATTGTTTATGTACAGGGCAGAGAATAAAACATATGCATACTTAGAAGCAGTACAGTTAAATTGCTACAGCAGTACAGTAACAATTGTTTAATTTGTTACAGTTTAATAGTTCATTCACTTAAGTTTCCCCATTCTGTTCTTCATTCATGCCCCAAAAATTTTCAATCTTCGTGGGGTCGGGTATTATTTATTCTTCTAATAGCAAAAAAAATATTTCTAAACAAAAATAAAAATCTGTAACCAGTATTAAAAAAATTTGTAAACTAAAAAATAGGAAGCTGCAATTGGTAGTATGCCTTATTGTATATATTTAGCCTTCTATCGGTCTACAATCTTACTAACCCTTAAGTATATTAAGAAGCCATTTTGTAATATTACCTCTCCTCCTGGAAATATGCGTCTAAAACTCCATCGATATCATCATGAATCGTCTTGTTTCCGATGTTTTTGTACTTAGTCCCCTTAAATGCACAGTATATAGACGTAGTGTTAAAATTCATTTCAGTACTTAACCTCCTGGAAAAAAAGGAAACACAGCATTCCTTTCGTAGATCGAATAACCGGATTTAATCCCTTAAAGATGGACCTATAACACAGGTGCTCTGTAAGAAAAGCTTTGAAAGACAGAATACACTACGCTTAAGTCACATGTCTTGTGTATGTTTCATAGAGACCATTGATGAAATCTACACCGAGAAATATAATTCCAAATGATATCTACGAAACGATATCTCAGTTGGCTTACAAGCCAGCCAGCTGTTAACTATTTGACTGGTGAATGCGGTCACCGCAGTTTCATAAAACAAAATTAAGAACCATTATTGTTTTTATTCCCTTCTACTCTTTTCGTTGAACGAATCAAGAAAGAAGCCACTAAAGTAACAAAAAATAAAGAAAAGATCCATATAGTAAATATAGCAACGTAGTTTTACCTTTGATGTTGAGAGTGTCCGACTTCTCATCCGTTCCAGCAGCATTGGACACTTTGCAAGTGTATTTACCATTGCTATCTGCACTCAGACTCTTGAGTGTGAGGATGGACGTGAATTCGTCTGTTGTCTTGACGGATATCGTGTCACTTAGTCTCAAGGGTTGGTCGTCTTTGAAATAAGAAAATTGGAAAGGAGGGTCTCCTTGCAAGACGGAACACACGACTGTCGTTCGTAGGCCAAGACTCAGCTGTCCAGAGAATTGGAAAGTGTTCAATAAGGGAGCACTCGAGCCTGATGAACAATGTGGAGTGTGAGAAACTGCACCGTGAGATCACTTACAAATATGCTGCAAATATCCACAGTAGTGAAAGAAAACCATCAGGAAATGCAATAGTAACTCTCATTTAAGGCCTCTTTTGTATGTTAAAATCATTAACACAATTATAAACGAAAACATTTAAAATTTTGCTTGAAATCTTTCTAAAGCAGAAAAAACTGAAAATATTTACAGACAAATAAAATGAGTCATTTTAAATGACTAACTTCTCGTAAAAAGTACTCAACAAATGAAGGTAACAGTAACATAAAGTACTTTTATGGTTTTTAAGTTATAAAATACAAATGCGCACAGGATACCTTTACTGATGTAATTAGGCTTGGAATGCAATCTTAACTTAAGCCTAACAGAATATTAAGTCTTAGCTGAGAAATATTTAAAAAAAATAAATATCTATTATTGGATATGAGGAAAATAAGGTAATTTAGGAAATTCTATTAAAGCTAAAACTTTCAGCATTTAAACTGAAATTATGTGGCGTAAAAAACATCACTTACCTTCGGTCATAGTTGAAAATTGAATAAGAATCACGATGACGAAGCACCAAATGTTTTTCATGGTTTGTGTATATTATTCTTATCCAAGGTATAAAAACTTTTTTTCACCTAGTATCCTTCTGATATGTAAAAGTTTTCAAATATGCTTTGATACTCGAGACAACAATAGATGCATTAGTAAACAAAGTCAGAAGGTAATTAGCCTTTCAATTGAAATTTGTTACTGAACACCAAAGTCTTAAGATATTTCATCAAACACTTTCACTATAAAATAATTTGTTTATGGATTTCATTTAGTTAGAAACTTACACAGTCTAAATAGCAACGTGTATTTGACCAACACCAATGCTCATCTGCGCGAATAATACGGAAAAGAGATCCATGAGAGCGTTTGCTCTTGCAACCCTAGTGTAGATTATGTGAATTTTTCACATGGGGAACTAGCGACACATGGTGGGAGGAAATGAAACGAAAAATACACCCAATGATGACTTTCCAGAGTTAATAAAATTTATTCAAGCAAAACCGTTAGTTATCTAAAAAAATAATGAGCAATATCCGTTCTACCATCTAAGAGACTTTGATTTTATTCAGGATTAAATATTCTGTCATAAATTTGTATATTTTTACTCTTGATATTTCATTCGATTTATGAGACTTGATGAAAAGTATTATAGCTCTTTTTAATAGAAGGGTGATGGCAGTATGACGTTGGGTGGGATAATGGATAATCACACCGTTGTTACATACCAAACATTACAAATTATTGCATCTGAACTACATAATATGAGAAACATTTACTTAATACGAATATTTTTTACAAAAGAAACAAAATGCTTCAGAATTCACCGAACAAACCAACCGACACAACTATAATTATTTTTCAGATTGAATAGTACGAGCATAATATGTTCGTAATGACCACAGTCAAGTCACCTCTAAATAAATAGCAGAAACCCCAATAAATCGCTTATTTCGTATGGATCTCGACATTGTGTATGCGCCAACAGTTCAGTAACAGAATCTGCAAATTATATCAGTTACGAATGAATTTTATAGCTACTGTATGTAGAATGAAACATATGGAGGATAAAACGGGAACACTGTTCTGATAATAAAGTTTATCCATTATAAGGATAAAACAATAAATAATTATCTGTAGAAGTATTGGCTAGAAAATTGGATAAAAAGTCAGTCTTACCTTTGATGTTGAGTGTATCCGACTTTTCGTCCGTCCCGGCTGCATTGGACACTCTGCAGGTGTATTTACCGTTGCTGTCCGCACTCAGGATCTTGATGGTCAAGATGGACGTGAACTCGTCCGTCGTTTTGGCAGACACGCCGTCCCTCTCTTGCAGGGGCCGGTCGTCTTTGAACCACTTGAACACGAACGGTGGATCTCCTTCCAACACAGCGCACATCACACTGGCTCTCTGGCCCAAGTTCAGTTCGCTAGGGAACTGGAAACGGTTCACCTTCGGAGGTGCTGAACTGACATACATAGGAACTGTATAAAAGACAAAAAGGTTATACCAATGAAATTAGTATTAGGTTAATTGTAAATTTAAAAGGTCATTTGTGGAAGGAAAATAAGGTTATCTGTCTATTTTTCAAAGGGTTTAATAACACTATTTTTGTCTAGAGGAATTGTGTTATTATTCAGGTAGATACAATAAATATTAATTGGCATACTCCTTTTTCTTCAAAGATTGAATAGGGAAGGTGACCGAAAAATTAACGTACAAATTTAAGTTCTACAATATTAAAAAAATACACAATAAGCAATTCTCATTACTTAATTTCATAAAAAGACAAAGAAAAATGAAAATATTGTGCAGCATATTCATACTCTGATTTTATAAAAGAAAACTAATTTCAGGAAAACAGATCCTACAAGATACTATTTTTAAAATTTAAGGGCCTAAAACCGTTCTAAAATATAGTCCAATCTTACATTAGCTTTTCATAACATTTCTGATTATTTTTAGTATTTTACAATCATAATATTGATCATTCTGATTAGTAAAAATAGTAACCATGTGTTTCTCATTTGTATTGATCTAATTTTTTTCTAAGCATATGTTTATTTTTGGAAAGTATTTCTTAATTGAATAGCAATATCTGTTTTTATTTAAATTTTTTTTTCATTATACGTCAAACGAGCTATAAGTTTTTTATATTTTTGTGCTAAAAACAATTTAAAAGGGTTCTTCATTACTCATTGAAACCAATAAAAAAATTTGAATTTGCAAAAAATAAAACCAGCATAGATCAATGCTTGTTTTTTTTAAACTAATTGTCTGTTAACTATTTGATAAACATCAGATCCTTAATTTATGTGACAATGAAAATAAATACTATATTCTATTGAGCTTGTTGATAACATTAAAATAAAATGTAAAATTGATAGTGCATTTAGATTTTGGGTCATGCTAACTTATTTTAAAACATTTATAAGTCAAAAACCTTAAGTTTTCTTAAATGATATTACACAATCTTTTACCATTTAAATAAGTAATGAAAACTATTAAATTATGCTTACTGTATATGAAGGATAATCCGTAAATGAATAGTAATGTTGGACGCCAAGCCATTTTCTTCTCCAAGCAATTTCTAACTTCCACTGTTGGTAAGCTCTTGCTTTGGATTTTTTCTTTGATATTCCGTTTAATGTTTATCAATACAAATGTAATCCGAATATGAATGGAAAAACATCATTTTACTAAAACAAAATAAAGATATCCAAATATGTGTGTGTTGATCTCACAGAGGTTTGTACCGTTCTGCGCATCATTTCTTACAACCCTACAAAAGTTAGAAATGTCGCTTGCAGTATACTAGCGACACACAGTGATGAAAAATTGAGTTATAAACTTTATGTGGATGTTATCCCAAATTTAATACGATTAATATTTTAGTACACCAGAATTTTCCCGTAAACACTTGGCATTTGTTCATAAAAAGGGATGGAACTAAAGCATTACGTATATTTTTAAGGTCTACTTTTATTCCCCAGTTACCTTTCTCGTGTTGTTGATGAACTTATTTTCATGTTATAAAAATATCTTAAAAAGGGTTTAACCAAATAAATTGTGAACAATTCAATATAAAACGATTTAATATACCCATATGATTTACAATTTTTAGCAAAATCTCAACATCTTTGCTGTAGCAAAATTGAGAAGATTTTATACTAACCATCAAATCATATAGACCGCTTCCAAATTTAAAATAATCATCTTACACACACTTTGCAATGCCTATAACAGAAGACGTTAATGCTATGTTGTTTGCATCTATGGAAAATTAGACAGTTTCTATGGGTGGCTTCGCGCTACCTCGACCATCAGAAGAAATTTTATAAACTTGTCAAGATTTCAAAAAACAACTTATTACCCATGTCTGTTGGTAATAATGCAATTAGGAACAATTTACTGATCATAAGATTAAGACATATGGATTCCGGTTTACCAAACTAAACTATTCAATGGATTCGATTTTTACCTTTTATGTTGAGTGTGTCCGACTTCTCATCCGTTCCTGCGGTATTGGACACTCTGCACGTGTATTCACCATTACTCTCTGCACTCAGGTTCTTGATGGTGAGAAAGGACGTGAATTCATCCATCGTCTTGATGGATATCCCTGTTCCGTCTTGTAAGACATTGTCCTCTTTGAACCACCTGAAGTCAAACGGAGGGTCTCCGTCCAGTACGACGCACATCACTGCTGCTCGCAGACCCAAGTTCAGTTCACTCGGGAACTGGATGCGGTTCACTTTGGGAGGTTTCAAGCCTATGAAATTAATCAGTTCGTTCACCGAAATAAGATTTACGTAAATTCCAAAGCTATTTATTGGCATTATATAAAAAACTGTTCACTGAAAACAAATTGGTTTCTATTCTATTGTTATAGACAAATTTCAAGATTCCAGAATGTCTTTTAAGAAAATGTATTTCAACGAGACCACATCTGAAGGAGGAAGGAAATTAATATTAACATTTTTCTCTTTTCTAATCTTATTATGTCGAAAAATTAAAATACATACTTGTATTTTTTACATTATTAAAGTTTCAGTCACTTTTAGAATATCAGATCAATTAAGTACCGAAGGTTTCTGCAAATATTAAATATTTGCAAAAGTATCCAAGAAAGTAAAACACTTAATACAAAACACTGAAAATGTATTTGAGGTTAAAATAAAATAATGGGATAGTGAATTAAATGCGATATGACCATCCTCACAATTTATATGCTTATCATAAAAGACAAAACAAATGTTAATAAGAATATTGTGAATATAATATATACTTTTAAAGTTTTGATCTTATTTACAAAAAAACACCATATTCTACCAAAAGGATTAGCTTGAAAAGGATTATTGAATTGTTAATTTTGGGGATTATTTCAATTACTTTTGTTCATTGGAAAACTACTAAAAAAACATTTATCCGTACAATCATATGCCTATTTGGAATTACGTATTGCAGGAAAGGAATATTGTCTAAGACTATTTAATAACAGTAAAAAATACATGATTGCGAATAATATTTTAATTACTTGTTATTTAATATTTAATTTGTTTGTTTAAAAATGGAAAAATACTAACCTGATATGAAGTAAAATCCGAGAATCCCAATCAACAGCGTCAGGATCCAAGCCATTTCCTCGAATGATGCAAATCAAGCTCAGTTAGTCACCAACTCGATCACTTGGTTTAGAAATTTTTAAACACAGTAATTCATAAAATGAGAAATTATACCATAGAAAAACTACTCTATAAAGAAGAAAGGTGTTCAGGATAATCACAACTAGATTTAGGTAACTGAATTCTCAGTTTGTTCAGTTTACACTGCGCATGAGTATGACAACCCTATGAATGTAGACCAAAAATTCGAACATGGAATACTAGCGACACACAGTGAGGTAAACTGTAATTACAAACTCGTTAGAAAACTAGCTAAATTTTTTTATTGAATGTAAAAACAAATGAAATACATAAAGACCACATTTGTTCATTTCATAACCGAAAACACAGCCGAACCCATAAGAGGGTAAACGCCACTTTGATACTTTGATAATTATATGGTTTTTTTGGCATTTGCTTCTTTAAACAACACTTTCTTCACATCACAAAATTGATAAAGAGAAAATTCTGCATTTCTTTCAGAAGGTAGTAGTTAACGGATTAACATTTGCTATTTTTTTTTCATTTTCAGTTGCGATATTTCTGGTATTGACAGAGAAAGGCACATCATAGCAGCTTTTTGCAAAGAGGTATGTTAAGTGAAACAATCAATTCTCATAGCTCCTTAAATTCAAGAAAAATGTTGTAAATTACCTTTTATGTTGAGTGTGTCTGACTTCTCGTCTGTTCCTGCCGCATTGGACACTCGGCAAGTGTATTTCGCGTTACTTTCGGCACTGAGGCTCTTGATGGTTAAAATGGACGTGAACTCGTCCAATTGTTTGATGGATATCCCGGTGCCGTCTTGCAAGACTTTGTCGTCTTTGAACCACCTGAAGTCGAACGGAGGGTCTCCTTCAAGTACAACGCACATCACTGCCGAGCGCAACCCAAGGTTTAGTTGCTCTTCGGAAAACTGGAACTTTTTGACACTTGGCGCTTTCATGCCTAGAGGAGAGGTTCCAAGTCTAAGTTATTGAAATGACTTGATATAGGAGAAAATTTATATCTTGATACCATTGAATTGCTATCCGTTCAAATATATTGTCATAGTGCCAGTAGTTTTTGGAAGGTATCAGAAACAGCGTTCTAAAAATATTTCAGCTTTGGGGCAAGATGCACACAACTTCAAAATAATGAAAACACCAAGAACCATCCGAACTGTGGGGTTAAAAAGCGAGTGTTCCACACGTCTCTCTCTCACTCTCTCTCTCCCTCTCCCCCCCCTCTCTCTCTCTCTCGTCGTATAACGTATACGTCAATGCAGTTTTTTATTTAAGAGTTACACTAACTGGAGTATTGTAAAAAAATTATTTGGTTGGCATACTTATAAACACGTTTTCCTGAAGCTGCATTCATCCTGAATTATTTTCTGTATCAAAAATTTTATTACTTTAAAGTTAAAAACTGAAGGAAAATATTTCAAAACAATTTTACTTTATGGAAAATACAACTTCTAAAACACATTAAGATAGATGTAATTTTTCTCACTTTAACTTATTTGCATAAGGTGGACAAATAAAAACAAAGTAGATAATCAGTTTTAGTAGATAACGTGGAAAGTGGATAATCAGGAACCAAGCGGGAACAAATATCTCAAAACATCACATACCAATTCCCGAGCCTTGATTCTTAACACATTGTTAAATTCTGTAGTTTTAGTTTTCAAGGCAAATATTTTTAATAACTTTACAGATACATAAAACAGATGTACTTCAAAAAAGCTATCTTAAAGAAATTTTCAGTAAGAATATCAAATTAATATATAAAATTTTATAAAATTAGGAAGGATTTAACAATTTTAAATTTGGATTTCCTTTAAAATACTTAAATACAAATTTATTTTGCAATAATAAAAGATAAAAAAGATTCTCTCTATATTAAAAAAAAGTTACTGTCACCGCCGCCGCCGCCGCTGCCGCCGCCGCCGCTGCCGCTGTTTCAGAAAATTTAATTTTTCAACTCTTTGAACTCTCATATCGCAAAAACTACTTGATAGAAATTTATGAAATTTGAAATGTTTGTAAAGGAATATTTTGGCCACATTTTAGAACAAAAAGCTAACTGATGTGATAATTAGTTCTGGGGTATTTTTAAGGTCAAAGTTGAAGTTTTTCTTTTTTCGCCGCGTAATCCAGTTCAGCGAAATCTATTAGCAGCAGAACTATGATTTTTTGCAGCCTAATACTCTGAAGTATGAAGATGTGCACTACGTCGCCCTTTTTTTGAATTTCGAATTTGGTTTAGAGTAATTAATTTTTTAATTTTCGAAATTTTTGACACTTTTTCGTTTTTTTCTATCTAAAATGAAAACTATTCACGGTATCAATATGATTTTTTTAACACTTATAGTCTTATTTTTTAGAAAGAGATTGGCATTTAATTCTTTAAAAAATTTTAATTAGTTTTGGAATTATTAAGCATCAAAGTTTCATTTTTTTCATAGTTTTAGTAGGTCTTTATCAGACGTGTTTAATGTTTTTAATTTTATATTTGCCTGTTCACTAGATTGTCGCGAGCACGGATATTTAAATTTAAAAGTTTTGAGGTGCACATTTTTGCTCTAACTTTGCTAGCGATATAATATAGACTTGGTTAATGATCTTTTAAAGATACTCCGATATTTTTTGAACTACTAGAGAAATAAATAATTTAGCTTTCTTGAGTGCTATTTGTGCCGACGAAAGGAAGAGGATTTTCGGGAAGTTTTTTTTACTCTAATGATAAAGATCGATTGCAGATAATACAGATCGCTTCGCGATCTGTAAAGAGCTGCATAGCAGTTACGGGGGTTGGTGAGCGTAAGCGAATAGGGGGCGGTAGCCCCCTATCCATTAAATTATTGATAATTTAAAAAGGAATGTATCAGAAAGAGTTTTATTTTGATATTTTCGTGGTAATGATCCAAATCAAATTATTGAAAAGTTTGAGAGATAAAAAGTTTCGATATTAAATGATCATTAATACTCTGTTCATTTAAAATTAGCGCCTGAGACGTAATGTATTAAAAGCAGTTATTATTCTAATTATCGTCGACAAAATTTTCTTCTACAATGACAAGGCAGCCTAAGCAGAAGTAGTTAAAATACTGTAGAAAAAATCGGTCACTGAAGTTGTCTGATAAGCGTTATTAAGCATTATTGAGCGTTTTTGATCCTGTTGCAGGCGCCTATTCTAAATGAACAGATTATAAGCAGACAAGTTCCAGGTTGTACTGGATAGTTGAGATGAAACAAGCGATCTCTGCTCACTAAGATCGCGAAGCGATCTTCAAAGAACTGCGAAGCAGTTCCGGGGGTTGGTGAGCGATAGCGAGCAGGGGGCAGAGCCCCCTAGTATATTTATAAAAATGTTAAATAATTTAAATATTTTCCAACCAAGAATCGTGTAAGAATTGGAAAAGCAATTTCATGAGTTAAAATGATTTTGTTTTAGTTTAGGAACACAGGAGGTTTTTACGAAATTAAAAAGATAATATCGTTTAACTATATAATCTAATTTTTTATGAACAAAAGAGTTATAATTTTGCTATACTTTTTACTTTTTTGTAAAGGGTAATGATTTGGAGCTAAGCTTTTAACAATATACAAAAATCAAGATTGATATTTTTAGAAGTCTGCTCTTGTGCGTCAGTTTTTTCCGATGACAAAACATAATAGACACAACCGTTTACGTTGCTATGCTTCAAAGTCAAATAGAATACTTACTTGATTGAAATGCCACATCTTATTACGAAAAACCTTTCATATCACAGTAAATGCTACACTCCAAGAATTTCAACTTTTTTTAGTTAAAAGAAGGTATTGATATGTCATCACTTTAGATCATTATACTCAAAAATTTGCATCATAAACTTTAGCTTGGTAGTTCTCAGTTTTAAAAATACAACGTTTCCCCTTCCGAAGTTAATTAATAGGAATTTACATAAATATTCACGTAAATATTTCATCTATGTTAGGTAAAAAGAACTTACCTGCTACGATACAGATAACAAAGCTGCACAGGATGAGACGCCAAGCCATCTTGTTTCACTTTTTTGAGTTAAGTTCTTTTACCACTTTAGGAAATATACTGGTGTGCTGATTTCAAAAAAAAGATCTATCGAAATGTTGTTATAATTTACTAATAGATACTGTTTTTAAACAACATATAAGTACGAAGTCTTCAAAACAAGTTACAAGATAAAGGAGATAAACATAGTAGTTTGGAAATTCTATGACCAATGGTTTGGCAGACACATTCTTGCAACCCTAAAATATAGGACCGTCTAAAATGATATACCTAGCGTCACATAGTGAGTAAAACTGAAACTATAAGTTCAGAAAAACTTATAGTAATTGACAGTAGAATTTCTTTTCACTGTTTAAAACAGGCAAGGCTTTTTAAAATTTTTATTTAAGGAAGATATTTTATTACAAAAGTACTAAAACGGTTTTCATTAAAAATTTCATACTGGAAAGAGGACGCAATCAATGAGAATATTGTATAATTCATTTTTAATGTAATTAATAGGTTTTTAATGATTTGAACTACATAAGGTTTTTATATTTATATATTATATGAATTCTTATTTGGTTAGAGGCAGAAAGTTTAAATGAAAATTAATTGATTCTTAATTCAGCTTTTAAAGTAAAAAGTTTCTTGAACACTCTTTTAATAAGAAAAATTGCAAATACAATATGCTATACACATAGCTATTCCAAATAAGACTTCAAAGAATCAAGATTGTTAAAAAGGTATTAATCTAATTGCAGAAATTTTTGTGAAACAAGGAAATATATTTGGAAATGAATATTTATTAGGGTATATAAAAGTCTACGAGCCATAAAATAGCACAATCCTTCCCGAAGAGAAGATGAAAGATCTTTTGTCAAATATTGATGCTAACACTGAAGGTTTTAGGTTTCTAGATAACACTAATCAGTATGATATAAATAATTTATAATTAATTTTACTTGACCTAGATGTCAATATCATAGAGACACAATAAAATATCCAATATCCTTTATAGAAGTGGTGCCAGTTACCTAGGACCCGCGAACCATGTGCGGCCCTTGAAGCTGATTTGTTTTTTTCTCTTCTTTTGATGCTGCTGAATGAAAGGTAATCTAAAAAAAATGTTAAATACCTATTTTTTAACATTATATTATATGGCCCGCAATCTTTAGCTTAATAGGAAGTGCTGCCCGAGGGCCATTGCTTTATAGCAACGATGGGCAACCTCCGGCCCACCTCGTCATTTGGTCCGGCCCACGGAACTTTTAAAAAATTGTACCAAAAAATCACTCTGGTTTTCGTCAACAAGAGCGAAAAAGGGGATACAGAACTTTCCCCCGAAAATAACTTAATTTTAGCAGTTAAAACGTGCTGTACAACTATATTTCGTTCTTGGGAGGCGTCTATAAGCGTGGGAGAGTTGTTCCCGACGGACGATCGCCAACGGTTGATATTCCCCTCCTTTTCACCTTAACTTGGCAGTAGAGAAAAGGCTTGTAACCGAATCCCAGCCGTTGTCTTCATAGCAACTCGGGTTCAGAAACTGGTTCTCACCCAAAAAAAAATCCGGCTGGTCGGCTCTACCATACGGACTACATTCATTCTCTGCCTTTCCCAATGCTGCTAAAGTTAATTTGTCCTAATGAACATTAATTCCTCCTCCATTAATTCTTCTGTATCATGTAATGACAATTGTTAAAAGTCTGTCCTGAAATATTTTTTCATTACTATGAGCTCTGAATATTATTTTAACTCATAATAATGTAACTTAAACATTATAATTATTGTATGTAATCAAGATATTATTTTAGTCCAGATTAATGTAACTAACTTTATAATTATTGTATATAATATTATTCTAGTCCAGATTAATTTGACTTCATTATAATTATTGTATGTAATCAATATATTGTCCAGATTAATATATAGTCCAGATTAAATTTTAACTTTAGTATTAAACTTCGTAAATATATATAATAAAACTACTCATTTTTTACTTTAAAAAATATAACCTATTATCTACTCTATGGCCCTCCACGTCATTATAATCATTGAATCCGGCCCGCGGATTCGAAAAGGTTGCCCATGCCCATACCTGCTTTATAGCATAATATTTAAATATTTTACTACGTATTTCAAACTTAGACAATAGAGGAAATTGGTTGATGCTTCTTGCAAATGAAGCTTAGTTATTTGAAGAACTGATCAGCCAACGATAGTAAAAGGGTCACGTGATTTTTACAGACTTTACATCCGATAGTTGGGTAACCGGTGATAGTTGGGGTCTTGCTTTTATATACAAGCAAATGTCTCTTCCTCTTTCGATCAACTATCCCTCAACTTCCACCTGGCTCCCCTCCGAAATACTAGTTCCAGCGTTGTGAAAATCACGTGACACAGAATGCTTTCTTATAATCGTAAGTTGTAGAATAGCATTTTACATTGGATGAGTCAGGTTTGTCGGATCCGTTTCTAGGTCTCAAAATGTTCACTAGATGGCAGTACTGCACGGATAATCTCAAGTCTCTTTTAGGGATGGATATGAATAATATCTATTTATTTTGCAATCAGATTTTCTAAATTCTTCAATGTAAAATGATGTGCCCATCTCATATTAGAACTCCAAAATATATATTTTACATGATACTAAACAGGAGCTCTGAATCTACTCCCGAACCTTACAGCTGTCATACTCTACAAAACTCAATTCATAGTTCATTTTCGGGCAATTATTGTAAAAATCCATTGCATACCTGATTTTAAGGGAAGTTTTATGCGTAAATCTAGGTTAGATACATGATAAATAACACTGTTCAACAAATTTGACCTTCAAAATTTTTTCCTTGATGAAAATAGTCATCTCTTATAGATTTTGGGTCGCTGAATACGAAAATCACCATTAAAATTCTCAATTGACTCAGGATTTTCGGGGAACAGCCCTTCCCCCTTTTTACGTTTTTCGACGACTTTATAACTTTAAACTCGATTTTCAGGGTTAAAAAGCATTGCATTAGTCTTCAAATTGCCTCCCAGGGGACAAGAAAGGTTCAAATTAATAAAATATGATAAATTAATAACAAATGGATAGGTTTAAGGGGTAATTACCCCCCTAAAAATACAAAAAATAGCTAAAAATTATAGAGGTTTCTATACGCTATTTGTTCCTCTTATTTTTTACGCAATTCCCATTTGAAGGGTCCTAACCCTTCCCCAAGGACCCAAATTTTATGAAAATACGCAGCAATAGTTTTTACAAAAACCGGCTGAGGTGTTAGCCTCCCAGAAGCCCCCGCGGAAGAGTTCGGAAGACTTCCAGAATCGCGAAGGCGCTCACGCGAGCTCGGGAATTAATATTGATGATTTTGAAAAGATTACAAATGACGTTTTTCTTACTTATATTTTGGGTCTATCCTAAGTAGAAACTCTCCAGTTCTTTAAAAACTGACCGGTTTAAGGGAGTGGGGATTCCACATTTCAAGATGTTAATACATGCACGGCTGTGGATAAAAATTAGGGGCATCCTGTTAACCCCATTAACGCCCAAATTAATTTTTTGGGGGGCGAATTGAATAAAAATCATGAATCTGGTGTATTTTGCCTTTAATATGAATATTATGAACAAATTTTGTCAAAACAGTCATTAGTTTTTTCAAAAAATGCTGATCTAAAAATAGATCACTGGGCGTTCGGAGGATATTTTTTGTCACAAACCTAAGTATTAGTTTAACTTCAAAAAAATACTTAAAATAATAAAATAAATATAAATATTAGTATTTCTCTTTAAAAAACAAGTATTTATTTATAAATATGTGGAAAAATAATTAAATAGTAATAAAATTGAATAATTTACCAAAAATTAAGTAGTACACAAATAGTCTATATGTTGTAAGTAATTTTAGGAGGAAAAGGGGAAATCGAACCAAGAACTTGAAATTTATATATAAGTATATTATAGAAAACATGACATGAAATGACATGAAAACATGACAAAATAAAATTCATTGGGTTAATTTTTTGATAATTTTGTAAATTGGTTTACCATAAATGAATAACATTCATAAAATAAAATGTAATTTTGTCTTACATGGCAACTATTCAAAATTGCTGCTTGTTTTCGCTGACCTATTCAATAAACTTCTTACTCTGGCATATAGCGTCAATTTTAAGATTACAAAGGCTGGATAAGGGCGAATTAAAAAAATATTGTAATTCTAAATTTGAGATTTTCATAGCTCCTTGATAGTCTTTAATTGTTTTATAATTTCCCCTGTGAAGTATTTCAAAACTATTTGTGCCGTAAAAAATACGTTTATGTGAATAAACACCAATAATTTTATACCACTAGTTAAAATGCTGTGGTTTATTAGAAATGAATCATAATGGCTTACCCTCCATTTATTCACCAGAATAAATTTAAAAATTTTATTTCCAATAATATAATGTTCAACTACTTAAGAAAATCAATAGTTGACTTCATCTTGAACATTACTGAGTATTCTCAGACACGATTTAACCGTTTTTTAGTGGAAGAAACTAAATACTCGTATTGTAAGCAACATAGAAAAAATGAACACCCGAACGCCCAGTGATCTATTTTTAGATCAGCAGTATTTTTGTACTTGATTTTTCACTAAATAAATTATTTTTGACTAAACTTTGCATTATATCCCAATAGCTACATCTATAAAGATAAAGAAAACTGGAAAAGGATTCATTTAGTGGTATAATTATACTGTTTTCTTAAAAAACGCAAATGAAGATGAAAAAACTGCAAAATGAGACTCTGAGACAAACTTTAGCCCCTCCTCACTGTTCCAAAATAAATGAAGCAAATACAAAAAACTCATGGTATTAGAATTAAGGGATCTTTTCTCTTGCCATACGTGCAATTTCGTTACTGTTGGGTGAATTTAAGAACATTTTGAAGATAATTTATGACACTATGTTTAGCGATCTAAAAATAGATCACTGGGCGCTAATGGGTTAAAACTGAAGGTGATGGAGGAAAATGGGTGTCATATTTGACTTGATTAGCAGGTCATTTTACACAAGAATCAGCTGAAATTCAGTCGGTGGCATTTGGACTTTTATTTTGCACAGCAGTTTAACTCTACGTGCGACATTGAACCTTTCCACGGATGCTTTGGGGGCGTTAAAAGCTCAACCGCTTTGAGTAAAAATCATTGCTGCTTATTGCCATCAAATTTGGATCCTTGGTGAAGGGTTAGAACCCTTCACACGTGAATTGGGTAAAAATAAGCGAAATAAATAGGGTTAAACAAATCCTACTATTTTTAACGATTTTTTGGCGTTTTTAGGGGGATAATTACCCCTTAAACCTATCCATTTGTTATAAATTATTATATTTTATTAATTTCCGTTCCGTTCCGTCTGATCCCCCGATCAGGTTTATATGATGCTAAACCAGACCCACAAGGCCATGCACTTCCAGAAAATCTAAAAACAACTGAGGATCGGAAAGAACCTCGTCGATGGTAAAATTTAAACAAGATAAAATATGTTCAGGTGAAGCCGGAGCCGACCCACACTTCGTACAAGTTTTAACAGTCTTCTGCCCATCCTCAAAGGAAAGGCTCTTTAAGTGCCCGCTAAGAAAACGAGATAAACCTGTCTGCTGGGACCGAGAACTCTGGAATGTCAAGGCACCCCCTGGGCTGCTTCTTATTAATTTGAACCTTTCTTGTGTCCTGGGGGGCAATTTGAAGACTAAAGCAATGATTTTTGACCCTGAAAATCGAGTTAAAAGTTATAAAGCTGTCGAAAAACATAAAAAGGGGTAGGGGCTGTTCCCCGAAAATCCTGAGTCAATTGGGAATTTTAATGGTGATTTTCGTATTCAGCGACCCAAAATTTATACGAAATAACTGTTTTCATCAAGGAAATTTTTTAATTGTTGAACAGTGTAATCTAAAGGTTGCTTTTCATTTATTTGTGCATGTTTTTAGGGATCTTTTTGCATCAGAAGGGACTTATAAAATATTACTCAATCGTCCAAGTATGGATAATAAAAATGAAAAAACCATCCACTATCATAAAAATGTTCATAATTATTGAGTAGAAACCTATTTCTATCATTTAATTTGAGTTAATTGTAAAATATGTTCCTTTTGGAAATCCCCCTAAAAACTGATGCCGAAAAACGCTGATGTTCCCAAATTGGAACCTCCTCAAAATCATACTTTTATCGAACTTTTTATGCCAAAAAATGACAAGAATGGTTTTAGTAATGATGAAACAAGCCATTTAAACCAAAAATCAGAACCTTTAATTCGAAATTTGAATTGCAGAGTTTAAAAGGTTAAGGACAAGTGAAATAAATAGGATAATACAATATATTTTTGTTCAAATTCAAATGAATTTGAACCAAAAAATTAATTTGAACTAACTCCTTTTGATGTGCCTCCATCTGAAATATTTCCCCCCTAATATTAAATGAAATTTAAAAGACGTTTCGACAGACATATGAAACTTTTCTGTGAAACTTTTAAAACTAACACAATATTTCAGTTTGTCTCACCCATAGGCTGAACAAGGCTTGTTCATTTCGTAAATTTGACCTCATCAATAAAAGCAAGGTAAAGGAATATGTCAAAAAAAATAACAAAGATCCTCTCAAACTTTCAATGATTCCTTTACTCATAATTAACTAAAAATTATCAATAAGTATAGCAATTAAAATATCTATAACAGAACATCAATGGAAGAATGAAGAGAAGAGGATATTTTAAGTTAAAATATTATCTTCTTTGTATTTTTCTATAAAAGTTAAAAGCTTTAACGTAAAGGACGTTAAGGCCGACATTTCTCAAAGTCTAGTCTCAAACACTCAAAGGCGAAGTCTCTTTTCTCGGGTCCGTTTGAAGTTTATTATATGCCCACTAGATGGCAGTACCACACGAATCCCCGCTCCTTCTCGTCCGTATGACGTCTTCATGTATTTTTGCTAATAGAGTACTAGGTACTAGACTAGTAAATAGTATGTAGTAATTACCCATTTATTTTGTTTTTGAAAGAAAACTACTTTTATATTTCTCCAGATACGACCGCAAAAATATCTTTTACATCACACAGTAACCGATACCTACTAATTCGCTCTTGAGCATGGTAATTTAGGGGGTACCTTGACGCAAAGGTCTTCTATGGTAAGACTCAACCTCAATAGTGTCAATAACTTTATTTTTTGTCTTCGTTTTTGACTGATTGTACTTTCAATCAAGAGCTTCATCCAAAAGTATATCAGAAACATTTTTAGAACAAATATACTTATATACGGATGCAAGCTTTGAACAGTAAAAATCCCTTTCCTTTTCTAATTAGATGGGTAGGAGCATAACCATAGCACAGTACTTATGATAATTTTTCCAAATATATTCTTTTTGAAATCTACCGATAATAAGTGAAACAATGTAAAAAATATATTTTTCTATTTATCTTGTTAAAAATTTTATAAAAGTACGTTCAATTAAGAACAGTATAATAAGCGTTCCTTTATTCTCCAAGATTTATTTTTGATGAAAGGTTCTGTTTAGAATTCATAAAGCTATTCATGTCTTAAACAATTTAACTTTGGAGGCTTTTGGAAAATGACTAGGCTACTTAATTGTAATAATCCATGTGCAATATATCAGATATCAGAGTATTAAAAAATAAAGTGTTTTATTTAAAAAAAATGTTTATTCAACAAAATTTCATGTCATTACAAAATTGTAATTTTAAAACATAAATAAAAATGTAATTATTTAAAATGAAATTTCATTCTCATACATTGCCACTCTTCAAACCTAAAAGTTAAACTATTTTGCTTTAACACTTTAAGCAAACATAACTTATAAAACCAATTAACAACTTAAAAAAACTAAATAAAGTTCACAATTCTAAATGGCTACATAATTAAAAAGAGAGAAAAATCAGCATAAAATTGTATCCATTGCCTTTTCACCCGTTTTAAAACAGTTCTTACATAAACTTTATGCAAGAGAAATAGTAAAATAGGATCATAAAAATATTGGAAAACCAGTTATTGAAACTCAATTGTTCAAAGCTTCAGCAACTCACGCTGTTATCTAACTAACAGCAGGGGTTTTATGACTATTAAAATTAAATTTTGTTCATGGTGAAACTGTTTAAATATTTGTTAATTAGTTGAACTGTCTTATGAACTGTCGCCGCCAGGGCATGCAGATCTCCAAGTTCCTGGGTCGGTTGAGAACGACGGCCTCCCGTTCGGCGTTGGGCTTGAGCCCTGACAGGAAGCACACGTCGAACGTCTGCAACAGATTCACCACGTACAAGAACAACTCAAGCTGGATGATGGACTCACCGGGACACTTTTTGGATCCTGAAACATACAAAAAATAAAAATTTTACAATATCTTACGACCAAATGAAAATACTATGTGAAACTGAAAATAAATAAAAAAATATATAATTGGGTTTAAAATATTCCACATATTCTGAGTAATTTCCACTTGTATAGTTAATAAAATTGTGCCCAAATAGCATACGATATTATTTGATTTTGAGACGATATTAAATTGAAATTATAATATCAAAATGATTATCAGAAATATATTCGTCAGTATCTTTTGCTTTTAGTGTCGTTGAAACGAAATACTTTCGGTAGTGTTGAGTAGAAGTATTCTCGCTTTAACTTTAAAACACGTCCGCTTCATTTTTAGAAACTAGATGACTCAATTTTTGCATGACTTGAAGATTAAAATTAATGAGTTTTTATTTTTGAATAACCCCTATTAATTAAAAAAAATCAAATTGCATATATCGTCAATGACGTTGCAAGGTTGGCGATTGCAGCAAAATCAGCATTGGCAACAGTTCACACACTTCCCTATGCGCCAAGTTAACAATGTAGTTTGACTAATAAAAGTTAATTGTAACACCCCAATTAATATAATAAAATGTTCTATTATCCATGCTATTCATATCTAATTGTGCATACTGGTCAATATAATTAATAATTATATGTGGAAAGAATTTTAAAGCGACTTCATGGTCTTGGGCTTAGTGTACATGCTCCAGTACTAATAGCAAGAAGAAAATCCCATTGATAGTGTTCTTTTCGAAGCTTTTCTGGAGCATGCGCACTAAACAATTCCATAGGAATTGAAAGTTTCACGAGACAGTATAGTGTTAGCCTAGGTGTATTGTCATGCCTCTTTTTGTGCCGCACTTTAAAAAATTCGACCCTACACAAAAATTGGTGGATAGAAAGTGCCTCCATACACGAAGAGATGTTACGCCGTGATACGGAGGGATCTATCTCCCACGTATCTAGGAGGGAGGTCCTTCCGCATCGTGGTGTAACATCTCTCCATGTATAGAGGCAAATTCTATCCACCAATTTTTTTGTAGTCATACTTTTTTACGAACATTTAAGCGATACGTGAGATCGCGAAAAAATCAATTACCTGTTGGGAAGGCGGAGGTTCCGAGGTAGGGCTTGAGCGTCCCGTCCTCATTCAAGAACCTTTCGGGCTTGAGAGCGAGGGGATCCTCCCAAGTGTCGGGGTCGTGTGTCACTGCCCAGTAGTTGGCCACCAAGGCTTCTCCCTTGGGGATGGTGTAGTCGCCCACCGTGATAGTGGAGGAAGGGCTGGGAAAGAGAAATCGTCAGCTTATAAGTATTATATTACAGTATAGTTTTATACATGAAGTAACCAAATTTAAGGTAATATTTAATGTATCTATAATCTAATTAATCTTAATTAATCAATGAATTTTATTTATTTTTTGTAATTTCCAGTCATTTTAATTTCTGTTCACTCACTTTTTCAATTTCTGATGTATCACTCACCTACAAAGCAAAAATAATGCCGAAGAACCGAAAAAGAAAAGATATAAATATCTTAGACGGGGTACGGACAAAGTTTTTTTTAATGTTGAACCCGTTCGAAGCTGTTTGACTCAGTAACACGTTTTCTAACTTTTAAACTTTTAGCTCCAAATCTTTCGGCTACCTGAGCCGTATGCCACTGGTATGGTATCATGTTATCTTACTTTCAAAGCTTTTACACGTCATTAATGCGGACTTTTTAGTGGTGAATAGCTATCTAGAAATAATTTGATTACCCAAGTCAATAGTGAAGTAGTACTAATTAAGTGGGGACGATAACAACCAACCGGAGACCTACCTACCAACTCACACCAACTTTAAAGACACTTTGTAATTTCACAGATAAAACCAAAAACAATAATGCATAGAGCATTTGCAATCACATGACTTGGACCTAGCAACGGCCTTAGTAACACACGGTTTGACCTACAGCAGTTAGTAGTTAATAGAAAATAACTGGTCGTGACGTCACCTGAAAACACTCTATGAGACCAATTGTTCTATCTTACCCAAAGTATTCACGATAATTTCCAATCTAAACCAACAAAATCCACCATTGCAGCTTTTGTTGATTTTAGAAATGCGTTTGATAAAGTGTGGAGGCAAAAACTACTGACTAAGCTATTCAAAATTGGCATAGAGGGAAGATTTTTCAATTGGATCTATGACTTTCTTAGAAACAGGTCTATCAGAGTGAACTTTAATAACACTTTGTCAAAAAGATATACTTTAAAGCAAGGACTTCCTCAGGGGAGCATTCTCAGCCCTCTTTTGTTCTCAATTTATCTGAATGATCTTGACGTTGTCCTCAACGAACACACAAAACTAGCTATGTTTGCAGACGATCTCGTACTCTTTACCTCTCATATAAATTTGGAAAGAGCCCAATTCTACTTAAATGAGTCACTGGC
The DNA here is from genome assembly GCA_024610705.1 of Tetragnatha versicolor. Taxonomy (NCBI): domain Eukaryota; kingdom Metazoa; phylum Arthropoda; class Arachnida; order Araneae; family Tetragnathidae; genus Tetragnatha; species Tetragnatha versicolor. Next base: position 2,281,268 of record JANDEH010000019.1, read on the forward strand.
AAAACTTTCTACAATAACTAGAGACCTGAAAATCCAAGTGAACTTGGGTAAATCAGAAACGTGTGTATTTACAATTAATAATCACTTAAGAGCTTATAGGCCTTCTATCGTATTAAGGTAAATGTGGGTATAGTGGACACTTTAAGGAAAATTTTTGCTTAAATTCTTAATAAATACCAACCTATTTGCTTGGAAACGGTTATCATCCTATTTTTAGGTTAATTGGATCTTCTTCTTTCGATTTTACCATTAAAAATTTTAATAAGATTGGGTAAAGTATTTTTAATTAATTTTTAAAAAGTACTCCAAATTGCATCTATAGTGGCCACCTTGATGTAACTGTTGTATCTATGGTGGACACCTCTTGCATCAATAGTGGACACCTCTCTTTTTCGGCCTATATGAGGGGTTTATGCATGAAATTGAGGGTTTTTCTTGGTATAGTCGTTTAGTTCTAATTAAATCTCTTTCCCAACGAAATGTATTTTAGATTAAATCAAATTAGCTTTATTTAAAAAAATACTTGATAGTTTCCAGCCCAAAGCCTACGCTGTAGCTGATTTGAGAGGAATTTAGCATGTAATTCAATGCTTTAGAAACCTTGGTTCCCAAAGCCAGAATGAAACCAAATTAATACAACACTCATTTTAAAGCCCAATCAACAGTTTATGAAGAAAAACTGATTCAAATTAATATTATTTATGTTTCTTTTAGAAGCCATTGCGGTGGCCACTATTGGAAAATCTAAGATTATGTGTTGGTAAAGTGGCCACCCCCATAAATCCTCGTAAAGTCAAAATTTTCAAATAAATTTTATTCAGTATCATTTTATATACTCTTCTTTATCTAAATATAAATTTAAAAGTCAATCAAACGGTAATAAATACAAAAAAATCAGTTCCGAAATACCCGTTTCCTTACGCGATTCAATAAGCGAAATCAAATTTCAGTCACTCGGCCGATGTTGTTATTTTCAAATATTTAAATATCCTTCCCATGCTGATCTGTGGTATCGGTGATAATTTACCAGCTTACCTGATTGTACAATCTACTATGCCTATGAATTTTGACGCTGTTTGATGCCTCTAACTCGTTTTATTTAAAATTAATGAGCTATGTGGCCACTATTGGTACAGTGTCCACTATACCCACATTTACCTTACTAGATGCAGTCCTGAAATTTAATGCAAATCCAAAGTATTTGGGCGTCATATTGGACCCTTCCCTCTGCTTCCACAAGCATATCGACTACATCAAGACCAGAGCGAAAAAGAGATTAAATATATTGAAGTGCATTTCGGGTAAGGATTGGGGAGCTTCAGCGAAAACGCTCAAGATAACATATACAGCGCTGATCAGACCATTGCTTGAATATGCATCTCCCATCTGGATGCAGGCTGCAAGGACCAATCTTGAAAAACTTGAGAGAATACAGAAAAACGCAGCTAGGGTCATATGTGGATTGAGAAACACAACACCTGGAATAATTTCAGAGTTTGATGCTGGCATTGTTCCTCTTAGAAATAGGTGGGATTTAAACCTGACAAAATTCATTGAAAAACGAGTTAACCTTCAGGGCCATAGTAGCAGTGAATTAATTAAAGAATGGATACCATCTTGCAGAATCAAGAAGAAATCGACAATGCACTCAGTTCTACATAATGAAATACCTATAACTTTTCCAAACAAACTAACTGGCTCTACTGTCTTTCCACCGTGTCATAAGAGGAAAAAGCTGACCGTAAATCTTTCCATTGGGAATACTGTAAAGAAGGAAGATGAACTCCCTTGTCTCTTGAAGGCTCTTGCTCTTGAAAAAATAAACTATTTTGGCCCAGAATACATTAAGATCTACACTGACGGGTCTAAAGATACTGATGGAAATTCTGGAAGCAGCGCGGTCATTGAGTTCAACAACCAGACACAAGAATTAAGACATACAAACCCCAGAGGATATTCCGTAATCAATGCGGAACTCAAAGCGATCGAGATGGGTCTAAATTTTTTAGATAAATCCTCACCAAACAAGACGGTCTTTTTTGTGGATTCGTTGGCAGCTCTTCAGGAATTGAAAAAGTGTTTTACAAGCTCGAAATTACTATTAAAAGAAATCGCAATATGCATTGACTCACTCCACAAGGACTCCACATTGACATTCCAATGGATTCCTTCCCATATAGGGTTGAACGGAAATGAGACGGCCGACAAGCTTGCTAAAGCTGCTGCTGTCCCTATTTCAACAACCGACTTTGACCATTTTAAATCTCTTCAAAGGAAGGCATTAAAACAACAAGGTCTCCTTTGTGCGTCTCGCTCTCACCACTGGTATGTGCCCGATGTCCCTGGGATTCACCTTGCCTCTGACCTGAGTCGCCGTGAGTTCTATTGCCTGTCACGTCTGAGGACTGGTCACACGAGAGCCCTTAAATTTATAGACGGGGAAAAGGTATTTCCAACCTGTAGGGGAGACCGGGGCTAGTTTTCCAACCTAAATGCATTTTCTTTCCATGCATTTTATTTTTGATTATTTTTGGATAAACAAGATTTCATTATGATCATTGGACTGTTCTCTACAAAATGTGGCATTCAAATTTCATTACGATAATTAGTTTTTTTGCAAAATAGGATTAAAGACGACCATGTCAGGTTGGAAAATCTGCCCCGTATGCGGGGCAGGTTTTCCTACAGTAAGGGGCAAGTTTTCCTACAGTACTACTAGCTGAAGTAATACAGATTGCTTTAGGAAACCTTGATTGGTTTACCGGCAGACTGTCATTCCTAATATGGGATTGCGAAACTATCTCATTGGTTATTCACAATTTCTATTTCTGCGCTTTGAATAAGTGTCTCTTCTCTCCCTAAGCCCGAGAATACAATCCTTCGAGTTAGTTGTTTGGTTGATTGTAAGACTTTGCTGAAACTTTAGTCTTTCAGGTAGATATCTGAAATAAAGGCTGGAATCGAACGATCATGCTGGTTTTAATACTAGTCGTAAAGGTAATGTATTCAAAATTTGGCGACTTATCTCTAATTTGGCGAATTCAAAATAAACGAGAAAAGGAAATGGTAGGTTAGTTCGTAGAGGATCAAGCTTGCAATCGAAAGATTGCGGAATGGGTATCAAGTCTTTTGTAGTAGCAAATATCATTATTTAATATTATATCTGGGTGTTTCTAGAGGTTTGATATACTTAAAGTTAAGGAAATAATGGGTTTAACCTTTTCAGTGCTAGCCTCTTCAAATTTTCTGTATTTTGTTTCTATTAATGGATTAAATATTAATCATGTAGCATCCTTTGTTAGCGGGCCTTGGCTTGAAAAGCAAATAAATATTCTATTCTATTCTCTTCAAATTTTCCATATAATTCAATGAAAATCTCGGGTGGCTTCGATTGAAAGAAGATCATAGAAATTAGAATCATACAGCGTTTTTCATCAAACGGATAATCGTTTGGCGATCAGAAAAGAAAAATTCGCTTCAACGTCGTAATCATTACTAGTGATTGTTATTTTGACGATTATCTGCCTGCATAATTTTTTGATTTTTATATTTTGCTCCGAAAATAAAAATCGTTTGTTTCACGAAAGATCACCAAATTACCAATTGAGATATTCTGAAATTCTCGATTAATCTAAAAATACTGAAGAGAACACATATCCTCAAAAATTAGGTTAGTGGTTCTGGCAAGGAGGGAATGAGTTGCTGTCGAGTTTGTTTTACCAAAATATTTTTTATCATAACTTAATGATTGTTATCGCCCAAAATTAATAATTATTTTTAATCAAAACTAATCAAACTCAAACATGATTATGATTTTTTTTATTAAAACTAGGCTCGATTCTTGCGATTTTACTCAATAGCGTGGGTTGGGGTAAAATGGGTCACTTTTAAGGTACTTTCACATTCTAAGATTTATTTCATCAAAACTATTACTTTTTAATGATTTATTTCAATTGGATCTTGGCCTTACAATCCTTTAGAACATTTTCATCTAATTTTATCAAATATTTTTTAGTCATAAGCTGGTTAAACTTAGCGTCAAAATAATGACCTATTTTACCCCACCACTACCACAGTGGGGTAAAATGGGTCTCATTGCAAAAATATGTCAAATATATATTTATTACTAAATATACATGAAAATAAGAAAAAAGGTAATCGGCTAAGCCGTTTTTATCTGAAAAAATTTGTTTTAAGTTTTACTTTAGTGAAATTATTAAAGTCCGAAGTTAATGAACATTGTTCAAATGTAGCAATTAAAATACTTCATTTGGACAAAAATAAACTTGTTTGACAGTCCAATGTATATTTGAAGGAAATTAGTTAAAAACATTGTTTTTACTTAATACACAGAAGGCCTCCTTACTATGACCCATTTTATCCCAAGTACAAAATAGATTAAATATTTTAAATTTTTCTAAGCTGATTGGCTTGAAATGTCTCTCAGACTTTCTTTTATTTAAAAATATTACAAAAGTCTGCTGTAATTTATTACAATATATAAATATTTGGAAGTTGGTAAGCCCTGTTTTTTCGACAACACCATTTACCATTCAAATAAAATATTTTTTCAGTTCTTAAATTCATGAATCTAAATATTTGACGGTCGGAAAATGTCGCCAACACATAAAAGATTATAATACAAAAAATGAGCGAAAATAATTCAATTTAAATTTGATTTATATCGAGTTAATTAAAACTGACCCATTTTACCCCAACCCACCCTAATAATAATCTCAAACCAGGTCTTTACACTATCAATTCTGACATTTAAAATCTAACCCATTGAAATAGGTGTTATAATTAGTGATGGGCAGGTATCGATACCAAATACTTAAGTACTCGATACCTATAGGTATCGAGTGTATTCGATACCCACAAAAGTATCGATACTTTATTGACATATTTCGTTTTAAATTTTTCAATGAAGTAATCTTTATAATACCTACTGTAGATCAAACGCAGCCTGTTTCCGTTTTCATTTTGCAACGCTCAAACCCAAGTCGTTATCATCCGCGAGAGAAATTTGACGCGACTAGGTTTTTCCCCCGCCAAATCCTTCGCCTCTATCCACCTCCAGGCCCGTAGCTACGGGGCTTTTTGATGGATAGCTTTCAGTTTTTTGAATATTAGTCTGATTATGGATAGGCCCTAAAAAAATTGTCCCTTCAGGTTCATTTCCCGACATTGAAAAAAAGTACTCGATACCTAAAAGTACTCGATACCTATAAGTATTCGATACCAAAGTATTCGATACCTATAAGTATTCGATACCAAAGTATTCGATACCTAAAATTATCGATTTTGCCCATCACTAGTTATAATCACTTGTTGAATTTCTTACTTTCAGGTTCAAACACTAGCGACTTTTAATAAAAAAAATAGACTTCGCCTATCAATCAAAATCGAGTTTTGAAGGATATTCTCCCAACAGCACAAGCCTCTCCAATGTGTTTAAGGTGACTCATCACTGAAGGGAAATGTGACTGGATGAACACAAGGGTTGAATTAATTATACAAAAACGTTTTTAAAAGTGGTGGTCAAGTTTTATTTATATACTTGTTTATTTTGAATATGGTCACCATTATAATATTTAATATTAATTTGATGATATCTACAGCTTTCCAGGTTTAGGTATCCGTTCTGGGGTTACCCAAAATATCTTTGAATACTCATTGCAAAGTCTGGGATGTACAGCTCTCGACCTTGTGATATTCAAAGTTCTGAAGGGTACAGGGGAATCAAATTACCGTGCGGAAATGGTAGGGAGTGTAGATATGAGGCGTTTGTTATCAAAACCAGCTCATTCCAACCCGAAATTAGATGAAAATGTGAAAACTGTGATCTCAACTGTGAAATTTCGTATCATTTGAAAAAGTTAAGTGGATGTCATTTATTTAAAACTCGTAAAGACCCAAATATTAACTGGTAAACTGGAAAAAAAACAATTTAATCACGCAACTTAATTGAACAAAGAAACTGAAAAAAGCATGAAAAATCGTGTTTTTGCATCAAAATCAGCTCATTCCAACCTAATTAGTGTAATTACGTCCAAGGTAATGCACCTGGAATGAAAATTAAAAACTAATCAAATTCTAGGCGGTTATACTACAATTAAAAATTTAAAAAAAATTTTAGCTTTTGAACTGTGGACGTGAGAAGTTTTTTGTCTCTCATGTAAAATTTCCAAAAATGGAATGAGCTGGTTTTGATAGCAAACGCCTCATATAATCTGAAACATTTCTAAGTATTCCAGAATGGGCGTTCCAACAGAAACGTAAAGAAGCGTATGAATTATCAAAAGTTAGAAAAAGCAATGGAAAAGAAGTATTGTGCGTTAACGGTTGAGAGCAAATTAGAAGTTAAGTTACAATTAATTTGGTATGCATAAAAGCTTAAGGTTTTGGTCCAAAAGAGGTCCTCTTCAAAATGAGACAATAATATTTATTTTACTTTCGGATTTTCCGAGGATTTCTTTGGCTCAAAAACTCTTTAAGTAAGCTAAAACATAATTGATATAATGAGATTTTATTTCTCTAGCGTAAGTGAAAATTTTTCGATTTAAAACATTTATAACTAAAGAAGTTGGAAAATATTGGGTCTAAATTTACATAGATTAGTATAAAAATTAAATTTTTCAGTTACGCTGGGGGAGAGCTCGATTTGAACCTGGTTCCATGTCTTGGTAATCATGCACTCTAACCGTTGAGCAAGCCTGGTTCTATTGTTTCAAGATATTTTAAAATTATGATCTAGATTTCAGGCCGTATCCTCATGTAAAATCTAACATTGAATTGCATTGAATAGATGAAAGGATTGATAAACTTGATTCAAAATCAAAATATATCTAACACGCATTTATTTAAGTTAAAACCTTTGAAAAGAATTTCTCAGTTAAATTCGAAAAAAGGGATCAAGTGTTGCGGGTTAAGGTTGCCACAGTATTTGCAAGTCATATCTTTGGCGATTGAGGATTGGCGCCAGTTTTAAAATTGAGATTACCTGCTGAAAGCAGGAGCTTAAAAATGGAAAATACGACAAATTCATAGTTTAAAAACTATTGATAAAACCATCTGAAATTTGATTTCCTCATGAGTTTGTCACCAAAAGCGATCAACTTAAAAATTATCTGAGGTTTGCACGTTTTAAATTTTTGATACAGAATTTTAATTGTTAATTATACTTGTAGTAGAAGAAATAGCACCGGAAAAGTCTAATTATACTGACACTATATGAACTTAAAATACAAGAAAACCATTTTTAAAAAGAAATTGAAAAAATTCTAGTGGGACTCGAACAAACAGCTCCTTTAGAATCGTTAGCTAGTGGTACGGATTGGTTGTTTGGTTTGTGCCTGATCCACAAAATCGTTGGAATATGTGCCCCGTCTACTTTAGGAAAACCTGCCCCAACTCAAATTTTGACTTTTGGGAGCCCCTGTACGAGTGGGGGTTCCACGTTTATGAAAAACAAAAGCATGGTTCGATGGAGTGAGAAATCATCTTTCAGTACAAGTATTATCAAATTAGTCAGTTAAAATTTAATGGGCTTTTTTACATTTTTAGTAAAAATCCAAAAGTTTACGTTAAGTGTTAATTATTGAAAAAATCGTATTTGTGACTAAACTAAAAAATATATGAAACTGAAAGTACATCAGAATGTGTGTGAAGTGTTGCTTTATCATCCAGTTCATTCGTTAGGGTTATCTGATTGCTCCTTAAAAAATAAAGGGCTTTGGAAAATTTGCCCCAGTGGAAAACTAGCCCCGGTCTCCCCTACCATCTGCAATATAGATCAGGCTTCGCCAGAGCATCTTCTTCAATGCATGGAGGTTTCAATGGAGGAACTTTTCTCTGCTACCCCTTCACAAAAAATATTGGACTTCCTTAATGTTTTCGACTTATTTGGCATAATCTAAATTCTTGTACTTTTGTTTTTTCTTTTGTCTATGTATTTGTGCTTATGCACTAGGGATAATAAAAAAAAGTAGTGACTGTCAATACCGCAGTTAAACGATTGCGATTAATTTATTTCTTAGTTTCTTTCTTTTAACACATAGTGGTGAATGAAAATAGGACGCTTAGTTTTATTACACTCGCAGAATAAATGTTGATCCTCACCGCTTGACGGCCGAAACGGGCACGACGGTCTTCCATCGGAGCACCTCCCGAACGAAGGCCTGGACGTATGGCATGGCGGCCCTGTGCGCGAAGCCGGGCTCAGAGAACTGGCTCAGGGTGTCCACCTCTTTGAGAAGCTTCGCTTTGAGGGATGGGTAGGCGGCCAGGGCGTACACGCTCCACATGACACTCGAACTCACCGCCTCCGTCCCAGCCACCATCAGGTCGATCAGCGCCACACAGAACTCATCGTCTGAAAAATATAAATACAAATATTGTTGTTGTCTTGTTGTTGTCTTAAGCCACTTGGAATATCCAAGCTCCACCGCAAAGCGAACAGGATTTAAGGCTCCCGAGAAAGTGAGGCCCTTGAAAGGCAGGAGTCCGACTTAAGCCTCGGATGATAGATGCCGCCACCATCTATCTCCACCTCCACAATTTTGCCATGCATCTGAAGGGGAGGGAAATAGTCTCCAGACACCTGGACCCAAAGTAAACTGCGCCATGACCGACCTCAGGACTTTCGGACCCACAGATTTAACGAGCACGTACTCCGAATAAACTCGATGGGTCTTCAGCGGTGTCGGGAATCGAACCCGAGACCCTCCGATCCCAAGACCGGTGCCTTAACCACTAGGCTCCCCACGGCCCAAATGCAAATATTGACGACCACAGCAAGGTTGGCCCATTCTACTCAAACTACCGGATTCCAATATTTGTCAATTTAATCCTTAAATTCCTTTACTCCATTGGAACTCACGCTATCGATTATGGCAACCCATTCCATCTATTCACCCACAACCCTGTTAAAAAATAATGTTTTCTGATTTCCCTGCTAAAATGTGCTAAATACAAAAGACTCCGTTTTATAAAGCTGAACGGCACACATCTATTTTTAATACGAGGCGTTTCAAAAAGACCGCCTAAACCCCACAAGACCCCCAGAAACATGCAATGGTTATTTGGTAATGTGTGGCAGTAAATGACCATGATTTCATTGTAGTACACCGGATTCGCTATGTGGGGTTTGACTAGGGACAATTGTGTTACATTTAATGAAATAAGTGAAACAGATGATTTTCTAATGAAATTTAGAACAAAATTTCAATAATTAATGTTCGTTTCTTATTGTACTTAAATTACATAAGAAGGTTAGCAAATCTCACCTGATAATGAGCTGATTCCGTTTATCCTCATTTCCCTCAGATTGTCATCGATATAATCTCGAATGGATTCTTCACTGAAGGTTTCCCTGTGGTACTCGATTTGTTTCCTAAAAAAATGAAGCATTGCCTCGATCTTAAAATTTTACAAAAGAATAAGAAAGCTGGTTCGATTTGGAACTAATTGAAAAGAGAAATATTTTATGAATGAAAAATTAAATAAACTTATAAATTGAATACCCGAATACAATAATAACTAGCAATTATTGTGTATTACAGCCAAACTATATTATAATAATGAAAAGGGAGTACTTTACCACTACCTCTGGTTAGAGGAATCTGTGAGAAAAATCCAGCTCTCAAGCGTCGCCTCCATCCGTAGACCGGTTTTGCTCTTGTAAGGGCTCATCAGCACGGTATAGGAAGGTAACGCAAGATAGCGGAGGGAGAGCTTTTAGTCTAGTCGACTATAACGGAAAAAGTGGTGACCATTGATCAGTCCTCCACTATCTACCGGAATGAACTGCACATTCCCTTTTCATTCCTGTGTCCTTTCGGGAATTAAATCTGTTCTATGGAATGCGCAGTTCATTCCGGCAGATATTGGAGGACTTATCAATGGTAACCACTTTTTCCGTTATAGTCGGCTAGACTAAAAGCTCTCCCTCCACTCTCATGCGTTACCTTCCTATACCGTGCTGGTGAGCCCTAACAAGGGCGAAACCGGTCCACGGATGGAGGCGACGCTTGAGAGCTGGAGTTTCCTCACTCTATTGTTTAAGTTCTTCAAATAACTAAAAAATGTGTTCAAATTTATGGATGAAAAGAAGCTTAAATGTTTATAGTATTTCCATTTAAAAAATAATCTCCGTTTATGCCCCTTGAAAATAGTAATTGAATTCAGTAAGAATATATGATAAATCGAGTGAGAAATAATTTGTGATTAAACCTAAAAAGCTTGCTAACTGTTTTATAACAATCGAATTTACTTCGAAATAGAGCATTAATTTTACAAAGATATGGATCAAGAAAATTAACTGACATAATATTACTTAACCTACTCAATCTACGAACTATACGAGGCAATATAATTATAACTACACCTTTACGCTGCCTTAATAATGTGTTAAAAAGTGTACACCTTATTTATTAGTAGTAGTTAAACAATGATTTCAATGACCCTAACCAAAATGAACAATTTAATAACAATTCTTACAATTTGAAAAACTACTTCACTAATTTTGTAGCGATTCTTCTGAAAGAAATAGGCACTAATATGCAACACGTTTTAATACAATAGACACCAAGCCATTTTTCTGGTTGGCATAAAAAAGAAGTCATTGTTCCTAGAAATGAGATTAAGCAACGGGTGGTGGTGTTTCCCGCTATGAGAAAATTAAGGAAGTCAGTTGCTTTCAAGGAAAGATGCGAAATTTAATAAGCTGTTATTGGAAAAAGTATATTCTAACTTTTATGATGTTTTGGGAGAGATAATGTAAACAGATCCGTAAATAATAATAATAATGAAAAAAATATTGGGAAATTCCCACATCTTTCAGGAACCCAACAAAGTGGGCATTTTCCCAGTAACAAAAACTAATTTGAAAATCGACACGGAAAGTTTGCATAAATTAGTTGATTCAATATTTAAAATAAAAGTCGACAATCGTCTTGAACCCCAAGACTCTTGTTTAGGATAAAATGACGTCATATCTGTTTTTGTGCCCTGTTTCAACAAAATTTAAAGTGAAAATCAGCAAATGGATTTAAATCTTTAACACCTAAACCGTTGATTAAAACCAATGTTTCGAATTGAATGATGTCATATACTATTTTCGCACCCCTTTTTTAAAGTCAAACTTTTTAAAGTTAAAGGGGGTCTAAGGGTAAACCCTCCTAAAAATTTAGGAAATTTTGCCCCTTTACAAGTAGTATTTTAGCTCATTTGTTTGAGTTAAAATTAAAGAGGACCACTCCCTGTTGGACGAATAAATTTTTCAAGAGCAATATAAAAGAAGACTTCGAAATTTCAGGGGCTCTTGGATCTGACTTGTAGTAAAGTATTCCTCCATATATTCATAGCCTCATTCACAGCTACCTGGCCAGCGGTTAACCTGTGGTCAAATAAGGATTCCACCAATCAAAGACTGCTTTGAAAAGGTCATTTTCTTTCTTTAGCTGCTGGTTAACCATTGCTCAAGTACTAGCATCAGTTAATAAGGCCTTCAGTCACCCACTCACTTGCAAATGTCCATAGCCTTCTGGAAGGCATTGCTGTCCCTGCAAGAAGCGGAGGGGGCTTCTGCGCCTGCGCAGTGCGAGGTCTCGTTGAGCAGAGCGATGAAGGTCATGAGCTCGTTCTCGCCATACTGATAGGTCTTGCCGAAGACCAGCAGACACATCAGGTTGGCGGAGCTGCGGTCCATGATCTTGTCAAAGTCCAGCTGGCAGCCGTGGTAGCCCTCCACCAGGTTCACGAAGTGGCGCATTTCCAGCTGCCAAAAAGGAAGAAAGAATCTTTAATGAAATTCCTGAAATTTAAGTTTTTGTATGTCCATGTATGGAGGCAATTTCTACCCACCAATTTTTGTGTTAAGTGACGTATTGTTTTACCAGTGGGGCTAGAGCAGCAGACTTCGGCTGCTGTGTGCTCCAAGTCACCCCATGTTACGTTAAAGTACCCCATAAAAGAGCAAGTATCACATTTTCGGTGGATGAACGACGTAGCTACAAATAATGCCAAGTCTATTAGATAGGTTGATAAGTCTAAAGAGTTGACACAAGATTCACCTCGAAGTAAAAACCCATTTATTGGCATTTACGTTTTTTTCCTCAGAAGAGGTGATATCTAGTACAATTTATCAAAATGAAGTGTGAACAGCAAACGCTGTGAATAGTAATTTTGGATGGGGATAGTTTATTTTTATGAACCTTTTTCATATACGTTTCAAAAATCAAGTTCTTTCATTTAATCTGTTACTGTGAGGAAACATGTAAGATTTGATTAAAAATTTGCTTACTTTAATTTTCCATTCAATGCTTTGTAGATCAAAGTTACAAATGGCGAGGTTTTTTTGAAGATCTGAGTTGAGACCGTGAGTAAAAAACAAACCTGAAAAATTTCATAAGTCATTTTAAAATAAGTATATTGAGTTCTTTTTTAAAAATTTTTATTTTTTATATCACATGCTATAAAATTATACCCTATTGCAAGATAATAAGTGTAAATTATTATGCAAATGTAAAATATATGTTTTATAGTTAAGAGTTTTTCCTAAAACACGAGTTTGTGTGAATGTAAAAAGAAAGAATATTTTGAAAAAGAAACATACTCCTGTGTTTTGGGTTTGATGATCCGCTGTTGGCAGAGTTCATTTTGCTGAAAGCTTCATTAATGGCTTTTTCACTATTTAGCACCACAACCTTCTCCGACTTCATATGAGAGCTGAATAGGAAATAAAGGACTAAATGTTAATGGAATAAATTTTAAAATTACGACAAAAAATTCTTTATGTGATACTAAAAGCTAATTACTGAAGTAAGTAATTAGTTTTGAGTGAGTCGTTAAAAGTCTAAAAAATACTTTTAAGGTAATTAATAATAACCCATATTGGACACAGCTGTCCTATTTACAGGACAGTTGAATTAAATGTGAATTAAATAAAAGAGTTAATTAAAACTTAAATAAAAGTTGTTTCCTTATTATTATGAAAACTAAATTCAATACATTTCTGGGAAAAGATGGAATTAAAAAGAAGTTGATTAAAAATTGCTTCAAATTCACCCCTAAAAGATTCCATAGGTTTAACTTATTAAACAGCAATAAAAATATTTTTTTTCTTAAGCAAAAATATTAAAGCAAAATATTAAATTTAAATAATTTAAGCAAAAATATTAAATTTTTAAGTACAGTATCTGTTTAATCCAAAATATCCACGGAAAAATAAAAATACGACAAGCCTTTTAAACGTGTTTTTTATTGTCCTTTAAATAGGTCAACGTTCCGATACCTACTTTTTTCAAATCAGTCTTAGATTGCAGTTCGAGTGAAGAACACTATGGGGGTACAGGGGGAAATAAAAAAAGGTTGAAAGATGTACAAATAAACCTGTGAAATTCGGATGCAAGTGTTGACATCCTATAATGGCTATTCTTTCAATATTGTTCCTTATCAAGGTGCTCAAGAAAAGTACAAGGAACTTTTTTTTCTCAAAGTGATGTGGAAACTTTGCATTTTTTTGTGGAAAACCCTGTTTCACAAGATATTATATGGATAACTTCTTTCTACACCTGGGTTCGTTTGAAACCAATGGACTTTTTGTGCCACTGTAATAGTTCGAGATAATTGAATGGAAAATATTACAAAATATCTTCTGTACGCTGGAATTATAGCCGTGTAGTTTCATTACTAACGATTTTCAAAGCAACGAAAATTCACAGCAAAGTATAGTATCTTGTGAAAGGTGGCAGTAAGTATGTTAATATAACATTTCGTGTTACTTCTTAAAATAAATATATAACTTATTTCACAGATTATGGAAGATTTTTCTTTACTATCTATTCAAGGAAAAATTATATTGGTCACTTTCCGCCGTAAATCGCTTTGAAACTGTCCTTCGCAGCCGGGAAAATTTCCTAATTATTTTCTCACAGCGATGCACTGGATTTATTAACATTTAGCAAACTAAAACAATAAGTTACGTTGGCGAAAAATTCATAGGAGCAGCGACATTAGACAAAGAGGCATGCTGGCAAATAACAAACTTTGTCATCTTGACAGTGATCACGCATTATAGTATAAAAACCGGATAGTCATGGAAATGCCAATAGCAATCTTTCAACAAGAAACCCATAGCAATTCGAAAAATGATCTATGTTGTTTTTTGGATCGTTTCTGTAAGGTAAGTCAACCTATATAGATTTAAGTATTGGGACCGTTGTCCTATTTGTAGGACAGTCTATAGTTAAAAAATTAATTAAAAATATTTCTGTCCTATATTTAAGTCCACAACCTTGGAATGATCTTGTGTTTAAAAAAAATAAGTTTTTCCTATGGTTGTTTTTATAAGTGGTCCAATATGGGTTAGCCGACGTGCTGGCCGAGTGGTTAGTGTATCTGACTGCGAAGCCGTACGTCCGGGGTTCGAATCCCCGTTTGGCATGGATGTTAATTTCTGTCCTTGTGTGATGAATGAATGTGGCCCCCCTGTAAAAAGGGGTTGTCCTAGTGAATGTGTGTGTGGCGCGGGCAACAGTACCTCACCTCCGTGGCTTCGGTCCACAGGTGCTCGCTGGGTAACGTTAAGTAAGTACTTCTTAGGGCATTTCAGTGGTAAAAGGATAATGTCCTAGTACCGGCCCATTAGAAATAAAAAAATATGGGTTAGTCATGGACTACATATTCTCTTACATCTCTTACAGGTACTAACTGCTTCACCACTTTTTGAGTTCTTTCAATTCAGTGATCATATTAAGAGAATCAAACGGTCTAATCTAAACTTATTATCACTTTCACCCTAACTGATATAGCTTAAGCACACTACCCCACATTATCTACCATACATTATCTTCCGTATCCTTCAAAATTTCTTGAACCAAAATTTCCTTAATCATAATCCGTTCTTGATTAAAAAAACAATTTTAGCAACAATGTAGCAACAATTTTGATAGAATTCCGATGCTTTTATTTTAGTTTCCAATAATTATCGATTTCAAACCCTGATTTTGCGATACGCCAATTCAGATGCTTCAAAATTATTACAATACGTTGGAATCGCATGTTTCTCAGTTGGCTTTTCTGCTGTATTTGAAGGGAACAGAACATTCGAAGGGCAAGTGATGACAAAAAATGTCCTACCTAAAGACATCCCCCTTCCTCTTCATGGCCGCGTGCCTCTCGTGCCAGTCCGACTCGATCCTCAAGAAGCTCCCCAGGAGTGGCCACCCCACTCGGTTCAGGGACACCTTGATCCCCTTGGGCCGCTTGTTCATCACGAACAGCAGGTAGGGGAAGGAGACCCAGAAGAGGGTCCCCAGCACCGTCCTCAGGTCGATCGACTCGAACATCGCAAAAACACCTGTTGTGCAGACGATTCTAAAGATTCAAACTGACGAAGAATCAGAGATTGAGCTGTTGGCGGAAGTTGCATTGTTTTCAGAAGCGGCCTCATTAGAGTAGGTAGCGAACAAGAGGAAAGTTTTTAGGGGTGAAAAGGTGAAAATGTTTCTTCATAAAAGAGAGACACATCCATTGTGTTTACATACACAAGAAGCTACCAAACCTACTTATTACCAAAACTACCTTACAAGTGCTTAAGCTACGGTGACCATGACTATATGTCTCGCTTTTTGCCTCTCCGTCCCGCTGACCGAATGTCCCACCTAAATGTCTCGCTTTTCTGACTTTCATTAAACGAGAAAAATTTAAGGAAAAACCAAGATGTTTTCAATTTTCGGAGGTAATCCTTCAAAAGTTTTTAATTGATAGGCTGAATTAATTCTCATTTTTATTAGTTGTTCTTTCAAAATTTAATAACAATTGATTTAATAAGGTACTATATTACAAAAGGTTCTAAATTCAATCAGTTCAAAAATCAATCTATCTCATTATGTCTCAGAATGAGTTGAAAAACCATTTTAATGAGTCAAATTTACAAAGCTTTCTGGGGGAGGACCCCCCTTATATAACATATTAAAAGTCCCCTAAAATAAAAAAAACCTGAATAAGGTTTGAGTAACATCTTTTGATAATTTTAAAAGCGTCCTTTACTTTGTTAGGTGAGTGTGAGAAAATCAGTGTTTAATAAAAAGGTTTTGGTATACCTCCGTTCCGAAACAAAATATTTATGAGTGTGTTTCACGCAAAATTTCTTCCCAAGTGAGATTTTAAATCTTCCGTTTCATTGAAATATTTAACATCTGAAAAAAGTTATAACCTTCCCTCGTTAATGAAATATGTCCCGTTTTTTATAGCCAGTGGTTCTCAAACTTATTGCATCGAGTCTCTTTTTACTTTAAGCTGGAAAAAATTTCTCGAACCCCTGAGATTCTGCTTATAAAATACTAGATTATAAAGGCCTTAAGAATTCAATTCATCATCTAATAGGGACATTGGGTTATAGTTAGCTAGTTTTTTATGCAATTTTTTCTGTAATACTTTTAGAGTATGCATGTTTTTTGTTGTTGCGACAATAATTGCACCTTCAGGTGCTGTAATTAATTGAGTTTGGATTCAGTTCCCCAGAAATAAAAATTAAAAAAAGGAAATTTTGTGGGGCATTTTTATTTTATTTGGCCCTAAACTACAAAAAAGGCACAAATTAGTTTTTACTATAGTTATTTGTAGTGGGCATTATATGGTTAATTTGAGTGCCACCCCCTCCCGAAATAAGAAATTTACCTCTTTTGACTATAGGGGAGAGTGTTGTACCTGTATGGACAAAAATCCCGTTTGGAGTTTTCTAAGACAGGTAAAATCACATTTTGACCATTTAAAGTGCCCAACCTATAGTCCTAACCTTTGTGAGTAGAGAGATATTTTTTATTAGTCGAAATCTTGAAAATTGGATTTTTAATCATTTATAATAACTTGGAAAAATTTGTGTCCAAAGGTACAACAACCTGTTGTACCTATGGACAGACCCAGTTGTACCTGTGGACACCCTTAAAAAGGGGAGTTTTACTTGAAAAAAGCTAAGAATGAACATTTTAATTGATGAAACCTTTTAATAACCTATTTCAAGCCTTTTTAAAATTGAAAATAGATTTTTTAAATTAATGTAGTTTTAGATCTTAAATGATCATTAAAACGAAGTTGAATGATAAAAGTCTTGATTTTTTACCAAAAACACAAAAATCATATGGTATTTTCAGATCAGAATTTAAGGTAATAGTTTCATCAATCATGCTGATTGATCTGACAACTTCACTGATCCAAAAAACCCAATTCGATCGACACTTAGTTGTGCAAGCATTTGGTGGCAATAACAATAATAATTTGGTGGTAAATCTTCTTCAGTGGAAATTTTAAGTTTTTTTAATCATCATACTTAAATGCGATAGGGTGCTTAGGGTTTTACACCATATTTTAAATTAAATTCCAAGTAGAATCATAAATTTAAAAAGTAGTTTAGATCACAAAATATTTGATTTTTCATCTAAAATTCACTTGAAAATAATCGCTGACAAATAGATTAACATTTAGAATTAATTTAACATTTATTAAAATGTATTCAGTTAAATGAAACCTGATTCTAAAACGCTGATTAGCTACAGACACCCACAAGAACGTGTCCGTAGGTACAACACTTATGGTGCCCAAAGGTACAGCATCAGGTGTTTTTGCATTCAAAGTTCTATAAAAGATAAAAGAATTGAGATCTGACGATTTCTAATATCAAAACTAAAAAGTCAAAATCTCGGGGATTCCCCTCATATATCCCATTTTATCATATCATAATCATAGAGGAAGAAAATAATTAATGTAGTGATACACTAAAAAAAACTTTGAGCACCTAAAAACAGTATTTTTACTATAGAAAATTTAAATAATATTTTAAACAGCTGATTTCACGTTAGCAACTAGATAGCATCTGTTTACATTCAAAATCTACCACAAATTCAAATTTACATTTTTTCCCGAATTTTAAAATGAGGTGGCTGAAGGTACAACCGTCCGTAGGTACAACACTCTCCCCTATAGAAGAAAATTTTTTTGTGGGAAAGCATGGGTAATGTTGACGTCAGTTAGTTTTTTTTGATGTTATTAAATTACTGATTGGTGCATCTTCGATTCATAGATGTAAACATTTTTATTAAACCAATTTTTGTCAAAATTTAACATTTTTACAGGAGTTTTTAAACTTTTCTTCGCTTTTAACTTTTGCGATGTCTTTATGCCTTATGCTATTATATCGGATTTTGCCCATCAATCTTAAAAAAACTATTTTAAATAATAATTTAAAACTTTTCATGAAAACTTTCATGAAACTTTTCATGAGTCTAATCACCTCAGAAGATAAAACTATAACCTCAATAATTTGTTAAAATAAGGTTATTGTTATTTAATATTAGAGTCTGTAATTATCCTTTAATATAAGAGCAATATCCTCCGTGCAAGGATATTGAAAAATTAAAAAAGAACAATTGTATCCTCGAAACAATTGTACTAAATTTCAATATTTTTTAACTAATGTGCAAATAAAAACCGTTGCACTTTTTAAATTTATCCTTCAAAATGTATTGAAATTACTAAGAACAATACAGTTTTGGTTTTGACCTACGATTTACTTATTCTGGCGACAATGTCTAAACATATGGGTTTATTAGAATCACACGATGCTAATCATCTGCCTAATTGACTATTTGTTGTCACGAATTATTATGTAATGGTAAAATAAAGACAGGAAGCGCAGAATAGAGGTGATTGATGTTTTATACCTTCCTCTTTTCTAGAGTTCAAAGCCCTCAAATGTATCAGAAAGAATCTTTTCTAATTTTCATAGATCTCATTTAATTTAAGCTGAGAAATTAAAATGGCGTAAGAAATTTTATCTTGTTAGTGTAAATATGCAAAAGATGATGCATTTAAAATTTCGATTTAGGGATAATTTTAAAAACTTTGATAAATAATTTTTTTGATTGTAACATAAAAAATTTAACATAGCCGTTACTATATTATAAAATAGTAGAGATGTAATTTTGCTAATTCATAGTTTAAGTAATTTTATCATATAGATCCCATATGGCGCTACGCGGCGTGGCATAAAAATCTTCTGAAATTGAACTTTTATCCTGAATAAGTTTTCTTTATAAGATTTTTCTTCACATGATAAGAATGTACTAGTATTTTGAATATGATATTGCTGGTGATGTCATATTTTTATTAAGGAGCATAAAAATACTATACATTTAATAAACTTTTCTTTTTTTTTACTTTCGCCGATAAAGCTTCTTTGTAGGGTCACTTGGGGTAAGTGGGACCCCTTTTTGGCATAGTACATTTTTGGAGCTTTATAGAAAAAAATTTGAAAGGGTTTATTTTGTACTTGTTGACTAATTTCGTTAAAGAGTCTATCGATAAACAAAAATTTATCAGTAGTTTCTAAAATAAAGCTTTATATTTTTCTTAACTGGTCTTTTTATCAAAAATGAGATGGGTGACCCACTTACCCCAAGAGATGGGGTAAGTGGGTCACCCCCTCTTTATTTATATTTAAAGCAAGCAAAACTTAAAAGGAAGTAAGTGGGTCTTACTTGATGAAATACAGTAAATTTCAATACAAAATATTTTATTGTAACTGTGTCCATGAGTGAGAAATATACTCACATCAAAATCAATATGACAAGGTAAGAATAGAATGAAAAGCAAAATAAGTATTTTAAAGAATATTTTGAAAGGCCAAAGGGATATGTTTTACTTTAGCATATAAAGTAGTATTTAAAAACATAATAAGGTTGATTAAGATTTATTTTGGCACTTTAATACACATTGTAAGAGAAAAAAGAAATCACACACACTAATGAGAATGAACACTCTTGATGAGATATTTCACTTTACTCACCATAACTTAAATTAAAACACAAATTTGATATAAAATGTCGATCAAGCTACTTATAAATTTTAATGAATTTTGAAGTGGTGAGTAAAATGTCTTGCTACTTGCTACTATAAATCGAAATTTTCTGGAAATATTGGGGGGAAATAGCCCCCTTAAAATCCACCCATGTCTTCAGTAGTAGTTTCTATATATGGGACCCTCTAGAACCACTTATATCATAATAAAGGGTCCCACTTACCCCACACTGAGGGGTCCCACTTACCCCAACCATGCTAAAACTATGGGGTAAGGGGACCTCCCTGTTAAACACTTCAAAATTAAAAATTTTGAAAATATTCAAATTGTCGTATGTAATTTAGGTCAAACTCTGCAAAACAGTTCAATAAACATTAAAATGTAATGAAAACATTACCTAGAAATACTTCTTTGAAAAATACGTCTTGAACTTTCCAAAAAATCCATTCTGGGAATCAATTTTAAATTAGTTCTATAATCTTAAAAAAAAATTAAACAAATCTCAAATATATGCAAAACTCATCGGTGTGACAAGCTGTAACATAATCAATGCGAGTAAGTGTGAAATTTCCTGTACATATTATAGTTTTAGGGGGGTGACCCACTTACCCCAGTGACCCACTTACCCCAAGTAACCCTACTTCAAATTTCCTCTTCAATTATTAATTTGTCTTAAAAAAAGCTCGTCAATTTAAAAGAATGTTAATCAAACTATTTAAAAGCAAAGGTAAATTTTTAAAACTTGTACATAATTAAATATTTTGGTCCTTTAGCTCAAAAACTGGGTTTTATTTTCAATTTGGAAAACTAATAGTTCTAATTTGTGAGGCAAAACGTGAACTACTCGAAAATCTTGTATTTCCTGCAGTGCCACAAATGGCGTGGTGGTGTCATCTACTGGGAGACTGAGCACAGTTTTAATCAGGTTTGAAAATGATAATTATAAAAACGGAGAAAACATTCTAATTCACGTCAAAATTTTTATTTTAAACTTTCAAAAATCAACCAGCGTTTTTCATCAAATGAATGTCAGCAAAAAACCCTAATTTTCAAGATATTAAATTCAATAATATAATTAATTATAAGAATTCGAATTCAAATTCAAATTTATTCAACAACAACAACACACAACACGACAGAACACAACAGGAAAGAAAATGATAATAAAAAAAACAACACTGAAAGATTTTTTTATATCCCAAAGGAGCCAGAAAGGCTCTTCCATGGGGTTACGGATTTCCTAATGTAACATAGAAAAATAAAATAAATTTAATGAACATATAAAATACAATAAGAAAACTTGATCATTGGGGTGCGCAAGCAGTTTTCTAGAGCTGTTTCCAGAACAGCTGTTTGCGCACGCAAAAAACAAACTTTAACAGGATCTCAAGCATTTAATATTGATTGTATTTACGTGAAACTTTGGACTTAAGTGTTTTCAACTATGATCTTTCAGATTATCAAATCAAAAGAAAGGATTTCGAAATACAAAATAAGGTTTTGGCAGAGTTTTCACATTTTTTGTGTTTTTTAACTTTTTTCATAATAAAACCAATTTTAAAGTGAAGACTTTTGAGGTAATTTTTTAAGATCATATTAAACCACAATTTTTGAGACCATAATTAAGTTTTTACCAATAGTAGTTCTTCTACAAATTGAATTTTTCAATGATTTTTTGGGGTGTCGTTTCGTTTTTAACTCCCTGGGATTTGGTCTGGGACCCCCCTTTCTATACCGATTCTTGTTCGTCTTGATGAGTACTATCATCCCTGAAAGTTTGTTGCACCATTTCAGATACACCCTGTATAAAGAGTTTTTTAATTCAGTTATGCTGAGATATTTTCGCTACGGTCCTACGTGAGACATTTTTTATGCGGTTCCTATTTACCACATAAAAAATATTTTTTTAACTGTGTTGTGAAAACTATTTTTATAGCTACTCGCGAGAATTTGTGCGAATTTTTGAATGCGATTTCTTTTATACGGTCCCTATTCCTCGCACAAAAACACGTTTGACTGTACAGGCATTAAATAAACTAACTAGATTTAATGAACACTACAGTTTCTCGAGGCACCCTATACATAAAGATGAAGGAATTTGTGAACATTATTGTAAGAAACCAACGATATATGTTGTAACAGAGAAAATCATGTCTGTCAAGTTGGCAGGGGCACTTTCACCAAATCACTCGAAAAGTGTGCCAATCGTTTGTGCATCGTTTGTGCACGTTTGTGCACGCAAAATTTTCGTTTGTGCACAACCGGAAGTACGATTTTTTTGAGTAACGGAAATGCCCCTGCTAACTTGACGTTGCAGGGGCACTTTCACCAAATTGAACAAAAGTGGTGTCATTCGAAAGAGAATCGTTTGTGCACGTTTGTGCACGCAAAAGTTTCGTTTGTGCACAATAATTACCCGAGATATAGCCGTTTACATTTTGGCGGGAAATTCGAAAAACAAAGCTAGCAGGGGCACTTTCTCCTTTTCGTCCGAGATTGGTCTCATTCGAAAGAGAATCGTTTGTGCACGTTTGTGCACGCAAAAGTTTCGTTTGTGCTCAACCGGAAGTACGATTTTTTTAATGACGAAAATTTTCCTTTTCAACCCCCTAGTTGGACTCCTAACCGACCCAATCGCACAAAATTGGTGTTATTCGAAGCAGTTCAAAAAATACTCAAATCTACATCCAAAAAGTTCGTGTGTGTACAAATTTAAGTACCAAATTTTTAGAAATTTTTTCAAAAAATTTCAAAGTTTTAATTTGTTTTCAGCAGAAACGCTTAAAAAAGGTCTCATTGGAAAGATCTTCGTTTGTGCATGTTTGTGCACGCAAAATCTTCGTTTGTGCACAAAAATTACCCGAGATATAGGCATTTATATATTGAACAACGGAAATGCCCCTGCTAACTTGACGTCAAGTTGGCAGGGGCACTTTCTCGTTTTCATCCGAGATTGGTCTCATTCGAAAGAGAATCGTTTGTGCACGTTTGTGCACGCTAAAGTTTCGTTTATGCTCGGGCGAAAGCACGATTTTTTTAATGACGAAAATTTTCCTTTTTAACCCCCTAGTTGGACTCCTAGCCGACCCTATCGCACAAAATTGGTGTCATTTGAGGCAGTTCAAAAAACACATAAATCTGCATTCAAAAAGTTTGTTTGTGTACAAATTTAAGTACCAAATTTTTAGAAATTTTTTTCAAAAAATTCCAAATTTTTAATACTTTTTCAGCAGAAACACTTAAGAAGGGTCTCATTCGAAAGATCTTCATTTGTGCATGTTTTTTGCACACAAAATAGTTGTTCGTGCACAAAAATTACCCGAGATATAGGCATTTATATCTTGAATAACGGAAATGGGACACTTTCTCCTTTTCATCCGAGAGGGGTCTCAGTGTGTCGCAAATGTTCGAATAATTTGTCGGCCAAACTGAACTTTTTTATTTTAATTACTAAGCACACACACATGAACGTTCTTGCTAAATTTTTTGAACCGTGCATTAATTTTTATTATGTAGGAATGATATTTAAACTATTCTTGTGTTTTACTGTATGGAAAGTTCTTACAATCATAATCCCGCCGTTTCGATGCAGGGTTTTTTCGCTACTCTTCAAACTGTTAGCTTGGAATTTTTAAAACCGTGGATTGAATGGATTTTTTAGTAAAAAAAAGTAAGTACTTGTTGATACACGTGAGAAATTAGGGATAACGAAAATATTTCCATCATAAAATAACTTTTGGAATTTAAGTATTAACTAGCTGTTACAACCCGGCTAAGCCGGGTTTTACAGCTAGCCTTCTTTGGCGCTGATGCGAGATTTGCTCGTTACTACCTTCTCACATTTATTTATACATTCCCTAACATTAAATATGCGGTTTTAATTCATTACCTTCGAAAGGCGTTTTATCTCCGATTTCACATTGAATTATCACAAATCTATCACATTGAAATAATTGTCATTTAAATTCGACAGGTCGTCATCCCAATCCACCTGACCGGGTCTGTACAAACTTGTTTTTAAATGAAATCTTACTAGCCCTAAATGAACCGAGGTTATGTGGCATTTTCCCAAAACCTTCCATTCTTAAATTATTATAAGAAATATTTCAACCAAATCTGAAGCAGTAAAATTTTTGAATTAAATGTGCCTAGTATCCCAATGGAATAAATCTAGTGAACCGTTAAATCTTTGAATTTAACTTCAAAGTATATTTACTTATCGCTCTTTAAAAGACGTTTTGCCAGTGTTGGTAAAAATATTAACTTAAAACAATGGGGCAAATTGAAATCAATTTATAATTAAAAAATGGAATGCTTTGGAGGAACGTGTTATATTATTGGCTCATCTAAGGGTGGAAAGCTTTCTATCAAGACCGAGTTTGTCCAAATCGGTTCGGGGGTTCGGCCTGGCGGCCGGCCGAAAGGAACCTCTCCATAGAGTTAACATGGGGACGAAACTAAAAGAACGCCTAATTTTAAAATGGAAGGTTTTGAAGAAACGTGTTATATTATTGGCTCATCTAGGGGTGGAAAGCTTTCGATAGAGACCGAGTTTGTCAGAATCGGTTCAAGGGGCGGAAAGAAAAACCCAATTATTTTAATATATAAGATAACCTGGTTTTTAAAATTGAAATTAAAAAAAGTAATGGGGAGACCCCTGAACCCCCCTTTGTGTATTTATTATCAAATCGTTCACTAAAAGAAATTGCCCTCAAACATGAAATAACATTTTTTAAGGTAGTTCCATTAAGGTTTGAGGTCATAATTAAGGATTCTACACTGTAAAAAATAATCCTGCAAAAAACCAGAAAATTTCTGGCAGCAAAAGTTGCCAGAAAAAATCTGTAGGTTGAAAAATCCTGTAAACATAAAAAAGCTGTAACCTACAGGTAAATGCTGTAAAAAGGAACTTTCTGTCAAGTGGGCTACAGATTTTTCTGTTGCCTCTCAGTAATTTTCTGCTTGTGCGCATGCACTTATTTTAGTAGAGTTTTTTTAATTTTAATTAATTGATATCCGGGGATAGAACCCGCGACCTACCGCATGCTAAGCACGCACGCTACCACTGAACCAAAGAAGATTCAGTATAACGTTGCCAATAGCTGTATTGGTTTTCGATGCAGTAAGTTTCTGTTTAAGTACAGATAAGCTAAAAAACTAGGTAAAAGCTGTTATTTTACATAAAATAAATAGAAGTGCGGTGGGAATGTTACATGACAGAATATCTCTGTAAACATGAAGTCACTGTTATTGAAAATTTCTGTTTTTCTACAGTTTTTTTTACAGTGTATGATAGTCCGATGCTTTACCGAAAAAGGTCGATAATTCTTAAATAAAGCACAATAGCTTTTTAATAATGGTTTAAAATGTGATTGATTCTTAAAATATACGTCTAGATGCACGTCATATCCAATTTTCATGAATATAACTTTTATATTTAGTAATTTATTAGAGTTTGAAAAAAAATATCGATGTCGTTAAAAAACACAAGTCCGCATTTCGCTTTTAAATCGATAATTATTATTTAAATTTTTTACTATTATTTTACTTATGAGTAAAGAACCGTTATGGCAAAGTTGTTCCAGAATTATGAGTTGCCATGGTGATTAGAACGTATTTCAGGATTTTTTGAAGCAGATTGCAGTTTACTTGTCTTTAATGCCAATCACTCCATTTTTTCGCCTGATTTCGAGTTCGAAGTTTGTTTACATTTCTTTCGAATTACAAGTGTTATACATCGTTGTAAAGATAATTAAAAATGATTTAAGAAAATAAAAATTGCTAAGGGGTGTTCTCCATATTGCGGGGTGAATTTTGGATCAAAGTTTTAAAGGGTAGTGTATCCTTTTTCCTAAAGTCATTGTAGATTTATGAAATTCTGGTATGTTGTTTGGAACATCGAGCTGATTACAACTATGTATCTCATTAAGGAATCGGGTACATATTTCGTGATTTATGTTAAGTTAAAGACGTTTCCATAATACTTGAATAAAAGAAAGTATTTGTGCTTGAGATCGATATATTAAATTTTAATATGTTGTGCATGGCGTCGTGCGGTTTGAAACGGTGTATTGCATTAAGGTGGGCCTCATGCAGTAGGCGCTCTATAGTTGTTCAAAGTTTCTCTGTAATATTCAAATGACACGTAACTTACATAATTATAGCGCGATTTGTTCGAAAATTGAACATAATGCACATCTTTAAATATACTACAAGATTCCGCTAACTATTGATCGATTTATTAATTTAAATATAGTGTCATTTGAATATTACGGAGAAACTTCGAACAACTGTAGAGCGCCTACTGCATGAAGCCCACCTCAATGCAATACACTGTTTTAAACCGCACGACGCCATGCACAACATATTAAAATTTAATATATCGATCTCAAGCACAAAGACTTTTATTCAAGTATTACGGAAACGTCTTTAACTTATTATAAATCACGAAACATATACCCGATCCCGTAGTGCGACACTAAGTTGTAATCAGCTTGATGTTCTGAATAACATACTAGAATTTAACTAATCTGCAAGGACTTTGGGGAAAAAGGATACACTATATATATACTCTTTCAATTATTGATCCCAAATTCACCCCGCAATATGGAGAACACCCCTTAGAAGTTTTTATTTTCTTAGAAAATTTTTAATTACCTTTACATCTATGTATAGCACTTGTAATTCGAACAAAATGTAAACAAACTTCAAAATCGAAATCCGCCGAAAAAATGGAGTGATTGGCATTATGGACAAGTAGACTCTATTTTACTTCAAAAAATCCTGAAATACAACATAATCACCATGGCAATCCATAATTCTGGAAAAACTTTGCCATAACAATTAGTTACTATAAAAAATTTTCTAAATAAAATTAATGTTAATATATTTGGATTTATAAGCTTTCTTTGGACTTGTGTTTTTTCATCGAAATCCAAACTTTTTTCAAAGTCCAATTACTGCCTTAATTACCAACCGATTTTCACCAAAATCGAATTTGAGGTATATGGTAGGGTATATTTGAAGATTTTAAGGTCGAAATCTTGATATCAATTTTCAATTTTGGTAAAAATCGCGACTTAAGTGGGACTTACGCACGAGTCCTGGGACCCTAATTTTCGTCCAAAATGCACGAAATTCCAGATTGTTAGAGCTTATCGGAATGTAGTGAAAGGTCAAAGGTTCTCAACACGATAAAAATTTATTTAATTGGTTTTTCAGCGATTTTCTACTGTACAACCGAATCGCGCTTTGGAAAGGCCCCCTAACACGTCAGTTCTAGGGGCCAATACTGATGGAGGGGCAAGGGATAAAAATAGTGTGAGAAATCCTAGGGGTTTGATATCAAGAAGGAGGAGGGTCAAGAAAACTAATTAAACGTAATAAACTGTTCTAATTAACCTGTTAAATAACACAAAAACCTCACTTTGAAAAATAATGTCTGAAATTAGTCACTAGTTTTATTTCTTAGGAAGAGGTTATAAGAATCAACCTAAGGTTACTCAATCATATACCAAATACTCTTATAAACTTTTCCACACAAAATACTAAAATGGTGAGTAAATTCAGTGTTCATTAGGGTGGTTATAAAAACTTCAACTTTGATCCAAGATATAAATGCCTA
Source organism: Tetragnatha versicolor (assembly GCA_024610705.1). Taxonomy (NCBI): domain Eukaryota; kingdom Metazoa; phylum Arthropoda; class Arachnida; order Araneae; family Tetragnathidae; genus Tetragnatha; species Tetragnatha versicolor. The sequence continues at coordinate 2,308,750 of JANDEH010000019.1, forward strand.
TATTTCGGGTAACTTTTGTGTACAAGCGAAGATTTTGCATGCTCAAACGAAGATCTTTCGAATGAGACCCTTCTTAAGCATTTCTGCTGAAAAAAAGTTTAAAGTTTTTGGAAAACAATTTGGTACTTAAATTTGTACACAAACTAACTTTTTGGATGTAGATTTGAGTGTTTTTCGAACTGCTTCGAATGACACCAATTTTGTGTTGGTCGGTGGAGTCGGTTGGGTCGGTTTGGAGTCCAACAATGGGTCGGTTTGGAGTCCAACTAGGGGGTTGAAAAGGAAATTTTTCGTCATTAAAAAAATCGTACTTCCGGTCAAGCACAAACAAAACTTTTGCGTGCACAAACATGCACAAACGATGATCTTTCGAATGAAACCAATTTCGGAAGAAAAGGAGAAAGTGCCCCTGCCAACTTGACGTCAAGATAGCAGGGGCATTTCCGTTATTCAAGATATAAATGCCTATATCTCGGGTAATTTTTGTGCACAAACGAAGATTTTGGGTGCACAAACATGCACAAACGATGATCTTTCGAATGAGACCCTTCTTAAGCGTTTCTGCTGAAAAAAAATTTAAAAATTGAAATTTTTTGAAAAACATTTCTAAAAATTTGGTACTTTAATTTGTACACAAACTAACTTTTTGGATGTAGATTTGAGTGTTTTTCGAACTGCTTCGAATGACACCAATTTTGTGCGAATGGGTCGGTTAGGAGTCCAACTAGGGGGTTGAAAAGGAAATTTTTCGTCATTAAAAAAATCGTACTTCCGGTCGAGCACAAACGAAACTTTTGCGTGCACAAACGTGCACAAACGATTCTCTTTCGAATAAGACCAATCTCGGACGAAAAGGAGAAAGTGCCCCTGCTAGCTTTGTTTTTCGAATTTCCCGCCAAAATGTAAACGGCTATATCTCGGGTAATTTTTGTGCACAAACGAAACTTTTGCGTGCACAAACGTGCACAAACGATTCTCTTTCAAATGACACCACTTTTGTTCAATTTGGTGAAAGTGCCCCTGCAACGTCAAGTTAGCAGGGGCATTTCCGTTACTCAAAAAAATCGTACTTCCGGTTGTGCACAAACGAAAATTTTGCGTGCACAAACGTGCACAAACGATGCACAAACGATTGGCACACTTTTCGAGTGATTTGGTGAAAGTGCCCCTGCCAACTTGACAGACATGAGAAAATCTTAGATAAGATTCCACCCTAATGTATTACATAGGATTTATTCACGTAGCGCACTTATGAATTTTACTCTCCTCTTTCTTATGAATTCCTCGCACGTAAGATTCCCGGATTTCCCAACTTCAGAACGTTGAATCTCAATTTCCTTGTAATCGTGATTTTATTCAAAGTTAAGGAAAAACGTATCAAAAATAAGTTAGCTTGTAAAACTATTATTTTTAAGGACATTTGAGAGAATTACTGTCCCACCTTAACGTTTATACTATACGGCCTTTCATTTCTAGTGATTCTCTTGATAAAATAATATTTACATAATGGTGTTTAATCCTATTACATGAAACTAGTAGAGCGTCAGGGATACTTACTCCGCTTCATTGATTTACTGGACATGAGGGAGAAAAATATATGAGTGATTGTTAGTGGTCATGCCTGATTTGCTTTACATCTGATATGCATCTTTTTAATCAAAGGATTTTTGCATAATCGCCAGACCTTCATTCCTTTTCCAGAAATACATGTATATTTGTTACAGAAAACAGCTTTTGAACGTCTACGAAGCATTGATTATCTTGAATTTTTCCATGTTTTAGTGTTAAACAAACGTCTTGGGTTTTAAATTGAAAATAATGGAGACGAAGAAAAATAAACTCAATATTAAATCAAAATGTTTATCAAAATGTTAAATATCAGGCACGTTTTTAATCAAAAATGGATCATCGTTCGGTGATCAGAAAAAAAACTACGTTATAATTACCACTGATGATCGTAAATGTAATGATTATGTGTGATCATTATTTTCAGAGTAATATTTTTTTATCCAAAATACAAAAAAACTTTTTTTCGGTGAAAGGTCGCCTACGAAGAGAGATGCCACGATTATTCTGCATACTACTTAAGAGAACACTTATCCTCTAAAAATTAGATCGACGATTTTAGCAAGGTGTGAACAGTATGTTCTGGCACTTTTAATGTTTTTAAAATATTTTTTCATCATAAGTTAATCATTATTATCGGAGAAAAACCATATAGCTCAAAAATAATCACGATTTTTTAAAAACAGAAATAAATAAAACTCAATAATCTATAATCACTAATTTCATACCTCCAAGCCCGATTTTTAAAATCCTATTCAAAAGACAGACATGTGAATCCACAATAAATGTTTTACACCCTGTATTCACCTTCATACATTGAAAAAGTTTGAGTAAGATCAAAGTTATTGAATCAATAAGGGAATCAGGCTTAAAATAGCAGTGATATAATAATGTTTCAAAAGATTCGAAAAACGGTTTTTGAAGAATAAAGCATTTTTAAACATTACTATCATTGCTCGTATCTCATTTGTCTACAAAAATATAAGGAAAGCACATGGAATAAAGGAAATATCTCTTTAGGGAACGTACCCATACTACGTGACCCATTCAGGGGAGGGAGGGGGTCTTTAAAATACCACGCTCGGTCACAGGGGGGAGGGGGGGGGGCTTAGGGTTTTGTCACGTAGTCAATTTCCTCTAGTCAATACGACAAAATTAAACCAAATTAATTATTGAAATTTGCCAAATTATGACGGATTAAGCTAAATTAATTATTAAAATTAGACAAATTAAGCCAAATTAATTTTTTTAAACTTTCTGTTTTCAAAAAATGATTGAAAACCGTATTTATGAATTCCTACGTGAAAACTAGAGGGGGAGGGGGCTCAAAAATGGTTAAAAATGGGTCACGTAGTATGGGTACGTTCCCTTAGGTCTTAAGGGGACTCGGTACCAAAAAAAGTTAATATTATTTTTGAGTTTTTTTATTAGTTTTTGGTGCCAAATTATCTGTTACCATCATGTGATGGAATATTAAACAAAAAGTTTTTATTCTTAATATTAAAAAAAACAACAAAAATTTCACTAAATTTCGAAACGCTACTCCTCCTTCATTTTTCCCTTTTCTTACTAGCTTTTTTCCTTTTTATGTTAAATATGTTCTGTACTATAATTCTATGTGGGGGATTTTGGGTAATCATAATAGTTTTTGAGGAAAAAAACTTTTCGGTGATTCGCATTTAAAAAAGGTGAAAATTCAGATTTTTACCCTATTTTGCATGACAAAAAAATTCTGGACCAATATCATTAAATTTTGGAACATACATTTGATAAAATTACCCTATTGAATATAAATACCAAGTTTCATAACATTTGGTTCAGTAGAAAAAAAGCCTTAGGGTAGGGTTTTAAGTGCTAAAAAAGTAGTTTTGAGAAATATTTATTAAAAAAAATATGTGTGGAAACTATGCTAAATAAAAATTAGAAATTTGTCATGCTTAGAATTCGCGCATCACTATAAAATTCGCTGAATCAATTTATGAGTATAAACATCGATTTGAGAGCAAAATCCTTAACTTGATATTTTGACCGATTTGAAGGTACTGAGTCCCCTTAACACATATTGGATTGGTCAAAATGAATTCAATTGTGTCACTTACATTTAGTTCAAATGCAAAATGCTCTACAAATTTGAAAAAACCCCCTCATTTTGCGGATCAGAAATGATGGATGTACTTAAAAAGATGAAACATCCATTTTGAACGATATATTTTAAAATTTATTTCAACGTGTCAGCAAAATCAGCATGAAAAATACAAATATTTGCCACCTTTTTGTAAACGAACAATAGATAAAGAAAGCGACACCGTTTCTCCGGAAGGACAAGACACTTTTATCACTTGGATCGAGTTTGAGGAACAGAGAAGAAGATGAGGCGGATGTGACTGGAGGAATCCTTATCAGTCGATAAAAAAACTGAGAAATCTTCTTCACACATCAGTAATCAAACGCCATCTTTCTTATCATGCTTAAAATCAAACTTGTCACTCTTCTGAGAACTCCGAGTATTCAACGCTAAGTTTTTAAAGAAAATAAATGGAAAAATCATTATTTTACTCATATGATTCAGAAATAATCAGGTTAGAGGACCATTCTACGGCTTAATAACGAGGATTTTAATGCAAAGATAGCTATTTTATTTCAAATTGTATTTTATAATTGAGGCCGGCAGTAACCTAAGGGTTTACTTAACTAAGGGACAACCCCCTTTTTCGCTACTTGAATCTGAACTTTACTGGGAATCTGTATAATACGGGAAATTCCACGATAAAAGCTGCACAGATAATGCATATTAGGAATAAGAAACTTTTAGAATTGATGAAAGGGATCCAAAGATCACCGAAACAATTATAGGTTTAATAAATTTTTATTTGTTCAATAAACTTTTTATTCTACAAATAAACAACGCAGTAACTAAGGAAAAGTTTGTTCCGCCGTTCAGCTGTAAGAAATGATTTTTATATGAATTTTTTATTAAAATTAACTCGAATACACAACTAGAATTAACTAGCTAACAGGTTTCGTCAAACACACTCTTAAAAACGACTTATAATAAACAACTTAAACGACGAATCTTCCTTTAAACTCGATTGTAATAACTACTTCTACTATACTCTGTTCATTTTGAACTGGTGCTTGATAATATTTCCTTCCCCCACCACCGATCGGTAACCATAGCAACTATCCTCGTCAAAGTGACGAAGAAGGCTTACTATTAGCTGCGTGAAGAGCGTAACTATGGTTACGCTTCTAGCATGGGGGAAAACACTATTCCTCAAGCGCCAATTCTAAATGAATAGACTATAATATGGCAGTGAATAAAATAATACAATAATTTTGGTAACGGGATTCCATACTAATTCCATTCTATACCTATCTACTTCTTTTAAAACAAACCTAATTTAGAAATTCAAATATTTTTCAAGTTTATGGTAACACCAAGACCCTCTATATAAAGGCCTCCCAACTCGGCCGTGCAACGTCATAACTTTCACTCATCTTTGACGTCACTCCATAGACTTAACATGGCAATTTTCACTCACGTTTGACGTCATCGTCTGGAGTTGGGTGGCCATGTATATAGAGGGTCTTGGTAACACGGTGTGAATAATTTAAAAAACGCATTCGGAGTTGAGAGGTGTGTTACCTGATAAACGCTTATCTGTAGAAAGGATGGAATCGTATTCGTTTCAGAACATTCTTAAAAACGAAGAAACGGAATCTTATTGGGGTGATTTAGGGGTTCGTTCTCGATTTCGAAGATATGAAAGAGAGATAAAAGAACATTGCAACTTGATACAATTTACAGGTAAAAAGAAACTTCGTTGAAGGATAAACCCACTGTTGTATTGTTGACACGTTTGCTGTGGCAAGCTTCAAAGGCTAACGTAGTCCAAATAAACAAGGTTTATGTGAGTCGCAAAAGGACTTTAAGTACCTAATTACAGGTGGGAAGACTGTATTTTTTCATGTCTTTATTACTCAACCTTTGTCATAATAAATGTGGAGAGAATATTTTTGTGATTCAATGTAAATAAATGCATATTTTCGAAAATTGTGTTAGAAAACAAGAAACATAAAAATGAAGTGATGGTTCTTCTTCCTCATATCACACGTTTTTCTATGTTTTAATTATCACTCCTACCTCCATGTTTATTGAAATAGAACAGGGAGGGTTCTTAACTTTGTAAGTCGTGTCACCCTCTGAAAAAAAAACAAAATAATAATTTTCTATTCAAACCTCAGTCACACAATTATAGGGGAGAGTGTTGTACCTCTGGACAAAAAATCACGTTTGGATTTTTCTAAGACAAGTAAAATCACATTTTTAACATTTAAAGTGCCCAACCTTTAGTCCTAACCTTATCAAAGAGGGTAATATTTTTTATTAGCTAAAATCTTCATAATTGGATTTTTAATTCATTTTAATAACTTGACGAAATTTGTGTCCATAGGTACAACAACGTGCTCTCCCTATGGACAGACCCAGTTGTATCTGTGGACACCCTTAAAAAGAAAATTTTTAGTTGATAAAAGCTTAAAATGAACATTTTAATTGGTGTATTACCTTTTAATAAACTTTTTCAAGCATTTTTAAAATGTGAATAGATTTTTTAAAGTAATGTACTTTTAGATCGTAAATGATCATTAAAATGAAGTTGAATGATAAGTCTTATTGATATTTCACCAATAATACATAAATCACATGAGATTTTCAGATCGAAGTTTGAGGTAATAGTTTCATCAATCATGCTGATAGATCTGATCACTTCACTGATCCATAAAAACAATTCGATCGACACTTAGTTGTGCAAGCATTTGGTGGTAATAACTTTCACAAATCTTATTCGCTAGAAATTTCAAGTTTTTTGTAATCATCATACTTAAATGCGATAGGGTGCTAAGATTTTATACCATATTTTACATTAAATGCGAAGTAAAATCAAAAATTTAAAAAAGTAGTTTAGATTACAAAATATTTGATTTTTCATCTAAAAATCACTTGAAAATAATCGCCGACAAATAGATAACCATTTAGAATTAATTTAATACACATTAAAATGCTTTCACTTTAATGAAACTTGATTCAAAAACGGCGATTATCTATAGACACCCACAAGAACGTGTCCGTAGGTACAACACGTATGGTGTCCGAAGGTACAACACCAGGTGGTTTTGCATTTAAAGTTCTATAAAAAATAAAAGATTTGAGATCTGACGATTTCTAATATCAAAAATAAAAAGTCAAAATCTCGGGGATTCGCCCCTTATATCACATTTTATCGTATTATAACCCAGCAAAAAAAATCAGCTTGAAACCTTCAAAAAACCTGCAGGTTTTCTGCAGGGAATTCGGACAAATAAACCTGCAAGAAACCTGTAGATTTTGACTGCAGGTTACCTGCAGTTAGGTTGTCCGAATTTCATGCAAAAAAACCTGCAAGTTTTTTTAAAAGGATTTTTGCCAATTTTTAATGTTGGATACGGTTAAACTGCATCCAGCAAAAAAAATCAGCTTAATAAAATCTAACACACATTAATAGAAAAAATAATTTTTGTTGATTTTTTTGAATAATAAAACATTTTTGTATCAATACCGTTGCTACATTTTTAGCAGCAGCTCAGTAAAATTTTACTTTCATCAACAAACATTATCATAGAAAAATAGGGGAAAATGAAGTTTTGTGTATTGAATATCACATCCACATATACGGAGCTAGCTCATTTGAAAGATTTCTGAACTGTAACCTAAATATAAATTTATCTTTAATTATAAAGTGACTAAGGGGCTGCCGCCCCCTGCTTGCTTCGCTCTTTAACTAATCCGCAATTCGTGGATAGCTTCGCGATCCAGGCTCGCTGCGCTCGCTAATTGGATATTAAAATATTTTAGTCTGGCTTTGGGAGTTTTATTAACATCCTGGATTGGTAAGAGTTAAATGGTACAAAACCCTGCGTCATACCCTACAAACATACTGCACCAAAAACACCAACAATCTTTAAAAACTTTGATTTTCATACAGTTACATAACTTTCGTATCCCAAAAAGGGCCAAGCATAAAATTATAACAAGCTGAAATGGGCTTACTCTATGGCGGGAAAGCAAATGTGGAAATTTTGATTCTGTTTTTTTATAGAAAATTCATGCTTTCAGCTTATACGCGGAAATAAATTAATGCTCAAACTATTTCCAAAAAATAATAAAGATATTTATTTATATAATTTACTTACCACTCATATTGCATTGAACAGTGAACCAAAACATAATCATTGACTCAAACCTCGCTTACATTGCTAACATTTGTGTTTTTGCCTAATTTTATCCCAAAAAATTAAATAAGTGACATTATACCTATTTCGTAATATTTTCAAACGGAAGATAACTTCGGGGAAATCAAGACAACCAATATACATTGTGATTAAAAATTTACTGTGCAAAAAAGGTTAAAATGAGTAAAAAGGCAACGTTTATATTATGCACATATTTATTTGAGTTTAAAAAACGATTTATACGATCGTTTCGGGGATGCATGGATCCCCCTCGTCAGTGAAAGATGACAAATGCAACAATGACCACGACATATAAACCTTTCAAAACACAAAAAAGGGGGGTGATGCCAAAGCAAACTGCACAAGTTTAAAGCATAGTAAGAACAAAAATTGATACAAAAAATTGATTCCAAAGACAATATGCATTGTCATCAAACTTCTCCGATTGCCATCAAAATTAACGCGTGATTTTCATGCTTGCAAACGTTACCTCTGTACAAATTTTGGGAGATCCGATCATTTTTCGCTATATATACCGGCCGCCATGTTTTACCACTTCTCAAATGATAACACTCAGGTGCTTTACGATTACTCCGATTGAAGTGAGAAGAAATACAATAAGCTTGTAAATAATACTTGTGCGAAATGTATAAAGCATGGTACCAAAGCAATAAATAAATCAGTCATTTTAAATACGATACCTTACAATGTATAAGTTAAATAGCATTCTATAACAAAGGGACAAATTTTGATGAGTACATAAAAGAATATTAATCATATTATAGCAAGAAATAAGTATGGAATCATTAAGATTCAGAGAAATAACTTTCCGCTCACCGATTTCAACGCTGCTCTACTTCATACCGCCATTATCACAATAAACAAAATCTTTTAACAACGAGACTGCGCAGAACATCGTCATTATTCTGGGATGATTAAAATAAAGACAAAAACTAATTTGATTAATTTTATTTAATTATTAAATCAATTAAATTATGTGATTAATAAAATTATATTTTTCATAAAAATGTTCTTACTTTATTTCGGATATCGGATTCAGCAAACACTTGGAAATGCGCATGCGTCAAATCTCCGTCGAAAATAAAATTAATAAAAACTGAAGTTTTTATGAAGGAAAAGTAAAGTTTTAAATCTTCATTATTTGCTCTGTAGAAAAATGCAGGTTTTGTGAAGGGAAAATACTAGCACTGCATAAAACCTGCAATATGTCTTCACAAAACCTGCAGTTTTCTTGAAAGAAAAATTAAGTTCAAAATCTTCATTCATTATTCTGCATCAAAACTGCAGTTTTTGTAAAGGGGAAATTGCGCTGCATAAAACCTTCACAACGCCTACAAAAACACTGCACATTATCTTTACAAAATCTGCATGGATCTAACTTCCTTCAAAAAAACTGCAGGTAACTTCATGAAACCTTCAAAAGGGTACTTTTTTTTGAAGGTTTCATGCTGATTTTTTTTGCTGGGAATTTAAGGGGAAGAAAAATATTAATGCAGTGATGCACTAAAAAAAACTTTGAGCACCTAAAAACCGTAAATTTATTATTTTATATATAAATATTATTTTAAAGAGCTGATTTCACGTTAGCAACTAGATAGCATCTGTACATTCAAATTCAACCAGAAATTCAAATTACCATTTTTTCCCGAATTTTAAAATGCGATGGCTGAAGGTACAACCGTCCTTAGGTACATCACTCTCCCCTACTTCTAGTGTATCATCCACATTGTGTGAAAGGTCAGCATGGCTGTACTTAAAAAATTAATTATTTTACAATTTGTCTTATGCATTACCGTTTAGCTATTAGTAGGAGGGGTATTCGAGTCCCAAAGTATTAAGAAATTTTTTTCGTATAAAATAAAAAACAATATGGTTTATTCAATTAACAATATGGTTTTTAAATTTGTTGAATTACGATTAATATGTTATTAATTGATATAATATCGCAAAGCTAATGATTGCATAGGGACATAAAATGAGAAGACTCCCCACTTTTTCTTTCCAATATTCCTTCCAGACCCTTTTGGTGTAAAACCGCCGACGCCCATTTACGCAAATGTATGTTTTCCTAAAATTGAAAACATGTTCTAGAAGTATATAGTGTTAAATCAACGATTTCATTTTGTGGTTTTCGAAAAACCTTTAGAATCACCATTGACGTCTTCTTTAAATTTTTGTATAGTATTTTATTCGTCGCAGGGCACTAAAACCATGTGAACCAGTTTGGAAGATTCAAGCAAGATGTTTCAGTTTACGGAGAAACTTTCTTTTTTGGGTGATTTCATTTATTACATAGGTATTACAATAGGTGTGCAAAAAGAAACAATTAATGGAATTTCCCACAGGTGAAAATCGTACCATCCTTCTTTGAAGCATTTATTTCTTTAGACCCACGTATGAGCAACATATAGTTGGAGGTTTTTCCAAAATATTGCTTATTTCGGGAATAATGTTGTTTCGTGTGTTTCAGAAGTTCTGGTGGATTCAAGAGTGGCATAGTTCTCACCATGAGATGATGGAGATTATTTTACATTCAAAAGAAATTAAGACATCGTTCGTAGTGGTTTTGTTATTGCTGCAAACAACATCAGGTTATTGCATTCAACATTACATTATTAATTACGTGGAATCCTTTCCTTTTTTGTTGCAAATACACGTTTTTATTGAAATATCTGCCCTGGATATAAAACCACTTCAACTTTAAAAATAATAATAAATATAAGTGATAATAAAGCTGCTTATGTTAACATTAATAATAATAATAATAATAATAATAATAATAATAATAATAATAATAATAATAATGATGATGATGATGATGATGATGATGATGATGATGATGATGATGATGATGATGATGATGATGATAATAATGATAATAATAATAATATATTTACACAAAAAAAAGAGAATAAACAAATAAAAATATAAATGTTGCTCACTAAGAGGTCCAAGCCCTTCCAAGTGAAGTACTAAATTAAAAAAAATTATTTATACTGTGAAACAAAATAAACGAAACACACACAGTCATAAACAAAATACAAAATATTTTATACACTCATATATACGCAGTAGAAAAAAAACACAAACGAAAAAGAAAGAAAATAATTACTTAAGTTATTACATTATTTGGTACATATTCAGAAGTAAATGGAGGAAATTCAGTCAAAATTTAATTAATACTAGCGCTGACGCGCTAGACCCGGGCTTCGCCCGGGTTTCAGTTTTTTAATAAATATCACCTGGTGGGTTACAGATGGGCTTCGCCAGTCCAAATGGGGAAAGAGTTAAATATAGGATCCATTTTTATGTTTATGCTACAACAATGAATGTTAAACTACAACAATGGATTTCAAACTGCAACAATAAATAATATGCCTACAACAATTAAAGTTACATCTTTTCTTATGATATTTACAACAATGTGGTTTTGCCCTGAAGTTAGGCATGAAATATGGGTTTTCAAGCATAAAATCGATCAAAAAAGTTATCAGGATGCATCGATTTTAAATTATTTTTATTCAGAAACCTTCCCTGGAGCGAGTAGATCAACGTGGTATAGTTTAATAGTTAATGTAGGTTCGAAAAGTTTAAAACTATAAAGGACATACATACAAACATACAGACAGACATTGATTTTTATATATATATAGATAGATTCAATAAAACTAAATATCAGTATAAAAATACTTAGAAAAACTTCTTCGAAACTTTAAGTTAAAGTTCACGACCAAAATATTATCAGGAAAGAAGACAAAGGGATTTTTATTGGGTCCAAATTAATAACTATAAAATTAACCATAAAAGGACGTACCTACATTAATAAAGTGCACTTAAAACAAAGGCTGCTGTAACAAAGGCACTAATCATTGTTTGAATGTAAAATTTTTGCATCTACTACAATTGAGGTGTTTGTGGCAACAATAAGCTAACTCCAATGTAAAACTGTTGAAGTTCTCTCATTATTGCTACAAGCACACTCCATTGTTGCATTATAACAATTTATCCTATAACGCATTCTAGCTGAATTTGCACCGTTAACAGCATAATTTTTTGGTCCTTTTACACTGGTTTTATATTATACATAATGCATATTAGATTAAATAAAAGATTTTTGAATGCATCATTTAAAGTAATTTTCTATATTATTATCTAATTCTTATTGGTGGAATAACTTGCACCTGCAAGCCCGTGAGGCTTTGTGCTCTTGATGAAATTTTTCTGGGAACTTTCCTAACTTTTGCATTAAAACTTTACAGAGATATTTTACCGATTTCCGTAAAAACTATGCACTTCCATCTCAGAGATTTATTGGTCTTCGGGTAATTTAAAAGGTTAACAAAAACTCCTCACCACTTCGGTAAGAAGTTACTTGCTTTCTTGTGTTTTCGGAATTAATATTTTCTGAAATACGTATGTGGGTCTATATTGTTCATTCATCATATTTTCCTATTGACGAATCGTCAGGTCAGATTTAACTTCCAAGGACTAGTCTTCTAACAATGATTCTATTTTAACAATGATGAAATTTCAACAATAACATTAAAAAATGACATTTTCAACAATATGAAATTATGAATAAAACTATGACAAAGAAATTTATAAAAATGAGAAGTTAAGGGTTTAGAGTTAGCCTAATAAAACCAATGGGATTTCTTTATAAAAATTTCAATGTCAGAGCATTTGCGATCATCACTGAAGTTATGTTTATCGATAAATCAGAAAAATTATTAAATTTTTACATTTATTTTTGAGTGGGGATGGTAAATGTTTTCACCACCCAACTTTTGTGTGGTGTGATTTTTAGGTCATGTTTTTCATTAAACACAAAATAATACTCCAAATATTACCTGAATCTCTAACTCTTTAAAAATTAACTGATTAAAATTGCAAATACAGGATGAGGGCACTAGTATAGTGTATGTACCCTCACCAAATAATGTGGTATTATGTGAAACTTAAAGAATGATCCAAGAGTTTCCAAATTTTTCCATCTCTCGTCAGTCTTAGGAGGTTAAGAACTTTTTTACCTAGTCATTTCATACCAATGGGGGATGTTTTACTTATCTTTTTATTCTAATAATTAAGTACGTTGAGAAGATATTTTTTGTTCTGTACTGAAAGCTCACTTATGCTCTTCTTCTGAGCAACTTTCTAAACTTCAATGGATCCCCAGGATGAAGAAAAAGTATTTTATTCAAAGGTTTGAAATTAACAGTCATTCCAATTGATAGAAAAACAACAACTATTTCTTAGAAATTTCTTAGAAGCAGACTACACTATTTCCCCAAAAGACTGCATACAGGCTGGCTTAATGACATTGCTATGGATGAGGTACCCTGATCAGTTACAGCTTGAATCTTGATAAACTTAAATTTTGTATGTTATGGAGGATTTACAGCACTACTGTAAAAGCGACATTTTCGGTTTGCTGTAATAGCGACGAAAATTTTTTCAAAAGCACCAATAGGAATCCTCGAAAACTATCGCTGGGAAAAAATCGCTACGACATCAGCGACGTAATTACGATCACTGGCGGCCATTTTCTTGAGCCGGCGGGAGATCTGGGTTGACTTGATTTCTCTAATAGAAATGCAAAAATTATCTTCTAATATCAATATCGTGCTTCCTTGAAATTCAAAGGCTGTTGCATAACCAGAGCGTTCCGATTAATTGAGGAGTAATGAAATCGTAGTCGCAGAGCAGAACATGTGCTGCCATCTAGTTCAAATGAGAAAATTCATCAGTTCTTCAACAGCCAAAAATATTTTTCATCAGCCTCAGTTAATTATTTAGGCTACTTGTGAATACATAGGCTTGATTTTTTGTTTTCAAATGAAAATTTCAATATTCTGTTTGGCATAAAGTCACATAGAAAGCGACTAGGAAAAGCACAAGCAATGTGAAGGAAAATCCGGGCCGCCATTCCTGCGACTGAAAGCGATTCACCAGGGAGTCGCTTTTCCCGCCGAGCGATCAAAAAACCTATCGCTTTTCCCGCTCCCGCTGGCAACGCCATCTTTTGGGAGAAATATCGTTACCGAAAATGTCTCTTATGTCTCTTTTACAGCAGTGGTGTAAATCCTCCATTTCCAGAAAGTAAGGGGGACCTGGGGGTCCATCCCCCCCAAAAAAAGTTTGACTCTTAGATGTAGTGTTTCAGTTCATTTTGTGACTCTTTGGAAAACACCCGAAGTGGACTGCTCCTTATACAGGGTGTCCCACGAGAAGTGGCCCAACCCTTTAACTTTTGAACCCCTACAGATATAGTCATGAAAGTGGGGTCTAGGTATAGTAAAGTGACCATGCCCTATCCGATGAGATAACTTTCAACGCCCTCTAGTGGAAAATTTAGGAGTTATAATTTTTATTTTAAAAACTGTGTGAGGTATGTGAAAAAAGTCATGACTAAGTTGTAGAGCAGTGGTTCCCAACAGGTGGTCCGCGGACCACTGGTGGTCCGTGAGGCCTTCAGAGGTGGTCCGTGAGATTTTTAAGTAACTTATCCAAGAAATGTGCGGAAAATTTAAAAAGACACACACATTTTCCTACACACATTCCAGGAAATAGTAAAAACACTGCAGATACAAAAACATAAGTAAAAAAATCATACGTCTCATAAATAAAAAATGTTATGTTCTCTTTCTCTCCTATGAATCATTTATTCATTTCTATTATTTTGCACAGTTTTGTTTAACAGTAATAGTTTATTAGCGAGGAAATGCATCTTCAAACTGGGATGGTATGATCAGACAAAGGCAAAGGGTCTTCGAGAAATCGTTGTATGAAAAGAGGAAATTTCTGAGATACACGTGCAATAGGTTTGATCAAAGATATGAGAAACATTTATTGCCGAAAATGCGAAAGTTTTTGAACACATAAAACATAAAGTATTTTCTATTTTAATCGCTCCTTTGAAATAACTATTGACTTTTGATGCGGTTTCTTTCGAGAGAACATCAGCCTCGTCCGCCTCCCCTATAGAATTTCCTCTGCCACAACTCACCGTCAGTGCATGTCCAGTAGGGTGTATCGAAAAAAACTTTTTTTCGATTTTGATGATGCCTTAGTGCGGAAAAGTTGTCTAAGGTGGCAGAGAGTACCTGTGAATTTTTTCAGAATTTTAGGATAATATCTTTAGGTGCCGCCAAGGCTCTGAAGGTCCCCATGTTAATCCAATGGAGCGCGCAAGCCAAGAAGGCCGAAAATTGGTTTTTCGCGCCTCATTTCTACCCTAATCACACGACGAATGTCTTCACTCGAGTTATGGACCCTATATGATCTAGGCTATCCGACAAAACTTGAATAATAGCCTAAATCTCAATATTATGTTGATTGTGGGCTCTGATTTGAACGAGGAAATAAGCGATTTTCGAAGAAATTGGAGCATACAAAGAAACGTAATATAGAGATTTAGGCTATTATTCAAGTTTTGTCGGATAGCCTAGATCATATAGGGTCCATAACTCGAGTGAAGACATTCGTCGTGTGATTAGGGTAGAAATGAGGGGCGAAAAACCAATTTTCGGCCTTCTTGGCTTGCGCGCTCCATTGGATTAACATGGGGACCTTCAGGGCCTTGGCAGCACCTAAAGATATAATCCGAAAATTCTGAAAAAAATCACAGGTACTCTCTGCCACCTTAGACAACTTTTCCGCACTAAGGCATCATCAAAATCGAAAAAAAGTTTTTTTCGATACACCCTATTAATGTCCAGTTTGCTTTTTTGTGATCAACTGAATTCCTGGTTTTCTCATTCGTCCTGCAGTTTAATTTAAAGCTAAGTACTTTCTTTCAAATTTAAATATACTAATTATTTACCTTATTTGTTGGTGATGAACAAGAAAAATAAATATTTTTTTCTGTTGATTTTTAAACCTGTAACTTTTGTGTAGGCGTGAACCCTTCCAGGGTTAATAGATAAAAAGGCTTGATAAAATGGTTCAATGGTCTTTTACAAAAGGTATACTTTTAAATAATTAGATATAAAATTAATGTAATGTTAATTTTTAAGTTTAATAGATTATTTGATTTTCTAAGTTCTATTTAGAAACATTATAAGACTCGGTTCCCTTACTTCAGAAAAAAAGTCAAAATTTTAGACTCTTCATGAGGAATGGATGCACGGAAAAAAGTTAAAATTTTGAAGATACAGTTAGGGATAGAGATGGTCCGCGGAGGTTCAAATTTAAGTGAAGTGGTCCGCAGACATATTTGAGTTGGGAACCACTGTTGTAGAGCATCATCGATTTAGTAGGAAAAGACACCTTGAGCAGAAAAATATCTTGAATAAAATCCCTAAAACGCACGCTCAAATAGGTTGAATTTACGTAGATTTTACATCTTAAAACGCTCCTCATGAGGCGAAAATGAGAAATTTTCAATTTAATGAACTAAGAATGCTTTTAGTCATTTACTTAAATCATAAAAATAAAAATTTCTCATTTTCACCTCGTGAGGAGCGTCTTAAGACGTAAAAACTACGTGAATTCAACCTAATTGAGCTTGCGTTTTAGGGGTTTTATTCAAGATATTTTTCTGCTTAAGGTGTCTTTTCCTACTAAATCGATGATGCTCTACAACTTAGTCATTGACTTTTTTCACATACCTCACACAGTTTTTAAAATAAAAATTATAACTCCTAAATTTTCCGCTACAGGGCGTTGAAAGTTATCTCATCGGATAGGGCATGGTCACTTTACTATACCTAGACCCCACTTTCATGACTATATCTGTAGGGGTTCAAAAGTTAAAGGGTTGGGCCACTTCTCGTGGGACACCCTGTATATAAGTCACAGAATTTTCATGAAAAAAGTTTCACGCAAAAGTTATGGATGGGAACCACTGATGTAACCGCTTATATCTCCTGAACTATCGTTTCATATCCTGGAGTTCGGAAATTTTTCGTCTCCTTTTTCGAATTACTTTTCTGCCCTGACTATCTCTTCTGAAATAAAAAGTGAAAGCGCATCAAGGTTAGTCTCAAGGTTAAGCAATTACATACGCGCTTTACATTCCTTCACCCAAGAATCGCCAATTACAGTATAGCTGAACTTATCTCATTCATATCTCTTGACGTTAAAGCTCAAAAATAAAATCAGACTCCACGTAACCAAACCCCACACCCTGCTGTTATTTTGGAAGACCAGGATCTTAACAAGACTTTTGCTTCAGAAAGGGAGTAGACTCATGTGGGGGGGTTGCTCCCACCTGTCCACCACTCCAACATGTCCTTCAAAAAAGATTTCTCATAATAAAAAGGTATATTTATTATCCTATAATAATGTAGCTTTAAATTAAATAAAAGGTTATATTTTTTATAAATGTTATTTTGGTTATAAATGTTATTTTTAGAAGGGCAATAAAGAATTGGGTTAGATCCCCCCAAAAATAACGGTTCCCTCACAATGGGCAATACCAGCATTTATTTTTTATTTTTTATTCGATAGACGATAGAGGTACTCTAGAGAGGAATAAACGCCCAATAATTTTTTTACTACGATGATTATTTATTTTTCAACTTTATTTCAAAGTTTGAATTTAAAAAAGGGCGTGAAAACGTCAAATTTCAAAAAGTGACTTACTTATCCTATACATTGATTTTAAACTGAAATACGAATATCTTTCAGTACGGATCACATTCGTCTTTCAGTACTGATGAAGGGGATCCATTGATCCCCGAAACAATTGTCTACTGCTTTTAAACTTTTAAATTGTGTAAAATAAACGTTGTTTTTTCAATTGAGTTGTCAACATTTGCACAAGATTTTTTCGCTAATGCTTTAATTGTTTTAACATTTCAAAGTCATTGTTGGGCTTAACTTTAAAGTAAGGCCGAATCAGTTGTGAATCAGAATTATTTTTAAATATTTAATTGACTAAATTTTTTTGATGAGGGTACAAGGAAAAGAGGTAGACCAGCAGTCCAGCAACAAGGTGGTTAGACTGTGTGGAAAGAGGTTTGGAGATCTTGGGATTTAATGGTGAAGAAACCTGGCAAAAAGTCGTGCCGCCTGGAGGATGCAGACGGAGAAAGCCTTGGCCTGCACCAGGCTGTAGTGCTGCTGAGGAAGAAGAAATTTTTTTGAAACTTTTCATGTCGATTTTTGAGTTTCGATCTATTTCCTTTACTGGAAAAATACATTTTTTCTGTTTTTAAAAAATGCTGGTATTCCCCATTTTCTAGGGAAAATTTTTCATTTCTTCATGTTTTACAAACCGACAATGCAATGGGAGGGATTACATCCCCAATAATCCCCTCCTCGTTACCCCTATGGGGAGATGTGATTAGGTTTCACACCACTCCATATTTTAATATGATTACATATTTAATCTATCTTTCGAAATTATTTTGCTGTGGATTTTTAGTCTTAAGCCCTTCGTTCTACTTAACCTGCTGGTCAAAATTCTAAACCTCGAAAACCAGTCAAACCTGAATAAGTGAAATCCTTCGGTCATTTTCATTCTACCTATACAGGAATTCTTCTTAGACACATAAAGGGGTCCTGGGTTTTAATTTAATGTTAAGATTTCGTGGGTAATATTGAGTGCTCCTTCCAAGAAAAAAACGTTGGAAATTTGGCTAATTGAGATTTCATACATTCTTGGACGCTGCCTTGGATATAAAAAATCCTGTATAGACCACTCTGTGTATAGTACACTTCAGAAGGGAGCACCCAGTAAGTCATACAAAAGAAGGGACCTTTTAATCCGCCTTTGATTATACGGCCTTGGGATTCCTTACGCGCCATTTTCAAAGAAATAGTGGAAAGGAAATTCAGTTTTCTTGAATATTTTAAGGATAACTTTAATATTTCAACTGGACCTCATCCAAACGAACTCAGCATCCCTTTACCAAAAGTACGCACTACATCTATGAATCTAGGAGACGTTTTTCAAATCCATAAAATCTTGAATCGGATATGATTCCCTTAAAAGAGTGTTTTTGAAATATCAACTTCCTAAACATTACACCCATCTTAACTAGTATAATGTAAACAAGGATGAGTTACATAAGGAACAGCTTAAGCAAGTTTTACCATTCATTCACATTTCTATCCTTTCTCTTTCTGCAAGGAAATATACCTCAACTGATTCTAATTAAATGACTGAAATTGATGCAAATTTAAAAGTAGTCTCCTTGAATTACGAATAATTGCAGATCCAAGGTCGCCAAAATGGAATCTTTAACGGATTTTCAAAGACTAATGGAACAGGGGGTGATATGCTGCATGTGAATAAGTTAAATTATTCCAAAGGAATAAACATGAACATACCCTCATGCTCATTCTCACGCATGCTGGCATGCGTCACTAAGACCTGAGGGGGAATTAGTAAATTCTTCTTCTTCTATTTATAGATTAATTTTATAGTTTGGAAGAAATTTTGGAAAGTTCAGTAGAATATATTTAAGGTATGCAACATATTCTTTCTTTAAAAGCATGAAGCACCATGTCCTCAGAAGCCAACAATCCTCTATTTGGTTTGATACACATTTATTATTAGTAATCTAGTAATAGAGAAAAAATTATAAGACTAGTGTTTCACGTGAGTGGGTGAATTTAGACCTTGGGGGGGAAGTTGTCCCTGTTGGGTTTGGAAACATGATTTCCCCTTACAAAAATAGAACTTTCTCAAAACGTTGGGGGAGGGCATTCCCCCTATGACCCGATCCCGGAATGGGACGATTCAACGCGGGCCGTTTGGACGCCGGCCGTTTCGGCACGAAACAAAATTTTTTTCTTCTAATTTTTAGAAGGATTATGAAAGAATTCTATTCACGTTAATTTTATTTTTGGCGCCGAAACGGCCGCGCCGAATAGTAGTAGACCGGATAGATCCTCCCATGCATTACGTGGTATTACGTGTGGTATGGCGTTTTAAAGTAAAGCAATTTGTACCTTTGGTTTTTCATTGTAACATCCTGGCTCTAAATTTATAAATTATCATCACTTTTTCGTCATTGTACACACAGTCTAAATTACTGATTTAATAATAATTTTTTTCTGCTATATTTGAGTTGGTTACTTTTGGAAATAGGAACATAGCAAATTTTGATACAATACTTATAGTTAGAGAATTACATCTCTCGCGTCCAAAAATAAGGGATTGTAGTTTTAAGAATAATGACCTAAATCTCTGTTCCATATTAATGCCATTCATTTCCTAAACGCTTCAGGAGTGGTGAAATATATGCCCAGGGATCAAGTTGCTTTAACAATAGTTTAAGTGGATCTCCATTGATAACGCCGTTTCAGGCACATTTGGAAAATTAACAGAAACGTTCACGTCAGAAGAATTAAGCACAAAAGGTTTTCCACTTATTTTTTTAAGAATATAATATTCCTAACAGGATTCCAGGCATTTTAAGTACGTGTGTAAAAACCTGTAAGTAGTTGTATGTGGAATACCAGAAACTCCATTATTTGAAGGGCCTTTGAAGCCCTTAAACTATTGTCAGGGTATTTGATTTGGGGGTACATATTTCCTCTCCCGGAAGAATCTATATGACATGAATATCATTAATAAGGAACTGACATTCGTGTTATTCTTTAAATTACAAACTAACCTCAACTTTTGGAAGCCAGATGTATAATACGCTACTATTTACAATTGCATAGTTGACAATTGAAACTATTAACAAACCAGGGGAGTGGAAAAAAATGTGTGATAATGTGATTATAGTCACTAACTGGAATCAATATTACTTTTGTATCAAGGCATATAATCTACTCAGGATAAAGGGAGTTCCATTTAGGGTTCAATTGTTAAGAAAGAAACGGTTAGTGAGTAGATTTAAGTATTTTCTAAAGGTTGGGACACAAAATGCCTTCATTATCCCAAGTGGTCAATTATGGGGCAACAGAGTGTGTGGTTGGAAAAGTTTAAATCGATATAAAGTTCAAGATATTTGTAACTTTCATATAATATGTTGAAACAAGTGTCAAATGGATAGTTTGTTCATAGGCAATATCAATATCATGATGAGATTCGTCTCAGTAATGATTTACCTAATCTGTTTCTATAGCAATAGACAGCCCATAGAATAATAGCCCAGGCCCATAAATTATACTTCTTTAGAGGGAGGATTGACTCGAAATAGTTTCTTAGCATTCACTTATGCGTTCTTAAAAGTTTAAATATAGCAAATTTAACTGCTTAAAATAAACACAATTTTAGCCGGATGCTCGTATCAAGAAGTAAGAAGTAACTATCCCTAATATACCACTGGAATTTCAAAGAAAACCCCTTCCTTTAAATCAGGGGTTCCCAAACGTTTATGGCCCGTGGACCCCCTGACGAAATTTTTCGTACCCCGTGAACCCCTGTCTTAAGGACCGTTCAAAAAGTAGCTAAAAATCTTATCTTTATGATATATATTTCTAAACCAAGCATAAATTTTGTAATAATAATCATTTGATTTCACTTTTACATATTTCAGAAAAATTGCCATTCATATGATTACACGATATTTTTAAGCAAATTATAATAATCAAACATTTAAAAAGTTTGAAATAAAACAAATCTATACTTATATCACTACATTTCACGACTCGAAAACTTTTAATTTTAACAATAGGTTTTGGTCGCAAGTTCGTCATAAACTTAATGGCTTATGAGTGAATAGTTCATTCACCAAATCATAAAAGTTCAAAAATAACTATAATTGATATATGGCATGTTAACAAACAATATTTAATTAAGTTCAACTATGAAAAGAAATCAAACTGTCATTGATATGGTTACACAACATTTTTAATGAAATGATAAAAATCAAACATTTAAAAAGTTTGAAACTAAAAATAAATATAAACTTTTAATCTAATTACATTTCAAGGCACTAAAACTTTTAGCTATAAGTCTCGGTGATATCCAACTTTTTATGTATAGGGGAGAACGGGGATGAATGGGACAGGGGATGAACGGGACAGCTCAATTTTTTATACCTTAACTTCAC
Organism: Tetragnatha versicolor; assembly: GCA_024610705.1. Taxonomy (NCBI): domain Eukaryota; kingdom Metazoa; phylum Arthropoda; class Arachnida; order Araneae; family Tetragnathidae; genus Tetragnatha; species Tetragnatha versicolor. The sequence continues at coordinate 2,330,565 of JANDEH010000019.1, forward strand.
TTTAAATTTTTGTTATTTCAGCCATAAGATAGTAGTACCTAGCCTATTCAAAAAATTGTGTTCATTGACATCAGCTTCTATTTTTGTATAAATAGGACAACTAAATGTGTTTTCCCATACCAAAAGTAACTTTTATCGTTTTACTTCTATAATTATTTATTAAAAATTATTTAACTAAAGCTTTAAATTTTACTGTGTTTTGAAAGAGTACTTATATTAGTATAGTTTCCAATTTAAATGAAGAAAATCCATGGATTTTTTCCTTGTCTAATTTTAGTTTTTCAAAAATAAGTGGGTACGGGGATGAATGGGACAAGAGTTGCGGGGATGAATGGGACAGTTCCATCACCACTTCATTTCCCGTTTCCAAAACTTTCCATCAATAGCTTGCTATATTCAACTCATTTAAGTAATTTCCGATAAAGTTTACTAAAATAGAGTGCAAAAATTTATGTTTAAACTTGTGTTTTATGTTCCAAACTCATGTGTAAATATTCAAAGTCCTAATTAGCAAATAATTGCAACTGTCATCTCAAATATGCTATGGTTAAACAATTATTCAAACAAGTTAGGTTTTTATGCTCTATTTTTATGAAAACTTCCTTCAAAATGGCAGGGAGAATGTTACTGCAGGAGAGGAATGGCTTTGGGGGTTAGGTCCAGGCATCAAAAATTATCTATTTGCACTCCTAAAAGTACAAACCCATAAAAAGCGAGTAGCATTAATAGAAATAACACCAGCTTCAACCACTGAGCTGAAAGAACAAAAGCATTTGCTTCAGTTTATGTGTTAATTTTACGGGTCATAAAGTCGAATAAATGTAGGCTGTTTTTTGCCCTTTAAATGCTTTTTAATTTTTTCCTTTGGAAAATAAAAGTGTGTTGTTCCTTTAAAAAGCTAAACGTTGTGCAATATTTAAAATAACTTTGTTATTTTATAAATTTTTAAACTTTTTTTTAACTGTCCCATTCATCCCTACTCGGTGTCCCATCCATCCCCACCACCGGGATGAATGGGACTAAACACATGCGCTCACAAAAACTTTTCTTGGAGTTTAAATAATGGGTAATTGATTGAATACACACATTTATAATGTAACCAAGAGTTCAATTATTGGTTTTAAACTTGTTACAGGATTGACATTTTTTTATTTTTTTTTTCAATTTTAGCAAAAATGTGAAATTTGTCCCATTCATCCCCGTTCTCCCCTACTAAAATTTGATTATAACAAAGATAAAATTTTTGAAACTGATTAAAATTTTTCATTTTAATGAAATTTTTCCCGTGGACCTCTGAAAGTCACTTTGGACCCCTTAGAAGTCGCTGTGGACCCCAATTTTCATTTTCATACCCATGGACCCCCTGGAAGTCACTGTGGACCCCTGGGGGTCCATATGGACCACTTTGGGAACCGCTGCTTTAAATATTTTCCAAATGTCCTCCGGGGGTTGAAATCTTATAACCAACAAAAGGTACCCACCTTCTGATACATTCATTTTTATTAAATTAAATGTTTTTACCATCCTACTCAACCAGGAATAAAAGTGTCGCATATTTTTATGATTCCAGCAAGAAATCTTTAATTTCCAGTTCTAATCATTGAGATATTTCAAAATATGTTGTATTACTACTCAAGTATTTCAACTCTGGTTTCATTTTTAATTCTTTTATAGTCTTAAATGATGATTTTATACCATTCGCATATACATTCATGAAAAATTCGTACAGTTGAGATTTAAGCCCGATTTTCGATCGTCCATTTTTACATAAAATTAGTACTATATAAATCGAAACTTTGACCGCAATTCGGAGGCAAAAAGAGTTCTTATAATGGGATAATGTTTCATATTTCACACATGTTAGTTTGAGACCATTTGGCACCTTTTGGTCGCTGTGCCCCTGGGAAAATGTAAAAAAAATATTTTTGATCCGCCCTACTACGTAGACTTCATGAATAGAAGTTGTTTTAAATTCGGCCATTTTATATTACGTACTTAAGGTAAAAGAGAAGATCATTACGAGCTTGTCATCCCTTAATTGATTTCACTTTTCTTTTCGGCGCTCTGTTAATAATGAAAACACATAAAATAAATAACACATGAAATAAACATGATAATAACATGAAAACACATGAAATAAATAAACACAATAAATGTTATGAAGGAAATTTTAGAGATTATTGTTCTTTATGTATTGTACTTTCTCTGTATGTGTTTCAGAAGGATGGGAACAAAAACAGAAGAGAGACGAGCATCTTTACCGAGCTTGACCAGTCAAATACAATTACAAATTACAAATACAAATTAAGTACACCAACTACAGGCGTAAGCCCAGCAAGGTTGGTCCAGTCTTTTTAACCCACACTACCGGAATCCCAGTATCTGTCAATTTTCCTCTTCGCCAATTCGTCAATTTCCAGTCGCTAAAAAAGGTAGAAATTCTTTTTAAAAAATTCAAATTTTTTACAAAATATTATTACAATTTAAAATTCTTAAAACAATTATATTTAAAGCCGATTACTTCTTGTGAAACAGCCGGGGTAGTATTTAAGCATATGCCAAAAATTTTACAAAGCAAATGGCTGCAGAATTTACTGTTGTGGAAAAACTACGACTAGTCTCTCGAAGAGATCTATATTTCAATAATATCTCGTTTGAAAATATTTATAAAAAATTAAAATTGAAACACATATATTGCACTAAGAAAAAGACACCTTCTCTTCCTATAGAAAAAGAAAATAATGTAGAGTCTTCTATTTACAATGTTATATGCAAGTGAAAAATCAAGAATTGGGAAATGAAATAATATTGCAAACGTGAAGAATGGATTTCTCCTATTTGCTGTAATTTCTTCGCTTAAGGAAATATAGCTGATCTGCGCTGATTTTCTAGCTTCTAGTTATTTTCTGCGAGGAAGTGAAAAATAAAGGGTAAACACAAACACACACACAAAACTTGGGTGACGTCATTTTCCTTATGAATTTTTTAGAGTTTCCTGAGCCAAACAGTTTGGAAAATAGTTTTTTTAGAAAGCAGACTATTAACCGGCTACCGAAATGATACATTTGAGGTCGAAATATATTCCTTCCATACCGGTTAGCATTCTTTTTATTGCTCATCTCATTTATGAACAAAAAAGAAACACGATAATTGATCTAGACCTTGAAAAAGTATCTATTCTCAAGGTCTTACACCTTTTACAAAAAAAAGTTAACAATCCATCTTGTGATGTCGCTTTGAGGTTACGTAAAACGACGTGGAAGGAATGCCAATTCTAGGAATATCTGTTGAATTGTATGGAACATTTTCGTCTTAATCATGTAGTTCTAACGGCTCAAAAAGAGAAGGTAATAATTCACTAGTTTAAAAGAAAAATTGAAAGCCCATTAGCGTCAAGGTTAACTATATCAATATCGATTTATTAAACACAATAAATCACCAAATTCTCAATCAATGAAAAGGTCATAACCATTGTACTCAGAGGTTAGAATGATAAACAATGATGGAAAATGTAATGGAACAAAACCTTAAATCCCGATGAGCGTATATGGACGCCGGCCGTGCAAGCCTTCATCATTTTATCAATTTATTAACTATCAAATTGTGAAAATTCGTCCCATCACTCTTCCTAAATCATCTTTTAATTTTCTCTTCATAGATGATCAGCCAATAGAATTAGCAGTGGATGTGTCTGATTTAAAAAAAGACACAATACAGATCCACAATACTTAGTGCAAGATGTGTGGTCTGAAAGGCAGCACTTTTCAGGTGGACATGGAGAACGGCAGAGACTCCCTCAAGTTCTGCGACTTCGGGGTGAAAGGTCGCCGGTCATCGTCAGTCAACCCCGAAATATGTGAGTAGAGTAGAGTTGTTGATAGAAATAGTTGAGATTTTTAAAAGTAATTTAGCTAGACTGAGAGCTCTGATGGTAGTAAGGATGCTAACTATACATGTGTAGCATTGCCATACCACTAAAAGTTAAGCTGAAAATAATGTAAGACAATGTTTCCTTTGCAAAATTGCAGTTTAAAATTTATAACTCTCCCCCACACACAGGATATCAAAATGTATCAAAACTTTTTATGTCAATTTGTAGTATAGCTTCATAAGTAGAAATTTACCTGCAATTCAGAAGGATACCGAAAGACAAGCTTGCTACTTGCTACCATTATAAATGAATGCCTTTCTGAAGGGAAATTTACTTTTAGAATGAGTGACAGAATAATAACACATGCAAACAATAAATCAATTGTAAAATTTATTACTTCTTGGTAAAAATTTGTTAAATCCTTGTAAGTTGATATATCATACTTTAATCCTTTAATGCAGCGGTTCTCAAACTGTGCTCCGCGGAGCCCTTAGGGCTCCGCCAAGCATTTCCAGGGGCTCCGCGAAGAAATTTGAAATAACTACACTTTTTGATAATTTCTATAATTTGCTTTTCTCTGAAATGTTATATAAATAACTTTCTGTAAGGTGTCGGTAAGGTCTGCTGTTTTTTGCCTTTTTCAGGTCTTTTTTGGTTTACCAAAACAAGTTAAAACCCTGTTTTTAGGGTCAAATTTCCAAAACTTTTCTGGGGGAGGAACCCCCGGGATGGGACGATTTGGCGCTGGCCGTTTGGGCGCCGGCCCGTTTCGGAACCAAATTTTTCTTCTTCTAGTTTTTAGAAGATTTATGAGAGTTCTTTTTACTTCCATTTTATTTCTGCCGCTGAAACGGCCGCGCCGAATAGTAGCACACCAAGGAACCCCATTCCCCAACCTCTCAAATTGATTACTCAGCACCTTTTTTTATAAAGTTCAGCAAAATTATAATCATACTTAAAAAAGTATGTCCGAAATTCGGAGTAGATGTACCAAAACGAAGGGAAAACCTGTTTTTAGTAGAGTCAAATTTCCATGCCCCCCCTTTATAGCATTTGGAACCTAATTACACAAAACGTTTTTTATATTAAGTTCTTTAAGATGCAAATTCTGCCAAAAAATGTATAAAAAGCTAACATTGATCCTATGGTATGGGGGGGATAAGGAATGATTTTGGGCCATGTGTAAATAAATTTCGATATGTACAGTACTGGAAAAAAAAATCGACTCAGACCCTATATCTCCGGAACGGCTTGTGATATAAAGACAAATGAGGTATCATTTTTCATGATTTGAAGTATTCTATATACAGAAAGTTTTTCAAGTTCTTAGGGGGTCGTCTTCATATTAAACGAAGCACCAACTTTTGTTTTTCCTATGGGCGACATCAAAGATTAATCCAGATTCTGAAAGAGCACCCTCTAAAACCCCCCAAAACCAGTTTTCATGTCATTTGGTCCCCAAATGAAGCCAGGAGTGGGGGTTGAAGTTCGTTGAATTTACGTTGAAATCTCGTTTTTCATAGATTTTGATCCTTACAACCATTAACCCCACGCACACTGTAGGAAATTTCAATTAGAAAATTTTGCGCCAATCTCATATCGCCAAAGACATACAACTTATGAAAATTACAGTAACCTTACGGCAACCATAATCTACTAACTGAAATCAACACATTTATTGTTTAAACCTTGATGTTGAACGTAGCCGTGTGGCCTAACGGCTAGTGTGCCTGGTCGCAAATCTCTAGAGCCAAGTTCGAACCGCATAGCTTCCGTGTTCTTGTTTTGCTTTTGGAAGTTTGTGTATGCCTCGAACTTAAACTACCGATAGAGTTAGAATTAATAAGGTCTTATTTTTTACTCTATTAATTTCAGTAAAAGGAAAATTAACCTATTTTTTGTGCATGTAATACTTTTTATTTGTTTTAAATTTTTATGATATTTTTAAACAAAAATTTACAAATTAAAAATCTTTAAAATTACAATTTTTTTCAGATGAAAAAATTTTGAAACAATACTTAACACTTACTTTTGAAACAATACTTAAGAATACTTAATTATTCGACTAAAAATTTCACCTGCATTAAATTTGAAATTTTTTTGAATTACGCGAATAAAGTTTCAAAAAAGAGTATTCGATATAAAGATTCGAATTCATGACAGATTTCATGCAGATATTTGTGGTTTTAAATATAAATCTAAGGTCAAGAAAAGTCGTCGCTTAATAAGGATGGTCTCTTCTTACATGCATTATTTATTAAAAGAAATTCAACGTTTTATCTTTGATATTAAATGTTATCAAGACATGAATTAATTTAACCATGACACTATAAATATTATCGTGTTGCTGAATTTTGGATCAGGGGTCATCCATAAATTACGGGAGGTCAAAAAGGGGGGAGGGGTTTGGAAAAATCTCACCAAGGGGGGAGGGGGGTCGATTAAAATCTCACGTCAACTTTTTAAGTTAAAAATTATACGGTTTTCTTTCTTTTTTAAGTAAAATGCAAACGAATAGGATAGAAAATTACTTTTAAAGGTTGTAGGTAAATCTCACGAGAGGGGTCCAGCAAAATCTCACCAAGGGGGAGGGGGGTCCAGAGTTTGGAAAAAAACACCTCACGTAATTTATGGATGTCCCCTCACACATCTTTCCCATATAATGCACCCCAGGGTTTACACCGTCTCTGCCTATAACTGGGTCAACCAAGGGTTGCACCAGCCGCCTACCCCTACAGTAGTTTTCAGGGGTAAGGCAAGTAGCGTATTAAATCTACCCTACGCAGCCAGAGGGCTCAATGCTCGGAATAAAAGTTGACTTACATAATTAACTAATAATAAATAAAAAAGTGGTGACTACAAAATATAAGATTAACACTATAATAACAATTTAGCTACCACTTTTTAATTTAATGATATTTTTTATACGTATAGTCAAAGTCAATCATTTCTTGCATTCAGCCTGGATATGGGAGATCAGTAGATCCATCCGCTATTGTCACCGAATATATGGACGATATCGTTGGTTCTTACCGGTATCGTCGGATTTAGAAACTAATTTTGAAAACTTAAACTAGTTTAAGTGGGATAGATGAGGTTAAATAGAAATAGGGACTTGAACAGGTTGAGTTTGAAAAATTTAACATTAATATGCTGATTTTTATTGAGGCTCAAGAAAAATCAGCATGCCATTTAACGTTAAAATTTAAACGCACAAACAGAAAAAAATATCCAACCCCTAAAATAAAACTCCAATATCCCTTTCTAATCACCCCCCCAAATATTCGGCAGTAAAAACGTTCTCAACTCCCCTCCCCCCTAAAAACCCTAAAAAATTCTCTCTCTCTCTCTCTCTCTCTCTCTCTCTCTCTCTCTCTCTCTCTCTCTCTCTCCTCTCTCTCTCTCTCTCCTCTCTCTCTCTCTCTCTCTCTCTCTCTCTCTCTCTCTCTCTCTCTCTCTCTCTCTCTCTCTCTCTCTCTCTCTCTCTCTCATGAAACATAACTCGTAATTAATTATTAAAAAAATGACTGCAGAATCATTAAAATCAGTATTTGAAAATTTTTCTACTCCTATATGTATAAGCAAATTTTAAACTTTGTAATTGCTTTAATTTTTCAAGATAAGTTAGTTTTCGTAAGTTTAAATTGAAAATTATTAGAAACATCGATTAAATATTAATGCTAAAAATACCTCAAAAAAATCAATCAAACTATCTGTATTTAAGTATTTTTATAGGAATTTTTGAGCCGCAAAAGCCTGATTTATTGTTTCATTAATTAGTTAAATTTCTAGCTCTTATCAAAAAAAACCACTTTCATAATTTAGCGTGATTATTTAATACCTTTATTTAAATTTTTTTTCCAGAATTAAAAAAATGTTATTTTTAAATAACTCTCAATTAATTATTATTATTTGTAAACAAACGGCAATAAAAATTGTATAAATTTGTTTTAAAGGCTTTAGATTTGAAAAAAAGTATTCAACATCTATTCATCTTTGTGTTTGCCTGTATCCCTATAGGTTAACCTTGAACAATGAGACATGCGGAATTGCGGGGCAGAACCTGCAACCTAGCGATCACGAGCTTGTTACTCTACCAAGTGGGCTACCACTTTAGGGTATTCTAATTGGAAGACGAAATTGCGCCAAAATATAGATAAATAGCCAAATCTGCTTTAACTTTTGTAGGAATTGTGCCAAAACACAGATAAGTAGCCAAATCTGTTCTAACTTTACTAGAGAATTTTAAACAATTGTCGCCAATCTTTCCTCTTTGAAGTTAAATTACCAAAGTTTTCAAAGCCCCTTCCTGGCTTTGTTTGACCCCCAAACAACACGAAACTTGGTTTTTGGGGGTTTTAGAGGGTGCTCTTTCAGAATCTGGAAAAATCTTTGATGTCGCCCATAGGAAAAACGAAAGTTGGTGCTTCGTTTAATATGAAGACGACCCCCTAAGAACTTGAAATTTTTTCTGTATATAGAATACTTAAGTCATGAAAAATGATACCTTATTTGTCTTTATATCACAAGCCGTTCCGGAGATATAGGGTCTGAGTCGATTTTTTTTTCCAGTACTGTACAGTCGCAGAAAAAAAAAGTGAGACAGTTCACATTGTGAGCGAACTACTGGGGTTAGGATGATAATTTTTGTGTCATTTTTCATGATTTAACTTTTTCTTGAAAATGAAATATAGTTTATGTCCTTAGGGGCCGTCTACATATTAAACGAAGCACCAACTTTCGTTTTTCCTATGGGTGACATCAAAGATTATTCCAGATTCTGAAAGAGCACCCCTAAAACCCCCCAAAACAATTTTCATCTCATTTGCTCCCCAAATAAAGCCAGGAGTGGGGGTTGAACTTCATCGAATTTACGTTGAAATCTCGTTTTTTACGTTGAATTCTCGATTTCGATCCTTACAACCATCAACCCCGCACGAGAATTCAACGTGAAAAACGAGATTTCAACGTAAATTCGACGAACTTCAACCCCCAACTCCTGCCTTTATTTGGAGACCAAATGACATGAAATTGGTTTTGGGGGGTTTTAGGGGGTGCTCTTTCAGAATCTGGAATAATCTTTGATGTCGCCCATAGGAAAAACAAAAGTTGGTGCTTCGTTTAATATGTAGACAGCCCCCTAAGGACATAAACAATATTTTATTTTCAAGAAGAAGTTAAATCATGAAAGATGACACAAAAATTATTATCCTAACCCCAGTAGTTCGCTTACAATCCGAACTGTCTCACTTTTTTTTTCTGCGACTGTACCTCTGACGTATGATCTAACAGCCCCCCAAAACAGCTCTCGATTTCAAAAGAAGTCACTTTTAAGAAAACAAAATTTACAGATGTATAGATTTCTGTATGAATCCTTTGTTCATGCATCTCCGGCATAATGATTAAAAAGTGATAGCAGTGACAAAATTTAAGTGACAGAAATGAGATAAAAGGCACAGAAATTTAAAATAAAGATTAACATTGTATCCAGTGATAAAATATAATTGGTAAACAAAATATTCCATATATCCTGGGGTGTATATCAAAGGGGCGAGAGGGCCCTGCCTCTCCCCCGGAAAATCGGACTACGTATAACAAAACAAGTTAAAACCATGTTATTTAGGGTCACATTTCCGAAATTCTTTTGGGGGAGGAACCCCAAAACCTCTTATTGTACTTGAAACTTTATTGTCAATTTTTATAGTAATTTCGTTAAAATTAAAATCCTACCTAAAAATGAATGTCCAAAATTTGGACAATGATGTACCTAAAACGAGTTAAAAACTGTTTTTAAGGAGCAAATTTCAAAAAATCTTCTGGGGAGGAAGGACCCCAGACCCTTCTATTGTACTTGGATCTTAATTCGTCACAATTTTTCTTACAAATAAATTATCTTAGATGCAAATTATACCTAAAAATGTTTTAAAAGCTACGTTAAACTGTTATACAGGGTGTATCTGAAATGGTGCAACAAACTTTCAGGGATGATAGTACTCATCAAGACGAACAAGAATTGGTATAGAAAGGGGGGTCACAAATAAGTTTTAAGGGGTGAAACCCCGGGGTGAAAATCTGTTAAAAAACTTGCATATTTGTGTAGGAAGAGACGCAATGGTTCGATTCCGGTAGTTATTTTGTAAAACAACTTCAAATATTACTAAGCTAGTTTTCCCACCAGTAACACTTTTGCAGTCGACAGGAAAAAAAACTTCGCCAATCCGTGATCGCCAAATACTTTTTTTGTGATTCTTACGGAAACTCAAATTTCTATGTAGTAGTACCATTAATGATTAAATTATAGCTTAGTTGGTAGCGTAACAGTCTTGCAATCGTAAGATTGCGAGTTCTGTCCTACTGTATGAAGTTGTTCGTTTTTAAATTCATATAATTTTTTTGAAAGCTATAGTTTGAAAGACATTGCAACATGTTTTAAAGTATTAAGATTTCATTTGGTCCCTTTTATATAAATTTTTTAGCTATACTAAATAAGTGTTTTTTAAATAGAAACATATTAATTAATATCGTACCTTTAGATGTAAAATACTAACACAAAATGTAGAATTAGAGATTCCTGCATTTTTAATTCATTATTAGTACTATTTATGCAATTCAGGACAATGCACAGCTTTTAAAGACAAACACGTCCTTTAAGACTTAGTCTGTGAAAGCAGCACTCCCATCTCAGCTGTGCAATTGCCCGCAGTTTGGCACCCAGCGGCCAGTTAAAGCCCTGGATGGAACAAGCGTAGCACTCGCACAAACCCTAGGGGATTGGTAGCTAACTCCAATAAGCAATGCATAAGTACTGCTATCGAGCTAGCTGCTGTGACACCGTAAGGATTCATAGCGATAATAAACAAGAGAAAATTATTTTAAAAGTGGTAGATTGCCGCTGAGCCATCCAGCTGGCTCGTTTTTTAACGTGAAGAAATTTAGCATTTTGAAGATAATGCCTACAGTCTAAATAAGAATTGAATAAAGAAATTGATTTCTACAAGAGATTTGGAGAAGTGGGGAAAGATTAACAGACTGACGGCCAAGCGAAATCGAATAATTTTGATTGAATAATTTAGGAAATGATGGAGTGATTGGAAAAGCCATGATTTGTTAGGTAGGAGGAAGAAGGATTTATGCCAAAAACTGATAGCTGAAGTTTTAAAGGAAAAACAAATTTAAACACAAAAATTGGAGGAGGGGGTGAAACATCACTAAAATAGTATTAATTTTACTAGAAACAAGTTTTAATTATGTCACCACTCTGTTAATTAATTTTAAATGACTTTGTCTGTGTACTGAGGATGGGCTGTACAATCCGCTCCTAGGGTGTCGGTGCGTTTGAGGCTCATAGGTTAAAACAATTTGTCTGTCCTCGAAGGCGGATAACGTAAACCCTTAGGGAAAGTGCCCGTACTACGTTACCCATTTATTTTCTATTTTTGACTCCCTACCTCATTTTGGTATCCACCCGTAGTACAGTACATGCCAAGAACCTCCCATCCCCTTCTAGTTTTCACGTAGTAATTCATAAATACGGTTTTCAATTATATTTTTTGCAAACAGAAAATTTTAAAAATTAATTCGGCTTAATTTATCTAATCCTAATAATTAATTTGGCTTAATTTTGTCGTAATGACAAGAGGAAATTGACTACGAGACGAAACCCTAAGCTTCATAAACTACCCTCCCCTCCTTCAGCACAAAGAAATACTAAAATGGCCGAGCTCGCAACGCATCTCGACCGTGTATTGCTCGAACTTGTAATTTTTTTAGTTTTGTCTCGTCATGAAATAACAGTTATAATTATGTAGTCACATCTAGAATAAGAGAATTTAAGTATAAAACTGTATAAAATGCTTAGGTTTTTAAACTCTTTTTTTTTTCTATTAACACATATGTTTCATACAAAATTTGAGTCATCATTACATGTTCATTTGTTCATAAAAGGTGTTTCACAAAGAGCTCCCTATAGTGGGTTTTCTAACTTCACGAAAATGGGTTTCGCGTGCTTTTTCGTGATTATGCTTAGTGAAAATAGCCATTTTGTTCCTTAGAATCTGCAGTTTACGAATCGCGATGGTGGACACTTCGGGTCTGCGCCAGGGGATGGTGAGAGGCGCAGAAGTGGAAAATCGACGAGTTTCAATTTTGTGTTGTTTGGAGTCAAAATGGTTAATTTTATTTTTTTAATTTGCTCAAATGCTCCATAATACGAGAGAGGCGAGGGAGGACTAACGGGACATAGAGTTTGGAAAGGATCAGTTCACTCCAGTAGAAGGGGTGGAAGGATAAAGTGGAACGTAAAAATTTGTAAGCCTATATTCTCTGAGGCGCAGGCTTATAGTCGTCCATTAACGTAATGAAAGGTGCCATTCTTTTCCTTATTTTCAGGCGAGAAAGAATTGCGATAGTAGAAATCTGGCAAAGCTCACTAGGGGTAGGGAGAGGGGCAGGAAAAAATTACGAAAATCAGCAATATCTCCTGAAAAATAATTTCTTTTCTGCACCAACTGCGGTTGAATGTTTTGTAAATTGACACCAAAAATGGGTAAAATGCAGTAAACCGATTTTCGAACAATTCTTCTACTTAAAATAGGGCCTGAGAGGTGTAGAAAAAAATAAGGGGAAATTCTCAACTTTTAAGTCTTTTAAAAACTTATTTTTCCTCCTGAAGAAGCACTAATTTCAGGCTAATTTTTCCCTTTATACACTTAAGAATACGAAATACCATTGTAGATATCTGGGACCTGCGATTAAGGAGGGGGAAAGGGGCAGAAAAAAATATTCCTGTTTTTATACTCTTCGTGGGAATAAAATTCAAAATTTTCTACTTTTAATAGAGTCATAAGTGGTGCAAATAAAGAAGATAGATGCCTGACATGTCTAACAGCCCGTTAGAAAAGAGTTCCTCCCATTGGAAGGTGAAATGGAAGGGTTAAGCGGAACATAAGGAATTACATGGGATGTTTTGAAAAAAATTGTGTCTATTTTAGTGAAATAATGTAGAAATCTATTTGAGCAGGTTCTATGTAATCTGTAGAACTGGAAATGCGACAATAAGTAACTTTCATTCTTGACCGAGGATAATAATTGGGGCAGAAAAAAGTTTAAATTATACTTTACTGAGAAAAAGAGTAATTATCCTGTTTAAAAGGTTTTATGGACTGAAATTTTTGATTGGGGTCACTCAAGGTGGTCTATCCTGAGAAGCATAAACTCATCTTTAGGGGTTGAATGGATGAAATGGAATACTAATTCGATTTTTTGACAAATGGAGTGAAATTTCTTGGAAGAGAGTGATAATAAACAAATCGATTCCTCTTTCCAACTATCTCGAATGGGTTACCCGACAATGAAATTTGGGAATCAAGACAAGGGTCCGTGGTCGGCGCAGAAGAATTTTATACATTAAATTTTATTTTGTATAATTGTGTCTAAATAAGATAAAATATCCCTAAAATAAGAAATTTCATAGCAGATATGAAGGAGACCCATGTTAAAACTGTTTCTTGGAGGGTAAGAGGATAAAATAGAATATTAGGGGATATTACATTTTACTATTTTACTAAAAAGTGAGTATTTCTCGCAAAAATTGCATTAAAAGGATTCGATTTTCCAATTTTACTCCATGGAATATGATACGTATAAGATAAATCTGTAGTATTAGGCAGGGGAAGGTTAGTTGGGCAAAAAAACCACGTAATTATTACAAAATTAAGACATTTAATTATTTCTCAAAAAATTAGAATATTATAAAGTTTTTTTGCCTTAATTTTGTAATAATTACAGGGTTTTTTTGCCCAACTAACCTTCCCCTGCCTATTACTACAGATTTATCTTATACGTATCATATTCCATGGAGTAAAATTGGAAAATCGAATCCTTTTAATGCAATTTTTGCGAGAAATACTCACTTTTTAGTAAAATAGTAAAATGTAATATCCCCTAATATTCTATTTTATCCTCTTACCCTCCAAGAAACAGTTTTAACATGGGTCTCCTTCATATCTGCTATGAAATTTCTTATTTTAGGGATATTTTATCTTATTTAGACACAATTATACAAAATAAAATTTAATGTATAAAATTCTTCTGCGCCGACCACGGACCCTTGTCTTGATTCCCAAATTTTATTGTCGGGTAACCCATTCGAGATAGTTGGAAAGAGGAATCGATTTGTTTATTATCACTCTCTTCCAAGAAATTTCACTCCATTTGTCAAAAAATCGAATTAGTATTCCATTTCATCCATTCAACCCCCAAAGATGAGTTTATGCTTCTCAGGATAGACCAACTTGAGTGACCCCAATCAAAAATTTCAGTCCATAAAACCTTTTAAACAGGATAATTACTCTTTTTCTCAGTAAAGTATAATTTTAACTTTTTTTCTGCCCCAATTATTATCCTCGGTCGAGAATGAAAGTTACTTATTGTCGCATTTCCAGTTCTACAGATTACATAGAACCTGCTCAAATAGATTTCTACATTATTTCACTAAAATAGACACAATTTTTTTCAAAACATCCCATATAATTCCTTATGTTCCGCTTAACCCTTCCATTTCACCTTCCAATGGGAGGAACTCTTTTCTAACGGGCTGTTAGACATGTCAGGCATCTATCTTCTTTATTTGCACCACTTATGACTCTATTAAAAGTAGAAAATTTTGAATTTTATTCCCACGAAGAGTATAAAAACAGGAATATTTTTTTCTGCCCCTTTCCCCCTCCTTAATCGCAGGTCCCAGATATCTACAATGGTATTTCGTATTCTTAAGTGTATAAAGGGAAAAATTAGCCTGAAATTAGTGCTTCTTCAGGAGGAAAAATAAGTTTTTAAAAGACTTAAAAGTTGAGAATTTCCCCTTATTTTTTTCTACACCTCTCAGGCCCTATTTTAAGTAGAAGAATCGTTCGAAAATCAGTTTACTGCATTTTACCCATTTTTGGTGTCAATTTACAAAACATTCAACCGCAGTTGGTGCAGAAAAGAAATTATTTTTCAGGAGATATTGCTGATTTTCGTAATTTTTTCCTGCCCCTCTCCCTACCCCTAGTGAGCTTTGCCAGATTTCTAATATCGCAATTCTTTCTCGCCTGAAAATAAGGAAAAGAATGGCACCTTTCATTACGTTAATGGACGACTATAAGCCTGCGCCTCAGAGAAAATAGGCTTACAAATTTTTACGTTCCACTTTATCCTTTCACCCCTTCTACTGGAGTGAACTGATCCTTTCCAAACTCTATGTCCCGTTAGTCCACCCTCGCCTCTCTCGTATTATGGAGCATTTGAGCAAATTAATAAAGTAAGAGGAACCATTTTGACTCCAAACAACACAAAATTGAAACTCGTCGATTTTCGACTTCTGCGCCTCTCACCATCCCCTGGCGCAGACCCGAAGTGTCCACCATCGCGATTCGTAAACTGCAGATTCTAAGGAACAAAATGGCTATTTTCACTAAGCATAATCACGAAAAAGCACGCGAAATCAAGTTAGAAAACCCCCTACTAGTTTAAAAACTAATAACAAATAGACAAAACAAGATAAAAATACCCCGTGATCTGAAATGTCTTTTTTTAGACTAAAGAAATTCTTAACACAATTTATTTTAAATCGGTAGATTAAAAAAATTAATACATGGCAGAACAAGATTTTGTGAAACGAAGGAAAAGCAGTCCTCGAAATCCTTATCATACATTGTAGGGAAATAAAATTTACGGAAGAAACGATTTCCGAATAAAATGAGAATCAAATACTTTGTAATCTAATTAATTGATCGTTGATTTAAAAACAGGGATTTCAAGGATTGCTTTTCCTTCATTTCACAAAATTTTGTGTTGCCAAATTTTTTTGAACTATCAATTTTCAAAAATTCGTGTAAAAACTTTTAAACACCTGTCAAAGTTTTGCGTTGAGACAAATTGCGATTTAAAGCATTGTAATTACCTGAAAAAAAATTACCGTAAAGAAAAACACTACAATTTAGAAAAATCAATAAAAATTCTCAAAATACTGTTACACATCCTTTATTTTTGTCCGATTTTTGAACCTCAAGCCATAAGACCCCAACCCACATCCTTTAATAGTACTCTTTCCGTGTATTGCCCAAAAATTATTGACATGACAGAATCCACAATCTTACGATTGTGAGTTAAAAGATTCCGGCTCATTACTCTACCAAGTTGAGCTACCGTTTTAAAGATAAAATAGGAAACGAAAAAAATGCGCCAAATGGCTAATAAGTTGCCAAATTTGGTTGAACATGCATTAAAAAAGAGACTGATCGAATAAATCTTTCGCTACTAAAAGATAACTTCCTGAAAAGTTACAGTTAAAATTTCTTTTTGCAAGTACGGGTTCTATTTTTTTGGTGTAAAAAATTACGAAATCGAACAATTGTGACTCTTCCTGCACAAATAAGCAAGTTTTTTTGCTGATTTTCACCCCGGGGTTTCACCCCTTAAAACTCATTTGCGACCCCCTTTCTATACCAATTCTTGTTCGTCTTGATGAGTACTATCATCCCTGAAAGTTTGTTGCACCATTTCAGATACACCCTGTATATGCATGGGAGAATGTCCAAAATGAATGTCTAAAACTTGGACAATGATGTACAGTCGGAGTCAAAAAAATCGTTCCAAAAGTTAAGCAACGGGATTGCAGGATTTGAAATTTCAACGAATCGCTGAATATAGGAAAAGATTGGCGAGAACAATTTTCTAATATCTAATTTAAGGAAACATATTTGGCTGGTTATCCATGATTTGGCGCAGTTTTTTTTTCGAATAAAAATGCTTTAAAATAGTAGTATGGTGGTTAGAGTAACGTCTTAGTAATCGGAAGTTCGCGGGTTCGATCCTCAATGCGGATCATTCTCAAAGTCATTACGATTGATGTTGAAATTTATTTACGGATGATCCAATCTCTGTGGAGGAGTATTCTTACCTGATTTTTTATTCAAAGCACTCAATCGTATTTCTCAGCAGCCGTTAAAGTTTCTTCCTAAATCTTAAAATAATTATTTATGAAATTTACTTGGAACTCTGGATCTTCCACTATGATCATTAAAAAATCCAACTCCGATAAGTAAGTAATTTTTTAAAGGTATTTTTAACTTCACACTGGAAAAAATATTTTATTTAAAGAAATTTTTTAATCAGAGAAATTTCTTAAGAATTTTTTTACCAAGCTTATTCAGGCGAATACAAGTTTAAACATAATTCTTTGTACTATTTCAGAAAATAATTCTATTTTAACTATTTTTAAAGTTATTTTAAATAAATAATAATTATAAATTCTTTTAAATCGTGGGGTAACGCGTTGCCTGAAACAATTGTAAATTCAAGAGGGGTAAACGAGTTCAAGAGGAAAATTGACAGATACTGGGATTCCGGTAGTTTGAGTTAAAAAGACTGGACCAACCTTGCTGGGCTTAAGCCTGTAGTTGGTCGACTTAATTTGTATTTGTATTTGTAACGGAATTTTAATTATATGACTTAATAATGGGAACTCTACGGATTTAGTAAAAGTTAGTAGTAGTAGTTTTGTTAAGAAATTAAAAAATAATTTGCTTTGGAGACTATTGAAATTGTACTAAGCAGTCTCGGGGGTGGGGAACAAGCTATATTTCTAATATACAGATATTTGGTTGAGTTGCATAAGCGTACCCAGGATTCTGCTCAGGGCGAAGCAAGCATAGTCGATCTTTCTCGTGCTTGTGGAGAACCATTTTAAAACCCGGGATGATGGGCCAGAGTTTTGCTTCGAGATGGGATTTGGACCTTTTGTGAAAATAATGCAAAAGTTTTTAAGATAATATACTTAGCCCCAAACAAAGGGGGTCTGGGGTCCATCTCCGAAATGTTTTGTAATTTGACCCTAAAGAGTAGCTTTGTGAATTGTTCTGGGACATTGGGGAATATTTAGGTAACACCCCGGATCGATCACTCGTATAATCTCTAGTATTTTCAAGGGAAAATGCCTATAAATAGACATAAGAACTCTATAGAGGGTTCAACTCCCTAACCGCCTCCTAGATACTGCCCGGGGAGATCTCTTATTTTTGATTTTTAATCCTCTTTGACATAGGTGAACCCAAGTGATCCCAGTTTTCATAATTTAAATTTTTGAAAATTAATTACTTAAGACTAAAGTTTAAGTAATTTACTCTCATGATTTAGAGGGTAGCTACCCCTCCCTGTATCCCCTGGAGTTGAGGGACAGTTCCATAGACTTATGAGAACTAGAAAGGAGGACACAATTTCCCCCCTCTATAATGTCTCTCAATTCATTCTCTCTTACCTCCCCTCTTCCCGAATTCCAGTTAAAATGTTCGGCTTCTAAAATTTCTAAAAAGCATTACACAAACACATGCGAGTTCAATCCAATGTAGCCATCCCTCATTCGTGATACATGATCATGAATGAACAGCTACAGATTGATCCAGCCAATGAAAGGGTAGGTTTATTGCTTTACCTATTCAAGAAAGTTTTGTTTAAAGATTGGTGAGAGATTTAATAAAGAGAGAAAGATTTAATAATATTTTCAGTTACTAGGTCACCACTAAATTATTAAAAATTATTTTAATGATTCCAGTCTATATCTCACGACAGACATCCTCGTCCTGGGCTCAAGCTGCATCCAGATGCGGTAACCATTTATACTCGGGGTGAAAGAGGCATTCGGACACTTCCATGCTGCTTCCCTAACTCTTCCATGTTGTATAGATGGTAGGAGCAGGCGCGGATCCAGCACGGCTCCAAGGGGGGCATTTTTCTATATAAGATCCCCTTGTGTTACCATTAGAGGTATAGGGGCACTTTTCAACACTATTACCTTTACTTTTTTTTTCCCAAATGTCAAAATATTGGGGATTTCCTAAAAATAATCACTGAAGATCCCCTTGTGGTACTAAAAGGGGGTATCGGGGTCCTCCCCCAGAACACTATTTTGAAATTAGACCTGTTTAAAGTAGGGTTTTTACTCATTTTAAAACTTTTTGGGTTCCCAAGGGGGGTCATATTCCAGAGTGCCATCCCCCTGAATCCGCACGGGGTGGAGTCACTGGAGGGAAATAAGCTCCCCCCAGAAAATTCCCGATCCCGAAGGTTTACAGTGTGCCCCCAGATTTCACTCTCTGTACTTTGTATCCCTCCATGGTTGTATACCAAAACTAGATTTAAGTATAACTGTCCTTCACGACAAATTGTTTTTTGATAGAAGGAAATAAGGAAAGTTATGATATTCTACTTGAAAATAAATCTATTTCGAAGTTAAATTAAAATATCTTTGCTTCATTTTATTTTCTTTATTATAAGGCGTTCATCAGAATCGTTTACTCCGCAATTGTATATGTATAATTTTCTGGGGGAATTTTTTAAAATTTATTTTAACAACGAATTGAGAAAAATTGGGATCGTATTGGATGAAAAATAAAGAGTATTTCTAAAAACTTCTACTAAATGAATCCAAACATCAAACATTAAAAAACAACAAAGCTAAAATAAGAATAGCTTTTGAAAATACATTTTTATTAATAGTCAGGGTGCCAAATGGCAAAAAAGGGGTCAACCGTGTATTAGAATGTGTATGGAATTTTATTGCTGATTTTGGTGGGTTATGATGTCTAGAGTAAAGAACCGATTGATGCCACCTCGTAAATGTTGAGCATTTTGAGGAATTCAAGATGGCGTCCATGTTAGCCACAAAATAGGATTTTCGATTTATCTTTAATAAAATATGGCATTAGGGGTATCATTCTTTTTGTTTTTTAACAGGGAAACATTTGTTTTAAACAAAAAAAAGTTTAAATTGATTTGAAATACCTTTATTTTGAAAATAATTACGATGGAACCGTAATTTGGTTACAAAAGATCCTTGTTTATTTGATATTGGAGGAGATGATTTGCAGAGATGATTTATAACAAACTTGGTCTTCACCAAGTTTGAAATGGCAATTTGAAGCTGAACAGGAGCTTTTTTAAACAATTTACGATAATGCTTCCTATCGTGATGGCAGCAAGACTGGGAATTTTGAGTTTCCCGAGAAGCATTAAGAGTGTCGGGCTGCATTCCTTACTTACAGAATCAACGTTGATCCTCAAATTATATTTTGATTTGTCTGCAATTAGGGTTTCTTTTTTAATAATTTATACAAGAGGCTTTACATGTTTAGTAACAACGTCTTCTTCGTTTTCTATTGAAATTAATGTTGCGGTGCAGTTTTTTTCTGAAGAGAATGAGGCTTGCCACTGCTGGGGAAGAAAGTATCAAAAGTTCCTCTCCAAAGTATTCCTCTAATTTTTGCACAAAAGATCTTCTTTTTAAGGTTCCTTCAAAATTCAAGTACAAGGAATGCAGCTGGACACTGTTCCATGTCTGGGTTTCATCTGCTAGCATTTCTTGTGTTACTCTACACTACAGAGAGCAAAATACTCTTGACTAGAAACATCTGAATCTATTTTTTCTTTTACTGATGAAATATTTCTGTTCGTTGTAAACAGTAGTTCACATTTCTGGTGGTACCTTGCTCCAGCTACATGCAAGCATGTGTGTGTGCCTGTAAGTCTCAATCTCAATCGTACCTCTTCAGCCCACTTATCTTTTCTCTTTTCACACATATCCGAAAGTCTCCATTGGAAGTCAACAGTGTGAACGAGATGGGAAGGATTGAATCTACTGGGATTTTTTGCATCACGTTCAACGCACAGATTGGAACAAAATATGCAGTGAAGTCTAATATCAAAATCCTTACATTCTGAACGCAATAATCTTCTATTACTTTCTTGGTTGCTATCTTGTTTGTGATAAGTTTTCTTCAAAATCCGATTTACATGAGTTTTGGAGGTGTATGTTGATACACAAACCCTATGGCTAAAGACTAAAAGGTCAGGCTCTTTTATAAAACGCTCTTTTAGACGGTCAAACTTGCAGTCTCTTCAAAGTTTACTTGCAGATATGATGGATCTTATTCGTTTTGGTGACAATTTGGTCACAGATCCTTGAACTCTACACTTAAAAATACATTATTTATCATAATTACCAGACATTTCAAGAACATATGGAATCCGAAAACATTGAGAATCGAATAAAGTATTGTATTTTACAAATGTTTACAATATTTCGCAGTTACTTAGCAACCGGGTTGCGATATCAGCCAATTGGAGCATTATTTCGGAATGATGCAATAATGGATAATAATACTGAATAAAAAATATCATAATAAAAAATATTAATTAATTTTAAATTTTTGGCTCTCTGATAATTACTTTTTTCTCAAACAAATTCAAATTTTATTTCTTAAGCTACATTAAAAACTAATCAGAACATTTCCTCCAGATGGTTCATTCTGAATGAAATAAAAGCAATGAATTCTTTAAATTATTAATTTATTCATTTTAATGTGTTACTGGAATTATTCTAAACCCGATTAATTTTAAATTTATGCAAAATATGAGTTTATATGCAACATTAGGCTCTTTAAAACTCTGTTTTTTAAAAATCCTGCTTTTTCAATGAAATATGTTTATTTGATTAAAAAACCTATTCCAAACCTAATTAAAGTAAAAAATATTGTTATATTTCGTTTCTTTGACCCCAAAAATACCATATATGATGTATCGCATGCTATATTTTTATTTTCAAAAGTATTGTTTTCAATATGGAGGCCATTTTGGACGCCATCTTGATTTATAAAAAATGCTCAATATTTGCAGAGTGGCATCAATCGGTTCTGATATCTACACCATCAAATCTATCAGAAACCGTCATAAAATTCCATACACATTCCAATGCACACTTTTCGAGTTGGCACCCTGACTATAAGTTTAAAAAAATACAAAAATAAAAGATCCCCTAATGTCAAAAATAAAAAATATTTGTTGGACGATTGTAAAAAAGGTTACCCCAATAGAAAATAAGATTAAAAAAGCTTTTAAATATCCAATAAAAACTAAATATAATTTATAATCACTTATTAATAACTTCTAACTCTTAAAAATTATAAAATCAGCACAAGAAGTTGCAGAAAACGTTCAAATTCGACTTAACTCATACAACACCAGCGCTCTAACCGTTACGCTACCGGGATCTACATTGAGAGACGCAAATATTACAAATAACTAAAGGATTGGCTTAGTTTTGAGGGTTATTGTAATTTTAACAAGTGGCAAACCTTTGGCGATCGGGACTGGCGAAATATTTCAAACCTATTTTCCTATACCATGCGTACGGGGTTAAGGTCTAGATTCCTCTTAACAGTCCTTGGAACGTTTTTTTTGACTCCGACTGTACGTGAAACGAGTTTAAAAAAACTGTTTTTAAGGATCACATTTCACAAAATCTTCTGGGGAGGAAGGACCCCCAGACCCTTCTATTGTATACTCGGATCTTAATTCGTCACAATTTTTCTTACAAATAAATTATCTTAGATGCAAATTATACCTAAAATGTTTTTAAAAGCTACGTTAAACTGTTAAATATGCATGGGAGGGGCTGAGGAATAATTTTGGACCCCTTCCGAAATAAATTTCTTTTATGCTTTTATTTCTAAAAGCAATGGGTTTTATGTAACTTGCTTTTATACCTAGAAAAATTTATTTCGGAAAAGGGCTCCGCGAAGAATTTGTCTCTTGAAAAGGGTTCCGTAACATAAAAAGTTTGAGAACCCCTACTTTAATGTATACCGGTAGATAATTATCTAAAAGCTTGAAGATGAATATTGGATATGCAGCGCTTGCTGTACGATTCTGACACCTCTTCTTCAAAAGTTAGAAGGAAACAGTTTTAGATCTAACTTACCCAAACCAGAAAAAACCTAAACGATATGAAAAGCATCTCATATAAAGGGTAAATTCAATCATATATATTGTTATACTGAAGAAAACTACTCGTTTCTTATCTTTTGGACGGGAGTTTATTATAGGACGGGCCTATATTGTAAAAGCATTTTTGAAGATCTTAACTTTTAAAAATGATTCCTTAAATACGATGAGTAAATTTACTTTGAAGCAGAGGATCTAAATAGAACCAGCTGCCCCACCTTTTAAAAGTGTTAACTTTGGCGAAATCAACTGTAGACAAGGTGGTGCAGCCGATCTGTTGTTTAAACAAAACGAATCTCAAATACTCATTAGTAATAAAACATGCCTATTTGGCAACCTCTAGAACTTTTGCCGAAGTGAATTCTTTCAAAAGTTGAGACATCTGGTTTTTACAAGAGTTTTTATCCTAATCCTAATCCTACTACTATTATAATTGTGAATGTTTGTCTGTATGTTTGTTACTCTTTCACGCAAAAACTACTGAATGGATTTTAATGAAATTTTACAATAATGTAGCTTATACATCAGAATAACACATAGGCTATAATTTATAAAGAGAAAATAAGTCCTTCATTTTTTTTCCCATTTTCCTGCTTTTTTTTCACTTTTTTTTCCGTGTTTGAAAACCTGTTTTACCAGTCATGCAAGCCAATAATAGGAAACTTTAGTACCAGTGTTGTAGTTACTAGGCAATTTTATTAATCTCTATAAGTATAAATAAAAACGCTTGTGGCTGTGTGTGTATGCGTGTTCCGCATCTCCTTTTAAACCACACCGAAAGCGTGGACATTTCCTCCATTTTAAGATTTTTTTCCTTTGAAATAAATATATTTACTGAAAAATATAATTTTTTTCATGGAAAACGAGTTAAAAATAAAACATTGTTTCGAATGAGACAGATCACTAGACTTTTTCATTTACTAGATCTTTTATTTTAGTTTTAAATTTGTTATTTTTTTCACTAGACTTATTAATTTACTAGACTTTTTATTATGGTTTCAAATTTGTTATTCACCAAGATATTAAACATTATCAGGAACACCGGGATTGTAAAAAGTGACAAGAACACCGGGATTGGAAAATTAGCGGGAACATCGGGATAGGAAAAATTACCGGGTTATAAAAATTACCGAGAATACCAGGATACGAAATTTACCATAAAGACACCGGGAACACCGGAATATAAAAATTACTGGAAACACCGAGATAGGAAAATTACCGGGAACGCCGGGATAAGAAAAATTACCGGGAACACCGGGATAGGACGGGATGATTTGTAATATTGCTAATTTACAAAATTATAAATGTATTTTAGGAAAACTTTAAAAAATAAATTTATACACCCCACCCGTGCAAAGCCGGGTATAACAGCTAGTACTATATATTTTTCAGTAACCTTAGATCACATCTTATAACACGTTGATTTATGTTTCGTATTTTTGATTCTTAGAAGAACAATATGCATTCCATTCAAAGCTGATTCAATAAATAGGTTGCAATATTATTATCAAAGCAATAATTTTCTTAAACAAATCACGCGCACTAAAACGATATTGAAAACACATTTCAACAGACCATTAAATGTTTCAAACACATAAATATTTCACCCTTATGTAATAAAGAATTTGTTTTGACCTAATAATTAATATTATGATTCGCTTAAAGCAAAATAGGTGTTCAATTACTCTTTTTAGAGTATCTTATAATTTAAGAACATTTTAGTCCAAAATATATGTTTATTTTCTAAACTCCTTATATACTTTTATACATCTAAAATAATAAAATCAAGTGTGGGTATATGGGTATGTATGTTTGTCTTTTATACAAATCCACAGTTTTCTTCCGATCTGCACCAAACTTGGTATACATACGTAAAAAAACTCCAGAAAAAACATCTAACATAATAAAAACAAGTGTGGGCAAGGTTAATAGAGTACTAAAGGTTGGCTCATAAAATATCGTGACGTCACAACATACTGAAAGTTGGTCTGCCAATGTAAATCCTATGAGAAACTATGCATAAAAACCGACGAAAATAACTAATTTCTACTAATTTAATTTGTTTTTTGGCGATTGTTACTGATAGATGACAGTTCAAAATAATTTTTAAAAATGAAATAATAGATATAACTAGATTAATTAAGTTTTTATAGGGTTTTAATTTTTACTAAAATCAGTTCATTCACAATGGGAAAAGCTCATTTACGGCTCTTATCTAAGCATTGTTGAAATAACTATTGACAATATTTGAATAAATTATTATTATAATTAAATTAATATTATAATTATAATTAATAATTATATTAATAAATTAAAGATTATAAATTTTAAAATTTATTTTTCTGTCACGTTTTTCATGCATAAAATCATATTATTTTACCTTTAATAAATAGATTGTTTTTTTATAAATTACCATAATACCATTAATTACCATCTCATCTTTGGAATTTCGTGAATTTCAAAATAATCGTTTGCAAATTTTCTAAACAAATGAATAGTTTTTTTTTCATTTCATATTGTTTTCTTATAAAATGCTTTATTAATTGTAAAACAAATGATTTAAAAATTCCAAAAGGTGACGGATCTTGGTGTGCGGTCTCAGGTTGTTTCAATGGAAGAGAAACAAACAAAAATGCATCTTATTTTACGTAAGTTAGCTTCTTTATATATTTCCGAATTAATTTATTTGTAATTTCTACTGTTCATAAGTTTCAATTTTTTACAGTGTGGTATTGTGATTATTTGATTTCTAAATACAGAGTCTCCTGTTATTCTGTAGTCTCTCCTGAGATTATTGACGTTTAAAATTATTTCATAACTAAAACAATAAAAAATATCCAGTTATCAAGATTAAATAAGCTAAAAAATTCATAAACAAACTTAGGACGAGTGATTTATTTCAACAATGCTTATTAGATAAGAGCCGTGAATGAGTTTTTCCCATTGTGAATGATCTGATTTTAGTAAAAATTAAAACCCTATAAAAACTTAATTAATCCAGTTACATCTATTATTTCATTTTTAAAAATTATTTTGAACTATCATCCATCAGTAACAATCGCCAAAAAACAAATTAAATTAGTAAACCAACTTTCAGTATGTTGTGACGTAGCGACCTCACTTTGTTTACATTTTATGAGCCAACCTGTAGTACTCTATTAACCTTGAAGTGTGGGTTTATGGGTATGTATGTTTGTCTTTTATACAAATCCACAGTTTTCTTCCGATCTGCACCAAACTTGGTATACATAGGTAAAAAAACTCCAGAAAAAACATAGGCTATGTTTCGAAAACTTTTAATGACCCCTTGACCCTCTTTTGACCCTTTTTATGGTCATTTTACTGAAACAGCTTTATTTCTATTCAAAAAGAGATCTGCTTACTCCATTGTTACAAAGAAAATTTAATTCTAAACAACAAGTTTTTATTTGAAACACTAGGTACAAGTCTATTTAAAAATTTTATTAATAATTTAAAAATCTATTTCAATTAAATTTAAAAGTTTTAAGTATAGTTAAACATATTTTTATTTGAGAGTTAATCTAATTTTTATATTTTAAAAAGATTTATGGATTATCATGTTGTTAAAATAGTCTCCATGGAAACGAGGATGTAAAATCAAAAGGTGATAATATTTTAGCTTTTAAGAAAGTTGGTTAGCAAACAAAAAACTATTAAAACTCCCTTTCAATTAGAAAATATTGATTTTTTTCTTAAATTGCAAAATGGAATAAGCTTTATAATTATTGAATAATTTCACGGAACACGTTAATTCCTGAAGATATGATTAATCAAAGGATCTAAGCAATTTTAAATAATTTTTTTAATATTTTTCCATGTTGTAAATGTGGAAATCATTCAACAATTATATTGCTTGAGAACTAAAGTAATTTTAATCCACCCGGGGACACCGGGATAAGAAAAATTAATAGGAACACCGGGATAGGAAAAGCTACCGGGAACAACGGAATATGAAAAAGACACCTGGGATACCGGAATAATTGATAAGTGCTGATTATACAAAATTAGAAATGTAATTGGGAAAACTTAAAAATAATAAATTTATACTCTCCACCCGTGCAGGGCCGGACATATCAGCTAGTAACTTATAAAGGAAATGAATGTTATACAGGGTGTCCATAGATAACGTTCCACCCCCTGTAGCTTTTGAACCCCTACAGAAATGATATAGGCATGAAAGTGGGGTCTAGGTACTATTGTAAAATGACCATAACCGATAACTTTCAACGTCCTCTAACGGAAATTTTAGGGGTTATACTTTCATTTAAAAACTTTTAGACATTTTCTAAATTAGTCATGTACTAATATGTAGAGCAGCATCGATTAAGTACGAAAAGACACCTTGTGCAGAGAAATGTCTTGAATAAATCCCCTAAAACGCACGCTCAATTAGGTAGAATTTACGTAGTTTTTACGTCTTAAAACGCTCCTCACGAGGCGAAAATGAGAAATTTTCATTTTTATGTCTTAAGTAAATTACTAAAAGTATTATTAGATTATAAAAAGGAAAATTTCTCATTTGCGCCTTATAAGTTGCGTTCACGGCCAGTGTCACTAACTAAGATCTCAATGAGTTTCGGCTAGATGGGCTGTGTTTCAGAGAAAGTTTTCCCAAAAGAGTGGCGAAACGTTTTTGAAAACTTTCTCTGGAACACGGCCCATCTAGCCGAAAATTCATTGAGATCTTAATGTAATATTTACCATAAAGATTTCCACTCCTCTATAGATAACATATATCTATATAAATAGTTTTATATATGTTACGGGCAATGTGATAAATCGGGCATTAAATAATGTCTGAAGTGGAGGAAGGCAATGTGATAAATTCAATGCCATTTATCAATGAAATTTATCACTTTGCCCACCTCCACTCCCACCTCCACTCTGGGCATTATTAATAATGCCCAATTAATAACTTTGCCCGTAACATATGCATGCTTCTATCTACAAAAGTATTAAAAATAATTATAAAAAATCGCGATAAATGTAAAAATAAAGTAATATGCTCAAGTTAAAACAATAAAAGCTTCACACTCCTTCATAATCCATTTTTTGGGGGTATGACCAGTAATCTTTGGACGTTGTGATGTTTGTGTCTTTGTCTGAATTTAAATCATGGTTGCTTGAAAAAAAGATATATTCCATTGCTAAGCGGGAAAGTGGGAGGGGAGATAATGATAGAGTATTAGAGAATAAGAGAGAGCAGATTCATTAGAGGGAATGGCAGGCAAGAAAAAAGGGAGTAGATGGAAGAAAATAGAGGATGAAAATAAGATAGAGAAAGCTGGGGGGAGGTAATTATAATAAGGTAATTTCTCCTCTATAGAGGAGAAAATAGGAGATAGGAATAGAAATAGGAGATATCCAAAGTCTGGACGCCATTAGAAATCTTTGGACGCCTTACAATGTTGGGACAGTCCTTACTTAGTCCAGTTGTCCTTTACAGTGTTAAGGACACTCGCATTATTTCCCTAAATTTTGGTGGTGATGGTAATTCATGAACGCTGTTAAAGCGGTTTGTACGGTATCTGTGTGACTACCATTGAGATTGGAACTTCTTTTTAAAGTTTTTCCATGGATAAAGGGATAGAGAGAGAAAGAATGAAGTAGAAAGTGGCAATTAGAGACAAATAATTAAAGAGATGGAGAAAGGGAGGGAGAGGGAGAAAAAGAGAGGTAGAACGAGGAAGAAAAAAAAGAGATGTAATAAACGAAAAAGGAAAGAGAAGAAGAGAAATAGAAATAATAAGAAAGCATTAGATAGAAAATGGGAATTTCAGAAAACATTGTTGAAGAGAAATAGAAAGAAAGAGGGAGCTAGAAGGAGTAACAAAAAAGAGAGCGGTAGAGAGAGAAAAGGAAAGGGAAGAAGAGGAGACTCGGAATATTAAGAAAGGGACAGGGAGAAGATGACAATAAGGCATTAATTGAAAGGTAAGAGGAATGACAACAGGTGAAGACCTAACAGAGCGAAACAACAGGTTGCTCGCCCTTACTTAACCCCGCACAGCCTGACCGTTGCGGGCGAAAGAAGTGTATCTCCCACCTGTGATGTAACGCTCTCCCCACCTGAGACAGAGTGGAAAACCTCTCCTCATCCTCTCTTAATCGGAAACGGTGGCAATCGAACCTTGAGAGCGATTTCCCGCGAAACAGCGACGTGTCACGTCCGCAGGGAGGGAGGGAGGAGACACCCTCCTCCTCCCCACCCCTGGGATATTAGTAGTCCCAGGGAGGAGTTTAACATCAGAGTCGAACGACCATCACTATCCATCCAACGGGCGTAAAAGGTAGGAGACCTCATCATCTTAATAGTTTGTGTTCATTTAGCTTTCATGTTCCCCCTCTTCGATATATCAAGTTAGTAATTTCTACAAAGGTGTTTATGCTCATTTATTTAAATTATAATAGGAGATCGCTTAAAATTTTAGGAAAATTGGGTGCACCTAAAAAGGAAGTTTTAATTAGTTCATACTATTTATTTGGCGATTTTTGGGTTGGGAAGAAATTTTGTTTAGTCCAATTTTTAAACTTGTTGAACTGGTTATTTATGATAACCATGCAAAAATTATCTGTAAATAATTCTTAATTACATTTTTTCGGGGGGTAAAATATAGCTTATAAAATGATATTAGTGACAGCCGGAGTTCTTTTCCGAGAGATATTTTTTTATAGAATTAGTTAAAGTAAATAAGAGAGATCTGTTTCAAAGAAGTCTTTAATAGTTTCACTTATACGGCGATCGAACAATTATATTGTGACAAATTTTCTTTTAAAATGAAAAACACTATAAAAGGAAGTACTAAATATTAGTGACGATGGTTATGTTTTAATCAAATTTTAACTTATTATTTATAATATTGGATCCCCCTATTGGATCTTTCAAAATTTAGGATACATTCAGTTCGACTAATGAACTTAAAAGATAAAGAAATCTTGTGTGGGTAATAGTAGCAATTTAAGTGCTATCTAAATATTAAACATATATTTAAGCAAAACAGAAGATGATATTTCATCTTTTAATTTAAAAAAAACACTGTAAATGTCATGTTTCTAAATGAATTCGAACTATTACAGTGCTCCACGTAACAGAATGGGAATTGGTTTCTAAAATTGGCATTTTTGTAACCTTGACTTTTAATAGTTGTTATTATATTTGATGACTTTTCATTTCACATTTTGTTTTGTAAAGGCAACATATTTATTTCATAACTCATTTGTACTTTCATAACTTAATTTGAATTTTTTTCATTATTTAAAGGATTGCATTACTAATCGGTGATACTTGAATATAATTTCCCTAAAATGATGTCCCATTCGTACCGAATATGCTTGAGGAAAATTATTGGACACAATCCTCCTCGGATAATGTAACTTTGTATTTTTAGCAATGAGGCCTATTAGAACAACTAGATAACTCCAACACCTTTGCATTAGACTTAATCTCATTGTTTATGCAATTCTTTCATTGCTAAACATAATTCCTTCCATCTTTGCATCAGAGTTGAACTCTTTTAGGTCATGCTTTTAGTTACAGGGCCGCTATAACTTTCTGTATATTTATGGTATCATTACTCAATGTCATATAAAATTTGCGATTTCAATTTCATCATATTCAAATCACATGAAAGAAACCAATCTGACTACTCCGAATGCTTTTTTTGTAGAGTTTGATAAGTTTTTTTTGGCACAATGAACCTGTCTTAATCTAGAAAAGTTTGGACACACTATTTAGTTTTAACACCAGCGCTATATAGGATCAAAAGGGCAGCTTATTTTATTACCACCCTGCTTAAAAAATAATATCTGTGTTTAAAGAATAAATAATAGAAAGTAATAAAAAGTAAATAGTAAGTAATAGTCTTTAGAGTAGTAGAAATAGGGGTCGTTCAAACATTACATAAGCATGTGTTTGGTCTTTTTTGCCCCACCCCTCCCCCTTTGGGAGATTAACAAACCGCAACCCCATTCGTAATTACGTAAGAAAACTGCCCGACCCCCCTTGTTCTTTTTTAATTCAAAAATAAAATTTTTTATTACAAGATTTATTTTTGGTTGAATTTTGAAATTATTCATGCAAGAAACAATATATTTTGGAAAATGAGGTGTTTTTAACATCTTATTCGTAAGCATCATTCATATCCCTCCTCCATTGTCAGGAAAGATAAGCAATAAACTCCCCTCCCCTTAGGTGCTTACGTAACATTTTAATAGCCCTATACGTGTATATTCGATTACCTATAAATAATCGACAAGAAATAAGTATTATCAACACCTCTCAGATTTCCTGTTAATCTTTAAAAGAAATCCCCTTTCTCGCTCGAGGGAAATCCCTTCGATCGGTGTTGACAAACAAAAACTTACTGTCAACAATCAGGTGGGTAACGATCATCATCGAGTGAGCGATGAAGGGAGAAACCTTTCGGCCATGATTGTATCTTTCTTGAGCAATCCCAGGAGATCGAGTAGCGAACATCAGAGCCATGAGGTGAACCACCGAACGACATTCAAAGTGCGAGGAAATCCTTCATTCGGTCGCGAAGTTACGTTATCAGTGTAAGCTTCTGGTTAAGGCTATGGTACACACTAAAGCTAAAACTTTTTTGTAATTCTTAACCTACATTCTTAAAATTTTCAGTGTTTGTTTATAAGTATGATCAAACACCCCACACAAATTTTCAAATAAAAAATTTGGTAGTTTTTTTTATAAAATTTAAATTTTAAACAAAAATTAACTAAATTTCAAAATGTTCCATTCGGCTTCAGTTTAACCTGACAATTTCAAAACTTCCCTAAAATATCCTTCTTTAGTGTAAAATTAGATTCTTGTAAAAATCAGTTGTGTGAAAAAAAATATCCGTCAAAATAAATGAAATTTTTACGATTCTTACAATATTTTCAACAAAAAAAGTGCGTAAATGGCCATACTTTTTAAAATATATTTTATGTCATTCCCAATTATACAAGAAAAAATCAAGAAAAATTTTGAAAATTTTTTAAAAACTAAGCCGCATGGAACATTTTGAAATTTAGTTAATTTTTTCTTTCAATTTCAATTTAAAAAAACTAACCATTTTTTTATTTGAAAATTTGTGAGTGGTGTTTGATCATGCTTATAAACAAACTCTGAAAATTTTAAGAGTGTAGGTTAAGAATTACGAAAAAAATTTAGTTTTAGTTTTTGGTGTGTACCATAGCCTTAAACTCGCGGATTAAGTAAGATTTTTCTGGTGTTTAATATAAATCTGCTTATATACTGCATTGTCTTGTTGGCTACAATAGAAAACTAAAGTTAGTATACACACATTTCATCTTCTTAACTTGTTTTCTTCATTCTTTGCTTATTATTAATTGAAGAATAGAGAGAGAAAGAGACAAAATTCGAAAGAATGTGTATAGTAACAGTATACGATCTAGTCAAACTTAATCAGTTAGGCACTTTAAGTTGTGCCAAAATCTTGCCAATAGGACTTCATTTGCGACGTTTTACAAATTACACATAAAAATACGGGAAAAATTAAAAGCAACACTGCTAAATGAGATAATATAATGCTTTTTATTTCGATAATCCACCAATTTTGGTCATTTATCATAAAACCTGGGGCTTGTGCATGACTAATTCTAATTACCCATAGTTTCTTACTCTAAAAAATTAAATGAAATAAAATTAGCATATTTTTAAAATTAAAATATCGGAACTGTAATTAGTATTTTTTTTTGTAAAAGTAAGCACTGCTAAAAATTAATGTAATTTAAGTAAGAAAGTCAATCTTCACAGCTTTGAAAATGCCGTTTCTTCCCTATAGCTATGAAATTAGCCGCTCTAGTGACTCAAATTGTTACCAAACATATCTTGTTTCTCTGTGTTTCACGCGTAAGCTCTATTCCGGCATATTACAGAAAACGGCACTTTTGCTTCCACTCTCACTGTACTTGAATATTTACTGTTAAATATTTTGGTGATGCAATGGTGATTCTT
Source organism: Tetragnatha versicolor (assembly GCA_024610705.1). Classification (NCBI taxonomy): domain Eukaryota; kingdom Metazoa; phylum Arthropoda; class Arachnida; order Araneae; family Tetragnathidae; genus Tetragnatha; species Tetragnatha versicolor. The sequence goes on from JANDEH010000019.1 coordinate 2,363,255, forward strand.
GAAAACACCATTGCAAAACACAATGAATTAATGGTCATAATAAGCGGTTCATAAGGCTGATTTTGGAAGAGAGAAGGTATAGTATACACTAGTGAGAAATATTTCGCAATTACATGCTTTATAAGTAGTATTAAATTAATTACGGATTATTTAACTAACACAAAGATTCATTAATTAAATTAATTTTTTCGTACTTTTTCCAAAAAATTATTTCGCAGAACTTTTTTTGAGAAATCCAATATTTGTCAATTGCAATGTTTGCTTAAAATAATTTTGGTGTCCAGCAGGGATTCCTCAATGACGGCTTTTCCTTCAGAATGAATCCTTCAGAATGCTAAAATAATTTTGACATTTTTCACAAAAATTCTAATAAAAAAATCGGTCACATTTAAAGATTTTTAAATTACTATTTAGCATCAAGTTTGTGTAGTTTATATCAATTTAATTTGTCCTGATAAAATACAGACCTAAATGTAACTACACTAGCGGAAATAAAAATCCCAACACCAAGAAGGAAAGGAGATATCAAACTCAAATTTATTTCTATGATTGCACATAGTATCAATGTGAATTGATTAAAAAATTAGACTTCCTGGATATTAGGGGGCCGAGAAAAACAGGGAGGAGTGTTGTCTCCATAGGTGTCCATTACCACCGTCACACGTTATGGTAGTGAGTGACAGGGGCTCTAATTGACTTTTGAGAGATTGGAGGACCATGTTGTCTCCTCAGATAGTCCAAATTCATATGGTGCACCAGCGGACGTTGCATACCGGGCTAGGTGATTTCTCCTCTTTCTCCAGACATGTTTTGTGAGCGTTGGTTCTAGAGAACGGGAAAGACGGTGTAAAATTGCAACCTAGGGTGTTAAGAAGAAAGCTTGGACATTGCATACAACACGTGGTTGTGTATGTTTCTCTTAAATTTTGTACCCAGGACAGGTCTGAAGGTAAGGACCGTCTACCGGCTGCAAAACCTCAATGACGCAGCTCTGGTTGGAAAAAGTACTGGTGAATCATACTCAGGAGACGTAGAAATGGAATCCAATGCATCCCCACTCCGTTACCCTGCATCATTACTTCGTGGAACGATTGGAAAATCGTCAGCTGGGTGCGCTCTCTCCATTGTCTCTTCAAACTCATACCCAACCGTCGTGGTGCTCCAAACCGAAGCAGGATTCTCTCATAAACACAATGTCATGAAATTGGGATTTTCATTTCCTTATTTCGTGCACTATTGGAAACAGAAAGGCCCATTTTCAGCACCTTGTTTATAGACAAAGATGTAAGAAGCTATGCGAACAAAACGGACAATCCGCAATACTGTAAACGATACCCATCCCACTGCCGCTTGTCCCAGTATGATCTACCGGTACTTTGGCCAACCAGAGCTGCTTCATTGAGGTTTTTTACCCGGTTGTCCGTCCTTACCTTCAGACCTGTCCTGAGGACAAATTTCAAGAGAAAAATGCACAAACATATGTTTTATGCAATGTCCAAGCTTTCTTCTTAACCCCCTATATTGCATTTTTACCCTGGCCTATCCGTTCGTAAGAACCAACGCTCACAAAACATGTCTGGAGAAAGAGGAGAAATCACCTAGCCCGGTATGCAACGTCCGCTGGTGCACCATATGAATTTGGACTATCTGAGGAGACAACATGGTCCTCCAATCCCTCAAAAGTCATATACAGCCCCTGTCACTCACTACCATAACGTGTGACGGCGGTAATGGACACCTATGGAGACAACACTCCTCCCTGTTTTTCTCGGCCCCCTAATATCCAGGAAGGCTGATTTTTTAAGCAATTCACATTCATACTATGTGCAATTATAGAAATAAATTCGAGTTTGATATCTCCTTTCCTTCTTGGTGTTGGGATTTTTATTTCCGCTAGTGTAATTTGTTATTTTAGAAAAATTTTTCCCTAGCTTAAACCATAGCTTTCGAGAACGAGCCTTGTTCTAGAAGACTATGCTTAAACACAGACATGCGCATCAATTTTTATAGTGTAACTGTTAGAACATTAAACCATCTGAAAGGAGAATTTCACCATTTATTGCTGGTTAAGCGGACAATAGGTAAAACTCACAACTCTCAAGCGTCACCTCCAACCGTGGACCGGTTTCGTCCTTGTTAGGACTCATCAGCACGGTATAGGATGGTAACGCAAGAAAGAGAAGGGCAAGTACTAGTCTAGCCGACTATAACTGAAAAAGTGGTGACCATTGATTAGTCCTCCACTTTAGTCCTCTTTCTTGCGTTACCATCCTATACCGTGCTGATGAGTCCTAACAAGGACGAAACCGGTCCACGGTTGGAGGTGACGCTTGAGAGTTGTGAGTTTTACCCATTAAACCATCTGTTACTTTTAAATAAGTAGAAAGCTTCCGCCTCGCTATCAACAACCCACGTAAACAGCTTACGCAGGACCTTACAGATGGCTTCGCAATACTCACAATCCCGGCTCACCAAACTTACTCTTTGTAAAACATTCGTAAAAACAACTAGGAGAATCCTCAAATGAATCTGACACTTTGATACCAAGTATGTATAAAACGGATCAGTAATTAAGAAGTTTTTCTCTGGAAACCATTCACCAAAAACTTTTTTTAGAATAGTGACTAATCCCGTAGTTAATTTATTATAACTTCAGATCTGAGGAGTTTTCTATCAAAACCAGCTCATTCCATATTTTTCTGAAATCCACTTTTTTGCATATTTTGAAAGTTTAGAGGGTCCTTCATAAACCTGACGAAGGGATATAGCTCAAATCAAGCTCATTCCAACCCAAAATTAGATGAAAAGATGAAAAATTTGATCTCAACTGTGAAATTTCAGATCATTTGAAAAAGTTAAGTGGGTGTCATTTATTTAAAACTAGTAAAGACACAAATATTAACTGGTAAACTGGAAAAACCAATTTCACACAACAAATTGAACAAAAAAACTGAAAAAAAGCATGAAAAATCGTGTTTTTGCATCAAAATCAGCTCATTCCAACCTAAGCAGTGTGATTACGCCCAAGGTAATGCACCTGGAATGAAAATGAAAAACTAATCAAGTATTAGGCGGTTATACCTACAATTAAAAATTTGCAAAAAAAATTTAACTTTAGAACTGTGGACGTCAGAAGTTTTTTGTCTCTCCTGTAAAATTTCCAAAAATGGAATGAGCTGGTTTTGATAGCAAACGCCTCATCTAATAACTATTAAATTTTTATCAGGGGTAAGTTGGAGGTTTATAGTACTCTTAAGTCTCCTAAATCTACTCAAATGTGATTCAAAAGAACAAGTGTTATTCTTTTGGAGCAATGAAGTATCTGGATAAACACAGAAACACGATGATAAAAAGGCGTTGGAACTGTTATCGTCGGAGGTAAAGTCTCTGCCTAGCCTCCAAAAGAACCAATAACATTCAAGGACGGTTTGATCTTGACCTGACGGTAGTTAAACGCTCGTTTCACGGACTTGTTTCCATGCGTTTCTCTAAGATGACGAATGCATTTGAATATTATTGTAATCAATGCATAAAGATACAATCCTGATGAAGTGTTTATTGTTAGTTTAGCTGCTTATAAAAAAATGAGTTATATTTCATAATTGAACTTTTTTTTATAGATCTGTTACGGGCAATGTGATTAATTGGGCATTATTAATAATGTCCAGAGTGTAGGCGGGCAATGTGATGAATTTAATGGCATTTATCAATGAAATTTATCACTTTGTCCGTCTCCACTCTGGGCATTATTAATAATGCCCAATTAATCACTTTGCCTGTAAAGGGACACCCATAAATTACGTGAGGTCAAAAAGGGTTTTTATTTAAAAAAAGGGGTACGATTTTCTTAAGTATGAAAAAGGAATAATACCCACAGATAAGATACTGGGGTGATTTTTAGGCGGAATAATGTCCTTTTCCCCAACATCATTAATAATGGAAAAGTTTTAGGTGCTGTGAAGCACAAAATGCAAACGAATACTAGTTTAGAAAATTATTTTTAAAGGTTGTAGGTAAATCTCACGTGGGGGGAGAGGGGGGTCCAGCAAAATCACACTTAATCTCACCAAGGGGGGAGGGGGGATCCAGATTTTGGGAAAAACACCTCACGTAATTTATGGATGTCCCCTAACATTTATACTACTTGTTTTCTCTTCCTAGTTGATAAATACGAGCAAAGTAATTTATACGAAAAAAAGTTTTGTTTTAATAGGTAACTTTATCATTTTCTTTCGGTGATATTTACATTGATGCACTGCGACATATAGTTACTACGGAATATTGTCGCATACAACTTTTCATTAGCGAAACTTTTATCTACCTAATAATTAATTGCATTCTCATATTTATCACATTTTTAAAATAAAAAATGGTGTTTTACAGCGTAATAGCTTTTTATAGTTTTCTTTTTTATATTTTTAAAAAATCTGAGACATTATAAAGCCTCGGAGTATAAATGGCTTGATAAGATATTCAATGTTAAAAATGTTTTTAAGCGAATCACAAGTAATAATAAGTCTGAACATATTATTCTATTTATTAAAAAAGCATCATGCATAAGTTAATAGAAATAAATATCCACTTAATTATCTCCTTGTAGAAACCTAAACAGATTTGGGATTATTGATGTAACTCGGGATCTGTAAAACTTAAAAAGTAACAAAGTGGAGTAGAGTCAGAAATATTTTTGAGTGGGATGTAAATATTTTAGGAATGGAAGGGAGGGGTAACTTTTAATACGGTAAAAAAACAGAAAATTTCTGAATATTTCATATATATATTTGCCAATCCCTCTCTTCTTATTAACTCCCCGGAGCAGTTAACACTTTATAAGTTATGAATTGGGCCATAACTATACTATATGAATAAAAATGAGTTCTTAATAAGTAGTCCGTTTAGTAACTAGTTAAAAGGGAATCACATTAGTTCTATAATTATCATTCTTCAACGAGAGCATCAAATCCTGCTATATAAAATAGATAGAGGTGGATAGAAACCTTCATCGGCCGGATCTACCTTGAGGGCCCTAGTTTTGAGAGTATGGTCTACCCAGTATTTATCGAAAGGATCATCGAGATTTCATCTGTCAACTCACTAAAGAAAGTGACTTGGAGTGTGTTGAGGTCTCACGGCCGTTAGGAGAGATCCCTTATGTAAGATACTAGTTCTCCGGGCCTCGTGCGATGATCTTTTTATTCTCCATCAATGAACACAGAAGAAAAACTAACCCGCACAACCACTAGTCTCGCCATCAGTAGTTGGTTTCTTTTTTGTAGTATTACGTCTCTCTTAAATTCCGTCTGAGTTTGGCGGATTAACAGGCATAATTGCGTTGAGTAACGTTGCAAAACCATTTATAAATGAATGAGTGTGAATGTAAATCAGTTCAGAGTAGTGGAGTGAAAATTGAACTATTTGATATTTTTTGCACACTATAGTAGTAAAGGAGATAGTCCTTTTTTAAATGCATTCAACGAGCGCGTTAAGGGAATATCTTTGTCTGTGTATAAACTTATCGTGGTTAATGAGGTGGAGAAATACTGTAATTTGTAGTCGGTTAAATAGTTAAACACTGGTATTATTTCCAAACTAATAATAGTGCGTCAGAAGTTTTCCTAGGTTTGGAAGGAGAAAGTTTTAGGAGTTTGGCTTTATGAACTACCTATTTTTTTATCCATTAGTAAAACCTTTCATTATATAAAAAACTAGCGCTAAAGCGCTAGACCCGGCTTTGCCCGGGCGCAGTAGCGCTGACGAGCTAGGCCCGGGCTTCGCCCGGGTTTATTTTTTTTATAAATATCATCTGGTGCGTTACAGATGGGCTTCGCCAGTCCATTTTTAAAGAAGATTATTCTGGTGTGTTACAGATGGGCTTCGCCAGTCCATTTAAAAAAAATCTTCTGGTGTGTTAGAGATGGGCTTCGCCAGTCCAAATGTGGAAATAGTTAAATAAAGGAGCCACTTTTATGTTTATGTTACAACAATGGATTTTAAACTGCAACAATCGAGAATATGCCTACAACAATTAAAGTTACATCTTCTCTTATGATATTTACAACAATGGGGGGTTTCCATGAAGTTAGGCAAAAAATATGGGTTTTTGAGCATAAAATTCACCAAAAAAGTTATTAGGATGCATCGATTTTAAATTATTATTCTTCAGAAACCTTCCTTGGAGCGAGTAGATCAACGTGGTATAGTTTAATAGTTAATGTAGGTTCGAAAAGTTAAAAACTATAAAGGACATACATACATACATACATACATACATACATACATACATACATACATACATACATACATACATACATACATACATACATACATACATACATACATACATACATACATACATACATACATACATACATACATACATACATACATACATACATACATACATACATACATACATACATACAGACAGACAGACAGACAGACATTGATTTTTATATATACAGGGTGTATCTCAAATGGTGCAACAAACTTTCAGGTATGATAGTACTCATCAAGACGAACAAGAAATGGTATAGAAAGGGGGGTCGCAAATGAGTTTTAAGGGGTGAAACCCCGGGGTGAAAATCTGCCAAAAAACTTGCATATTTGTGCAGGAAGAGACACAATGGTTCGATTCCGGTAGTTATTTTGTAAAACAACTTCAAATATTACTAAGCTAGTTTTCCCACCAGTAACACTTTTGCAGTCGACAGGAAAAAAAACTTCGCCAATCCGTGATCGCCAAACACTTTTTTTGTGATTCTTACAGAAACTCAAATTTCTATGTAGTATTACTATTGACGATTAAATGATAGCTTGGTTGGTAGCGTAACAGTCTTGCAATCGTAAGATTGCGAGTTCTGTCCTACTGTATGAAGTTATTCGTTCTTAAATTCATATAATTTTTTTTCAAAGATATAGTTTGAAAGACATTGCAACATGTTTTAAAGTATTGAGATTTCATTTGGTCCCTTTTAAATAAAATTTTTTAGCTATACAAAATAAGTGTTTTTTTAAATAGAAACATATTGATTAATTAATATCGTACTTTTAGAAGTAAAATACTAACACAAAATGTAGAATTAGAGATCCCTGCATTTTTAATACATTATTAGTACTATTTATGAAATTCAGGACAATGCACAGCTTTTAAAGACAAAAACGTCCTTTAATCCTTAGTCTGTGTAAGAAGCACTCCCTTCTCAGCTGTGCAATTACCCGCAGCTTCGCACACAATGGTCAGTTAAAACCCTGGATAGAACAAGCGTAGCACTCGCACAAACCCTAGGGGATTTGTAGCTTACTCCAATAAACAATGCATGAGTACTAATATCGAGCTAGCTGCTGTGACACTGTAAGGATTCATAGCGATAATAAACAAGAGAAAATTATTTTAAAAGTGGTAGATTGCCGCTGAGCCATCCAGCTGGCTCGTTTTTTAACGTGAAGAAATTCAGCATTTTGAAGATAATGCCTACAGTCTAAATAAGAATTGAATAAAGAAATTGATTTGTACAAGAAATTTGGAGAAGTGGGGAAAGATTATCAGACTGATGGCCAAGCGATATCGAATAATTATGATTGAATAATTTAGGAAATGATAGAGCGATTGGAAAAGCCATGGTTTGGTAGGTAGGAGGAAGAAGGAATTATGCCAAAAACTGATAGCTGAAGTTTTAAAGGAAAAATAAATTTAAACACAAAAATTGGAGGAGGGGGTGAAACATCACTAAAATAGTATTAATTTTACTAGAAACTAGTTTTAATTAAGTCACCACTCTGTTAATTAATTTTAAATGACTTTGTCTGTGTACTGAGGATGTGCTGTACAATCCGCTCCTAGGGTGTCGGCGCGTTTAAGCTCATAGGTTAAAACAGCATGTCTGTACTACGTAACCCATTTATTACTATTTTTGACCCCCACCTCCCTTTGGTGTCCACCCCCTTCTAGTTTTCACGTTGTAATTCATAAATGCGGTTTTCAATTATTTTTTACAAACAGAAAATTTAAAAAATTAATTCGGCTTAATTTGTCTAATCCTAATAATTAATTTGGCTAATTTTAATAATTAATTTTAATTTGGCTCAATTTTGTCGTATTGACAAGAGGAAATTGACAACGAGACGAAACCTTAAGCTTCATAAACTACCCTCCCCTCCTTCAACACAGGAATACTAAAGTGGCCGAGCTCCCACCCCATCTCGACCGTGTATTGCTCGAACTTGTATTTTTTTAGTTTTGTCTTGTCATGAGAATAGTAGTTATAATTATGTAGTCACATCTAGAATGAGATAATTTAAGTATAAAACTGTTTAAAATGCTTATACTACATGCACACATGAGAAAGTTAAACTAGGTGAACTTAAGCGAGAACTTCAGATATTTTAACGTAAACTTTCTTATTTTTATGCGTTCACACTGCAGCTTCTTTTAAACTGGCTTAAATAGTTTAATCGATGGTGAGAGAGTCCTCCAGCTAGCTGCCATGTTTACCCACCACAGCTCAAATGATGACTGTCAACCATAGAGATATAATAGCTAATATTATTATAATTAGATCATAAAGTAATAGTTATTAGTAGATAATTATTTTAGGATCTAATAATAATTAAATTAATGATTATATCGCTATTGTTGTCAGTCATCATATGAGCTGTGGGTAAACATGGCGACTGGATTTTGATTGTACAGTGTTCCCTCGTTATTTGCGGTAATTACGTTCCAAAACACACCGCGAAATCCGCGAATAACGAACCCTGTTTTAAAACGCGCATATATGATAATATAACAAATATAATGGTTCGATTCCTTCATTTATTACATAAAACTAATAAAACTGGTTCATATAAAAGTAGTACTATTAACTGTAAATTACTGTAAATAATTTTTTAATAACTGTAAATAACTTGTATACCAAAAGGGTTACTAGTTAGAAAATTTGCTTAGTAGAAGTCACATTTTTCAAAATGGTTTTACATAATAAATATCGGAAACGAACAATTATATCTTTATCGCCAAATATGCAAGTTTCATTGATAAAAAACTTTGAGATCGAAATCCGCAAATATGCGGGGGTAACATAGCTCAACCGCGAACATTGAACATTGCTGAACTGCGAATACTGAACAGCGAATATGCGAGGGCCCACTGTATTGATATTTCGGGAGGGGATAAGGGCGAATTTTAGCGTTTTTCTATGGTCAAAAAAAGATATTTACATGGTTTCCCCCCTCTGGCTACTCCCCTGCATGACGTCATACGTCCAATTCGAAGACGTCATTTCGACGTGAATTGGACGTCATATGTGACGTGATTTTATGACGTTTTTTATACGAGGTTAAACGACGTGATTTTCATGACGTGAATTATTAGCGATTGACTAAATGTGTCATTTTTTAAGAACTGGTTATTTTTAAATAATGCGTAAAATTGCCAACTTTATTCAAATGATCAATTTTATAGATATATATTGTCTAATCCATGGATCAAGTTAGCATATTTAAACATTATTTTTAATAACCAGTACATAGAATATAGCACATTACATTCAATCACGAATAAATACTGTTTCTTAAATCTAAAATGAATTTCTTATGTATATAACAGATTTTTTTATTACTGTGAACCATTTCTTCTTCTCTTAAGACATACAACACCATAAATAGAGCAATTCTATATTCAAAATGATTTTTGTTTTTCTACAAAAATAAAGAACCACCTATAAACCATATTTAACACTAAATACTTATTCAAAAATATAAATTATTCGAAAAAGGAAAAAGATTGTTTTTTTTCTTAGGTGAAAAGATTGGAAGAAACATTAGAAAGATTTTCGGTACTTACGTATTACAAAAAACACAAATACTAAAACAAGAACAATTTATTGACCAGATATTTACACAAATTTTACAAATAGGGTTTCTAGTATCCCAGAAATCAGTTGAAGCGATGTATACTAAAATATAACACAAATCAAAAATACAACTGAGGTACAACAATAAAATGATACAACTGAGGTACAGTTTTTAGAGATTTCTGGCGTGTAACATAATTATTAGAAACTACGGCATTACCTTATTCTTAAAAAGTAATCAAATAACGAGAAGGAAATTACAGTAGAGCCCCGATTATCCGCTTAATTGGGTGGCAAGGGTACCGCGGATAGCGAAAATCGCGGATAACCCGTAAAAAGACTAAAAATGAGGTGTAAACACGAAAAAAATATTTCAGACTAAAAACTAAGTTTTATTGTACAAAAACATATGTACAACTTTTAAAATATGTACAGTACACAGCAGAAACCTTTGCTTTACAGCTAAAATGTCTCTAAACTCATCTAAAATTTGCTATCATCGTTAAAAAATTTTTTCGTGGCACTCGCGGATAATCCGCACCGCGGTTCATCCGCTCGTGGATAATCGGGGTTCTACTGTACAATACTGGAAAAAAAAATCGACTCAGACCCTATATCTCCGGAACGGCTTGTGATACAAAGACAAATAAGGTATCATTTTTCATGACTTGAAGTATTCTATATACAGAAAATTTTTCAAGTTCTTAGGGGGTCGTCTTCATATAAAACGAAGCACCAACTTTCGTTTTTCCTATGGGCGACATCAAAGATTTTTCCAGATTCTGAAAGAGCACCCTCTAAAACCCCCATAAACCAAGTTTCGTGTTGTTTGGGGGTCAAACAAAGCCAGGAAGGGGGTTTGAAAACTTTGGTAAGTTAACTTCAATGAGGAAAGATTGGCGACAATTGTTTAAAATTCTCTAGTAAAGTTAGAACAGATTTGGCTACTTATCTGTGTTTTGGCACAATTCCTACAGAAGTTAAAGCAGATTTGGCTATTTATCTATATTTTGGCGCAATTTCGTCTTCCAATTAGAATACCCTAAAGTGGTAGCCCACTTGGTAGAGTAACAAGCTCGTGATCGCTAGGTTGCAGGTTCTGCCCCGCAAATCCGCATGTCTCATTGTTCAAAGTTAACCTTTCGGGATACAGGCAAACACAAAGATGAATAGATGTTGAATACTTTTTTTTCAAATCTAAAGCCTTTAAAACAAATTTATACAATTTTTATTGCCGTTTGTTTACAAATAATAATATAATTAATTGAGAGTTATTAAAAAATTACATTTTTTTAATTCTGGAAAAATGCAAATAAAAATTTAAATAAAGGTATTAAATAATCACGCTAAATTATGAAATTAGTTTTGTTGATAAGAGCTAGAAATTTAACTAATTAATGAAATAATAAATCAGGCTTTTGCGGCTCAAAAATTCCTATAAAAATACTTAAATACAGATATTGATTGATTTTTTGAGGTATTTTTAGCATTAATATTTAATCGATGTTTCTAATAATTTTCAATTTCCACTTACGAAAATTAACTTATCTTGAAAAATTAAAGCAATTACAAAATTTAAAATTTGCTTATACATATAGGAGTAGAAAAATTTTCAAATACTGATTTTAATGATTCTGCAGTCATTTTATTAATATCTAATTACGAGTTATGATTCATTAGGTTGGATAAATAGTTTATTAATTTTTAAGGATAAACATTGAAGTTTCTGAACCTATGTGCTTGATGAATAAGATAACAAAATATAAATATGAAACATGTTGACTAGCCAATCATTAAATTTCAAAGTTAATAAACTTGATGAATTAAAATTAATTAACTTTAATCATATCGACGATTTGAAGCTTCTTGATATTTTAAACAATTGGGGTGTTAAGGAAAAAAAGAGAGAGGGGGGGGGGGAGTTGGAAAGGGATATTGGAGTTTTATTTTAGGGGTTGGATATTTTTTTTCTGTTTGTGTTTTTTAATTTTAACGTTAATTGGCATGCTGCTTTTTCTTAAGCCTCAATAAAAATCAGCATATTAATTAATGTTAAATTTTCAAACTCAACCTGTTCAGTCCCTATTTCCATTTAACCTCATCTATCGCACTTAAACTAGTTTCTAAATCCGATACCGGTAAGAACCAACGATATCATCCATATGTTTGGTGACAATAGCGGATGGATCTACTGTTTTCCCAATACCAGGTTGAATGCAAGAAACGATTGACTTTGACTATACCTATAAAAAATAACATTAAATTAAAAAGTGGTAGCTAAATTGTTATTATAGTGTTAATCTTTTATTTTGTAGTCACCACTATTTTATTTATTATTAGTTAATTATGTAAGTCAACTTTTATTCCAAGCATTGAGCTCTCTGGCTGCGTAGGGCAGATTTAACACGCTGCTTGCCTTACTCTTAAAAACTACTGTAGGGGTAGGCGGCTGGTGCAACCCTTGGATGACCCAGTTAGGGGACATCCATAAATTACTTGAGGCGTTTTATCCAAAATCTGGGCCCCCCTTTGTGAGATTTTGCTGGACCCCCTCCCCCAAGTGAGATTTACCTACAACTTTTTAAAAATAATTTGCAGTATCTTATCTGTGTGTATTCCTTTCTCATACTTAAAAACAAGAAAATCGTATAATTTCTAACTTAAAAAGTTAACGTGAGATTTTGATCGACCCCCCATCCCCCTTGGTGAGATTTTTCCAAACCCCTCCCCCCCTTTTTGACCTCACGTAATTTATGGATGTCCCCTTATAGGCAAAGAGATGGTGTTAACCCTGGGGTGCATCATATGGGAAAGATGTGTGATCCAAAATTCAGCACCACGATAATATTTGTGTCATGGTTAAATTAATTCATGTCTTGATAACATTTAATATCAAAGATAAAACGATGAATTTCTTTTAATAAACAATGCATGTAAGAAGAGACCGTCCTTATTTAGCAACGACTTTTCTTGACCTTAGATTTATATTTAAAACCACAAATATCTGCATGAAATCTGTCATGAATTCGAATCTTTATATCGAATACTCTTTTTTGAAACTTTATTCGCGTAATTCAAAAACATTTCAAATTTAATGCAGGTGAAATTTTTAGCCGAATAATTAACTATTGTTTCAAAAGTAAGTGTTAAGTATTGTTTCAAAATTTTTTCATCTGAAAAAATTGTAATTTTAAAGATTTTTATTTTGTAAACTTTTATTTAAAAATATCATCAAAATTTAAAAACAAATAAAAAATATTACATGCACAAAAAAAATAGGTTAATTTTACTTTTACTGAAATTAATAGAGTAAAAAATAAGAACTTATTAACTCTATCGGTAGTTTAAGTTCGAGGCATACACAAACTTCCAAAAGCAAAACAAGAACACGGAAGCTATGCGGTTCGAACTTGGCTCTAGAGATTTGCGACCAGGCACACTAGCCGTTAGGCCACACGGCTACGTTCAACATCAAGGTTTAAACAATAAATGTGTTGATTTCAGTTAGTAAATTATGGTTACCGTAAGGTTACTGTAATTTTCATAAGTTGTATGTCTTTGGCGATATGAGATTGGCGCAAAATTTTCTAATTGAAATTTCCTACAGTGTGCGTGGGGTTAATGGTTGTAAGGATCAAAATCTATGAAAAACGAGATTTCAACGTAAATTCAACGAACTTCAACCCCCACTCCTGGCTTCATTTGGGGACCAAATGACATGAAAACTGGTTTTGGGGGGTTTTAGAGGGTGCTCTTTCAGAATCTGGATTAATCTTTGATGTCGCCCATAGGAAAAACGAAAGTTGGTGCTTCGTTTAATATGAAGACGACCCCCTAAGAACTTGAAAAATTTTCTGTATATAGAATACTTCAAATAATGAAAAATGATACCTTATTTGTCTTTATATCACAAGCCGTTCCGGAGATATAGGGTCTGAGTCGATTTTTTTTTCCAGTACTGTACTTGTATTCCTTGATTTCAGAGTGTGATCGGGTAAATCCCTACTGTTTAGTTTAGACTTGATGCAAAGTTTGAATGGCCGTCGGGATCTGTTGTTTGTTGATACCTGCTCCAGAGAGACCGCTAGGTGGCATTGCGATAGAAATCAATTTAAGTCAGTTTGGGAAACTCGTTTTGGGTTAACGTGGTATTATTGCGCTCAACTAATTTAAATCTAAGACAGTCTGTTCACACATGCTCGACTTAAGTTAAAGAGCACTTAACCTAGCTCAACTTTTCCTGTGTGAACGTTGCCGTTTAAGGTTAAGGTAGTTTTATTTTGGTAAATCTGTTTAAATCTAAGAGAGTCCGTTCACACTTTCTCGACTTAAGCAAGGTTAGCACTTAAACTAAATTAATTTTTCATGTGTGCATGTAGTATTAGGTTTTTAAACTCTTTTTTTGTTATTAACAAATATGTTTCATACAAAATTTAAGTCATCATTACATTTTCTTAAAGGATGTTTCACAAAGAGCTCCCTAGTTTTAAAAACTAATAACAAATAGACAAAACAAGATAAAAATACCCCGTGATCTGTAATGTCTTCTTTTAGACCAAAGAAATTCTTAACACAATTTTTTTTAAATTGGTCGATCAAAAAAAAATTAATACATGACAGAACAAGATTTTGTGAAACGAATGAAAAGCAGTCCTTGAAATCCTTATACATTGTAGGGAAATAAAATTTACGGAAGAAACGATTTCCGAATAAAATGAGAATCAAATACTTTGTAATCTAATTGATCATTGATTTAAAAATAGGGATTTCAAGGATTGCTTTTCCTTCATTTCATAAAATTTTTTGTTGCCAAATTTTTTTGAACTATCAATTTTCAAAAGTCAAAGCCTGTCAAAAAAGAAAAGCAAAAAAAAGCCTGTCAAAGTTTTGCGTCGAGACAAAATGCGATTTAAAGCATTGTAATTACCTGAAAAAAAATTACCGTAAAGAAAAACACTACAATTTAGAAAAATCAATACAAATTCTCAAAATACTGTTACACATCCTTTATTTTTGTCCGATTTTTGGACCTCAAGCCATAAAACCCCAACCCACATCCTTTAATAGTACTCTTTCTGTGTATTGCCCAAAAATTATTGACATGACAGAATCCACAATCTTACGATTGCGAGTTAAAAGATTCCGGCTCATTACTCTATAACAAGTTGAGCTACCGTTTTAAAGATAAAATAGGAAACGAAAAAATTGCGCCAAATGGCTAATAAGTTGCCAAATTTGGTTGAACATGCATTAAAAAAGAGACTGATCGAATAAATCTTTCGCTACTAGAAGATAACTTCCTGAAAAGTTACAGTTAAAATTTCTTTTTGCAAGTACGGGTTCTATTTTTTTGGGGTTAAAAATTACGGAATCGAACAATTGTGTCTCTTCCTGCACAAATATGCAAGTTTTTTTGCTGATTTTCACCCCGGGGTTTCACCCCTTAAAACTCATTTGCGACCCCCTTTCTATACCAATTCTTGTTCGTCTTGATGAGTACTATCATCCCTGAAAGTTTGTTGCACCATTTCAGATACACCCTGTATAGATTAACTAAAACTAAATTACGAAATTATCAAATATTAAAAAATAATTATTAAAGAATGGAAAATTTAACACAATTAACTCAGAATTCTTTTAAAATGTCCAATAGAATCTAGATTCCTATCCGTTTGACTAGTTTTAAGGCCTTAATTCCTGGAATTTTTAGAATTATAGAATTTTTGCTGAAATGAATAAAATATCGAAATTTTGAATTAAATATCGAGATTAATGTATCCAGGTGAAATTCTTTTAGAGGGGTTCTTTAATTATTCCACCGTTCTGTAATAAAATTAACTTTTGTAATAGAAAACCTTCATTAAAAAATTGTTTATCTGAAAAAATTGGCCTGTATTGTTATTTTTTTTCATGGTGCTGAAATACCTGTCCTAAAAAAATGTTAATTTTTTTCCGAGCTACCTGATTTTCAAATATAAAGTCTGTTTTTAATGATTTACGCAATCATCTCTCAGTTCTCATAAGTTCCTCTCCCCCCCATTCGGTGCTTAAGTTATATTGAACAAAATAGCAAGGGTAGGGATCTAAAAAATCTTTTGATTCGATTCCGGAATCGATTCCTGAGGTTTGATTCTTTCGATTCTTGGATTCGATTCCAGAAGTTCGATTCCAACCTGGAATCGATTCCTTAGAGCCAGTATCGAAAAAGTAGAATCGAACTTAGCTCTTTCAATTACTAATCAAAGATAATTAGTAATAATTATAAATTAATTAATAACCAGTAAAATATTAATTAATTATTAATCAAAATACTTAATTTGTGAACAATTTTGTTAATAATTATCTGTATTAATCAGAAAACAAAGTACGATCCTAAGATTCGATTCCTGCTGTATAATACTAATTAATTATCAAAATACTAATAACTAATTAGTGAACATAATTGTTCATAATTATCAATATTAATTGGAAAATTAAGTACGATTCCTATCATTCGATTCCTGTTGGAATCGATTCTTCAAGGGTTCGATTCCTTAGTATCGATTCCAAGGCATTCGATTCCAAATCAATTCCGGAATCGATTCTTTCAGAAATATTTAGAACCCTAAGCAGGGGCATATGTGAGATGATGTTCTAACGATCTTAAAATCCCTCTTTTAAGGCAACACTCGAGTGATATTGAATAATCACAATGGGCGTTACATACTTCCCATGCTTTCTCATACTAGATTTCCATGTTTCCATAGCAATTGTTCAACAAATACAAACTCCTTGTAAGAAAAGTTTTTCTTGCTATCACAGATAATAGCTCCAGGTAATATCTCATCTAGGTACAATTTTCCATATCGCTGTTAGGAAACCTCCCCTGCCATCAATGTATTGTCAGTGGAGATATATGTTTCTTTCCTAACAATACTATAAACACGCTCTTAAAAGTAATCTCGTGTCTTTGAAATGTTTCCGCAACATAAACACGTTGTTTCTATGCCGTAAAACATAGGTTTTTGCACTCCGATAATAATAATTATAAAATAGTTTTTTTATAAACATATTGATCTTGTTACTACTGATTGTGATTTTCAGGCAGAACCTGAACTGTTAAATCCCCTAATAAAGGAAACGAGGGGGAGAGGAAATAAATTTTTTTCATTTTTCATAGTAACAATTTTTTTTGGATGGGGGAAAATAGCAAGTATACACAAAAATGACGATGAGGAAGACACGCTCTCTGTCTACACGAGTCTGCTCTACACGTGAGTGTAAAGTGGGGAAAATAACTATTTCCATAAGCAGATGTAGCCTCTTGATTTTGCGAAATCGATGTCCATTTATTGTATTTTTTAATTTAATTTGAAATTCAATTCAATTCATCTTTCATTTCTTGTTCTTTGGGCTGTAAACTAATCCAAAATAAAATTTACTTTTAATTTAAAAGTGTTTTTTACTTTTTTCCACCTATGCAATGTAGGACTCCATTCATATTCACTTACTCCATTGTTATTGCCTTAATTACTCAGTTTCGAAATAATTTTGAATTTTATTTGCCTCAGTCTTTATTTGTGTTATTTGGACTCAGTCTGTATTGTCTTTATTTTTCACTTTTGCGCTGTGAACTAAGCAGAATTATAATTTCAATGCCAATTTAAGTGGTTTTTAAGATTTTTCTTCAGTGGATATTGCATAAAGTTGAAAAAGGGAATGAGCCCATCAACCTTTTTTCAACTGTAAAATATTTTTGAATGTACTTATATTTTTTTCGATGATTACTCTGTTTTCCCAGTAGGGTCTTGAATTTTCAGTAAAAATTTGGTGGTTATTCAACAAAAAATCCATTACTTATACAGTTTTTTCCGATTTTCTCAAATCTTGATTTTTGGACTTATTCCATTTTTCAAACTGACGATTCAATTATGCACGTTTTGTGTGGATCAGTTAAAAAAAGTAAAAAAATATGTCAATACTTAATTGAAAATCCATTTAGATTGTGGTATAGTTTCCCCTGACTGATAACAACGTTGTGGACTGTATCTAACCTAACAAACTGCCATGACGTTTGTTAGGTTATCAATGAGGGCTGGGGCATGTTCTCCAACGTCCCTTAAGAATATTTTACAGCACTTGAATTGTTTGAAAGGCATTCGAAGGGCAGCAATTCATCTCCCTAGTCCCAGATTTGTTCTTTGCCGGTAGAACGTGCTTCTTGATCCCATTCTTGCGATTTCTTCATCATCAAGAAAATAATTCAGTAAGGTAGAGATGCTGCTTCATACCATCCCTCCACCTCTCCAAATCTGACTCATCTCGTTTCTCAGTTCATTCTGATAATATTTGATTTTCGTCTGGATGGAGCAAGGAACGCACAAAAATATCCAATGTTGAATTAATGTTGTTAATGAGAGAAGAAATAAGAAATATGAATGAAAAGAGAATGGGAAATGAATGAATGAACAATGGATGGATATTATATAACATTTTCATTGACAGAAATACTATAATTCTGTTTTTTTCTATCTCTCTTTCTTCCAATTTTCTATTTCCTCTCTCTAATTCTTTTTAAAACTTTCTCTTTAATCCTCAAATTTTTTCTAAACTTTTCCTTCTATAATATTTCCATTCATTTTTTACATTATATTTTCCGTTCTCTTCTCTTATTAATTTCCTTTTTTCATTCCCCATTATTAAACGCTTTTATTCTACTTGCTTTTGGCGGCGTTTTACGCGTGGAATTTTAAAACTCGATTTTCGGGCACTTCCCGATATGTCAGGGCCCCGAAACTTTACACATCGGTGGAACCCTCATGACACTCCAATATTCAACCATTATCTAGTCAAACAACCAAAGGATTAAGTTAATTAATGAGTATTTTTAATTAACAGAAAAACCAGAATTTGAGACCTTTCCCAAGGGGCTATTCTCCCTAAACCGTGCACAATTGTTTATAAGGCATAACTTCATCATATTCAAAAGTCAAAACGAGAATTGCCCAGTAATTACGATAATTATAGACGATTAATCCCTTTTTTTCTTTCTGGATTCTTATACATAATATTTCAGGCACTTCCAAACGATATAAAGTTCTGAAACTTTGCACCGTGGTGGAAACTCGATGACAATGCAATATTTAATCATCAACTAGTCAAAACCTCCGTAATTTAGGTAATTAACGAGTGTTTTTAGTTATCCTTTTAATTCATATTTGAGACACTTCCGTGAAGCCAATGGCTCCCAAAACCTGTAAAGATAATATACTAGGTATATAACTACAATATTTAATCTTCAAAACGTGATTTTTTACCTTCCAATTAACAATTAAGATAATTAGCGATTTAAGATAACCGCGAGAAAGAAATCGCCAGAAGAGCGAGAAATCGCCGAGAATTGGTGCCCATCCTGAGAGAAGATAATATCAGGGATGTTGCACAACTTTGATAATTTTGTAGCAGTTTTTGTAGCAGCTAAATTTAAAATTTGTAGCGGTTTGTAGCAGCTAAATTCAAAAGTTGTAGCAGTTTGTAGCAGCTAAATTAAAAATTTGAAGCAGTTTGTAGCAGCTTAATTAAAAAATTTTAGCAGAATAAACCATTTTTGTAGCAGCCGATTTTAAATTTTGTAGCAACTTATCTGTTTTAAAGGAGGAACAGGAAGATTCAATTTTTTGCAACAACCAAAATTAAAATCCATAGCAGGGTTAATAGTTCTTGTTACTAAAATATACTGATAATTTATCCCAGCTATTAATCTTAAGACAATGCATGATTAAGTAAACTACTAAAAATTTATAAGACGAATTACGCAAAAAACAGGTTTGAACAGCTAGAGATCTGTCTTAGCAAAATTGCAACCCTTTAAATAAAGGTACAGTCGGCTGCAAAAAAATCGAAACAGGGACTATCGTGTGTGATTGGTTGGGGTTAGAAGGATACTGTAAACGCCAATTTCCATGATTTAATGTCCTCTTTAAAACAAGCTATAATTTTAGTCCTTAAGGGGCCGTCTACACATTAAAATAAGCACCAACTTTCGTTTTTCCTATGGGTGTCATCAAAGGTTATGCCTGTTTCTGAAAGATCACCCCCTAAAACCCCCCAAAACCAATTTTCATGTCATTTGGTCCCCAAATAAAGCCAGGAGTGGGGGTTGAAGTTCGTTGAATTTACGTTGAAATCTCGTTTTTTACGTTGAATTCTCGATTTTGATCAAGCGGGGTTGATGGTTGTAAGGATCAAAATCGAGAATTCAACGTAAAGAACGATATTTCAACGTAAATTTGACGAACTTCATCCCCCACTCTTGGCTTTTTTTGTGGACCAAACACCACAAAACTTGGTTTTGGGGGGTTTTAGAGGGTGCTCTTTCAGAAACAAGAATAATATTTGGTGTCACCCATAGGAAAAACAAAAGTTGGTGCTTTGTTTAATATGTAGACGGCCCCTTAAGGACTTAAATTATAACTTGTTTTAAAGAGGACATTAAATCATGAAAATTGGAGTTTACAGTATCCTTCTAACCCCAACCAATCACTCACAATCGTCTCTGTTTCGATTTTTTTGCAGCCGACTGTACCTTAGAAAATTTACCATTTAAAAATAGGAGCATTTATAAATTTAAAAAAGAGAAAAAAGTACCTTCACAAAACAGATTTAAAAACCTCTGATAAGCGATTTTATCATAAATTAAAAGTTTGGTTTTAAACAACAAACTTTTAATTAATTTTTAATGTTTTTAAAATAATGTTATTGTTAATGATAATAGTTTTCAATACAATTTTTAATTTTAATAACAAAAACGCCAAATGCAGGGTTTATACAAATTTTCAAAAATCAAAATCAAGGAGTATTCCAGGAATTTTCAAGGAATGTTTAAAAAAATTCAAGGAGTACTTTTTTACTTAAGAGAAATTTTTTACACAGCTCCAAGCACACACTATGCCAATTATATTCCTATCCTGAATCAGGTTTTAAAACCACTTTAAAAGTCAAAATGAAATAAAAATTAAGGAAATTAGTTAACAGAATAATTATTTAAGTAATAATATAATAATAAAATCCGATAATAATCTTAAATCCGATATAAACACTATAATAATCTAAGTTGCTATAAAGCGACCTTTCAATAAAAATTTTGAACTTGGAAAATACTGGAAAAAATAATCTTATTAGACTTCTCAGGCTGCTCTGACCAAAGTAAAGTTGTTTTTTCTGCACCGCCGTTGAAGACGTCCGTAGGAAAAGCAGTCGCGGAAAAACGGAACTGTCGCGAAAAATCGCTATTTTCCCGATTTTCGGAACACCAGACTTGTGGCCTTCTTACAACGGTAAAATTGTTTTTTCTATATCACAATAATGACGCAAGAAGAAGCCAACTTGAATCGGCACCCGCGGCCGTCCACGAAAGTAGAGGGAATAACGGAACACCCTGCAAAAAAAAACCCCGAAAAAAATTTATATTTTTCCCGACTTCCGGAACACCGGACTCGTGGGTTTTGGACCACGGTTAAAGTTTTTTTTTCTACATCGTCACAACGACGCTAAAAGCAGCCAACTGGAATCGGCACCCGCGGCCATCCACGAAAGTCGTGGGGAAGAACGGAACACTTCGCAAAAAAACGAAACTTATGCGAAAAATCGCGATTTTTCGACTTTTCAACTGACTTAACACAGCAAATTGAGCTGACGTCATCGGTTTTGGTTTTGAATTCAAGTGGTAGAAATGTGGAAAAGATTCCATAGACGATTTGAGTTTTTTTTCCTAAGGATGAAGGCATTCTTCGCGTGAGAGGAGAGTTTGATAATTCGATTTTAAGAAAATCGTAAATTGGCGCAGTTTTGGCGCAATTTTGCTCAAAATACGGTTTTTGTAGCAGTTTAGCACATGAATTAGGATTTGGCGCAGTTTGGCGCAATTGGCGCAGCCGCAACATCCCTGTAATATGCTACTTTTATAATTTATTGACTACTGAAAAGACTGGATGTTACTGTTACTGTTTGCTTCTTGATACACACACACACACACGCGCGCACACACACACACACACACACACACACACACACACACACACACACACACACACACACACACACACACACACACACACACACACACACACACACACACACACACACACACACACACACACACACACACACACACACACACACACACACACACACACACACACACACACACACACACACACACACACACACACACACACACACACACACACACACACACACACACACACACACACACACACACACACACACACACACACACACACACACACACACACACACACACACACACACACACACACACACACACACACACACACACACACACACACACACACACAATTTCTGAACTTTTACGTTTGGTTATTATTTTATTTTATTGAATGCTTTTCTTTTTCTTGTGAATCTTTTTGATATCGATGGATTTCATCGGCGACTGAGCGGATGCGAGGAATATTCTTTGTGTGCGAGGTATTTTCCCCGCTCAGCTCTGTTATTATAACGTACCCAGCAAAATTAAATAGATTTTAATTAACTTTGGAGTTGATTGTCCTGCTGAGTCGTCAGAGGATTGTTCTACTTAGTCAGATATGTAAAAATTTTTGTTATACATGAAACTAAAATTCCATCCTAACATAACATTAAATATGGTTGAAATAAATACATTTTTTCTTGTGAGTTTTTGTTAAAAAATACCATGACTAAAAAGTAGAAAATAAAATAAGTAAAAAAAAAGATTTTTTTAAAAAACGCTTTTATTGAAGTGTTCTAAAAGGTCAAAAATAATTTTTTCGGTTTGAAAAATAATTTATTGGGAAGTAGAAAATAACTTTTTGGTAAGTAAAAAAAACTGATTTTCTAATCACTAAAAATAAAAGCGTGGGCGCTAGTAATTCTTAATTCACTATTTATTCTAACTTCATTCTATGTTCTATGAGGTTAAATTTACAAATTTCTCATTCATGAGTTTTGAGTGGGATGGATTCACTTTAAATTCTCTATTAGGTATTTTTATTAATATGAAGTTATACATAAATGCCGACGTAATGGCCTAGTGGTAAGAGCACAGAGATTACAGAGGTTTCATCGCCATAGACGCTAATGGTAATTTTTTAAACCAATCAAACAATTTGCGAACATAGCTCCACCTCCTACCGCCGCGTCCCATTTGTCCGCGCCGCGTCCGAAGCTGTCTTCAAATTGATTTCGCTTCTTCTGATTGGCTGCTAGTGAGAATTAAATTAGTGTCCGCGGATTGACGAAAAGTGCCTTATGACACCTCTGTTAGCTCTGTTCTCTGTGGGTAAGAGCATCTAACTGCAAAGCCGTACGTCTGGGGTTCGAATCCCCGTTCGTCAGGGATGTTACTGTTACTGTCCTGTAAAAAAAATTAAATTAATTTAAAAAATTACTAGCGCCCACGCTTTTATTTTTAGTGATTAGAAAATCAGTTTTTTTTACTTACCAAAAAGTTATTTTCTACTTCCCAATAAATTATTTTTCAAACCGAAAAAATTATTTTTGACCTTTTAGAACACTTCAATAAAAGCGTTTTTTAAAAAAATCTTTTTTTTTACTTATTTTATTTTTACTTTAATCTCTTTTGGTTCTCTTTCGTTCTCACCTCATTTCTTCCACCCCGTCTATTTTCTTCTCCTTCATTGTATTTTGTTCCTCTCTCTTTCATTCATTTTTCTTTAATTTTGAGACACAGTAAATGTAACAAATTAATTCATTTCAATTTAAATCTCAGCTCTACTCCACTCAGGAAATCCTCATACTATGGATAAGATTTTTGAGTTGTGACGTTATTGCACGAAACTTGGGATATCATTTTGAGAGCGTTTAGTTTATCATAACTCCCCACAAAGTAAACTAAAAAATTAGGATGTATTTATAACCGATATAGATTTATTGAACATTTGAGTGGGGAGTAATGGTAACCCTACGCCCCACATACGACCGAATCGCACGCCGAGTTAAATTACACCAAATTGCATCATGATGGTCTCAATAGAAAGCAATAATTGACTTCTCGCAATAATTAAAAACGCAAGTCAGGCAATAAATCAAGCGGTTGACACTTGAAACGGGAGAGAACGTGACGTCAGCAGCCTTATCACCCAATCCCCGTTGCGCGATTGTAACGCCGGGACTTCCAGAAGAAGAAAACAGTCCAAAACTCAAGTTCGCCGCGAATCTTTACAACTCTAAAACAACCCTTTCATATTTATTTCATCAGGAGGAAATTTATCTTGTCCAGGATATTTCGAACTGGCCAGAAGGGGTTTGCGTCACAGGTTTTATTTACCTGGGACCCATATAGATTAGGAGAGGGGATAAATAGGCGCTCTGGTCACAGGGATTCCTACATCGAAAGCGTTTTGAGAGCTTTGTGCAGAGGGCGTCTTCTCTTCCTAAGAGAGACTCTTGGCCGAAGTTGCAACGGTTTCATCATGTCCATTGCTTTGTACCAACCACAATGTAAGTCTTTGGATACTTTTTTCAGACTAGTTGATGCTTGAATCTCTTGATGTATCGATTTTTGGTAATCCTAGCCACGGGTGAATGGATACTATACAGGTTGGCCGAGACACGAAAATCCTTATAGCGATCGATGGAAATAGTTAACTTCTGGTTGGTTGGATAGATTTTTATGGCACAAGATTTTCTTCTGGTAAAGACAATATCTATACAGGGTGTTTCAGCAGATAATTGTTTCGTAACTTCTAGGAGGGGTAGAGCCCACCTAGGCGACTCAGAATCCCCTAGGAATGGGGGGTTGGAAATACACCCCTAGCGACCTAGGGGTTTTTAATAAGCCGGCATGCGAAGTTGTATAATGCACACTGGAAATTGACGCCTCACCTTATTAGATTGGATTAAAACCAGCAAAATCGTTGGCATTTGTTACATAAAAACTAATTGAGGAGCTGAAATACCTCTTTAGTCAGTTTTATGGAATGAATAGCTGAACCGATTGTTTTAAATCGATCTTAAAAGGTTACTTGTCAATTTCCACTGGGAATTTTACAACTTCCCATACCCGCTTCTAAAAACCCCTAGCCCGTTAGGGGTACATTTCCACCCCCCATTACTAGGGGATTCTGAGTCGCCTAGGTGTGCCCTACCCCTCCTAGAGTGCTTACCCCCACGCTAGAAGCGTAACCATAGTTACGCTCTTCGACAGCCAATAGTAAGCCTTCTTCGTCACTTTGACGAGGATAGTTGCTATGGTTACCGATCGGTGGTGGGGGAAGGAAATATTTTCAAGCGCCAGTTCAAAATGAACAGAGTATAAGCCGTGTCCTAGCCATAGGTAGTGTTGTGATTGACGTTTCATCACCCAAAGGTCTAAAATATGCTATGAGTTTGAGATACACATTCAAATGTCATAACTTACCCCCTTTTATACACCTAATCCCTGGGTAGTAAGCTTTGTGAATTGCTAGCTGTGATGCAAATCCTGTGGATGTGGTTTCGTTATCTTGAGTACAATGTCAGGTGCGGATATCAAATCACTGATAAGTTTTGCTGAATCACTTTCGGTTTCAATAAGTAGAATTTCTGTTGTGTGAAATTAAGACGATAAAGAACTTAGAATTAAAATGAGAAATTTGAATTGGTTGAATGTAATAAATGCCGGAATCGAACAATTGCTGCACTTATTGGCCAGATAGGCGAGGTTTTTGCTAATTTTCACCCCTTAAAATTCCCTTGCGACACCCTAATCATACCAATTCTTGTTCGTCTTGATGTACTCTACCTACCCTACCCAGTTTGTACCACGATTCGGGACCACCCTGTATTTTCTTAATGAAAAAGTTTTTTCAACTACATTGAAGCAATCACTTTGATGATGGTATAGAAAAATATGCAGAAGACTGAAAAAATAGAAGTTAAAAAAATAGTTATATTACTTTTTGTTTCTTATCATGTAGTTAATAGAACAAAAAGGAACCAATGAATAGGAATGCACAGAAACGCTTTTAACACTGTGAAATAGAAGACTGATCAACTATATCCCTAAAAATGTATCAGTAACCAATAAAATTACACTTCCTCCATCCTCATGACCCTTAACAATTACCAGTGAACCCTAGCCTCATTAAACAACCACGACAGGTTTCTCCATTACAACTACCAAAAAAAACACGATGTGTCATTGATTAAAGCACTGACCACAAACAAAAAACTATTCTGCCACACTTAATGCACATTCAAATTATCTCACCTCCCCTGCTCTTCTCGGAAACCAACCCAACTCCGATACACATTCGCCAACCTCTTCAAGGAGATACACATTGGATATCTGCCGCTATCAGAACAACATAAACAGAAAATCAAACATGCGCACCAACCGACGCGGAACGCTCTTGCGGTCTTCACGGATCGTAAAACGATCAACACTGTAGATCACCGAAGGAGAAAACAAGCTCTCTGATTGATTCCTCAAATGACAGTGATTCATTCGCCCACAATTGGCTCGTTTTACAATTGTTGCGGATTATCCGTTGAAGAGATAGTTTCGCTGTACCTGATAACCTCTTTGCTGCATGTATCGGCCTTGGAGAGACTGACCTTTATTGACAGTTGTTGATATCTGGTTTCAGGGATGATTTCATTCTTGTAAACTTACTAAGAGGTGGAAAATTTGACTCTAAATTTAACAATATAATATAGAACTAAAAAAGACATAACAGGGTTTGAAATTGATTATTATATATTGATGTATTAAATAATACAGATAATTTGATAGTATTGAAAATTAGACACGCATCATCTTTTGGCAAATCAGAAAAGAAAAACTCGCGCTGCATTCATTACTGGTGATCTTAATTTTAATTTGATTATCTGTGATTAATTATTATTGATTATTATTAATTTGATTATTGTCGCACGAAAGATCGCAAAATCCTCTATGAAGTGAAACATAAACTATTCAGAAAATAGTGAAGAGAACGTCTAACTCCAAGAAATTAGTTTGGTCGTTTCGGCGAGGTATAAACGACATTATTTCAATTATTTTCAACTTTTCAAAAAGTACAGTAGATATTCAAATTTCTATTTCCCAAAATAAGATGTGTTTGATTTATGTTGAGAAAAAATCAGTACTTAGGGATTAACCAGGGGCAAGCCCCAATCGTACTGACAAATCGCCAAACAAAATAAAACATTAAAAATATAAGTATGAACCAGCAGGGTACTTTTAATTTGTTTTACATAATTTTGTGTTACTTGTAAAATTTTGCCAATGATGTTCGATCGGTGTAATTTCCGCCCGGCTAATCTTAAAGTTCCCAAACTTTTTGTCAAAAACAAATGCAGCATTTTAAAACCAAAGTCGTTTCGGGGATTTTTCGAAGAAGTCTTTTGTAAAATTTTTGAAAAATACATTTCTAAATTCGCATTTTTATCACACTCAAAAATATAGTAAAATCATGTTATTAACTTTTTTGTTGCTGGTACCACAACTTTGATAACTAGTAATACGGTATTTTTTCTCCAGGGCAACCCCGAAAGGAAAGAAGAATGTCAGAGGTAAAGTCCCAGGCGACCATGGACGCCGTCAGAAGTTTCATTGCAAAAAAGGTGAGCAATGAACATACTTTGATAAGATTTTAAAACAGAAGAGAGCAGATTGCTATAGTTAGGCCAAAACAGCAGGATGTCCATCTGGGGATATAATTTTTTTTTTATTTCCAATGCAGTTGGCGAGAATGAACACAATTCTTTCGCCAGGGGTGGACACAGAGAACAAGAAAGATTGAACATATATACATATATACAAGTTAGGGCGCGAGCCTGAAGAGTAGCCCTCTTGCCTCCCAATACCGGGAGTAGATGGACACTTCCTTGAGCGCAGGGCATAGACGGAGGTGGTCTGAAGTCATCGCCTGACCACCGCTGCAGAGGGGACAGGCAGGGCTGCTAACAATTCTTAGTTTGTGGAGATGTGCATTGAGGCAGTCATGCATTGTTGCCATGCGAAAAGCAGCAACAGCTTTGTATCTGGGATAGTCCGGGAGGTTGCGGATAGACGAGTTCCATATTTTGTCTTTTGTTATTTCTTCTAGCTTGGAAATATGCAGATTCTTTAGAGCTAGGTTGATTTTTGAGGCGACTGATCTGTAGCAAACTTCCCCATAGGGGGTCTGCAGAATGGTACATCCCCTTTTGGCCAAGTTGTCTGCGGCTTCGTTTCCAGGAATGCCACAATGTGATGGTATCCATTGTAGGACTACTGTTTTGCCTTTTTCCTGGAGGCTCCAAAAAAGGGATCGACACTGTTGGATAATAGCAGAATCAGGGGCTTGGCAGAAGTTAGCAACCGCAAGGATTGCTGCTTGTGAGTCACAGAAGATAGCCGCTCGTTCAAATAGAGATGGTTGGGCATTGAGGTTCAGCAAGGTCGTTCTTATCGCCGCGACTTCTCCATCAAATGCAGTTTTTGTGGGACCAAGGGGAAAGTAGTGTGAAAAATATTCTGAATGGACACCGGCTCCCACGTTACCACGGGCATCCAGCTTCGAGCCGTCTGTATATACATGTATCCATTCATTGGTGGGGAAACGGATGTGGATTGTCTCCATACCTGCACCTAATAGGGCCTCAGTACAGTCTCGTGCCTTTGAAACAGGTTGTAGGAGGTCGAGACAGTAAGGAATATGCTGGACTTCCATTGGATTAATTGGGGGCATCAAGGGCTCAGCTTGAGGTGGGAAGTCGAATCGCAGCATCTCTCGCTCAACGGCCTGCAGGAAGCCCTCTTGAGTCTTTAATTTGCGTGGAGAAGAGCCAGATGTAGACCACTGAATGCTATGTGGCATTCTAATTAGTTTTTGATAAAGTTTCAAGGCGGATTTCTTGATATCATATTCTATGTTCATTTCACCCGAGTATGCAAGCAAGGCAGGAATAGGTGTAGACTTCACTGCCCCCGTAACCAGCCGTAAAGCTTGGTTTTGAATCCGCTCCAGTCTGGCAATCTGATTTTGAGGAGCTGTTATTAGCGGTGCACTGCAGTATGTCATGACAGGTTTAATAAAGGTTTTGTAGGTTGCGTGGAGAGTTGAGGTGGAACATCCCACCTGACACCTGGGGATATAATAGTAGCAAATATAAGCAAAAAGCAAGCCATCCTTCATAATTACGTAAAAAATTACCCTTGGATCTTTTCCTTATGAAGTCAAAATGCTGAAACTTTTTTCCTTAGTTCAAATTTTTGTATAACGTTTTTAAATTACTTACACAAGAAAGAAGATATTTTCGAAAGTGCAGTGTTTATAGTGCATCTTATATATAACTTACATATAACATGACTCACACTCTCCTTTTCCCCTTGTCAGGAAAAATAAGCAAAAAGAAAACTATCGTCTCCCTTCGATGTTTACGTAATATTTGAACGAACCCTTTGTAATATATTTTTACATTCATTTAAAGTAAAAATGGCGGCGACATGGGGTTAGTTGGCCTGGCAGTAAACATGCTAATTATGATTTAATAAGTCATTATTCTGATTTAATAAGTCGTTAAGATATTTGTGTTCAAAAACAACTTATTGGCATAATGCCTCACATCTTTTAAACGAACGTTTCCTCATTAAGATCGAAAATTATCTGTATAATTATACTTTTCCAATCTGATTAAAATTCCCTATTTACAACACTCATTTGGACACAATTATTGCTTAGTGAAAAAGTGATGTGACCTACCCAACTAAAGAGCTGACTTGATTTAATCTTTAAACTAAAGTAAAAATCCGGTTCTTACATGTTATCCAGCTGACCGTGTGGCTGACTGCGAAAACGTTATCAAAGCCTTTGTCTGTTTTAAAGCTATGCCGCGAAATTAGACGCCTGCTAAACGGTAGACATTTAAAAAGAGGAATTTTGACTTTTTAAAAAGCTCTTAGAAGGAAATGGGCCAACTAGTCCCGGTCTACAAGTACTTAAGAACCTAAGTATTATTAATTTTTGAAATCCCCAGTATGGAATAAATTGCGTTTTTGATGTTGGTGATACTTTTCAGTGCTTCATATTTTGATATTTTGTTTCTTTAGAACACTGACATTCCGTTCTACATTGCCGATTTCTCAGATATTGTGTTCAAGGCAAGGTACTGGAAGAGCAAGCTGCCGAGAGTTGAGCCTTTCTATGGTATGAGGTTTAATTAGGTTAAGTTAAATTATGGCTAACGAATGAAATCGAGTCAACTATGTTCAATATTAATTGAAGAATTTTCCCCCTTTCAGCGGTGAAATGTAACTCCGATCCCATGCTCCTAAGTCTTCTCGTGTCTTTGGGATTTCATTTCGACTGTGCTAGCAAGGTAAGTTCAGGGTAATTAATACAGGGTGATTCGGAACTCATTGGGGTGTAACCTACCCAATTCAGCAGAGGTCTTCGAAGAAATTCTGAGCCGCTAAGAGGGCTAGCAAACTCTTTTCATTGTTAATAAGACGTTATTCTGTGGTGAAACGGCTGTGAAGTAAAGTCCCATCAGCGCCAATGATCATACTTTAACTTTTTATAAAAACTGAGTAAAAAAGAATTTCTTCAAAATGTATAACGCTATCAAGTTTAATATTGTGGTATTTTGAGACGACAGCATTTTAAAGGCAAAATCTTTACATAGTTTTCATGAATACGTTAGCCGAGTTTTTTGATCGGTGTATTGAGTACACCTGACAAAGAGCTTCATGCTTGCTTAAACTCTTAAACTATGTTCTGGCGTTTTATGTCCGATTCTTTGGACCTTCGCGCCATTAAACTCCTTTAAAACAACTAACCAACGTGAATAAGTAGTAAGTATGAAAAAGTATTTAAACCGTGAAAATTTGCCCTGATAATCAGATACATAATTGGCACTGATATTATGATCGTTGGCACAATTTCCACCCCAACCTCTTTACCACAACCCATTTTTCATTGCTTTGATTGATTCACAAGATTGATTGAGTATAGGACATCCTTCTATTATTTTTGTCCACGAGTTTTGAATCGACTAGTATAGTAATGTTTCATAAAAGTAATAGGATGCTTAACTTGGAAAAAACGTCTAGCATTATTCATTTAGACTTTTAAAAATTTATGACTGACTTGAGTCGTCGTATGTCTAAGATTACAAACTTTTTAAAAAGACCCATTAAGTTTAAAAGATGCTCTCGTTAACTTCCATTGATTTTCAGGGCGAGATTGAATCCGTGCTGTCTGCTGGGGCCGATCCCTCTGATGTCATCTACGCCCACCCCTTTAAGTCGAATAGTTTCCTGCGCTTCGCCGCCTCCGTCAACATCGACCTCATGACCTTCGACAGCGAGCACGAGCTCCTCAAGATCAAGAGGATCTTCCCCAACGCCAGGTACGACACTTCCCCCCTCCCGATCCCACCTCATAAAGACCAATCAGATCACTGGCAATCCCGTATTTGGAAGGACAATTACTTGACAAATCAATTAGATCTCTCACTCAATCTTACGAAGTAAAATAGTCCTTTTGCATGTGAAAAGGTCCTGCTGAACACATATAAGAAAGTTACTAATAAATAAATGGAACTTGACATTTAGAATAGTCTATAGTCTGTGTAATTAAAATAGGCGGTTGGACGTCATCAGTTGAAGTTCGTCGCCATGGTAACGAAGGAGAAAACGAAAGCGGTTCTGCTTTATTTTTGCACATCAGTTAAGGCAGGGCGTATAATTAAATAGAAAATTTGAATCTTAATAATTATAAAACTAATTCGAATTTTTTAAAAACGAAACGACAATCTTTTTGAAAAAAATAATTGTATATTTGTTTAAAATTTTGTTCTTCCACCGTGATTAGTTTTTTTATAACGAAAAAAGTGTTCCGATTATTTCATTGGCTGCTGCGACACAGGTTAGATTCAATGACAATCTCGGGCGGTTGTGGGCTCGGCGTGATGTGGGGAAAAAATAAGACTGGTGGAAACCATGGAAACGCACAGGGAAAGGTGGGGGAGACAGGGGAAATCACGTGACTTTTCAACCGCCGATTCTGATTACACAGACTATAGACTAGTTCATTGTTCATTTAGAATGAATCTGTGAAACAGGAGTGATAACGCTCTTCACGCAACCTTAGTGACTGATTCTTTTACAGTATTTTCACTACTTTAGTTACGGCAACCTAGTAATTGCAAAAGAAAAATGTTTCGATGATAGTTACAATTGTTGCTCTTCTAATACATTATATCTCACCGGCCTATTCTAAATGAACAGACTATAGCGCTACGTTCTAGATCAGATGTTCCCCCCTGGGCAATATAATGTTCAAAAATAGTTTAATCTGCCATGTTACGGAAGGGATTCTATATAACTATGGATTCTCCTGTACAAACTAGCCTTCAGCATAATATTCTGATCAACGGTACGGCTAAGTCGTAACCATCGTCAAATAATATGGTCATGACATTCAAAGGTTGAAAATGACGCGTAGGTCTCCACGGTGTGTTTTCTAAGAAAGTTTCCAAAGTTTGCGCTTGAACTTTCGAGCGAAAACGGGCATGCTCAGAAGCTTACAGCATGTTATTTCTGTGACATAATACCCTAGCTATTTAGATATAAGTGACCATGGCAAAGCAAAGCGCCTTCCATTATGGATTTCTTCACAAACATGATACACAAATAATTACTGATGAGGTAGGACCGTTATATCTATAACAATCCCTTCTTCAGTTGTTGCGGTGCAATCAAGTGGTTTCTTCTAAATGCAAATTTCCAAAATTCTACATTCTAAATTCGCTGTAAATTTTTCCTCTTCACAGTTAAACTCTTTAATGATGATGTTTTCCCTGCAGGTTGGTGATTCGCATTCGGATCCCCAACGTGCCAGCCGCCTTCCCTCTGAGCAACAAGTTCGGCTGCGAAATGGCCGAAGTGAAAACACTGCTACACCTGGGACACACTCTGGACATAAACATTGTCGGAGTCAGGTAGGACATATAACACTACATTTGAAACTCCTTTAACCCTTTTAGCTCTCCCAAGATTGGCATTGAATCCTATGGTAATTTTGAGGTGGCTAGGAGTGGAATGGTCTAAAAAGCATGTTACCACAACTTTTCAAGCATATTTAGAGAACAATGAGGTCCCTAAGTAATATAGCCACACGAAAACAAAGTAACAATGGACATTTTGTGGGAGAACGGCTGGGGTTAGAAGGACGTTTGTTAAAATTTAGTTATCTATCTTTAAATACAAAAAAAATTGAAAAAAAAAAGTTTAAATACTTCTAGTTCTATTGATGACAATAATAATTATTTAGCATATTAACGCAACACGGCTTGTTCGTTTCTTAATCAACACCGTCAGGATTTTTATTTCATAATGTTTGGTTAATGCTTTATGGTCCAATCATGTTCTGAAATAGCACTAAAAACCTAGACAGCAAGTAACATCAGGAAATCTTTATAACATATTGAAAAAAAAAGATTGTATAAAATATATGGATAAAAAATTATGAGCCATATCTATGAACCCCATCAAACGTAAACGGTCATCAAAACTTTCCAATATTTTCATTTTATTCAAGTATTTCTGAATAGATTGCCACACATAAAATTTTGTAAGACTTTCAATATCTTTCATTTTTGGAGCCTGAAATTAATAGCTTTTAAAGGTGTGGATGATCAAAAGGATATAGATTTAAGTGCGTAATTTCAAACAATTAAAACAATTCAAGAGCATAAGAACATAATTAATTTTTCCATTAAAATTCAATTGAAATCAATATCTGACCTTGAGGGAAACAGCCTTAGTGCCAAAAAATTTCATTTGAAAAGTGTTCTTGTCTCATACCCCACAATTTCACGTTCAAGGTCAAATCTAAATTTTGTAAAAATTACGGTTTTTATCAATCGAATCGATGTCTAAAAAGTTACACCCTTTCCTGGTTATAAATTCACTTACATAAGAAAATTTAATACATTGGAAGTAGAGAATTATGAATCAAAATTTTACTATGCAATTTAATCTCCCCAATATATGAGAAACCACGCCTTCAGATGATGAGGTAAATTCGAAGTGACAAGTTTAGGGAAAGAATTGAATCCGTAAACCTTAATTTCTTTCCACCCCTTTTTGTCATTTTATAGGAAACCTACGTAAAATTTAGCCTTGGTAGAAAGGTGTCACTATCAAATGAGAAAAAATTTAAATCACATGTAGAACAATGTACTAAAAAAATTCGGCTTATTTTTAATAATATGCCTATGGTCTATAATAAACTGATTCGTAAGGTTAGGTCCTGAGAGGAAGAAGAAAGTTTTGTGTGAATTAAGCAAGTTGCTTACATCAATCGTACAAGGTCGATAAAAAATTAACAACTTTGGCTAGGACTGACGCTATAAAGATTTTGTAACCCACATCTAGAGAGTTAAACAAAGTGTTTTTGTTTAATTTACCCTTCAAACTTCTGATTTAATTGCAGAGGGGTTTAAAGTTCTTTAAAAACACCACAGATTCCAAAGCATCGGATTTTTGAAAGAATGGTCAAAATATACGTATGAAATAACCTTTCTTGTTGTTTTTAACATTGTGTTATGTGACTACCTTACCTTTTTCATATGACAAAAATTGTGTCTTTCCTGCTTTGAATGCAAAAAAAATACACCTCTTATAAGGAAACGTTCCAGGGCTAAACTCACAAAAACGGACAAACATATTACAGGCATAAAAAGATGACTCAAAACACTTCCTGTGAACAAATTAGCTGTGAAATTTCATTAGAAGAGGAGTTAATTCTGAACATTGAAATCTGAGTTGCCAAACCCATTCAGTAAACACTTAGCACGACTTGGGGAGCTTTTTATGAACCTTTTTTGATTGGACGATTTAAACTGCTTCAGACAGAGAATCGTGGCTAGTTCATTTAATCATTTGACTCTTTCTTTGCATTTTCCCCCTGATAGGGTTGCATATAGCGTTAAAAATGAATCTCGTAAAAATTTTGGTTCTTACATATTATGCCGTCGACCATGCCTCTGAATCCGAAAACGTTTAAAATCCCATTGACTCTTCTATAGCTGTACCGCTGAATTAAACGACTGTTGAACGGTCGACGATATAATACGTAAGTACCAAAAATTTTTTAACAGCTTTCCAGCTGTAATCTAGCAGCTTATTTTTTTTTCGCAGCAAGTGTCTTGAGTCATCTACTAACCCCTGTTAAATTACCGTCCATGTCTGTGAGTTTCGCATAGGAAAGTTTCTTTGTTAGTATAATTTTCAGCGCCTCTTTTACTTCGTCTGTGTGTGTATTATTGAATCAATCCATTTCAAAACGTGCATTAACCATAATCGATTGCAGCTTCCACGTGGGCAGCCTGTGCGAGCAGCCGTTCGCCTACGCCAAAGCCATCGGGATGGCCAAAGAGGTGTTCGACATCGCAGAGGACATCGGATACCACTTCTCACTCCTCGACCTCGGCGGAGGCTTCCCAGGGGCCACCGGGACACTGCCAACCTTCGACAAAGTGAGCACCTTTATCTCCACTATAGCATCTATTCGAATTATACACTTTGTATTCAGGTCCATAGTCAGAACGACAAAAAAGTAGAAGAAACCAGAACGTTACGGAACTCGGAAACTCACGAGCTCTCGTTCCCATATCGTTCTGAGATTTACCGGTTTTTTATTTCTTTTACTCTTTTTGTGGTCCCGTTAAATAATTCCATACACACTAGAACAGCTACTCAATATCAAGAAAAATATTCAGTCATTATATGAAAGTAATAGAGAAATCTAGTCGATAACAGAAAATTACTTGCAAGTGTCTGTCGCAAAGACAAATAAAATTAGACACTTGGTAATACAAGATGGAGCTACACAAGATGTTTATTACTTTCGTAACATATTAATTAATTATATTTTTTTGGTAATAAAAAATTTATTAATGAAAATTTATAAATAAATTTTGTAAATGGAAATTTATTGAATATCGTAACCAAAATATCGATTTATTATTTCTAGTTGTAATTTTGTAATTCTTGGCAAATAAGAGAGACAACTAGATTTAATCTCAGAAACTCTCTTCTTAATGTTATTCATTAAATAAACTCATTTTATCATTGACCCTTTTGGCAATAGAAAAATTATAGTTATGATAATCTTTAGTAATCTTTTAACAACTTAAAAAAAGCCTTTGAAGTGATTTTTTTGTTTAAGGGGGATGGGGTTGTAAAATGACTTGAGAATTTCCCAACTTTGTTTTGCATAATTTCAGTTCAGTTTTCAATCTCTTCTGAGATATTCATAATAAAAATAATAATAGGTTTAAAAACCATTAAGTTCTAAAAATATATCAGGATAAATTCCGTTGTCTTACCAAATAACAAAGCTTCTATTGCTCCTTTGAAAGTAATAGCAAATTAGGTGGATTGCCCGAAATTTTCTCTTATTGCGGATCCAGATGCAACTATTGCTAGGTTATAGTATTTTCTATTTTTTTTGCTATTGCCTCTCTATTGTTTATCAATGATTTCATTTTATTTGATCAAGATTTGGTGCTTTGATTAATTCCTTTAATCAATTTTACTCATCAGGTCGGGATTATAAAATTGCAAAATTCACAGTGAATTTCTTTAAAATGTTTTGTATCATGATCGAATTTTAAAATTGAGGAAAACATCAGACTCCATCAGAAACTATTTTTATGGAACGATGTTTTTTGTTTTATGATAAAACTAGCTATAGGTGTCCCATAAAGCTACGGAAATATCGCAATGGCACGTTTAATTGCATAATTCTTGTAGAACTACTGTTATGTTATACCTTCTCAAACGATATGTAATTAATTTCTTATAAAGTCTCGTGTCTCTTTAGAATGATGTAAGTTTACGAGAGTTTATTAGACTTTTCCTTTGACAGCTCTTAATCTCTCCTTGAGTTATCAGCTGTTATACAACTCTTTATAAGATACCTAGAACAGGTTCTTCCCATCCTTCACTTTTATTACCTCTTGTAAATGATCCTCTTTTCTGACGATGAATAAATAATAAATAAATTGTTAGAAAGGTGCGAAACGTCACGAAATAGTAGGAGAATGAGAAAAGTAATGTAATCACTTTAAATGAAATTAACCATAAAAGTGATGATTTAAACGCTTCTAACAAATATTTTGTTTTTATATACAAACAAACAAATTTAAACAAATTTATTATTTTTATTTTTTTTTATATTTATCAAGACATGATTCAAATAAGTATTTCAAATACTGTATATACACACTTTTATATTTTTTATACAAATATACACACTTTTAAAATAACAGAGTTCATACTGATAGTCATATTGCTCATTATCTGCAACTTTTAATTAACAATCGTAAACGATTAAAATGATAAAGTTACACAGGTTTACCAAGCATTCAAAACTATTATGACAACATGTTTCTCAATTCAATATCACATCTTAAGACGAAAGTTCCATTCGTGTATTCTAACCGTCCTTTACTTATGAAAACTTAAAACTAATTTAGAAACAATATTTTGATAAACAGTGCGACTAAAAACAATGAATACTGAAATATTTAAAAGAATTTTATGCATGTGCAATATATGCATACATTTTCAGTATGCTTATACAGTGGGCCCTCGCTTATTCGCGGTTGAGCAATGTTACTCCCGCATATTCGCGGTTTTCGATCTCGAAGTTTTTTAGCTATGAAACTTGCATATTTGGCAGAAAAGATATAATTGTTCGATTCCGGTATTTATTATGTAAAACCCTTTTGAAGAATGTAACTTCTTCTACTAAGCAGGTTTCCTAATTTGTAAAGCGTTTGGTATCGACAGGGAAAAAAAAGGTCGCCAATCCGTGATCGCCAAAGACTTTTTTTTTTCATAATCGCTGTTCTCTATTCGCGGGTTCGCAGTCCCGCTTATTCGCGCTTTATGATCACAGAGTTATTTTTTGTTCATTATTTTAAGAATTTCGTTAATTTACAAGGCCTTTTTACAGCAGAAAAACTATCACAGACTTGGGCTTAGCCAGGGTTCCACTTAGGGGGGGTAAGCAGGGTCGATTTTTTGATGTTTGTATAGAGAACAATTTTAAATCCCCGTGAGATAGGGGCGTAGCCACAGTATTGTTTCCGAGAGGGTTATCTTACCTTTAATGAAATTAACGTAAAATATTTTGCGGGTGCGTGGAAACATTGAAGGGTTTTGTTTTTGAGGTAAAAGTTTTTGTAATCTGACACTAAAAAGTAGTTTTGTGACCTCTTTTTGGACATTGGGGACCATTTAGGTTGCACTCGAGGTAGATCACTCCTTGTATAATTTTCAAAACTTTCAAGACAAAAAGCAACATAACAGATATAATAATTTTGGAATGGGGGTTAACTCCCTATCCCCCATGGGGGAGAGCTTTTAAATTTAATTTTGAATCAGTGCTGGAGAATATGAAATTTATTTCGGGAGGGGCCTAAAAATATTTCCCCATATCCCCAATCCCCTTTCATCCATATTAATAGGTTTAATGTATCTTTTGAACACTTTTTCAGGTAGAATTTGCGTCCAAGAAAAATTTACATGAGAAAAGTTTTTAATTATAAAGATTCAATTTTCAATGGGGGGTTTGGGGGTCCTCCCCCAGAAATATTTTGGAAATTTGACCCTAAGAACAGGGTTTTTAACATTTTTTGGTACCCGTAAACCCAAATTTGGACATACAATTTTAGAAGTTTTTTGGAATTTTGATCACAATGAAGTTATTGCAAAAAAGAGGGAATAATAAAGGTTTTTTTAAATACTAAAGAGGGGCCTGGCTGCCCTCCCCCAGAAAATTTTTGAAAATTTCACCCTATGAACTGGATTACAAACTGTTTTTAAGTCGGTTAGAATCTAGTCTCCCTCATTCGAAATTAGTTTCCGAAATCTACACTCATAGAGTGAATGCTAACGGATAGCTAGTGGGTGTGACAGGATTTTTTAGCTCATATCAGGGAGGATCAGGGTTTAGAGCTCATATTGAAAATAATTTTAAAATAAAAGTGGTAGATTAACGTATATATTTTTTTGAAACACTAACATGCCTCCATATTTATAACATTTATAAATATACTAACGAATAACCAACTGAGCTACGATTTTAACTGTAAAATTATAATCGAAAATAAATTTTGCCAAATGGTTTATAAGTTGCCAAATATGGTTGACCGTGCATCAGTAAAGAGGACTAATCGAAGTGAATCTTTTGCTATGAAAAGATAACTTCTTGAAATATTTACAGTTAAAACTACTCTTTGCGAGAACCAGTTTCATTAGTTTTATGAAATAAATGACGGAATTGAACCATTATATCTGTTATATTATCATATATGCGCGTTTTAAAACTGGGTTCGTCATTCGCGTATTCGCGGTATATTTTGGAACGTAACTACCGCGAATAACGAGGGAATACATACAGTTCCATATCACAGAAAGGGGAGTCTCAGGGCCGTTTCCGAGAGAGTTTTTTTTGTAAAAGTTACACTTTTAAAATCAGGGTTTAGACTCGTTTTATAGTAATTTGGGGCAATTTGCAGCATACAACATTTCTTCAGAAAATTTGCAATTGCCTCCTCCTGTTCCATCAAATTTCCCCACGTTTAAAAAAAAACTTTTCTGATTTCCGTCAAATACTTACTTCAAACCTATTAGTAGAGTATTGCATAAGTGTGTATGGGTCGTTTAATGCTAAATTGCATTTTAATTGTCACCTCACACATCTGATTGGTCCAAATTTATCCCCGCGTTAGCGTCGCGTTGCTATGTAAACGAACATAGCTGCATACTCATACATCGCTGCATTGTTTTCTCCCCAGATGAGCTTCCACATCAACCAGGCCCTAGACGAGCTGTTCCCCGAGGGGTGTGGGGTGCGCGTCATCGCGGAACCCGGATGTTTCATCCCCAACTCCGCCTACTCGCTCTGCACAAAGATCATCGGGAAGAAGATTGAAGTGGACACAGACGGAGGCGACAAAGGTCAGTTTAGTTCATGTTGCACCATTATATGGATTGTTGAGAACCAATCAGAGTAACCGGTGATCCCATATTAAGAATAAAATGCTTTAGAGGAAAACTTATATGAGGTCTTTCGCCAACGTCTATATTTTAAAACTTGCGTTCAAACTTTGGAATATCCTCCTGTATTTTATGTATATATGTTTTTAATAAAAGAAACAATAAGACTTAGTTAAATTATTTAATAAAAACCTATTTTCAAA
The DNA here is from genome assembly GCA_024610705.1 of Tetragnatha versicolor. Taxonomy (NCBI): domain Eukaryota; kingdom Metazoa; phylum Arthropoda; class Arachnida; order Araneae; family Tetragnathidae; genus Tetragnatha; species Tetragnatha versicolor. The sequence goes on from JANDEH010000019.1 coordinate 2,403,355, forward strand.
GCATACAACTGTAAAAAAATTATAAGCGAGAGAACTATCAAGAATACTTTTGATATTAAAGTAAACTCATCCCATATGAACTCAAGTAATTTGCTTGATTCATGGTGTATGAAATCAAGTTTTACGGGATGTACGTGTTGATAAAATAGTCATAGTATACTTCGGCACCGAAATAACGCCGAATTTTTAAATTGAAATTTTTATAAATCTAATAGAGTGCGGTTTTCTTCCAGATTTTTACAAAAAGAAATGTTTTTACTACCTAAATGATGGAACTTATGGATCCTTCGGATACGGGTTTGAAAAATACGGGTTCTGCATGAAACCATTGCTGGTAAGTTACGGATATATCACTGTAATGTATTAATATTTGATTACGACCTGTAAGAAGGATAAAACAGTGCACACTGAAGCACAAACTGTAAAAATATGCTCTATTTATAATTTTGTTCTTCAATCATCCAAGTAAAAATTTATTTTGTTCTTCAAAAATTTTTATCAAAATCTTTTTACATTGATGGGATTTTATACAGGGTAACAAGACAATTTTTGAAACACCCATGTACTTATATGCAAATAGGGAAATATGGAAAGAAGAAAATGAAATTAGTAATGAGTAAAGTCCAGAATTAAAATTTGTGAAGTTTCAAAGAAAAGGAAATTAATCCGATCCACCCAATAGAATACATAGTTTCTAATCTTCATTCATAAGATTTTTACTCTCATTGAAAGATTATTCCGTTGATTCGGATTCGCTAGAATCTCATTTTGAGAAAGACAATCATTAAAGAAACATCACAGCTCTCGCTCATATCTTACGGAGTGGAGTTGGGAAGTACGCCTGTAGAACCTTCTTTTCCTTTAGAGTCCCTTTGTTGCGGCAAAAACAGCTTTACAAAGTTTAGTGATCTGTTTGGAAACAAGTAAAAATGCACACAGCAGGGGTTTCCGTACAGGATTTATGCATTTGAGTGGAGAATATATGGATTTCATTCATAGTTTGCGGTATCTACGTCAACACATTTCTTATATTATGATTCACTTGGCTAGGAATCGAATCCAAGTTGTGCTTTTGATATTAATAAGAGTTTAGGGTTAATAATTATTGTGTACAAGGTGATCGGAAACAACGTGGACAAATATTGAGGGGGGTAGAGAGGAACTATAGACAAGCATATTTCGAATAGGAAAGGGGGGCGCAGATGCACTGTTAAGGAGCTAGAACCCCAAATGTAATGCGAGGGCGTTACAGAAGGCGCTTTTCCTAAGGCCCATTTTAAAGAAAACAAAACATAAAAGAATTAAAAAAATAATTGCATGAGGTACAGTAGTATCTATGTGGTAGATTGATGGTCTGAGGCGAGTAATCTAAAACACTAGTAATAAAAACAGTTTTATTAGAAGAACTAAAACGCAACGTTGAAGATAAAACTAAGTTAGGAACACGATGATTAAAATGATGAATTGGTTGATGATGCTAAAGGCTAAAATCCACGTCTCCTCGAGCTGACAATCCACTCCTGATAAACTTCCGGCCCTCTGCCGGATAAACTTCTGTCGGCCTTCTGCCGAAACACTCTCACGGTGTCTGATTTGATCGTCCGTCTGCCGATTCCTTCCTCAGCGTCTCTCTCTCAAACACGAATCGCCCCCATACTTCCACGTGCCGATCTTTTAAAAGCAGCTCCGCTGACGTATAGCTGACGTGACGTCACCACTCGTGCCGCTGCCACTAGCCTTTGGGGTTTCTCACTTCCTACAGCTCGGCCATTCTGACGATGCAGGCGCCCCGACTGCTCCTCTAGAAAAAGAAAAAAAACAACAAAGTCAAAGTCCTAACAAGTCCTAATTATCACTTTCTGGCCATGGTTTGATATGATCTGCTACAGTAGACGTAACACCGAGACACTCCGAGTCCGGGATTCCAAGTCCGCCGCCGACGAAGCTGTAAAACACCCACACTAGCACTTTCTTTTACTACACACTGCCCCTGGGAAAAAGACACCTCCATCTGAGACAAAACGTCGACTCCCAAAATCATACTTGTGCCCAGATCCTTTACCACATGTATATCGACAGGCATCCACTTGTCATCAATTAGAATGTTTTCCCTAAAATGTCCAGCCGGTTCTACCGTACTTCCTCCCGCACCCGTTAGCGACACTCTGTTATCACTCAGCTCCGGACTGCCTAGTTCCTCATAAGCTTCCTCTGAAATCAGGGTTAAATCACTCCCCGTATCTATCAAGGCCTCCACCTCTTTATTTCCAACCTTTATTATCTTGCGGAATTTTCTATCGACTCTACACTGACTCAATTTAACTTTTTTGTTTCCACAATCCTTCTCTTTATGACCGAAAACCCCACAACATCTACATCGCACGCCCTCTTCTCTGTACTTACACTGACTCACCCTGTGACCCTTCTCCAAACACTTAAAACAATAATAGGAATCTCCCTGTCGGCCATTGCTGAATCTCGCTCTATCCCCTGCATTGTCTCCATTACCCTGGTAACGAAAATCCGCTCTGACGTCTTGGGACCTCGCCTCATTTCCATCCCTGTGAAGAAACTGTCGTGTTATGCAAAACTCATCCAATTTGGAGACCAGAGTTTCGATCTTAGTGATTGACGGCAACACGTCACAAAAATGGCTTCTAGCTTCCGCTGGCAATTTACGCCTGATCTGGTCCACTATCATCAGCTCCTTCAGATCCTCAAACTCATCGATGCCCAGACCACCAACCCACCCATCGAAGTAAACTTTTAAATTGAACGCAAAGTCCCTCCAAAACACTTTCTCTTCCTTATTAGTGTTAATAAAGTTCATTCTAAATTGTTCCGGGGTGAGTTTAAATATTTTGAGTAGTATATTCTTGATGTGATCATAATCGTTAGCCTTTCCTTCTGGTTCTCTAGTGACAAAACTAACTATATTTAAAGTTAAAAGTCCCACCAAATAGGTGACCCAATCTTCTTTTTTGATTTCAATCCTCTGCACCTGCTTTTCAAATAATGAGAGGTATAGGGAAATGTCTATCATCGAATCTCGAAATCAATTTGGACATCATTCAGACCATTCAAGATATCATTTAGAAATCCCATTTTTTTCTTGCAGAGCAAGATGCAGCAGACGCAGCGCGGGGTGGTGCGGGCGAAGCTGTGGGGCGGCACGTGCTGCAGCTCGGACATTGTGGTGGACGAATGCCTGCTGCCAGAGATGGAGGTGGGAGAGTACATCCTCTTCGATAACATGGGCGCCTACACCCAGTGCCTGGCCACGCGCTTCAACGGCTTCCCCATGCCACGCACCTACTATGTCTTCCCCACGCAACAGTGAGTACAACAATGGGAGGGATTTTTAAACTGTTTAATTTGGTGCAAAAAAGAAATTTATTCACAGACCTTTTTCTGTATAAAATATCAGGATATAATACAGCTTAATAGGTTAGTTCAATCTTCTGATGGAAATAATTAATTCATAATAAAAATAGTTTATGAGGTTGCAAACAAAAGCTTTCAAGATTTTTAAAATTAAAACAAATAAAACTTTTATAAAATTTTAATTTTTAATAATTTTATAAAAATTTATTAAAGCCACCAGGAATTGAATCCAGGTCAATCACGTGTCAATCGAGTAGGCAACAAAACAAAAAATAATTGTCCGTAAACAGAAAAGATCTGGCAGCAGAAGTTGTCAAAGCTATACTTTCCACAGAATTTCTCTGTTGACTGAACTTTTTCTGTTTGAGACTATCGTTTCGCATTTTTAAGGAACTTATCCATCGGAAATATTCTATTAATTTAATTACCTACTGTCACTCTATAGACTAATGCCTCATTTTAGCGAACCTCGGAAGCTTTAGTGGTAATGTCGCTAAATATTTTCTAAGTCGAAGCAAACAGAAAAAGTTCAGTCAACAGAGAAATTCTGTGTAAAGCCAACTTTTACTGCCAGAGTTTTTCTGTTTCTGGACGATTATTTTTTTCGCAGTGTAACCATTGAGCCACGCCGTCTTTTGAAGAGTTCTAAATATAAAGCAACATGTAAAATTTTGGGTATGATTTTCTTACGGTTTGGAAAGTTCTCGGCGTTTTTATAAAAAAAACCCAGCTGTGTCTAAATAATGATACGAGTTACCGATTAATGTATTGAATGTTAAATCTCTGTACTCAATCTTTTCTCAATGTGTCCACTTGCTTTCCCAGGTACAACGAAAAACTTCCCCCCTTCGAAGACTTCTGCAGGGATCTGGGGTCCTCCCGACTCAAGGCCTTCATCAAGATCCAGGACTTCATCTGCCACGATGACTCCAACGACGACCTGTTCCGCAAGGGATGAGCCTCCCCCCTCTAGGATCATCCCATTCTCTTAACCTCCCAATTATCCCTGTGTATCCGTAGTCTTGTGCCATTTGATGGATCGTCGATGAATGAAGGTGATGTGAGAGCCCCTGCTCCAGTTCGAGTGGTGAACAGACAGGTGGTTTCCATATCTTGGAGTGTGAACTTATTATTCGACGGCTTTTTGCTTATTGTTTGCTGCTGGGTTTTATCTCTTTTTACATTCACGTGTATAGCTGGAAATAAAGTATTTTTTAAACGCATTGGTTGTTTGTGGTTATTGTGATTGAACTCAAGCTCTATTGTTGTTAAACATGATATGTTCTAACTAAAAGGTAGATGAGTGGGTGGGTGCGCTGATTTCCCTATTTTACTTCGTGGGATCTGAGAGAGCTCTGATTGTTTTTAGATGATTATTATCTTAAATATGGTATTGCCAGTCGCTCTGCAAGTGATCTGATTGTTCCTTGAGTGAATATTAAAATTTTGCTAAGTTAGTCCGGTCGGATGCCATGTGACCTGGAAATAGAGTACAACTAATATTTTATGATTGATTCTAGTACTTTTTGATGTACTGAAACATAATACGGGGGGTGCCAGAGTGGCAGAGTTGGCAAAAACCCGGGTTTTTTCAATAAAACCCTGAAAAAACCCATATAAAACTGGGTTTTTTCGGAAAAAGTGTGGGTTTTTTCAAAATTAAGCGGGTTTCTACTATAAAGTAAGTGGGTTTTTTCAAATATTAGCGAGTTCTTTCTATGTTAAATGTGTTCTGTCAAAATAATGTCAGTTTTTCAACAGTTAAGTGGGTTTTTTCAAAGTTTTTATACTTTAAAAAAACCCACTGAAATTGTAAAAACACCCCTTATTTACTGAAACCTGGTTTAAATTCTGAAAAAACCCACTAAAATTTAAAAAATATCCTAAACTTTGAAAAACCCATTCAATATTGAAAGAAATTTATTCAACTTTGAAAAACCAACTGAAATTTTTAAAAATCTTCCTTAGTTTTTATATCTAGTTTGAACTTTAAACGTCCTAAATTTTGAAAATACCCCATTCAATAATGAAAAAAAAACCCACTGATTAATGAAAGAACCTGTTTAACTTTAAAATAAACTCCCTGAAATTGAATAAACACCATTTAACTTTAAAACCTAGTTTAAATTTTGAAAAAAAAAACATTAAAATTTTATAAATATCCTAAACTTTGAAAAAAAAACACATTAAATTTTGAAGGAACTGCCGAAATCTTGATTTTTCTTGAAAAAACCCAAAAATGGGTCAAAAATGTGGGTTTTTTCACATGGTTTTTTTTGAAAAAACCCATTGGGTCCAACCCAATTGGGTCCAATCCAGCCAACCCTGCAGAGTGGCACCCTTGAGCAATTCCGAATATATCGAACGGCAAAGTTCTCGGGGTGAATAAAGTAGAAATCAGGTGTTATTTTCAGGAAAAAAATAAAGTAGTAGTTTTTTCAACGGATTTTTATGTTTTTAAGGGTGCTTAATCCGAATTAGACTTTTTCAGCCAAAATATTCGAACGGCTTCTTTGAGAATTTTCGAGATTTTGTCAAAATTTCACCCCTTTCTACAGTTTTATGCTTGTAAAACAAAAGTTATGTTAAAAATTTTCAATTAACAAATTAAAGTTTAATAAACAAGCTACAAAAAGTCAATTGCAACATTTTTGTCAGACAAATAGTTTTGCCGCTACAGCCCGCCAAAAGAAGATACAATTTTGGACGGATTGGGAAAAATTCAGGATGTAGTACCTGCATCTCGTGATTGAATGAAGTTTGGGAACCTACAAATGAGTGTTTTTTTAATTCGTATGATTGATACTAGTACAATTTTATATACTGAATCATAATATGAAGGGTGCCAGAGTGGCACCTTTTGTCAACTTTAAGTATCGAAGGTCAAATTTCACGGGATGATAAAAAAACACCTACTTTATTGCGAGTGAAAGGGAGTCGGCTGAACAAAATTAAATATCAGTAAATGTTTATTATAGGGATACTTTGTGATGTAACGGTAAACTATACTTTTTCAACATGATTAAATAGAAATTCAATATAAAATATGTTTAGAAATAGGTAATAAATAAGAAGTGTAGTTTACTTTAACTTTAATTCAAAATTATAGAATATTTTACACAGTGGGCATTTCACTATCACTATCTTTAAATTGGCCTTCATTAGTTTTCAAATTGCCGCACAATTGCCCATCTTCGCACGTGCACAATTATGTACAAGGCAGACCTACTTGTGCAAAACTGCACCTTGCTGTTGAACATGGCTTCTCACTTGAACAGCTGTACCTTAAACTTTTCAGCAATTCTTGTGGTGCCAACCCTTTGTTATCTGGAAGTTGAACGGGTACCAAAGAGTGCGTTGCTTCATTCTTTGCCCATCCAAAATAAGTGGGATTTAAAGGTGGAGGGAACGAATATGCTGCTGCGTTCCAGGTGCAAGCTTGCAAATGGCATCGTTTTATATGGAGTTCAAATGCCTCTGTTGTCGGAGGGAGGTGCTAAGTTTTAGGAGGAATTTTCTTTGATGCCCACACTTTGTATCGAACATCTGACATGTCGTGAGCCTCCTTCTTGTAGCCGTAGCAATGTGCGATGAAGCTTGTGCACTCTGTTATGCATTGTTGCATTGAAGATTCTACATAACCTAAATGCTTAATTTCAATACCAGATCTCAGAATATGTATAGCTTTAAATTTTCCAATTCCAAAAAGTTGAGAAGTGGTATCACAGCCAGTGAGACAATGCACTGCTAAAAATGAGTTTGCTTGGGTTCCTAGGTTGTAAACTGTTGTTTCTATATCTGTGACCTTGACCTTGTCAAATGACTCCATCCCATAGAGTTAGTACAAATATAGAGACAGCTTGCTCTTCTCCGTAAAGCAACCCTGCATGTCGAAAACTGAGGGACCTGTTTGCGAGGCAGAAAGAAATTTTTAACATGGGAAGTCCCATAGGCGGGTGGATTTTTCGGCATAAAAACTGCTCTTCCTCACAGAAAAATCAGGAAAAAATGATACCGACAATTTTCCATTCGAGAAAAACCAATGACGAATCGTTTAGTGAAGAAAAAATTTCTCTATCTGAATTAGTTTTTTATCTGTGATTTTTTTAAATTCCGTGGATTCGGAAAAAACAATTTTAAACTGTAATTTTAAATGTTTCTGGTGTAATTTCTTTAATAAAAGCTTCACATTATATATTATGAACCCTCCTGATTCGATACGAGTCATTTCCAATTCGTTTAAACGAGTATTTAAGGGAGAAAATTGCTGATTTTGTGGCCGAGGTAGAAACTGGAAGTTGGCAAAGCTTGGCGGTTTGAGCTTGGCGCACGCTTTTGCCGTAGTTTCTTTACGTGGTCATTCGAAATAACTTACTGATTTGATTTTAATTTATAAAGGCCATGATTATCTGAAATATTTCTGCATCTCGACGCATAAATGTTAAATTAGCTTTAATTTTGTTAAATTTTTATTTAAGTTTTTTATTCTTTCCACTAATATTCTTTTAATTTTTAATTTTTATTTTTTGATAGGGGGAAACTTACAGTAAAGAAATCTGTGTTAATCTTTTCTTTCCAAGTAACAAGCGATATTTTTAAAAATCTATGGACACATCGAATCTTCTTTTTTAACTTACTACATTGTTAAACAAATAAGAAAATATATATAGAGAGGAATTAAGAGTAGAAATTTTGCTTCCAGTGTTCGGTTAATTTAAAACAGTCGTATATTATTGAAATATTATCTTACCTAAAATAATTCACGACATAGAATATTCTTTGAACTTATATCTAAGGATTTTCCCGCCAATGTAAGGCACAAAGAATCTAGGGCAGCTGTAATTCTGTCCTAATGGTTTGTGACATTCAACCACAGGACCACATCATCTGGCTTTAACTTTATGAACTATGAGCTTTTTTTGTTTAAATTTATCACACTTTTCTCTCTTATTCCTGGAAAAATGGTGTGAAGAGTTGTAGCGAATCTGATTGCTTAGAAATTAACTTAGTTTACCTATTATATTTTAATAAAAACTTATTTTCATCTTATTATATTTTGATTAACAAATTTAAATACAAAAATAATTTGATTGGCAATTAACTGGAAAATACCCTATTTTGTTTTAGTAGTTCATTCGGTAATATTTAATAAGTAATATTTTGTAAAATGCTTAACTGATTCCTTAACTTTTGACTTAATAAAAGAATTTTTTTGCAAGTTATAAATAATAGTTTAAATTTTTAATTTTCTAATAAATAATGTTTAAAAATTTTCCTTAAGTGTTTATCAAGATAGCAAAAAGTTTAAAGTGTAAAAACTGAAGTATGAAATATAAACATGACATGAAGTTAAACACAAGGAATGCATGCATTTAATATTAGTTGTTTTTCTTCTGAATAATAATAATTTGATAGCGATACCTTTAAGGGAACCTTATAGTGATATAAGTAAAAGGGGATTTTTAAATGGTATTATTCACTAGAATATTTTAAGCAATCGTTTTTTAATTGGCATTCTGAAATATTAAATTATTTGTAATTTTAAGTTGCTCAAATTAAAATAAAAAAATACAGTATATCTTTAAGTAGACTTACTAAATACAGTTTTAACAAAAAATCGTATCAAATACCTGTTTTTTGGGTGGGGGAAATATATTTCCTAAAGAAGAAAATTACAGAAAAAATTGGGAGATACGAGTAGCATTGTTTTGGTGGAAGCATCGACTAAAAATGAGATTTAGAACATTCATATTTTATAATTAAAGCAGCAAAATTTTTAAAACTTTCCTTCAAAAAATAAGTAGAACATTAGATAGGGCCCACTGGTTGGAGACAACTGAGATAAAGTGATCGAAAAAAGCAAGCACGCGAAAAACCGGAAACGCCAAAAGAGGGATTTAGAGGCCAAATTGGCAATGCATAAAAAACCGATTTTGCGAGGCAGCGAAACGAAAAACCGGCACGCTTAGAACAATGGAGCAGATGTTCCAAGCTGTCTCTATATTTTGTACTAACTCTATGCTCCATCCCATAGAGTTAGTACAAATATAGAGACAGCTTGCTCTTCTCCGTAAAGCAACCCTGCATGTCGAAAACTGTCGGACTTGTTTGCGGGGCAGAAAGAAATTTTTAACATGGGAAGTCCCATAGGCGGGTGGATTTTGGGGCATAAAAACTGCTCTTCCTCACAGAAAAATCAGGAGAAAATGATACCGACAATTTTCCATTAGAGAAAAACCAATGACGAATCGTTTAGTGAAGAAAAAATTACTCTATCTGAATTAGTTTTTTATCTGTGATTTTTTTAAATTCCGCGGATTCGGAAAAACAATTTTAAACTGTATTTTTATAATGTTTCTGGGGGAATTTCTTTAATAAAAGCTTCACATTACATAATATGAACCCTCCTGATTCGATACGAGTCATTTCCAATTCGTTTAAAGAATATTTAAGGGAGAAAATTGCTGATTTTGTGGCCGAGGTAGAAACTGGAAGTTGGCAAAGCTTGGCGGTTTGAGCTTGGCGCGCGTTTTTGCCGTAGTTTCTTTCGGTGGTCATTCGAAATAACTTACTGATTTGATTTTGATTTATTAAGGCCATGATTATCTGAAATACTTCTGCATCTCGACGCATAAATGTTAAATTAGCTTTAATTTTGTTAAATTTTTATTTAAGTTTTTAATTCTTACCACTGATCTTCTTTTAATACTTTATTTTTATTTTTTGATAGGAGGAAACTTACAGTAAAGTAATCTGTGTTAATCTTTTCTTTCCAAGTAACAAAGCGATATTTTTAAAAATTTATGGCCACTATCGAATCATCTTTTTCAACTTACTACATTGTTAAACTAATAAGAAAAAATATATATAGAGGAATTAAGAGTAGAAATTTTGCTTCCAGTGTTCGTTTAATTTAAAACAGTCGTATTAATGAAATATTATCTTACCTAAAATAATTCACGACACAGAATATTCCTTGAACTTATATCTATGGATTTTTCCGCCAATCTAAGGCACAAAGAATCTAGGGCAACTGTAATTCTCTCCTAACACCAGGTGATGGTTTGTGACATTCGACCACAGGACCACATCATCTGGCTTTAACTTTGTGAACTATGAGCTTTTTATGTTTAAAGTTATCACACTTTTCTCTCTTATTCCTGGAAAGAAGTGTTGAAGCGAATCTGATAGCTTAGAAATTAACTTAGTTTGCCTATTATATTTTAATAAAAACTTATTTTTGTCTTATTATATTTTGATTTAATTAACAAATTTAAATACAAAAATAATTTGATTGGCAATTAACTGAAAAATACCCTATATTGTTTTAGTAGTTCATTTGGTATAATATTTAATAAATAATATTTTGTAAAATGCTTAACTGATTCCTTAACTTTTCACTTAATAAAAGAATTTTTTTGCAAGTTATAAATAATAGTTCAAATTTTTAATTTTCTATTAAATAATGTTTAAAAATTTTCCTTAAGTGTTTATCAATGTAACAAAAAGTTAAAGTGTAAAAATTGAAGTATGAAATATAAACATGACATGAAGTTAAACATAAGGAATGCATGCATTTAATATTAGTTGTTTTTCTTCTGAATAATAATTTTATAGCGATACCTTTAAGGGAATCTTATAGTGATATAAGTAAAAGGGGATTTTTAAATGGTATTTTAATTTAATGGTATGGACAGTTTAAACAAAATATAGTATCAAATACCTGTTTTTCGTGTAGGGGAAATATATTTCCTAAAGAAGAAAATTACAGAAAAAAGATGGGAGATACGAGTAGCAAGAGTAGCATTGTTTTGGTGGAAGCATCGACTAAAAATGAGATTTAGAACATTCATATTTTATTATTAAAGCTGCACAATTTTTAAAACTTTCCTTCAAAAAATAAAAAGAACATTAGATAGGGCCCACAGGTTGGAGACAACTGAGATAAAGTGATCGAAAAAAGCAATCACACGAAAAACCGTAAACGCCAAAAGAGGGATTTAGAGGCCAAATTGGCAAAGCAAAAAAAACCGATTTTGCAGGGCAGCGAAACGAAAACCCGACACGCTTAGAACAATGGAGCAGATGTTCCAAGCTGTCTCTATATTTGTACTAACTCTATGCTCCATCCACATTGCGCATTTAAAATTTAGCTTTCTGTAAAAGCGTACAAAAAGAATAAAAACGTCAGCGTCATCAGACAAAATTTTGATCCTGTTCGTTGCACACCTTGACAGAAAAATAGCTTGCTGTACAATTATGACATCTGCTTCTTCATGGTGAGTTTCCAAATCTGGGCGAGGAATTACATCACCAGGAGTTTGTAATTCAGTTGGGATTGTATCAGTGCCAGTAATGACCAATTTATGTGGAAGAAAATTTTTATGTTTTAGTAGTTGCTGCCAAATCATGGTTATTCGTTATTAGTTGTATTTTATTGCATGAATGGGTCAATATACTATTGCGACTTGGGAGAGGTGTGTCGGCTCTTAGTTTCATGAAGGTACTGTCAACTTCTTTTTGTCAAATATTTCCAAGCTTGGCGGTTGTTTATTAAGCGTGTCTCGTTTCCTTTTTGTTATTAGATGCTTGATGTTTGATTTGTCAGCTCAAACTATCTAGTCTATCTACATAACTCCCCCTTTAAAAATTGGAATCTTCAAATTGTTCAATTGTTTAAAATTAATTAGATTTTAAACTTTAAGAAATTCCGTTTTCAAGTACACCTTAAACTACAGTTATTAGAGATATTTAATTTTAGTCAGCCGACTCCCTTTCACTCACAATAAAATAGGTGTTTTTTATCATCCCGTGTATTTTGACCTTCGATACTTAAAGTTGACAAAAGGTGCTACTCTAGCACCCTTCATATTATGATTCAGTATATAAAATTGTACTATTATCAATCATACGAATTAAAAAACACTCATTTGTAGGTTCCCAAACTTCATTCAATCACGAGATGCAGGTACTACATCCTGAATTTTCCCAATCCGTCCAAAATTGTATCTTCTTTTGGAGGGCTGTAGCGGCAAAACTATTTGTCTGACAAAAATGTTGCAATTGACTTTTTTGTAGCTTGTTTATTAAACTTTGATTTGTTAATAAATTTTTTTTAAAACCCATAACTTTTGTTTTATAAGCATAAAACCGTAGAAAGGGGTGAAATTTTGACAAAATCTCGAAAATTCAAAAAAAGCCGTTATTTGGCTGAAAAAGTCTAATTCGGATTAAGTACCCTCAAAAACATAAGAATTCGTTGAAAAAACGACTACTTTATTTTTTTCCTGAAAATAACACCTGATTTCTACTTTTTCCACCCCGAGAACTTTGCCGTTCGATATTTGGAATTGCTCAAAGGTGCCATTCTGGCACCCCCCGTATTATGTTTCAGTACATCAAAAAGTATAGGAATCAATCATAAAGTATTAGTTATACTCTATTTCCAGGTCCAAGCCTATTTTCTCATTTGGTGACCGGACTAAGTGGAACCTTGTATTAAACGTAGTACGTGCAATTAATGGTGGATAAAATTGTAAAAATCTGATAATTCAATCCAGGGATGGGCAATTCATGCATTTTTATTTATTTCTTTTATCCCATAGAGATAGTTAAAAGAGGAATATATGCGCAAAAGGTTTTTTTTAACTAAGATCCTTTTATATTTTTTTCATTTCAAAGTTTGAGTTTTAAAAAGGGCACGAAAACTCAGCATGTGACGTCATGTAATCCAAAACATTGGTTTTAAACAATGGTTTAGGATTCAAATCGATGTGCTGATTTTCACTTTTAAGTAAGGCCGAAACAGATCTGAGGTCATTCAATCTGAAACAAGTGCAAGGGGATTGATGATTATTTTAAAATTTTAATTAAATAATTCTTTAGAGGAATTATAACTATCCATAACTAACGAAATTGCACACTTTCTTAGTGATAGTTACAATTTCTTCTCTCTAAAGTACCTGATTTTAAATTTTAAATAATAATAAGAAGATTTTTATTTTGAAAAAACAACAATTCATACAAAATTAGACACAGAACATATTTTTATACACATATACAAATACATAAACATTTTTTAGACGGTTTAAAAACCAAGGCAAAAACTTCGGTACAGCGTCATGTATGAAAGGGAAAATGAATAATTTTTTCATTTAAAAAATTACTAGCACCTGACACCCACAATTTTTTGATATTTTTGTGACTAATAGTTCCTTCTGTGGAAAAGTTTAAAATACGGACGATAGTTTATGACCCTGTAGGTTTAAGATTTAGAAGTTTCATATGTTCGAATTTGCATAAAACATTTCTTTATACATTGAAAAAAAAAAGATAATTATAAAATCTAAATAATTTCTTAGTAAATTCTGAGGTTCACGAAAAGCATGGATTGTTTCATTGTTTCATAAGCAATTATTTAAATTATTTTTATGGGGATGAATTTAAAATAAATAATTTAATGAATAAATAATCAATTAATTAATTTAAAACCATTTAAAAATTAGACTGGTCAATGGTTAGATTTGGTAAGGGTCATACCGGTGACCTGACGCCAATTCTAGGGCTCGGTAGGCTCCCGGCCATTGATGACCCTTAGCCTTACAGCTGGGTCAATATTTTAAATTATGAAGCATATTATGTGACTTCAGCATATGTGAAGCATAAATTGTGAAGCATATGTGATTTTAAACACCATCACACCCGAGGACGTGAATGAAACAAGACTTCCTCGAAAGTTGTAGGGACACCTAAAGAATACTAATATTTCCGCTAGATAGCAGCACCACTCCTTAAAAAGGGCACCGCCAAATAGAGAGTGTATTGGTAGGATTTCATTATGCTAAATCGGGTGTTTCAAAACTTTTTAGCTCCTTTAATTTTTTTAAATCTTATACACCCCCTTTACAGAGCTTCAAAAACAATGCTCAAATAAATAGTTTTGTATACCACATAATGGTTGCTCCAAAAAGGGATTTCATTTAATTACTAAATTATTTGGAGATCCAAACATATTTTGGAATGAAATACAATTTAAAACTTTCTGCAAAACCTGGGCCTGGTCATATTGCACTCCAACTTATGATATTCACATTTCATGCCATGAAATTTTCATCGTCTAAGCATTCCTTAAGTTCTGTCTATATCCTCTTGAAAATATCTATTATTCTTTGAAATTGTCTCCGTATTATTTCAAAGAGAAATAAGATTAACCTTCATAAAATGTAGAAGTCACTTAAATATCTTAACTTTAAAGGAAGTTGCATGTGTCAGATTTTCAAAAACAAACAAGTGTTCCGTATGGTTTTTTGTATGGTAAAATGAAATATCTAGTCAGTTTTTCAAAAAAATGTACAGGTAATTAAATATTTTAATTTAAAAGTCGAGAAAAAAAACACGTGACTGAAAACGTTTATTGTTTAAACTGTAGGATGACGTCAACAATAATACAATCAACTCCATTGCTTTTCAACAATGCCTATTGTAAGATGACGTCACATCCAAACTCTTGGCGTTTTCGCGCGCTTTTAAAAAGGGGATTTTCGCTAATTTTTTTGGCAATCAAAAAATTTCTTTATCGGCCTCAAATTTTGGGTAATTGCTTATTTTTGCAAGAAGAATCGATTAAAAAAATAAAAAAATAATGCAACTTTCTCTTTATCAATAACTTATAAAAATAATGCAATAATCAAATACCTTAACTGAGAACGGAAAAATGACTATAACACTACAAAGTTGCAACAGTGGAATAAAACTGCGAAGGCTTCTACGGCCGGAGTTATAATTAAAACTGAGGTTTTCCGGGCTTGTTGGCAGGACCGGATTAACCATGTCAGGGTAGGGTGGTTACAAAAAATCAACTTTCGAAATTCTTAGGTCTTACCCCCTAAAATGTGCCAATAGGCTAAAAAATGAGATTGGCCAAGTTTCAGCTCAATCCGATAATATTAACCCGTGCCTCATCGAGGTCAAAGTTCAGAAAAACAGCGATTTTTAACAAAAAATCGTAGTTTTCGCCCCATAAAACTGGAACCGTTTGTCCCAGAAATCTGGTTAGGGTGTCATTTGATAGGAAATTTCTAACACTTTAACTCTGAAGTTACGGAATTTTATTTGCTAAAACGGATGGGGAGCTATTTAGCATTTTCATAGTAAAGGTCCGTGAAAAAGCGACTTCATTGCTAGAAAACTGGAACATTGCAATGTCACAAAAAAACTTTATCCTCCGAGCCATTTCCATTACTTTTGGTCCCAATAGATAGAAAATGAGTTTTTAAACCCCCTTAGGGAATTCTAGGGTATAATTTCAAACCCCCTAGTGTTTGAAAAAAAGGAAAAAATATATATTTTTTTTTAAATTTTTAAACACGCATTTTGGGACTGAAAATGTGATAAAGTTGATCCAAATGCATTATTAAGGGCTTAATTAGATAGAATACCAATAATATAGGGCCTTAACCTTTCCCTATAACCCCTATAATCTAAGCGAAAGAAGCGCGACTGCGAGGTTTTGCTAAACAAAGGGTTTAATGCCCATTAAAGTGATAAACAAAGCTAAATTACAAAATTTTCACAAAAAGCTCTAGAGATATGTCATTTGGTGTCAGAAATGACGTTTGAGATTATATATGTGGGTAAAATTATAATAAAAGAGTCCTTCCGACTCAAAATGTTAAAAAAATCCTATTTTTACCAAAGTTACATGTTTTCAGCTAAAAGTGATCTTAGAAAAATGTATAAATTGATTTTAATGTACCTCGAAATTCATTTGCCTATCGTTCAAGGAAAACTATTTTCTTGAAAAGTATAGTAATGTTTCATTATATGTTTGATCTATAACCTAATTACTTAATATTTTGTTCTTCATTCGTCAATTGTGTGCACCTGTGTGAAAGGAGACAAAATATCATGTAAGTTAATGAAATATTAAAAAATATTTTTGATTTCACAGTAAATGTTTCTATGCTTCTCATAATTAATTTTTGTAAAAAAAAATCATAAACAAGATTTCTCGGAAAAATAACACTTAAAGACACTCCAACAGTGTATTCTCTGTAGTTTTCACTGGATTTTTTTAAGGGCAACCAAGTTACTGTCCTAAACCTAAAGTTGAATAAACCCAAATTATAGAAAATCATTATAATTATCTATAAACTTTTAAAACTATTTTTTAAAAATTACTTGGTAAAATTTTCTTCCTTCTCACCATGTGTAGTACACAGAAAGAAAATTTTTGAAATCATTTATGCATACCTTTCAAAAAGGTTATTTTCCTTGAACGATAGGCAAATGAATATCGAGATTAAAATCAATTTATGCATTTTTCTAAGATCAGTTTTAGCTGAAAACATGTAACTTTGGTAAAAATAGGATTTTTTAACATTTTGAGTCGGAAGGACGCTTTTATTATAATTTTACCCACATATGTAATCTCAAACGTCATTTCTGACACCAAATGACATATCTCTAGAGGTTTTTGTGAAAATTTTGTAATTTAGCTTTGTTTATCACTTTAATGGGCATTAAACCCTTTGTTTAGCAAAACCTCGCAGTCGCGCTTCTTTCGCTTACATTATAGGGGTTATAGGGAAAGGTTAAGGCCCTATATTATTGGTATTCTATCTAATTAAGCCCTTAATAATGCATTTGGACCAACTTTATCACATTCTCAGTCCCAAAATGTGTGTTTAAAAATTTAAAAAAAAATTATATATATTTTCCTTTTTTTCAAACACTGGGGGTTTGAAATTATACCCTAGAATTCCCTAAGGGGGTTTAAAAACTCATTTTCTATCTATTGGGACCAAAAGTAATGGAAATGGCTCGGAGGATAAAGTTTTTTGTGACATTGCAATGTTCCAGTTTTCTAGCAATGAAGTCGCTTTTTCACGGACCTTTACTATGAAAATGCTAAATAGCTCCCCATCCGTTTTAGCAAATAAAATTCCGTAACTTCAGAGTTAACCAGATTTCTGGGACAAACGGTTCCAGTTTTATGGGGCGAAAACTACAATTTTTTGTTAAAAATCGCTGTTTTCTGAACTTTGACCTCGATGAGGCACGGGTTAATATTATCGGATTGAGCTGAAACTTGGCCAATCTCATTTTTTAGCCTATTGGCACATTTTAGGGGGGTAAGACCTAAAAAAAGTTGAAAAAAAATTTTCCCCATGTAACTTGTGACCACCCTAATGTCAGGGCCACTAGGCAGTGCACCTCTCGGGGCCCTTTTCTTCTTAAAATATACAGGTTGAACCATAAGTCCTGCCCTGTTTTTAAAAATTAATAACAAAAAACAAAACAAGATAAAAATACGCCGTCTGCTGCATCCTACTTTAAATAATCGGGAGTTTTTGTACACAAAATTTTGAAAAAGTGTAGTTCTCGACCTTTCTTATAGATGGCAGTACTAAAATTTAATTATTTAAGGATTAAAGAATCGTTTTTCCCTGTGCTTAACTTCGAAGGGGAAGCTAATATTATAAATAGAATCGATTCAAAAATCGAATGAGTAATCGAACTTAGCATCCTAATACTTAATAAGATCGGCTTTAAACAATTTTAAGCGTTTAAACTTCGAAATAGGATATTAAAATAGAGATAATTTTCTCTTTTTGGGGAGGAGGGCTATTGATTAGTAGATTTAGAGTGCATTTCCCCTAAAACTCGTATGATAGAATTGTGATCAATCATTTTGTATCATTGATTTTTATAATTACACATATTCTCTGCCTTGTTATCATTTTCAACGATTGCATTGGAGTCACAGGTGTGGAGTCGAATATCCGGGATTTGTGATAAATTTTCAGTGATAACTTGGCATCGCTGTGAAGTCTTAGCGTGACCAGTTTGTGACAAATTATTGTATACATGGGAGATCTTGTCATCTCTGTGACAGATCATATCGTAGGGTGCCTTTTCACTAGGTTATTTTTGGCTATTTTTACGAAGTGTATATTTGGACGGCCAAAACGGCCAGTGGCGCATGCGCTGTAGGTCTCGTGATGACGTAGCAGTCTCGGCGCTTAGTGATGGAACCAATGGTACGCCTAGCCGTGGAAGTTAGAGTAGAGTTTAGTTGAAAAATGGCCGTGCAAATATACAGTGCCCTATTTTTAAAGTGAAGCAATCTAGCTGATCGCAATCTAGCTAAATTTTATTTGATCGTAAGATTAGCTAGCGTTTCTCGGTTTGAAACCTTCGTTTCGCAACTGACTCGATTACGCCCACCTCGTCCAAATAAATGTCGACTCAGTGTTGGATTGACGTGTTATGGAGAAATGACATGACTACGTTTTCGTGCGATGCGATTGAAGAAGCGTTTGGTACCGCTTCACAAAAACGTAGCATTTCAATTCACCCTTAGGATCCGTACACAGTTACTGAAAATAGTCGCAAGAAGTCGTTAAGACCCTTCTCAAGGGAGGGGTGAAAGCATGGAGTTGAGCCTCAGTCCCCTCGCCCTTTGATAAGGATTTTAACGACTTCAAGCGACGATTTTCAGTAACTGTGTTCGGACAGAACAGGTAAAACGTATAGTACTTGAAAATTAAAGAAAACGAGTATTATCGTATGGGCGAGCCCCGTTCTGTCCGAACACAGTCACTTTGTAAAATAGCCAAAAATAACCTAGTGTAAAGGCACCCTACGATATGATCTGTCACAGAGAAGACAAGATCTCCCATGTATATTAATTTTGTCACAAACTGGTCACGCTATGTCTTCACAGCGATGTGCGATGAAGTTATCACTGAAAATTAAACACAAATCCCAGACATTCGACTCTACACCTGTGACTCCGATGCGATCGTTGAGAATGATAACAAGCCGGAGAATATGTGTAATTAAAAAAATCAATGATAAAAAATGATTGATCACAATTCAATCATATGAGTTTTAGGGGAAATGCACTCATAATCCACTAATCAATAGCCCTCCTCCCCAAAAAGAGAAAACTCTATTTTAATATCTTTTTTACGAAGTTTAAACGCTTAAAATTGTTTAAAGCCGATCCTATTAAGCATTAGGATGCTAAGTTCGTTTACTCATTCGATTTTTGAATAGATTCTATTTATAATATTCGTTTCCCCTTCGAATTTAAGCATAGCGAAAAAACGATTATTTTATCCTTAAATAATTAAATTTTAGTGCTGTCATCTATAAGAAAAGTCGAGAACTACACTTTTTCAAAATTTTGTGTACAAAAACTCCCGTTTATTTAAAGTAGGATGCAGCAAACGGTGTATTTTTATCTTGTTTTGTTTTTTTGTTATTAATTTTTAAAAACAGAGCAGGACTTTTGGTTCACCCTGTATTTTTTACACAACATCGCAATTTTGTTCATAATTACGCTTTTACTACATTATGTAACACCATCAACTTATTAAATAAGTTTTTATCATAAAATGCTTACTAAACCAAACCATATTCAATTAAAAAAATACAACAAACGATGGGAGTATTTTTAATAAATCTTTTAATTTCGAAAGTTACATTCGGCCCGTCTTTGCAGTGGCTGTCTAGGATTTGTTTCTTTGGGGCTAAGAAATTTCAAAATCAAATTGAATCTTCTCGACAAAAATAATATTAAAAAGGTTGTGAATAATGGTGTTCAAATTAATTGATGGGGTTTCTCCACCAGAAATTTTCTGGAAATTTGACCCTAAAAAACAGGGTTTTAACTCGTTTTGGTATATTTAATCGAATTTACGCTAATCACTCCAAGTTCCCCTCTTTCTCACTGTCAGGGAGAAAGAGTCACATTTTGGGGAGAGCTCCCTTGGATTCGCGTCTCTGCCGTGCGACGTGTTTTTAGATATTTAGTAGCAAAAAGTAAAGAGAAAAATAGTACCATATTTCTTCAGTTTTTGAGGATTTTTTGCCCTTTTCCCCATGTCACAAATTGTCAAATTTTTTTTCAATGATAGACACTTCCCGAATCATATTTCAGAACTTAATTGCTCATCAATAGAGCTTTTACTTTGTTCTAAAAAATTCAAGGCTTAGGCTAGATTTAATTTCGTTCCCGAACAAAATTGATGAGACGATGATCATTGATTTTTCTATAAATTAGATTTTGCATTTAATTTTAATTTACTTTAATTCAGAGTTAGTTTAATATCAGAAAATTGAAATTATATCTGAAGCATTATTTAAAATTTGTGCAAAAATAATAAGGATAAAATCGTATTAAAATATAATAACTTTTTACTCATATAGATAGAATTTATGAACTATTTTTTTTAATAAATTTCTACTGTACTCGCGGTGGTTCTTATGGTGGCCCTGGATATAATCTACCCGACTTCCCATTACAGCTTCAAAAGAACAGAGGTAGACTTTCCTCATTAAATTTTTAGCATTCTAAAGATAATTTTTAAGCTGTTTGTTAGCATCCATAAATTACGTGATGTCAAAAAGGGGGAGGAGGGGTTTGGAAAAATCTCACCATATCTCACCCAGGGGGAGGGGGGTTGGTTAAAATCTCACGTCAACTTTTTAAGTTCGAAATTATACGATTTTCTTTAAGTATGAGAAAGGAAATACCCACAGATAAGATACTGTGGTGATTTTTAGGCGGAATAATGTCCTTTCCCCCCACATCATTAATAATGGAAACGTTTTAGGTGCTGTAAAGCACAAAATGCAAACGAATAGGATAGAAAATTATTTTTAAAGGTTGTAGGTCTCACGTGGGGGTGAGGGGGGTCCAGCAAAATCTCACTAAATCTCTCCAAGGGGGAGGGGGGTCCAGATTTTGGAAAAAACACCTCACGTAATTTATGGATGTCCCCTTAGAGAATCTGAGAGGTCCATCTTTAGAATCACTCACGAATCCCTGCTTAGGACCGGACCCACCATAAAGAATTTTAAATTTTCTTTTAACTACTACTATAAAGAAACATTTCAGAAAAAATTCTCAGGGCTCGGGGCCCCTAGCTGATGATGGGCCAATAGGCAGTTGCCTACATTGCCTATTTGGTAATCCGGCCCTGCTTGTTGGCCATATCTTGTAGATGAAACACTAAACGTTTCGACTCCTCCAACGGGAGTCATCTTCAGTAGGATAAAAAAAGTTATTATTATCAATTCAATTATTATTATTAAAAGTTATTATAGTATCAATTCAAACGTCAATATCAAGTCAACTTCAAACTTTTTCTTATCCTACTGCAGATGACTCCCGTAGGAGGAGTCGAAACGGTGTTTCATCTACAAGATTACTCCCAACAAGCCAGGAATATCTCAGATTTAATGGCTATAATACTTCACGCTAAAAACGAAAATATTCTCAACAATGTAATAACTGAACAATGATTTCGAATTTTTGAGAAAGTCAATCATAAATCTTAAGCATTAAAATTTTGCATGCTGTTGCTTTTAAACAAACTTAGACAGGAGTTTCATTTACTACTGTTTACTCTCTTTTAAAGCATTTCTACCGGATAAAGGAAAGAAGTAATAGAGCATTTTCTTCGGTGAAAAAATTAAAATTATTTTACATTGATATTATACAGAAACAGTTTTAAAAAGATTTGCATTTACACATATATTAGAGAAGAGATACAGGCTGATAGACATGAGAAATATGGATTAAAATTTTTTTTTTAATTTATTACCTTTTCAGTTCGTTGATGTTGATAGTAATTTCTGTAAAAACAGAACTTTAAGACAAGTATAGAGTAGCTGCTTATTTCAGTATGTTAATGCAATAAATACTTATTTGAATGAAAAACTTAAGCCAAAGAATGACAAAAAAATGGTTTTGAGGTATGTTCTTATATTAAAAGAAAAAGAAATTTTGAAATTTGATCTTTGATTGATATCTGAGACCTTTTGGTGGACACAGTCCTATTGCAACGCCAGAGAGCTTTCAATGAACAAAATAGTGCAGGATCGACGACGTTTATGGACGAAATGTTTAATTTTTCAATAAAAATGAATGATTTACAAGGCAAAATGGGATCGAATCCAGTGGACCCCTTTTTGCGCCTCGTGGTTTGGACAAACCCGTGTTTTATGCAGGGTGTTTTCGATTATTTGAAGAATGCTAGATAAGCTAATAGGGGTACCCATTGCAGTAAATTGATGGAATTATGTTACCTTTGGTTTATGTTATGTATCCTTGTATGGACTACATTAGGAGGTCCTAGAAATTTAACGTTATATCTCCGCCCCCCCCATTCTTATTTGCTCGTCGTATAGGACACCTCAATAAACTACCCTATAATTTTTTAGAATGAGTTCAGAAACACAGTGTGTTAAAACATAATATAAATTACTTCCTACATTTAATTTGGAAAAAGCGAATTAAAATATTTTGAAAACAAAAACTACGCTAGTTTTTGAAAATTAAAAGCCTTCCATGTAAGTTGAATAGCCTGAATAGGCATAGGTAACTCTTAAAACTATTTCAAACCAAGATGTTCTTTTTATCCTATAAAAAATTGAGGTGGTCAGGAGTGAAAGGGTTAACCATATCGTCTTTGCTGATGCTCCTTTAAAATGTACTATACGAAAGAGTTCCTTTTAGTAGGGATAGATTAAGTTTTAGAAAGTTATTGCTAGGTGGAAGCACCATCTATCAGAAGGGCGGTTTAATGAATCAATGGAGATAATTATGATTATCACTTTTGAAAGCTAATTAGATTTGAATGCAAATAGTGGATTTTATTCTAGATATCCGTATAGAACCGTAATTAAAACTAATTTTCACACAGAAACGTAACTGTTTAGCTTCAAAGCGCATGGTAACACTCTTATGTATGTTTATACCAAAATATTAACCATAGTGCAAAAAAAGTGTACGTAAAATCTTCGCGTACGTAATAAACAATTGAGCATGTCAATTTTTTCTTATGAAGATCTGATCTGAAGATTCTTATGTTCCCCAATCGTCCAAGTATGGGAAATAAAAATGAAAAGACCGTCCACTATCATAAAAATGTTCATAATTATTTAGTAGTAACCTATTTCAATAATTTAATTTGAATTAATTTAAAATATGTGCCTTTTGGAAATCCCCCTTAAAACTTCACCCCAAACGTCGATGTTCCCAAATGGGAACATACTCAAAATCATACTTGGGAATTTTTTTCTGCCAAAGAATGACCAGAATGGTTTTAGAATGATGAAACAAGCCATTTAAGCCAAAAATCAGAACCTTTAATTTGAAATTTGAATTGCGGTGTTTAAAAGGTTAATAGTCTCTTACTCTTTCTTATTACTCTCTACTTAAAAGTCTCTTACTCTTTTTATCTTTTTCCACTATGAAAATTTTCAGAAAAGTTTTCATGACTCTGAAACTAATGACGATTTTAGAAAACTCCATTCTTATAATTAGTAAAGTGTGTTTAATTTATGAGGAGAAAAAAAGATTGAGTGAAGAATTGATTTCTAAAGTTGTGTAAAATCGGCAATTTTAGACATTTTTTTTATAAAACGCACTTTAAATGGAGTTAAACGTTATTAAACACTCAAAAAATCATAAAATCAATCTATGTAATTTTTTTTCGTGACTAGTCCCTTAGTGTCATTTCCTCAATCTTCATCTCAATTTAGCTCTTGGATCTTTATTGAAGGGTTGTAACCATATTTTGTGAGGATCTCACGTCTGTATTTCCAAAAATTTTAGAACCAAATATTTTTTTGAGCCCTGACAAGTGAAGTAGGTATAATTTTTGGGCCACGCACAATTCTGCGAGCCTAATTTAAAGGTTTTATATTCGGTAGGCGAAAATAGTTTTTGACTCAGTGTAGAGTTTGCTCTTTGTATTCAGATGGTGTTATTTATATACTACAATTAAGATTAACAAAACACGACATGATTAAATGAACAGGAAGTACGTAAGACGTTTTTAACTTAAAAAAACATCGGAAGGAACTTTTTGTCCTTCAGATTATTTTACGAGTTTAAAAACCAGTCTCAATGTTCCTTTTGTTACCAGCTTTTTTACAAGTAGTATATTTGAAGTTCATTTCGTGATAAAATTCCAAATAAGTACTTATGCAACCTCAGCTAAAAATAGTCTTAAAACTCAATTGTCGTATATTTTTGTACTTTTTTACATAAAAACTAACTTCAAGTATCCAGTTATCCTTCAAGGATATGGGTTTTTTTATGAATTTCTAAATTGGTTCATATATTTTAAATGGTAATTTCTAATATTATTTGGATAATTTAGTTTTTCAATTTTAAATAGAATTGAATCGTAGAATTTTTAATTTAGCTATAAATTTGGGTCTGTCTTAAAAATTTATAAAAACAATTATACTAGCTGATTTACCCGCCGTCGCTCGGGGGAAAAAGGCTTTTCTAACTGTGTTAAAATAAATAAGAATTAGTTTCTTCACTATATTCCTTTCCAGGGCGTCATTTAGGGGCATTATGATGGTCAACTTCCTTCCCGCTGGGGTTCTTTGATGCTATACTTTCTTAAGATATAAAAACTTTAAAATTACCTCCTGTTTAGAATTAATGTGTGAAATCCTCATTTTTAAGACTGATATTTTCAAATTAGAAAAAAGTTGGTGGGAGACTCTCTTAAGCCCATTATTTCAAGGTGTCTTTGTTCTCTTCAATATCCTTTGTTCACTCCATCCATTTCTCCAATTGGTAATGCCTTGTTCTGAAAAATTCTTCCACCTTCACCTTAAAATAAAAGTAAAGGTCTATTATTGAACAGCGATTTCTACTGACTTATTTATTCCCCCCTTCATCCCAATGTTTTCATAAAATTCAAAGCAAATAAAAAATAAATACTTTCCTGAAATCTAAAACAAAACAAAAAAACCTTTTCAAATTAAAGTGTTAACAGCCGGTTTTTAAAATTAAAAAAAGGTCAGGGGGAGACCCCCTGAACCCCCCTTGGTTGATTTATTACCAACTCATTCATTAAAGAAATCGCCTTCCAACATGAAATAAAAGTAGACACCATTTGAATTATTCACATCAACCATCTTAAATGCTTCTGATGAAATTTTGTTATTTTAAATTTTTATTGAATGGAAAAAAATTAAAAATTTTCTGTTAAATAGTTTTAATTTATTGTAAAAAATTTATTTCATCACAAATTATTTCTTTGTCAGATTTTTAAAAATTCTACTTGCTATAAAATATTTTTAAATAAATATGTCCAACGATTAAACGACATTCTCCTAGATGTGTGACTGACATTAATCTGGACATACAAAGATTTATTAATTCTAAACATACTCAAATTTCTCATTAATTTAATGAGGAAGTTGCATGATTTTTTTTTATTTTTTTAATCGATTCTTCTTGCAAAAATAAGGAACTACCCAAAATTTGAGGCCGATCGAGAAATTTTTTGATTGCCAAAAAAATTAACAAAAATCCCCTTTTTAAAAGCCCGCGAAAACGCCAAGAGTTTGGCTGTGACGTCATCTTATATTAAACATTGTTGTAAAGCAATGGAGTTGATGGTATTATTGTTGACGTCATCTTATAGTTTAAACAATAAACGTTTTCAGTCACGTGTTTTTTTCTCGACTTTTAAATTAAAATATTTAATTACCTGTAATTTTTTTTGAAAAACTGACTAGATATTTCATTTTACCATACAAAAAACCATACGGAACACTTGTTTGTTTTTGAAAATCTGGCACATGCAACTTCCTTATTGTTAAGATCTATAAGTTTTGAAAATTGTTATGTATGTATAAAAAATAACTGTAAATTTGATTGTTTATAATTTTTGTCTCGCGACCCTCCGGTTTAGAACCCCTGCCCTACAGAGTCTCATGACACCAATAACTCAATTTTGAAACAAGTGGCGTTTGAAATGTTTCAGAAATAAGTGATTCAATTTGTAAAGTACCGTTTCTTTTTTTTGTATTTAGCACTCTTACCAATATGAGAGTGCTTTATGGGTCATTCCATGTGACCAAAAAATGGCAAATTTCAACCTGACCCCCTCGGATTTTAACAAAAATTTCAGGAATTGTTCTCTTCTATGATATAAATGAGAAAATGTTCTTATAATTCAATTTTATCAGTAATTTTTTTATTAGAAATCTTTGAAAAAAGGAAGAAAATGCAATTTTTCGCTCTTTAACGTATTATAACTCCAGTTATATTAAATCGAGAAAAATCTATTACCCCTCGTTATAAAGATAATTTTTCAAGTTTTAATTTGATATAAAGTTTGACTATGTTCACAAAATAAATTTACTTTCATGGTTTTTTAAATAAAAACGTTTTTAAAAAATAATGTTGGTATCCTTCAATTTCTTTGAAAATTATACATATATTTAACAACTTTATGAATTAGGATATTTGAAATTAACAGAATGGGACCGCCAAGGGATCAGGAGTTAAAGCAAAAAGAGTTTTAATCACCACTTTTTAAGTTAAAGTGGCCAAAAACTGGGTTCTGCGCCATGCTTGGTCACTCTAACTTCTGAAATAGTACTTCAAAACAACTCTTTTTGCTATAACTCCTGATCCCATGGCGGTCACACTCTGTGAATTTTAGATATCATAATTTATAATGTGGTTAAATATATGTATAACTTTTAAAGAAATTGAAGGATACCAACATTGTTTTTTAAAAGCTTTTTTATTTAAAAAATCATGAAAGTAAATGCTTTTCACGGACATAGTTAAACTTTACATAAAATTAAAGCTTGAAAAATTATATTTAAAACGAGGGGGGATATATTTTCCTCGGATAAATATAACTGGAGTTATAACACATTAATGCGCGAAAAATTGAACTTTCTTCCTTTTTTCAAACAATTTTAATAAAAAAACTACTCATAAAGTTGAATAATAAAAACATTTTCTCTTTTATAGCATAGAAGGGAACAATTCCTGAAAGTTTCATTAAAATCTGAGAGGGTTTGGTTGAGTGCCGGTTGATTTCACATGGAATGCCCCTTATGCAACTGATGAACATATACTCCTGTTCATAAAAAATGCAACACCATGAAGGACTTGTTAGATTTTGATGAAATTTACACAGTAAGTGATCTTTGTGAATACAAATAAATGATATAATTTTCAGAACAAAGGAATAAAATTTAATATCGAAAATCGGTGTTTAATGTCTTCCATACGCGCTGTAATGAGAGCCTCTATACGACAGGTCATCGAATCAAACAGATTGAAATTTTGACTGAGGAGGTGATTTTCATCTAAGATTCATCCGAAACTCAAAGTTTGCCAATATTGGCAACATGACAAGCGTTTTAAGCATGATGAAAAACCAACTAAATTTTAGTCGAGCTCCATAGGTGAAATTTCGGATGAAGAAATTTGTCGAGAAAGAAGCTGTCTTTATTGGATGTAAAGTAAGTTTGGAACATTCCATAAAACATGTGTACGGAATTTGTTCTGATGAATTACAGCTTCAGGATTCTTTCAAAGGTAGGGTAAAACTTTTGGCTCCAAAAATTTTTATAAATTTTTTTAAGAAATGAGATTGCCCTCATTTTTTATCTAATGAGGTTGCCCATGGTACCCAATAGTGCTCCAGGTCAAAACACTTCTCTTCTTCACCACAGACTCCTCTTCTTCACCACAGACCAAAAATTGCGATTTTCGGCATAGCGTCCAAACCCAGTTTAGGTGTCATGTTAACCAAAATTGAAGGGGGATTTCTTTAAAAGGACCATTTGTTATCACTAATCATGCGAAAATATTTTTTTGTGGATCCCATGGTAGCTTTATGCACCGATGGAATTCCATCGATGGAGCGCTGTAAAAAAACGATACTTGGTGAATTTTGGTGAAATAACGACCGATTAACTGATGGAGCAGACAATGATAGACCTGTAGAAGTATTCTAACAATTTGAAACATGTCGAAAAGTCACTCAATGATCCGGCACTGCCATGCGAATGAAGCCTCTTTCATCCCGTGCTGACGTGACTATAAGGGGTCCAGACCCCAATTTTCAACTCGCCTTACCCTTTTTGGACCTCTGCTTTCAAACCCACCTCAATAAAGTCCGGTTTCCCTTCATCTGACCAGCGGTAAAACAGTGTGAAAAACACCCCTCCGGGAGGCCTAACATTAATCCTCTTTAAAAATCTGTTAAATGTTCATATGACATCCGTTAAGGTCTAAGGGGTATAATAACATCTAATGACAAGATAATCAACGGTAGACAACCTTCTTACAAGCCCTTAACGTCCCGTTACAGCCCCCAAAATATACCAATAAATCAGTGGTTGAGAAGACACTGCTCAGCTCGCACATGCGCTATAGCTCTGAATTTGATATCATTTGATAATCAAACCATAATGAACATACCCTGAAAATTTCAAGTTGATCGGACAATTCCTTCTTGGTGTTGCATTTTTTATGAACAGGAGTATAGAAATATCTACGCACGTAAAATGTAATGTTTTGAAATCTTTATTTACACTGCTGGCCATCCAAAATGGTACACCAAGAAGGAAAAAAGATATCAAACCCAAATTTATCTCTATGATTCCCCATAGTATTAATGTGAATTGATTGAAAATTCAGCCTTCTTGGATGTTAGGGGGCCGAGAAAATCGCTGAGGAGTGTTGTCTCCATAGGTGTCCATTACCGCCGCCCAACGCTATGATAATAAGAGAAGGAGGCTCAAAATGGGGTTTGAGGGATTGGAGGACCATGTTGAGTCCACAGGTAGTCAAAGTTTATGTGGTGCACCAGCGGACGTTGCATACCGGGCTAGGCAATTTCTCCTCTTTCATCGGACATGTTTTGTGGCGTTGGTTCTTACGAACGGGTAGGTCAGGGTAAAAATGCAACATAGGAGGATAAGAAGAATGCTTGGACATTGAGTTCATCACGTGGTTGATCATTTTTCTCTTTAGACTTGTCCGCAGGCGTGGGTTGAAGGTAAGGGTGGACAACAGGTTGTCAAACCTCAATGCTGCAGTTCTGGTTGGTAAATGTGCCTTTAAATCATACTGAGAAGGTGTGGGAGTGGAATCCAATGCTTCATTACCTCGTTACTCTGCGCAAAGAAGAAATCTGACGATTACAAAATCAACAGCCAAGTGCTCTCATTTCTCGCTGTCGTAAAGTCATTTCCAACTATCGTGGTGCTCCAGACCGCATTGAGATACTCTCATAAACTCTGTGCCATCACATTGAGATGTCAATTTCGTTATTTAGAGCACTGTTGCCAACGCCAAAGCATGCGTTGAAGATGGGAATTTTTCTGAACCTATACTTGCCAAACGGGCAGTTTCCTGCGCTGTAAATGACATGCATTCCACTCCCAAACCTCCTCAGTATGATTTACCAGCTAATTGGCCAACCAGAGCTGCAGCATTGAGGTTTGACAACCGGTTGTCTACCCTTACCTTCAACCACCGCCTGCGGATAAGTCTCAAGAGATAAATGCACAACCACGTGATGAACTCAATGTCCAAGCTTTCTTCTTATCCCCCTAAGTTGCATTTTTACCCTCACTTACCCGTTCTTAAGAACCAACGCCTCAAAACATGTCCGATGAAAGAGGAGAAATCACCTAGCCCGGTATGCAATATCCGCTGGTGCACCACATGAACTTTGATTAATTGTGGACTCAACATGGTCCTCCAATCCCTCAAAGCCCACTTAGAGCCTCCTTCACTCATTACCATGACCTTGGGCGGCGGTAATGGACACCTATGGAGACAACACTCCTCACCGATTTTCTCGGCCCCCTAACATCCAGGAAGGCTGAATTTTTAATCAATTCACATTAACACTATGTACAATCATAGAAATAAATTTGGGTTTGATATCTCTGTTCCTTCTTGGTGTACCATTTTGGATGGCCAGCAGTGTAATTTACTTCTTTTAAAGTAGTGAGTGTTTACTCCAAAAAATTAATTCTTTGGCAACATGTTGCTTTCAAAAATATAATATAATACTAAGTGATTCGAAATAAGAAATATCGAAATAGTGATTCAATTTAGGGGAAATTCATAAGCGCTGAGTAAATGTTTTGTGCAAAATCAACGTGGTTATCGATTGGCTTCGTACTTTTTTTTAGAGTTTTGGTTTTTCTGTTGAAGTTTTTCTCCCGGCGGTAAGACACGGATTTGAAATGGATAATTGAATCGCTTATTTCTGAAACATGTCAAACGCCACTTAACTTGTTTTGAGATAAACGAGAAAAACTGTATAGAAGCTTACTAGATTTTTATGAAGATGTTTAGTAATTTTTTTTCTTAAAGTAGACCTTATTTAGATATTTTATAGGCAAAAAGAATTTTTTAATGGTTTATTCTTTTCATAAAAAATTAGTGAAATATTTGCATTTGACAGGTTTCTATGCAAGCCTATTTTCATAGCTTAACTCTAATTTATTTAAGGATTTGTTAATAAAAGTTGGAGCATTAGTTGAAAGTAATATTTCCTTATTAAATACTAATCCATACAATTATTATAATTTTATTATTTATTATCTCGTTTGGTTAGTAGATGTATAAATACCTATTTTTATAAATGATTTCAAATCTAGACTTAATTCCTATTTTTAAAAAGGGAAAAAAATCCGATATTAAAAACTATAGACCTATTGCCATAATTCCTTGTTTTACTAAGGTTTTTGAAACTGTTATTCATAACAAAATATCTCTTCAAACTTCTCCCATTGTTTCAAATAATCAACATGGTTTCGAAAAAAACTTCAACAGCAACCAATTTACTATGTCTTAATAACCAGAGATGGGCAAAATGTAATCAGATTAATGATTAACGATTACGATTACAAATGTAATCTGATTACATTTGTAATCTGATTACTTTTTCACAAATGTAATCTGATTACATTTGTAATCTGATTACTTTTGCACAAATGTAATCTGATTACATTTGTAATCTGATTACTTTTGCACAAATGTAATCTGATTACATTTGTAATCTGATTACTTTTGTACAAATGTAATCTGATTACAGATTACATTTTGTAATCGTTAATCTGATTACAGATTACAATTGTAATCTAATATAACATATCTTGATTACTTTTTCTGATTGATAATGGTAGGGTGCGAATAGGGTGTATTGTTGTTCCGCCACATACAGGAAGTGGTCCACAACTGACAGGAAATGGTCCAAAATTGACCGGAAGTGGTCCAAAACTGACTGGAAGTGGTCAACAACTCACCGGAAGTGCTCCGAAACTTCCCGGAAGTAGTCCACAACTTGCCGGAAACGGTCCGCAACTTAAAAATAGAGGTTCGTAACTTCCCGGAAGTGCTCCGAAACTTTCCGGAAATGGTTCCCAACTTACCGGAAACGGTCCGCAACTTAATAGAAGTGGTTTCTTAACTCCCCGAAAGTTGTCCGCGACTCCCCAGAAGTGGTCCAAAACTGATCGGAAGTGGTCCGAAACTTACCGGAAGTGGTCCACAACTGACCGGATATGTTCCACATTTTACCGGAAATGGTCCGCAACTTAAAAGAAGTGGTTCGTAACTTCCCGGAAGTTGTCCACGGCTCACCGGAAGTGGTCCACAACTTACCGGAAGTAGTCAACAACTGACCGGAAGTGGTTCCCAATTGACCAGAAGTGGCCCGCAACTGACCGAAAAGGGTCCTCAACTGACCGGAAGTGGTTCACATCTGACCGGAAGTGGTTCACAATTGACCGGAAGTGCTCTGAAACTTACCGGAAACGGTACGCAACTTAATAGGCATAGTTCTTATCTTCCCGGAAGTTGTCCGCGGCTTACCAGAAGTGGTCCACAACTTCCCGGAAGTGCTACGAAACTTACCGACAAGTTGTGGACCACTTCCGGTAAGTCATGGACCACTTCTGGTAGGTTACGGACCACTTCCGGTTCGTAACAGATCATTTCCGGCACGTTGTGGACCACTTCCGGTAAGTCATTGACCCAGTTCTGGTAGGTTACGGACAACTTCCGGTAAGTAACAGGCCACTTCCGGCAAGTTGTGGACCACTTCCGGTAAATCCTGGACCACTTCCGGTAAATCCTAGACCACTTCCGGTAGGTTACGGACCACTTCCGGTAAGTAACAGGCTACTTCCGGCAAGTTGGGGTCCACTTCCGGTAAGTCATGGACCACTTCCGGTAAGTAACAGACCACTTCCGGCAAGTTGTGGACCACTTCTGGAAAGTCATGGACCACTTCTGGTAGGTTACGGACCACTTCCGGTAAGTCATGGACAACTTCCGGTAGGTTACGGACCACTTCCGGTAAGTAACAGACTACTTCCGGCAAGTTGGGGTCCACTTCCGGTAAGTCATGGACCACTTCCGGTAAGTAACAGACCATTTCCGGTAAGTCACGTACCACTTCCGGTAAGTTGTGGACCACTTTTGATAAGTCACGGACCACTTCCGGTAAGTAACGGACCACTTCCGACAAGTTGTGGACCACTTCCGGTAAGTTATGGACCACTTCCGTAGGTTACGGACCACTTCTGGTAAGAAACAGACCACTTCCGGCAAGTTGTAGACCATTTCCGGTAAGTTGTGGACCACTTCCTGTAAGTCATGGACCACTTCCGGCAAGTTGTGGACCACTTCCGGTAAAGGTACCAGAGTAATTGGATTGAAGATTACAAATGTATTTAGACTAAAAATGTAATCAAACTAAAAATGTAATCAAACTACAAATGTAATCAAACTACAAAAGTAATCAGATTACATTCACATTTAGATTACAAAATGTAATCTAACTTCAAATGTAATCAGATTACATTCATTCAGATTACAGATGTAGTTGGATTGAAAATTTCAAAATGTAATCAGATTACAAATGTAATGATTACAAATGTAGTTTGATTAAAAACTGCAAAAAGTAATCAGATTACAAATGTAATGATTACAAATGTAATGATTACAAATGTAATCAGATTATTAATCTGATTACAAAAGTAGTTTGATTACGCCCATCTCTGCTTAATAACAGTATAACCAATGCTTTAAGGGTCAATGAACAACTCGATGTTTATACTGATTTTGCTGAAGCTTTTGACACTGTCGATTTTGAATAATTACTTTTTATGTTACTGAAGATTGGTTTTGATCATAAAATTCTTGCATGGTTGAGGTATTACTTATTGCATAGACCTCTTTATGTAAAATACAATTCTGTTTTTTCTAGTGGTTTTCCCCACATCTGGTATACCTCAGGGTTCTGTTCTTGGACCTCTGCTTTTTATTTTGTTTATCAATGATATTTCTACTTTTTTGAATCTTGTTTATTATTCGCTGATGGTCTGAAAATTTTCAAGCAAATATCATCCTATCATGACCTTGAAACCTTACAGTCTGATCTTAATAAATTAAATACCTGGTGCATAAAGAACAAACTTTATTTAAATATAGATAAATGTTTTGTGCTAACGTTTACCAGTAAGCTCAACCCTCTTCTAAAGAACTATACAATAAATAATTTACCCTCTTCTAGAAAATCTCAAATAAAGGACCTTGGCATAACTTTTGAATCAAACTTCAGTTTCAACCTGCACATTCAAGATACCAAGTTAATGCAATCAAAGAATTAGGTATTTTAAAACGATCAACTCATGGTGTATATAAATCTTTTTAATACTTATAGGTTCGTTCTGTCCTTGATGAATATAACTGTGTAGTTTGGTATCCTTCAAATAAGTCTCATATTTTTTTCATTGAGAAAATTCAAAATATTTTTTTTTCGTTTTCTTTATTTTAAGACATATAATTCACCTCATATATTACCTTATAATAAAACCCTTGAACAAAGACGATGTATATCTATTTTAAAATTTTTCTACAAAACTGCTAAATAATAAAATTGATTGCCCTGAATTACTAAAAGAATTTAATTTCCATGTTCCACAATATTCGACTAGAAATATGTCTAACAATAAATGTTTTGCGTCACTTAGAAGGAGCAATAACCGTTATCAATTTAACATTGAAGCTACGCATAAGAATTTAGAAAAGGGCCAAAAAGACAGATTAGAATGTTTTGATTTCAAAAACTCTTTTTTGAAAACCTCCCCGATTGTGTGAGGAACAACATGCTAAAATTTCATACCAATCGCATTAATAAGGTGGGTGATAGAATGCAAAAACTAAAAACGGGAGTAAATAATCAAACCCCCGTGCACCCCCTCCCGAATGGAATATCGAAAAATCCAGAAATTACTTGCTTTGAAATATTCTTAAGAAGATATTACCAACAGGTCGCAGGGTATCAAATTATTAGTATGTATTAACGAAACGGATTATTATCACCTTACAGTTTTTTTTTATCTTAAACGAAATAAAATGTAATACCTACTCAAAATGGATAAAGCGAAAGCCAATACTGCCAATTGTCATGTAAGAGTATCTAAGAGCAACTACATATCATCAGTTACTCCATTGTTTAATTTATCAGTATTGACCTCCAAATATTTTGAAATGGATCAGTACTCCGTAATATAGACTTGCGTAATTAATAAACTGGAGCTTAAAATATGCAATTGCACAACTGATGATACAACAGAATCCATGCAATATCTTGACCTGTAATGGCTGATATTGAAAACTGATTGTAATGGCAAATTATATTAACTTTGTTGCAGTGATAGATTATATTTTTGAAAAAGATTTATTGTTCTCTTTTTTATCAGATAAAAGGAATTACGCGTAACAATTGAAACTTATTTCAAAAGCATGAAATGGATTCAATGACTTTTTAGTTTTACATATTCAAAAGTTTAAAAAAATAAATTACAAAAAAGAGAATGCCACTTACCCCAAGTTATGGGGTAAGTGGGACATCGATCGAAATTTTCTGAAAATATTGGGGGAAATTGTCCCTATAACCCCCCTCAAATCCGCTCATGTCTTCAGTAATAGTTCCTATATCATTTGGGACCCTCTAGAACAGTGGTTCCCAACAGGTGGTCCGTGAGGCCTTCAGAGGTGGTCCGTGAGAAGATTTTTAACTAACTTATCCAAAAAATGTGAGGAAAGTGTTATGTTCTTTTTCTCTCCTATGAATCATTTGTTCATTTCCATTATTTTGCACAGTTTAACTCAACAGTAGTTTATTACAGAGTAAAAAAGAAATGAATGTGATGATGTGGAAAAGTATTGCATCAGATTAATTAATACTGAGAGGCGTCGGGAGGGGGCTAGTAAAGAATCGAATGATCGGACTTATACTTGGTTTGATACGAAGCGAAGCGTGGAAGTGTTGAAAGATACTTCAAACTGGGATGCTATGGTCAGACAAGGGTCTTCGAGAAATCGTGGTATGAAAAGAGAAAATTTCTTAGAAAATAGGTTTGTTCGAAGATATGAGAAAACTGTGCCGGAAATGCGAAAGTTTTTGAACACATAAATTATTTTCTATTTTAATCACTTTAATTATTGACTTTTGACGAGGTTTCTTTCGGAAGAACATCAGCCTCGCCCACCTTTCCTATAGAATTTCCTCTGCCACAACTAACAGTCAGTTAATGTTCAGTTTCCTTTTTTTTTATCAAACCGAATTCATGGTTATCTCATTCGTCCAGCAGTTTAAATTAAAGATAAATACTTTCTTTCTAATTTAAATCCTCGAATAATTTATTACCTTATTTGTTAGTTATGAAAAAGAATAAAAATAACTATTTTATACTGTTGTTTTTATAACCTGTAACTGTTGGGTAGGTGTGAACCCTTCCGGGGTTAATAGATAAAAAGGCTTGATAAAAATGGTTAAATGGTCTTTTATAAAAGGTATATTTTTAAATAATTAGATATAAATTTAATGTAATGTTAATTTTTCTTTTAAGTTTAATAGATTATTCGATTCTATTTGTTATTCTATTTAGAAACATTGTAAGAGTATGTTTCCCTTACTTCAGAAAAAAGCCAAAATTTTAGACCCTCCATGAGGAATGAATGCACCGAAAAAAGTTAAAATTTTGAGGATACAGTTAGAGATAGAGATGGTCCGCAGGGGTTCAAATTTAAGTGAAGTGGTCCGCAGACATATTTGAGTTGGGAACCACTGCTCTAGAACCACTTATATCATAAAAGGGGTCTCACTTACTAAATAAAGAGGGGTCCTACTTACCCCGTGTAACTACCCGCACATAGTAATGTTATTTTTTCATCCCCTAGACTCGGAATGACATCCATACACTGTAAAAAAATAGGGCCCTTTACACAAAAAGTAGTGGATAGAAATTGCCTCCATATATGGAGAGATGTTACACCGCGATACGGACGGACCTCCCTCGAGTCTAGGGGGAAGTCCCTCCGTATCGCGGTGTAACTTCTTTCCATGCATGTATGGAGGCAATTTCTATTCACTACTTTTTGTGTTAAAGGGCCCTATTTTCTTCAGTGTACCATTTGAAAATCGTATCTTAAGAAAAATGAATTAAGGATCTATATTGAAATAGAAAGGCTTTCACACAGCCGGTTGTATTCAAAGTTAATGTTTCCGGTTTCCGTGGTCTCGATAGTGAAAATTTGGACGTTTCGTCCAAAACTGTGTCGTAATCGTTGAGATCGTCGTACTGCTGCTCCGGTCGCTGCGTTACGACGATCTCAACGATTACGTGAGAAGAATAGCTGATGATGGCCGACACAGTTTTGGGCGAAACATCCGAATTTTCACTAACGAGACCACGGCAACCCAGGCCGGAAACATTTACTTCGAAAGATCCCAATACTAATTAAAAAAATGAACGTTCTTTAATGAGAAACGTGTCCCACACCTTTCCTTGCACGTAATTATCTCTCCCCAAAATGAACTTCCACTTTCACCCTCTGCCTACTTTCCAGGGTCACTTTCCCATTAAAAAAAACCGTCGTCCCTTCTTCGTCCCTACTGACCCTCGCGGGAGGAAATAAACAAACACCAGAGGAGGGGAGTCGAAGGTCGGGTGACAACGCGACATGGAAAAGGAGGGAAACCGCAACTCTTGTGTCGTCACTCGGCTTCTCTGGAAGAGCCGCTCCACTGAGTTGACCGCATGTTGGTGTTTCAGGGATAACTTCCTCTTTGATATGCATTATGCTGCGCATTGAGAGAAATGTCTCGGGGAAAAAACTTCCTGGTGGGGATACCCGGCTTTGTTTGTGTTAAACTATTTTGTATTGATAGTCTTTTTGAACTAAATGGTGGTTAAGGTAATCCCGAAATTGGGCTACGCCCGATTTAGAGCCGTCCTGTGGGGCGATATTGGAAAACGTATTTTAAAGGTTATAAACCTCCCAAAAGGTATAAGGCCCATCCATAAAGGATGGCAATTTTTTTTCAACATTTTTTGATCTCCTTATGAAAATTTTTTATACTAATGAAAATTGACATACTAAATGGCATGAAAAATTCTCACAAGGGTATTTCAGTGAGGAAAAAAAAAGGACTTCTCAGGTCGGATAAATTCTTTGAGTTCAAGCTTTTTAAGTGTATAATACAGCAGGAAATATATTTTTTACTCAACAATTTTTGTACTGTGATTTTGCGCCTCAATGTAGGAAAATGTACTAAGAAATAAGAGACTGGAAATTTTTTTTTCTGCAATAATAAGAAAAAATGAAGAATAATTTCTTTTACATGGTTGTGTAATCATAAAGTAGGGCAATTCCATGGGTAACTGACTGACATTTTTAAAGAAAAACACTTATCATTTTGTAATTTTCTCCCCAAAAATAAATTATAAAAAACATGAACTGAAAATTATAAAAAACTGACTGACATTTATGAAACATTTATGTCAATCAGTTACCATGTTGTTTAAAAATTTTCAAAAGTAAATAAAAACATTATTTTGAAAATTTAATTGTGTAATAATTTAGATTTAGCTACAAGAAAGCAATAAACTGGGTGGAAAATCTTTTTTTTATAAATTATTTTTAGGAAGAAAATTACAAAATACTAAGTGTTTTTCTTAAAAAAGGTCAGTCAGTTACCCGTGGAATTGCCCAGTAGCAATTGATAAAAATTGTTTTATAAATAGAAAAAAATTTAGGGAAATGTTTTAAATTTTAGGAGATGTATTATTTTAATGGTAATGAATATTTGATTTTCAGGGGCCTCTGTATCCCTGCTTAATCTTATGTTTCTCAGAGGCTCATTCAAAAGTAAGCTGCATGACTAAGTTGATACTTTTCAAGATTAATGTTTCCAAACAAAACACACCCCATCAGTTACAATTAGTGATGGGCAAAATCGATAATTTTAGGTATCGAATACTTTGGTATCGAATACATATAGGTATCGAATACTTTGGTATCGAATACTTATAGGTATCGAGTACTTTTAGGTATCGAGTACTTTTTTTCAATGTCGGGAAATGAACCTGAAGGGACAATTTTTTTAGGGCCTATCCATAATCAGACTAATATTCAAAAAACTGAAAGCGATCCATCAAAAAGCCCCGTAGCTACGGGCCTGGAGGTGGATAGAGGCGAAGATTTGGCGGGGGAAAAACCTAGCCGCGTCAAATTTCTCTAGCGGATGATTAACGACTTGGGTTTGAGCGTTGCAAAATGAAAACGGAAGCAGGCTGCGTTTGATCTACTGTAGGTATTATAAAGATTACTTCATTGAAAAATTTAAAACGAAATATGTCAATAAAG
This sequence comes from Tetragnatha versicolor, assembly GCA_024610705.1. Classification (NCBI taxonomy): domain Eukaryota; kingdom Metazoa; phylum Arthropoda; class Arachnida; order Araneae; family Tetragnathidae; genus Tetragnatha; species Tetragnatha versicolor. Next base: position 2,442,278 of record JANDEH010000019.1, read on the forward strand.
TATCGATACTTTTGTGGGTATCGAATACACTCGATACCTATAGGTATCGAGTACTTAAGTATTTGGTATCGATACCTGCCCATCACTAGTTACAATGTTTCATAAGCAACCTTACTCCTATAGATACCCACTATTTGAATAAACGACTTTTTAATTGCTCGAGATGAGAAAAATTATTCATAAGGACAAATATGATTGATAGGACCAGGCTTTATTTATACCCAATTAGGTTTATATTTAGATACAGCTCGAATTAGCAAGGACTCGGCATTCGAATCGGAATTGGAAGTAACCTTAAGAATTCTCTTGTTGTACATTCGAAGCACGTATCAATGGGGAGTTAGTGGGAAACTAACTCGAGTTTAGTGAGTTGATTCGCCTCAGTAAATTATATGACCCTTGGGGAATGATTTATTTTGGGAAATGGTAGGGGAAGGTGGATGAGGAGGAGACAGAAGCATTGTAATGATACTGATTTATATCTGGTTTTGTCGATTAAGACAATGATACCATTGTTTACTTGTGTGTATTACTTTTGTTTTAGTGGATTAACTTGTTTCAAATGGTTTTCAAAGTTATGCAGTTAATTTTGCTAAATGATTTTAAAGAACTCGTTTTTTATTATTTCTAATCATTCAGAATAGCTTTCTATATGAAGGCGTGAATAACAAAGGGAGGTCTAGGACACAAGAAATTTGATTTTTGAGGATGATGAAACGTTTCAACTGAGATAAATGAGTTTCAAATTTGAGTAAATCGATGTTCTCATTTTGGCATGATATTTTTTGTCTCAAATATGACGACCCAATGCTTTCAATTTTGAAACACCAGACATAATCAGTTTCAAACAATTTAATAGTTACCACTTAAATTATGTTTATTTTTAGTTTATATTTGAAAATTGAAACATTTGCATTATATCGAAAGTAATATTAAGTTGGTCCGATGACGTGAAACAGAACGTTGTGACGTCGCAACCAACTTACTGGTCTACTTCCCAAGTCCTAGTAACGTAGCTATATGATCATTATAACCAGGGCTCGATTTCTAAGCAAAGAAGAGGTACCGGAACGGTAAAATTATTGGTTTCAAAACTGAAAAAACGAATACTCTTTAATACAAAAACTTAAGCATTTATTTTCAAATTGAAATTTTAAAAATATATTCAAATGTGTTGTACTAGATTAGGAAGAGTGTTCTAGCTTAATAACTGTATAAGATGATAAATTCTTTTTAGTTGTATATTTTAATAGTTTAAGGAATAAAGAGAGAGAGAGAAAGAATGCGTAGTTAAAGTCCTTAAATGGTAGAATTTTAGATGTTGCAAATTTTCTTTGCAAATTTGCCCAGCAATTTGGCAATCGTGGGTAGTTCAAATGGAGATTCACAATTATGTTTTAAAAGAAAAATTAAGTAACACAATTAAGTTGCAACCTTACAATTAAATCCCAATTATTTTTATTTGCAAAAAAGTTAAAAATGCATTTAAAATGTTTTTAAAATTTGAAATTTGCCTTTTTTATATTTGTTTTGGTAGGATTCTCACTTTCATGAACTTAATCTGAAAAAAAATGTGATTAGTTGAGTTCCAAGTACCAATAGGGGGTCTGGGGGTCCTCCCCCAGAAGAATTTAGGAGATTTCACAATAAAAACAGGGTTTTAATTCATTTTAGGACTTTTTTTCGTACATAGATTAGATAGGTATATCCGTGTGAGCCTGTTGAAAGTTTCTCGCGGGGTGTAGTTAGGAGACGCCTGAAATGGAATATTAATTTTTTTTTCCGAAAAAGAGGTTCCGGAACGCCGTTCCGGACCGTTCCGGCTGAAATCGAGCCCTGATTATAACTGTATGCACTACATTGCACCCTCCTTATAAGAATGTCATGGACGAATTAAAAAATGAGTACATGATGCTTTATTTTTGAGTTTTCTGCACATATTCAAAAATGAGTACATGCATGTTATCAAATTTGAGTAAATTTGGATAGGAACTTGTTTGAGTGCGTGACATATTCAGACTTGAGTAATTTTTACTCATTTTTGAGACTCGTTTTAAGAGTGTTATATAAATAAAAATGTAGAATATCGAAGTTCCGAATTCAATGGTGTGGTCTATCGAAACCTGGTTCCTTTAAAAGCCTAACTTTAGGCCTCCATGCAAATTTCATAAGAAGTAATGACTTATTTATGGTGAAAAATATTTCGATCAAAAAATTAAATTCAAACAATGCCAAAACATGTTATATACACCGTCCATTTATTTTTTCGAGGATTAGGCATTCTCTTCAGTTTTTTTCTGAATAATCAAGATACCTCTCCGTTAGTGAATTGGTATTTTCGAGGGAGAAAAATTATTTTCATATTTTAGAACCAAAAATACATCCCTTAATTTGAGTTTTTTTACATCGTCTTACCATTACGCACTGTCCATTTCCCCCCATCGTCCCCTATACATTTTACCCATTAGTGTTGAATTAAGTTTTAGTTTTGAATGTGACTTCATGGCCGTTTCGGTGCCAGAAATAAAATGATAGTAAATATAGAACTCTTTCATAATCCTTCTAAAAATTAGAAAACAAAAATTTTGTATCGCGCCGAAACAGGCTGGCACCGAATCGTCCCATTCCGGAGACTCTTCATACGTTCCACTCCTGGATGAGCTAAATGCAGTTCATCGAGCACTCTGAGTTGTCTCGCCCCAGGAACTCTACAACCCTATTTCTCCATAACAGACAACCCTTATGAACTGATAGTTCATTTCTTTTAAGAAAAACGTACGAAACTGTGGCGTTGAGTCTCCCTCCGGGCAGCCTTTCTGCATATAACTCAGCACGCGAGACACATACCCTGATTAATATAGCGCGTTTTTTGCTTGCATCAGAAATATCGGTTCAATTCCGTTAGAGTTCCCGCTAAATATCGCCAATCTCTTTTGGACACCAAAGTGTATAAATATTGCTAAATAATTTCCAACTAATAAATTAAAATGTTTAATTAGATCTATAACTGTTCAGTTTATCCTAAAAAATTAAAAAAAAATTGTTTACATTTGAATATTAAGCGTTCAAAAGAGATTGGTGATATTTATCGGGAACTCTAACGGAATTGAACCGTAATATCGTAAGCTTATAAAAAGAACTTCAACTGTTCACTATTGGTTAAGGCATCGGCTTCGGGATCGGAGGGTCCCGGGTTCGATTCCCGACACCGCTAAAGACCCATCGAGTATATGCGGAGTACGTGCTCCTTAAATCTGTGGGTCCGAAAGTCCTGTGGTCCGTCATGGTGCAGTTTACCACGGGTCCATGTGTCTGGAGACTATTTCCCTCCCCTTCAGATGCATGGCAAAATTGTGGAGGTGGCTATAGATAGTGGCAGTATCTATCATCTCATGAGGCAGAAGTCGGACTCCTGCCATTTATGGGCCTCACTTTCTCAGGAGCCGCACCCCCTTTGCCTTTTTCCTTGTGGAGCTTGGTAATTCCAAGTGGCACACGACAACAACAACAACTATACAATTCGAAACAAGCAGGAGATCCGTTAGGGGCCATTCATTAATTACGTAAGGGTCCCGAGGGGGGGGGGTTGGAAAAATCTCTACATACCCTTACTTGGGGGGTGGGGGGGTCAAACCAATTCTTACGTAAGATTTTCCTAGTAAATATAAACAAATTCCAATTATTCTAATCAAGAGATAATAATATAATAGTAATATGTAGTTGACAGCAAGAATATTACTTATCTGTTGAAAAATAAAAATCTTTGATTTACGTCAAACGGAGAGTTTTCTAACATTTTATTATTTTGAAAAACATAATGGAATCTTACGTAAGAAGAGGGGGGGAGGGGTTTGAAAAATCTTACGTACCCTTACATGGGGGGAGGGGGGGTCAAAAATTGCCAAAATCATCCTTACGTAATTAATGAATGGCCCCTTACATCAAATTCAGACATTCTACCTACGCTAGCCATTTTTGAAACGAAGGCCGGAGGGACAGTCAACCCAGAATCTTCCATTTAAGAATACCTCAATTAAGCAAAAAATATTTTGCACCGCACTTAGAACCTTACTACACCCGAACACGCGGCAGGAACGTGGCATATTAAACTGCCAGTAGTCCTAAAAACACCTGGGCCGAACTCAGCTCGCAGCACAACTCGCAGTAGATACGATCCCATCTTTATAGTCCAGGGTAGATAATTTTTGAAACAAAAAAAATAATAGTAGGATGAAACACATTGGAAAAGGAAGATAATGTAACAAAAAAGAAAGGAAAAATAAATTACGGCCGATCTGAGGTCGGGAAAAGGAAGGGGGGGGTAAAATGGGGGTTTTTTGGAATAAAAAACGGTTTATCCTGATTTCCGACAAAACTACAAGTCCTATGGAAAAAATTAAAATAGCAAAGTTGTAGGTAATAAAAAGATCTACAACTTTTGTATTCACACTTTTTTCAAATAACCTCAAAATTTATGTGAAAAACTCAAATAATAAATATTTTGGTTTTTTATTTTTATCTTTTACAAAAAAAATTTTTTTTCACGAAATTCGGTGAAAACTTACCTTTTGATGTCCCAAATACACCTTAATTTTTTTTATTTAAAATATTTATTTTTTCTCCTTATTTTGGCTTGATATCGAAAAAGCACCCTAATTTTCATTCGAAAAATCTCACGTCAAAATATCTGCTTTTTTAAAAAAGTTGGTGGGCTTTTTGTTCTTTGAAATCTCTACTTTCTGATGGTGTAAAAAAATATATACATCACTATGGTAAATGTTCTCAGAAAATGCAAAGACACAAAAAAACCCAAATCCGAAATTTTTTTTAAATCAGTTTGTACAATTTTGAGCTAGGGTATACTTACCAGTACCAGGGCAGTTAAGGAAAATTTTGCATTCAATTTAATATAACTCCTTGGAAAAACAATCAAATGTCCGGCTACTACCACCTAATTAAATACCTAAAATTATCCTTAATAACATGTATGTTTTTAAAAATTATTTTAATAAACATTAAGCCAATAAGTTTTACAATTTATGAATTTACTCCCATTGCACCAGTAGCCGTTCACTTTACCCCAATATCTGACCAATGCATGCACCATTATCCGTCCAGATAAAAAAACACATTTTTCGACTTTAAAAATTCTATTTTTCCTCAAAAAAATCTTAAATAACGATTAAAAAGTGAAACAAAACACCTTTTTTAATGAACTATGTTTAATTTAAAGGGTTTTTCAAAACGAAATTTTTTGAATATTTGAAACGAATATATTATATGAATAGTTTTAGTCTCTTTGATGGCATTTCTTCATCGGCAAACTTTCCCGATTTTAGTGGATCTTCGAAATCTTCAAGACCATCGCAGTCGTCGCTTACAATAATATTTTTATTTTGTATTGGTTCTTCATCCACAGTTTCATCTTCCTCGTAGGTTTTTTCTTCCACATTGGAGCATTCAGTACCATGACAATTGGAGCATAAATGTGTACATTTTAAGCCATGATTTCGGCAGCCACATTTTAAATTGTTGCATCCAGTTTCGCAGCTGCAGCAAATGGTTTTGAGCAATATTTCTGGAATTAATTCATTTTCTGTAAATTTGGGCATAATTCCACGGTGATGTTGCTTCCAGCCCCAATCTGTTGCTGTCAGTTCTTTACCCATCCAAGTTTGAAGCTGATAATATGCCCTGTAACAATGTTGTACTGCTGCTCCTTCTGTGGGTGGGAGATTTGCCAATATGAAAGATGATTTAATTTTTGCCAATTGATATTTTCGAAATCTTAATTGATTAAGCGTTATATTATCCTTTTTACATTTATAAGTAGATTTGACAAATTTTTTTCGTCTAATAAGGAATTTACGATACTTTTCTTTCCTTTTCCGGCAAATCCAGATGTTGTATCGCAACCAGAAAAACAATGCAGAAATGCAACGATATCTTTGAAGGATTCATATTTGAAACTATCAGATGTGAAAAATGTATCTTTTACATTTCCAGAACCTGGCTTGAGAACATAAATGTCCTGATTATTTGAATTTAATTGATTCAAAAGAACCAAAAGATCAATATCTTGACCCACAACAATGACAGTTTTATTAGTGTCTCTGGCAATTTCTTTGCATTTTCTGAGAACATTTACACTAGGGTGCTTTTTCGATATCAAGCCAAAATAAGGAGAAAAAATAAATATTTTAAATAAAAAAAATTAAGGTGTATTTGGGACATCAAAAGGTAAGTTTTCACCGAATTTCGTGATAAAAATTTTTTTTTGTAAAAGATAAAAATAAAAAACCAAAAAATTTATTATTTGAGTTTTTCACATAAATTTTGAGGTTATGTGAAAAAAGTGTGAATACAAAAGTTGTAGACCTTTTTATTATCTACAACTTTGCTATTTAAATTTTTTCCATAGGACTTGTAGTTTTGTCGGAAATCGAGATAAACCGTTTTTTATTCTAAAAACCCCCCTTTTAACCCCCCCTTCCTTTTCCCGACCTCAGATCGGCCGTAATTAATTTTTCCTTTCTTTTTTGTTATATTATCTTCCTTTTCCAATGTGTTTCATCCTACTATTATTTTTTTCTTTTTTTACCATTTTCAAAGGCTTCTGCACTGGTCTATTAGTCGCCAGTGCTGTAATTGCTGCTGGCATGTCATGATGCAGTCATGAATACATACACATAAGATGCATTTATCTTGGTTTATTGTAAAAGGTCAGTAAAACGGTAAACAAGTTAAAGAGAGAAAGAGCAACAACAAATGAAACGCAGAATATATAAATTAAATACAAGAGCATGCGCAACAGGCGCCGATATTGCTTGCTTCTATTCGCAGATCGCAACAATTAATTTTTGGTATTGTCTAAAAATAAGGGCTTGGTTTGATGCATTAAGCTCGTGATCGGATTTTCAGTTTAATTGATTTGGATTTAAAAAAATCATGATTACTTTTAAGTGACATGGTTTTACTCTAAAATTATTTCTATGAAAATATAAAACTCAAACAGTGTCACAACCTTTCGTTTACCTTGCACAATGCACATCTATTTTTCGAAGATAGGTGTTCTCTTCAATACTTTTCAGACTAATAATATCTCTACATTGGAGAAGTGAAAATCCTCATTAAAGAAAATATCATACATTGATGGAGAAGTGACAATCCTCATTAAAGAAAGGATCAAGAAAGAAAAATGATTTTTATACTTTAGAACCAAAATTAAATTATTCAGAAAATAATGATCACAGATAATTATTAAAGTTGTGATAATCAATAATGATTAAAACGTGTTTTTTCTTTCTATATTTTTGTGAATTACTTCGCAGGTGTGACATCACGTCACCAATACACAACTTTGGGTATATCAGTTGATCAACATGGAGCAAGTGGAGGGAATATCGTCAATGGGAACTCGATAATCAAGTTGAAGCAACCATTAAGTCTTGTCCCCATCTTGAGTTATGCATTTTGTAACTAACCTATATTAAAAAAATGCTTTTATCGGTGAGTATTACTGTGTTCTATGAAACTATTTATTTTGGATTAAAATATAAAACTACTAAACTAAGTTTTCAAGTGAAATATTTGCATCCCTTTTAAATTATTGTCCTTCAATCCATCTTACTTATTCATATTTTATTCAGAAGTAAGGTCTTCTGAAGAGGCGAAATAAACATGCAAAAGTTTCATGGAACACGAAGTTAGTCAACAGTAATAGTTTATGAGAAAAGATAGTAAGCTTGATAAAATATTCAATGACCGCCAGTCATTACCACAGTTAATTTGGGATATTTTTGGCTTCAGTGATTTCAGACCATGTTCCTTCCACTTATTCCTAGCTCCATGGTTATCAATACCGAAGAGAGATTGCGTTTTCAACCTAGGTCTCATCTATCAATAAAAGCTCCAGGTATAATAGCTATAAATATTCATAAAAAGAAGATTCTAAACCCTTGAAGAAGTATGCATTGCAGGTTTCCAACTGATACCTTGTTGCATCAAAGTAGGTCAGTGTATAGAATGTTTCAGAATTAGATTAGATTCAGGTTCTAAATTTTTTCAGAACTGGGAATTAGAAAAGAAGGGTATGGTTGAATTTCAAAATATTTTTTTAATCAAAATCAAAAGAAAATACGCTTTTTTTATCAACCACCATTGTTGAAGAAATGAGTTGCAAATTATTACGGTGACCATTCTCACCACTAAAAAAGCAATGCATATTTCTACATAGAATATGCAGTTAAATGGTTTAACAGTGCGGTAACGTAAACGGGTTACATCAAGAGAGGGCAAGTTATCCAGTTATATGGATACTTCTGCCTCAATATTTATTTTCAATCTGCATCTTCACGAGAAATCCCATAAAACCTATTTTTTTTGTAGTTAGAACTAGACTAATACCTCATTAAAAGATATTCATGAACTTTATTTTGCAAGATGTTGAATGGAATAGATGTGTATAGCTATTATAATCTCGTTAAATCTGAGGCGGAAAGCGCAAAGGGACATCTTGTCGGCAAAGTTGATTTCGAGAAAAACCCGAAAAACCCGAAGAAGGTCAAAACTACTGTTATGTATTAAAATTATATTATAATGAGTGGCAACACTCTTCTTGTTGCATCCCTATATAAGTGTGATTGTTATTCTAATAAACGCCTTTCGTTAACATCAACGTGTCTGTTACCTTGTTGCCTCTTTCCAATACAGCACAGTGGCGACGGTGGAAAACAAAAATTATGGCTACTGTCAACGAATTAGTATCGACATTAAACGCATTCGTCGAGAAGCTAACCGAGTCAAAATCAACGCCAAGAAATGCCGAAATTTCTTTTGAGAGTTTTGACGAAGCGAATGAATCTTTTGAAGAATATACACAGAGATTGGAAAATTTCTTCGAAATAAAAGGGTTAACAGGTAATTCTTCCGAAGTCTTGAACGCTAAGAAGATGATCTTGATTCTGACAGCAACAAAAACGTACGATCAACTACAGAATCTTCTTAAAGGACATCTATGCAAGCGAGTAAATATACTTACAGAGCAACACAAGTTTCTTTGCCGTTTACAACACACAGGCGAAACAATTGGTAATTACGTTACAGCTCTGAAAGAATTGATCAAGACGCCAAATTTCAAGTCCTCCTGCAACGACGCATACTGCTCAAAACCTGTTATGAATCTTCTTTTAAGAGCGCAAATTATCAGAGGTTTGCGTGACTCCGACATACGGGAAATAATTTTACAACAAGCCGATCTTACCTTCAACGACACCTTGGAGATTGCCTTAGCAATTGAAGCTTCAAAAATTGAAAATAGAGAAGCATACAAGTCTTCAGCTGATTACGTCAACAAAATTTCGAAACATACAAGCAAGGATCCAGCTAGGAACAGTCCTAGGAACCAATCCTCACGACAGAGATCGGTAAGTCGAAATCGCAATTCAAATGCTTTATGTAAACTAGGATTAGAAGGTATTTGTTTACATTGTGGTAAAAGTAATCATCTATCAAATGAGTGTAGGGTAAAGCATAAATTGAAATGTCAAAACTCTCATAAACAAGGTCATATTAGTAGAATTTGTATTTCTGAAAAGTTAAAACGTAAAAGGGTACCAGGAAATTCTATTAGGTATGTTGAAAATGACGATTCAGAGGATTTTCAAGTCACACAGATCTTAGATGTGTCAACAAATTATATAAAGTATGATGATAGAATTTACGCAAATATTTACATGCAAGGAAGAAAAGTTAGGTTTGAAATTGATTCTGGTAGTCGTGTTAGTATTATGAACATTGATGAATTTAAGAAGTTAAATTTAAAAGCATCAATTTTGCCTAAAAGCATTAAATTTAGAAGTTTCACTGGGAACATTTTTAAACCTATTGGATTCGTTGAATTAAAGGTATCTTATAAACAAAACTCTAGTAAGGAAAAACTATATTTAGTTAAACTTAAAAAAGAAGCTATTCTAGGACGGGATTGGATTAGAAACCTAAAGATAAATTTGGCTGAAACAGATGATAGCAACGTAAACCAAGTCTCAACATTAGACGTGGAAAAATCGGTTAAGATTATAAAAAGCACGTACGCTGAAGTATTTAAACCGACGATTGGTAAAGTTCCAAACTTTGAATGTTCACTAAAATTGCGTGAGAATACAGAACCCGTGTACATTATACCCAGATCTGTACCTTACGCCTTAAGAGAGCAGGTTGATCAAGAACTAGATTCACTGGTTTCTCAAGGAATTATAGAAAAAGTAGAAAACTCGGAATGGGGAATGCCTTTAGTAATTGTACCTAAGTCAAATGGTTCAGTAAGAATATGTGCTGACTATAAAGTAACTGTAAACAATCAATTACATGATTCGAGGTACCCAATACCTAAAATTGATGAAATATTCAATAAATTGGAAGGAGGTAAATTCTTTTGTACCCTAGATATTTACATGGCATATTTACATTTACAAGTAGACAATGAAGCCGCAAGGACACAGGCGATATCAACACACAGAGGTACTTATCTCGCAAAAAGGTTATTATTTGGAATAAAAACTGCTCCTAATATCTTCCATTATTTTATAGATCAATTTATCCAAGATCTAGAAGGGGTAGCACCTTATTTCAACGATATAATCATGCAAAGTAAAACGCTAGATGAATGCATGAAAAGACTGGAAAAAGTTCTAGATAAATTAAGGTATTATAACTTGCATCTAAATTTTGATAAATGCAAATTTTTTCAGCAAAAGGTAGAGTATTTAGGTCACGTAAGAAGCAGTCAGGGACTTAAGAAGTCTCCAGAGAAAGTTAAAGTTATTCTTAATGCCCCAAGACCGAAAAATGTTGACGAATTGAGAAAATTTTTGGGACTGATTATTTACTATACTCAAAGTTTATCAAAAATGCATCAACGTTACTTTTTCCCTTAAATCAACTTCTGAAGAAAAACGCACGATTTTATTGGACTGCCGAGTGTGAAGCTGCGTGGATCAAGGCCAAATCAGAGATTGCAAATGGATAGGTACTGATGCCGTTTACACCAAATCTACCTGTTACATTGGCAACTGATGCTCACTGTTAAAAAAACAGTTCAACCTTTCACCAGTTTGTGGTGAAAAGTTGTAGTGTTTCACCTCAAACTGGTTCAAATTTAGCTGTAACCTAGGTTTGGTAACAGGTTTCACCAAGTTTTCGGAACTTTCACTAGTAAAATCCAGTGCTTTCACTAGAGAAAGCACGAAAACTTGGTGAAACCTTTTACCGAACCTAGGTTGCAGCTAAATTTGAACCAGTTTGCGGCGAAAGGTTGAACTATTTTTTTAACAGTGTAGTCCTTAAGGGCTATCAGGGATTATGTCACACACTATGCCAGACAGAACGGAGAGACCCATCGCTTTTGCATCACGATCGCTTACTACAGCGGAAAAGAATTACAGTCAACTTGGTAGAGAAGCTACAGCAGTTTACTGGGCTTTGAAGAAGTTCTACGATTTTCTTTATGGATGCCAATTTACTTTGGTGGTTGACAACAAGCCAATGATGACTCTTCTAGGTCCAGAAAAGAAACTTCCAGCTTTGACATCAAGAATGCTGAGGTATGCTCATTTCTTATCAGGGTTCGACTACGCTACACCGTTAAAAAAATTAGTTCAACCTTTCACCATAAACAGGTTCAAATTTAGCTGCAACCAAGGTTTGGTAGCAGGTTTCACCAAGTTTTCGGTTTTTTCACTAGTGCAAGCACCAATTTTTCGGTATTTTCACTACTAAAAGCACCGAAAACTTGGTGAAACCTGTTACCGAACCTAGGTTGCAGCTAAATTTGAACCAGTTTCTGGTGAAAGGTTGAATGTTTTTGGTGAAAGGTTGAACTGCTTTTTTTAACAGTGTATAGTATACCGAAGATCAGAAGATCATGCAAATGCTGACTACTTATCAAGAAGTCCTCTACCTCTGGGCAACCAGGAAATTCACATGGTAGATGATGAACACATGTTCCAACCAAGAGGCCATAATCAACCAAATTTCAACCCCTACCATCACATCAGAAGTCATAAAGCGAGAAACGGAAAACGACCCAGAGCTTTCAAAGTTGAAGAATGATGTTTTACAAGGACACAACTACAATCCTGAACTATCAATCCAAGATGGTATTATCTTCAGAGGTACTCGAGTAATTATTCCTGAAATCCTTCAACCTGATGTCTTACAGGAACTACATTCAACACATGTTGGCATCGTCAAGATGAAGGCTTTAGCCAGGAATTTTTGCTATTGGAAAAACATTGACGGAGATATTGAGACGATGGTCAAAAGCTGCAATGAATGTTGTGATACTCGAAGTGATCCAGCTAAAGCTCCTATACACTTTTGGGAAACTCCGACAAGGAACTTTCAAAGAGTGCATATAGATTACGCAGGTCCATTTATGAGCAATTATTTTCTTATACTGGTCGATGCTAAATCAAAGTGGCCAGAAATCTATCCTTCTGAAAAAGCTCCCACTACAGGGCTATTCCATATGAACAGGGACACGATCAAGAAAAATGTATAGTTTATTTAGAAAATTAAGAATAAATTAATTAGTTTTTACAACTTTTTTGTTAAATATACTCATTAACTTTATATAAAAATGAAATAAAGTGTTTAAATCAATTTAATTATATTTATATTCATTAATAACTGAACGCTTATTCACATGTAGCGTGAGTTACGAAGTACTGTAGCGTGAGTTACGAACAGCTCTCTATATTTTATTTTATTTCTGATTTTCTTAAGCATTCCCAGTAAAACTGTTTGCTATTTTAGAATAAAGGAAGTATATTCAAACACCTGACAAGCATATAGAATTATTGAAACACTATTTAAGCAGAAAAACAAATTTGAATATAATACTCATAAATCCATGTCTTTTTCTTGTAGCGTGAGTTACGACTCTATTTTAATTAATATTTAAAAAACTAAAATTCTTAAAAGATTCACAATACTTATTTTAAATTATTAACATAAATTTCAATATGTATGATTTTTTAGAAAGAAAATAATAGTTATTTCTATATTTAAAAATTATTTGAAATTGTAATTTTGAAAAAAATGTAGCGTGAGTTACGATGGAATTGCCCTACAATGTCTACTATCAAAAACCTGAGGGACATCTTCAGTCGTTATGGATTACCGGGAATATTGGTGAGTGATAACGCCTCTATATTCAAGTCAAGGGATTTCATGGATTTTTGTTCTCGGAATGGAATACGCCAGAAATTGACAGCACCTGGACACCCAGCAACAAACGGACAAGCTGAGATGTACTGCCAAATTCTCAAACAGAAGCTTACACGAATGAGATTTCACCCTGGAAATTTACAAGAGAAGCTATGTGAACTCCTATTCAGATTTAGAGCTACGCCATTATATAGTGGGAAGACGCCTGCGGAACTATTTTTAAGTCAAAACATAAGAACTAAACTAGACCTGCTGAAACCAACGTCAAGCCTTGAATCAAACTACACTCCTCACCCTCAGTTCAACAAGTTTTTCCAGCCTGGAGACCAAATACAGTCAAGAAACTACACAGGCTCTTCAAAGTGGAAGTACGGACCCATCCTGAAACGCCTTGGACGAGTCCACTATGAGGTCCAGCTTGATGAAGGTTACATCCTGAAGCGACACTATAATCAACTACGTCCGTGTCAGGTGGACTTCCAATTGAATCCAGCGAAGATTGGATTTTGCCCGAGGAGGAAGAGAGTCACCTTTAAAGATGAAGAAGCTAAGATACCCGTTTCTACGTCACTCAGTGATGATGCTCCTGTCGATCCTCCAGCCATCCTGCAGTATCCAGAGGCATCGCTGCCGACATCTGATCCTGTTCTACAGCCTAGCTCATCGGATGTTGATCTTCACCAGCATCCTCCGGAAGCCAGCCGCTTAAGCCAAAGTACATTCGAGGTAGAACCATCGGTCCAGCCTCCCGGAACTTCAGCCAGCTCCAGAAGTGCCGACCTTCACCCTCCTGTCCTGATACGTTCCAAGCGAACACCAAAGCCAATAGAACGCTTAAATTATTCTAAATTTTAGCATTATTTTAAAGTTAAATTTTATGTTAAGCATTAATGCAATCATTAAGTTATCATATTAAGTTTTTCAAATATGCTTTAACTCAAGTTCATTAAGTTAATAAATTGAAATGTTTTAATTTAGTGAGGGAGACTGTTATGTATTAAAATTATATTATAATGAGTGGCAACACTCATCTTGTTGCATCCCTATATAAGTGTGATTGTTATTCTAATAAACGCCTTTCGTTAACATCAACGTGTCTGTTACCTTGCCTCTTTCCAATACAGCACAACTACCGAATTTTTTTCTCTCGATTATCGATCCTTGGACCCTTTGGAACCGAATAGTATTGGAAACGGAGTGCTTCACCACTACCTCTGGTTAGAGGAATATGTGAGAAAACTCCAGCTCTCAAGCGTCGCCTCCAACCGTAGACCGGTTTCGCCCTTGTTAGGGCTCATCAGCATGGTATAGGAAGGTAACGCAAGAGAGCGGAGGAAGAGCTTTTAGTCGGCAGGGTGTCGCGAAAGAACGATTCTCTAATTTAAGGGGAGTGTAGCTATCACTTTCTTTAGTAATTTTAGAACAAAATCATTAGAGAACGTGTGGTCACAAGAAGAAACCAGTTGCCAGAAACAATCGAAGCTTTCGTTGAAAACTTTATTTTTCTCCTTTCTTTGAAGCAATTAAAATTGTTATGGGCAAACAGTTAGAAGTAAAAATACTCTATTTTCACAAAGCAGTCTTTAAAACAAATAAAAAGAAAAAAGTAACAATAATGAACGCCAATTTTTGAATGAGAAATACCAAGACAAAATATAAATAAGTTTCCAATTCTTTTAATTATTATAACTCACGCTTGTACTTGAACTTCCATCAACAACTTCTCCATCCCAACCAAAACAAGAAAATTGTAAAATAAAAACTTAACAGACCGGATTTTCTTTCATCAAACAGAAATTACATCTGACAGATTCCAAACTTTACTTTCCTTCACAACACCCAACTTTCTCTCCTGCCCCACCTTTCCTCCTTATAAAACAATACTTATAACCAAACAAATACGAAAAATTCAAAAACAAATTCACAAACTCTTACTCCTTTCATTCAAAACTCGATTACACAAAAGCATATCGGCTCAAATTCCTTTTTCAACATTATCTGATCCCTTTTAGCTATCAACGTTCTTGACCCTTCACAACAACTCTAATAATTAAAAAAATTTCTAAACGAAAACGAAATTTCTCCTTTCTCGCCTCCAATGACTCTTCCTCCAGTGTGGTCAACACTCCTCCCTGGACCAAAAAAAAATAAGAAGGTCTACTACCGACATGTCTGCTGAAGGCCGTCACCTTTTGCTCTTTCTTTGGTTCGTGTTACGATTTTCGATTAACAAGAGCTTCGTCATCGAGATAACCCAAGTTTATAAATTCAGGTGTTGTTTCATTGTGGGCATTCTCGTTCATTTCGAGCGCCGATCAGAAGCAAAAGTACAGCCATGCTGGGGATGACAAGGTATAGTGATATGGTCTGCATGGACGACAATAAGGATTGCAATCTGAATGGGTTGGAGAAAAATGGATTTACAGGAACCAAGTGTAATGGTGAGTTAGTTAATTATACAAATTTATCACTTTCTGTAATTAATTTGAATGTAAAAGTTTACTTTCAATTATATTTGTTTAAATGTGTTTTATTTGATTGTTTCTTTCCTCCAAAAACTAATAAAAACTTAATTTATGTCTTACCTAAATATACCTGATTACAAAACATAACTTTTCGGTTAAATCTTTTTTTCTTTAAAATCCGTTCATTATATTACATGGTATATATTTTATTTTCGCATGCTTGTTTCTTATTTTTTTAATGTATAAACCTTGAATTACCTTGTTCCCTTAAAATTCAGCTTTTTTTGCAAAACTCTTTCATGTGAATTTTATATTCTCCAAGTTATGTTATATTAAAGTATAGGATTTATCAAAAGTCATGATCACCACTTTCAGAAATTTTTCGTGAAAGTTTTTCCACGCTTATTTAAAGCCACTTTTGGAAGGCGTGGTTTTGACCACATGTGTAAACATGGAACCTCAATCAAAAACAACAAAAAAACTATTTTTAGTCAGGGGGAAGATATTGAGGTTTTATAAAAACCTGTCTCATTTATTAGTTATTGTTTTTTGTATATTTTTTTAATTTTCTGCAAAATTTCTAAATAACTGTAATATAAACAAGGAATTATTACCTATAGCGGATCCAGGGGGGGGGCTAGGGGGCTCAAGCCCTCCCCCCCCCAAAAATGAAAAGTTACTTTACATAATATTACATTTTATGCACCAAAATGAGTTAAAACCCTGTCATTTTAAGGTCAAATTTTGAAAATTTTCTGGTGGAGGACCCCCAGACCCCCTTGTAACTCTGTTATTACAACTATATTTTACTTAGTCTGTCAAAACGCAAAAAATCTATATCCGAAATTCGAATGAGGTGCACCAAAACGAGTTGAAAAAGTGGGGTTTTTGACTTATATTTCCAAAAATTTTATGGGGGAGGACCCCCAGACCCCCTTTTAGGTAATTGGAGCAGGATATTTCACTACCTTTTCAGTATTAATATTAACAAGAACATTAAATTGGATTATGAAAATTCTTAGCCCCCCCGAAAACCAAATCCTGGATCCGCCACTGATTATTACAATCGAAGAGAAATATATTTGAAATAATTTTTTCTCTTTCAATACTTTTCTTAATATGCCGTTGCTTAATCGACGGATAAAAGGATGAATTTACATATTTATCCTCGTAGTAGTTTGAGTTATATGGCTTCAGTTTTAAGAACATAATTGTTAGATTTTGTCGTAGTGTATCCTCTATTAATTTTAATAAAAACTTACTAACATAGTTACTTAATTCTATGTTATATCTGGTAGAGATTAGAGAGTTTGAAGTTATTTACAACACGTGTCATGAAATAATGGTCACGTTCTTTGTCTTTTCGAAGTATCATTGATCGACATAGATGCAAAAAAAAATCAGTTATCTAAAGAGAGATGATAAAGGTTGCATTTAAAAACCAACTCTTGTAGGACACACGATGAGTCGAAATTTCATTCATAAAGTCTCTTTCACTATCAGCAAACCAACAATGACTTTGAATTGTTTACAGAGTATTGAACCATTGTTTCAAATCAATGACACATTTTGAAATTTCACGTTTTCGTGCCAATTTTTTGAAGTCAAACTTTTAAATTAAATAAAAAAAATAATAATGTTGGTAATTAAAAATCTTTTGCACGTGAGTGATTAAAATAGAATTTATAAAATGCCTGCAAATATTGAATTTTTACAGTAAAAAGTGAAGAATAAAATATCCAAATTTTTATTAAGAGTATGATTGTATGAAGGTAACTTCCTACATCATTAAGACCACTAATTAATTATGCATCAGAACTCCGCCTCTGTTTTATAGTCTGAAGAGGTATAATTAAAACTGAATTATAGGTGATAATGATGAATGACGCCGCATATGATAATTGTTTTTCTGTTACCCTTGAATTCTAATTGAAATATTGGAATTTAATTAGCGTTAGATGTCGCATCGTCTGGCTAGCTACTTCCATTGGGAAATAAGATTTAAATTAAAACATTTCCTATTAATTGAAAAATAATGTATCTTTTTCTCAATCCCTTCAAGTTCCACAAATTACTTCGATATTTATCCGTATTTTATATATTTTTATTTTAAGTAGAATAAGTCACAAATTTTCAAACTGGTGTTGTGCAAAAATGATGATAAAAAAACTACAAATTTTGTAGGCATTTTAATTTATATAATCTAAAAGTAAGCATAAATTGAGTTCTACAATATTTAACTATAAACTGTTTGGAAGATTTTTATACAAATAAAGTTAGAAAAGTATTAAAATTTTCACTTATATAACGATGCTCTAAACCAGCTTGACAAATTTAGTTAAAACATAGTTATACACATTTCTAAATTTTTAAACACATTTCTTAGTTTTCTTCATGTTAGCTTAACTAATTATATTATTAACTCTTTCTTGCCTTTCTAACTTGTTAAATAGTTAGATTTATAGAAGTTATATTTTCATAATTTTCTCCATGTATTACATGATAGACATTTACATTTTAGATTACATCGACACCTATTTTTGATGTAAAAGCATTAAGTTAATTTCTGGCTCTTGTGTAGACTTTGTAAATCTAATAGAATATTAAAATTAATAACACATCTTGATAGAGATATAATTCAATCACAAAACCAGTAGAAAATCTTTGATTCCTCTGTATCCTTGAAAGTCCCACCGTCCTTTACCTTGTGGAAGAAACTCTGAAGTTAATGAAGGGTAGAAAACGCGTTTTTAGAAATCAAGAACTTTCACCTTTTTTGCTATCCATATTTCGTGGTTTTTCTATCCTCCATTTTCCGATGAATTAATTGTCTCACGATCTGCATCGTACTCAATTTTGTTTACATAAAAAAATGTTCTCTTTCTGTTTCTATAAGTTTATATCCGGCTTTAAGGGATTATTTTCTCAGAAATATTTTTTGATGTTGTGATTTAACTTAAAGCTGAATTTTCGAGGAATCTTCAAAAGGGAGAAACTAATCTAATTAAATTGACCTTTTTATTGATTAGTATAGGTTTTATATGTCCTTTCGGAAAGAATATTGCATGGATCTGAAAGATTTTATAAAAAGGTATTAAAATATTCAATGAGCTCATAACAGTTTAAATATTTGTGAATTAAATTTACTAAATTATACTTTACTTTAAAATTATTTTATGTTTTCAAAGCTATATTTAAAATTAATACGTTATTTTCCTAAACAAGGTGGATTTATTTTTTTATGCATAAGAAATGTTTAAATTGTTGAAATAGTGTTACATTGTACATTGGTTATTGATATTTGTGTTCAAATATTTTCCCATAACATTATCAAAACGTCATTTCAATTCAAAAAGTCATTGAAATATTTCAAATATTATTTTACTTTTAAATCAAAAAAATTTATATTCTTTATAATTATCGATAATAATTTAGTTATATTAATATTACAGATATTTAAACAGATAAAATTTATTATAGATAAAACTATTTTAATTCCCATACTTCCTGGATAATAATTCCCATAACCATGTATTTATTTTACAATAAAAAAATTGGGTAGAAATTATCGTTACACTTGATGCATAACATTTTAAAAAACTTAAATATCTTTCAACTTTTAATGAAGTTTTTCAATACATTTATCTATGCTTATATTGCTTTTAGTACTTTCATTCTTTGGTGTCTTTTCAACCTTTCAACAAACCACATTAACCGCATCTCATCATAGATCCTTTCATTTACTTGCAGATTTCAGTTTCTTTGAAATATGTCACTGTTTCGCTCAAGTTGAATAACAAATATTTCAAGGTTAAGAAGTGATATTTCAATTTGTGATTGCTTGGGAACTTTAGTAATTTATGAAATGAGAAAAAAAACCAGGAAGAATTATGCAATGGATAGAACTTCAAGATTTTTTTTAACAAGGGTGCAATACTTTAAAATTAAAAATATGAATCTCGGAGCGGTTAATTAAAACAACAGTTAAAATGATTGCGGTTTTATTTCAAAATGAAATAACTTGAATTTTGAAAGCGATGGTTTCAACATGGATGAATTTATCTTTTAATATTTGGAAAAACAACTTTTATACATGATCTTTTGCATAAATTTTTAGAAAGAGCTAAAATTAGCTCCAAATTAAAGTCATAGTAGAATTTCTGTTAGGAGTGAAATTTATATTGAATTTTGCAAACATCACATATAATCCGACTTAAAAAGCACACTTCAGAAGGAATTCTAAAGTTTTCTAATCCTTTTATAATCACTTAAATAATAACACCGGATACTAACTGTGATGTGCTAATAATACACAATATCCATAAATGCGATTTTATCATAAACATCTTAATAAGGTATTACTGCCCAGTCGGATTATAACGCATTTCAACTTCCTTTTTGGAAACATTTGCTCCCTTGGTAGTAATACAGGAGGCCGTTTCACCTTTCTACCAGCGAGAAAACGGTACAGCAAAGGTGATAATGTCTTTTCTCTTCCAAAAAACCAGTTCGCGGAAAACTGCGAACGCGGAAACTGGGCGAAATGCATAAATTCTAATTCCCAATGACCACTCCCAAGCTATTAAGTATGGATTTGAGAAAAAAAGCTTGAGACAAATAGGAAGTGAAAGCTATTAAAGGTAGATAAACCTTGAAAAAGTACTACGTGTTGCGATGCAATGTGCTGAAAGTCCTCTGAATTAGCATAGGCTGCCATCAAAATTTTAAATGTCATAAAAAATAAGATAGAGTCTAGCTTTTTTAATATTCAACATTTCGTTGATGGTATGTGATGGTATGAAATGTATTGAATATTTAACCTTGCAGAATTTTAGCTAAATTTCCTGCTATAACTGAGGTACTGAAAACTGTTTTGAATATCCATTTTATTATGTTGTTTATGATTGATTTGCATGACGAAACAATATTATTTTTCGACAAACATTTCAAGGTAATTAGAAGTCGTGTTACTTACGGATTTTGTGCTACTTCGGTTGTGTGACTTCGGTTTTTATTTCAAAATAGCTGCTAAATAAAATAGTTTAAATATTCCTTAAAATACAAAAACATATTATAAAAAATTTAATAATAAATTTTAACGAATTAACTATTAAATTGGTAAATTAAAAACATGGCTATTCAGGCTTTCCCACGACTTGTCCCGCAAATCAGAGAAATGCTTCCCGTAGTGTTTTATGCATTTTTTCAGTATTCTTGACAGACCAACGGATCAGGGACGTAGCTATGAGATAGATTTAAATACGATACTCAGAATTTTTTTGACTATCGAAAAGGTTTACGCCATATCCCTACGTTAAATTCCAACATACAAATACAAAAAATACAAATTAAGTCGACCAACTACAGGCGTAAGCCCAGCAAGGTTGGTCCAGTCTTTTTAACCCCAACTACCGGAATCCCAGTATCTGTCAATTTTCCTCTTGAACTCGTTTACCCCACTTGAATTTACAATTGTTTCAGGCAACGCATTCCATCTATCCACTATCTATTAAAAAAATAATGCTTTCTACATCCAGTCTTAAATTTGACTTTATTCAATTTGAAATTGTGACCCCTTGTTCTATTACCCGTATTGAAATCTAGTCCCTCTGTGTCTCCTTGCTTTACCATTTTAAAAAGTTGAATCAAATCCCTTCTAATCCTTCTTTTCTCTAATGTGAACATCTTTAGCTTCTTTAATACCCCCTGTGAAATTATTTTTTAGGTTGAGCCTCTGCACTAGACCACCTTTGAGTTTCCAAAAGCTTTGATAATAGTCCTATGTTTTCCAAACAAGCCAATCTCTTTTACTATATTTCATGTGGCCGTTTCGGCGCTAGATATTTCTATTCTAAAATATTTCTATAAAATTCCTTGATCATTTATCCAAACACTAGAACCCTACTCCTGTTTGGTTTGCGCCGTAACGGGTCTGCGCCAAATCGTCCGCGCCAAAATGGCTGCGCCGAGTAGTCCCATTCCGCTTCATACATATTAGGTGCATATACTCACGTAAGCAATTCCTATGAAAATCTACACATTCCCCTTCTGAAAAAATTTTTACGCTAGCTCACCTATGATATACCAAACTCAGGATATCAGTATCCTCATATTATTATTAAATAAATGCGTAAGTTATTGATTATTTAAATAAAAGGAAAACATTACATTCAGAAAAGAACAATCAATTACACTGTTCAACAAATTTGACCTTCAAAATTTTTTCCTTGATGAAAGTAGTAATTTCTTATAGATTTTGGGTCGCTGAATACGAAAATCACCATTAAAATTCTCAATTGACTCATGATTTTCGGGGAACAGCCCCTCCCCCTTTTTACGTTTTTCGACGACTTTATAACTTTAAACTCGATTTTCAGGGTCAAAAAGCATTGCTTTAATCTTCAAATTGCCTCCAAGGGACAAGAAAAGTTCAAGTTAATAAAATATGATAAATTTATAACAAATGGATAGGTTTAAGGGGTATTACCCCCCTAAAAACGCAAAAAATCGTTAAAAGTAGTAGGATTTGTTATACCCTATTTATTTTGCATATTTTTTTACGCAATTCCACTTTGATGGGTCCTAACCCTTCCCCAAGGACCCAAATTTGATGACAATATGCAGCAATAATTTTACAAAAAGCGGTTGAGGTGTTAGCGTCCCAGAAGCCCCCGCGGAAGAGTTCGGAAGACTCCTAGAATCGCGAAGGCGCTCGCGAGCTCAGGAATTAATATGGATGATTTTGAAAAGATTACAAATGATGTTTTTATTATATTTTGGGTCTATCCTAAGTAGAAACTCTTCAGTTCTTTAACAACTGACCGGTTTTAGGGAGTGAGGATTTCATGTTTCAATATGTTAGTAGATGCACGGCTGTAGATAACAATTAGGGGGCATCCTCTTAATAACTGAGGGTGATGGAGGAAAATGGGTGTCATATTGAACTTCAGCAGATCATTTTACACAAGAATCAGCTGAAATTCAGTCGGTGGCATTTTGACTTTTATTTTGCACAGCAGTTTAACTCTAAGTGCGGTATTGGACCCTTCCGTGGGTGCTTTGGGGGCGTTAACAGCTCTACCGCTTTTAGTAAAAATCATTGCTGCATATTGCCATCAAATTTGGGTCTTTGGGGAAGGGATTTCCCCTTCAAAGAGGAATTGCGTTAAAAATAAGCAAAATAAATAGGGTATAATAAACCCTACTACTTTTGTAACGATTTTTTTGCATTTCTAGGGGGTAATTGCCCCTTAAACCTATCCATTTGTTATAAATTTATTATATTATATTAATTTGAACCTTTCTTGTCCCCTGGGGGGCAATTTGAAGACTATGCAATGTTTAGCAATGTTTTTTGATCCTGAAAATCGAGTTCAAAGTTATAAAGTCGTCGAAAAACGTAAAAAGGGGGAGGGGCTGTTCCCCGAAAATCCTGAGTCAATTGAGAATTTTAATGGTGATTTTCGTATTCAGCGACCCAAAATCTACAGGGTGATTCTAAATTACGTGGACAAACTTCGCATGGGGGTAGAGGGGACCTAGACAAGCATATTTCGCATAGGAATGAGGGGGCGCAGCCTTACCGTTTAAGAGCTAGGAGCTAATGTAGTGCGAGCGCGTTTCAAAAGGCCGTTTTTAGAAGGCCCGTGTGACTAAACAAAACATAATAAAATGAAAAACATAATTGCATAAGTTAAGGAAGTATCCCTACTACTTACACCATGAATTCGATAGAATTTGAACCACTTTCTAAACCGTGGAGTGAGTTTCAAAAGTGCAATATTAATCTTTTAGTCAAAGAATGGAGTTCCCTTAAAGGTATTTAGAAAAATGATGATCGGGGAAGGAATTTTCAATGATCGTAACATTGATAATTGAAACTGTTTGATCATTGAAAATTCCTTCCCCGATCATCATTTTTCTAAATACCATTAAGGGAACTCTATTGTTTGACTAAGAGATTAATATTGCACGTTTAAAAACTCACCCCACGGTTTAGCAAGTGGTCCAATTTCTATCACATTGAGGATTTAAGTTGTACGGATACTCCTGTACCTCATGCAATAATATTTTTCATTTTATTATGTTTTGTTTCGTCACACGGGCTTTCTAAAAACGGCCTTTTGAAACGCGATCGCACAACATTAGGTCCTAGCTCTTAAACGGTAAGGCTGCGCCCCCTCATTCCTATGCGAAATATGCTTGTCTAGGTCCCCTCTACCCCCATGCGAAGTTTGTCCACGTAATTAAGAATCACCCTGTATAAGAAATGACTATTTTCATCAAGGAAATTTTTTCGTTGTTGAACAGTGTTATTCATACAAAAACATCAGTTTCTAAACCGAATTCCAAGAGATACCTGTTTTTCGATACTGCCTAGTATCTGATGCTGAGCTCCATTTACACCAATCAGTAGCGACCAGCCCCTCCTTCTACCAGAGATGGGCAAAATTCAATCATGGAATTACAATTAACGATTGACGATTTAATCACTCTAGATTAACCTACGATTGACGATTGAATAAAGGGTTTTATTTCTATTAGGAGTATGATTTTTGTGTAAAAAAGGTTAAAAATATCCTAATCAAAAAATGTCATAGGTAATCTAAGTTATTGTTTCTTCAGACAAAAGCAAGAAGAATAAAGTCGAAGTCAAGGAGAACTTGCCTCAATGCATCTGGGATAAGAAAGTTCCAAATACAGAACTTGAGAAATTCAAGAAGGTCATTGAAGAAAAATACAATCAACACTTTGGTAAGTATACACACAAATATCAATATTTTTTGATTAGATGAAATAATCCATATTCTGTAAAATTTTTTGTTACATAGCCCCTAAGTGTTTTAATAAGTTACCTATATATATTCAAAATAGCCCTTCAAAACATTTATTCAAAAAGCAATTAAAGGAATATCTGTTTACTATTGAGGATATTGATGATTTCTTTTGTTCTGTTTAATGTATGATTTAAAATTATTTTAAGCACTTTAACTCATCATTATGGCAAAAATATAATTTATTGGCACCCTGTTTGCCACTATATCCATCTCATGTATGTATTTCCTGTGTTTTTTTTTCTTCTCCTAGTTTTTATTTTAAATTTTTGTTATAAATAATTACGGTCACCTACATGGACCATGAGATCCCAGGTGACTATGTGAACTTGTAAATTTTCTCTTTTATATTTGTACTAGGGGGCTGCCGCCCCCTGCTCGCTATCGCTCGCCAACCCCCGCGCGAACTGCTTCGCAGTTCGCTTTGGATCGCTTCGCGATCCCCTTTGCATCGCTCCGCGATCCTTACAAACCCCAAAATGAATCTTAAATTGCACCATGAAAACCCCAGCACGAAGCACAGCTTTTTGAGCAGCTTCGTTTTCATGTATGTAAATTTGGTTCAATTCTGTTCGAGTTCCCGCTAAACATCTCCAACCTGTTCTGGACACCGAAAAGTATAAATATTGCTAAATAATTTCAAAATAATAGATTTAAATTTTTAATTAGATCTAAAACTGTTCAGTTTATCATTAAACATTTTAAAAACATTGTTTATATTTGAATATTAAATGTCAAAAGAGATTGGTGATATTTAGCGGGAACTCTAAACGGAATTGAAACATAAATTTTGAAAATCGTGGCTTTTCTATGTTTGCTGGTATTGCATTTGTAGTGGCTATAGCATTCATGACACCGCAAAGAGGGTACTAATTAAAGCCACCACGGTCCGCAATCAACCGAAATCTGATTGACAACTTTATTCTTAAATAAAGTGTTTTGATTTTAAATAACAATTATAAATAATTGGCTGCACTTGAAAACTGCCAAATCTGAAGCTGCGGTGTCATTAATACGCAAGTACAACAAAGAGCAACACAGCTAATACCCTTGAAGGCAATTTCCTCCAAGATGCACAAAATGCAGCCTTAGCTAAAGCCGAGTTCGGCACTTGTGTATTATACAGTCGACCGTTCAGCAACCGTTAAATTCAGTGGTACAGCTATTGGATAGTCAATAGGATTTGATAACGTTTTTAGATTCAGCGACACAGTTGACAGCAAAATAATTATAATACCGAATATTATGCATGAAATGACAGAATCATTATCTCTCCCAGTTAATTAAAACTTCAATAATCAATAGATTAATTAAAACTTCAGGTTAGGGAGAGGAGAGGTTCAATTTAAATTTACCATGATGGCAGCAATTGTGCTTGATTTTGCCATGTTCCTTTGAAAAGAAAAGAGCAGAACAATGTAGGCATTCGATGGACATAAATCCTATTGAGAGAGCCGAAGTTTTATTGCTAAATGACTCTTTCAAATAGCGATTCCTTTCGCGAGCACTTTCTTGGGTGCGATTATTTACACAACGCTGGTTTTCTGCTTGTTGGTTGTAATTCGGAGTTGTTTTCGGAACAAACGATCGCGTTCTCTCCTGTCAAATCCAGTTGCTGGTTGATGTCCGCATATTGCCTCGCGACAGTAGCTTGCGAGTTCTACGGCGAGAATTCATTTTTGAACATTAATTTGCAAAGGCTGCTTCTTTATTTTTATCGAAATATCGCTTTTTATTTAGAAATCGGTTCAAAGCGATCGGTGATCGGTTTGTTGACAAATCAAAGTTCTGGAAAGAGCTGCGTTGAGTTGTAGCCTGCCTACTTACCTCCCTCTCAAACAATTATTTCCGACGATTTCATTGGCTCCGGCGACACGGCATTTGATTTTTAAGTATAGTAAGATTTCAATATAAATTTGTTGTTGTTGTGTGAAAAAAAGTTAAAATAATATTTAAAGAAATTTTATCTTACCTTATTTTTGTAAATAAATTTTTTCCTATCCTATAATTATTTTGCTAATTTAAGACTTTATAGTATACAGCAAACAACGCTCACAGTTTTCATTATCCTCCTTTAATCAAAATTATCAAGTTTTATTTTGATTTAAAAATCAAATGAAAATAATTTAACTTAGATCTTAGGTAGAGAAGCGCCTTAATCACTAGGGTCACTTGGGGTAAGTCGGTCACTAGGGTAAGTGACTTAATTATAAAATGAAACTTAATTATAAAATTTCACACTTACTCGCATTTATTATGTTACAGTTTGTCCCACTGATGGGTTTTTCATATATTTGTTTTTTGTTTAATTTATTTTTAAGATTATAGAACTAATTTAAAATAGGTTCCCAGAATGGATTTTTTGGAGAGGTCAAGATGCAATTTTCAAAGAAGTATTACCCCAGCTAAGATTTGATTATATTTTGATATTTATTGAACTGTTGTGCAAAGTTAAACTGTAAATTCATACTGCAATTTGAATTTTTACAAAACTTTTAATTTAGTTGTGTTTAACGGGGGGTCCCACTTACCCCGTAATTTTAGCTTATTGGGGTAAGTGGGACACCCCTCACTAGGGGTAAGATGGATCCTTCTTTATGGAGGTAGTGAGACCCCTTATTCTGATGTAAGTGGTTCTCTAGATGGTCCCAAATGATATAGGAACTATTACTGAAGACATGGGCGAATTTAAGGGGTTACAGGGACAATTTCCCCCCAACATTTTCACAAAATTTCGATTTATAGTAACAAGACCGTTTATTCACCACTTCAAAATTTTTTAAAAATTAATAAAAATTTGATCGACATTTTATATAAATTTTGCGTTTTAATTTAAGTTATTGTGAGTAAAATGAAATTAATCATCAATAGTGTTCATTCTCATTTAGTGCGTCCGATTTCTTTTTTATCTTACAATGTTTACTAATGGGCCAAAATAAATCTTAATCAACCTTATTATCTTTTTCAACACTATTTTATATGTTAAAGTAAAAAAATATCCCTTTGGCATTCTTTAAAATAATTCTTTTGTTTTTCATTCTATTCTTACCTTGTGATACTGATTGTTATGGGAGTAGATTTCTTCAAACATGGATAGTTACAAAAAATATTTTATAATGAAATTTTCTGTACTTTATCAAGTAAGACCCAATTACTTCCTTTTAAGTTTTGCTTGCTTTAAATATAAATAAATAGTGGGTGACCCACTTACCCCATCTCTTGGAGTAAGTGGGTCACTCCTCTCATTTAAAAAATATCAGTTACGAAAAATGTGAAGCATTATTTTAATAACTAATAATGTTTATGGATAAAGTCTTAAATAAGTCAATAAGTTTAAGTTTAACCGGTTCAAAAATTTTCTATTGAGCTACAAAAATGCACTAGGTCAAAAAGAGGTCCCACTTACCCCACGTGACCCTATAAAAAAGTATCTTTTAGTGAAGTTTTACGGGAAGTAGTTTTTCTTTTAGTTTTAATGTAAAACTAATAAATATTTAGTAAAAGTAAGAAAAATTGTTCGCTCATTAAAGAACTCTATTGCCAAATCTAGAATTTTTGCTTGAATATTTTATAATTGAAATTTCCATTATAGATTCCTACTGGGAACTGCACAAGTGGAGTGTTGAAAATGTACCCCAACTCTGGGAAGAAGTATGGCAGTACTTAAGGGTCATCTACTCCAAACCTCATGACGAAGTAAGCGAGATTTTTTCCCTGTGTTTTATAAAAATGATAGTTTTAATAATTTTAATGTTATTATATTTTACACCGTTTAAAAACTTCAAGTTCATGACCAAAAGTAGTAATAAATGTATAACTTATTTTAATAGTTTCCTACTCACCACCAATCGTATTTTTTGTTCTCGTACAAAATTAATTTTTATAATTATATTTTATTTTTTAATAAATTAGCTTAAATACAAAAATTTATCAAAGCTTTCTCAGACTTTGAAATGTTCATGAAAACATTAAACTGAAAAATAATTTCATGGTAAACAATATATTTTTTTCAATAGAAATTTCCTAGATTTCATTTAAAAATCATAAGCTAAAGATGAAACGTAATGTATATCCTGAGTATAAAACTCATCTAAATATGTGTTTTTCTCTAAGGTCATAAAAAAAACCGGAGAAGGTTTATTGGACATCGAATGGTTCAGTGGAGCAAGGTTCAATTTTGCTGAAAACTGTCTCAGGATCCGAGATGACAGACTCGCAATCATTTGGTTGGGTAAGATCTACTTTTCAAGAACCATTCTAAAATTAAATTTGAACATTGAAAAATTGTCATTGAGATTTGTATCTCTGAACTATCAAATGATTTTCTGTTGTTTCCATGTTGACACATAAAACAAACTAATCCCACTTTGGATTTAAAATTAACAACCGTAAAAATATATTTTCTATCGTAACACTTCTTTCTTGTTTTCATAATTCTTATCTCTGTACAGAGCCTTTTTCTTTATGTTAAATTTACGTTAACAAATTTTGTTAGCTAATGGAGGAATTTCAACTTTTAGATGAGAGTGGTTGCGAGGAGAGAATCACCTTTGCAGAGATGTTCGAAGAAGTCAAGCTGTACGCCGCTGCCTTCAGAAAGAACGGGCTTCAAAAGGGAGACAGAGTGTCATGTAAGAACCACTTCTGATAACCACTTCTGATGAACCACTTCACTATAGATATTTTAGAATAAATTAATTAACAATTCCATAACATATTGGGGTTTGACAAAATATAATGGACAATAAGTGAAAAGGTTCTTAAATAATGTTCTGCATATAATTTGTAACTAATTGTTGACATTTAAGATCTACGTAACAAATTTACCTAAGGAGACTTTTGCGACGGAGCCTTTGCTTGCCTTGGATTTTTTAAGAGTGTATGGACTCATGGACAATGTCTAGCTGCCGCTAGACAGCGAGGGGATAAGAAACAACAACGTATAACAAAATAAAAGCACAAAACTGCATTTCTAAAAAATGCAGTTAATATATACAGTTGTAAATATGGGGAACAGGGACTCGTTAAACAATTAAGGTTCTAAATGTTGTTAATTTAAATTTATCAAGTAGAACAACTAAATGCGAAATAAGATGGTAAATAATAAGAATTATTTATAATTTTTAAATAATGAATTTTATTTTTAAAGTTTAGGAATAGTGTCAGAACACCTTAAAAGATAAAATATTCCCATACTGTAAAATATTAGTTATGTCATTGCAATTAATCCAATTTTACTTTCTCTTTTAGGTTATTGCTCAAATAGAAAAGAAGCCATTTTCACGTTTCTTGCTGCTGTGAGCATAGGAGCCATTTTTGGAGGCCCTCAACCTTACTTGGGAAAATGGGTAAGTGCATTTAAGAAACTATTTAAAACAGTTAAGAATAAATTTTTATTTAATTCTATAATGTAATATTGGATGTAAATATTAAAATATTAGCATTAGACTCTTAGAGTAAAAGTAGTATGGTTTTTTAATATTGATGTATGCAATACAAGACTCAAATATGTAACTAATTACCTTAACTACATATTTAGTTTAAAGAAAAAAATGTACTGATTGATGATTATGCTATTCTTTTAGCCTGCAAGCAATATCATAAGCAAAATGGAGCCCAAATTCCTTCTTGTCATTGATCATCATTTAGACTCTAAAGTAGTGTTTTCCAACATCGACCATTTGCCAGAAATCGTAGAGAGTAAGTTAATTATTGCTTCAAGGATGGGTACAAAAGGTTTTTTGTCTTTTGAGAAATCATTTATGCATTTAAACTATAAAAATGAGGCAATGTCTGTTAAAACTGTTGTTGGTTATTTTTAAATCATTGATAATTACTTTGTTATTTCAGAAACTCCGAGTTTAGAAGGTGTCATTATTATTCCATCGTATCCAGATACTAAGACACGTGATCTTTCACATATCAAAAACAGGTAAAGTAGCTTCAATTTAAATTTAAAACAATTTTAATTGGCTTAGTATCTATTATGTAATAAACACTATCTCTCTCCAAAGTAATAACATACAGTTTTTAAACAAATAAGGAATCTTGCATTATCTTTGAAAATTCCTTCCCCGATCATCATTTTTCTTAATACTATTACACTAAGGGGCTAAAAGATTAATTATTGCACGTTTTAAAACTCCCCCCACGGTTTAACAAGTGGTCCAACTTGCTCTCGAATTACATTAGGTCCTAGCTCTTTAACAGTGCGGCTGCGCCCCCCATTCCTATTCGAAATATGCTTGTCTATGTCCCCTCTACCTCCCCCCAAAATATTGATGATGAATTCAGAATCACCCTGTAGATATCATAACGTTTAGGTAGAAATATCCCTAAGATGCCATTATGCATCAGATAAACATCAGTATTTGATTATAACAGTGAAAATATCCTTCACTTGCATTGGGTCGTTTTCTACAAAAAATTTAAATAACTGTTTTCAATAGTTTTATTACTAAAATATTTGAATAAAAAATTAGAATTTGCTCTATTAATTATTAAATAGGGTATTTCAAAGGATGAATAAGTATTCATTAATAAAAGTTACTAATTTCCTTATTTCTTTGATCGACAGTATTCTTCTGGAGGACTTCTTGAACAGCGGACGTGACCCGGATGGCAACGTGCCTGACATCCAGTTCGAGCAACTTCCCTTCGATTACCCCATCTGCATGAACTTCACCTCCGGAACCACCGGACTGCCCAAGGGACCCGTCCACGCCGCAGGGGTAAGAACTGCGATCACTCACTGTTTTGAAGTTTAAAGAATAGCATTTGGTTTATAGACTAATTTTCTTTAAAAACTAGTTAAGTGCAGTAGAAGATTAAGTACAGTACTGGAAAAAACTACTCAGACTCTATATCTCCGGAACGGCTTGTGATATAAAGACAAACAAGGTACAATTTTTCATGATTTGAAGTATTCTACCTACAAAAAACAAATTCAAATTCTTAGGGGTCGTCTTCATATTAAAAGAAACACTAACTTTTTTTCTACGGACGGCCTCAAAGATAATGTATGATTCTAAAAGAGCACATCTCAAAACCCCCCAAAACCCAGTTCCGTTTGGTTTGGTCCCCAAATAAAGCCAGGAGTGGGGGGGGGCTGAAGTTTGTTGAATTTCAAACCCCCACTCCCTTATTTGGGGACCAAACAAAACGGAACTGGGTTTTGGGGGGTTTTGAGATGTGCTCTTTTAGAATCATACATTATCTTTGAGGCCGTACGTAGAAAAAAGTTAGTGTTTCGTTTAATATGAAGAAGGCACCCTAAGAATTTGAATTTGTTTGTGTATGTAGAATACTTCAAATCATGAAAAATTGTACCTTGTTTGTCTTTATATCACAAGCCGTTCCGGAGATATAGGGTCTGAGTCGTTTTTTTTCCAGTACTGTACAGTAAATAATTAATGTAAAAGCCTATGTAAGTAAAATACATGATTAATGTAAAAATTAATGATTACTGAAAATTAGTACAGAAATATATTTTAATGAAAGTTTCTGATCAAATAAAAAATGCTGTGATTTCCTTCTTTGACAATATTCATTTTTTATGCAGTCGTTCATTTCTCACTTGAAGAGCGTCGTCCTCTACTGGGATTTGAAGTGTGGAGATGTGATTTACACTTGTTATCCAGTAAGTGATTGAATTATTTGAATACAATCTTTATTTTTGAGAGCATTTTTATTTCTTGTGTTCCTGTTTAGTTATTTCTGCTTTTTTATGATTTTTAAGCCTATTTCATAAAGTATTAGAATTTTTTCTTATTGTAAACTTTTTCTAATGAAGATTTCCCAGATAAAAAATCAGCAAAGTTTCTTCAAAAAAGCGAAGGGAATTTGGACACTTTGTCTGCAGTTTTCTTTAGGGAATCTGTAGTTTTCTTTAGAAACTCTGCAGTTTTTTATAAGACCGCTGAAATGCCTTTAGAATGTATTCAAATTTGCTATAAAACTGCAGACTTACGTGCTGAAGTCCTATTGCTACAAAATAACTACAGACTTATTAGGGAAAACTGCACTTTTGACGCTTTTTTGAAGGAATTTCGGACGTTTTTTTGCTGGGTTACTACAAAGTTTGTATCAAGACCTATAAAAATATAATTAACATTAACATTTAACTTTTCCATCCTTCTTTTAAATATAATTTTCAATTTTCAATTTCACAAACACCATTGTAATGAAAAACCACAAAGGAGACTGATTATTATTTCTTCGTTGAAAAGGTTGGGTGGACGCTGTGGGACGCGTTCGTGCCGGGGCTGGCGTGGGGCGTGACGCTGTTCCTGTACTCGGGGTGCCCCTTCTACACCCAGAACGACACCAACCTGTGGGACTTGCTAGCCAAGTACAAGGTGACCTACGCCTTTCTCGCCACCGCCATCGTCGACATTCTCATGAAGAACGGAGATGTCCCAGGTCAGAATCAAAATGGTTATTCTTAAAACAGTGTGGTCATAATGAAACGATGGCAAAAAATGCTGGTGTGAAAATGATGTAACCAAAAGTTTTCAGTTCATAGTTTTATTTGCTCAGTATAAAACGTAAAAAGGCATAATTTTTCTGAAATAATTTGATATTTGTTCAAAAGTCTTCCAAGAAAAATAATTTAATGTTATTTTTCGTTACAACAAAAATTTAAATAAAATCCTTTTTTTCTAAAAGTTTTTTCCTTAA
Organism: Tetragnatha versicolor; assembly: GCA_024610705.1. Lineage (NCBI taxonomy): Eukaryota > Metazoa > Arthropoda > Arachnida > Araneae > Tetragnathidae > Tetragnatha > Tetragnatha versicolor. Next base: position 2,475,483 of record JANDEH010000019.1, read on the forward strand.
TTTACTGTTACCCATGAATAATGGCAATGTCTTATTTTCACCTATTAACCCCTTAGCAGTGACATTTGACATTATTTCAGAAAGATTGATCAAAAATGGAAAATGTTTTTGACTGTCTAATTTTTCTTTATATTATTATAAATGTTAGAAAATAGTTTTTTATAAAAAAAATCAAAAGTTAAATGTAATTACAAGTGTATTAATTATTTTAACATACACATAAAAAAGTATTGGATTACACACGGATCTTATTAAATTAGGAAAAAGATTATCCAAACATGATGTCTCACAATCTCTAAATGACGAAAAATAACTAACATCACCGAAACGAACTCAGTTTGGGCTTCACAAAAGGAAACGTTAATTTTTCTCCCACCCGAGCTCAGCTCGGGCATCACAAATTCTGCAAGTAGTAGTTGCCCAAGCTGAGCTCGGGCGACACTAACTTGTTAAGGGGTTAAAGACAGGTGAAGGGAATTCAGTAATACCAGAAACTATTGTATGATTTTTTACATTGTTCAAATTAACTACGTTTTATTTTAAATCTTTGTGGCAATATAATTGTGGCTTGTGGCTTTGTAGCTTGTATAAGTGCAACATCAATATTTTGTATCAATTATTGAATTAAAAGAATTAATCTTATTTTTTTACTAATGTAACAACTGGAACTCTTTTTTATGTATGCTTATGCGAGGAATTTTACATTTTAGGCCCCAACTCAAATCTAGACAACTTGAGGTTCTTAACCATGGGTGGCAGTCCCGTCAAAGCTCAAAACACTCTTTACGTGTACAACAACGTCAAAAAAGACATGTTCATTTGCAGTCAGTACGGTGAGTATAGTTTTAGAAACCCGTTTCCGTCCTTTTAAATCGAACTTTCAGAAGTATGCATCGATTATCGAAATTGATTGAATTATTTATTTTTCTGAGTATTACCCATTAACCCCCTGAGTAAATATTTTCCCCCCATTATTTAGGTTCAACTGAAGCTTTTGGAACCTTCTCTGGTTTCGATTTGAATCTACCTTGCTATGCAACTGAGATCCAAGCTCCTGCTCTGGGCATGGACCTACACTGCTTTGACGAAGAAGGTAAATATTATTGTAATAAGTAACTAATAAAATAAATGTAGGGGGAGGATATACAGTAAACCTATCCCTTCTCATTTCAAATTAAAATTTTAAATTACCATAATATAAGCCAAATTTATCTTTATAATTTAATAACTTGATGAGGATGAAGGTTCAATGGTTTGATATTTTCTAGGCAATTCTGTGATGAACAAGCGAGGAGAAATGGTGCTATGCAAACCCACCCCGGCTCTTCCTATTGGAATCTGGAAAGACGAGGGAAACAAAATCTTCAAAGAGGCCTACCTCACCAAGTATCCAGGTAACAATCAATTAGTTGCCTATAATATTAATACATTGATTTATTATCATTAATAATAATCAACTTATAGATATCTCATTTTCAGTACAACTAATAAGATCTTCTTTGTTTCAGGAACTTGGTGTCAGAGTGATGAAATATGGATTAACCCAAAAACTAGAGGCATCGTTGTTATTGGACGAAGGTAATAATCTATAATCACTTTGATTTTAAAAATAAGTTAAAAGCTTTCGTTAATTTTGGCCCATCATATTCTTTGTTTCAATATTTTTTGTAAACCCCATCTCCATTTCACATATATGTTTCTTTTTAGTGATGACACTTTGATTCAACATGGAGATCGTTTTGGTGCAGGAGACATATATTCCGCAAGTAAGTGTTTAGCTTTTAATTTTATTATAGTCGAAAAAATAATTTTAATTTGTCAACTCTAACCTCATTACCACAATTTTCATCGTTTTTAACATTAATCGGTTAAATGCGAGGGGAAAAACAGTTTTAGAAGCCAAATCTATAATCCTTTTCCTTCATTTTTGGTATGTAAAATTTTTTGTTTATGTGTATCTTTACCAATATTTTGAAAAACTAAATTTTTAGCGTTTGAAACTCATTTTCTTAAGCAAAACGGTTACTCCTTCGTTATTAATCTGCTAACACAGATTTATTTTACTAAGTTCTATTCTTTTTTCATGGATCAGTTGAACAGATTAACAGCAAACTTGACAGTACCAGATACATAAAATAAGAATCAAAACCTGGGGTCCCTAGTGATTCAACTTTTTTTATAAATAATATTCTATGGAGATTGTTAATATTTTAAAACAATCTAGGGGCTCAAAATCCCAGAGGAAACATAGTTTTCGTTCTTCCCTTCGTGCATTGAACCCTTACCATCATTGCGATGTCACTCGTAAAAGTAATCCCCAACCTCTTCTTCTCTAAAAATTAAATATTACGTTCTATGGAAGTAATCTCTTTTATTCTGTGTCCTACCATTGTCGTGTTGTCACTTGTATGATAATCCCCGACCTCTTCTTGCCTAGTCTTCGACATGGAGGAGATCAAGGACGCCATCTGCGTGGGTCAGACGAGGGACGACGGTGACTGCAGGGCGGTGCTCTTCATCCAGATGCGCGAGGGACACGTCTTCACCCCTGATTTCGTGCAGAAGGTGGAGGAGAAGATCGCCAAAGAGCTCTGGCACGACTGCGTACCCAAGCTCATCTTGGAAACCAAGGGAATACCCGTAAGGAACTACACTCCTTTTCTCGAAAACCCTTTACACCTCGAAAAAGTATCCCCCTTTCAAATTAAGTCCATTCCCAATTTTACCTTGTTATCTCAAAAAACTTTCCGAGTCTCTTTGATTTTGAGATATTGTGGTTACACTCGTTACATTTACATAGGTAGAGCCGTGGTCTAAAGCTCTAATGTTTTAAAAATTAACGGAAACGGGAATAAAGGTAAAACGCCGAAAAAAAACGTTTTCATAAGCGTTAGTTTTAAGCTACATATCTTGGGACGTATTTACATGAATTTTAAGCAAACAATGCCTACGATCAGATGCGATTCTGATGTTTCGGATGTCTTTCTTAAATGAAAAGTAGTACGTCCTACTGCTTTTAGTTGGTTAGATTCTGTTATATCGCACCCTTGCTACAAAAGTGCCACAACTCAAAAAACTATGTTTTCCAGAAATTGCAAAAAACTGACTAGGCACATTTTAGTTTTTTTGAACATGTCAATACGAAGAACGATACATCTCAAACTATTATCGTTAGCCATTGTTCTAGTAGTTCATACTCAACGACGGCTGGACGACAACTCAAGTTGTGGCATTTTAGTAGAAGGAATCATAGCCATCTTGATTACAACAAAACGCCATAACTGCAATCTGGCGGCTGATTTTTCAATGCAACTTCTGGCTCCTTTGAAGATCGGTAGATATGTGAAAACTACGCCTAATGGCGGTCATAACTCAAAAATTATAATTTTTGAGTTGTGGCACTTTAGTAGCAAAGGGTGCGATATAATGAAGTCCTGGAGTATATAATAAAATTGCTCATTTATAATTAGTGGATTGCTTAATGGAAGCCCTATGATGTTGATTAATATCAGTGGTGCCATCTAACTAAAAAATCGGTGGCCGCAAACTACAAATTTATATCCTTGGAATATTTGAATTTCTTTTTTAATCTCCTGAGATGATTACCATAAGATGTATTTTATAAAAGTAATAGAAACAAAAATAATCATTTGTAACTGTAAACTACAAATATCAGGGTCCTATTAACGCATGTTATTTCAAACTAAAGCCCTGGATAAACCTGCGTTATTTGCTATCCTTTGCTATCATGCTTTAAAGCTTTACTATCCTAGGGTATATTTAAAACAATGACTGAAAAAAAGAAAAAATTGACAAAAATTTTCGCAAAAGACTCAAATCTAAAAATTTTTAATTAATGAGTTAATTTATAGTATTTACTAATATCCCAAAGTAACCATAATATTTCTACCATTATATTTTTATACAATTCAGTTAACTAAGATTTTCAACTTTCCAAAATTGAATTGCTTATATTACTTTATTAGTAAAGTAAAGACCAATTTGTTTCCTGTAATTTTCATACTTCTCTTTCATTAGTACAACTTGAGCAACAAAAAGATGGAAAGCACAATTCGAAAAATCGTTGCCACAAACAAGATACCCGACGTCAACAACATCAAGAATCCTGAGTGCCTGCAGCTGTATATCGATATTCCAGAACTAGTAGATTACTACAAAAACTAATTATCCAACCGGTGGACTTAAGGATTTTTCTTTGCTTACCAATGAAAACTTTAACAAGTCCTTGTTGCTTCATGATAGTTAAACCTACTTTTATATTTATCGGCTGAAGAATTTTAAATGTAGATTTAGCATCATGCTTTTAATGTTATTTTTATAAGTTGTTATATTGTTTCTTCATATGTAAATATGCATGTGTATAAAATGTATTTAGTTTATATATCTTTTTTAAGGAGATGTATCAAATGGAACGTAGTGATAATATATTTTTTTTATTCAAAAATAGTCTAGATTTTAAAAACTTAAGTGTGTGTAAAAATATTATGTTATTTCCAGACTGTATTCTAAGTTAACATAAAATCTTCTTGAAAAAAAATAGCATTGTAAAATGGATTGGATTTTTACAAAATCGTCGTATCAAATGAAGACAATCTGATATACAAAGAAACTATCAGAGCTGTGCCTTTTTTACTTGTATTTTTATGAGTATTATTCAACTTTAGATAGTGTGTATTATATTATTATAAGTCATAAATTTTCAATAAAGGTTATTTTTTTATAGTATTGATTGTGGTTTATATTATTTAATTTATTAACACAGCAAAATTTAGCTTTGTAGCACTTGTTAACACTTCTTTTTGAAAAATAACGACGGATCAATTTTGTTCACACACAACTTCTTTATTGCTAAACACCATCCATATATGTGTCATTCGGGTCAGTAATTAAAAAGCCTTTCTCTGGAAACCATTCACCAAAAACTTTTTTTTTAGAATAGAGAGATTTTTCAATAAAATTGAATTTTTAATTAGAAATAAATATTTTTACAAATAAAATATATATCAAGAAACACGGTAATACTGTCAACAATAGAAAAGCGTAAAAATTAGAACAAAATTACATTGAGACACAGATCTATTGCGCTATACACGTATTGGACCCTCTAGCATCCCGAGTTGTAGCAAAGTGGCTTAATGATTGTGACATAAGCAACTAAATTATGAATTTGGCTTTGATATTACTTTTTCTTCTTGGTGCGCTATTTTTTATGGCAATAAGTGTATATTTATCCTTAATTTAGATATTTTGGTTTTTAGAAAATAAGTCACAAACTGTCAAACTAGTTTTGTGCTGAAAATGATGTGAAAAAGCTCCAAATTTTGTAAAAATTTTATTTTATATAATTTTAAAGTAAAAGCAGCAATTGAGTTCTACAATATTTAATTATAAACTTTGTGAACGATTTTAAATAAATTAGAAGAGTATTAAAATTTTCACTTATAACGATGCTCTAAAACCAGTTTCACAAATTTAATTAATGATGATTGAATTTTTAAATACATTTCTTAGTTTTTTTTTATGTCAGCATATAAACTCACTAATATAACTAATAACTAATTATATTATTAACTATTTCTTGAGTTCCTAACTCTTGTTATACAGTTTGATTTTAAAGAAGTTACATTTCAATAATTTGACATCAACTACATGATAGGATTTACGGGATTGACCTATATTTTGGATGTAGCAGCATTAAGCTAATTTCTAGCTCTTGTGCAGACTATGTGAATCTTATGGAGTATTAAAATTAATATCAAAACTCGATAGAGATATAATTCAATCACAAAACCAGTAGAAAATCTTTGATTCCTCTGTATCCTTGAAAGTCCCACCGTCCTTTACCTTGTGGTTGAAGGAACTGAAGTTAATGAAGGGTAGAAAACGCGTTTTTAGAAACAAGAACTTTCACCTCTTTTTTTTTGTTACCCATGTTTCGTGGTTTTTCTATAATTTATTTTCCATTGAATTAATTGTCTGCTTCGCACTCTATTAGTTTATACTGTTTTCTTTCTGTTTCTATCAAGTTTATAGGCTTAAGGGATTATTTTTTTATTACTATTTTTTGATGTCGTAATTGAATTTAAAGCTGAATTTTCGAGGAATCTCCAGAAGGGAGAAAATAATCTAATTTTATTGACCTTGTTATTGATTAGACAGGGGTTCCCAAACTTTTTAAGTCGCGGAGCACTTTTCAAGAGACAAATTCTTCGCGCAGCACTTTTTCCGAAGGTTAATTTTTCAAGGTGTAAATAGCAAATTATTACCACAAAATAATAACACTAATCTACAAAAAAAATTCCTCAGCCTTTCCCATGCATATTTAACAAGTTTAACGTAGCTTTTTAATACAATTTTAGGTAAAATTTGAATACAAAAGAAATCATTATTATAAAAATTGCGATTAATTAAGTTCCAAGTATGATAGGGAGTCTGGAGGTCCTCCCCAAAAAATGTTGGGAAATATTGTTGAAATAGTGGTATATCGTACACATTGTATATTAATATTTGTGTTCAAATATTTTCCTAATACGTTATCAAAACATCACTTCAATTCAATTCAAAAAGTCATGGAAATATTTTGAATATTATTTTAATTTTAAATCAAAAATTGACATTCTGTATAAGTATCGAAAATATTTAGAGCAATATTAGTATTTCAGATTGTTAATCAGATAAGATTTTTATCGATGAAAATGTCCTAATTCCCATACTTTCAGGATAATAATTCCCGTAAGCATGTATTTGTTTTACAATAAAAACAAATTGGCTAAAAATTGTCATTACATTTGATGCGCAACATATTAGAAGCAGTTAAATAAAATTTGGGGAAATTTCGGAGCTTTATGAAATTGCTAAAATCCTAAAATATCTTTAAATGTTAAATGAAGTTTTTCAACACATTTATCTATGCTTATATTGCTTTTAGTACTTTAATTCCCCCTTTGGTGTCTTTTCAACCTTTCAACAAACCACATTAACTGCATCTCATCATAGATACTTTTATTTACTTGTAGATTTCAGTTTCTTTGAAATATGTCACTATTTTTCTCAAGTTAGATAGAAATTATTTCAAGGTTAAGAAGTGATATTTCAATTAGGGATTTCTTGGAAACTAGTAATTATTGAAATGAGAAAAAAACCCTGGTAGAATTATACAATGGATAGAACTTCAAGAATTTTTTGAATAAATGCGAAACACTTTAAAATAAAAATTGTGAATCTTAATGAGGTTAGTTAAAATATCATTTAAAATGGTTAGATTGCTTTTTTAATTTAAAATGAAATACCTCGAATTTTTTAAATTAAAGAAATGGTTTCAACATCTCGATCTTTCGCATAAATGTAACGCAAAAAACTTTGAAATTTTGAGAAGGAGCTAAAATTAGCTCAAAATTAAAGTCATAGTAGAATTTCTGTTACGTGTGAAATGTATATTGCATTTTACAAACGTCACATATAAGCCGTCTTAAAAAGCACACATAATAAGGGATTCTAGAGTTTTTCTAATCCTTTTATAATCACCCAAATAATAACACCGGATGCTAACTGATGTGCTAATAATACACAATATCCATAAATGCGATTTTATCATAAACATCTTAATAAGGTATTATTACCCCAGTCGGATTAAATTGCATTTTAACTGCTTTTTTGGAAACATTTTCTCCCTTGGTAGTAATAAAGGAAGCTGTTTCACCTTTCCAGCGGGAAAACGATACAGCAAAGGTGATAATTTCTTTTCGCTTCCAAAAAACCGGTTCGCAGAAAACTGCGGAAACGGGGCAAAATGCATAAATTCTAATTCCCAATGACCACTCCCAAGCAATTAAGTATGGATTTGAGAGAAAAAAAGCTTGAGAAAAATAGAAAGTAAAGCTATTAAAGATAGATAAACCTTGAGAAAGTAGGCACTATACGTGTTGCGATGCAATGTGCGGAAAATTATCTGAATCAGCATAGGCTGTCATCAAAATTTTAAATGTCATAAAAAATTAAGATAGTCTAGCTTTTTAAAATATTTAACTTTTGTGTATGGTATGAAATGTATTGAATATTTAACATTGAAGAATTTCAGCTCAATTTCCTTCTGCTGCTGAGGCACTGGAAGCTGTTTTGAATTTCACATTTAATATGTGGCTAATTATTGAATTACTTATTCCATTTTCCGGGATGGATGGCCGTGTTTGTTGAAATTTAATTCCAGAGAGGATCTTCATTGGTGGAAAGATCAACTACTAAAAATTGAAAAAAAATAAATAACAAATAACCAACAATTACAGCGTGAATGCTAAGAGTAAAAACATGGTATAAATAAGAAATCATATACTAATAGATTTCTCATTTGTAGATTTTTTATCTCTACATTGATATCTAAGTTGAACTCCGAGGAAAATCCTGCCTCGTTTTTTTCTTGTGATAATAACAGCAGTAGAAATTGAGAAGTTATCTTCTGTCCTGCGGGGCTGAGCTGTGGATAGCTCTGGAAACATGAATGGTCCTCCAAAATTTTAAGAGGAAGTTATACACCTGCAAATGAACTTGAGACACCGTTTTTTATTTCAAAACATCCGCGAAATAAAATAGTTTAAAGATACTATGAAAACTTAATAAGCTATTTTAAGGAAGGGGCTATTAATTTTTAAATTAAAAATATGGTTATTCAGGCATTCCCGTGACTCGTCCGACAAACCAGCGAAATGCGTTTTGTAGTGTTTTATGCATTTTTTTAATCAGTATTCTTGACTAAGTAAAACTAACGAATCATGGGCGTAGCAAAGGGTGCAATTTGAAGATGATACTCAGAAAGCTTTCTGTGACCTTCGAAAAGAAATAAATTTACACCATATCCTTACAAAAAATCCAATATCTCTTTCCTAAGTATTTTTTTTAGCTACGCCACTGCAATAAATTGTTTCCGAGATTTCAAAAACTTAATAGTAATCATGCTAATCCCGTTAATATTGCTTGTAATATCTGATCTTCCATAGAAATAACTTAAAACGAAAACATGATTATGGATTATTTAAATAAAGTGAAAACTTTACACATCCAGTGAACAACAATCAGTTATTCATACAAAAACGTCAGTTTCTATGCCAAACTTCAAGAGATACCTAGTAATTCGTTGTCTTGTATCTGCTGAGCACTATTTACACCAATCAGCATAGACCAACTCTTATATATATTTGGTCAATACACCGCATTCCCTATAAAAAAATCCTAATGTTCTCCTTCCAAAATAATATTGGATCACCTGAGATTAAAAAACGCTGGATAACAATATCCATTAATTATGCTTGTGATATCTAACTCTCCAGCTTCCATTGAAATTACTTTAAATTAATACGTGGTTATTTATTATTTGAATAAAATGAAAACATTACAGTTAGAAAACAACAATCAATTCATACAAAAACATCCGTTTATAAGCCAAACTCCAAGAGATGCCTTGCTTTTTGATACGCTCTAGTATCTGATGCTGGGCTCCATTTACACCAATCCCTCCTCCACAATATATCTCCGTCGTCAATCTGAATCGATTACGTGACGCACAAATACCTTTCGCAAGAGACTTTTCGGAAAATCCCCCCAAATAAAACCGCATACGTGCCATCAACATGCATCCCGGCGTGACACTTACACGAGTGTTCTGAAAGCAACAACCCCAACAGTGTTACCGGGAACGGAAGGTTTCCAGGTACACACTTCATGACATTGAAAAGATCCGTTATTACGTCGTCGGCCTTTTGGGCACCCATTTGGAACGGACCGCTGTTGCAGCCCACTGGACTACGACATAAAAACAAAAACTCCCTAGATATACGGACTTTTATGAGACTTGGGTGTCAGTGTTGGGTCCTCAGGCTACCAGGAGTGGTTGGTTCTATAAGACCTCAGTCGTCGCGAAGAGACTCGGTGTGCTACTTTATTTACTAACTGCTCTTTACTATCGCCTGTGATCATGCCTGTTCTTGCACCGCACGTGTATTCGAGTGATCTTGGACCCCTTGGTACTCCCATTAAAGGTAAATTAGTCCATAAGATTTATTTGCTGAATTCGTTGAGCTTTTGATTCGGATTCCCATTTTATATTAGATATCTGATACAAAGTTTTGCAAATAGTAGGTTAAATTTTTCCAGATTCTTGGTTTGTGACAGTGAAGTAGAACTCTATTTTTAATAGCCGCTTGTAGTTATTTTTCATATTTGGTTCAGTTGAGATATATTAGGTGCCTCCAAAGTTTTTAGCCCCAAGGACCACTTTTACTGTTGCATCTTCTTTCTTCTTGATCTGAATAATATCAGACTCCAGGACAAAAGATGGTCTTATTTATAAGGATATCTCGCACATTTAATTGGGCTTAACACATTTAATTAGATGACATTCCATAAAAGTGCTCTTTAAGCCCATGGGACAAATGAGTAATTCTAATACGGGAAAACAACGTTTATTTTGCACATTTAATTTAAAACTTTAAAACATACATGTTTCGAGGATACTTGGATCCTCTTCGTTAGTGTGACGATGTAAGCATCTACAACTTGCTTTAGCTGACATGAGTTAAGTATTTTACAACGAGTTAATTTCTGTTGGAAAGTTTGGATGCTGCATTCTTTTTGAACGTAATATTACACTTTAAATTGGGAAAAATAGCTATGAATTGCTATCTATTTCTCAAGCAAGTTTAATATGCCTGCCATGCGTTGAGAGCTGTAATGGGCAATGGGAAATGGGCAACCTTTTTTTTGTGGAGTGAATTTTATCTAAAGTTTTAAACACATTTCTTTTAAACCTCCAAACCTGCATAGGAATTTAGAATTTTGAAAAGGTGTAAACATTTTCGAAGTTACATTTTGCAAGTAAATAAAATAGCATAATTTAGAATAAAATCTTTATAAAAACAGTGATTACTAGTGTTAGAATAAAAATGTTCAGATCTTGAAAACTTGATATGAATCAGAATTATGAATTAAATAAATATATAATGCCACGATCTTATGAAATAAAAACCTAAATTGAGCTCTTTTAACTGAAATCAAACCCAAAATCAAGATCAAAACAATATATTATGTTCTTCTATAACGCTCTGTTAGCTTGTAAATCATTCAACCTCATCTTAGGAGTCAACTAACTCAACTGTCAAGTTTGTTTACTTTGATACACAGTATCCTCGTTACGATCTCAGTAGCTTTCACGGTAGAGTAGCCACAACTTGCACTTTTTTTCCGAGAGACACGAGCATTGCTGTTATACACTCGAATTAAATGGGCAATTTTACGGTAGAAGAAACATTGGAGCTTTTAAACATAGTCTTTCTTTCTTGAAGCTTCTTTTAGGAGAGTAGTGCAATTCAATAGAAGTATAATTACTTATTGCAACTTTTTATTGTTCACGAGTTGACGTATTGAGTAAAGTATATGTTGAAATTATTGTTATTACCTGAAATTATGTGAATGGAATGTTGTACTCTATGCCATTTATGATGAACGGGAAATTTAAAGCAAATTACCTTTTCTTTATGTTTATTGGGGGTTGTGTTTTTATACTAAGCCAGTAGGTTTGGTTTTATTTATTGGAGTGTTGACGAAAATATCAAAGTCATGCATACAGGCCCGTATTTAAGTTTTTTGCCGCCCTGTGCATATCGATTTATTGCCGCCCCCTCTATTTCATTTCCAGTTTCAAGAAAGTACCCCCTTATTTCTTTTAAAGTCTACTGCTTAAAGGTGGGGTCTTTACCATTTGACACAAAATATCAAAATGTTGGGGATTTTTTAAAAAGTATCACGTAAGATCCCCTTATGGTACCGCTGGGGGGTATGGGGGTCCTCCCCCAGAAGAAATTTTAAAATTCCACCTTTAAAAGCAAGGATTTAACTAATTTTGAGAACCTTTTTGGGTCCATCACTTTTATCATTTTATACAAAATTTTGGGGATTTTCTCAAAAGTGTCAAACAAGATTCCATTGTGGAACTGCAGGGGGTATGGGGGTTCTCCCCCAGAAAAAATTTTGAAATTTGACTGGTAAAAGTAGAGTTTTAACTCATTTTGAGAACATTTTTGGGTCCAAGAGGGGACACTGTCCAAAGTGCCCCTCATGGACCCAAATGGGTGAAATTAGTATTTAATCCTATTTAATTAAGAATAGAAAATATTTTTTTTCTCGACGACCATTTTCCTATACGCCGATCCACTCGAGCAAGCCCATCCATTTTAACAAAGAAAAGCTTCTTTCCCTGAGATGAAGGGTAACAAACTGACAATATCGGGATAGAACGAAGATGACCATGCCATCTGATCTTCTCCATTTCGGGAAATAAAAACCCGGATATTTTGGGGGGATGTGACCGTTGGATGCTGGGAATGACTCAACCCTAGATACTAGAATCCACCCGTAGTGAAAACTGTGTGGTACATTTTTTTAAAAAGTAGCATTTTGAAATGTTGTAATCTGCCGCCCCCCAAAATTTTGCCGCCCTGTGCTATAGCACATGTTGCACGTGCCTAAATACGGCCCTGCATGCATATAACCTATAATGGGAGAGGACAAAATATTTTAAGAAGGCAACCATGTTCATAGCTAGCTACTAAACAATACAGAATTTTATATTTTTAAAAAGTAAAAAAATAATATGATTAGTTAATATCAGGCAAAAAAATATCTAAATATTATGGTAAATAAAATATCTATCTGTAACACCAGGTATCACCTAACGAAGTCAGTCCTCCGGTTGTTTACTCTCTCATCTAATTGTTCTCTTGTCAAAATAAACTCCATTTCATAAAATTATCCATGATTAATTAGTCTAACTAACCTTCCTAATGAGAGACTTAACCCTACATTACGTAACATTGAATTAGGATCTACTAAAAATGATTGTAATCGAGGTATAGTTCCATTCTTTAAAATGCAGAAAACCAATATTTGATAGAGGAGAACTCAAAGACTTAATTCTTAAGAACGAAAGGATAATTGTCAATATAAAGAAAGAAAAATTCTTCAATTTAGTTTCTGTTTGTTTTCGACAATCTGAGGTAAGACACTAAAGAAATACGTGTTTGAAATCCTTTTCATCGCAGGAATCACACGTTTCCAAGTTTCATTTCCTTTCACTTTCTTTTTAGCATTCCTCTTAGATATTCCTCCGATTGATTAATTTTTCTCTTCTTTTTGAGACCACAAGATAAACCGTCCCCATAAATTGTTTGTAGACTGTTATACAACGGTCCTTGAATTACCTTCTTGGACCTCAAACGGGATAAATATAGCCCAGGGCCTAAATTCCATTGGTTATTTTTAAGTCTGAAACACCTATCCCAAACGTGTGTAGTGTTGACTTTGAGGCCTTCTACTGGATGGGTGTGGGAGTTTAAATACGCTCACGATATTTCTGCGAATAAAGGATTTGAACTACTTCAAGGCCCTAACCGATTCACAAGAAGTTTCATGTAGGCGTTTACCTTATTCAAATGTAAGGTTTTAAAATCGATTTAAAATTTTGTGTTTTTACATCAGTCATGATATTTTATTGTTCTGTTTGGTTTCAGTGGAATAAATTTTCTCCCTCTTTGTAGACACCATTTTAATAAAACAGACCATTACGCATTGCCTCAACAAGGTTTTATTTCTATTAGGAGTATGATTTTACTATAAAAAAGGCCAAACACTTAATCAAAAAATATCATAGATAATCTAAGTTATTGTTTCTTCAGACAAAAGCAAGAAGAATAAAGTCGAAGATAAGGAGAACCTGCCTCAATGCATCTGGGATAAGAAAGTTCCGAATACAGAACTTGAGAAATTCAAGAAGGTCATTGAAGAAAAATACAACCAACACTTCGGTAAGTATAATGCAAATCTCCATACATTTTGGTTAGATGAAATAAGTTAAAATAATATTTTTAAAAATACTATTTTACCTAATTTTTGTAAATGAATTTTTTTCTATCCTAGAATTATTTTGCTAATTTAAGACTTTATAGTATACAGCAAACAACACTCACAGTTTTCATTATCCTCCTTTAATCAAAATATTAAGTTTTATTTTGCTTTAAACATCAAATGAAAATAATTCAACTTAGATCTTAGATAGAGAAGCGCCTTAATCACTATTAAAAATGTATCTTTTAGTGAAGTCTTACAGAAAGTAGTTGTTCTTTTGGTTTTCATTTAAAACTAATAACTATTTAGAAAATGTAAAAAAATTGTTAGCTGATTAAAAAACTCTATTGCCAAATCTTGAATTTCTGCTTGTGTATTTTATAATTGAAATTTCCATCATAGATTCCTACTGCAATTTTCAAGGAAGTATTACCCCAGCTAAGATTTCATTATATTTTGATATTTATTGATCTGTTGTGCAAAGTTTAACTGTAAATGCATACTGCAATTTGAATTTTTACAAAACTTTTAATTTAGTAGTGTTTAACGGGGGGTCCCACTTACCCCGTAATTTTAGCCTATTGGGGTAAGTGGGACACCCCCTCACCCCTCACTAGGGGTAAGATGGATCCTTCTTTATGGAGGTAGTGAGACCCCTTATTCTGATGTAAATGGTTCTCTAGAGGGTCCCAAATGATATAGGAACTATTACTGAAGACATGGGCGAATTTAAGGGGTTATAGGGACAATTTCCCCTCAACATTTTCATTTCATAGTAGCAAGACCGTTTATTCACCACTTCAAAATTTTTAAAAATTTATAAATAACTTGATCGACATTTTATATAAATTTTGCGTTTTAATTTAAGTTATTGTGAGTAAAATGAAATTAATCATCAATAGTGTTCATTCTCATTTAGTGTGTCAGATTTCTTTTTTATCTTACAATGTTTACTAATAGGCCAAAATAAATCTTAATCAACCTTATTATCTTTTTTCAACACTATTTTATATGTTAAAGTAAAAAATATCCCTTTGGCATTCTTTAAAATAATTCTTTTGTTTTTCATTCTATTCTTACCTTGTGATACTGATTGTTATGGGAGTAGATTTCTTCAAACATGGATAGTTACAAAAAATATTTTATAATGAAATTTTCTGTACTTTATCAAGTAAGACTAAATTACTTCCTTTTAAGTTTTGCTTGCTTTAAATATAAATAAATAGTGGGTGACCCACTTACCCCATCTCTTGGGGTAAGTGGGTCACACTTCTCATTTAAAAAATATCAGTTACGAAAAATGTGAAGCATTATTTTAATAACTAATAATGTTTATGGATAAAGTCTTAAATAAGTCAATAAGTTTAACCGGTTCAAAATTTTTCTATTGAGCTACAAAAATGCACTAGGTCAAAAAGAGGTCCCACTTACCCCACGTGACCCTATAAAAAAGTATCTTTTAGTGAAGTTTTACGGGAAGTAGTTTTTCTTTTAGTTTTAATGTAAAACTAATAAATATTTTGGGAAAGTAAGAAAAATTGTTCGCTGATTAAATAACTCTATTGCCAAATCTAGAATTTTTGCTTGAGTATTTTATAATTGAAATTTCCATTATAGATTCCTACTGGGAACTGCACAAGTGGAGTGTTGAAAATGTACCCCAACTCTGGGAAGAAGTATGGCAGTACTTAGGGGTCATATACTCCCAACCTCATGACGAAGTAAGCGAGATTTTTTCCCTGTTGAAATACAATGATAATTTTAATGTTATATTTTAAAACCGTTTGAAATTTAAAATCATGACCAAAAGTAGTAATAAATCAAATCAATCAATCAAAGTCTGCCCGGGCCTAGTGGCCCATCAGGCGGTGCCTGTCTCCGTTTCTGTAGCCTTTGGGCCTGTGGTGCTAATTACTAGCGTGTGTCCAGGCCGAGTGGCTAGCCCAACGCTGGACCCCCAGTTGATTCCCCAAGCAAGCTTGGTCCTCATTTATCGACCCCGGAAGGATGAAGGGCTGAGTTGACCCATGAGTTATTATATTTTCAAACCGTTTAAAATTTCAAATTCATGACCAAAAGTAGTAATAAATGCATAATTTATTTTAATAGTGTCCTACTCACCACCTATCGTATTTTGTGTTCTCGTACAAAATTAATTTTTATAATTATATTTTATTTTTTAATAAATTATCTTCAATACAAAAATGTATCAAAGCTTTCTCAGACTTTGAAATGTCCATGAAAACATCAAATTCAAAAATAATTTCATGGTAAACACAATATATTTTTTTCAATAGAAATTTCCAAGATTTCATATGAATATCATAAGCTAAAGATGAAACGTATTAATATATATTGAGAACAAAACTCATCTAAATATGTGTTTCTTCTCTAAGGTCATAAAACAAACCGGAGAAGGTTTATTGGACATCGAATGGTTCAGTGGAGCAAGGTTCAATTTTGCTGAAAACTGTCTCAGGATCAGAGATGACAGACTCGCAATCATTTGGTTGGGTAAGATCAACTTTTTCAAGCAGCATTCTAAAATAAAATTTGAATATTGAAAAATTGTCAATGATATTTGTATCTATCAATGGATTTTTTGTTCTTTCCATGTTGACACATTATATAAAATAAATGAATCCCACTTAAGATTTAAAATTAACAATTGTAAAAAATTAATTTTCTGTCAACAGTTCTCGTTTCATAATTCTTACCTCTCTACAGATATTTTTTTCTTTATGCGAAATTTTAGTAAAAAAATTTTGTTAGCTAATGGAGGAATTTGAACTTTTAGATGAGAGTGGTTGCGAGGAGAGAATCACCTTTGCCGAGATGTTCGAAGAAGTCAAGCTGTACGCCGCTGCCTTCAGGAAGAATGGGCTTCAGAAAGGAGACAGAGTGTCATGTAAGATCCACTTCTGATGAAAAAAACTGAAAAATAACCAAACTTATCATGATTTCATTTCTGAGTCATCATTATTTTCTTACTTATATCAGCATAGATATTAGGGAATGAATTAAATACCAATTCCATAACATATTGGGGTTTAACAAAATATGATGGACAATGAGTCAAAAAATGTTTAATTGTAAC
This sequence comes from Tetragnatha versicolor, assembly GCA_024610705.1. Taxonomy (NCBI): domain Eukaryota; kingdom Metazoa; phylum Arthropoda; class Arachnida; order Araneae; family Tetragnathidae; genus Tetragnatha; species Tetragnatha versicolor. The sequence goes on from JANDEH010000019.1 coordinate 2,492,488, forward strand.
TCTTTGTAGACAAGGAATATTTAAAACAAATTAATTACTGAAAACTGTATTTCTTAAAAAATAATTAATAATAATTAAATCTATAAAATACAGTTCATAAATACAGTTGTAAATCTGAGGACAGGGACTCGTTAAACAATTAAGTGTCTAAATGCTGTGTGTGACTTATCCCACTTGGTAGACAGCAACATCACACCAAGTCCATGAAGCCGAAATTTTCTAACCCGTCCCTGTCACAGCCAATACACATTAAAATATGCGCTTGCGCAGGAGTAGCCTGTGTTGTTTGGCACTTTGAACAGAGAGGATAAACCTTTTGGCCCGCCACATGACCTAAATGCTGTTAATTGTTAATTTAAATTTATCCAGCATGAATGTGTCAAAGCACTTTTAAAAGATGAAGTATTCTTACTATAAAATATCATCTATCGATGTTATCAATATAAATGTCATAGCAATCAATTTAATTTTTACTTTCTCTTCTAGGTTTTTGTTCAAATAGAAAAGAAGCCATCTACACGTTTCTTGCTGCTGTGAGCATAGGAGCCATTTTTGGAGGACCCCAACCCTACTTTGGAAAAGGGGTTAGCGAATTTAAGAAACAATTTAAAACAATTACGAATGCATTTTTACTTAATTCTATTATGTAACATAAAATGTCAATGTTGAAAAAACGAATTTAGCACATTATCACTCATTACATATAAAGTCAAAAATCCCTTTTATAAGTATACAGTTTTATTCAAAAGTACATAAGTCTAGAAATTAATAAAATCAATAAACTGCAATATTTCTAAGAAAAATAAATATTATGAAGTAAAACTAGTATAATTTTTATAGTGTCAATAAAGACGCAAGTACCTATAAACAAATTAATTAAACCACATATTTAATTTTTAGAAAAAAAATATACTGTTGTATGATTATGCTATACTTTTAGCCTGCGAGCAATATCATAAGCAAAATGGAGCCCAAATTCCTTGTTGTCATTGATCATCATTTCGACGCTAAAGTAGTATTTTCCAACATCGACCATTTGCCAGAAATCGTAGAAAGTAAGTTAATTTTTGCTTCAAAGATGGGTACAAAAGGATTTTGTCTTTGAGAAATTATCTATGCATTTAACCTATAAAAATGGAACAATATATTTTTGCGGGTTATTTTAAAATAAGGTATTAAAAACTATTTAAAAATATTTTTTTTATCACATAGATGTTTTTGAAAAAAATAACTGATCCGATAAAATAATTTAAAAATTATTCGTATAGTGAAACTGCTGTTCCTTTTTGTAATTATTGTGCTATTTCAGAAACTCCAAGTTTAGAAGGTGTCATTATTATCCCATCGTTTCCAGATACAAAGACACGTGATCTTTCCCATATCAAAAACAGGTAAAATAGTTTATATTTATTTCAGAAATTCTAATATGTTTTATTTTTAAAAAATCATCCAAATTTGATATCTACTACACATATATTATATTTAAAGTACAGTAGAACATAAAATAAACATAAAAATAACGTTTATTATTTTATATAGCAATTTTCCATTGAACATAAAAGGTGCGAACAAAAACAAAACACAGAAACCAAAAATGTACATAAGAATACATACAGGGTGTAAGCTATGTAGTTAAGGTAACGGTATAGTAAAATGACTATGCGCAACCGGATGCGAGCAACCGCAGCGCCCTCTAACGGAAATTTTAGGAGTTATAAATTTTATTTTAAAAACTATTAGGAATTTGCTAAAATAGTCAATTACAAAGTTGTAGAGCAGCATCGATTTAGTAGGAAAAGACACCTTAAACAAAAAAATATCTTGAATAGAACCCCTAAAACGCACGTTTAATTAGGTTGAATTTATGTAGATTTTACGTCTTAAAACGCTTCTCACGAAGCGAAAGTGAAAATTTTTCAATTTAATGAGTTAAGAATACTTTTATTCATTCATTTAAGTCATTAAATTGAAAATTTCTCACTTTCGCTTCGTGAGAAGCGTTTTAAGACGTAAAATCTACGTAAATTCAACCTAATTGAGCGTGCGTTTTAGGGGTTCTATTCAAGACATTTTTTAGCTTAAGGTGTCTTTTCCTACTAAATCGATGCTGCTCTACAACTTTGTAATTGACTATTTTAGCAAATTCCTAATAGTTTTTAAAATAAAATTTATAACTCCTAAAATAGTCGCTCGGATTCGGTTGCGCATAGTCACTTTACTGTACCATTACCTTAACTGCATAGCTTTAGCTTGCTTCGTTAGCTATTTATGTCAGGGTAAACGGACTTTCCTTTACACCCTGTATATACTATAAACAATAGAGAAAAAATATTAATAGAGTTGTTTGTATTACTCAGGGGTCAGCGCAGTGACCCATACGAGTAACTAAAACTATTTAATTAAAAAAATTAAAATTATTTTTAAATTATAAATACAATTTAAGATATTATTTAAAAATTATATATAATTAAATACAAGTGAAAACTATCGCGAGGTGAGCTTCAGTATTTAACTCAGAATAAAAAGAGCGTTTGTGGGGAAAAAAATAAAAAAAATCCTTAATTTTATCTATTGTCATAACAAAGAGTTTTAGTTGTTTCTTAAATTTAAAAGGAGATCTTTCTGATTTTAGGTCTTCAGGTAAAGCATTAAAGAATTTAGGTGATAAATAAACAAAATTTCTATGAAATATTTCTTTTTTTGATATAGGCATGGTATATAGGTTTTTTGATCGTAAATTATAACTAATGTTTCGTAATTCAGAGCTATTGTCCTGTTTAACAAAGTAAATTATAGTTTTAAAGAAAAAAGGTGGCGAATTGGTAAAATATTCAATTTTCGGTATAAATCAATTAAAGTTGGCTGGTTACTACAACTTAAAAACTTAGTAATTTTGTTTTGAATTTTTATTACAGGATTAATATTTTCCAAGTAATCACCACCCCAAATAACAAGTCCATAACTTAAGATTGAGTTTACCCAAGAATAATATAATTGTAACAGAAAATTCCTATTTATGATTTTTTTATGTAATAAAGTTTATAGAGAATATAACGAAGTTTATTTGTTAGATAACTCACGTGTGATTTGCATTTTAAGTTTGAATCTACGAATATCAAAGGTATAATAATAATCCAAGGTACGAATAATCCAAGAAGTTCATAAAAAACATCTGTCTCGTCTTTTGAAAGAGTGTAGTTTTGAAGAATTAACCTTTGCGAAAGTCCTTATCGGTAGCAAAGTTGGCACTATTTTAGAGCCGATCTGTTGTTTAAACAAAACAAGTCTAAATTATTCATTGGTTGTCAAAAAGTTCCAACTTGGTGACCCTTATGGACATTAGACAAAATTGACTCTTTCAAGAGGTGAAACAGCTGATTTTTATTAAAAAAAAGCTTCTACGGAATAGATATTATTGAGTTTAGGTAAAAATGTACCGGCGAGCCAACGTGCATGTAAGATCGACAGATCAATACTTAATTGCAAAAAGGAAAAATCCTTTACATGCATATTGGCGTTTTCTACAAAATAATTGAAACCACTGTTTTTAATAGTTTCAAAGCTACAGTATTTCAAGTAACAATTTGAATTTGTCCCATTATTTATGAAGAAGAGGATTTTAAAGGATCAATAAGTAACTAAATTTCCTAATTTCTTTGATCGGCAGCATTCTGTTAGAGGACTTCCTGAATAGCGGACGAGACCCGGACGGCAACGTGCCCGACATAGAGTTCGAGCAACTGCCCTTCGACCACCCCATCTGCATAAATTTCACTTCCGGAACCACTGGGCTTCCCAAGGGACCCGTCCACTCGGCAGGGGTAAGAACTGCAATCCCTCACTGTTTTACAGCTTTTGAGAATAGAATTTGATTTGTTAACTTATTTTCTGTGGAAAGTAATGCAGAAACTATAAGCTCACTCAGTACAAAATTTGGTTCAATTCCGTTAACGTTCCCGCTATAAATACCGCTATGCTCTTTTGGACACCAAAAAGTGGAAATATCGCTAAATAATTTTACATAGATTGAAATAATTTTACATAAATTTTACATTGATTAATAACACATAGATTGAAATGTTTATTTAGATCAATAACTGTTCTGTTTTTCAATAAAAACCAGAAAAAATAGTCCAAATTTGAATATATGGTGTTCAAAAGAGCATGGCAAAATTTAGTTGAGAACGTTAACGGAATTTAACTTAATTTGTAAAAACTAACATAAGTACAATACCAAAATTAATGTAAAAACTAATGTCAGTTCCGAGCAAAATTAAAGTGTAAATGAATATCGAACATAAACACAGAAATAATGTCATTGGATGTTTCTGCTCCTATAAAAAAATTGTCAAGACTTTCATTTTTTGACATTCTTCTTATTTTCTTTTGCAGTCGTTTATTTCTCACTTGAAGACCATCGTCCTCTACTGGAATTTGAAGTGTGGAGATGTGATTTATACTTGTTATCCGGTAAGCGATTGAATTATTGGAATACTTTTAATCCTCGTGAACATTTTTATTTCGTGTGTTCCTGTTCTGTTATTTCTGCTTATTTTTATGAATTTTAAGATTTTTCATAAAATACTACAGTTTTTTTCTTACTGTAAACTTTTAAATTGTATCAAGACCTATAAATAATATTTTAATAACAGGCATTTACAACATCCTCTAAAAGTAATTAAGTTGTTTTTTCAAATTTGACCTCTAAATTCAAGTGTTTTTTTTGTTTGGTTCTATATCAATCAATCAATCAATAAACTTTATTGTAATGGGCGTGTGCCCGTTTACACATTTACATTATTACCTTATACATACAAAAAAAATACATACATACAAAAGGTCCAATTTTTTTCATTTTTTTAAGGTTAGTTACAAATATAAAAATATAAAAATAACACCAAATATCAATAAAAAGATAATATCACATAGTTCATACACGGGATCAGGAACTAACTCGATTCTGCCATTATGTCACGACGAAGCTTTAAGACAGAGATAACAAAACCAAAAATACTAAAAATGTGCAAATTTCTTTCATTTAAAATAAGAGAAAAAGGTTTCAGGTTCACTAAATATTTCTTTCTGTTGAAATTGTAGATGGGACAGGAATTAAATATGTGATTCCATGTTTCGTTTTCGTGTAGATTACAAAAGGAACATCTATTAGTGTTGAAAATCTCAAATGTTTCACCTTTATAATAGATTCTATTTTGGTTTAAGCGTAGTTGAAAGATTATTCTTTTTGTGTTAATATCTGAATTGGATTGAATGTAGTTTTCAGGGGTTTGGTTCTATATTTGTAGGGTCATGTGGAGTAAATGGTTAAAGTGGGGTAAAATGGATTTAGGGATTTAACAGTTAATGTTTATGAAGCCTAACGTTTTTGGAATGCTGATTTTTATTGAGGCTTACACACAAGAAATATCAGCATGCCAAAACACATTAAATTAAATTTTAAAAATATAAATTGTTAAATACCTACATCCCTTTTACCCCTCCCGCCCCTATATTCTAATATTTAAATTCAAAGGAGACTTAAGATTTTCTCTACTTTCGTAAAGGTTGGGTGGACGCTGTGGGACGCGTTCGTGCCGGGACTGGCGTGTGGCGTGACGCTGTTCCTGTACTCGGGGTGCCCCTTCTACACCCAGAACAACACCAACCTGTGGGACATACTGGCCAAGTACAAGGTGACCTTCGCCTTTCTCGCCACCGCCATCGTCGACATCCTCATGAAGAACGGAGAGGTCCCAGGTCAGAATCAAAATGGTTATTCTCCTTATAAGAGTGTGGTCAATAGCTATAGTCTGTGTATTTAAAATAGGCGGTTGAACGTCATCAGTTGAAGTTCGTCGCCTTGGTAACGAAGGAGAAAAAGTAAGCGGTTCTGCTTTGTTTTTGCACATCAGTTAAGGCAGGGCGTGAAATTAAATTGAAACTTTGAATCTTAATAATTATTAAACTAATTCGAATTTTAAAAAAACAAAACGACAATCTTTTTGAAAAAAATAATTGTATGTTTGTTTAAAATTTCGTACTTCTACCATGATTAGTTTTTCTTTTATAGCGAAAAAAGTGTTCAGATTATTTCATTGGCTGCTGCGACACGAGTTAGATTCAATGACAATCTTGGGCTGTTATGGGCTCGGCGTGATGTGGGAAAAAATAAGACTGGCGGAAACCATGGCAACGCACAGGGGAAAGGTGTGGAGACAGGGGAAATCACGTGACTTTTCAACCGCCTATTCTTATTACACAGACTATAGTGTTGGGCAAAATCGTTACTTTTAGATGTCGAGTATTTTCAGGTAACTTTTTTAACACTCTTTTAAAATTAAGTACAAATATGGTTTAAAAAATCTAATCATTTTACTTGCGAATTTAAACTACCCTTGTGCTAGGGGGAAAACAATAAAAATATTTTATTTTTACAATTTCATTAAAAATGTTGTGTAACCATATCAATGGCAAAAACAAAAACAAAATTTTTTTTAATATGTAAAGTGGAAATCAAATTCTTACCAATGCACGAAAAAACACTTAAAAAATTATAAAATGTATGCATGGCTTAGGGAAATATATATCATAAACATAAGATTTTAAGCTACTTTTTGAATGGTCCCTAAGACAGGGGGTCCACGCGATGTCAAAAATGTCGGTTCACGGGCCAAAAAAGTTTGGGAACCCCTGCTTTAATCCTTTGTTGAAACTTTGTACTTACTTCTGTAAGCCATGTATAATACTTTATGGTATACGGGGAACTTTTTGTGTGTTTAGTAAAAAACACTGGTGAAGGGGATTCAGTGATCCTAGAAACTATTGTATGATTTTTACATTGTTCAAATTAACTGCGTTTTATTTTAAATCTTTATGGTGATATAAATCAATATTTTGCATTAATTATTCAATTAAATTCTAAAAAGAATTTAACTTATTTTTACTAATGTAACAACTGGAACTCTTGTTTTTGATGTATGCTTACGTGAGGTATTTTACATTTTAGGCCCCAACTCAAATCTAGACAATTTGAAGTTCTTAACTATGGGTGGCAGTCCCGTCAAAGCTACAAACACTCTTTACATCTACAACAACGTCAAAAAAGACATGTTCATTTGCAGTCAGTACGGTGAGTTCAGTTTTAAAAACTAACTTCCATCCTTTTAAATCGAACTTTCAGAAATATATATGCATCAATTATCGACCTTGATCGATTTATTAATTAACTTTCTGAGTATATTTAATATGATATTTTCTTCATTATTAAGGTGCAACTGAAGCTTTTGGAACCTTCTGTGTCTTCGATTTGAATCTACCGTGCTATGCAACTGAGGTCCAGGCTCCTGCTCTGGGCATGGACCTACACTGCTTTGACGAAGAAGGTAAATTTTATGATAATAATTAGTATTCAAATTGAATTATATATAAATAAATGTAGGGGGAGATAAACACTAAACCTATCCCTTCCCATTTCACATTAAAATTTTAAATTACCATGACATTCAATATAAGCCAAATTTATCTTTATAATTTAATAACTTGATGAGGATGAAGGTTCAATGGTTTGATATTTTCTAGGCAATTCTGTGATGAACAAGCGAGGAGAAATGGTGCTATGCAAACCCACCCCGGCTTTTCCTATTGGAATCTGGAAAGACGACGGAAACAAAATCCTCAAGGAAACCTATCTCTCCAAGTATCCAGGTAACAATCAATTAGTTACCTATAATATTAAAACATTAATTTATTATCATAATTAACTTATAGATATCTCATTTTCAGTACAACTAATAAGATCCTCTTTCTTTCAGGAACTTGGTGTCAAAATGATGAAATATGGATAAACCCTAAAACTAGAGGCATCGTTGTTATTGGACGAAGGTAAGGATCTATAATCACTTTGATTTTAAAAATAACTTAATATCTTTCGTTAATTTTGGCCCATCATATTCTTTACATATAATTATTATTTACAAATCTCTCCTGAATACGATTATAATCTCTTTAGTGATGACGCTTTGATTCAACATGGAGATCGTTTCGGTGCAGGAGATGTTTATTCTGCAAGTAAGTATTATACTTTTAAAATACTTGTATATACTTGTATGAAATATGATATTTATTTGCCCCACTTTGTTCATTTACTCAATTTCCTTCGCTTTTAATATTTAGTTGTTGGAATGTGTGCTGGAAAACAACAAAATCAGTATTAGCAACTAAAACCATTCATTTTTGTATGGAGAATATTACTCCGCATGATTTTCATTTCTATCATCCGATTTCCAACTCTAACCACCTTCATCGCTACTCCGTTCATTCAGATTCATTCCTCTTTTTACATCAACCAGTTGAGCAAAATTACAGAAAATTGGACCCCCTTACGTTCACTACCAGATACGTGAAATACTTGGATAAATGTAATTAAAACCTATGGTCCTTCCCTAGTGATCCCACTTTCTTATAACTACTATTCTGTACGGATTGTTACTAAATTGTAATAAAACAAGGACTAAAAACCCAAAGGCAACATGTTCTCGTTCTTCCCTTCAGTTCATTTCGATCATTGAGCCCTCACAATCATTGGGATGTCGCTTGTCCCTCTATATAAATGTCCTCATCCAAAATATATAAATGTCCAAATGCTTGTCCCTCTAAACCAAGACCCTCTATATAAATGGCCTCACAACTCGGGCATGCAACATCATCACTTTCACTCTTCTTTGACGTCACAAGCATATTCCCGTTCAAAATTTTCCCATACGTTTGACGTCATCGTGACGTAGTTGTGAGGCTTTATATATAGAGGATGTTGATTTAACCCTCGACCTCTTCTTGCCCAGTCTTCGACATGGAGGAGATCAAGGACGCCATCTGCGTGGGTCAGACGAGGGACGACGGTGACTGCAGGGCGGTGCTCTTCATCCAGATGCGCGAGGGACACGTCTTCACCCCTGATTTCGTGCAGAAGGTGGAGGAGAAGATCGCCAAAGAGCTCTGGCACGACTGCGTACCCAAGCTCATCTTGGAAACCAAGGGAATACCCGTAAGATTGACACTCCTTTTCTCGAAAACCCTTTACACCTCGAAAAAGTATCCCCCTTTCAAACTAAGTATACATTCCCAATTTTACCTTGTTATCTCAAAAAATTTTCTGAGTATCTTTGATTTCGAGATATTGAGGTTATAATTAGTACATAGTTACATTTATACAGGGTGCTATATTACAATCGGTATCCACTCTTCTTGGCGACTTTTTTGGCAGTATTCTTGGCATCAAAATCCACTATTTAATATACTCGTCGGGTCGCTAGAAAATGAATTACCGCCCTAGTTGACAACTTCAAAATACAATTGGCACCATGTTGGTTGGTAATTAAAGTACTTTTAAAGTGGATCAGTGTTGCCATATTACCAAAAATCGTAAGCCACACACAAAAAATTCATTTTCGTGAAATGTTTTTAATTTATTTCAAACCTCTTGAGATCAAACTGTAAGATGTATTGTATAAAACTCAGATAAATGAAGGTAATAATTTGTAATCAGTCTTATTAACGCCTTTAATTTCTGGCAAGGATTGAAAAAAGATCAAATAGAAAAATATCTTGACAAAAGACTCAAAGCTAAAAATATTTAAAAATATAAGTAAAGCACCGTTTATACGTCTCACATTTATACGTCTTTTACATTTATACGTCGTTTTCGCTAAGTCCCAATTCATTCAAATAATCAAAATTGTTTTCAATTATACGTCTTTTCATTTATACGCCGTTTTACGTCGGCCCCTTGAAAGACGTATAAACGGTGCTTTACTCACTATAAAGAAAATATAAGTACAAAGAAAAAATGACAGCAAGGAGAACCATTACATAATTTACGTAATTCATTTCACTAACATTTTTAACCTTCTATAATTCAAATTCTTACATTATTTTATGGATAAAGTAATGTTTTTTATAATCGATATTTTTCCTGATTACTTATATATAATTTTTGTATATTTCTCTTTCATTAAGTACAACTTGAGCAACAAAAAGATGGAAAGCACAATTCGAAAAATCGTTGCCACAAACAAGATTCCCGACGTCAACAACATCAGAAACCCTGAATGCCTGAAGCTGTATATCGACATTCCAGAACTAGTAGATTACTACAAAAACTAATTATCCAACCTCTAGACTTTTGGATTTTTCTTTGCTAACCCATGAAAATTTTGACAAGTCCTTGTTGCTTTCATGATAGTTAAACCTACTTTTATATTTACCGGCTGAAGAATTTTAAATGTGGTTTTAGCTTCATGCTTTAAGTATTATTTTTATACGTTGTTATATTATTTCTTCATATGTAAATATGCATGTGTATAAAAATGTATTTAATTTATATATAACTTTCAGGGAGATGGCTCAAATGGAACATATAGTGATAGTATATTTTTTTATACAAAAATAGTTTATATTCTAAAAAAATGGGTGTGTGTAAAAACATTATTTTAGTCCCAGACTGTATTCAAAGTAAATATGGATCTTCATGAAAATTCTTACGAATATTTGGAAAAAAAATATTGCGTTACAATGGATCGAATTTTTAGAAAATGCCATGATAAATGAAAACAGTCTGGTACAAAGAAACTAGCAGAGTTGTGCCTTTTTTACTTGTATTTTTATAAGTATTATACAACTTAAGATAGTGTGTATCTGTAATATATGTCATATTTTCAATAAAGGTTATTATCTTATAGTATTTATTGTAGTTTATATTGTGACGTGGAAAGAAGATGCAGATGAAATCTAAAATAATGCTTTTATTATAAGTTAAAAAAATAGTTAAAAGTTTAAAAGAATGAATTAGTAAAATTTAACAAGTAAATAGCAGGAACGCAGCAGCTGGAAAAAATCACTCGAACCTCGTAACAATATTACTTAATTTGTTTATACGTTATCGGGAAAATTCCGGTAAGTGCAAAAACCGGTCAATGAATTCCGCTCAGAACAAAAAAAAATTTTGACCGGTTTTTGTATTGACCATAATTTTCGTTTATGCAGCATAATTCTGTTTTGAAATTGGGGAAAAATTAAATTTATTATGAGATCAATTTATTCTTATAGTAGTAATAAAAGTATAAATAATTTTAAGTTTTTTAATTTCGATTATATTTTTGAATTTCTGTTAAAACTTTTTCAACACTTTAAACTTGTCTCAATTATTCTTGTTGAAGAATATTTTTTATTTACCCCTCTAAATATTAAAGGTAATCGAGATTAGCTTTCTCTCAAATTGAGAAAAGTTTACCTGTTTTATTTTCTTTTTCTTTTTTAAAAATTCACATTAAATGAAAAGCTCATATGATTAGTTGCTTTACCCCCGTTTAAGGAAATAGTGAAATGCAAATAACGAAATGATTAAAGCAATCAAAAAACATGGAAATAATAATGTCAACAATAGATAAGCTTTAAAATTAGGACAAAATTACATTGAAACACAGATCCATTGCACTATATACTTCCCCTCTAGCATCCCGAATTGCTCAATGATTGTGACACTAAAGGATGTGAACTTCACACTGTGAAGTCCTCGCTATGACACTTGGGGATATTTATCTTCAGCATGACAGGGACCGCCAACCTAAATTTCTGTCATATCTGATTTTGAAAGCTAATTTATAGGAATGCACCGAAGTTAGTGGAAACATACTGTTTACTAAACTTGCCTTCCTACTTAGTTTGTCTCACTTCTGGTAATCATTGTGTTTTATATTTCTAGATTTTAATTTAGAATTTTGTTAATGTAGTTTAATTTTGTGCAGTAAAAAGGTCAAGTAAAACAAAAATAACCTTGTTTTATACACCATCCCCCATAATTTATTTGGCTCCATTAAATTTACTTACATAGCGTTTTTTTATAATACATAAGTGATGTAAATGCCCCTATAATACTATATTACTTATTTGAAATATTTTAGAGCACTTTTTATTCATATTGCATTATTGATAAGATTAAGTAATTCCTTATTTTAATATTTTTGTAAGTTCAAATTTATTTTGTACTAGCGTTTTTAAAATATTTAATTGATTAAGACAAAGGATAAATCCTTAAGCGATATAAATAAATGATTGACAGTCGCTTTATTATTATAAAGCCACAAATAAAAAATTTTAGCAACAACCGAAATTAACTGTTTAAAATTCAGAGTAAAAATAAGGGATTGCTATATTTTAAAAAAAACGAGATAACTATTAAAATTAGCGTATTTGTATAAAAATTTCAAAAAACTTACTACTTATACGACATTTAAAATCCCTATTTAGTTAAACTTTATAACTTCGGATCGATTTTGAAATAAATATTTTCTCTTAAACAGAAGTATCTAAATAGGAAATTATTTATTCTTTCTTAACAACATTTTGTCATTACAAATTATTTTTTGTTCATTCAAATGTTAGAACTACAATATTTCCCATATCCTTATTTGAAATTTCCAGAAAAATAAACACCAGTTTAAATAGTGTTCCTGAACTCCTATCAAAGACATTATCGAATGCCATCTTGAAAAATTCAAAACGCATTCTTAATTAGAATAGGGCGAAGTCGTTTAGAGATAGTCCGATTTATATCTCCAGCACATTAGGTTAGTTTTTTTAACTACCAACAAAACGCAGCATACAAATGAGCTGATCGGAGCGATAGTGACCTAAGTCATCCGGACTTAGTTTTGTGTAAAAGGTTTTATGCAATGGTGCCTGAACTCAGAGGGGGGTTATAAATCTACCCCTGTTATAGGCTTAACGGTAATTAAGTATTATAGTGTGGAAGTGTCAAGTGTTCCGATAAATTGCCAAAAATAAGAAAATAACAAAACAAATAACTAAAAATAATATAAGCTACACAACTCGACAAAAAAAATAGGGTCAAAATGCTTCTGACACAAATCAAGCAGATTCTTATGTAAAATGACCCCTGAATCCGAATCCGACCCCCGTTTTTCTCCATCAGGCTCAGATTTTCGGGGAACAGCACCTCCCCCTTTTTGCGTTTTTAAATGACTTAATGACTTTGAATTCGATTTTCAGGGGCGTAAACTATTACTTTAGCCTTTCAATTACACCCGAGGGAACAAGAAAGGTTAAAACTAAAGGTTATTATCATCTAAAGAGCAACTACATTTGGTTTAGGGGCCGTTCAAATATTACGTAAGCACCTAAGGGGGGAGGGGGTTTGCTCTTTGCTTATTTTTCCTGACAAGGGGGAGGGGAGATATGAGTGATGCTTACGTAAGATACTGTATTTTCGAAAATATCTTGTTTCTTGCATGAATAATTTCAAAACTCAACCAAAAATAAATTAAACAAAAAATTCAATTGGGAAATCTGACGTAAGCATTTTTTCTGGGTATGGACCCCCCAAACATTTTGAAATTTAAATCCGAAAAGTAATGCTTGGACTCATTTTTGAACCCTTAGAGTTACACCCAAAAAGGACCGCTCCACCTAATTTTCAAGGAGAAAAAAACAGTACTTACTAAAAGGGATGTCAAAATTTCGGGGAGGGGAGTCTGGCAATTTCTTACGTAATTATGCTGGGGAGTTTGAGGTCTGCTTATCTTTGCTGACAAGGGGGGAGGGGGGGTTAAAAGTGACCAAAAAAGTGCTTACGTAATATTTGAACGGCCCCTTAATCCATTTATGATGAAACAGGGAGTTTCTGAGAATGTTCATTTAAGTGTCCGGGCCTCTTAGCCCTGGTGCGTATCCGTTCTCTGGGGGTTAAAAATCCTGTAATAAAACAGAAAGGACTTCAGGGCCGGTTGCATTCGAAGTAAAGATTCCAGGCTGGGTCGCCCGATGAAAAATTCGGACGTTTCGCCCAAAACTGTGTCGGACTTAATCATCGTGTACTCTGTTTGGGTGTAATTCATGTACTGTTTGTGTTGTTCATATGGAACAGACGGCATTTTTGGGAAGAATCTTACATCCCAATTGTTAACATTTTGACTTAGGGAACTACCCTTCAAAATAAAGGGTCTTACAGAAATCCCAAATCTCGCGTGTTTTGACTTGCACCACTGTCATTATGAGCAGCTGAAAACAGCGAGGCCGTCAAAACACTACCAGAAACGAAAAACAACACCGTCCACACAACAATACATCTCCCCTCGAGGCACCAAGAGTCCATTCGATATCCCTCGTCCGAGAATCCACATCCGTCTGCGACCAAAAAAAAGTGTTCCTCGATCCCTCCAGTGAGGTCAGTGGAGCACCGAAACAGGCACATCAGCGTGACCCGGTTAGGCGCTCCTCAAATACACAAAACCGATCTTGAAAATTCCTCCTTCCATATTCAAGGTCTTGGGAGGATGGTGGCCGCTAACCTGTTGTCTTGTGTCGCGGTGGTGGTGGTCCTTGCGGGGATGGTGGCCGGACACGGGAGGATGGTGGAGCCCCCTGCCAGGAACACCATGTGGAGGATGGACTTCTACACCCCCGAGAACTATGATGATACGGAGCTGTTTTGTGGTGGTTTGAAGGTAGGTCATTATTTTTTGGTTTGTGGAGTATGCCCGCGGTGTCGGGATTTGTGTCATAAAATAAAACCTATCTCAAATATCTAAGTTCAAATGTCTTGAAGCAGTCGAGTGTTTCTGTTTACTATACACGAGTATTATCCAACAGGTTAATTTCGTGCTATAAAACCTACTTAATACTCAAATGTAAAAAACTTGAACTTTCATGCGTTCCATATAATCCGAATAAAAATGTTTACCTTTAAATATATTTCGAACATATAATTATAGTTTCATGTTTCTAGTGGTAGTATAAGAAAGTAAACTGGAGAACAAAATGCCTATTTTGTGATGCTTGCTTTACATGAAAATATGTATAGGTCCAATACAAAATTTAAATCGAAATGTTCAACCTCAAACTTCGCCAAAATTATCTTTATATGATGTTTTTAGATTAAGAAGTGATTTAATTGCAATACAGTTTCAGAATATAGGAAGGTAATTCTTTAAAACTTTTCCAAAACGAATTTTCTTTCCTTTGCCTATTTTTCATAAGTATCTCATTTTTATCATATACAACTCATCCTAATTCCTCTTCTGCCTAATTCTCTCTCCCACTCCAATTCCTTTGATCTATCTATTCCTTTTTTATACCTTCTCACATTCATAGTCTTTCTCTCTCTGACTCAAACTCTTTCCTATCACATCCTCTTTTTTTCTCAGCAGTACCTCGTTTTCCTTTCTTCCTCGCTTTATTTAGCATCTTTTTACACCTCACTCAGCTTACTGATACTTAAAGCAACACCCGAACTGAACAGGCTGTATTTGGCTAATACATCAATCGATCATCCCATCAAAGTCCACTCATTCCCTCATCTCTCCCCACAGGTGACCCACGAAGACAACGGTGGAAAGTGCGGCGTGTGCGGCGACCGCTACGACTTACCCACCCCTCGCCCTCACGAATCGGGGGGCAACTTCACTTCGGGGGTGATCGGGCGCACCTACCAGCCAGGGCGCGTGCTCGACGTCACCGTGGAGCTAGTGGCCAACCACAAGGGCTTCTTCGAGTTCTCCCTGTGCGAGCGAGACGATCCCTCGACCCCCGAGACCGAAGAGTGCTTCGACAAGCGGCTGCTGAAGTTGGCCGACGGGACGGGCACGAGGTTCCATCTGCCCAGGGAAGACAACGGCTTCTATGTGGTGCCCGTCAAGATCCCGGATGACGTCAGTTGCTCGCATTGTGTGCTCAGGTGGCACTGGAGGTCCGGTGAGTGTCTATGATTTGCAATATCCACTAGGAAAACTTTTTTCAAAAACTCTTAAATATAATAAACATATTTTTAAATAAGCGACCCTCCCCTTGTCACACTGTAAAAAATACGGCACTTTATACAAAAAAGTGGTGGGAAGAAGTTGCCTCAATATCTCCCATCTAGACTCGGTGCTAGGCCCCATTCAGGTGGAAGGTCCCTTAATGATATTGAAGCAACTTCTTTCCTCTATTTTTTTGTGTTAAGTGCCGTATTTTTTTACAGTGATTGTTTTGGGATTGCTTACATTTTAAAGTGGTTCATTGCAGTTAAGAATCTTTCAGTTACCCCCTTTATTTTGAGATGTCAAACTTAAGAAACTAAACCGATCCAAAAATTATTAACTACTCTACTACTAGATTACATTTCTTGTCCGTGATATCACGGGTTGGAAGGAGAAGCTTTGATCAGAAGTCACAATTACTAGCTACCTAATTAGCAAAAAAGACAGAGAAACATCTCTGACTCGACAAAAAGCTCTAGTTACGTGTAAAGTTTAAATTTGGCAAAAGAAAATTTATTTGAAATAATCTCCATGTTCTGAGGATAAGCATATTGGGTAACCCAATCCCTCCCCCAACCTTTTACAAGAAACAATAAAACTATTAACAATTACTTAAGACGATTGTTGTTAAAATTAATTTTTTGGATGAACGTTTTGTACAACAAAAACTGAGCGGTGGATAGGAGAGGCCTAAGTATCCTCAAAAAACTTGAGTCATTTTCACCCCAGAAGCTAACTTCAGTGGTTCTTGTTTCATAAGGGCCAATTTTCCCCTATACACATATAATACTATACATTGAATGACGTATTTCACTCAACCAAAAGACTAACCAAAAGCAATTTTTTTCCAGCCAACAACTGGGGCGAGTGCGAGAACGAGACCAAAGCCGTGGGTTGCGGACCACAAGAGATCTACCGCAACTGCGCCGACATCTCCGTTCTGAAGGGAGCGGGGATAAGGGGGTCCGCAGGCTTCAACCCCCGACCCAAGGTGCCGAGGATGCTCAAAAAACACCCAAAGGAACATTTCCACAAACACCCTCACGGCCATAGACGTTGATCGTACTCTATTACAAATGAAGAGTGTTTTGTATATAATATTGTGATAACGGTGCTCGAAGCTGAATGCTTTATAGTCCCACGTAGCATGGGATCATCGATAGGCGTTGTGAAAATACTGGCCAATATCGATAGATATTTGATATTATGTAGGATTTTCAAACAAGGTAAAATAATCTTAATAACACTATTTAACCTTTAAAATGAAACTAAATATTGACCAGCTAAATCTAATACTGATCATTGTGTCATCGATATCGGCCAATATTTTAGACTGGAGCATTTTGACAAGACCACTACTGACAGAACGATATTGGCCGGTGTTTTTGTGCTACCTGGGATTTGAAGATGATGTGTTTGTTTTGTATTTTATTTATTTTTTATATAAATAGAAATATTTGAAAGCTATATTTTGTGAGATTTAAGATAATTCAAACAGCTCATTCAAAAATTGTTTTGTTTAGGGATTCTCAAATACTTAATACTTATATGTGTAGAATACTGATATGTGACTTTTTATGTAATCATGCCAACTTATTAAGGTTATTGTTATTTTTAATGCTCATTGCAAAATTTGAAGTGTTTTTTTGTACCTTGCCATTAACTCCTAAAAAATAAAAAAAGTAATCCTTTACTTCTTATGAAGAATGTGTAAAACATGTTCATGCTGTATAGACATTTTCATGAATATTTGATCATTTATTTATAGTCCCTTTAACATTAAACAATGGGAATGATCAATTAATATTTAACACCATGAGTGTGAATTATCAATCTGAAATTTTCTTTTGGTATGTATTTAAAATTAGTAGATAATTGTTGAATTACGTAGTTGAGAGAAAATTATGGAGTACCATATCTAGATATATCTATTATCAAATTGCTAGAGTTTTATTTTTACCAATTTTTTAACACAAAAAACATATTTGCGATGTATCCTTTCTCATGTATATTGTTATTTTTTTAAGTCTTATTTATTAAACATTATACTAAGTGACATGGTTTTATTTAGTTCAAGTTTTTAATAAATTATGTTTAATGTAATTTAATTTCAACAAAAAGCCCGCTTACATCTAATAAGTAGGGGAGAGTGGGGTAATTGGAAATTGGGGGAATAAGAAACATTTAATTTGCAGCTTTGTGTGTGGGCATAAAAATCTGAAAAAAAAATCACAGAATATCTTCAAGACATACTCTATAATATCCCAGCAAAATCATCCACCTAAAGCCATGCTTTTCAACTATTTCAATTTATCTTGTTTTGCTATTAAATTCTTATGGAATTTTATTAGTGAACTTTTAAGGAGGTTAAACGGGCTATATAATTTCCCCTTTTGTTCTTCAATTTAGGGTTGTGGATCATTCTAAAAAGTGCCCTATTTCTTATTACCCCATTTAATCAAAAATATGGGGTAGTAAGAAGCCCACTAGCATTTTATGCATGAAAATTAATTTATTAAATTTTTATCTTTATTATATTAATTTTTATTGTTCTTATTTCATTTATCAAGTTTAAATTTTAAAATCAATTAATTTTATTTCTACTTAATTTTCCTGAAATAGGTGGATTGAAAGATAACTTTTACTCTCCACTATAAAGTTTGTTGAAAAATTCATAAGTAATTCGATCGACAGTTTATATAAATGTTACGTTTTAATTTAAGTTGTGGTGAGTAAATTAAAATACTAAGTAGGTTTTTTTATATTTAATTTTCCTTGAAATTAATTAAAAACAATATTGAAACGCAGGGGGTGGGGAGTAGGTTCAAGGGTGTCTTCAGAAACTTCCTGAACCGTTGAAATTTGAATAAATGGGGTAGCGCTGGGTTTAAACAGAGGAAGTGGAACCAACCTTAAAAAACTGAGCTTGCAAAAAAGTGAGTTGATTTTGGGGGAGAATAACCAATTATTATCACAAAATGAAATAAGAGAAACACCATTTGTTTAATTTTGCCATGATTTTTAAATATTTTGTATAAAAATATAGCGTTGCTTATAACTTTCAACTGGTATATTATTTGGGACTAATTTTTAACTAGGCATATGTCAAAAGGTTTTAATGAAAATTTTTGAAAATTACTGGGGTTATAAAATACTCTTTAGAAATTATATTAATACCTTCTTTTTTATTTTTAATTGTTTTAGTTAGCAAATTAACTGGCTTGTTTCCTATTACCCCAAACTTAGTAATGAGATACAGTCGCTTGGGGTAATAAGAAACAAGTAAAAACTCCCCTTCTGCTTAAGATAAAGAAAGCTATATTAATGATGCAAACATTCTGTAAAAAATAAGCTTCATAAAGTTAAAGGAGAATCTTGTGGAATTTTTAATGTTTCTTGTTACCCCTCTGTTCCCTAGAATTGGAAAATATGCCTCTGGGGTAGGGGAAAGTCGGCCAAAATCGGGACCCATCATTTATTTGTTGAATATTCACTTTATGTGCGATCAAAACACTCAAAATTGGTGCTAAAACGATAAATTGGCTCCTTATGAATAAAAAAAATACCAAATACATCATAACCAATAGCAAATATAGATCAGAAAACCACATTTTTCAGATGAGTAAAAAGTCCCGGTTTTATCCGACCGACAAAACCGGGAAAATGGTAGAATTATCAAAATCAAATAGTAACTTCGCAAAAACATTATTTATGAAAAGAAAACTTGCTGGGTATGACTTTCTAAACTTATACAATTTGAGTCTACATAAAATTTTCATCAAATAAATAATAATTTTGTTACCATTTTAATTATTTTCCTCGAAAATCAACTCAATTTTTTTGTAAGCTCAGTTTTTTTAAGGTCGGTTCCACTTCCTCTTTATAAACTCAGCGCTACCCTATTTCTTTAAGTTTGAATAGTTCAGGAAGTTAATGAAGACACCCACGAACCTACTCTCCACCCCCTGAGTTTCAATATTGTTTTTAATTAATTCTCTGAAAAATGAATGTAAAAAAACTACCTAATATTATTTCCTCACCATAACTTAAATTAAAACTTAAAATTGATATAAACTGTCGGTCGAATTACTTTTAAATTTTTGAATTAACTTTAAAGTGGTGAGAAAATGTTTCAATAAACTTTGAGTGGTAACCGGGAACTTCCCGGTTTTATCCGACTACCCACATCACGGTTTTGTCCGACCACGCCATTTTGAAGAAATTTTATTCTAGCTTTGATCAAAACAACTCCAAGCCAGCAACAAACACTTAAATAACAAGTAAATAATGAGGTATCCATGCGCTGTAGTTACCTAAACTAATTTCGAAGGTATTTAGGATCGGTGGAGCAATGTGTTAGACGCTTAAATTATAAGATTTTGTTGTGAAATTTCTTAATGCTTCCCTCAGCGAGACGGGTTTGTAAATATACTTTCTTTGCATTTGACATAGTTAGGGCGCATGCCTGGAAGAAGTTCTTGAAGTTTCAGCCAAATATCACCAATAATCAAGGAATAAAGCTCAATTCCCTGTTTTGTCCACCTACCCGGTTTTGGCCGACTTTCCCCTACCAGTTGAGAGAAAGGTTGTATACCGATGCTTTTATAGATCATTATTAAATTAAAATTAATGATTTCCAAATTATTTGAAATTTTTTTACGTTTTACGAAACAAAACATAATGTAATAAAAAAATATTGCATAAGGTACTGCAGTATCCATACTACTTCCACCATAAATTGGAACGAAATTGGACCATTTGTTAAACCGGGGGCCAGTTATAAAACGTGAAATATTTTTTTCGTTAGTGTAATGGTAATTTTTTTATGGAAATAGGTTTAAAAAATGCCATTACACTAAGGGAACTAATATTGCATTGTTTTGTTTCGTAAAACGGGCCTTTGAAAAAACCCCTTGCATTACATTAGGGATTCTAGCTCTTTAACAGTGCATCTGAGGCCCCCCATTCTTATTCAAAATATGCTTGTCTAGGTCCCCTCTACCCCCTTCAAAGTTTGTCCACGAAGTTTCCGAACACCCTATGGGCCATTCAGTAATTACGCAAGGATGATTTTGGCAATTTTTGACCCCCCCTACCCCCATGTAAGGGTACGTAAGATTTTTCAAACTCCTCCCCCCTATTCTTACGTAAGATTCCATTTCGTTTAATCAGTTCAAACTCCAATAAAAACATACATATGATATACCTTCATTTTTTTACATAAAAGCTTCGATAATAATATACTGAGATCGTCAGCACTTTTAAGTTTTTCTGGGGTTATTCAATAGTTATTTGATTACAAAAATTAGAGTTTGTTTACATTAACTTGTGGAAAATCTTACGTATGAATGGGTTTGACCCCCCCATCCCCCAAGTAAAGGTATGTAGAGATTTTTCCAACTCCCCCCCTCCCCCTCGGGACCCTTACGTAATTAATGAATGGCCCCTATACAGGGTGATTCTAAATTACGTGGACAAACTTCGCATGGAGGTAGAGGGGACCTAGACAAGCATATTTCGCATAGGAATGGGGGGCGCATCCTTATCGTTTAAGAGCTAGGACCTAATGTAGTGCGAGCGCGTTTCAAGAGGCCGTTTTTAGAAGGCCCGTGTGACGAAACAAAACATAATAAAATGGAAAACATTATTGCATGAGGTACAGGAGTATCCGTACAACTTAAATCCTCAATGTGATAGAAATTGGACCACTTGCTAAACCGTGAGGTTAGTATTAAAACGTGCAATATTAATATCTCAGTCAAACAATGGAGTTCCCTTAATGGTATTTAGAAAAATGATGATCGGGGAAGGAATTTTCAATGATCAAACACTTTCAATGATCAATGTTACGATCATTGAAAATTCCTTCCCCAAACGTCATTTTTCTAAATACCATTAAGTGATGTCCATTCTTTGACAAAAAGATTAATATTGCACTTTTGAAACTCACTCCACGGTTTAGAAAGTGGTTCAAATTGTATCGAATTCATGGTGTAAGTAGTAGGAATACTTCCTTACCTTATGCAATAATGTTTTTCATTTTATTATGTTTTGTTTAGTCACACGGGCCTCCTAAAAACGGCCCCTTGAAACGCGCTCGCACTACATTAGGTCCTAGCTCTTAAACGTTAAGGATGCGCCCCCTATTCCTATGCGAAATATATTTGTCTAGGTCCCCTCAACCCCCATGTGAAGTTTGTCCACGTAATTTAGAATCACCCTGTATAATGATTAGAAGTTTAAAATAAAGGCTTATAAGCAAAAAATAGAAAAAAGTTTTGCATCGTGATCATCAGTAAAGTATAGTTCTATTTTATTGGAACAGATAAAATGTATATGGAAAAATACCTTTTCTAAATAAACAAGAATATTTGCACTTCCCATAAATGTATTTGGTGCTATTTCACATAAAATGTACAAAATGTTCTACAGAATATAATTCATCAAAATCTTATTCGATTCTGATATCGGCGCAACCACGGAAAAATTCCTGGGGTCCACAGCCGATCTTGCCTCCTTTTCCGCCTTCACAGATTCCCCAGTTGTTACCTGAAAAGAAAGGAAAAGACACTTAATAAAAACACTATAATTTTTTATGACGTAAGGATGCTGAGCAATTTTCTGGTTTTCGGGATAGTATGTGAATTGTGAAGCGTTTGGGAAAGCAAAAAATTTGAAAATCCTACCTAAACGAACGAGAGTTTTGAGATATTTAATTTTACCATTATTTTGCACTAGGTGTCTTTTTATATTACTAATAGTTTCTGAGATAGAAATTATAGCTATTAAACTATCGGCTATGGGGAGTTGTTAGTGGTCTCATCGAATAAAAGAGTTATTTACTAGGCCTAGATCACCGCTTACTCGATTCATACAGGCTATCCATTTCTTTAATTATGGGAAACCTTTAACAACTTTTCTCGCTAAGATTACATCCATACCCTACCCAACCAATAAGATAATACAGTGACAAAGAAGGAAAAAGAAAGGAGTATTTTTATGACATAAGTGTTGACGTATAAATGACGTTTCTGTTGGCAATGCGAGCCAATCTCGGAAAACTCCGTCACTATGACAACCAATTACATCTAGGTAACATTCTCCAAATCTTCTGTTCTATTGTTTTCACCGAAGTCATAATTCAGAGATATTAAGCCCTGCCATCAACTCTGTGGAATTGCTTTGCCAGAAGTTAGCACTTTCACACTTTCTGTCCTAGCCTTGTCCTAGCTCAAAATTTTCCTTGGGATCCAATAGTTATCTCGGGGGCTTATGGCTGAAAGGGTTAATGATATCCGTATCTTGGTTAGCCTGTATACAACAGTATCCAGCCAGCCATGCGTTGACACTAATTTTGTAGCAATAGCTACGGGCGCTTGGCAGGTTGGATAAATCCAAAGAAAAGTGGGGGCTTGGCATAATAATACAAAGGATCTTCTGATAAACATTTGGAGGGTTCAGAATAGAAATGAACCAAGTCCACTTCATCTACTTTTGAGCTACAGACGTTTAAAGTTAAAGCTTCATAGCAAATTACATGTTAACGCAACAGAACTTGCTGCTGCCAAGCGGATATTATCAGAACTAGGACTTTGTTCACTATTGCACTGAAATTTTACATAGTTGGTGCATGTTATATAGCGTTGCTAACTCAAAAATGACAAAAAGTGGACTTGGTCCATTTTAATTCTGAGCCCTCCACTTGTCTACTTCAATAGAGAACAACGCACTAAGTTAGTAATGCATATTATACTTGAAAAGACACTCCGTACGGTGAACACAAACACAAAAATCTTTTTTGAAAATTACTATACTGACTATTTAGTGGTGACTAACAGCCAACTCACCTGCCCTCCAGTGCCACTGCAGCACACATCTCTCGCAAGTCAGTCCTTCAGGCAGCCTCAGCTGCACCTTGACGGGTCCCTTCTGAGTGCCCAGGCTGTACTTGTAGCCGGAGCCATCGGCCAAGGGCACCGGGTGCTTGTCCAGACAGTCCTGATCTGGCTGTACTCCCTCCTTCACTGGGCAGAGCTTGAACTCGAAGTGACCCAGGTGGTTGGCGACGATGTTGGCGATGGCGGTGAATTCCTGGCCAGCCTTGTAGGTGCGTACAACGATGCCTTTGCCGTACTTGCCGCCATCTTCGTTGGGTCGAGGCTCGGGGAGGTCCCAGGCGTCGCCGCAGATTCCGCACTTTCCGTTGTTGCGTTGCCAAAGGCGCTGGAAGAAGAAGGTTTCATGCAATTTGATGCTATGGAGAAATTTCCTAATTCCGGAAAATGTAACAAAGCCCCAACAATGCAATGGTTACTCCAGAGGTCGGCAAGTAATTTTACGAGGTTTCCAAATAATTTTGGAAATTTTTATCAAGGTCCGGAGAAAAATGCATCTCGATCATGATTAAATGAATCGCTTATTTCTTAAACATGTCAAACGCCACTTTTCTTGTTTTGAGATAAACGAGAAAAACTGTAAAGAAGCTCGCTACATTTTTATAAAGATGTTTAGTAATTTTTTTCTTAAAGTATAGGCCTTATTTGGATATTTTACAGACAAAAAGAATTTTTTTAATGTTTATATTCTTTTCAAAAAAAAAAGTATTGAAATATTTGCTTTTGACAGGTTTCTGCAATAAACAGAGTATTCAGGCCTATTTGCATAGCTTAACTCTAATTTATTGAAGGATTTGGTAATAAAGGCGAGAATATTAGTTGAAAATAACATTTCGTTATTAAGTACTAACCTATAAAATTATTGTGGAATATTTTTTTCTCTTTTGGTTTGTAGATGTAAAAATTATTTTTTTTTATAAATGATTTCAACTCTAGACTCAAAAATAGTGGTCCGCCAATTCAAAATCTTAATATAGACATCTTCGAAGTCAATTAGATAGTTGTTTAGATGTAACTTTACGGTCAGTAAAACGATTTTGCTTTAAAAGTCTATAAAATCAGTTAATTAGTTCAATATTATGATCTGGGGTATATAATTGATGTCCCCTTTTAATAAAGTGATTCTTAGATCCAAAATCTCAATCACATGGATGTAATAAAGGGGCCACAAGCTTGGATATTTTAAATATATAGCTACCAACACGTCCTTAGTCTTGAGATTCGTACAAAAACTTTAAAAATATGGTTTTTACTAAGGCTTGATAAACCTAAAGAATGACTTTTCCCAATCACGTAGTGTTTGTATGCAATTAAATAACAAACAGCAGTCCCAAACAAGCTGCAGATGAGACGGCATGGACGATTTTCCCAGCAGTTTAAGTGCAGAAACCAGTCAAGCGACGTATGTTTCTGCACTTAAGCTGAAATATAACATGCTGGAAAACTATTTTAAAATCACGTTATTTTTATTGTTCTTACACTAAAATGTGTGTTTACTCCTACAGAATCCCATGACGCCAATAACTCATTTTTGAAAAAAGTGGCGTTTGACACGTTTCAGAATTAAAGGATTCAAATCTTGATCATGGTTAGTCCTGTGTTATGAAATTTCCCATACCTTCAAACTATTACCTTAAAAGTACCTTTTAATAAAATTTAACTTGGTCATCTCTTGTAAGAGAGCACCGTTAAAAACACATAACACATTGAGAGATAAAAGGGAACGCTGAACGTTCTGGCTGTTGATTAAAATTATTAAATGTTATTCTAAAACTGGTGTGATGTGCAGCGAGCAACTCCAAAATTTGTTCCATGGGGAAGAGGGCTTCCCCTTACATTCCGGGATTGACGAAGTAATATAAAATGAAAGTAATTTCCCAAGTGCTTAGTAGAAAATCGGAGCACCTATAAAATATGAGTCAATTAACGCTTATGCTGCTTAAAAATACCAGGGTTTGAATTTAATGATCACAATTGATCACCAAAACCAGCTTTAATGATTAAAATTTGAGTGAAATAGTAAAAATCAAGCCTAGTTTAAGGCATGAAACTCATGATCAGATTTTGATCTGAATCGGTTTCTATTAAAAATAATAATTAATTTGAGCGATACGGTTTTACTCAGATAATAATCATTACTTGTTAAGAATATATTTCCATAAAAAAATAGAACTCAAATAGTGGCAAAAAAATATCGTTCACTCCTCGCCGAAACCGCCAATCTAATTTTCCTCGGTATTTAATAGAATAATCCATTGGATGGAGCAACGTCAATAGAATTTCGTTAAAGTTTAAGCAACCGTGAAGTATTGCCGCCATCTTGAGAAGTGCATTTTGTAACTAACATATACTTAAAAAAGAAAACAAAATACTTTTATCGGTGAGTTTTAGTATGTTCTTGTAAGAGAACTATTTATTGAACTATTTATTTTGAATTAAAAAATTTTTGTGGACCCGGATCACGTATGATTTTTGTGTATTCTAAATAACTGAATCTAAATCTAAAAGTTAATTAGCCCGGTGAGCCGTCCAAATTTGAAAAAAAAACGAAATGAACCATGAAAAAATGAAAATGAACCATGAAGTTAGTCACCAGTTGAAATTTTTGGGAAAAGTTTACAAGTATGTTAATTAACCATACTTACAAACTTTTCTCAAAAACTTCAACTGGTGACTAACTTCATGGTTCATTTTCATTTTTTCATGGTTCATTTCGTTTTTTTTTCAAATTTGGACGGCTAACCGGGCTAATTAACTTTCAGATTTAGATTCAGTTATTTAGAATACACAAAAATCATACGTGATCCGGGTCCACAAAATTTTTTTCATTGCTGTGACTGCAGTTTTTTGGAATTTTTGGCCTTTTTTTGCATTTTACTCAAAACTGGAGGGTGACCAGGCCAAACGGACTTGAAATTCAGGTTCAGCGGGTCAAAAAACATACCGGTAGGTAGGTCCGGTCCAAAGTACATTCCACTTCTTTTTTTTGTGTGCCGGTGTAATCATAATAATAAAAATCTCCAGTCATGATTACGACGGGAGTTTTTCTTTTCTAATCGCCCAACGATGATCCTCGTGTGATGAAAAACGCTGTCTGATTTTTAAAAAAGGCAAACAAAAATTTTGATCTGATTTTGTGCTTTTCCTCATCCTCTGTAATTTTTAATTTCAAACCCTAAAAAACACAACCCACCGTACTTCGATTGTTTTACAGGTCTCATCTCACTTTTAAAGAAAAAGGCAAAATTGTTCTCTGTTCTAATAAAAAAAATTTTTTGTAGTCTTTTTGAAGCTTTCAATTATTGATCCGAATGGATCAGTCATTGATTTTTTTCAAAATTGCAATTTTCAAATAATTTTTAAATATAGAAATAACTATTATTTTCTTTCTAAAAAAATCATACATATTGAAATTTATGTTAATAATTTAAAATAAGTATTGCGAATCTTTTAAGAATTTTAGTTTTTTAAATATTAATTAAAATAGAGTCGTAACTCACGCTACAAGAAAAAGACATGGATTTATGAGTATAAAATTCAAATTTGTTTTTCTGCTTAAATAGTGTTTCAATAATTCTATATGCTTGTCAGGTGTTTGAATATACTTCCTTTATTCTAAAATAGCAAACAGTTTTACTGGGAATGCTTTAGAAAATCAGAAATAAAATGAAATATAGAGAGCTGTTCGTAACTCACGCTACAGTACTTCGTAACTCACGCTACATGTGTATAAGCGTTCAGTTATTCATGAATATAAATATAATTAAATTGATTTAAACACTTTATTTCATTTTTACTATAAAGTTTATGAGTATATTTAACAAAAAAGTTGTAAAAACTATTTAATTTATTTTTAATTTTCGAAATAAACTATACATTTTTCATTAACAAATTAACCTTTAAAACAAATATTTCTAAATATTGACTTTAAATGCTGACATTCCGATAAAAATAATTTTACACAAAATTTAAGCAATGCAAAACACAATTAGATCAATACTGCATAATTATTCCCTAAAATAATTAGAAAATTTTATTATTTTATTTTTTCATTTTTCTTGATCATGTCCCTGTTCATATGGAATAGCCCACATTAGGGTGGTCCTAATTTTTCAAACTCGGAATTTCTTCGGTCGCAACCCCCAACTTTTTTCCTTAAGGTATGAAATGAAAGTATACCAAATATTTTTTAAATATTTTAATATTAACACGTGCCGCAAAGCGATTGAAGTTATAGTACGGTAAAAGCGCAAGACTCCGTCACCACTCGGGAAGAAAAGCCGGCTCCGGCGCATTTTCTACCGCATGGCAGAAGACGCTGGCGGGCGTTCTCAAAAAGGCGGTATCTTCATGTATTTTGAGATAAACTTGAAAACCTCCTACATTATGGTTATTTCATATATTTTAGGGTGTAATTCATTATTATAAGTAAATTCCAATGGAGGAATTAAGGTAAAGTGGACGAGGGTTGGGTCCAGTGTTATTCTTAAGATTTTTTGGAGGAGTAAAAATACGCCTTGACTTTTTCAGGAGGCGTGAAATTCATTGATGAGGGGAGTGAAATACGGAAATAGCATAACTGCAAATACAAAGAAAACTTTTCATAAAAACGCTTTGTTTTTTATTGGAAAAATGAAATAGAAAAAAATGAGGATGCTATTTTGTTTTCTAACTATTATAGCATCTGTGTTAAGTATTAGTAGACAATATTAAAAATTATAAATAAAATAATATACTTAACATTAAGCATTCTTAAATGCAATATTAATTTAATATTACAAATTTGAGTAGAAAAAAATAATGTTTTTCAATTTCAAGGGGCACCATGCCTTTTTAAGCAAAACCTTGATTAAAAATTCAAAGCGTGAAAATACGCCTGGCTAGTTTTTGGAAGCGTATTTCCGATTTCCAATGAGTGAAATACGCTCTCAGAGGCGTTAAAAATATCACTGGTTGGGTGTGGGTCCAACGAAGGATTCCCAAAGAGGGTTGGGACAAAAAACAAAACTTAAATGTCATGTTCAAAGCAATGAAAATTAGATTTTAAATGTAATTCATCATAATTAAAAGCCTTATATAGAAATTTACTCTGAATTTTATAAGCTTAAGTTCAAATAATACATTTTAATTTTCTGAAATCAGTGTTAATTTATGAATTTGTGTTAAAAAAAAGGCCTTTGAAGCTAGTGTTACTGTATCCCTTGGACCTTATGTACTTTTATTTAAATTTTTTCAAAAATCTTGCGAAAAACACAATCGGAAGAGACAAAGAAGAAATTCTTAAGTTTGAACTTTGTGTGCTCTTGAACACTGACCGAGGTATGGCTATAAAGATTTCTACAGTTAACTGTAGCATTTATAGAAAATCGAGAAGCAAAAACGATTAAATTTAGACAACGTTGGTGCTTTCCATCCTGCCATAGGTGGATGACTAAAGCAATTTATTGCTTAAAAATGTTTATTTTTAGAAATGAGGTTAACTTGGATAATCGAGAACTACAAGGATTAAAAGGTACGAGTATATATTTATTGGATCTGGTTTGATGTGTAAATGGATCACAAAGCCACAGATAAATATTTGAAATTCATGCTGAGGGCCTGTTTTTCTACAGAGGAATTAATGAAAATATGTCTATAACAGCATTGAAAATGATTAGTCATGGAGGGTTTCTTGAGGGAGGAGACAGTTGCCTTAGTCTTTTTCGATGCAATTGTCGCCACACATTTTCCCCACACAACAATGAGCTGCCAAAGAGTTTAAAGAGAAAGAATCCACCCATGTATCAAGTGGTCACAAATTAGTTATGAAAAACTGGCAGAACTAGATCTAGTCGATCTGGCAGAGATAAATCTAGTCGATTTTGTGGCAAAATGAACCGAAAACTTTTTTCGAAGGTTTTTAAGTTATTTTCAGACTTTATTTTTAGAAATACTTTAACGTGAAACTTGTGATGATATTATCAGGAAGGATTTAAAGTCGTCAGTAATAGTCTGTTGTAAATGATTCTGCAGAAAGGGGAATCAAGCTCATTGAGGAGTAAAACGATATTTTAACGCATAATGAGGAGTAAATACAACACCTTTAAAAAATGATCAAAGGCTATAAAGTCAAATATTCTTCATATTTAAGCATTTTCTGTTAAAAAAGTATTGAAATAAATCGAATAACATATTTTAAATGAATTTTATGATTTTTCAAAGTTTTGATAATTTTGATGTTTTTTCAGATTTTCATCCCTTTTGTGGCACGTGTTAATATTTACCGATTCGAATAAAATTTTTACCAGTTACTTACTACCCCATAAGTAAAAAAATTAGGGGGTGCGACTTCAAAAATTCCGAAAATTTTTTTTTACCATTATACTTAGGACCACCCTAAGCCCACATACATAGATTTCATGATAGTATATGTATCTTATATTGAAATATTGCTTTTGTCGAACATTAGAATAACTTTATAATTTAAGTATGAAACTGATTAAAGTTTATTTAGAATGATTTCAAGCATGCAACACATAGAAAAAATATGTTACAATAAGAATTTTCATCTCATACATACAAATTTTATACAGTTATATTGATGATGTTTTGATGAAGTGTTTAGCTTAAGGCTCATTCACACTGTTTCACTTTCACTGTTCATCGCAGTGATTCCTTCCTGTGAAAGACTAGTTTTATACTAGTTCATTTTCTCTTTGGATGAAAACGACATTCACACCCTTTCTTTTTGGGTGTTTCCTCGATAATGAACAGTGAAAGTGAAACAGTGTGAATGAGCCTTTAGATACAGAATGTTTCATAGTTCATAGTTCATTACTTTTGGTTTAAAGTAGTTGAACTAGTAGTTTAACTACTTTTTTCACCAACTACTAGTTCCAACTACAGTAGAGTCCCGATTATCCGCGCAATTGGGGGTAAAGGTACCGCGGATAGCGAAAATCACGGATAACCCGAAAAAAGACTTAAAATGAGGTGAAAACGCGAAAAAAATATTTCAGCATAAAAACTATATTTCATTGTACAAAACACATTATATGTAAAACTTTAAAAATATGTACAGTACAGCAGAAACCTTTGCTCCACACCTAAAATGTCTCTAATCTCATCTAAAATTTGATCTCATCGTTAAAAAATCTTTTTCGTATATGAAAATGGATATTCAGAAGCTTCCAACCTGTATTTAGTTTATAGTGTCTATGATCTCTATGTTCATTTATAGATGTGCTATAAACAGGTTAAACTGTATTTCTCTTTGTGAGAAATATTGAAGAGTAAAAGAGAATCTATTTAATTTAAGGCCTAAAGTTAAGCCAGTCTGAAATTTTGCCTAAACTTAAATATCCCTAATTTTTTTATCTCCTCAATGAGAATCTTTCATGTAATTTTTTTTGCTCAGACAATAACAGTAACTTACTGTGATTCCACCACAGAAAAGCTCAGTGTCATCTACATTCTTCTCTGTAGGGAAGCCGAACCTCCACATAGTGGACCTGCTCGGTGGTTCCTCCAGCCTTCCATGCCCGTGGACCAACCCGACGCACGCAACCGAAACCAAAACTAAAGCGCGCAACATTTTGTTTTCTCCTCTGGAAAACGAACCAGGCGATCCCCCTTAATTTATACATTATTTTCATTGTTATCAGGACGCTCTAAAATCATGGGCGAACCTTATTAGATACACTATCATCTCCAACACATGGCGGAATCGGTGTGGAGGCTTTTACATGTGTTTATCAGATGTCGAGTCTTAAAGTCGTTTTAAATGACAATACATTTTTTAAATATTTGTTTCGGTAATTATCTGTGGTTTATATCGCAAATCCGCTTAGATGCGCGTTTCTGGGAATGTTTGTGACCTTGGAATGTGAGATTATTTTGTTTTAAATTTCTCAAGATCGCACGCGTATGTTTCTGCTTTATCTCGTTATGGGGAAGATCGATACATATATTATCGATACTCTGGTATCGAGAATTTTTAGAAACAAATATACCACACTTATTTTATAAACTAAGGTGTGTCAAACTTGGATATTACGAAATAGCTTGTAAGAAGTGACCGATGCTCGGTAGACATTATTCCTTTTGAAACTTATTAAGACCCTCTCGATGCAGAAAACACCACGAGTCGATGTAGAAATAAACTTTTGTACAGTTCAAACCCCATTGATAAAACTTTGGACGTTTTACATTATTGTGGTGATTGTTATGGAAACGGGTTATTCTCATTTTTTCGGAAGGGGAGTCGGCGTTTATGGTACTACTTCATAAACGCTGAAAAAAAAATTCTGCCAAATAGTCCAGTAACTTTATCGCCTGAAAGTATGCGGTAGTATGCGTCAAATCCGGTAGTTCTGATTTTTTGCAGGATTGTCTATGATGTTGGCCTAAGGAATAATCCAATTTTGTGACCTCGAGCGCCAAACGCAACCTTGTCAAAAATTGAAAAAACCGAGAAAAAATTGTTTTTTTTTCAAGTTTTGGAGATTATAACCCTAAAGAACTAGTTTTTGAAAAAATTTTCTTTTTACCAATTTAAAGCAAACAAAATTTCCTATAAAATGCACTGATCAACTTTGATTTTCTGAAGAGTGGTTTTAAAGCTAGAGAGCGCTGAAAAACATGGAGTTTTTTTTTGCCTTTCCGCAAAAAAAAGGAAAACGCGCACTTCTACCCTCTACAAAACTTCTAAGGCAAAAAACTCGATGTTTTTCAGTGCGCTCTAGCTGCAAAACCACTCTTCAGAAAATCAAAGTTGATGAGTGCATTCTGTAGGAAATTTTGTTTGCTTTAACTTGGTAATAAGAAATTTTTTTCAAAAACTAGTCCTTTAGGGTTATAATCGCCAAAATGTAAAAAAAAACAATTTTTTTTTTCAGTTTTTTCGATTTTTGACGAAGTTGTGTTTGGCACTCGAGGTTACAAACTTGGATTATTCATTAGGCTAACATCATAAACAAGTCTGCAAAAAATCAGAACTACCGGATTTGACGCATGCTGTGATGTATAAAGTGGATGGACCAAAATCTGTGTATTATCATTTAGATTTGAACTTATTTTCAAAGTTTTGTTTTTCAGTCGAAGTTTTTCCAGTGGCGGTAGGGCTATAAAAACACCATGAAGGCATTTATGTTGTTATTTATTGCATTTATGTTGTGGGAGAAAAATAGTGTTCTAAAGTTGCTAAAAAATTGCATCTAATGTATAATTAGATTATTTCGAACCAAATTTAGAACGCTTTCATATTCTCGACATATTTTTTAGAATATTATTTTTCGTACACCTTTGCTACACTTTTCAAAAAGTATATTCTCACTGAGTTAATGTGTTCTAGTTAGCACAACTAAAGTGGTGTTAACTTGAGAACTAAAAGTGTTCGGAATGTGTTTAAAAAGTATTTATTTTTGTAGGGGAGGGCTTGAAATGCAAAATTAATCAATAATAAACATCGATCCCTAAACATATGAATTTTACTCCTTGCAGTCTTTATCTATGAATTTTTATTTTTGCTCGATAGTGATTTTGAGTACACCCTGATAGGGAGACATGAAGAACTAGTTAATTTGGTGAGAACTTCCTTATCATTATATATGTTTGTTTTATCCAAGATTTATTTTGCTACGAACTGATTTTTAGGGCACGATTACTACAGGATATCGCTTAAAGATTATACTAGTAGTAAAAAGCTTGTTCTTATTAAAGGCTTTTTTAAACGAACAATTTTCTAGTAATACAAAATTTAACTGGGTTTAATCTATAAAAAAATCCTTGATAATCTAGGTTCAGGGGTGCATCTAGAAAGAAATTGGGGCCGAAAACGGCCCCTTAGCAAAATTCCGACCCTCAAAAACGGCCCCTTCACAAAATTCCAATCCTCAAAAACAGCCCCTTCACAAAATTCTGGTTCCCAAAAATGAACTTCAATCAAGCTATATGCACTCGCTAAGTGTAATTTTATTAAAATAATTATATAATTACAGAAATAGGACCTTATTTTAGAATTAAAAAAAATTATTTTCACAAAATTCAATTCCGTTTTTCACAAAATTCCCTAAAACGGCCCCTGGCAAAAATTCCTGGATGCACCCCTGAGATTATACGTTCATTTTTGTCTCGCAGGACCCTTATATAGCCTCTTATTTTCCTCCCCTGGCGTTACAATCTCTCCGAGATCAGACCCTTCAAAATGACCTGTCTCGAATAGAAAATAGTACTAACTTTCCCCAGTATAAAATCTTAAACAGCGCCTCCCTTTTATTTACAATTTCTATTTTAAAAGTCCGTAGAAATTTATTAGAAGAATCGAGTTAGCCCAATGTTCCAACAACACTTCTAATATATATTTGTGTATATTTACGTTTATATTTCATGGTTTTAATGTTCAATGATAATTAAGTGTTAATTTATTTCCTTATTTGTACTTTTTGTTCCTTTATGTTTGCCACTTTGTAAACGGGTTAGAGCCCATCACAATAAAGTCTTGTCTGTCTATGTCTATTAAAGGCTTTTCAAAAGTGTGAATTTCAGTGATAAAGAAAACTTTTGTTTGATTAAGTTAGATTATAAAAAGACAATGACATAATGATTTCGAAAATATGGACCCCCGCCGATATTTAACATTTTATTTTGATTGCTCACCCTAAAATTTTTTTCTATTGAATTGTTAAATTCTAAATTCCTATTTTTTTTCCTATAAAATACTACTACTACACAATAACTATTTTGAAATGAAAATCCACAAAAAATTCAAAAAAATCTTTCAAGGCATAGAATTAACTTTTTCATTTTTATTGATGAAATACACAATAAAAAATAATATACATATGCTTTAAGCAGGACTACAACTCACAACAATACATAAACGCAAATAAAAATAACAATTCGAATGAACAATTTAATTTTCGATCAGTTTAAGCTAAAAACAAGTCTAAAAATCTTGAACAAAAAAAACTGGCCTAATCCCACAAAAAATAATGGTATTTATACCTTTAAAATGTAGGTATATATACGTACTTTTTTATTAACAAATAAATTGTATAAATGGAGTCTTTTGATAATTAAAATATTTAATGGAGTACAAGGTAATATCCTCGAGTTTTGATTTATTCTTTTTGTAAAACTACGCTATTTTTAAATTCATTTAAAAAGCAATTACGTGAAAAAATCCTATAATACAAATCACAACTCTTATAAAAATAGTTACATACAATGAAGCTGCACCGATACTTTGATCAATGAAAAAAAAACAATACCATTTCCTTACATTTCAAAAACTACTATTTCATCCCTTCAACCTTGAGATTCCTGTTCAAAAACTACGCAGATCTAAATGATCATGATGTTAATGAACGATTCCATGCATTAACTCCTAATTAAAAATAATCAGTTTTTTATCTCTCAATATTCTTTTCTAAGACACATCTTTTCCATTTACTACAAACTATCTTTAAAAGATATTTGTATAGAGATTCGGACAATAAAATAACATGAAAAAAAACACTACAATATAAAAATACAAATTTTACGAGCACATGAAATGAAATCATACAAATGAAACTTAAAAAAAATATTTTAAAAGAACATGAAATAATAAAAATGTATCATATTTAATCTCAATAGAGATTTTCCTTTTAAAATGATAGTAAACACATACCCTTAACATATAAAAGTATATGGTTTTATAATGGTCAATTTTAATAAGAAAAAAAAGAAACAAAGGTGAGAGAGATACTGAAAAGTTTACTTAACAAATTTATGTATTTAAAGTACTTCTTTACACTTCCGCATTTCACTTTTCAAAAGACCGAAAATTTTAATTTATGAAATTTTAAATTTTTATTAGTCTTAACTTATTTTAAATTGAATGACCCATAGAAGTCTCATAACTTTACAGAATCTTCTTTACAGATCTTCCAAAAATCTAATATCAATTTCCCACCAAAAGATTCTGTAATCCTAACTAAAACAATGTTATAGTTAAATAGTTACAGAAAAGCTCCTGAACGTTCTCGTTAAAATACAATTGATGTCGGTGAACGAGGAGCTGAAGTTCGGAAGGGAAACGGACCTAAACAAATTTTGTGACTTTTCGAAATAAAATGAATAATCAAGCTAGAAATTTTGATGTATCATAGTCAATAAAATCATACACTAGATCTAGAATACTGAATATCAGTCCATCCAGGAATTTTATACAGGGAAAATGCTGTAACCTTTAAGAATTTTAAAGGGTATAGAAGTCTCAAAGTAACGTAAGAAAAAATTTCTAACACCTTTTTTTTTCAGGAAAATAAATATTTTTACTGAAATTAAGATAATTTTTTAATTATTTGGAGGCTGCAGTTCCGTTCTCCCCTGGATATAAGTAGTGATTTTTAAATTTCGATTTTTTACAATTACTCTGAGATATAAAAATATGCTCTATAACAGGGATAGGATACCATTTTCAGTCTCTGTTCATAACATTAAGATGAAACGAATCAGTCGTCCTTCATTTTCTCAACTTTATCGGTTCAACACCTAATATAAAAAAATTCGGCAGGCAGTGTGTTTGTGATCACAGACGTGCACTTCAGTTGACTTCCACCGTGGGGGTGTCGGACACTTCGTTGTCCTCCAGCGAAGGTTGGGTTCCGTTGGTGTCCGCCACGGGGCGCTGCTTGACGTTGATGACGTGGAATCCGTCCACGTCGTCCAGCTCCCTGGACGAAAATTTGGCCATGATGCTCTTCTCACCTGAAGTCTTGGGGCGCAGCTTACAGGACACTTCGGCCGTTCCGTTGGGTTCCACGTCCCTGAAGAAAACAAAAATAATTATGCTATGTTCCATGGCAATTAAATACTTATAATATCTCGTGGTATTTAGACTATAGTGAAAAGAAAATACGCAACGACTGCAATGTTTCTTGACCTATGACCCTAAAACTGAGAAAACAGAAATCCTGTGGGGTTTCCAGGAGGAGTTTTGGTACGTAAATTGTGATAAAAAGACGCTAAAAAAACTTATCATATTTGTGAATTGAAGTTCTTAATTTTGCTAAAAATTCAGACACCACGCAGGGAACTACTTTAAATGTTTGCTCAAGCCAGGGACAAATAACGTGGCAGTCCATACTCTGTTCATTTAGAATAGGTGCTATATTATTAAGTCACTTTGACATGATAGTAGCCATGTTTACTAGTTCGGTGGTGGAGGAAGGAAATATTTTCAGCCGCCTATTCAAAATGAATAGAGTCTAGTATAGATATCAGGTTGCTTAGAATCATTGCATTACAAGGATCCCACTCTTTTCATCGACCTATAGGTTTTTTACCTTACTTGGGTGGAACGACAGACTACCAAAACTATCCCAATCGCCTCTACAATGGGTAGGAAACCTAAACCCACTCAATTGATTCCAAGTACTTTAAAATTTCCCCCAAGGCTTAAGTTCTTAGCAGCCTTCTCCTGATTAAATACATGAGTATTTTGGGTCTTTAAGCTTTCTAACAATCTTTTATTGGTTTTGGATACCTTTAGCAACCACAGAGGACTTGATCTTATGGAACAAAAAAAAATTTCATTAAATTTTTTTTCTTTAGGTTTCTAATTCCGTTTACCAGAACTATTATGTGTGAGGAATTCTGTGTCAAATAAGTTCAATTAATACTTTATGTTCAATACTACAGATCACGGCTAAACTTGATCGTGACCGTAGGTTATACGGCTTATCCACTATCCAAAAGATCAAAAGAGCCGACGGCGCTGGAAGTTTCCCGTTTTCACCGCTTGAGGGGGTACCGCGCGTAGTCGCTCGTTAGGGTTGGTTGGTTGGTTTGCTTCGGCTCTTCAAAATACGCAGCACACAGAAAAATCCTAACACAGGTTCCAAAACGATATTTTCAAATTCTGGAAGGGTTGGAGGGCGTTACGAAGAACTATGATTGACAGAGAGATGGTCGTGGCTAGTTCACAGGGTCGGTAATAAGGTTTTAAGGTTTTAAATTTTTGTTTTTACGTTCTAAGAACACTTTTAGTCATTTACCTAAGTCATAAAAATACAAATTTATGATTTTTCATGATTGTGATTCATTATCGTGATCATGAAATTTATGATTTTTTTTTCTTTACCATACTACCAACCCTGTGAACTAGCCACGACCATCCAGGTCCCAGAGGGTCAGGCAGTTTTGTTGATTACTACTGTTTAATATCCAAATTACTGTAAAAATTTTGGCATCGCATTTTAAAATTGATAAGTCTTAAAATTCATTTTAGTCTGCAGTTGTTTTCTAAACAACGATCTGTCTCGCCTAGATTTTTCAACATATTTCAATTCATTTTTCATATTTCACATTTTTCAATAATTTTTACAATGGTGAATTGTTGTGTACCTCATTGTACCTCGAATCGTAAAAAGAAATATCGTGTGGAAGGGGGTGATTATGTATCTTTCCATGAGTTTCCTTGCGACTTGAATAATAATAACTAACACATTTTATTCAGCTTATTTGATGAAACTTTAAAAAAAACCATTGTCATTATTATTGTTATTATAGACTGAGATTTGTGTAAGAATAATATCTATCAGTATAATGTTCCACTGTAATCATTATTGAAACTAAATTTAATATTTTACCAATTTAATTTTTTAAATTGCTATCTAATTTAAATATAATAATAGCATAGTATTAATTGCAAGGGCTGTCATCTCCGCCCATGGCCAACTCGTCGCGGACTCGACATCATCATCAAAATATTAATGACTTTAGGATAATTCTGTTATATTTTGAGTTCAAAAAACTATTACTTTCTTAATTGAAGGAAAATATTATCTTTAAAAAAAAATAGTAAAGCGGCCCACAGACGAGCAGCTCACATTCAACCAGGTTCACGATCCTTGGAAAAATAATCAACCCGGTTGATGACCAAGTTGCTCGTCTGTGGCTCCTTTTAAGCATATCTTTGAATCGTATGAAATCAACCAACCAATAATTATTTTCCAGTGAAATGCCATGAATGACAGATAGATGGCGCTAACATCGTAGACCAGTTTCCAGGAACCTACCTTTTCGCGTAATTGCGCAAGCCGTATATAAACACAGTTAAATCCAGTTTAGCCGTGCTACAGATAAACTCTTGTTTGAGATTCTATATAATTCAAATAGTAATCTACTGAGACTCAACACGTAAATTTTAGAGTTGGATAGGACATAAATAGATTGAAATTTGAGGTTATAAAAGTGTATTTTATCAGATTTCGAGTAAAAAAATATGTCCATGGCCATTTCCCTATAAACGTAAATTTATGACCGTTTTAGGTCCATTTAGAACCCTGTATATAAGTTACAAGCATATAGTAGTATTTAGTTAGGCCAACGTACCCTCTGAGCTTGAGCTTGAGTGGTTCTCCCAGTCCAGATCCCTCAATGATGAAGCATCCTCTCTTCAGGGTTCTGGGCAGAGGGTTCTTCAGCTGAGCCGTCAATTTGAACTCTTCCCCTTGCACAGGATCTCCTTCGAGCTATTCAAAATGGACATCAATGTTATTTCAGATGAAAATTTGATAAGGGATGGAAAAAGTTTGGATTCCAAGTGATAAATTTTACAAAATGAGCCTGACGGTTCTTTTAAAATTTTTGACCTGTCATCACTGACAATACATCTATGTTTTTTAATTTAAAAATACGAAGTTAAATCTAGAAGAAAGTAAAGATATGAATATTTAAAAATCAGTCTATAAGAGCAGGCTTTGAAGAACTTTAACATAGCGATGACTCAGTTGATGGCATGCAATGTTGTATGGATTCGATTGCATCTGGGGCGCAAACTTAATTGATTAGAAAATAAAATCACTTATGTTACATAGTTTTGTATAAGTGAGTTTGTTATTTTTAATTCCTAAACAATCGTTTTATCCAACTTACAAATTAATTAATTAATTTCCATTAATTCAAAAGTTTTGTTAAAAGGATTAAAATAAATCACAGTTATACAGAAATTTCTTCTCAATTAAATGAATACATTTTTTTATTCCGAGTATAGTAAATAATTAAAACAATTTAAAGCACAAAATAATTATTTCAAGCTTTTGAGTAACTTTAAAAAAAAAAAAGAAGATCCACCCTCTTTATTTTTACAAAAAAATTATAGGTGCTCTGCTTTTATTCCTCCATTATACTCTGTTCATTTAGAATAGGCTGTTGAAAAATAGTGCTTTCCCCCTCAGTAAAAGCGTAACCATAGTTACGCTCTTCGCGTAGCCAATAGTAAGCCTTCTTCGTCACTTTGATGTTGATAGTTGCTATGGTTACCGATTCAGTGGTGGGGGAAGGAAATATTATCAGCCGCCTATTCAAAATGAATAGAGTATAATCGTATACGTAATAAGGATATTGTTGTAATAATTAGTCAAAAATCATTTTGAGTCGTGGTTATAAAAACAACTAATTTAATTAATATAAATGATAAAAATTGTAATTACAGAATCGGTTGCACGTTAAGTATATCTTATGTCATGTTTTTAAATTAACTGTACAATCGCAGTAAGATTTTTTGATAGCTTTGATTTTCAACCGATTCTGTAATTACAATTTTTATCATTTATATTAATTAAATTAATTGTTTTTATAACCAAGGCTCAAAATGATTTTTGACTAATTATTACAACACAGTGGTAGCAGAGCGTGGTTAGTGGAAATTAATAATTTGGTCTAGTTGGTAGCAATCAGCAATAATGATGGATCAATCATCGTCAAACATTGAAATGCTAAACGGAAGAAATTATCTAATTTGGTCCATGAAGATGGAGGCCTTACTGGATGCAAAGGATTTGTTTGAAGACGTGATTGTAAATGATGAGCCCAAGAAAAGAGAGGACCAAGTAATCTGGCAGAGAAAAAATAAGATGGCCTTTGGCATCATCGTTCTTAGCTTAACGGAGGAACAAGCCATAGTCTGGATAGGATACAGAAAGGCAAGAGATATCTGGAATGGATTAAAAATCCGATACGAAGGAATGGTTGAGGACAAGAGGACAGATCTGATTTTGGAATTGACGAGACTTAAGAAAAATCCGGAAGAGAGCATATACTCCTGTTCATAAAAAATGCAACACCAAGAAGGATTTGTCCGATCAACTTGAAATTGTCAGGGTATGTTCATTATGGTTTGATTATTAAATGATATCAAATTCAGAGCTATAGCGCATGCGCGAGCTGAGCAGTGTCTTCTCAACCACTGATTTATTCGTATATTTG
Source organism: Tetragnatha versicolor (assembly GCA_024610705.1). Lineage (NCBI taxonomy): Eukaryota > Metazoa > Arthropoda > Arachnida > Araneae > Tetragnathidae > Tetragnatha > Tetragnatha versicolor. The sequence continues at coordinate 2,533,427 of JANDEH010000019.1, forward strand.
GGGGCCTGTAACGGAACGTTAAGGGCTTGTAAGAAGGTTGTCTACCGTTGATTATCTTGTCATTAGATGTTATTATACCCCTTAGACCTTAACGGATGTCATATGAACATTTAACAGAGTGTTAAAGAGGATTAATGTTAGGCCTCCCGGAGGGGTGTTTTTCAAACTGTTTTACCGCTGGTCAGATGAAGGGAAACGGGACAATATTGATATGGGTTAGAAAGCAGAGGTCCAAAAAGGGTAAGGCGAGTTGAAAATTGGGGTCTGGACCCCTTATAGTCACGTCAGCACGGGATGAAAGAGGCTTCATTCACATGGCAATGCCGGATCATTGAGGGACTTTTCGACATGTTTCAAATTGTTAGAATACTGCTACGGGTCTATCATTCTCTGCCCCATCAGCTAATCGGTCGTCATTGCACCAAAATTCACCAAGTATCAATTTTTTTTCAGCGCTCCATCGATGGAATTCCATCGGTGCATAAAGCTACCATGGGATCCACAAAAAATATTTTCGCATGATTACTGACAACAAATGGTCCTTTTAAAGAAATCCCCCTTCAATTTTGGTTAACATGACACCTAAATTGGGTTTGGACGTTATGCCGAAAATCGCAATTTTTGGAGTGTTTTATCTTGAGTCTGTGGTGAAGAAGAGAAGTTTTTTGACCTGGAGCACTATTGGGTATCATGGGCAACCTCATTAGATAAAAAATGAGGGCAATCTCATTTCTTTAAAATATTTCTAAAAATTTTTGGAGCCCAAAGTTATGCCCTACCTTTGAAGCGATCCTGAAGCTATAATTCATAAGAACAAATCCCGTACACATGTTTTTTGGAATGCTTTAAACTTACTTTACATCCAATAAAGACAGTTTCTTTCTCGACAAATTTCTTCATTCAAAATTTCACCTATGGAGCTCGACTAAAATTTCGTTGGTTTGTCCTTATTCTTAAAATGCTTGTTATGTTGCCAATATTGGCAAACTTTGGGATTGGTATGAATCTTAGATGAAAATCCACTCCTCAGTCAAAATTTCAATCTGTTTGATTCGATGACCTGTCGTCATTGCAGCGCGTATGGAAGACATTAAACACTGATTTTCGATATTAAATTTTATTCTTTTGTTCTGAAAATTATATCATTTCTTTGTATCCACAAAGATCACTTGCTGTGTAAATTTCATCAAAATCTAACAAGTCCTTCATGGTGTTGCATTTTTTATGAACAGGAGTATAGATATTTACCTAACCAGAGCTCAAGGATTATCTCAACAAGTTTCCCTGCTTGGCAAGGAAGTCACCGAAAGGGAGCTTGTTAGATACATCGTAGAAGGGCTGCCAGTGGAGTACGAACCAATTGTTCTGGCACTGTCAGTAAACAGAGGGATTGGATTCATTAATTTAAGGGAAACACTCTTAAATTTTGAAAAACGAGAAGCAGAAAGAAGTGAGAAATTCAAAGTTTTCAAGAATCTTGATAAAACCAGAGAAAAGCTTTGCTTCATCTGTGGAAAGCCTGGACATTTTCAAAGAGATTGCTGGTACAGAAAGAACAAAAATTACAAACCTAAAAGGGAATACCAATTTGAGAACCCCAGGAAAGTTCACTTTAGAGGTGCAAAAGAATTAAGTTTTTCTGTACGGGAAATCGCTTTAAAGACTGACCATAACCCCAGAGACAGAATAGAAAGAATCGTAGTTGAGAGTACATGGAACCAGGATTCAGCCTGCACTTCTTACATGATACCGAAAGAGTTCTTTATGGAAGAAGATGGTGAGCAAGAACACAAGGTGATATGCGTAGCCGAAGAGGACGGGAATATTGTTGAATTGACCAGTAGTGGAAAAATTTGGACTTCTACCACCGGAGATGCCGAGAAAAAGGGCACTCAAGCGAAAGAAAACCTTACACAAATATTTGATTTAAAAGAGAAGATAATTTATGAAAATTCCGATGATGTGTTTGATGAATGGAACAACGGGTATACTAAGGGGCCATTCATTAATTACGTAAGGGTCCCGAGGGGGAGGGGGGGTTGGAAAAATCTCTACATACCCTTACTTGGGGGGTGGGGGGGTCAAACCAATTCTTACGTAAGATTTTCCTCAAGAATATAAACAAATTCCAATTATTCTAATCAAGAGATAATAATATAATAGTAATATGTAGTTGACAGCAAGAATAAAACTTATCTGTTGGAAAATAAAAATCTTTGATTTACGTCAAACGGAGAGTTTTCTAACATTTAGTTTTGAAAAACATAATGGAATCTTATGTAAGGATAGGGGGAGGGGTTTGAAAAATCTTACGTACCCTTACATGGGGGGAGGGGGGTCAAAAATTCCCAAAATCATCCTTACGTAATTAATGAATGGCCCCTAACGACGAAGAGCAAAAGAAAGAGGTCGACTTTATGAAAATAGACTACATAGATCAGGATAATAACACAGAAATCCCTCAGGTAGACGAACCCCCAAATACTGTTGCTGGTACTTCTATGCATCCCGAAGATGGCAATGAAAATGATACAAAGTCTGATGATGAAAATAGTGAAGAAAAGTTAAAGTCTCCAAGACCGATCAACGATGATTACATTGTCTACTCAGCAACAGATTTTGTACCAGATTCATATCAACAGGCTATTACTTCTAAAGGTAAAGAACAGTGGAAACAGGCAATGAACGAAGAAATTAATTCCTTGGAAGTAAACAAAGTTTGGGAACCTGGAGAAAGACCAAAGGATAAAATAATTGTTAAAAGCCGTTGGATTCATAGAACTAAAGAATCTCAAATCAAAAAGAAGTACAAAGCCAGATTGGTAGCGAAAGGCTATGGACAGAAACAAGGAGTAGATTTTTCAGAAAGTTTTAGTCCATTCTTAAAATGGGATTCATTCAGAACTTTTTAACAATAGTGGAATCAAGGAACTCAATTTTAAAATTTTATGACTGCATATTTAAATGAAGAATTCGAGGAAGAATATTTTTTGAAATTACCTATAGAAATTAAGACGGACAGTCAAAGTCTCATAGACTGGATTAACAGAGAACGTGTGAGTAGTGGAACAAGACACATAAACAGGAAATATTATTTTGTAAAAGAAGATTCTGAATTTGGTAACATAAATTTTAGGCATAAGAACACAAAAGAGCTGCATGCTGACGCCATGACAAAACACATACCGGCAGAGGTGTTAGAAAAATTTATATCGATCAGATATGTTACCTGGAACTTGATGTCCGGCTTCCTGACGCGGAAGTCGTCTTGTGCGAAATAGTCGAAGCCCGTCTCTGCGACGTTGGCCATGGCCATCATGTTGAAGGATGCTTGATCCACCAGCGCCTTCTCGTAGTCGGGGAAGCTCACCTCCAGCGTCACCTCTTTGTCTGGAATAGAATTTCAGAATAGATGGTACAAGGAGTTAACCAAAAAAACATCCTAATTCAGGAGTAGGTAACATTTGCAGATCCTTTGAAAAATTAGAATAGTTATGTAACCGCGGGCTTTAGATAACACCTGTCAACACGATTTTTGAGTCTGGCTTCTGACCGTGAAATTTTGGTTTCTCCCACGTTACTATAAACGATAAAAATATATCTTTTTACCAAAGTTTACTTTAGTAAAAGCTAGAGCAATTTTAGAGCTAGAGGAACAGGCAAAACACATTTTTTTATCTTCATAAGCCTCACAGAGGTTCGAATTTATTGCCAAATCAAAATTTTTGCTTCTAACTTTAAAATATTCACCGCAAATAAAAATGAACGAATAAACATCTTGTGTTTTCACTGCATTGACGCCATTTTACTTTGGTATTATACAAGGATGGTTGTTACATCTATGATGGACTTGGAGATGTAAACACTTGTTATTGTTCCCTACACAAGTAATATGCAATTCGTTATTGGGTCGATACCTCCAAGAGATATTTTTAAAGCTTCTGAGAGCGTATTTCACGCATTGAAAATCGGAAATAAGCTTTTAAAAACTAGCCTAGAAAAAACTAGCGTATTTTCACGCTTTGAATTTTTAACAAAGGATTTAAAGGATTTCCTTAAAGAAATGCATGGCGCCCCACTGAAATCGAATAATAATTTTCTAGTGAAATTTGTTATAGTTTATAAATATTTCATTTGAATGTTTAATGAAAAATAAATTGTTTTATTTATAATGTTTAATATTTTCTACTAATTTTTAACAGTGCTATATTTTAAAAACCAAAATAGCATCCTCATTTTTTCTATTATTTTTTTCCATTAAAGTTTGAAAAAATTTTCGTATTTCACTCCTCATAAATGAATTTCACGCCTCTTAAAAAAGTCAAGGAGTATTTTTACTCCTCCAAAAAGAAGAATACTTAAGAATAACACTGATTTACCTCCTATCATAAAATTAATTAAAACAAACTTACTTACTTTCGTAAAAAAGACAAAAACAAACTCTAAAAGCTAAAAGTGGATATTTTAGTGTTTTTTATGCCTAGGATCAGAACTTAAGAAACTCTGAAAAACAAATATTTGTCAACCTGTATAATCGGTGGACGTAAAAAAGTTATAATATTTGGACCTATTTAATTTTACAGTTCGATTTGAAATGTTTTGAAAATCGGATCTCTAGCTGAGGTGTCCCAGCTGGCAATTTCTGAGTATTTTTCAACTTGAATTTTAATACACACACATTGAAGAATAAATGCACCTACAGCTTTTCAGAAAAAATTAAAGAGGTTATGGGATTTAAATCTTGGTGGGTAATAAATCTGGTGAACACTTAGTTTCAAGGCATGGGGGGTCTGGAAATCCTCATCATAAATTAAGTCTTCATATTGATTTAATTGGAAAGTACTTTACCTGTGCCCTCAGGAACGTTGACTTCGAATTTCTCCTTCTTGACCATATTCTTCAGCTGACCAGTGTAGAGGGAGGTGTGGACAGCAAGGACTCCCTTCACTGTGTAGGGTTTGTTCTCTGCTCCTTTGTTCTTCATTTTTAGCTTCACCTAAAAAAGGGGAAGATGTCAAGTAAAAATACCATTTAATATCTTAATCGTAATCGAAATATTTTATAATGTTTTAAGATCATTAAAAAGTACTTTGCTTCAATTGCTTCCAATAAATATTAAATATGAATATAAGTATAAATAATAATAAATAAACGGTACTACTCCAGAATCCCGGCGCAAGCGATAAAGTCGCCAATAATGATCCAACCAGTGCCAAACGGAATATTACCGCTTGTAACCCTTTGCTTGTAAAAAAATATTTATTTTAATTTAAAAATTAAACACTCAAATAAAAATATTTTAAACTATACTTACCAGTTTTAAAATTTTAAATTTCGTTGAAATATATTTTAAGATTATTAATATGATTTTTAAACAGACTTATAAAAAAGGTTTTCTTTTAATAACTTGTTATTTACATTATGTTTTTTTTGTAACAATGGGGTAAGCAGATCTCTTTTTGAGCAGAAATAAAGCTATTTTAGAAAAACAGCTTTATTTCAGCTATTCAGCTTTCTGTTTCGGAAGGCCATGTGTGAGCTGTCGCCAAAAAACTGCTTGGCGAGATTTGCGCCGGCTTTCTAGAGAAGTACCAAATAAACATATGAAACCCCCCATTTTTCCAACAGATACATACTTATGGCAATTTCTGTGATTCCTGTTTTAGATTCATTGTAACCTATTCCCGTGTAACTTACATTGAAAGGTTGACCAATAACAATATCATCCAACAACTGGAAGTCGAATTGCACGTCTTCAAATTCATCATTGAGATAATATCTTGAGAATACGTTTCCACTCTGCCTGAGAGCTCGAAGCATCACTTCTCTCTCTTCTTTACTATCTGCAACCAAAAGAAAGCTAATATAAAATATGTTTATTTATTTTTAAAAATCCATGTTTTTGTGACAAAAAACTAAATATTAATATAAGGCGACCAAATGAAATTTATAAAATCCCATATCCCTCTAAAGAAATCATGCGCAAAACATTTTCATACTTAGGCCCAAAATTCTACAATAGTTTACCACTTGATATTCAAAACAGTACAAACGATAAAATTTTCAAAAAACGTCTTAAAGACTTTTTATTTTCATTAACAGACATTGAACAGTTCTTTTAAATAGACTGAAAAATTATATAAACCACCTGACACCGTTTTGCCATTCCAATATACTAATTGTTTTTCCTTGTAATTTTGAATTTCTTGTGTTTTTGTTTCTTTTATGTCATCTTTTGTTTATTTGTATGTTATGTTTTATTTTTGTAAGTTTTTTTTCTGTAGATTTTATATTTTTCTATATTCACCTTTATGTATCAGCGATCCCAGGTGATATGTTTTTTTCTTTATATCTTTGTATTTCTTTTGTATGTGTATAATAATAAAATTTGAAAATTTGATTTGATAATTAAATTTTTTAACTTAAAAGCTCTTCTCGCGCTAAAATTTACTCATTAACCATTACCTCAAATTTCGAAAAAATAATAGGAATTGTATTTACATTTTATTACTTATGAAATAAAAAAAATTAAAAATAAGGTGATTATAATAAAACTTACTTTCATTAAACTTGTATTCGGATGTGATATCTTCTTTTTCATACTTTCCAACAGCCTTTGTACTAATGTTGAGACCAATTCTGCAAACATCAATAGCACTTCTTAAACTACGTATCGTTATATTCTCACAATGAATGGCGTAAGAGAAAACTCAAAAGGTTAAAATTAATTCAAAATTTTATTGATATTTTTAATTAATACAATAATTATTATAGTTTTTTTAAAGGGAAAATTTTTACTATACGAATAATATAACGATCGGTCAAATTCAAACTAACCAAAAACAAAATTATATTATCATGACTAGCTACATTAACTTTTTAATTAAACTAATGACTTATCCAGAAAAAATCGAAGAAATGTGAAGGGAAAATATGAAGTAATTTCAGTCCTTTTCAATGAATTTTCCTTTCAAGACGGATTGTAGAAAGCATTATTTTTAATAGGGTAGTGGATGGATGGAATGCGTTGCCTGAAACAATTTTAAATTCAAGTGGGGTAAACGAGTTCAAGAGGAAAATTGACAGATACTGGGATTCCGGTAGTTTGGGTTAAAAGGACTGGATCAACCTTGCTGGGCTTACGCCAGTAGTTGGTCAACTTTATTTGTATTTGAATAAAAAAAGATAATCACTGAGGCCTTTGGAAGGGATACATCTCCAAACTTATATAGTTGGAGAGTATGGGAGACATATGCTTACTCTAAGGATATCCCCTAACAATTTGAGCTACGCCTCAAAATTTAATTTATTCCTAAAGAGAGAACCTTCAAGGATAATTATGAGTTTTCCAGAGGATTAATAATAGCTAGATTTCTTAACATAGAGGTTCAACAACTGTAAATTCCTGTGGGATTCACAGTAATTCATAGGTAAGATTAATTTATTGAGTAAAAGTAAGGAAACAAGTCACTCACGCCTCCGTCTTCTTGTTGATGAGCTTAAGTGGCTGGTTCTTGCCTCTGTACCTCCAGTACACCTTGTCGGCATTGACTTCGGCAAACACGAACGGCCCGTCGTACATCTTCTGGATCTCCCCGCGCTTGATGGCGGCCACGCTGCAAGGCCCGCATCGGTACAGTCCTACAGAGAAAGGGGAAAAATTAGAAATGCTCTACTCACTGAGCTATGAAACAAACTGGAGTGTCAACCTCCGATACTCTAACAAGCGATTGATCATGCCACATGCCAGCGAGGAAGGTTACAATGCCCCGATTGCTCTCAGCAATCGGGGCAAGCTTGAAGCAAAGTTGGAAGAGCATTTCCCTCTTTAATCCGCCCATGCCTGTTTTTCAAAATATTATGAGCAAAATTTAGAATGGTCGTTTCAATCTGTGCATACAACTGTGCTACCAGATGGAGAAATTTAAAAGAAGATGGAAATCCTTTCCGCGGTGTGATGCGTTTTCAGCACGCTAACTATAGTCACTCCAGTTTGTTATATAGCTCAGTGCGGCTCTACTATAACTTGTGCAATTTTTAACTAAATCATGAAATATGCTTTTAATAAGCGAACGTTTTTTGTTACAAATTTGTTCATCGGGCTTTTAAGGCCGTGTTCAAGTTAATTGTGAAAATCAAACGTTTTCGACCCCAGCTGCGGAGGTCATCAGCGGGAATAAAAAAGAGTAGATTTGAAGTTCAAGAAAGTAGAATGTCGTAGAAAGCCGTAAAATGATGAAGCCAAAAAAGATCATGTTGCCAAAAAAAGGTGTTAAAAAGATGGTAAAAATAAGATAAAGGTGACGCTAAAAATTCCTTTTTTTTTATTTTCCGCTGATGATGACCTTCACACCTGGGGTCGAAACGTTAGAAATTTACCATCATCTTGAACACGGCCTTAACAGCCCTGTGAGCACTTAATATTGACGCCTGCCGACTAAGCCTTCATCTTTTTAATTTTTTTTTCTGTTCCTTACCATCGGACTCCTCTTGTGGTGTAGCATCGATAGCTTGCCATCCGGAGTAGCCGCCGGGTTCCAAATCGGGACGTTCCATCCACACTTCGTTCCAAACGTGGAAGTTCCTGTAAGAAAATACAGCGGAATATGAAAAAATTGGTTCCGGACTATTATTTATGTTGAAAGTGGGAACTTTATGGTTACTTACCACACAGAGTCGATGTTGAGCCTTTCAATGGGTTCTCCATCTTCATCATAAAAATAGTCGATCGTCAAGCTGTTGTGGGTGTCATGGGCAGAGGCGAAGTTGGTCACGGACCTAGCAGGAATACCTAGTGCTCTGCAAACTGAAGGAGGGAAGCAAAGAGTCTTCGTTATTCAATATCGAAAAAATTTCCCTTTTTAGTGAAGTTGTATGGATAAATTGCTATAATACCTGTAGTGACAACGCCTGAGAATACCCAGCACTGTCCGTATTTGACTGGTTTTTTGTCTTTGTAGTATTTCTGTAGAATGGCAACACTTCCACCCCAGTGGGTCGGGGGCTGACCACCCCCGTAGTCATTGGACCAGTTTCCTACCAGCACTCCGTTGTCATCAGGGGAATTCACCTGTTGAGGTAATATTAACATTCAGTATTAGTTGATGAATTAGTAGGTATTTCAGCAATAAGATATTGCTGTAATATCAGCGCAAAACTTGCTTTTTAAAAGTAGCCTGAATGAGTGGTCATTATATGCTACTTACAACTGCTGAAATGTGGCGGACGACTTTCACTGGATCAGCTCTGGCGACAATGGAGAGTTTGGCGATGTGGCCGAGGAGGTAGCAAGCGCACTCCAGAACATCTGTTTCGAACTAAAACAAAATACCTCATTTCTTTACTTTATGAACTACTATACAATAATTCATTTCCATTGATTGTCAATAGGTAAATTGATTACATCTTATTTTATTAGACTTCATGGAATCAACAACGTTGAAATCAATTTCATATTTACCTGGCCAAAGTTCCAAACGCAGGGGCGCAGACGATTGCTGGTTCCTCTCCAGATTAGACCTCCCTCGTTCAGAACATACTCTTTCCTGTGCTCAGGATCGCTCATGTAAACTGTGTCCTCTATATCAGGAAAGAAAACTGTCTTTAAAAATCGATCCCTTTTGAATTTTCGAATATAAAATCATCGAGTTTTTATGCATTTCATTAAAACCTACCTCTCACTTCCATTATCCTTAGCAGAAGCAGGATTGCAAAATATAACCAGTCATTTATTATTAAATTATAGCATATTTATTTAAGTTCTTGACAAATAATAACTTCGAAATTTTTCACTAGCATATACTCAATATAAAAGCAGCTCTTATTTAAATTGAATGAAATTGCTATGCTTGTCAGAAGCACAACCGGCACTTACGTTTGCACCAGGGGTTGAAGAGGATGTAGATGGGCTGCTTGGCCGAGTACCTCAGGCTCTGTTCCTGCTCCCCGCTCTTGTCCTTCAGTTTGGTGTCCACCTCCAGCGTCCAGTCACCGACGATGCACGAGGGGGTGCTCAGAACCTGCGATAGACATTACACATTTTAAACAGCCCTACTTGTTGAACATAGATAATTGTGGCATTTCACGGCAATTGTGACATTTTGGTAGAGTCCGTAGCATGTATTTTTTTTGTATTCTGAGTTTCATATAAATTTGAAATTTTTGTGTGCTTTTTCTACATTAATGTCAAGTTAACAGGTTTATGTTAACATCAACTCAAGAAATGTTTCTAAAGTTTTTAAATTTAATAACTTGCTACTAACTATACTTAAATGTCAATGTTAATTACAATTTCCCTTTTCTTTTAAAGAAAAATTCAAATGCATTTACGCAATTTAAATACACCTATAGTTTATTCGGCAACCAAAATTAATGCACACAAAATTTTATAATTGCTATGCGCTATGCATGTATTCTTTCAAAGATATATTTAGAAATAAATAAATTTTAACTCATTAAAAAGACCAAAATTTACCTTTTTTAGCTCAAATGAATTAATGCAGATATAAAATAACCGTCGGAAAATTGACTCATATTTGCAAATGCATTTGTATTTTCTTTGAAAAATTACGTCTTATAAAACATAAAATATGGATAAGCATGGTATTTAACATCAGAGAGACGTAGGGAAAGTCTGATATTGTAATTAAAATGTCTAATATCAATAAACACAATGAAATATACTTTTATCCCTTTTTGGGTATCCAAATATTAATGTTTTTTAAAGTTAAGAGAAAAGTTTTGCATCTCCGCACCTCTACTTGAATGGTGTTCTCTTCTGAGTCAGACAAAAGCTTTGCCTGCCATCCGTCAGATGGCAGCACCACATCATCGGAAGGCACCACCGGACAGAATATCATGGAGCCTTGGGAATACGACGGGTTCGTAGCACCTAGGGAAAGACGTTTTTAAGTTTTGTTTCGCACTTAAAAAGTCACTATGTAATGTTCATTTCTTTAATATTCTTAACTTAATAAAATAAAGATGGGATGAGTTATAAAATTGTACAACTAAATATCATACGAAAAACAGAGACCTTAATTTAATTAGAAATTTCTACAAGATGTATATTACTTACTGCCAGGAGATTTCTATAATCTTTTATTTAGGCTATCAGGAAAAATTGTTAAAGATCATTATTTTTAAGTTTATAAGATCTAATTCAATCATTTAAAATTTACCCATGAAGGGATTCTACAATATATTGAATTTGAATTGAGCGTTTTTTATTTGCATTATATTTTATTTATTTTATTGCTCAGATTTATTTGCATATTTTAGAATATTTTAGTAAATACCCTTCTTCTCTTAGTAATCGTGAATTTTAGGATCTTGGGGATTTTATTTAGTATTTTTGGTAATTAATACGGTTCAAGTGTCCAAAATCCATATGGTATGACTACTGAATAAAGGTTAAGGAACCTCCGATGTTATATATTTTTAATCTGAGGTCTGCAGTCCTTGTTTCTATGCTCAATCTAAGATCAGGAAACGTTTTGTAATAGTTGACTCAACATCCTAACAATACCCAGTATTATTGCAGTAATAAATGCATCGTTTGGATGCCATAATAAGCTGTTCCTGTGGGTTCATGTTCCGATTTTTGAAAAAGTGGAAGATGTGTCACACAGCTCCTTTTGTTACCACTGCACAAAATATGAATAAGGAGCACAAAAACGCTATGATGCCATAAAGGGTCTTTACCAACATTTCACTGAAAATTTCAAGTCTTCAATTTCTGTGTTTACCGTTCACAGGGATAATTGTGTAAAAATAAGCTAAACCTATCATTGATAAGGACTCAAAATAATATGAAAACTCTGCATCGATACCTGAACGCTTTTGTGTGACTATTTACATATCATCCTATTGAGGTGAGGAAATATCAGAAAAAGATGAATCCAAGTCTTTCTGTTATCCACATCACAAGATGAAAATAGGTAGTGTTACACAAAAACCCTGAAATCGTGGAGGAGATTGTGAAGTAGAATTTTGGGTGACTTTCAGGTACAATTTTACTTGCCTGTAGGGCGTATCCAAAAGGGTTCAAATCCTCACCCCCCTCTAATTTCTTTCATCCATTTTTTTACTGTTTTTTTTCTTGAAAATTCTGCTACTTACAGCAAGTGGTGCTCTTTGGGTGTAATTTGAAGGGTCTCAAAAAGAGTTAAAACACTGTTTCGAGAGGAAAATTTCCAAAATATTTCTTGGAGAGGCCCCTCCTAGACCCCACAATTCTCATTGATTAGATAGATTCTCATTGATAAGTTCCTTTAGATAGGAACGAGATCACTATATCTTCTTTTTTTTTATTCAATAAATCACGATCGGAGGTAGATTAGGGGTCGTAAAGGTTACTCAACAAAATGAAGCAACATTAATGGGTTTCCCTCACCTTTAGCCGTGAAGACGAGGCAGACGACATCCTTCTCCTTGTCGAAGCCCCTGTTGAGCGAAATCCCCAGCTTGAAAGCGAAGCCCCTTCGCAGCACCAGGGAGGGCTTGTCAGACTGCACGAGGTCGTAGTCGGCCGTGTAGTGAGCCGTCGCATTGTCCTCCAAGTGCCAGTCCACGCCTTGCACCACCAGGACTCCAGCCTCGTTCACCGTGTCAGGAGAGACTGATGACAAAGAACACAAGGTATTAGTACATTAGTACTAATAATGTACTAATAGTTGTCATAATAAAACTATGAAAGTTCCTTGGGATTATTTGACATAAAATAACAAATCAATCATAAAGAGTAAATATCAGGCTCCAATTAGTCATATTCACAGTCAACATCGATGGTGTTAACCTGCAGCTAAAGGATGGAAAAACTTTCTTTTCGTGGACTCTGAACTCTGATCGGTGGAAACCCTTTTTTGACCCACGTTTAACACCGTCGCTGATGGCTGTGAATATGGATGTAATAGTTTAAAATTTGTTAAAACAATAGCCTTTAGGCTTGTATTTATTTTCCATGTCTCTTTAACAACCTTATATTTATACAATTTCAGCACACTACACTAAAAATTATTCATAAAAAACCTGTTGGTTTCACAAAAAAATCCTGCTAGCTATACTGCTACCTGATAAACCTTTTAGTTTGTTCAGGGAGATCATGTCATGATGACACAAGGCCTCCTGGTCCTGATTCTTTTTTTAGGAAAGCCTGTAAACCGAGTTGTCTTTGTAATCATACATTGGAGCCTGCTTCAATTTATCAAGATTTTTCTGCTCAATTTACAAGGGATTTTTCTTCGTTAAATGAACATGTTATTTTAGAGTGTATAATACGCCTTAGATATATACTAATTGAAATACCATATACGAAAGAATAACTTCAACAATCATGTAGTTTTTTATGTATACAAGCATTCACTATATATCCGATTCGAGATAGTATGGATAAGTTTAATTGTGTTTCAAATTTCAATGTTATGAGGAAGCAAGGCGCCCAATCAATTAAAGGTCATATTTATTGGGTAATGAGAATGAATACAATTATCGGAAATTTACCAACATTTGATATCAGTTTAATCTAAGGAATGATATTCTCAGAGACTGTAAAGCTATTCGTACTTTTAATCTTCATTCTTCATATACATTACCTTGAGGAATAGGTTAAAACTTTCGCAACCTCTTCTACCAACAAGATATAAGATAAAATTGTAAGAACTTGTTTCAAATAGCAATGCACATATCCCCAACTTTGTTTTACTATGTTATGTAGTTAGTAATCGTTAAGACAAAGTTAAGTGAATAAATATACTACAAGCTGAAGAGACCATCAAAGAATACATAAATGGACCTAATTGATAATTTTTGGTTTACTAGCTCAGAGCTAATTTGATTTGATGTTTCAAATTACCTACTTCTTATTTAAATATAATGTAACTGAAATTTAAATACAAACATTCTCTGAAATTATAAATTTTGTCCATCACAAAAAACTTGCTCAAATTGGTAAAATAAAATTCCATTGCATTACTGTTCCGAGTCTAAGATATATGCTTCGTGAATAAGTTTTAAATAATCCAATGTAAATTCATCAATTAATTATTATTTTTATCATCGGAAACTTTCGTTGAATAGTAGTATTTATGTAATAATGATATCAATATCATGAAATCAAAATCAAACCGCAGACATAACCATTTTTACTCAGAGTCTGTGAATCGAGTAGCATTGAAAAGGAAGAATCCCCGTTTAAGTGCGTTTGATGTCCTTGGATAAGATCGGTCTCACGTTTAGGTAATTTCAAACGTTTCGCAGAAGGAGGAGGCATTCCGCAAACAATGGGATAAAACAATAAACTCATGAATATTTATCACCGACGCAAAATCTTCTGGTTAGCGGTGCTGCTTATAATTGTACTTAATTTCTGATTCACGGAGGTAAAGTTGTAATTTAAATTCAATTTATGTTAATTTATTTGTTGAGCTTTTTGGAAGGGATTTGCGATTTTTTAGCCATTTATGGTTCACATTATGTTTATAGGTGTTTATACGGAATAATTAAGGGAAATGAGTTTGACTTATTTCCACATCCTAAAGACCTTTTAGAAAACCAGTTTTCTACTGATATTTCCTCTAATAGTCACTTCAGAACTATAAATTGTGCATTTGTATTTCTTTTCTCTACCTTGTAATTTATTTCTGGTGATAAGTGTCCCGTAAAGGCAATACATGGCAACATCAGGGTCCCAAACAATTTGCGATTATTAATACTTTGTGAAGAAAATCTAAATTCAACGCAACTGAGTTCACGTTTTTTTCCATTTTTATATTTTCACAACGCCACCTAAATGCGCAAATAATATTTAACACTTTTAATTTAAACTATATCTGTTTTTCTTGCTAATTTTAAAGGAAATTCTGTAAGTGAGTAAAAAAAAGCCACCACAGACGTTGCCATTAGAATTTTAGGAAGACGAATTAAATTAATATAAGTTGTCCTTAATCCCATTTCCAGACAGGAAAGGCCGTGATTTTGTTTAGGAAAATACGTTAATGTACTGGAAACCTCAAAATAAAAAGTGACAGACATTGAAGACAGTATAAGAGAAAAAAGGTAAATGGAAGGATATAAAACGTAAGAAATATTTCCACTTTTCTTATCTTTTATATCCTCCTTTGTTTACAGAGTAAGAATGAAAGATCTCATGGTTTCCCACACCTCTCTCGCTTGAGATCAAATTCTCAGAAAATTTATTCTGCTTTTACATTTGTAAAAGAACCATACACAGAAGATTTCAAGTGAGCTTTTTTGTTGGACAGTAGTATAATGGACAGGAGTTGAAAATTGAAGGCAACATTTCTTCAAACCTTTCAATCCTACGCCTTAAATTTTCTAGAGATTCACTCAATGTCAATGGATTAGTACTGAAAGTATTAAAGAGTGTCTAATGGATCCACTAGGGGGAGGTGCAGGCAAGCATTTGAGAATCCAACATGCAATTCAAACTTTTATCTAATTTGTTACCGATTTAGTTCAACTTCCGTTGAGACATTTATTTTCCGAAACAATCTTTAACTAGACGATACCTGCACCGAACGGATCCTCCCGACAGAAACGTTCTCTCCCCGACCCCACCCTGGCTGGTCAGCCGACCTTGCTCCCTGCTCCAACCGCTCAGCCTTGAAACACCTGCAAACAGGATCCTTCTTCTCTATTTATTATCATCATCGTGCCAGCCGTTATTATTTTTTCAACCACCGCAGATTAACAATGTGCCGCTCTTTTTAACAAAGCGAGGGACGGGATTGGTCACTACTGCGACCTGTTGGACCACTGCTCTTTCACAAGAGTGTTTAGTTTATATCCAACGCTTTAGAGATTAAAGTAGAGTAGAACCTCGATCGAGCATTTCCTTTGAGAGGAACGTATGGGATGGGAGGGAGACTATAAAGGTCGGATAATAATGAAAGAACGATACAAATTAATCTACCAAAGTAATTTAATTAAAATTTTAATGTAAATTATTAGAGTATTCTTCCCTCATTATCATGGGTAAACAAGGCCTCAGCTTGCCTTACAGTGACTTTCATCCCCATGTCCTGCAATAGCTTTGCTCATGGTCTCATTCAGTGAGACTAGTTTTACTGGAATTTGAAGGTCTAAAGACCAAGGTACTCCCTCGAGTTCCCCTCCTTGTGTTTAATTAGTTTATTACTGAATTCCTCAGTTATATTATTGAAAGCAAGTATCGAGATAATTTAAACATTATTGTCCTAAATGTAGTGTTTGGCAACTACTGGTCAAAAAGTAGTTAACTACTTTTACCAACTACCGACTAGTCAGGGCAAAAGTAGTTGTAACTACTAGTTAACTACCTTTTCTTGGAAGTAGTTGTAACTAGTAGATTATTTCCCAAAGTAGTTTACTAGTTATAACTAGTCTATTTAATTTCATAAGATATCTTTCCCTAAATTATCGATTACTTTTTCTTACCTATAGCAAAAAATCATGGCTAAAGATTCGCCAATATTTGATAGGTATACAGGTTTTTGGTGTCTTAAAGTTTTCTAATTTGTATTTATATTAGTCAATACAGTGTCGTATATAAGGGGGGTTAAGGGTTCTAAACCCCCTTAGCCTGGACAACAATATTTTAAGCACAAAATTGGGCCGTTAACTTTAAGTATTGTCTTACGAATTTTTAATGCAGGAAAAACATCTAGAATCCTCGTAAACCTAGCCTAAAATCGCTTTTCAAAGTGCTGGAATTTCCAGGAGAGAAAACCCTGAACTCCCTAATTTCTAGAGAGGATTTCAAAAAAGGGTTGCATTTATATGTCAATTGCTGGGATGAAATATATTTCAAGGTTGCCAAATATGAAAATGTATCACGAAAAATGGTATTGTTAGTAGATGTATCTACAATATTTTTTGAAGTAGTTGAACTTTTTGAAAGTACAGTAGAACCCCGATTATCCACGAGCGGATGATCCGCGAGTGCCCCGAAAAATTTTTTCAACGATGAGAGCAAATTTTAGATGAGATTAGAGACATTTTAGATGTAGAGCAACGGTTTCTGCTGTACTGCACATATTTTAAAAGTTTTACATATCATGTTTTTTGTACAATAAAACATACTTTTTATGCTGAAATATTTTTTTCGTATTTTCACCTCTATTTTAGTCTTTTTTCGGGTTATCCGCGATTTTCGCTATCCGCGGTACCTTTGCCCCCAATTGCGCGGATAATCGTTACTCTACTGTAGTTGGAACTAGTAGTTGGTGAAAAAAGTAGTTAAACTACTAGTTCAACTACTTTAAACCAAAAGTAATTGAACTACTGGTTAAGTAGTAGTTGCAACTAGTAGTTAACTACTTTTCAACTACTTTTAGTTAACTAGTGCCGAACATTACCTAAATGAGATAAAAAAAAACTGCGCCTCAGGATTGAGTTAGGAACCCCCTTTCTAGGTTGATTCTAAGAAGTTATTTTCTTTAGGGAGTCTACAACTATTTTATTTTTAGCCCATAAATTTTGAATTACCCGGTATTAAACTATACTTTTTATATAATTAACTTATTTAATGTATCCTTTAGCATAAAGCACTTTAGTGCATTCCCCATTTCCAACAATTTCCAAAACATTAGCACATGAGGGTTGAACTAACGAAGGGGTCAGGTAAGAGAGACCTTGGCACAAACGTCATTAATAACTTCGAGTGCCATGCCCCCGATAGCGTTATGTCGCAGTAACCTCCAGGTATATAATTACTGTTTCTCAATCATTATACACTCTGTGGACAAGAACATGTTTATGATCCTAAATAAGGAGCTTTTTCAGTACATTTCGATAAACTTACACCGTTCTGTTTTACACTGTTCTTTCTATTATCTATGGCACTGTTCTTTCTCCTTGCGTGATACTGTTATGATTAACCCCAACATTTCGTGTCGAAAGGTATGAAGGTGACGGTCTGGAAAAGTGTCCCCCCTTTGGAGCCGTGCTGATCCGCTCCACTGTTCCACCCCGCCTATATTTCTCAAACCTATGACACTCCAAGTATAAGGTGATTAATATTTTCACGATCTATTCTTTTGGCTAGTTTTTCTTTACTTTATTCCTTTTCCCATTATCGGATATCGTTTGCAACATCACTCACTTCATCAGACAATATCACCCTCACTTGTATCCTTTGACATTCACCATCTTCCATCATACAATAAAGCCCCTCTCCCTGGAAGGCCCCTAACAATTTCCTATTCCCAGAGAGTCTCACCCCCACTCGCATTGTTCCAAGAGTGTTTCCCACGCATCCGTCCACAATCTCTCCATTCACGAGCCATTGGCACGTGACTCGTGTTCCATGCGTAAATGAGCCCCGACAACTGTGTCACCCACGTGAGAGAGAAAATGAGACGTCTGTCAAGTGGGCTGCTCTGGGTCCTTTCAAGAGTGTTTTGTTTGAGGACTGTTTGTTTGGGTGTGGAGAACAAATGGATTTGGTTGAGATCATATCTTCTGTGGAATCTCAGAGAATGTTTTGTAAGGCAGGGGCTTGGTTGATATTTCTAAATGTCCTTTATTTAGAAACTACCACTCTCGTTAATGTATACTAAATCGCACCACTCTTGAAATATACGATTCTTGCAGTATTTTTTGGGTGCTTCGTCTATAAAAAATATGCTGAAGTACAGCTCGGCGACGTCCAAATACAAAATGTTGGTTGGATTTAATTTTCCAACCGTGACCATGTGAGAAGTTTTATCAAGTTTAATTAATTTTTAATTATTAAAATTGTGCACCAAAATGTCTATAGCAAGTAAGACTTCCCCAAGTCTATTCCAAGTAAAAATCCTCTTTATTAAGTTTTATCCCAAGTCTCTGAAAAACAGAAAAATTTTGGAGGATATACTCTGGTATTTCGAAGGGAAAACACGGTTTTTATTTTCATTTGCTACGATCAAGAGTTAAAAATTTTAGACTTTCAGAGAGATATAACTTTTTTAGCGTTAATTTTAGTTGAAGGAATATTAGATCAAAATATTCAATTTAGGTTTTATAGGGTTACACCTTCTAACTTCATGACGTACAAACTGGAAACTAAATTTTAAATAGTTTGCTTTGATCTCGGTTCAGGTGAAATATAACATGTTACCAAATAGATAATTCTAAAAAGTTTAACTGAATTGACACTATATAATGAAAGTATTCATTATTCATGAATACTAAAATTAAGTAAGAAATTTTTGAAATAACTATCAGTTAGACATAAGGAAAAATTCATGCGAGGTTGATGGATAGATCTCACGAAAGTCGAGAGTAAAAGTGACAATTCATAAAATCCACATCATCGGCATTGTAAAAAAACGTCGCGAATAGCATCTCCCCTCCAATAAAGGCATTGTTTTAAAAACGACTTTAGAAAATTGGCAGTTCGGGTATTTATCCTAATGGCTCAGTAACACGGGCCCATTGGAACAGTTTAAAACATCGTCGTTCCGCTCGAAAGGTTTCTTCGTGTTCAAGTTCTACCTGAAGAAAGGGATCCGATTTCGATTATTGAAATGACGAGGAAGGAAGTGTTGAAGCGTTTAAGACGGAGAAACACACACGCTCAATGATGTAATTGAGGTAGTTTAGCCAAGATTAGGAAGAGAAGAATGGCAAGGTCGTGTAGGTGCTAATTGGTTTCATTTGTTTGGTAACAAAACAGTTATGATTTTCCTAATGTACAAAAACTGCAATATTAAAATATAGCTTCTTACGAAAAGAGTCAGCTAAGCTACTTTGTTGAATGGTTTAAACATATACAGGGTGTTTTAGATAAGTGTTCCATAACTTCTAGCGGGGACAGTAGACACCTAGACGAGTCAGAATCACATAGGATTTGGAGGTCCCAGACCAAATCCCAGGGAGTTAAAAATGGAACGATATCCAAAATAAATTATTGAAAAATTCAATTTGCAGAAGAACTACTATTGGTAAAAATTTAATTATGGTCTCAAATTTTGTGGTTTAATATGATCTTTATAATTCTCTTAAAAGTTTTCCCTTTAAAATTTGTTTTATTACGAAAAAAGTTTTAAAAAACCAAAAAAAAAGTGAAAACTCTGCCAAAACATTATTTTGTATTTCGAAATCCTTTCTTTTGATTTGATAATCTGAAATATCATAGTTGAAAACACTTAAGTCCAAAGTTTCACGTAAATACAATCAATATAACTAAAACAGGAGGTTCACCATAAATGGAACGATAATAAATATAAAAACAGGTTTTTCAGTTTGTACTGATGATAAAAAAATACATTATAAAGAAGAATCCACACAGCATCCCGAATTCACTTCAAAGGGCTCTAAGACTCAAAGGTTGCAGTAACACAGAATATCAATAATTATCCAAATCAAAAATCGATAAACTGGATAAACGAAATTGTAAACAGGAGGTTTTCACAAAATAGTTAAATGTGTTGTTAGAAAAAAAGATCCAGGGACCCAAATATATTACGAATCAGTGAAAAGTATTGCAATATATATATAGATTAAGGGGAATTAATTTAAACTGGTGTACTTTTAAAAGAATCTTATTTTCCAATCTTAAAAACTGAAAACGTATAAAATGTAAGGTTTCAGCAAAAACTTTAATTCCATGACATTTTTGTAAGTTTAACTTGGGTCATTTACCAGGCATACTATCTCCAAATCTTTCAATAAACCCCTAATTCCAGAACATTTTCTTCTTTTTGCGGCTTGAAACGACTCTCTATGCTATCTCAGTTTAAAGACCAAGTGAACTGCTTCAAAAGAATCCCAACGACAAGTCTCGTCCTTATTGTCTAAGGTCGATGTCAAAGTGACGACACAATCGATCTCAGAGTTAACCTCAGTCGTCCCCTCCTGTTGGCGACCGAGGAGAGTTGTTTCGCCATCCCTCATGAATCTCTGATGGCCGAACCCTTCTACCCAGAGGGGATTCTCCCTTCAAGGACGACCGGCGGCGCAGGTTCATGTTTAGAACTCTCATTAGGCGACGGCACTGTTTTAGTTAGATCAAAAGGATTTTGGGAATCTAAGTGGATATATCTCGCCCTAAACTAAAACTGCTGCTAGAAAATTTCTGTTGGATTTAAAGTCCATTGTATCTGAGTGAAAGGTTCAAACCCCATCCCCAAAATATCGACATAATTTGTTAACTGTTTTTTCTTGAAAATTCTGAAACTCAAACAAGTAACAATTAATTATCTTCGGGTGTAACCGAAGAGCGTCAAAAGGAGTCAAAACACTATTTTTGTGGGTTTTTATTTCTATTCTTTCTGGGTGAGAACCCCCTCCAAAGCTTTGACGTCTGTATACTTGTTTCCCTTGAAAATTCGGTCCCTTACAAGAAGCGGTTCCTTTTGGGCGTTCCCCAAAGAGTTTAAAAATGAGAAAAAACTAGTTTGGACACAAATTTCAAAAAATTTCTGCGAGAAATTATACAAAGAACCTATCAACTATTTTTGTGAGCCATTTTATTTAATTCTTAATTTGAAAAAAAATTTAGTACCTAAAAAATATTTCCATTTTTAAGTAAACCTAAAAGAACTTTTTTTCATAAATCCAGAATTACTCTCTGGAATCCGGAAATATTGCGTTTCTTTATCCCACTTTCAATAGGCTTACAAACAGAAGTTTGACACAGAAACATGCCCATGAGATAACAAGCTTTCACAGAGCTCAATGTCAACAAATGACAAAGAATGGAGTAATTCTAATGGGAAGCTACTCCAACCAGATGCATTCGTCCATTTTCCATTACTCACAATGTTGTAGTATATACCTCCATTCAACCCTTCTCCATTTACATTCACCTTTGCTCCTGGTCCACTCCCACTCGCCTGTAAACGTATACTTTATCCCATGGCCTTGACCTCCTACATGGGAAAGTCCTTCGTACGTTGGAAAACATCCTCTTTTCTGAAAAGACTTGAGTCTGGGTGCAGTGAAAATAGTGGTTCATTGAGTACATTTACTTGAGACAAGTCTTTTTGAAATAGCAAATTAGCTAAGAACGTCTCCTGTCAGTGTTTGCTTGGTATATTTGTTTCACTAGGTCAATAGGTGCTTTACTTTCTTAAGCTCTTTTTCTGAGACAATTTATATAATACTTTTGCTGAATGTCTCAGCATTCTTTCCTTCCTCAAATAATGTTACACTCAGTGAAAAATATTTTTTCAAGGATTAATGAAAATATTTTATGTACATAATATAGAGACAGTTTTGTGGATTTTTTTATTATTACTTAATACTTAAATTGACATCAATTTAAGAATTTTAAGTCTCAAGCTTAATTATTTTATCAGCACCAACACTTTTGGAGGAAATTCATAAGATTTGAATTAAAAGACTATTCCTAAAACTTCCAGTAAAAATTTACCTAATTGAAAGAAATTACACATACACACTAAGCCATTTTTCCAGTTAAAACCGTTTTATTCTAAATTTCCTACATACTATACATAGACAACTTAACATCCTGAATTTAAGTTGCAAATTTCTGATTAATAAAAAATACAACTAAAACATGCCCTCACGAAATGATGAGATCTTGTTACATGAACATTGAAGACACATTTGGATAGAATATACCAAAACCCCTCAAACAACTGGATAAAACAGTTCAATTAGTTTAAGACTTTCAAGAATCCGTGAATTTAAAGAAATTACTTTCCTGAGAAATCAGTTATAAACAGAACTCCCGAGAGAGTAGCAAGACCTTTTTGGAAAAATGTAAAAACACTCATTACTCAACAATAAACAGAGCTGCAGTAAAAATGCCGTAAAAATTCACCAGTGATGGGAGACAGGAACAAGGCGAGGGGGTATTTTTAAAACCAGAGATGCGGCAAGACGGCCATGTGTTGCGCTGGAAGGAGCAAGAAAAACCTCCCTTACGCACGATGGACCTAAATATTCAACCCTTTGCATTTTTGAGGACAAGGATTCCTAAGCTCTGATGGGAATCATGTTACAAGGAAACGGTTGATGACAGGGGAGGAATTTTTTTAGAAGAGTTTGGTTAGACACGGATTTAAAAAGATATTTTCTGAGAGGCACCTCAAAATAAATACATGCTTGAAAACACTAAGAGGAAAGAGCTAAAGGAAAGCACCATTATCCCGTAATAAACATCCATATAATGTCCAGTTGCTGTGTGGTCATGCTGCCTATTCCCCATAGTATCTAGTTAGGGAAAGCCAGATTAAACTAGGTTACTAGGAGGATGTGGGCAAAACAAGCGTAAATTTTTGGCTTGCTATTTAAAAAAAACGGGTCAATTTGTAGTCAAGTGTACACAATCAAATGAATGTTGAATAAATACCTCACTGTTGTTTCAAATAGTATAGTGGTGTCCTTTAAAAAAACCCACTTTTTCACTTTTCCTTCATTAAAAGCTTAAAAAATATGATAATTTAATCGAACAAAATGGTGTTGTAACGGCTCATCCTCCCCTACATTTTAGTGCTTAGTATTTTTAATTCCAACACTCCGTTACAAATTGGCAGACAATTAAGTAAGAATCCAAAAAAAAACCAATTTTCCTAAAAAAACCCATGTACCCTAAAAAAAACCCACGCTTGAAAATACTCAAAAATTTAAGGAAAAATATGATTGAAAGGTTTATTTTGATAGAAAAGAGAATAATTAAGATAATAAAAACCAAATTCATTACAAATTATTTCTTAAATTAAAATTGTGAAAAGTTTTTTTATTCAAGAATTTTGCCTTCAAAATACAACGACAATAGCGTTTTTATTGTTGTATTTTGATGAAAACGACCTATTAAATACAAATACTTAATAAAGTTTTCATAAAAATGCTTAAAAACGGTAATTGGAACTGATATTTTATTTTAAACCCCCAACTATCAACTCTCTAAACCCATTTTCGAGTAAAACTCGGTAAAATGCTATATTTTCACGGAAAATGGCTGTTTTTGGTATCATTGAATTTTTATCAAAAATACTGAAAAAAACATCGAGAATTACTGAAACAACTATTCTATTTGAGTAATTAGTTGTATATCATGAATAATATTAAAAATTTTGATTATTTTTTTATTTATTTTATCATTTATTACAAAAGGAAAAGTGGGTTTTTTAGGCACAATATGGGTTTTTTTCACCCCTCATTTCAAAGACTGCCGTAAGGTCCCTAATTGTCGGACTGAGCTGAAATTTTAGTATTTTATTCTCATAATAACGGGATAACACAAAACCACGTGAAGAATGCTTTAAAATGTTTATAACATATATTTTTACAGCATCAAAATCTGCATAACTAAATCCTATTTTTAGCCCAAAATCGACATTTTCTATTTATTCAAATAAATAAGTAAATAAACGGTTCTTTGGCATGCTTTCAAGTTCCCTGCCACTCTAAATGGCTTAGGAAGACAGGGGACATGAGAATTTAAAATTATTTTAATTATTTATTTAAAATATCTCGATGGGTTTTTTTAGGGTACAATTTGGAGTGGGTTTTTTAAAGGACACCACTATATCTCAAGGAACCTTGTTTAAAAGCAGAGTCTTTCCATTTCATTCTATGGAATTTTGGGATCGTTAGAAAAACAATCTGTTAACTGCAGTAAAAACCTAGGTAACCTTCCAGATGCCACCCGCCCAGTAATTTTTGTACTAAGACTGAAAAAGCATACCTCGGTGTTTCAGTTTTAAGTCTGGGGTACTTGCTGTGCAAAATTAATAATAATAATAATAATAATCTTTATTCACAAGGGCAGAAAAACAAATACAGAAATTAAGAACATATTAGTAGCCAAGGGGATAAATTCAGAAATCCCGTTCAGGCTACCTAAAAATAAAATCTTACATGAATTGATTAACAAAGAAGGAAAAAACCAAACACAATTTAATAAATTAAAAAATTGGCAAAAAGCTGGGCAAAATTTAAATGATTTTGCTTCAAATGAGGTGAAAATATAGATCAGGATCGTCGATATTTATTAAGAAATTAAATAAATTTCGTCTAAAAGAAGATAAATTATTTATACTAATTAAATTTAGAGGCAAACTGTTAAATAATTTGGGAGCTAGGTAAAAGAAATGTTTAGTAAAGATATCCTTAGAAAATTTAGGAATCTGATAAGTTTGAATTGATCTAGAATTATATGTTCTTTCTCTAAAATCACACAAATTACTATGGCGAAAAATATAAAGTATGATACGGAAGTATGCATTATGTCGAAAGGAGAGTAAATTAAGGGATCTAAAATTATTGGGGCTGATTTGAGTATTTAGAATTTTAAATATTTTGTTCTGAATTGAAATTATTGGTTGAAGATTGGATCTATATTCACCACCCCAAATGATAACACCATAATTAATTAAGGAATAAAACCAAGAATAATAAATAGTTTTAAGAAAAGACACACCAATATTATTTTTGAGGTGGTAAAATTTACACAAAACAAAACGCAATTTTGTTACCAGCTCTTTGATATGAGTTTTCCATTTTAAATTTGAATCTATTATTAAGCCTAAATATTTTATACTATGAACTTGTTCTAGTGTTTCACAATCGTAATTAAAATAACTATGACAGAGATCGGAATGAAATTTAATATTAAGATTACTTGATGTCAGTCTAAGATTAAAATAAATATATTTAGTCTTGTTTGAATTTAAAGTTAAGTCATTTATAGAAAACCATTTTCTGATTTCTATAAGGTCAGTTTCAATTTGTGATTGAAGTTCCAAAAGGTTTTCACAGGAATAGAGTAACACGGAGTCATCGGCATAAGTTATAATTTTACCAAAAAGTTTTAATTTACAGAAGTCGTTAATAAAAATTAAGAACAAAAGGGGGCCCAAAATGGATCCTTGTGGCACGCCACGATTTGAAATAGAATAACTACTTAGTGTGTCCCTCACTTTTACTCGTTGTTTTCTATTGGACAAGTATGATATGAACCAATTTAATATATTTCCTCTAAAACCTGCGTGTTCCAATTTCAAAATTAATAAAGAATGATTAACATTATCGAAAGCCTTGGATATATCTAAAAAAAGTGCAACAGTTTTTTTATTATTATCAATACTATTATAGAGAAATTTGTTGAATTCTAAAAGAGCCGATTCAGTATTTCTACCTTTAATAAATCCATGCTGATTTGATGCAAAAAACTCAATATGATTCAGAAAGTTATACATTTTAATGGATAAAGTTTTTTCGATGATTTTAGAAAAGGAAGGTAAGATGGAAATTGGGCGATAATTAGACAATATATTTTTATTACCTGATTTATATATTGGAGTTATGGTGGCTTTTTTAAGTGAATCGGGAAACTCGGATGATATAATTGATTGATTTATAAAGTTAGAAATAAAATTAATGTTACTTATTGCAAACATTTTAAGTAGTTTTAAGTTTATACCATCATAATCCACAGAGTCAATATTAGTAAAAGAGTTTAAAATGTCAGTAACTTCATAATCTTGTAAAGGCAGAAATACAAATGAATTTAGGCTCGGTGATACATATAAAATGCATTTGTTTCTATTGTCTACAGAAGAAACAGCAGTACTGTAATTAAACTGATTGTTGAATTGACTTGCCGATTCAGAGTCGATTAAATGGTTAGGTAAAACAGGAGGTTTACTTGTGTGGCAAAGTTTATTTATGAAATTCCACTTCTGTTTGGTCGAGTTAAAGTTTTGGAATTTGTTTTTGAAGTAGTTGTATTTTGTTGCTTTGATTATACGTTTAAGTTCAGATACATAAGTGCGATAAGCGAGTCCGTACATAATATCCAAAGGATATTTACGAACTTTTCTATAGAGCTTTTCTTTTCTACGAATAAGAATTAAAATCTCATTATTTATCCAATCACTTTTATGCTTATTTTTTGAAGCCGTATTGTATGTGGTGTATGTATTGTATTGTATTGTGCCGTATTGTATTGTGTGTGAAATTGAGCCGTATTGTATGTGGTAAAGTAATAAGGTGTTTACAACCATATTGGCCCCAAACCAATCGCCAATCACAAGGACACCCGATCGCATATTTACAAAGGTTTGAGATTGGGGAACCTCATAATATTTTTTCACTCAGCATCACTCATTAAATAAAATTTAAAAAAATTCGCCAATGGTTCACCAGTCTTGAGCTTTAGTTAATATGCTACCCGATTGAAACAAAACCACCATACCTTCTACTTTAATAAACACAAACAATCCAAATAAATATGAGCTAAACCACTACGCTAAGAATTTAAATAAAATCATTGGAAAAAAAATTGGTTTAATCCTCAATTTGCATCTATGACTCCAACGAGGCATTTCCGTTTGTAAATTAGCTACTTAAAACTAATTACGCATGTTTACAACCTCGGTCCCTCTAATCAACCGCGCACCGCCTGAAAATAAAACCTCACGCATGCGGCCAACAACCCTTTCAAAGCAACTCCTTTCATCGAATCCTTTTTATCTTGTGCTCCCCCTCCGGCGTCAAACTTTTTTTAATTCCTCCCCCCTTAACATCAGACAGGTCGGTGAGACCACCTGTAGGAGTGAGGCATGGGAAAAACAAATCCGGGTATGCCTTGCTAAGGGCAGGGGATTGTTCGAGTATCCAGGTTTTTACACTCACCGCTAAATAAAATAGTGATTGCAATAGTAAAATTGCATTAGTATAAACGCCGGTTTTTAAGAAGAGATAGTTGACAAGATCGGATTAGTTTAACTATTCATTGGTTTCTTATCCCTTTTCCCAAAACCGCCTTAGTCAATCCTATGCATAGTACAATGAAAGGAGTATTTCACCAATATCACTTATTAGCGGACAAACTCACAACTCGAAAGCGTCGCCTCCAACCGTGGACCGGTTTCGTCCGTGTTAGGACTCATCAGCACGGTATAGGTGACTATAACTGAAAAAGTGGTGACCATTGATTAGTCCTCCACTCATCTGCTGGAATGACTTGGCATTCCTAGAACAGATTTAATTCCAGAAAGGCAAGGTACAAAGTTTGTAAGCGACGCTTGAGAGTTGTGAGTTTACACATATCCATAGTGTTTACAACAGTTAAATTGTAAAAACTTTAATTTGCTATTAAACCATTGTTACATTACAAAAAAATCAATTTATCTTTTGTTGCAACTCCTTGATCAAGTAGTTGACCAACATGTTTACTAATAAGAAGAACTCCAATAATGAATGAACATAATTTTCTCTACTTTTGTTCACGAAAGGGCGTTGGTCGTCAGTAAGAGCAAGTTCTCAACTTATATTGCTTCAACAAATATAAGTTGAGAACTCGCTCTGCAGTTTTGTACAACAATTTCCTATATGTAAACCAGAACTATGAATAAAGAATTCGAGAAAGCGGAAAACCTTGACTAGCGCCTCTTAATTAGCCTCCGCATGAATATGTAAAAAGTCGCGAGTGCGAGAAACCTGCGCTTCTCTCTCTCGATAATTATTATCGATCAAGAACGTCGAAATTGTTGCGAAACACAGATCCAGGTGTGTTTCCGTATTCCTAGAATGTTTTCAAAATGTTGACACAGTGTGTCAACACAACATTTTAGTGGGGAGTCGGAAAAAATGTCTGTTCCCGTCTTTTAGTTGGCTCAATATGAAGGGAAACGCTCATGCACGATGTTCAGGTGTATTTATATAACTGTGAATTTACACTATATCAGTGTTTCCCAACCTTTTTCGGTCCATGCCCCACCAAAGCCTTTCTAAATTTTCCATGCCCCCCCGGTCTCAGTGGCATATATAGTAGAAATATATTTTGAGAGGAAGCCAAAATAATTTCTTAGCCCTTCCCTCCTATGTATATTCAATAAGTCTAATGAAGCTTTTCAGAACATTTTTTGGTAGAATTTGCATGCTAAAGGAACTAAATCAAGTTATGATTAATTACGTTCTAAGTACCAAGGGGGGTCTGGGGGTCCTCCCCCAGCAAATTTTCGGAAATTTGACTCTAGGAAGTAGGTTTTTAACTGGTTTGGTACCCCTAGTAGGGAAATTTTGGATATAAATTTTTAGGTAAGATTTGCATTTTGATGAACCTAATGTAGAAAAAGCTTCAAATATAAGCGTTCTAAGAACAAAGAGATCTTGGGTCATCCTTTAGAGAAGGTTTGGAAATTAGGATCTAAAAACAGGGTTTCAACTTGGTTTTGATACATACTGGTCCAGATTTCAGATATACATTCTCAGATAGGATAATACGATCAGATTTTGATAAACTTCTTTTTAAAAAGTTTTTTATTTTTCCCCCTGGATTGGCCCCACCTGGAGGGCAATTTGGTTGAAAATTTTCAAATTGCCCCCCTAGAAAATGATATTGCCCCCCGGTGGGGCGTGCGCCCCACGTTGGGAAACACTGCACTATATTAATCTATAATTTCAGTAAAATAGACGGACAAATCCAGTTAGCTAATCATGTACAACATTTTGAAATTAATGAAAAATAACTCGTCGGATAGACCTGATATAAATGTTACGGGCAAAGTGATAAACCGAGCATTATTAATAATTATATGAAAAGTTATTTCATTAAAATTAATTTGTATTTCTAATTTTTTTCTGCATTTTGTGATTTGAAAATTAACTCCCTAGATTTCTAAACATGGCTCATATTTGTTTTTAAATCAACCAATTAAGTTTTTAAATTGAATATTATGTTTTGAGTGCAAAATTTTTGAGTAATCTTACGTGGGGGGGTATGGAAAATTTAGAAAGGCTTTGGTGGGGCGTGGGCTGAAAAAGGTTGAGAAACACTGGTCTAAAGAGTCTGTCCAATTCACGTGACCCTTTTACTATCGTTGGTTAAGCAGTATCACTTTATCCGAAATACGTGAGCATTTTTAACATTGCCCGTTAACAAAATTACTTTGAAAACTTCCTCAGAAATACTTGATTTCAAAGGTTAAAAAATCGTATAATGAATGTGGAAAACCGTATAAAATACAAAAAAAAACGTCACCTTTTAAAAAAAAATTAACCTTTAAACTGGTAACTAAAGCTTGAGAAACATTAAAGGATAGGTTCAAGAGCTGGCTACATGAAAGTTTAACCGGAAAGACGTAGTTCTGAAAATTATATATTTTGAAGCACCCTTCTAGGGAAATAAAATTATCTTGGTCACAGCCGGTGCAAAGCGGTTGCGTTATCGAATGGTAGTTAATTGAAAATCGAATTTTCGGGCTTTTTTTATAAATTGTGAAAAAGCAACAAAACGGTGAGATTTTTGAAGAAACATTAAGTCACATGTTTTGTTACTGAGTAAAATGCCTACATCTTGAGCCAAATTTTATTTGTGTAGCTCAATTATTTTTAAGGTATTTAACTTTAAAATTCTTGAATTTTTCAACTTTTTCTCTTTGTCCAACAATGAAATTTCCTCAAAACGCATTGTTGTAACTGAAAAAAAAACTGGAATTTTTAAAGTCGAATATTTCAAAAACTATTCATGCTATATATAAGTAAACTTGGGCTTTAAATGTAGTATAGGTCATTCATTCAATAAAAACATGCAAATAAATGTAGGATTGAATATTTTACCGTTTGTTAGCTAAATTGTATGAGTAACATATGTTTGCTCAATTTGCGCATTTTTTCAATTTCCTTGGTTTAATTTTCCCCAAACAGTAGGATTTTCGAACATAAATGTAATGATATGTTTTATTGAATGGATAACCTACACTTTAAGACAATTTTACTTTGATAGCTTGAATAGTTTTTGAAATATTCGACTTTAAAATTCCAGTTTTTTTCACCTACAATAATGCTTTCAAAATGTTGACAGTGTGTTAACACAACATTTTAGTGGGGAGTCGAAAAAATGGCTGTTCCCGTCTTTTAATTGGCTCAATTTCAAGGGAAACGCTCATGACGAACGACACTCAGGTGTTATATAATACTATATTGTTTTGTAATTTTAGTACAAATAGACGGTCCAGTTAGCTATCATGGACAACATTTTAGAAATTAGTGGAAAATAATTCGTCGTAAAGACCTGATATAATGTTACGGGCAAAGTGATAAACCGAGCATTATTAATAATTCCCAGTTATAACCCGGCATTATTATTAATGCCTCTGAAGTGAGGCGGGCAATCTGCTAAATTCAATGTCATTTATGAATAATTATCCATCCCTTTACCCGAAATACGAGGGCATTATTAGACTGACGGGATTTTTCACATTGCTCGTAACATAAATGCTCTAATAACATCCTCAGAAACATATTAATTTCAGAGGTTGAAAAAATGGAGTAATATGGAAGAACACATTATACGTTCCCATACCATCACCTTTTTAAAAAAAATTAACCTATTTACTGGTGACTAAAGCTTGAGAAACATTAAATAATAACGGCCGCTTTGTAAATATTACATGCAATAAATTTGAAGAAACTAGAAAGCACAGAAACTGAAGCAAATTGATACAAAAAAAAGAAATTAATGAAACAAAATAACGATGGCAATCTGCAAACAGAATATAATTTTCCTGCAATCTGGTAATTAAGAGGGGTTAATTCCACGCAACAAGTTTTTGAGAGTCAGTCCAAGAGCCATATTTATCTAGTACTCCATAAAGTTCCGAACACTATAATTTAACTACCATTAAAAAAAGGCAAATACCAAGAGAAAATTAACTTATCATACGACTTTCTCAATTGCAATAAATGAACTATATTCCTTAATTTAAAACTCTAATCATGGCACTCTAAATTGAGAAAAAGAAAACTTAAAATTCTAAATTTTTTCTTCCTCTGCATTGGCTTTATTTATAACCCGTAATATTTACACGTTGGAAGCTGATTGTGGATTTCAGAAATAAAAAAGTCATTCGGGGTACCACGTCGGCGATAACTGTTCTTAGTAATAAAATCAAAATTTTAAGCTTTTCATATGTAAGCACTAGTACCATCATTTTATTCTATTTATAAAAGAAGTGTCAAGTAAAATAATCGTCACAAATTTTTCAAAATGAGGAAAGTATACGAATGGGCTTTAAATGTATTCAATGTATTTTGAAGCTAGAACGTATAGAATTCCTTTCCCAGAATGAATAACTTAAATAGGACAAAATGTCTGTTCCTAACCTTCTTAAAATGCAAAAAAATCAAGAAGCGTCATTTGATTTTGACACATTCTTCCTCAAAGAAAATTTCTTTTTAAAAATGTCAAATTTACATGTCTATTTAGGTGAAGGAACCTTGTCACTGGCATCGTCTGTGTACGACAATTCTGGGAAAACCGGATGCAGACAATTATCCAAGAATGCTTAGCTCTCCCAACTTATCATTTGTCCAAATCCAAGGATAATGTTATTCATCTTGACAGTTTCACATTAGCATTTAAAGTTCGGTTCCATGGAAATTTTTAGACTCTCAATAGCAGGAGCATTCGTTATACCTGACAAAACTGAATGAATACGTCTTAAAGGGCATTCAAATATGCATCAAAATATTGTGGTATGCATGAGGAACTTGGATATAAATGGTATCTCAAGTTCGACAAGCTTTTTTCCTATAATTTTAACTACACCGTCTCTATAAATCTTCATTTACCTAACACTGCAATCAATTAATCATTAAAATCATTGTATAAAGTTTAATAATATTAATATAACAAGTAACTTTATGATATTGAAAAAGATATCTATTTTTTAAAAAATCTTTAAACTATCTTCTAATTAAAAAATGTAAAAATGTTTTTTTTTGCGTTACGATAACGTTGAGTGAAATCCTTCAGAGTATGGTTTGTTTTATTTTGACCCCCTGAAAACATAATAAATAATTTCCTTCATTTGAATAATAATTCTCAATGAATCTCCAAAGCTTATTTATTTTTTTATCATTCCAAATAAGTGAGTGAGAATCACAATCCATTCTAATTCAACAAAGTTTAAATGAGTATTAGTAACTATATAAATAGTAAATATATAAATTACTTGTTTACACAGATACCACACGTTACACTTACTTTTTTAAACACGGTTGAGCTTAAAACTTAACGTAATGAAATTGTCATTACAGAAAACTTTATATGATGATTGAAAAGCATTATCTCCATTAACAAAATTATAACAATGCTTCAGATAAATAAAATCCACTCACTGTTGCTGTCGACGCTGGGGGGTCTAGGCAACTCGCCAGGGGGCTCTGGCTTGCGGGGAGTCAGGGGCAGCCCCTGGGTCTTTCCATCTTGGGCGGATGGGGTGAAGGTTGCTCGAAAGCATGAGTAGCACTTGCCCATCTTGGGGGCACTTCAGGCTGCAGGAGAGAAAGTTGGACGGACGTTAGTTGGAAATCCAATGTGAAAGAACTATTCAAATTCACGATAGATGTCGAATTTGAAAAGGGATTACAGATATTTCAGTTACCGATTACACCCACAGTGATGAATGTGAGAAATTCTCAAAATAAAATGCAAGATTAAGCAAAAAATGTTATTGAAAAGAACATAACAGTTTAAAGAACATAACATTTTCTGTAAAAATCACGAAGTCAAACGTTTTCTGTAGAATGTTCCACTTGTGAAAAGTGGTGATATTGTAATTCAAAACATCTATAGTCCAACCATCACTAGAAAAACTTTTGCTGTCGTACAATATTGTGGTGTTTGTTATGGAAACTGGTTATTTCTCACAATTTTGGGGTTGATGGTAAATTATAAACGCTGAAAAAACGTTTTGTACAAAATCTATGTGACTATCATTTATATTTGAACTTCTTTTCAAAAGTTTTTCTCGTGGCGGGCCTATATCCTATTTGTTACGTTTTGATAGCTTTATAAATGTTAAGACTTCATTAAAGAATAGGACAGCACGCAATATAAATTAACAATGAAGAATGAGGTATTCTCACGTTTTGAGATTAAATTTTATTAAAATAGTAGATAAAAAACCATGAAGAACGACGTTTACATCAAGTATTTTCGTAGCCTAGTTTCTGAGATATAAATTTTTGAAATTTCGTTTTTCGTTTTGGCGCGAAAACACTTTCTAATCACAAATCATGCGCTGGTGAGGTCACATCCAATAGAAGCCCGTTTTCTGATCACGTGAAAACAGAAAACTCAATGGTTTTCATGCGCTGTGACGTCACATCCAATAGAAGCCCGTTTTCGGATAACGTGACTTTTCTGACGTTTTGGCAAAAATAAAATTGAATTTTAAATTATTTAAAACACATTTTTGAACTTAAAAATCCGAATTTTGGGAGTTATAGACCATAATGTATCGAAAAAGTATTTTTAATGTAACGATGATAAATAATAATATAAGCTTATTTTAGTTTTTGATGGAATTAATAAACTATAAATCTTAAGTAGTTGGGAAAAAAGAGCATAATTTTCAGCAATAATGTTAACTGATTATTTTACCCTCTCAAGGTATTTATTTAATAAATAAGGTTTTTTAATAAGATTTTTCAAATCTGTATCTATTGTACTAAAAAGTTACAAAAGAGTTCAAGCATTTAAGGAAATAGTACGGGAATGTTCAGTCAAAGTTTTTCATAATGAAAAGGTCAAAAACCTGTAATCTAACTGAAAGATTGTACTAACATTCATTCCAAACCATTCATACAAAATCTAAATATTGATAGGATGCTGTTTTAAATGATTTGAACCCACAGTGAGTTCGAACTTAGGACCAACCTCTTAATTGTCGGCATTACGTCCAGCTATAGACATACACATTCCTTCTGGAGCCTTTTTCTCTATAGACATAGCTGGCAAAACAATGCCCCAAGAAGCGTGCATCAGACAGTGCACTCAGTTCAACAGCTGCACATAACTCTGACGTCACATCTCATCTGTGACTGAGTGCTGTTGACAACACTTGCCTTCCAGGGCATTGAGTTTTAGAGTTAAAATCCACCTGTTTGGTGACAGTTGACGTTCCATACTAAAATTTTAGACTTAAATAGCATGTTTGCTATACACAAGGCTACAATTTTAAACATCAGTATAATTTTTATAACATAAATAGGTATTTCTCTATTTACTTACACGTTCTCTTTATTCATGTTATTTTTTATAATTTGAAAATGTCAAAATTAGTTTTTTGTTACTTTCCACCGATATTGCGAAATGTATTTATGATATAACTTCCACAATCATTATCTAAAATTTAATATTATTTTATTGATTTTTTTATAATACCTACTGCTTTTAAATACACCAACGAATAATGAATATATGAATAACTAACACATTAACACATAATTCTCTCTAAATTCATCTTAAGGGGGAGAGGACATATTTTCCTCTACTACTTAAGAAATTGCACATTTTACTTTTTCTGGATATCAGGCATGAGCAAAAGCATATTTAATTATTTATTTTATTTTTTAGTTTGATAGAATAACTCTTCCCTTTGCTAGACTAATCAGATTCATGTAATGTTTTTATCTAAACTGATTTATGTATATTTTCGCCATCGGAAGTAGATAATTAAAATAAAAAGAAATGAAATGTATGAAGTCATAATGATTTTATAGTACGGTGGTTGAGTTCTTACAGAGTCTAAAGAATTTAACAGAATTTTAGAAAATTTACAGAATTCTTTCTGTACTCAAGATAATCTCAAAAAAAGAGGGTAGAAAATTATTTTTATGTTTTATGCCATTCTGTTTTATTTAAAATATTGTCACTCTATTACTATTCAATACCCAGAAATAAGAACTTATCAAATTCTAAACAATCCCTTAAAATTATTTGCATAAAAATATAATGGAAAAGGTAATATAACACCAAAAGAAGTTTCATAAACTGAACCATTTCCAAAATCTTGATTGCAAAGCGGAAATAAATTATTTAGTAACTTGTGATACTTTTGAATGATTTTTAAATATGTTTGTGATTCAGCTCGTGATAAAATTTCTCTACGTTTCAAGATCAGGATGATTCATGATGATTCTCCTTACTCACATGAAATGCAGTATAATATTTTGTTTTGGAAATGCTATTGATAATTTTATTCCAAGAATTCATCTGATTTATTTATTCGTGTACATTTTTTTATCTTAATGATGCAATTCGCACATTCCTTTTATAGTCTTCATATGATTTCTGTAATGTATCCTAATAAATTATGAAACAACATTCTTAGAATGATCTAAATATCGTATTCTTGCACTTTTTTAGAGAAACCTGTATTAAAATCCCTCATATAACGGCACCGTGAAAATATTCAACAACCTTTTAAAAGATCATACATTGAAGCCTACCATTTAGAACTCCAAAATTTTTCAAAGTAATAAAATTATATTATTTGCAACACAAAAAGTTCATATCATATTCAACGATCATAAGGTTACAAAATAAAATGTTAATGAATAAATATAAACACGATGTGTATTATTTTAGTTATGGAATTTTTTCTAGTTCTTATTTGAAAATACAAAGTTAAATAATTTAGATGTAGTTGTATAATAAAATGATAGTAATGGAAGATGTTGGTGATAAATCATTCAATTTTGAATATCTTAGCTTTGATTTTTTTATCAAAGTTTACTCAAATTGCATTGTGAAAATAGTGAAATATTGTTAATTTTCATAAAATTAAAATTTTGGATCTTTTTTAAATTTAACCCTACTAAATTTTACATAGTTCAATTATTATCAAATGCATATGTCAGAAACGATTTTAAATCGGACATAAATTTCAAAATAGTAAAATTTTTCATGGGAATGTTCCTGGATATATTTGTATATTTAGAATGATATTCAGTCACGGCTGCAGTGAATCCTCTCACAATGGTAAATGAATATTCACTGGATCAACAGGAGCAAATAGTTTCGCAGCTTATTTACGACATGCGCCTCGTATTCATGACATTCCGCAACTGAATTGATTTCCAGATGAAAACCAATTGAAAAAAAAAACAGAATGTATTAAAAACTAACACCTTGAATTTAAAAAAAATAGAATGTTTTCAACATCTTGTTCCCCCCTAATGGCAACGACCTTATAGATATTATATAAATTTTTAGTATGTTTCAACATTTTTTTAAGACCCTGATTTATTTTAACTAATAAGAATAATAATTCATTAAGAAGACCTTAATAGAATTGAAATGAATTAATGTTAGCTTCAATCTTGCCACTTTAAAAATTAGTGGTTTTAATCCTCTCAATGTCTACCTTTAAATGTAATTTAAAGTAACGTTAATTTAAGGAATTAAATTAATTTATTAAAAATGTATTATTTATTATGTAAATTATTAATGTGTAAATGTTAAATTTATTAATGCAAATTATTTTTTTAAATAAAACTAAAGTAATTTAAGGAATTTTATTAAAACAAAAATTTACAAATATTTATATTTCATTTACATTTATATACGTAAATAATTTTCCCCAGAAATCATGTTAGTATTTTAATTAATTTAAATATTAACTTTTAAGTAAAAAGTCAACCCCCAAAAACTTCTTACTTAGATCTTATCAGAATAACTTTAAAGTAAAACAAAGACCAGTAAAAATATTTACCTGAATAAAACATTTCCGACAATTATTGACAGTAATATTTTTCAATTGTGAGTGCGTGTTTCGTTTGAATTTGAAAACTTTGTCACAGGATGCTTCACAATGCGTGAAATATGCTTGGCATTGTTAAATTACTTATTGATATAAAATACTTCAAACATTTTTCATGTTTTTATCATTTTAGTTTTTATGTATTTCAACTATTTTTATTCTAAAATTTATGCTTCTGTAAAGATCAAATGTAAAATTTCAGTTTTCTAAAAATATTGAAGCCAAATTTAAAAATTTTTTAAGTAATTAAAGTAAAAGTTAAATAGTTATCAATTTTAAAAGTAACACAACAATTTACAATAAAATAAAAAGTAAGTAAATATTTAAGGCTTTCTAATAAGGACAATATATTGACATAATAATATAATACCAATATAAAACACGTTACAACATCTAGTAATTGCTAATTCAAAATAAAAGCATCACTTAAGTTATTTTCATTAAAATCTGTTTTGATGGGATACTTCCTTCTGTTCATATTAAATCCATATACATTTTCCTTTTTATCCCATTTAAAAAATATTTCACTCAAATAATTTAAGCATCTTTTTTTATTATAAAAATTAAAGTTTTAAACATAGAACATTTGTTCGTTTTTAATCGATTAGTAAAATATTTTTAAATATAAATGTTTTATAGTTTATGTATCGATTATCTAGAGAGAAATAATAATTGCTTAAGGGGCAACTCTTTATTACATCCTTATTTTCTGTTTTTAAATTATTCTACAGTTCCTCTTAAGAGTACCATACCACGAGCAGTAAGGAACTCTGATTAATAATAATTATACTGTTATTAAAGAGTGAATGTTTTTTTTGTTAAAAGGAAGTGATGAGATTTCAAAGTGTGATCTACAATTTCATACATTATTAGTTTAAATTAATAATTTAACATAATAATGTGATTTCAACAGTGTGATTATACAGTAAAAAATCGTATGAATCTAGTACAGGGTGTTCCAAAAAAGACCCCTAACTTTAAAAATTCATAGAAAAAAAACTAAAAGTGGTAAAAACACGCGGTTTGCTGCTTTTTTATTTTTGGACAATGGAATTTTTTTACACAAATTTTTAAACAAGTGTTGTTTAAAAATCCAAATATATAGGGCTTCACTCTACCATTGAAATAGCATGGGATGAATCCTTATTCGGTTTTTCGTCGGGAATAAAAAGAAAAAACCTTATGAACATAATCAATTAGAGCAAAAATATAAAATATTTCATAATCATTCGATCCTAGAATCAATTATTTTCACTAACTCGGACACCCAAAGATGAGCGCAATATGGACTCAAAGCATAGCTTTTTTCACTATTTTGAAGATACTATTTTTTCAACGGTATTAGGTTATATCATATTTTGAGCAAAAAAATTTATTAATCTAAAGATAATGTAGACGCAAACAACGTGTTGTTATCTCTTTTAGTTTTTTTTCTATGAATTTTTAAAGTTAGGGGTCTTTTTTGAAACACCCTGTATGAAATGAAGAGTTAACATTTTTACATTTATTACTATCTCATCGCTATGCAAAATCTGAACGAACTTTTAAATAGATGACACGGAAAGAAAATTGACACAAATATTAGAAAATGGAGTACATAAATTCACAAAAGAGTGTTATATGACTATTTAGGATCGTTTAGAATGTAACAATGAAACACAGATCCCATGGTATTCACCGTTATCTCGCTAACTGTAACAAGTGGAGAAAAAGTTTACAAATAGAAAGTCCCCTTTAAGATTAACCAATAGTATTAACTAATTTACTATAGTATCAAAGAATGTAAATAACTTACCTCTAGTAATTAGAGAACAGTACAAAAAAACACGAGTATAGTTATCCCTTTAGAAGAGTCGCACCGAGAGGAGAGCAGCCGAAATGATGGAGAAGAGAGGAATTATTCCATTTTCGGCGACTTTTTTCTCTAATAAAAGGAGAGTGCCGGAGAAAACGCCGAACGCGCCGGAGGTTGCCGCTCATCCGAGACAATCGCCAGGGTTGGCCACATCAGGGCTTTTATCCCTGTTTTTGGCGTGTTATGAATTATGTGAAAGTTATGTTATGGTGATAGTGAGTTGAATAATAACGTGAGGGGAATCATGTCGTGCAGTTGTCATTCAAGAACTTTGATGGGTGACTCATTTAGGGAATCTTCTTTATCTCTGATCTTTGAATGGAGAAGAAGTTGTGGCTACTTAGAGCGGCTGGTTTGAAAAATATTTCGTGTCGTTTTTATATTTGGTTTTTAATCTTGGTTGTTATTTATTTAACATGCCATATCTTATCAACACAGTCAGGTTATCATAAATCAGCACTTTTTTTTTCAAAAATAATTTCATATTGCAATACAATTTGAATAACTCGAACGTTTTTAATTCAAAGTTTTCTCTAGTTTCCAAAATATTGTAAGGAAATCTTTAAAAATAAATATTTCAAAATTCGAAGTTTTTCTTACAAATTTTTTAACGTATGAAGGGTTTTTATCAATCATTTTTATGAAATCATCAAACTATCTATTGATGAATGTAAATTTTTTTTCTAAAAGAGGTTTAGAGGGATCATTTACCGCGTTTTCAACAACTTCTGAAAAAAAGAGAGCTGATGATAGGTGAAGATATAGAAAGGAATAATTTCAATCATTTATTAAATCTGAATTGCAAGTAAAAGATGGAACTTCCTTATTTCGGAGTCATATGGAAAATTCGAAAATTTTCAATAGCCTTTTCAGCTTTTTATGTTGCATTGTCTGGACTTAAACTGGATAATAAAAGTAAAGTACTCGTAAAGTACTAATTTAATATACCAGAGAATTATTAAGTATTAAAAATAAAAAATGTCTAAATGGAATAGGAATTTCATGGTTATCAAATTAAAAATTCCTTTTAGAAATAAATGTCTATGACAGTTTCAAAATTGTTAGTAACAATATATTTTAATTTACAAATTGAAAAAAATGGAATCCGTAACATGCAATTTAAACAGACAGTAATAAATTTGATGTTTTCCATTTTCCGCTAAAAAAGGAACTCTGAACCTAAGCGAACCCAATTATTTTTAGATCAGTATTTCTCAAATGATATCCTAAAATCAAAACTATATTCCTTTTTTATATTAATAGTTTATAGATACTTATATTAATATTTATTTTTGTAGTTTTGGGAGAATTTGTATATAAATAAGTTTTCATAAAATTTAAAGAGGAAAACTTGCTATTGTATTCTAAGTTATATTTCTATTATATTTCAAGTAAAATATACTATTAATATTATTGTTATTGTTATTATTATTATTATTATTATTATTATTATTATTATTATTATTATTATTATTATTATTATTATTATTATTATTATTATTATTATTATTATTATTATTATTATTATTATTATTATTATTATTATTATTATTATTATTATTATTATTATTATTATTATTATTATTATTATTATTATTATTATTATTATCATCATCATTATCATTATCATTATCATCATCATCATCATCATCATCATCATCATCATCATCATCATCATCATCATCATCATCATCATTATCATTATTATTATTATTATTATTATTATTATTATTATTATTATTATTATTATTATTATTATTATTATTATTA
This sequence comes from Tetragnatha versicolor, assembly GCA_024610705.1. NCBI lineage: Eukaryota > Metazoa > Arthropoda > Arachnida > Araneae > Tetragnathidae > Tetragnatha > Tetragnatha versicolor. The sequence goes on from JANDEH010000019.1 coordinate 2,574,560, forward strand.
TTATTATTATTATTATTATTATTATTATTATTATTATTATTATTATTATTATTATTATTATTATTACTATTATATCCTTAGCTATTTTTAGTTGAAACTATACTTTGTGCAAATGGACCAAGAATTTTTCCATGAACATTGCATGCACACATAGATTCTTTCGTTTAAATTTTTTTGGGAAAAATATATGATTAACACATATAAAATATAATTATTTAATATAGAGCACATCACTTTGCGACTTTGCCACGTATATCTATCTTTTTTTATAATTGGAAAAATCAGAGGCAAATACTCAGTAAATGAATAACAGTTTTTATAAAATTTAATGTTACATAACACCCTTCACGGAGTTAAGAAGGAAAAGAAGGGCAATCACCTTAGATGTAAACTAAAAAATAGCGAAGTCAATCTTTTAATAAACCCTCTTTCAATCACGGTGACATCATGGATCTCCTTAAACTCTTCGGTATTCAAAAGAAATATTCGTAGTTTGACGTCAAAACCTTTTATCTCCGTGGACTTAAAATGATTAAGTGCTGTTATTTTTAAATTGGGTGTAGACAGACTGAAAAAACGCATGAATCTAAAATATACGTAACTATTTCAGTCCAACGATAAAAACAGTTTATCTGTCTTTTCAAAATACCATCTCAAAATTTAGGTACCAAATGTATTTCACATATTAGTAATTATAAGTATATTTAAAGCAAATTTCTGTTTCATTAGTATGCCATCGGTGAATTTAAGAGAAGTAAGACTACTTACATCAATAAAATAAAAACCAACAAAATTATTTCATTAAAGTCTTTATAAAATTGTTTCTCTTCTTAGTTTTTTTCTTCTAAAAGAAACAATTCCATTTTCTATACTTTAAAATCTTAATATGTTAACAGGAAATCCCTTCAATCAGGATGTAAATAATGTACGAAAAATTTCTCTTGGGGGAATCTTAAAGGTTTTTTTATTTGTTTTGCTAATTTATAGTATAGGGATGCCAAAGCATTATCCTCACGGGCAAATTTGGAGGGATATATGTAGGGGACATAAAAGAGTCTTCTAGGGGGCATCCCTGATTCCTCTGGAAACAACACTTCTCACTAATACAAATAGAATAAATCCTGTTCCCTTACTTTCAAGAATTTAACTTTCGCCATGATAATCCTCAAATACCGATAACTTTTCAAAGCAATTAATAATGATCTCTTGGCGTCGAAATCCCGTCGCCAAGGTGTCATCAATCAGATTGGGTAGCCCACGGACTTTCCCCCACGCGTCACGAGAACGAAACCACCGATTAATAAACGCGTCTTTTGTCACGGTTGACTCAGAATTAGACACTTTCGCTGTATTTAAGTGGAACGAAATCGGATGTTCTGCGAGGTGCTACAGATGAGGTCACGGTCGACTTCCGCTGCAGAAACCCGCTTCCGAACACTTGACGATGGAGAGTAATTAAGAGTAATTATTCATCATATAAGGTCTTTTCTATATAAGACGGATTGTATACCCTGTGTAAGGCGGGAAGGCTACAAAGTAATAAAAAGTAAATATTCACAGTATTCATGCTAAGACATGCCTCCTTATTTCCAAGCACTTTTTTATCATGCTTTGATGTCAGGCTATAATAACTTGGAAAGGTAAAATACACTACATTTATGGTTTTTCATTTAAAATGATACAAAATTATTCCCATGAATTTAGTTTTGTAAAAATTTGTTTTAATCAAATCTGAAAACTACAGTGCAAATACGTGAAACACACTCGCAATGCTAAGTAAGTACAATAATAATAATAATAATAATAATAATAATAATAATAATAATAATAATAATAATAATAATAATAATAATAATAATAATAATAATAATAATAATAATAATAATAATAATAATAATAATAATAATAATAATAATAATAATAATAATAATAATAATAATAATAATAATAATAATAATAATAATAATAATAATAATAATAATAATAATAATAATAATAATAATAATAATAATAATAATAATAATAATAATAATAATAATAATAATAATAATAATAATAATAATAATAATAATAATAATTACTATTATTATTACTATTATTTTTATATTATAATTATTATTATTTTTATATTATTATTATTATTATTATTATTATTATTATTATTATTATTATTATTATTATTATTACTATTACTATTACTATTACTATTATTATTATTATTATTATTATTATTATTATTATTATTATTATTATTATTATTATTATTATTATTATTATTATTATTATTATTATTATTATTATTATTATTATTATTATTATTATTATTATTATTATTATTATTATTATTATTATTATTATTATTATTATTATTATTATTATTATTATTATTATTATTATTATTATTATTATTATTATTATTATTATTATTATTATTATTATTATTATTATTATTATTATTATTATTATTATTATTATTATTATTTTTGAAGATCCTATTCGGTCCTTTTTTCTAAATTTATGCTTGAAGAATAATAGTTTTTCTGTATCTTAGCCACGACATGTTACAAAAACGTAACGCAGAGTCAACACAGTCGGTTAGGTAGTGTAGGTAATCAATAAGAAAACGTTTATGGCTTAAATAGTTTATTATAAAGAAAACGTGTGCTATTTATACATACATATGAATTTAAACTTACAACCAGACTATTTTTGCATAACACTTAAGAAAATAGATGCAGAGTAACTACCCGTTAAAAGATAAAACATAAAAGTTAGATTCCGGGATGCCAGGAGAGCAATACCATTATTTCAGTTGCTTATAACAATAGAATACAGTAAACATAGTATGTGACAAACCCTCGATCTCTAGATGAAAGAAAGGATTTCAATTTCCAAGAAACCATCAACACAGATATCACACCCCTAAACAAGAACCTACTGCTTATTTTAACTTTTTGAGAGCAATTCGAAAGAAAAACGTAAAAAAGCATCCTCAGCCTAATTTCGGGCTGGGAGCTGAAAATATAGGCTTAACCGCAGGGGTTGAGTTCCCGTTCTGAGTTATGCCTGTAATTTTCCGAACTGAGTTGAAGAAAAACGTTTCCAATGTTTCTCAGAACTATTTCTTCTTTCATCTAAATTTCACTTGGTATACATTAAACTGTTATAGAATAGAAGATAGTTTATAGATTTTTTATATAAAGCATGTTAACATTTGAAACGTCGTGTCAGTTTGAAGAAGGGAATAAGTCCAAAACATGACATATTGACTTTTTGTGCTTAAAAACATCTCCAAGCTTGCTCTACACATGAGTGAAAGGAGGGGGAAATATCTACCCCCTTTCAGCAGATATAGCCCTTTGAATTTGCGAAATCGATGTCCATTCATTGTATTTTCTTTAAATTTAATTTGGAATTAAAGTTAATTTGTCTTTCTTTTCCTATCATTCATACTGTAAACTAAGCTTAAATGAAATTTGCTCTTAATTTAAAAGTATTTTCAAACTTTTTTTATGTAGGGAATGTTTAAAATTCCATTTCTTAAACAGTTTTTTTCGATTTTCTCAAAACTTGGTTTTTAGACTTTTTCCCTTCTTCAAACTGACGATTCATTCGAAAAACCAAGGGGTTTGATTCAGTAATTTTATATATCCCATCACAAGTACTTTCATCTTAATAAACTTAATTGCTAAAAAAAACTTCTAATTGTGAAATAAAGCCTTAAATTAGACAGGTATAGTAAATGAATTTCAATATTTCACTAATGATAAAGAGTGTCTCGATTCAGGCAATTTTAGATATCCCACTGTACTTCAAAAGTGAATTGTAATTAAATATTAAACAAAGTCTATTAAATGTTTAATAACATATTGTAGTTTTGAAATTTGGCATTTAGCATTACAATTGCTCACACAAAACAAATGAAGGATCACAAAACAAATGGAATCAATTATCAAAAGCTCCTTCAACAAGAAATTTTGCGATCTCTCCTATTAACCCCTTAACAGTGTCGCCCGAGCTCAGCTCGGGCAACTACTACGTGCAGAATTTGTGATGCCCGAGCTGAGCCCGGGAGGGAGAAAAATTAAAGTTTCCGTTTTGTGAAACCCAAACTGAGTTCGTTTCGATGATGACAGTGATTTTTTGTGGTTTAGAGATTGTGAGACATCATTTTTGGATATTCTTCTTCCTAATTTAATTAGATGTGTGCGTAATCCAATACTTTTTTTTGTGTATGTCAAAATAATTAATACATTTGCAATTACATTTAAATTTTGATTTTTTTTATGAAAAAAAACTTTTTTCTAACACTAATAATAATATAAAGAACGAAATTAAACAGTCAAAAAAATTTCCCATTTTTGGTGAATTTTCTGAAATAAATGTCACTGTTAAGGGGTTAAGAAAAACTATTAGTCATTATCAATTCAATGTACCTATATTTTTTTTCAATTTTGTTGTTGCAACCGATCCTGTGAAACAGCATCATGCATCCCAACTAAGCAGATGACCCATGTATTCAAATCAAATTATAACCAATCTCTTCTATAATTTCTGCCGTGAAAGCGAAACTTCATCGCATTCGCTGACTGGATTGCGCATTCGATGACATTCGCACCATCACTCACGGTTAACAAGGCTCGAAATCCATCTGCACACAATCATCACCGCGCGCGAGTGCAACATCCATTCATAATCCGAAATCATCATCATCATCCTAATCTCGTGACTCTTCTTTCCTTCCCATGTAGTCTCGGGTTTCGATTCTTATTCCAACTCGCGTCCAAAACCGCTGCCAGAAAAATTGCTTGCATATGGGATTATCCTTTACTGCCTTATATGCTCGTTTTAGCACTGTGGGGCAGGGCCCTATAACAAAGGGGTTACCTAGTTTAGGGGTTCAACCCCCCGCCCCGAAATTTCGACATCAATATTTGTACTTTTTCCTGGAAAATTATGTAACTTACAAGGGGTGACCCTCTTACGGTGTAAACAAAAGGGCAGAAAAATGAAACAAAATAACACCTATAAGTAAACAAAATTCCAAAAATCATTTGGGAGAGAATCCCTAAACCCCCTCGAAGTTTTTATAATTTTACGTACTGTTTTTTTTAATATTTTGTAAATTACAATTAATTGTTCTCTTTGGATGTGACCTTAAGAGTCTAAAAATAAGTTGGAATACGGCAAATTTCCAAATTTTTCCTAGAGCAAGATCCCTCTCCCAAAAGAAAGGTCTCGAAATTTTACCTTTTATATTATAATATACTGTTTTTCCTAGAAAATACTGCCATTTACAATGAGCTCTTTTGGTGTAATCTAAAATTTTTCGGGGGGGGATTTTGCATGAGAATGCTCCGGATACTCAGCATGGATGTGCGTTCTATGAAACTCCATCCCCCTGGGGGTTGAGATGGACCGGATGGAAGTGAGGGATGTCGAGGATATGAAGAGTGACACACAGGAAGGGTTAAGTTTATGCCAGGAATGCGCTAAGTACCTTACCGACAAAGACTTTCATCCGCTCCACTTGGTAAATTAAATTCAAAGGGTGAGCAGAGAAATGCAGAAATAGGAAGTATGTGACATTTTCATTTTTGTGCAGGGTTTTGTTTCGGGAAGGGGGGAGTTATCTTCAACGGTACTTCTAAGATATTCTCTACCGAGTTCATTTATACGTTAAGTGTTACATCGCTTTAAAAGTAGTATTTGACTTATGTTGCATATTATGTCAAAATTTTACAATTACTCAAAGTAAAAGTATGACGAATATTTATTTGAAGGATGACGTTGAAAGTGTCACCAAACCAACGCCGTTTTAGCTAAGTATAATCGCATTACATAGTGTACTGTTAATGTGCATAATTTGGTAATGTGCGGAATACCTAGGTAAAGTATGAAATATTTTGTTTTTTACTTTAGGTAATTCGTATTTCACCTTAGTCTGTATACACTACCGAATTTCACCCATTAACGGTAACATAATAACAGCTATTGTTTTTAAAATACGATAATTTCCAAATGAAATTTTAGTCTGTCGAAAGAAATAATGGAATGACGTAAAGATTGTTCAAACCTATTACTATGATGTATCATCCAGGCTATATTTATTTTACCACACGATACACGAACAAATGTTAAGAACAATATAATCTCGAATCAAGCTTTATGTGTTTTTTACTCACCAGGATCTTCCACTAACTCCTATCTTTTTGAAAAAAGGCTAGTATGACTTTGTTTTAGCTGAGTATAATCGTATTCCATAGTGTACACAACACAAAACCAGCTCTGTTATTTGAATTGCTATAATTTTCATGTGTAGTTATTTCGTTCTGTCTAAAGAAATAAGTTTCTTTTTTTATTGTGGGAATTAAAGGGGATATAAAAAGAGCGTTCTGACAACTGTGATGATTAAAAGTATGACACTAATTAGCAAACTGAGACATTTCTAGAGGTGCTGAGGACAGATTGAGTAACCCTCCTAATTTATTTAAGTAGCAGAGGGGGAGAGAGAGAGAATTCCTTAATTGGGAAAGGAAGTTTATTTGCGCAAAGTAGACAGCACGATTGAATTTATGCGAAGTCGGTCTTTCTGATGAGAAATACTCAGACAGGCTCAATGACCTCAGAATTGAATCGTTCGTGTGTTTTGGAATGGTCTTTTGAGCGAACCAACTAACAGACACTGAATTACGAAAGCGATGAAAGTTAACTGGAACATCCTTTTCATCATGTTAAGTTATCTGATAAAAAATATGAATGAGATAAAACTATAGTTGTTCTCTGTTACTACACTCGTGTAAAATAAAAATAAAGAAAATTTTTAATTTTAAGAACAATGATGATACAAATCTCCATGCCCAAGAATCAAGTTACTCACGTAATAATTTTAGGGGTACTGCAGCCCTCCATATTAAGTCCTCAAATATTCGTTCTATTATTTTTCCAAATGCGAATGGAACTGCGCTTTTTGGAGGGCCTTTGAACCCCCTAAAGCCATTGTTAGGGTTTTGGATAATATAAATTCCCATTCCTGGATGATTCTAAGACGTGATCATCAATTCTACTGTTGGAAAATCATTGTTCTTAAAAAACTAGTAGATTTTCACATCACTGCAACCACAGTTATTATGACACAAAACCTGTGTTTTGTTCTTCGACAACCATTTATCATTTCTTTAAGTCGTATTAAGAAACCTCTAACTATGCGTTTCTTTTTGTTCGCTGACAGTTTCAGGGAGGAATATTTTGAATATTCTTTAAACAGCATTGTGGAAACCATTGCGAATGAAAACAACTATAATTCATGAAATGTTACTATTGTTTCAATAGTAGTCATCTGCGATTCATAAATATCAAAATCGTTTTTTGTCGCAATACGTTTTATCATCACCGTAAAATTGTGCTTGACAAAGTTAGGGGAAAACGGGGCACTTTGATACATTTCAATATCTCAAAAACTATCAAGGTTATTTGAGTCGTGTTTTTTACAAAAAGTTGCCTTTATATGCCCAAGCATTACATATGAAACCGTTAAGCTCTGTAATAAGTCTGTAAATTTTAGTGAAGGAAATAGTTTTTTTTTCGTCAAATCTTTCCAAAAGTAAATTTCTAAGTAAAATGAAAATTTATCTTCCTGAAGCTATCTACTTGGAATATAGAGATAGGTAAATTCAAAAACAAGTGTCTTCTTGTTACCAATAGATGGTTTCCTTAAATTTTAAATAACCAATGTCAATTTTTTTAAAATGAAGGTTTTTGTTCAAAAACAACAAATAGAGCAAATTGATACACTTGGATTTGGGGTACTTTGGTACACATAAAAGTTCCCATATTTTAAGTTAGGAGAAATATATCTCTCAGCATTTTTAAAAAAATCAGTTAAGGTTAAGTTAGATCTACAATGAAGGATATTCATGTCAATTTTTGAGTCTGGGTTGTAGCAATATATGCATTTATTTAGAAAATGCAGATGATATACAGGGTGGTCCTAAACTCGTGGTACAAACTGGGTAGGGTAGGTAGAGTACATCAAGACGAACAAGAATTGGTATAGAAAGGGGGGTCTCAGTTACACCGTTAAAGAGCTAGGACCTAATGTAGTGAAAGAATGGAGTTCCTTTAAATTAGTGTAATTTTATTTAGAAAAATGATGATCGGGGAAGGAATTTTCAAAGATCATACAGTTTCAATGATCAACCTATGATCATTGAAAATTCCTTCCCCCATCATCATTTTTCTAAATACCATTAAGGGAACTCCATTCTTTGGCTAAAAGATTAATATTGCATATTTTAAAACTCACTCCACGGTTAAGCAAGTGGTCCAATTTCTATCAAATTTATGATGTAAGTAGTAAGGATAATGCTGTATCTCATGCAATAAATTTTTTTGTTTCATTATGTTTTTTTTTCGTTAAACTGTACTTGGCAAAACGTCCTTTTGTAACGCTCTCGCACTACGCACTACATTAGGTCCTAGCTCTTTAACGGTGTAACTGCGACCCCCCTTTCTATACCAATTCTTGTTCGTCTTGATGTACTCTACCTACCCTACCCAGTTTGTACCAAGAGTTTAGGACCACCCTGTATACAAGACCAAACGATGGAATCGGGGACTGAAGCATCTGAGAAGTACTTAACATTTTTACAGGTAATAAAGAACTCTATTTAAATCAAAACAGTGTGACAAATTAGTACTATAAATGGCCAAAAACAAACCAGTTAATTAATTGTCGTATTTTTAATTTCTGGAGGATTTTCGACAAAGATACCTTTGAATTTTATTCAACTGATAAAGGAGCATTTATACCTATATGAAAATTAGCATCTTATTTTCTTAATTAGATATTTGTTAAAAAGGACCATTGGTCAAATTCTTTAATTATTTTTATTTATGAATGTTTAATAGAAACATTATTTTTTATGCTTGAAAAAAGGTGTTAAAGATGTGCTTCAGATACACCTCAAGAAAAGTGCATTTTTTATTTTTCAAAACTTTTGTTATGAATTTTTGAGCAATTTGATTACTATCAAAATACCTCTTGTAATGTATCCAAGTGCCACACTGGTGGGGCACATAGATACAAAATTGATTTTTGCAAAAGTCGTTACATTTTAGTTTTCATTAAACTTACATTTTTTTCTAATTGGGGTTTCATAAAATTGAGTCATTCTTAGATATTTTTAGAAAAAAGTATCTGAATGAGTAATTTTTTCTACTCAAAATATAGATTTTAACTTTTCTGTATCAAATTGCCCAGTTTTTCTCAACTTTTTTTTAAACGTTTTCCATAATTACATTAATTTTTAGTTAGTTTTAATCATTATGACACAATTATTCAAAAAGTACGTTCGATTTCACCAAAGTTCTCCGATTAAAAGTTGTCCTCTGTATAGTTTATACTTAATTAAAAAGTTGCAAAAAATAGTTAAATAATTAATTTGTGAATTGGAAAATGAAACAATAAAAAAGCATTTGTAATACTTATTGCTGAATACAAATATTTTGCACAAGAAAATGCATATGAAATGCTGGTGCATATGAAAAATTAGTTATCATTCAAAATAACTAATTCACCTTATTTAAAATGTTTTTACTTTTGTATAATTTATTATTTTTTTAAAGTTTTCTTCTGGTCATGTTTACACAACTTTTTGTTCTAGAAATGTAATGTATATTTGACGACGAAATTATATATGCCACGAAAGTGCATTATGATAGCCCAAAGATATTTAGGATTAATTTTAAAATAAATAAACGATACATGTTAGTTTGAAATGCAAGAGGAAACATGAATTGTTCATTGGCTTAAAAGTTACCCAAGTTGCACTAGCATCTTTATTGAGAAACTTAGAACACTTTTTTTTAAAGACATATTTATTTTTTTAATATTATGGAGGGTTATTTTAGTCATGCATCAAAATAATTATGGAATGCCCAAAAGCAAAATGGCTCTCGAAGTTTTCCGAAATGAGTTCGGTTAGTAACGGTAGTCTGATAGGCAGACACCTGTCTGATATTCACACAGACATTTGCAGAGAGTTCTTTTCTTTTCTCTTCTCCAATGCAAAACAAGGTGGTCGAATGAGATAGGTTTTCGTTCGAATACATTGACCTATGAAGCGGATTTGAATATGTCTGGAAGCAGGGTATTTCAAATTGTGGAAAACATGAAATGCGATAGCTAGCTGTAAAGAAAGCTTATAGAGCATTCAACTGAGGATATGACTTTATAGATAAAATGATAATGAAGTTTATGTATGTTGCACTTTTTCAGTTTGGATATTGAATCTAGAATTGAGTAGTTATTCAGTTACACTTAAAACACTGTTTCTCCTCTCATTCTTAACATAAACTTTCAACATTTGTATATTTTTAGTGTTAACCTTGGTATAATAACATTGAAGTTTTTCCCTGTAAAAACCATTTTCTCAATTTTTTTGCAAAAGAAGTGAAATATACAAAACAGTAGTTTGTATGTTATGATGATATATAAATAAAAAACGAACTTTCCTTTAAGAGATGAATGCAGGAATAAGTTAAACGAAATAAAACTAAATTTCTCCCTTTTGATCAAAAAACAGTTCAATATAATTGAATCGTCAGTTGGAAGAAGGAAATAAGTCCAAAAACAAAGTTTTGAGAAAATCGAAAAAAACTGTATAAGTAATGGAATATTCATAGTATAACCACGAAATTTTTACTGGAAGTTCAGAGCCCTATTTACAAAACAAATATAAGTAAATTCAAAAATATTTTACAGTCAAAATAAGCTGATGGACTTATTCCCTTCTTCCACCTTCTGAAATTTTCCTGATGAAAAAATCTTGAAAACCCTTAAATTCACATTTAAATTATATTTCTCCTTAGTTTACACCACAAAAGGATAAAATAAAAAGAATAAGACAAATGAAATTCCAAATTATGTTGAAACTGAGATATTAAAGCAGTATCAGTGGAGTGAGTGAATATGAATGGAGTCAAACATTTCCTGCATAAAAAAAGTTTGAAAAAAAAATTGAAATTAAGAGAAAATTTTATTTTAACTTAGTTTACAGCAGAAAGGATATGAAAAGAAAGACAAATTAACTTTAATTCCAAATTAACTTAAAAAATACAACGAATGGACATCGATTTCACAACTTCAATGGGCGATATCTCCCTATAGGAGTTAGTTATTTACCCCCTCTTTTCACCCATGTGTAGAGCAAAGCTTGGAGATTGTTTTGAGCACATAAAGTCGATTTGTCATTTTTTGGACTTTTCCCTTCTTCAAACTGACGATTCAATTAATATCTTATTTTCATCTTTCCATTATAAGATAATAAATCTAATTTAAAATAATATTCTTATTAATGCCATCTCCTCAAAAACTGGATTTGTAAAATACGAAGTGTATATTTGGACGGCCAAAACGGCCAGTGGTGCATGCGCTGTAGGTCTCGTGATTACGTAGCAGTCTCGGCGCTTAGTGATGGAACCAATGGAACGCCTAGCCGTGGAAATTAGAGTAGAGTTTAGTTGAAAAATAGCCGTCCAAATATACAGTGCCTTGTAAATATTTCTATAATTTGCACGATTTATTTTACTTACTATCAGCCTCAGGCGAAAGCCAAACATTGCCTCCTTACAAATATCCTTGAAAACCTGGTTATTTGATCTTTCTAACTACTACTTATAAACTTTCTACTACTTATAAAGAATTGCGAGCAAAAACTTACCACTCTACTCTCGGTACAATTTTTAATAACTGATTCTTAATCTTTCTAAATTGAACCATTCATAAAACTCATTTATATATCACTATAACTTAAACACGGTATTCCTTGTTACGAGCTAAATTGAAATTAGGGTTTTTTTTCTTGTTTTGCGCTCATTAGGCTACTGTTTCCCAAAAAGAAACACCTCAGCTATACACCTGTGTAATCAACGCTCGCCTCCCACCGAGCTATTTTTAGTCATAATTGAATCGTTTATTTTAGAGGGAACACCCGACTCGCACTTCTTGTATGATGAGCTTTGTTAAAAAATTTGCTTTTTTTAGAACACGGCGATTCTCGGATACTTTTCTGAGTTTCTCTTGAAGAATTATTTCTTTTTACTTGTAGCACTTCTTTCACTTTGTAACATGAATCATCTTATGCTTACTGTACCTGTTTTTATGTAAGAGTGTTCAGCTTATTAAATTTTAAGTTTGATTCATATTTCTTTCCCCCTTTTCAAGCAAATTTTTACATTTTAAAAGTAATTAATTCTTTGTAGCAGAAATAGGCAGCAGCAGATAAATTACGATGATTCTTAAATTACATATTTATTGAAAACACACACGGAGACGAAAATACAAGTTGACATGACGAAAGGGTAGAGAGGAATGATAATAAACAAAAGAGGGCGCTGATGGCGCAAGTATGGCTAGTGATCACAAGTTGAGTTGTAGGTTGCTGCAATGAGCTTTGAATAATATACTACATTCTTTAATGGTTTTATAATGATTAGTTCTTCGATCATTGGCTTTTCTAATTTACAAAAATTCTTAATTTTTTAAAAATTCCAAAAAGTAAAGAATTTTGTTTATAAAGATAATTATTATGGTAATAATGATACACAGATTCCATAGATTTTTTCAAAAATAAGTAAACGAATTTTTAAAAATTAATCATATCTAAAGAAACTTTAAAAGTTATGTCAAATATATTCAAAACACAATAAAGTTTCATCCTAACCTTCAGATTAATCTCCGTAACAACTGAAAACATTTGGAAAATGCTATTTTCTCTCTCTATTATCTCTCTATTCTAAAAAAAAGTTTTTGGTGAACGGTTTCCAGAGAAAGGCTTTTTAATTACTGATCCGTATAACACATATTTGGTATCAAACTGTCCGGATTCTTTTGAGGATGTGCAAAGTGCCTTTAGAATTTCTTAAAAAAATCTCAATTTTAAAATATTTCCATTATTTTAGATTTCGGATAAGGTCGCAGTTACAAAGCAAGAAACTATGAATTTTAAAACAATTGAAAACATATTTCACTGGTTTTTTAATATTCAAATAGATTAAATAATCATCTTTCTATTTATAACACGAATTTAAAAAATATATTTTGTGTTATTTTTAACAATATTTATATTTTTGTTATTCAAACGGTTTTCATTATATTTTAAACTTATATATAATTAATTTATTTTTTATTTTTTAAATAAAAAATTAATATTTTTATATTTATCTTTGTAGTTGTGGCAACCTAATCATTACTATATTTACAATAAAATATACACTCGCTTTCGGAAATTTTGAATTTTGCATTTATTTTTTATATCCTTTTGCAAGTATGTTTTTTAAGGTAGTAAAATGTAACTCTTTATTTCATAATGACAAAACGCAAACAACTAAATAACACGGGTGAATGTTTTAGATATAAGGATGAAAATGTTGGTCTTGACATTCGGTGTCGTTGCTATGAAAATGACACAACTTCGAAGTTTGTTTCTCATGAAGATAAAATTCTAAATTTTCGCGATGTTTAAGATAATTACTACATTTTTAACAGTCAATCATTACAACTTTTAAGAAAGTTAAATTTATTCCTGAGATATTTCAATGCTTCCCTTAATGTATCTGTGAAAAAACATTACCTTAGGGAAATGGGTAAAAGAATGTTTACATTGCTTTGTTAATTTTCTTGGGGTTCAATTCCGTTATAGTTCCCGCTAAATATCGCCAATCTCTTTCGAACGCTCAATATTCAAATGTAAACCAATTTTTCTAATTTTTAATTTTAAACTGAATAGTTATAGATCTAATTAAACACTTTAATCTATGAATTTGAAACAATTTAGCAATATTTATACTTTATAGTGTCCAAAAGAGATTAGTGATATTTAGCGGGAACTATAACGGAATTCAACCCCAAGAAAATTAACAACAAAGCAATGTAAACATTTTTTTACCCATTTCCCTAAGGTAATGTGTTTTTCACAGATACATTAAGGGAAGCACTGAAACATTAAGGGAAGGTTCATATTTAGCGGGAACTATATATGAACCTTTCTTGGAATTATAAAGCGATCCGCCAATTCATGTTACCATAAAGGAAATGATAAAATTCCACCACTGAATAAATATTCGCCATTTTTGAAAGAATACCACGGAGAAGTACTACCCCTGTGTTAAGAATGTTTTATAAAGTGAGTAATTGCAGTGAGCTGGGTTTTGTGGGGAATTGTGAAGCGGTCCAAAAGTTACTGCGTCAGCAGTTAACGGGGGTTGGCGAGCGATAGCGAGCAGGGGGCGGTAGCCCCCTAGTACTTTAAAAACTTTTCAACTATGTATAACCAACGCAGATTCAATTTGGGCAAAACATCTATAATTCAGATTACGCTTAAATGTATGACTACCAGATAAAAACCTACCAACAGACTCGCCCTAACGAACCCTATACTGTGTCTATAAGCTTTGGAATCCCGCCAGAAAACTAACCATAGACAATAACACTGACCGGAAAATGTGGTTAAGGTTGTAGTGCCCCTCTAGTTGCTCCGCCATGACAAGCTTTCAAACGATCACGGACGTATATAAGGGGGGGGTTTAGGGGGTCCGGACCCCCCCCCTTGGCCTGAACATCAATTTTTTTTTCAGTCGAATACCATATTTTCAAATCTTGCGCACAGTCAAGCACAGGCGCCAGAGCTCTCCATCGTGATTAAAGACTCATGATTCATATTCATGATTTTCACTTCATTAATGATTCATAGAGATAAATATCTCTTTTCCATAGACATAGAATATATTCTTTCGTGGGTGGATTTAAGAGCTAGCGAAAGACTTCTACCACATGGCCACCCTTTCCCTACAAACGGAGCCCGATCGCGCCTTCAGACTATCGACGACAAGCCGGAGATGTGTCTTTTCGTATTGCGCAGTCTTGTTCTCTAACTGCTTATTTGTGTGCACGTGTGAGTAGTTACTGAATAAAAATAAACGAAGTCTTTAAAAACACTATGAAACGTACCACTCAACAATCTCTGTTGGGTTTTTTCTAAAAACGAAAGAGAATTACCTCGCGAACTTCCACAAAATGAAGAAATAGCCGGAGCGGGTCCATCCACAAAAAATCACAATGAAGCGAAAAGAGGTAAGCCCTCTCTTATGAAAAATTATACACTAGCGGAAATAAAAATCCCAACACCAAGAAGGAAAGGAGATATCAAAGTCAAATTTGTTTCTATGATTGCACATAGTATTAATGTTAATTGATTAAAAAATGAGCCTTCCGGTATGTTAGGGGGCCGAGAAAATCGCTGAGGAGTGTTGTCTCCATAGGTGTCCATTACCGCCGTCACACGTCCTGGTATTGAGCGACAGGGGCTCTAAATGACTTTTGAGGGATTGGAGGACCATGTTGCCTCCTCAGGTAGTCCAAATTCATATGGTGCACCAGCGGACGTTGCATACCGGGCTAGGTGATTTCTCCTCATTGACCGGACCTGTTTTGTGGGTGTTGGTTCTAGAGAACGGGAAAGACGGGGTAAAAATGCAACCTAGGAGGTTAAGAAGAAAGCTTGGACATTGCATACAACATGTGGTTGTGCATTTTTCTCTTGAAATTTGTCCCCAGGACAGGTCTGAAGGTAAGGACGGTCTACCGGCTGCAAAATCTCAATGACGCAGCTCTGGTTGGAAAAAGTACTGGTGAATCATATTCAGGAGTAGCAGAAATGGAATCCAATGCATCACCACTCCGTTACCCTGCATCACCACTCCGTGGAATGATTAGAAAATCATCAGCTGAGTGCGCTGTCTCCATTGTGTCTTCAAACTCATACCCAACCGTCGTGGTGCTCCAAACCGAATCAGGATTCTCTCATAAACACGATGTCATGAAATTGGGATTTTCATTTCCTTATTTCGTGCACTATTGGAAACAGAAATGCCCATTTTCAGTCCCTTGTTTATTGACAAAGATGTAAGAAGCTATGCGGACCGAACGGACAATCCGCAGTACTGCAAACGACATCCATCCCACTGCCGCTTGTTCTCAGTATGATCTACCAGTATTTTGGCCAACCAGAGCTGCTTCATTGAGGTTTTTTAGCCGGCTGTCCGTCCTTACCTTCAGACCTGTCCTGGGGACAAATTTCAAGGGAAACATGCACAACCACATGTTGTATGCAATGTCCAAGCTTTCTTCTTAACCCCCTAGGTTGCATTTTTACCCTGGCCTATCCTTTCGTATTCTTCGTGGCCTATCCAACGCTCACAAAACATGTCCGGAGAAAGAGGAGAAATCCCCTAGCCCGATATGCAACGTCCGCTAGTGCACCATATGAATTTGGACTACCTGAGGAGGCAACATGGTCCTCTAATCCCTTAAAAGTAATTTAGATCCCCTGTCACTCAATACCGTGCCGTGTGACGGCGGTAATGGACACCTATGGAGACAACACTCCTCACCGATTTTCTCGGCCCCCTAATATCCAGGAAGGCTGATTTTTTAAGCAATTCACATTGATACTATGTGCAATCATAGAAATAAATTTGACTTTG
Organism: Tetragnatha versicolor; assembly: GCA_024610705.1. Lineage (NCBI taxonomy): Eukaryota > Metazoa > Arthropoda > Arachnida > Araneae > Tetragnathidae > Tetragnatha > Tetragnatha versicolor. The sequence goes on from JANDEH010000019.1 coordinate 2,591,105, forward strand.
ATATCTCCTTTCCTTCTTGGTGTTGGGATTTTTATTTCCGCTAGTGTATTTGAACCAGAAATGAGAAAAAATGGTTATTTGTATTTTGTTACTTTTCCTTTCCATAATATGATCGGTTGTACATCCGCTTACAACACAGATTCACAGAAATTCAATTTTGAGTAAAGTAAATACAGCCTGGTAGTCCATGCTCCACCTGGGGGCAATTTTATTTGAAACTTTCAAATTGCCCACCTAGAAAATCATATTGCCCCCCGGTGGGGCGTGCGCCCCACGTTGGGAAACACTGCTTTAGATGTTATTTTCTCTGAACTTTTGTTCGGTTAAAGTTTCCGCACCATTAAATCATCGAATCATCTCTAATTCTAATGAAAATGGTTCTTGAAAATTACAGCGCATGTTAAAAATTGTAATAAGTACTACTGAAATGAGCAAATATTTTCGTTTTTAGTGAAGAAATTTTTATTTTACAAGTGTTTTTAGCAAAATTAAATTGCAAATTACCGGGAAGATTTCACACAGATGAATATTTTTACTGCCACTGCTCTAGAAGCTGCTGATTAGTGCGATGAATTGTTTTTCCCTTTAACCAAAAAGCTTCTTTTAATATTTGCTACACTCCCTGTGTCTACTGCGACCCCTTAACGAAGTTTCTCTATTCTGAAGAGGTTAAAAACCTACATTAGAAATAAAATGGGAGATGACAGACTTCCTAGACTTGCTCTGATGAGTGTTCATCGGGACTTGGCGGTGCAATTGGATTCAGAAGAAATTATAATTAAGTTAGCATCTAGGCGTAAAAGGCTAAATTTAGTAATTTAAAGTAATTATTTTATTTATACTGTTTTAGCTTTGTTTTCTTTATCGTACATAAATATTTTACAAACCTTTATTATGTTTTATTGAAAGTTAGCAGCTTTGCTTGAGTGTCAAATGGATTTTAACATAAGCTTATGTAATGTGTTTGCTTTTTTTTGCAAAATAAATTCTGGACCCCCTCCTTGTAAAAGCTATAGCTACGTCCGTGCAAACGATAATGACATTCGTCCGCTACAATTGACGACAATCGGCACCCGAGTTGAGGAGTTTTGAATGGAGAAGTTTTTGCTTTTATGTTAAGTCGAACGAGGAAAACCTGTGGGATGTATGTTTGGAAACCGCGTAAATATCTGCGATGCAAATACGTTCAAGGATGAAGAGAGGATTCGTAAAAGTGCTATGGTGGTATATTTGATGCTATGGGGGTGGATATTTGTCTTGTTTAGTGTAAAGTACTGCGTGAAAACCATAATTTTAAAATTGTTTGAACAAAAAATCATGTTAATGATTTTATTTGTAAAATTACTGAAATAAGCAAAGCGTGTCTGATTTTTTTATGAACATTAAAATCATTTTTTTTACTGTTTAAAAGACTCTGATTGGGAGACTTTCTGTAAAATAATAATTAGCGGATACAATTGATGAAAAAAATAGTAACCATAGAAAAATAGATAGTAAAAAGAAAAACTGTAAGGGGCCATTCATTAATTACGTAAGGACGATTTTGGCAATTTTTGACCCCCTCCCCCCATGTACCCCAGGCCCAAAAGGCTACAGAAACGGAGATGGGCACCGCCTGATGGGCCACTAGGCCCGGGCAGACTTTGATTTGACCCCCCATGTAAGGATACTTAAGATTTTTCAAACCCCTCCCCCTATTCTTACGTAAGATTCCATTTCGTTTTTCAAAATAATAAAATGTTATAAAAGGACCAGTTACACTAAAACTCTCAGTTTGACGTAAATCAAAGGTTTTTTATTTTTCAACATATGAGTAATAACTTGCTGTCAACTGTCAACTACATATTACCATTATATGATTATCTCTAGTATCTGGAATTTGTTTACATTAATTTGGAAAATCTTACGTAAGAATGGGTTTGACCCCCCCACCCCCCAAGTAAGCGTATGTAGAGATTTTTCCAACCCCCCTCCCCCTCTGGACCCTTACGTATTTAATGAATGGTCCCTAATACGACCGTAAGAAAAAACAGGGCGTCATTTAGATATCTAGAAGGAACAACACAGACCCCACTAGAATTCTAAAACTTGTGCAACATTCAAAATTTTTCAGGGGGCTTCTAAATTATTATGATTCTTGAATGCGTTAGGTTAAACTTCACATCATCTTGGTTTTCAAAAGGAGGGGGGGCAAACACTGTGCCTCAACAAATCAGGTTTTTGAAATGAATTGGGTGAAAAATATCCTTTACTTGTTATTCCTTTAGTGTTTTTTTTTCGAAAACAATTATTCAATTGAATTATTTTTAGTTATTTAATAAGACAAGTTACAACTATACCAAGTTGGCTTTATCGACAAATGCACAAGGCTATGAATAGGATTTTTTTAAATATCCTTTTCCCAACGTTAATCTCAGAAGTGTTGAAACTTGTTTCATAGAGCCAAGTAATGAGGATACCACATTCTATGATCGATGATGAAGAGGCACCATTTTAACACATCTTTCTAACAATGAAATTTGAATTCATCAGCAGAGTTCACAGAACAAAACACAATCATCGTTACCCAAACTATCATTGTTACCAAAAACCGCCGTCAGTTCGAAAGTGAAAACCTCGACCCGACTTTTTTCAAGGTAACGCCGGCAACCATCGTAACTGTAACCACTTGACCGCAAAGCAGCGATCGGTAACTTCCGCTCCGGAACCTCTTTCCTTTTCAGTTCCAGGAGTGATGCACCTTGGAAAGAAGAGAAGACTCAGACGAAACCCGAGAATCGTTTGAATCAGCGGAAACAGAATTGTGACGTTGCGGTGTGCAAATCGCTCTTCGGACGTGGGCGACACTTATGGAAGGAAAATTTGTCCTTATTTGAAAGGGATCTCGAAAAGATACACTTCTTCTGAGGAGAGAGCAATTGATAAAACAATGTATGACCTTATTGATGATGTAAAGACGAAATAGGATTTAAACTTGAGTCCGAAAGATGTCCAATGTGAAGGGGAGGGTTTGAAGAGTTCAAACCCCTCTGAAAGTCTTATGACTTCTACTGATATACTGTTTTTCTCTTGATAAATTCATACAGGGAACGATTCTCATCCAGTGTCACTCCAAGGGAGTCTCTAATGTTCAAAATTAAGTCAAAACACCAACTTATATTCAGAGGCAAATATTAAAATATTTTCTGAATGAGGACCCCAAACCCCATTTTTCCTTAAGGCTATTACCCACACATTTTTGACATGAAATGCATGAAGTTTCAGTTTTTACTCAAAATAAACTCAGGAAAAGAAAACTAAGAAAAAAAACTTGGGTACAAAACAAGTCTGGTTACGACTCTACGACTACGATTTACATCAACCTGGCCACTCTGGGAGGACTATCTAAAAATATACAAATTTTTATATTTTAACTTTACCACAATTTTCGATTTTTTAATTTTCTCCCATTTTTAAGGGTGCATTTAAAAAGAAGGACAAAATACAAAAGTCATAAAATGCAAGTTATCATAGGGAAGTTCAAATATTATGTAAGCAATAAGCATGTTTTACTGAGTTTGAATTACTCATATACCCATTTCCATGTCACAAAAGTTAAGCAAATGGAAAACACACCTTTCCCTTTGGGTGTTACTTAAGTAGATAGAAAAGGACAGTTCTGCCCCATTGGGCAGGTGGGCAGTGGGGGCGTGGCCCCCTTCCCAATCTACTAGAATGCGGAGTGTCTGCTCCGGTTGCGCCGGCAGATCTTGACTCCTGCCCATTCTACTACTTTGCGATTCCCTTCCCAATCTACTAGATAGCGACTCCCTTCCCATTCTACTGATTGGGGCTCCCTGCGCATTCTACGAGATTACGAAGTGTCTGGGCCGATACTTTGCGGCTCTCCGAGTAGAGGGGAGGCTAATTAAGAAGATTAATTAGCAATTAAGAGAATTTGATCAATATGTGAAGGTACTTTGGGGCTCCTGCCCATTCTACTAAATTGCGAATACCTGCGCATTCTTCTAAATTGCGACTCTGCCACTAAATATCAGCTCTACCACTAAATTGGGCAAAATGTGAAGATACTTTACAGCTCCACCGCTATATTGGGGCTTTACCACTATAACACAGCAGGAAGTTAACAGTTACTATTTAAGTTACTATTAAAGTTATTTACTAATAACAAACTGTAACCGCTATTTAACTATAATATGGATAAAATTAGCAAATTGCAGCTCCACTACTATATTGGGATTTTACCACTAAGACACAACAGGAAGTTATTTTACTATTAACAGTTACTATTAAAGGTATTTAATATTAACAAACTGTAACCGCTATTTAACTGTAATATGGAGAAATTGCAGCTCTTCCACTATATTGAGGCTCTAGAACACATGACACAAAAAGAAGCTAAATTGTGACTTTCTAAATTATTTTAAGATAACATTAATTGATAGTTAAAGTTATTAACAAAGGTTAATTAACAGTTATTTTACATAAAATTATAAGGTTAATGAACAAACTAACCGCTGTAATATATCACCTATTAAATGCCCATACCGGAATAAAAGACCAAGACAATCACAAACTCAAAAATGTAGACTGCACTACTCGCCTGTCATTGAGACTCCCTTAACAATGCACGGCGAACCGCCCCTCTTGCTTTTCACAGAGCAATATGTGTGGCGATAACGGGGTAACCTCCATTGGGATTGATAGCGATTGCATCTTTTCCCGCAATACCAAGGGGAGAGGGTTTTCAAAAGATATATATATTTTTTCATTACAATCATTTCTATTTCGTTAAATTTACAGTTCAATATTCACTTAAGTTACAGTTAGACACAAAATGCTTATCCTATCACAATCCTTAACTTTGAAAATACAGTATTTTCACCAGAAAGGATACTTTGAAAAACTGAGAATGATCGAACATTATCAGACAACCAAACATATAATACGTTATCCCATTGGTGGAATTATTTTTATTTCACTTTGATCAGGAAAGGATACTTTGAAAAATTGAGAATACATTTTCAGACCACTTGACATATAATACGTTATCCTATTGGTGGAATTATTTTACAATTCGAGGAGTTGATTTTTTTCATAGAATGTTAGATTCATTCAAGTTAAAAATGATAAATCCATTAATTTTACTATAGTTCAATTGAAGATATTACATATTTTATTCGCATAGAAGCTTTTTCTAGATTTAAACGTGAGAATATATGATTAATCACCTAAACAAAAACTATTCCATTACACTTTCTTCTGAAAGCATTGTGTGAATGAGAGAATTTTTATACAAAAATTGTAAAATATATACGATTTTCCCAACAGTTGAAAAAATTTCAATCATTAACCTTTTATTTAGAGTACATTATTTGGCTACCACTACAGAACATACATTCATTTTATTCATAACTTTTACTATATTTATTAAACATGTAATATTTTTTTCTATACTAAAGAGAACTGCTTTGGTTATTTTTCAATTCATGGAATGGTTACGTTGATCATTTTCAACCTTTTTGAAAACAATTTTTTAACCCATCGGCTATACTTGCTCTACAAGAATTTTACCCTCTGCTCTACATTTTTACTAACAATTTATATTATTCACTAAAGCAAACAATATAATACATATAAACTAACTTATGAAAGAAATCCTTTATGGATATAATGTTTTCTCTTACCTAAAGCCTTCTTTCATCTATAATCCATATAGAAAATTAAACTATTCTAATAAAAATTAAAGGGGAAACATGACTCAAAAGGAAACGTACATTATAAAAACCAAGAAAATTATTACTGAATCTATAAGAAAACCTAAAAACTCTGCTAAAAATAAAAACTTAACTGAAAATTTTATTAAAAATTAAAACACATGTAGAGAAATAACTTAATACTTTGTTAAAAATAAAAACGAACACAGAAAAACTTTCACTGAAAAACTAAAATCTTTTTTAAATATAAAAACTAATTCACTTCGAAACTAGAAACTTAACTAAAATCTTTGTTAAAAATAAAAACTTAACTAAAAACTCTGCTAAAAATAAAAACTTAACTGAAAATTTTACTAAAAATTAAGACACATGTAGAAAATTAACTTAATACTTTGTTAAAAATAAAAACGAACACAGAAAAACTTTCACTGAAAAACTAAAATCTTTGTTAAGTATAAAAACTTAATCACTTCGAAACTAAAAACTTAACTAAAACCTTTGTTAAAAATAAAAACTTAGCTAAAAATTTTGTTAAAAAATAAAAACTTAACTGAAAATTTTGTTAAAATTAAGACACATGCAGAAAAATAACTTAATACTTTGTTAAAAATAAAAGCGAACACAGAAAAACTTTACAAGAAATGAAAACTTATACACTGAAAAACTAAAATCTTTGTTAAAAATAAAAACTTAACTGAAAATTTTGTTAAATATTAGGATACACGCAGAAAAATAACTTAATACTTCGTTAAAAATAAAAACTTAACTGAAAATTTTGTTAAAAATTAAGACACATGCAGAAAAATAACTTAATACTTTGTTAAAAATAAAAACGAACACAGAAAAACTTTACAAGAAATGAAAACTTATACACTGAAAAACTAAAATCTTTGTTAAAAATAAAAACTTAACTGAAAATTTTGTTAAATATTTGGATACATGCAGAAAAATAACTTAATACTTTGTTAAAAATAAAAACTTAAGTGAAAATTTTGTTAAAAATTAAGACACATGTAGAAAAATAACTTAATACTTTGTTAAAAATAAAAACAAAAAAAAAACTTTCACTGAAAAACTATTTAACTGAAAAATATTTGTTAAATATAAAAACTTATTCACTTCGAAAATAAAAACTTAACTTAAAATTTTGTTAAAAATAAAAACTTAACTAAAAATTTTGTTAAAAATAAAAACTTAACTAAAAATTTTGTTAAAAATAAAAACTTAACTGAAAATTTTGTTAAAAATTAAGATACATGCAGAAAAACAACTTAATACTTTGTTAAAAATAAAAACGAACACAGAAAAAACTTTACAAGAAATTAAAACTTATACACTGAAAAATTAAAATATTTGTTAATTATAAAAACTTAACTGAAAATTTTGTTAAAAATTAAGACAAATGCTGAAAAATAACTCATTACTTTGCTAAAAGTAAAAATGAACACAGAAAAAACTTTACAAGAAATGAAAACTTATACACTGAAAAACTAAAGTCTTTGTTAAATATAAAAACTTATTCACTACGAAACTGAAAACTTTGTTTGAAATGAACTAGAAAACGAAAAACTTTACACAAGAAATGAAAACTTATACACTAAAAAACTAAAATCTTTGTTAAAAATAAATGCTTAACTGAAAATTTTGTTAAAAATTAAGACAAATGCAGAGAAATAACTTAATACTTTGTTAAATGTAAAAACTTAAAAGCTACAAAACTAAAATATCTGTTTAAAATAAATAAAAACTTACAAGAAATTTTACAAGAAATAAAAAGTTACGCTAAAAACGTTACCAAAAAGAAATTATTACGAAAAACTTTAACAGAAAGAAAAACTTAAAAACTATAAAACTAAAAGCTTTGTTAAAAAATAAAGGCAAATGCAGAAATTAACTTAATACTTTGTTAAATATTAAAACTTAGAAACTATGAAACGAAAAACTTTACTAAAAATAAAAACTTATACACTACAAAACTAAAATATTTGTTAAAAATAAAATAAAAACTTTGAAAAAATTTTACAAGAAATAAAAAGTAACACTAAAAACTTTATCAAAAAGAAATACTTCGTGTTAAAAATAAATAAAAACTTTGAAAACATTTTACAAGAAATAAAAATTTACACTAAAAACTTAACCAAAAAGAAATTATTACGAAAAACTTTAACAGAAAGAAAAACTTAAAAACTATAAAACTAAAAACTTTGTTAAAAATAAAGGCAAATGCAGAAAATAACTTAATACTTTGTTAAATATTAAAACTTAGAAACTATGAAACGAAAAACTTTACCATAAATAAAAACTTATACACTACAAAACTAAAATATTTGTTAAAAATAAAATAAAAACTGAAAAAATTTTACAAGAAATAAAAATTTACACTAAAAACTTTACCAAAAAGAAATTATTACGAAAAACTTTAACAAAAGAAAAACCTAAAAACTATAAAACTAAAAACTTTGTTAAAAATCAAGACAAACGCAGAAAAATAACTTAATACTTTGTTCAATTTTAAAACTTAGAACTTATAAAACTAAAAACTTTGCTAAAAATAAAAACTTTGCTAAAAATAAAGAAACCAATACAGAAAATTTTAAAAATAAATAAAAACTTCGAAAAAATATTACAAGAAATAAAAAAAAAACACTAAAAACTTTATCAAAAAGAGATACTTACAAATTATAAAACTAAAAACTTTGTTAAAAATAAATAAAGTTGAAAAGTTACACTAAAAAACTAAAAACTTTATCAAAAAGAAATACTTCTTGTTAAAAAAATATACTTTGAAAAATTTGTACAAGAAATACACTAAAAACTTTACCAATAACACCCATACTTTGTTAAAATTAGAAGACAGATAGATTCACGTCCTCCTTTCATTGGGACCCTTTTTTAATTATTATGTAAAACGTGGGCTGAAAAATTTAAAAGTACTATTTTTAAATTTCCTTCATTAAGAAGGAGTTTTCAGCCCACCGAGTTTTCATAATAAAAAAAAGGGTCTCAACGAAAGGAGGACGTGAATCTATCTGTCTTCTAATTTTAACAAAGTATGGGTGTTATTGGTAAAGTTTTTAGTGTATTTCTTGTACAAATTTTTCAAAGTATATTTTTTTAACAAGAAGTATTTCTTTTTGATAAAGTTTTTAGTTTTTTAGTGTAACTTTTCAACTTTATTTTATTTTTAACAAAGTTTTTAGTTTTATAATTTGTAAGTATCTCTTTTTGATAAAGTTTTTAGTGTTATTTTTTTTATTTCTTGTAATATTTTTTCGAAGTTTTTATTTATTTTTAAAATTTTCTGTATTGGTTTCTTTATTTTTAGCAAAGTTTTTATTTTTAGCAAAGTTTTTAGTTTTATAAGTTCTAAGTTTTAAAATTGAACAAAGTATTAAGTTATTTTTCTGCGTTTGTCTTGATTTTTAACAAAGTTTTTAGTTTTATAGTTTTTAGGTTTTTCTTTTGTTAAAGTTTTTCGTAATAATTTCTTTTTGGTAAAGTTTTTAGTGTAAATTTTTATTTCTTGTAAAATTTTTTCAGTTTTTATTTTATTTTTAACAAATATTTTAGTTTTGTATATGGTTTTTATGGTATATGGTTTTATGGTATATGGTTTATATATATAAGTTTTTATTTATGGTAAAGTTTTTCGTTTCATAGTTTCTAAGTTTTAATATTTAACAAAGTATTAAGTTATTTTCTGCATTTGCCTTTATTTTTAACAAAGTTTTTAGTTTTATAGTTTTTAAGTTTTTCTTTCTGTTAAAGTTTTTCGTAATAATTTCTTTTTGGTTAAGTTTTTAGTGTAAATTTTTATTTCTTGTAAAATGTTTTCAAAGTTTTTATTTATTTTTAACACGAAGTATTTCTTTTTGATAAAGTTTTTAGTGTTACTTTTTATTTCTTGTAAAATTTTTTCAAAGTTTTTATTTTATTTTTAACAAATATTTTAGTTTTGTAGTGTATAAGTTTTTATTTTTAGTAAAGTTTTTCGTTTCATAGTTTCTAAGTTTTAATATTTAACAAAGTATTAAGTTAATTTCTGCATTTGCCTTTATTTTTTAACAAAGCTTTTAGTTTTATAGTTTTTAAGTTTTTCTTTCTGTTAAAGTTTTTCGTAATAATTTCTTTTTGGTAACGTTTTTAGCGTAACTTTTTATTTCTTGTAAAATTTCTTGTAAGTTTTTATTTATTTTAAACAGATATTTTAGTTTTGTAGCTTTTAAGTTTTTACATTTAACAAAGTATTAAGTTATTTCTCTGCATTTGTCTTAATTTTTAACAAAATTTTCAGTTAAGCATTTATTTTTAACAAAGATTTTAGTTTTTTAGTGTATAAGTTTTCATTTCTTGTGTAAAGTTTTTCGTTTTCTAGTTCATTTCAAACAAAGTTTTCAGTTTCGTAGTGAATAAGTTTTTATATTTAACAAAGACTTTAGTTTTTCAGTGTATAAGTTTTCATTTCTTGTAAAGTTTTTTCTGTGTTCATTTTTACTTTTAGCAAAGTAATGAGTTATTTTTCAGCATTTGTCTTAATTTTTAACAAAATTTTCAGTTAAGTTTTTATAATTAACAAATATTTTAATTTTTCAGTGTATAAGTTTTAATTTCTTGTAAAGTTTTTTCTGTGTTCGTTTTTATTTTTAACAAAGTATTAAGTTGTTTTTCTGCATGTATCTTAATTTTTAACAAAATTTTCAGTTAAGTTTTTATTTTTAACAAAATTTTTAGTTAAGTTTTTATTTTTAACAAAATTTTTAGTTAAGTTTTTATTTTTAACAAAATTTTAAGTTAAGTTTTTATTTTCGAAGTGAATAAGTTTTTATATTTAACAAATATTTTTCAGTTAAATAGTTTTTCAGTGAAAGTTTTTTTTTTTGTTTTTATTTTTAACAAAGTATTAAGTTATTTTTCTACATGTGTCTTAATTTTTAACAAAATTTTCACTTAAGTTTTTATTTTTAACAAAGTATTAAGTTATTTTTCTGCATGTATCCAAATATTTAACAAAATTTTCAGTTAAGTTTTTATTTTTAACAAAGATTTTAGTTTTTCAGTGTATAAGTTTTCATTTCTTGTAAAGTTTTTCTGTGTTCGTTTTTATTTTTAACAAAGTATTAAGTTATTTTTCTGCATGTGTCTTAATTTTTAACAAAATTTTCAGTTAAGTTTTTATTTTTAACGAAGTATTAAGTTATTTTTCTGCGTGTATCCTAATATTTAACAAAATTTTCAGTTAAGTTTTTATTTTTAACAAAGATTTTAGTTTTTCAGTGCATAAGTTTTCATTTCTTGTAAAGTTTTTCTGTGTTCGCTTTTATTTTTAACAAAGTATTAAGTTATTTTTCTGCATGTGTCTTAATTTTAACAAAATTTTCAGTTAAGTTTTTATTTTTTAACAAAATTTTTAGCTAAGTTTTTATTTTTAACAAAGGTTTTAGTTAAGTTTTTAGTTTCGAAGTGATTAAGTTTTTATACTTAACAAAGATTTTAGTTTTTCAGTGAAAGTTTTTCTGTGTTCGTTTTTATTTTTAACAAAGTATTAAGTTAATTTTCTACATGTGTCTTAATTTTTAGTAAAATTTTCAGTTAAGTTTTTATTTTTAGCAGAGTTTTTAGTTAAGTTTTTATTTTTAACAAAGATTTTAGTTAAGTTTTTAGTTTCGAAGTGAATTAGTTTTTATATTTAAAAAAGATTTTAGTTTTTCAGTGAAAGTTTTTCTGTGTTCGTTTTTATTTTTAACAAAGTATTAAGTTATTTCTCTACATGTGTTTTAATTTTTAATAAAATTTTCAGTTAAGTTTTTATTTTTAGCAGAGTTTTTAGGTTTTCTTATAGATTCAGTAATAATTTTCTTGGTTTTTATAATGTATGTTTCCTTTTGAGTCATGTTTCCCCTTTAATTTTTATTAGAATAGTTTAATTTTCTATATGGATTATAGATGAAAGAAGGCTTTAGGTAAGAGAAAACATTATATCCATAAAGGATTTCTTTCATAAGTTAGTTTATATGTATTATATTGTTTGTTTTAGTGAATAATATAAATTGTTAGTAAAAATGTAGAGCAGAGGGTAAAATTCTTGTAGAGCAAGTATAGCCGATGGGTTAAAAAATTGTTTTCAAAAAGGTTGAAAATGATCAACGTAACCATTCCATGAATTGAAAAATAACCAAAGCAGTTCTCTTTAGTATAGAAAAAAATATTACATGTTTAATAAATATAGTAAAAGTTATGAATAAAATGAATGTATGTTCTGTAGTGGTAGCCAAATAATGTACTCTAAATAAAAGGTTAATGATTGAAATTTTTTCAACTGTTGGGAAAATCGTATATATTTTACAATTTTTGTATAAAAATTCTCTCATTCACACAATGCTTTCAGAAGAAAGTGTAATGGAATAGTTTTTGTTTAGGTGATTAATCATATATTCTCACGTTTAAATCTAGAAAAAGCTTCTATGCGAATAAAATATGTAATATCTTCAATTGAACTATAGTAAAATTAATGGATTTATCATTTTTAACTTGAATGAATCTATCATTCTATGAAAAAAATCAACTCCTCGAACAGAATTCGTAATAAAAGTATATTTTATTTTTAAAAAATGCTTAAAATATTTAAGATCTTATCCAATATGAACATAATTAGTAATTTTAAATCGAAGTTGTAAAATAATTCCACCAATAGGATAACGTATTATATGTCAAGTGGTCTGAAAATGTATTCTCAATTTTTCAAAGTATCCTTTCCTGATCAAAGTGAAATAAAAATAATTCCACCAATGGGATAACGTATTATATGTTTGGTTGTCTGATAATGTTCGATCATTCTCAGTTTTTCAAAGTATCCTTTCTGGTGAAAATACTGTATTTTCAAAGTTAAGGATTGTGATAGGATAAGCATTTTGTGTCTAACTGTAACTTAAGTGAATATTGAACTGTAAATTTAACGAAATAGAAATGATTGTAATGAAAAAATATATATATCTTTTGAAAACCCTCTCCCCTTGGTATTGCGGGAAAAGATGCAATCGCTATCAATCCCAATGGAGGTTACCCCGTTATCGCCACACATATTGCTCTGTGAAAAGCAAGAGGGGCGGTTCGCCGTGCATTGTTAAGGGAGTCTCAATGACAGGCGAGTAGTGCAGTCTACATTTTTGAGTTTGTGATTGTCTTGGTCTTTTATTCCGGTATGGGCATTTAATAGGTGATATATTACAGCGGTTAGTTTGTTCATTAACCTTATAATTTTATGTAAAATAACTGTTAATTAACCTTTGTTAATAACTTTAACTATCAATTAATGTTATCTTAAAATAATTTAGAAAGTCACAATTTAGCTTCTTTTTGTGTCATGTGTTCTAGAGCCTCAATATAGTGGAAGAGCTGCAATTTCTCCATATTACAGTTAAATAGCGGTTACAGTTTGTTAATATTAAATACCTTTAATAGTAACTGTTAATAGTAAAATAACTTCCTGTTGTGTCTTAGTGGTAAAATCCCAATATAGTAGTGGAGCTGCAATTTGCTAATTTTATCCATATTATAGTTAAATAGCGGTTACAGTTTATTAGTAAATAACTTTAATAGTAACTTAAATAGTAACTGTTAACTTCCTGCTGTGTTATAGTGGTAAAGTCCCAATATAGCGGTGGAGCTGTAAAGTATCTTCACATTTTGCCCAATTTAGTGGTAGAGCTGATATTTAGTGGCAGAGTCGCAATTTAGAAGAATGCGCAGGTATTCGCAATTTAGTAGAATGGGCAGGAGCCCCAAAGTACCTTAACATATTGATCAAGTTCTCTTAATTGCTAATTAATCTTCTTAATTAGCCTCCCCTCTACTCGGAGAGCCGCAAAGTATCGGCCCAGACACTTCGTAATCTCGTAGAATGCGCAGGGAGCCCCAATCAGTAGAATGGGAAGGGAGTCGCTATCTAGTAGATTGGGAAGGGAATCGCAAAGTAGTAGAATGGGCAGGAGTCAAGATCTGCCGGCGCAACCGGAGCAGACACTCCGCAATCTAGTAGATTGGGAAGGGGGCCACGCCCCCACTGCCCACCTGCCCAATGGGGCAGAACTGTCCTTTTCTATCTACTTACTTAATATTTGAACGCGTTCTCTCAGAATAGAAAATTTTGAAAACCGGTTTCAGCTGGTCACATACTATACAGAAAGTCCAAGTAAGATACTAGACATAGACAGACCATCTTTTATCAATGTAATAAAACATATTAAAGCTCACTATTTAATAATTAGGCAAGAAAATTCTCAAAACCAATCAAATTTTTTCTTTCATGAGAAAATTATTACATTCATTGGTTTTATACGCTTCTTAAATAAAACTTTCCATTACTCAGGACACTTTTTTTCAAGCAATCAAAGGATAGAGTCACGATAATTGTACAAAATTTCAGATAGGTTCAAAGTACAGAATCAAAATTAACAATACATAAATCATGGACAACGCTAAAAGAAAACCGTCTGGTTTAAACATCATTTTCTTACTTTGGAATCAGTAGTGATGAAGATCTGATGTAAAAAGAAAGCAATCAGAGCGTTTCATCTATGGTTTCATCAGAGTTCAGAAGGGAGAGAAAGAGAGTATTTAATCAGTATCTGATGAATCATGACGATTTATGCAGATAATATTTTACTTATAATGATTGCGATTTCGTATGATGAGATAAGTTTATGTGATGAATTGATGACAAAGATTAGGGAACATCGTTTTTTTCATCAGCATGCGCTCTGAGGATGAAGTAAAAAATAGGGTATACTTCTATGAAAGGGAAATGTGTGGAAACGTTTAGTTGATTTGTTGAAATGGTCTTCCTTGTGTGAATTTTCAAAATATAACATTAGAAAATCACTTTTATATACTGTAGATAAATATTCTAACTTTTTTGACTGCGTAATAAAATTAAATTATAAAAATTAAAACATAATCGTTTGAAAAAAATATAACTTTTTTTCATTAAAAATATTAAGGAACTTGTTTCTAGAAAGAGAATACTAGATTTGCAATAACTTTTTTTAAGCATCATTTTCAAGATCGTATCATTGCACTATCAAGATTCATTGTAACGGTTTTTGTGCTCCGAATCAATACTACGAATCATTTTCAAATGATCCCATTAATATTTGTTTTTAAATTAGCCAAATTTTCTAGGAATTTTGACTAGATATCATGGGAAAAAAATTTTGCTGACTAAAGTATATATAAGTATTAAGTTTCCAATGTATGTGATTAATTTTGAAAGAATAATTTACTCACCCTGTGTAGAAGAAACGGAGTCTAATTTAAACAGTGTATCTTTCCTATTCAAACATAATGCATCTGAGTACAATGCCCCTAAAATCATTCTGATAATGCTGAGAGATAAGTAATATAAAAAAGATAAACGAAATTGTGTTTTCTCAGACAATCACTTCTTTGTACCTAAAAATGGATAATTATTAGGGCATTTTTTATTTCAGATATGTCTCCACAGCCAATAAGTATTTTCAAAACTGCAGTAAACGTGTTTTCAAAAACATTTTCCTATAAACATTATTTATCACTTCATGTATTTTCTGATATAATGTTGTGATGCTATTTATTTTTTTCATAAACTTCTTGAAATTTTAATTAAGATAGTATTTTTTTCCAAAATAAAGAACCGTATTTTAATATTGAATTAAAATTTATAGGTGGGTTGCCTTTTTCTCATTTTTGTTGAATATTTGAAAATTTTCTAACGGTTTCTGGAAATTTTTCACTTTGTTATCTCAGAATGGTAAATATCATTCGAGAAATATTTAGTTTTTCCAAACAAACCTAGAAAACACTTTTTATAAAACTCTATTACATCTATATTTTTTTATTTACCTACTCTATATCTTTTAGAAAAGGTTTTATCGTACTTTAAATTTTTTTTACTATGAAGAATACTTGTTGACAAACCTCTTTTTGCATTAGATAATTTGACGTTAATCAATTTAATTAAGAAATAGTAATTAATAAATAACTTTGAAGTAAACGCAATTAATTTTGGGAAAGCTATTTTCAAAGGAATTATAAAATAAAGCGTCTCTTTATAACATTGTTCCATCGTTATCTGTGCCACATCCTGGGCGTGGGGAGGCCTCTAACAGGAGTACTTCCCTGCAAATGCAAGTTTCAGGAATTGGTATTTCAACACGTAACTTACGAAATTTGACTTCTGAAAAACTCCTGAGACTTCTAAAAAATTCTAACTTTTTTCAACTTATTTTGCTCGTTTAAAAAGCTCATAAAACCTAAACCCCAAATATTTTTTTTTAGTTTTGAAGTAATATGTTGATAATATATTGATTGAAGATTGATTGATTGATTGAAGATTGAAGACATGATGTATGCATACATAATTTTGTGAAAATTATGTATGCATACTAAAGTTTAATTTACATTCTTAAAATACTCCTATTTATTAAATTTAAGGACCAAGTGGTATTTCGGAGATATTAATCTCAAGAATTCCATACTTATAACAACAAGTTTCAAGATTATCTTTAAAATTGCACTTTTGAGCTGCTGAAATCCAAACTTTAACTCTGCTTCACCGTAATTACAGAGCTTAAAAATTCTGAACAAAAATTATCATATCATTATTTCATTTTTCCCAAAACTTTAAAAAGATAGTATCAAATAATACTGATCTAAATTGAAAATTTTCTTCCACAATAGGCAATACCAGCATTTTTTGAAAACAGAAAAAAATGCATTTTCCAGTAAAGGAAATAGATCTAAATCCAAAAATCCACATGAAAAGTTTCAAAAAAATTTAGTTAATTAACTATTTAAAATTAAAATCGTCAAGCAATTCGTATTTGTATAGGATAGAAGTACGTCACAACTGATTCATACAGACTTTAGTTTAAACAATTGAAGCATTGTTGTACGTCACCGCCCTTTTTTAAAGTCAAACTTTGAAATTACATAAAAAACTGAATAATCACCGTAATTAAAAAAATTTTGCGCGTATATTCCGCTCTAGGGTATCTCTATCGAATAAAAAATTAAAAAATAAATGCTGGTATTGCCCATTTTCTTTAAAATATTTTTTATGAAAGTCGCAGTTATCAAATTAACTGACGGGTGTAAGAAAAAAGAAAGCTATTTTTGACAGACACTTATATTCTTATACTGTAATACTTTAAATATTAATTTTATCTTTAAAACGCTTCTTAGTTCTCGTCGATATATGGATCATAAGAACAGCTCCAGAACTTTCATCCAAAAATCTCAATGGACCTTGAACATCCCTTTTCAGAAACACACACACAACAGTCATCATATTATCGCGACATCTCTTCGCAGTAATTCCTTTCAGGTCAGGAAATAAAACTCGGAGGAAGAGAGCGAATTCTCCAACATTCCTTATTACTGTGAACCAACGCTTTTACGATAAAAAGACGCGCAAACCTGGGATTCCTGACTTCACACGAGCAAGACGGGAAATTTCCACCTATAAATTGATATCGTCAACACCAATTAAATATCAGTACCTGTTTATATCTAAGTCAAAACGCGTTTCTCTCACCTTAGAATGCGTTGTTTTCTTCATCTCCAACGTTTCACTTGACGAAAAACAATGAGGAATTTCCACTCTTCCCGATTATTTTCTCATTTGCACCTGACAACCCAAGCCTTTGAATAGATTATTCGTAAATATTTCGCTTATAACCTCCTCATATGTTTTATACATCGGTGATTCCCCATCACCGATGTAAAACATATGAGGGGGTTATGGCGAAATATTTACGAATGATCTATTCAAAGACTTGGGTTGGGGTTGTCAGGTGTGCAAATGAGTAAATAATAACCTCCTCGTATTTTTTACATCGGTGGTTCCCAATCTATTGAAAGATGATATAATATATTTTCTCACGGCCATTCTAAACTCAAATTGAGATGAAATAATTTTTTTCTTAATTTTAAATGGTACGAAAATAAAAGTAAATTGCAATTTCATTCATGTTTCTCTTGGTTAATCTGAGTGAATTTCTAAACACCCTCCATTTTATTACGTATCTCCTTTTTATAAATGTGGCAATCAATGGAGCATTTATGCAGCCTTTATTTCAGCATTAAACCCATCACATCACTTAAGTAATAAGATAACCAAGTGGAGGATGCAGATTAATTTATTATTTTAGGTTTACGCAGAATCATTATTAATAGTAAATTAATTATTTTTCGAAAGTATCACACATATCTCGAAGAAGAGATTTAGAGAACTATATTTGGGAAATACCTATTCAGATCCATTTTAACAAGAAATTAAAATATATCTCTAAACAAAGATATATTTTGTATAACCAATTGTAATAGATCATTGGTTCTGGTTCTTTTAAGATCACGTAGCTAATTTCAGTAAATTTTGAAGAAATTCGTCCAGACGATACATATTTCAGCCTCCAGACAGGAATCTTTCTCATTCGCTACTGCTACGTCCAAGCGATTTCCCCTGTTTGAGAAACCCACTGAGTCACCTCAGCGGTTGACACAACTTTCCTCTGTAAAACATCCTTAGAAAACTTTTTTAAAAATCCCATCACAGAGCACTGATAATGACCCCGAGACTCCCGATTGACCCATTGAACCGCGGGAGCAGATAGAGCCATTCTCTATCGGACAGTCAGTCCCAAATGAGCTCTTTATTTAGCTCCTCCTGACAGAGCTCTGTCATCGAGCAGAGATTTGAGCAGAGACGGCTCCTAATGATCACGGGCCTCGTTTGGTGCACGTGTCGTGGGATTCACACACAGAGCAGTTGCTTACCATAAGTTCAGCATTATACAGAACAATTTTGACCCAAAATTCACTGATTAGTGTATCAAGAGTTATTTAAAAAAGTAATTCTTGACCTATAGAGCCTGGTAATTGTGGTTTTTAACGCTAAATTTTTGATGTGATGTTTTAGTTCATAAATACCCAGAGAGATGAAACTTGGGGAAATATGGGAAAAAATTCTTAGGAAAAAATTCTTAGAGATATTTTTTTTGCTTCTTTGAAGGAATTTGAAAAATTTGACCCAAACTTAGAGAACCGACAAATCATTAGTGTTAAAATGTTATCACCTTGCTTTTAGTAAAATAAACTGATCACAAACTGTACGATATTATTTCTCAGCATTCTTAATATTGGTTAATATTGTTACAACACGAAACGTTCTCTTTTGTTACCTCTGGAAAGGGTAGCCAAGGGAGATATTTGAGAAAATCATAATTTTTTTAAGCCATAAAAACGACTTTACCCCTTGTTACCAACATCCCCTTACTTTTTTCTTACTACAGCATTCATCTCAAACACTCATCGACCTTCCTTTAATACATTTTGTTTCCTGGTTCTCTTTCATATAAGCTGGGGGTTAACCATCAGAACTGCAACATCAACACTAATTTCAACTACCTGGCCACAGACAAATCCGACGGAACCAAAGGTTGTGTCTCTCGGAAGATTCCCGCCAAAACCCACAGGAATCTCTCGCCAAGGTGTGGGAGGACCGTCACCTCCTCCTCCGATAACTCCACTTTCGATTTACGAGGGGACCTTGACCCAGTGGAGCCCCACTCGGTCTTTCGACACACACAAACTCTTGTCCGGCCCAAGTGGTGCCGATTAAAGCCCTGGATGGAGCGAGCCGAGTACTCTCTCAAGTAGCGACAAGCGCAATCGTCCGCCATTTTGAGGACTAGCGCTACTCCCTCCGGCAGTCGGCGATGTAAAAAAAACGGAGGATCGCTTTTCGAATTGGCCACAGAAAAATTGTCAGGAAGCTTTTTAGCAACACTTAAGAATTTTTTCACCCCTAAATAAAATAAATTACTAAATTACGGACACTGTAAGTTGTGTGGAGTTTAATTTATTATGGATCACGGAGAAGTCAAAGCTGACCATTTAGGTCTTTAAGAACTTTTCACATCACTTCTAAACATCGCCTTAAATATTCTTAGCTGCAAAATAAAATAAAAACACTTATCAAACTATATAATTAGGTTAATAGTGCGACTTATACAATAATCTCGCATTTCTGGGAATTTCATTATAGAATAGAAAACTCTACTTTTCTTGCACATTTCATCCATGTATAGTATGAAATATGAAAATGCAAGTATTACATTAGGGATAAGTTTACCATCTTTATAAAGTTATGAATGATTAATAAATAAATGATTTTATTTTAACTTCAGAAGTGACTTATTTTTTGCCACTTTGGAATCAAAATAAGAAAAAAAAGTTATATACCTATATTTACATCATTCCTGAAAAACTATGTAATCCAATTATATTCCCTATTATCAATGCAAAACTAAGATCGTTGTATTAATTTGTTTATCAGCTTGGTAAACGAAGGATTAATATCAATCAATAAATGTTTATTTTAATCTCAGGATAGATTTATTTCTCCCCCTTTTGGGTATCATTAGAACAAGGAGTTTTATCATTCCCTAATGATGAATCCAACACTACGTTTTTATCATAATGCTAATTAGTTCATCATCTTGATAAAGATTAATATTAATTGTTTTTCTTTTTAATTTCAGTAGTAATTAATTTTTTTACTATCAAAGTAAAGAAAATGATTTTCTTCAATACTCTTAGTAATAATATGATTATTTTATATATGCAGCAAAAAATATTAAGTTTATCCTTCACTTTCATAAAAGTGTAATTAATATTAGTAATTAATTTGAATGAGAAAACAATCCATCAATAAAATTTCATATTTTATTCCATAAAAATTAATAGTGCTTTTCAAACTATTAGTTATTATCACTAATTACAAACTTAGATACTTAAACCCATGACAAAGAAAATAATTGTTTAAAATTTAAAACAAGAAAATATTTCTTCCCTATTGATGGAAAGTGAAACACTGCAAACAAAATATCTTTCAAACAATAGAAAAAATATGGTTAAAATGGTTAAATATGGTCTATGACTGAAAATTGTAGGAACTGCAGATTGCTTCAGAAGACGTCTGCCATCAGCTCTGTGATTTTCAAACTGCTCCTCTGTAAAATGTACCTGTTTAAAATTATAAAAATGTACTTGAAAGAAATAAAAAACAGTATTTGTATTTACCCTTTTTGAACAAACCCGTGATATGCGAAACATTTCAATCAAAATATTTTTAGGAATACGCAGTTGAATTTAAAATTATTTTCCCCCACATGAAACCCACATTTTCATAAACTTTAGTCTAGTTTAAAGTTATCCATATTGACAATCCTTTGTATTCCCATTCACATTCAGAAAATCTAAACAATATTTTTGGCAGAACTCTATTCTCTTTGCCTGGCTTAATTGACCACAAACAAAACTGTTAAGGTGTTTGTTTCTAAAAATCAACAAGAGAAATTCAGATAAATTCAACAAATGATGATGGACAATTGATTCAATACAGGTCCTTAATGGTGACTCTCTACTAGAGCAATTTCAGTGATATTGAACACATGTTAAAATATTATTTCAGTAGTAGTAGGATTGTTGTGGTGTATAAATATTTCATGTTTAAAACTTTTTTCATTGACTACCCAGTCTGTTCTCATTCATTCTTCACATATTTTATATCAAGAAAAATTACTTCCAGTTGTTTTCTATATTGTTCTATTGAAAATTACATTAGCTGTTGCCGTGTTTAAACAAAGGAAATCTAAATAATAGTTCTTCCACAAAAATTTTTGTTTAGGAATATTTCTTGGAATAAACAAAGTATATACAGGGTGTTCCAAAAGTCCTGCACACATTTTAAAAATTAATAACAAAAAAACTAAAAGAGATAAACAAGTCTAGTCTTTTGTAATGTTCTTAGGGGGCTTTTGGATTTTTTGTCAATAAATTTTAAAACTGAGTCTTTAAAATTTGAGGTACATTGAAAGTACTATAATTTCTATAGAAAACAGGAATAATCAGCAATAATGTCAAATATTGGGATCAGATCGACTTGATAATTGAGTAACACTTTAGTTATTAGATTATGAAATCGATTTCATCACAATATTGGATATTTTCAGTGATTGGGAATTGGGCTACGAACTATCCCTACGCTCTAAAAAATGAGTTTTTTCAGTTTACCTAAAAACTCAAGACCTCACCTTTTCAAAGTTTTGTGAAAAAAAAATCTGCAAGCCTCCAAAGAACATTGGAAAAGACAAAGCGGAGCATTAAGAAGCTAAAAAATAAATATGAATGAAGATATACACCGTTTGTGAAGCCAAATGTACCATTACATTACATTATTTGAAAGGCGAGTATTTAAATGCGAAATATATTTGCACTACTTAATTCACAAAAAAAACATTAAGAAACTTGATAGATAATATAAATAATTCAAAAAATTCAAACTTACCTCACACAATCTGCTATGTTTATCTGGAATCCATTTGTCTCTTCCAATCTGATGAAGCCACTGTTTTCGTCTCCCAGCATTTCTATTACCAGTCGGTAAACGATACAGTTTATACCCATTTTTCGTAGAGTTCGTGCATTCAAATGCACAACAAGTCGGCATCTTCAGAAATTTGTATAATGAAGCCTTGTACAATAAGTAATTACAATTCGCAATGAAAAACACGCATTCGACTCAAAGCAATTGTCCTCAAAATGGCGCTGTTTGTGCACGTGACTCTGACGTCCAATAAAAATCGAAGGCGGCGTGAGGCGCCAGTGGAAAAGTATGTCGCTACTTGAGAGAGTACTCGGCTCTCTCCATCCAGGGCTTTACTATGAGCGAGCGAGCGGAGCGCCTACGTAATCCGTTGCCATAACAACCCACTTTGATCAGAAGAACCGAAGGAATTACGTCTTCCTTTTAGGAGTTGACAGAGTTAAAAGAGCTGCTTGCTCCTAGTCTCCACTGGTCTCCACTCTTTGGGAGTTATTTGCTGTGTGCTCTCAACTCCTTTGATCCCAGGAGAGCTGGGATTGGGAGCAGATGGCCTCAGATCGGTCTTCCCACTCCGACAATACCACTCCCAGGGATCATAAGAGTTAATTCCTCATAAGAGTTAATTCCTCATAAGAGTTAATTCCTCACTCCCAGCGGTTTCTTAAGATCGATTTTTGGAGGCCATGATTGTTTATTATACACCTCTTCTACACGGCACTGTGAGCGTGATTATACATTGTCTTAATCACAATGTTTAGGTTGACAAAATTTGCTGCACACAATTAAAAAAATATTTATGGTTTTATATTCTCACGATTATCAAGTTCTAATAATCCTTTAATATTTAGATATTCCATTAAAAATTTCGACGATTAAAAAAGATTGCGAAAAGATGAATTTCGTTAAACGAGCTGCCATTATTGAAAGGCATACATTTACTACTTCTGACAGCTATTGTTAATTAAAATACTAGTTGTTAATAAAAAATATTTGATCTTAAACGAAAGGATTGCTGTATAAATTAATATTTTAATGGTTTAGCAGTGTTTTATTTGATTAACGAGGCGATTGATTTGGATTTAAAAATTAAATTTTCAACTGATTTTTGAGAATTGAAACACGAGCTATTTTTGTCGGCGCAAGTTCAGAGGTGCGGATGCGCCAAGTTTTTAGCAGTAAACATGACTAATATGGTAACCCTAACTAATGTTAAAAGAGTCATTTGGCTTCTAAATATGGCGCCAAATAGCAAAAAATCGCCAATCATCCGCACCTCTGAACTTGCGCCTTTTTGTCTACCTCTACCAGCTATGATGGTGTCTTCAAAGGGCGGGAAGGAAGGAAGGGTTTGTAGTTCATTTCCTAGAACGTTGGCGTCTTGCCAAAACCTTCTGCTCTTAGTGTGTTTTTTGTCTCAAACTCGCCATTTTTTAGATGAATGAGTGATTAAAACTAAATTACTTATTAGAAAAATTGTACTGGTTTTTCATTCTGGTGACCATTACTTTCCAGTAAATTTAGAATAGTTAAAGTTTGCAGTAGAATGTTCGCGGATGAAATTGGATTGGATGCCTGAATTCGAATTGTAAGATAGGTGGTTATTTTTGAAGTGAGTATTTTTTCTTTTGAAATATACCTAGTATTGCTGATTAATATATTAAACTTGATGTGTTAGTGTCTGAATATTTGGTTCTACGGTCGTTTCCCCTACTGGGCAATTTCCTTTCCCTCTTTCTTCTGTTTTGTAGGTAGGTTTTTGTTAGTAAATTGTTAAAAAAATTTCCAGTAGGCGAAATATTAAAGGTTTATTTCCGTTTTCGTTTACAGTTCAATATAAAAGCTTTTATTTTTTGAATGACTTTTCCGGCATACTTTTTAGTTGATGTATGTACGTAGTTAAGATTAAGAAGTTATATAATACTAGCGCTGACGCGCTAGACACGGGCTTCGCCAGTCCATATGTAAAAAGGAGCATTTTTATGTTCAAACTACAACAATCGATGTTATACCTTCAACAATTAATATTATATTATCTTTAATTACAACAATTGGTGGTTTTGCCATGATGTCATGGTTTAGGAATGAAATACGGGTTTTTTTTAGCCGAAAATAGACCAAAACAATTATTGGGATGCTTCAATTTCAAATTATTATTCTTCAGGAAACTTTCTGGGAGCGAGTAGCTTTCTGGTATGGTTTAAAGTGAAAGTAGGTTCGAAAAGTTTAAAACTAAAACGGACTTACAATCAGATGAACATTCATTTATGTATATAGATTTTGGGAGTTACTGAGTTACATTAAAGAGTTAACTCCTTAAGGGGAGTGAGTTACTCAGATCTGATCTTGCAAAAGAGTTGAATCGCCCATCACTAAAACCTACTGAAGAATCGATTCCTAGGAATCCTGGGAAAGTGGGGAAAGTAATTGGCGAAACGAATTGAAGCTCTCCAGGGGGTATGGTGCATCCCAGGTCAAAATTTATGCTGGAATTTGTTTGCTGGACAAGCATTGCATGCTAGATTCATGCTAGAAAACTAGCAAAAAACCAGCATAAATGTTTGCTTGTTCCAGCATAAGTCACCAGCAACCCAAGTGTTGTTATGACCCACTTTTTATGCTCGCCAGCAAACAAAAATCCAGCATGTGTTGCTGGAAAAGGTTGCTGGCCTAGCAAAGATTACGACCACCACTTGCTGGAATTTTGTGCTATTATAGCATACAAAATCCAGCATGCGTTGCTAGAACATGTTGCTGGCCTAGCAGCAATTACGAGCACCTCTTGCTGGAATTTTTTGCTACTCTAGCATACAAAATCCATCATGCGTTGCTAGAATATGTTGCTGGCCTAGCAAAGATTACGACCACCACTTGCTGGAATTTTGTACAATTCTAGCATAGAAAATCCAGCATGCGTTGCTAGAAAATGTTGCTGGCCTAGCAACAATTACGAGCACCACTTGCTGGAATTTAATGCTGTTCTAGCATACAAAATCAAGCATGTGTTGCTAAAACATGTTGCTGGCCTAGCAAAAATTAAAACCATCACTTTTGAAAGGTATATATTGAGGAGGAGATACTCTAAAATGAATCTACTTTTCTGGCTTAAAAAAATTCATTCCTCCACATAAACACACATCCTAAATTTTAGTTAAAAACTTTCAGAGCAATCAAAATTTTTATTAAATTTTCAAAGGGAACAATTTCAGAAGAATTTACTTTTCGAAACTATACAAGATGTTCAAAAATCCCTAGATAAAATTACTGTCATGTTAGGTTTATGTCGAGAAAAGAAATCAGGCTAAAAAAAGTAAATATGAGTAAGATGCATTTTAAAGTTAGTTTAAAAATGGACATTAGCTACCCTAGCATACAAAATTCAGCTAGTGTTGCTAGAAAATATTTGCTCTACTTGCTTTTTATTTTTTTACAGCTTATAACATTACTTTTCTAAATTAAGTTGTACATAATTTATCATAATTTTTAACTGCAGCTGTTCTTATTTTTTACTATTTTAGCATTTTTATGCAGACATTTGTATAGAACTTAAAATATTTATTTTCTCATGTGAAACAAAAAAAATAAATTTTAACATTTAAAAATATTTATTTAGAGCTTCAACATTCAACAAAAATCTAGAACAATTTTTTTCTTCTTATTCTTCTTTCATCAGATATTTTCTCATTTGATCTGAAATAGAAATAGAACATGAAATAACAAAAAACTACTATAAATAATTAATGAAAACACATATTAAAAAAGTCCCAAACTAGTGTAACCTATCTTACAAATAACTTGTACATACAATATGATGTAATATGCACTTTTCAATTATACCAAGTTTTTATAAGTTTTTTTGGAGGCATTTATATTTAACAATTTCCAAAGATTACATATATACAGTTATCAATTCATTGAGCTGCATTTGAGCACTTCTATGTTTTTTTTCTTAAAATTTAATAGTTTTTTTGCACTAGTACTCCAAGGGTAAAACTCATAATGAATATATTGGACATTATTAATATCAATTCAAATAAATTAAAAAAAAACATTTTTGTTCAGTTTTTAAGGAAAGTGAGCTAGTTAGCAACTCAATACTCATCTCTTGAAATGGGTGGATATCATGGTAAATAGGTAAAAGATGTTTTATAAGAATTTTCCTTTCAATCTTTTTTCTGCTTTGTTCTAACCATGCTTTTCAAATCATAAACTATAAAGCTAGCTATTAGTTTTTAATAGTTAGCTCCATACTTGTATAATATACACGAACGCGCGAACGGCGTTCGCAGAAAATTTCGCCCTCTGCAGAAAATTTTCTGCAGGAAAACTACAAAAAAATTTTTTTTCGGAAATTTTTCTGCAGAATTTATTTTTGATAAATTTTTCTTATGTTTTTCGCCAAATGCTTCCATCCGCGGAATCGCGATTTTAGAAATCCGCGATGCTTTCTAAGATGGTCACGGACATAAGGTGAAGTAGTCGGCTTCGTATCGCTTTGCTCGCGGAGTTAACCGTTTCATCCGCGATGCTTTCTAAGATGGTCACGGACATAAGGTGAAGTAGTCGGCTTCGTATCGCGTTGCTAGCGGAGTTTACCGTTTCATCCGCGATGCTTTCTAAGATGGTCACGGACATAAGGTGAAGTAGTCGGCTTCGTATCGCTTTGCTCGCGGAGTTTACCGTTTCATCCGAGATGCTTTCTAAGATGGTCACGGACATAAGGTGAAGTAGTCGGCTTCGTATCGCTTTGCTCGCGGAGTTTACCGTTTCATCCGCGATGCTTTCTAAGATGGTCGCGGACATAAGGTGAAGTTTTCGGCTTCGTATCGCGTTGCTAGCGGAGTTTACCGTTTCATCCGCGATGCTTTCTAAGATGGTCACGGACATAAGGTGAAGTAGTCGGCTTCGTATCGCTTTGCTCGCGGAGTTAACCGTTTCATCCGCGATGCTTTCTAAGATGGTCACGGACATAAGGTGAAGTAGTCGGCTTCGTATCGCGTTGCTAGCGGAGTTTACCGTTTCATCCGCGATGCTTTCTAAGATGGTCACGGACATAAGGTGAAGTAGTCGGCTTCGTATCGCTTTGCTCGCGGAGTTTACCGTTTCATCCGCGATGCTTTCTAAGATGGTCACGGACATAAGGTGAAGTAGTCGGCTTCGTATCGCTTTGCTCGCGGAGTTTACCGTTTAATCCGCGATGCTTTCTAAGACGGCCGCGGACGTTAAGGTGAAGTCGGCTTCGTATCGCGTTGTTGTTGCGATGTAGAAAAAACAACTTTTCCGTAGTTAGAAGCCTACAAGTCCGGAAGTAAAAAAAATAGCGATTTTTCGCGAAAGTTCCGTTTTTCTGGCTTATGAGGTTTTCTAAGTTGCAAAATTTTTGAAAAGGCTACTTTGAGAAGCAACTTAAGAAAATAATTCAGTTTTTTTAATCGTGTTAGATTATAACCTGTATTACATTTCTGATATGATTTGAGATTCTAATAATACTTTTAAAAATTCATTTGACTTTTTTCTTCACTTAGCAAAAATTTTATTGGTAAAAAAATTAAGTTATTTAATTAAATTTAAAGTAATCAATAAATTATCCTTGTATTTAACTGATTTCCTAAATTTGCATCTGATTTTAGTTGCATTTTGGTTATTTTCCTGCAAATGAAGATAACGTGAAATATGTACCTTTCTTTGTTTAAAGATATTTTTATCTAGTCTAGACTATCAATATTAATGACTAGTTAAATGCCAGTTTAAAGTTCTTAAAATCCTCCCAAGTATAACCCAGTTAAATTAAAATTTTTCTTGTTAAAATTATTTGTTTTACACATTAAACAAAATTATACATAACTAAGCTCACATGCTTTTTCCTCTTTTTTCATCTTTAGATAAACTCCCCTGCAATTTGGGTATTTCAGTAATAATGGTTTTTTTAGAGAGATTTAAAAATGTGTAAATTCTTGCAGAAAATTTTTTGGAAAAAATTTAAGTTCGCAGAAAGGTTTTTGTTTTATACAAGTATGGTTAGCTCTACTTAGTTTAAAATTTTACAAATACTATTAAAAAAGATATTGATATCTTTCAACTGAACTTAAAAGGCAGGGTTTATTGTTAGGTTAATTATTGTCTAGGTTTTATTTTGAAAGGACTTTGGCTTTGAATACTAATAAATTTAATACCAAAAATAATTGATTATATTAAATTTAAAACGAATTATAATACTATATTTAAAGTGCATTCAAAATCAAGAAAAGGAATTAGAAGGGATTTTTGAACTATTCAAAAATACTCCAACTTTTTGTGTTCAAACATGCTCCATCTATCAGCTCTATCTTTTAGAGTAGGATATATAACAGGGTGGCTACAGAAACTGAGAAAACAAATTCCCTGACTTTTCCCTGATTTCCAAGACTTAACTTACAGCTTTTCCCTGACTTACAGGATCTAATTTCATTAATTTTCTGGCTTTCTCTGTACTTAGAACCATTAAGAGCGTACCAAGATAATTAAAAAAATCGCTACTTGTTATTTAAAATGAAAAAAAAATACATATAAAATATAAAACGTAATTTCGAAGTTGAGTTATGCTTTAGTCTAAGCATAGTATGAAATGCATAATATGTTTCTCTTTAAGCTAAGAAAAGTAAAAAATATTCACAAGATTTCAGAGGAAGAAAAATTGTAGCTCAAAAGGATCTCATCAGGAAATTTCCCTGATTTTAACATATTTTTAACAATTTCCCTGATTTTTCCAGATTAATAAATTTCCCTGAAATCCCTGATTTCCAGGTTCTGTAGCCACCCTGCATAAACATTTGTAATTGAAATTGGGAAACAAAACTTTTTTGGACTTAACTTGATTGATGCCACAATAGAACTCGAGGCAAAATTTCTACTTTAAAAACTCTTGACTTATTTTTTCCACAAAGAAATTTTACTTTTCATCTTCTAAAGCCACCAAATTTTAAACTCAAAAGGGTTCCAATAGGCCTACTGGTCTGAAAATCCAGGCAAAAGATGGTACCTATTACAACAACCTATTGATATTTCTTTAGATTTTTAAATTGAATTTAACATAGAGAAATATTAGTTGTTCTAATGTACCCCATGTACAAATAAGTTCCCCTCTCCCCCTACAAACATTGAAGACAAAAGTAACTTACTTTACTTTATCCAACACTCTTCCAAGTTCTTCCGGTCATGCGACACCTTCCCTTTGATTAGAGCAATTCTTTGTATCCACCATCCTGGACTACTGGCAGAGAGAGCAACTTCATCAGCAGACTAATTTGGTGGAGGTGGCCTGCAGGTAGAACACAAAAGTTAATTAAATGGTTATGAATATTATTAAGACAGGGCTGCTAAAAATGTAAAAATTCATTTTGTTGTAGGTAATATATCTGGGTTTTGTAAGTCAAATTTAAATGCATTTACTCATTTAAAAATTAGACAATTCTTTTCTTAAAACAGAGAGCGTGTTTTATAAGTTCTCTGGAATATCTCTGCATGGATATATTTTTTAATAAAAAGTGGTTATTTTAAAAGTTTTTGTGTTTTTTCAAATTTTGATATTTTTTACAGGTTTAGAGAGTGTTTTTTAAAATTCAAATGATTTTTTTAAAATAGTAGAGATTTTTCAAAGCTTTATAGGTTGTTTAAAAGTAAGTGGGTTTTTTCAAACCTCTATTCGGTACATTAAAAATTTAAGGTTTTTCCAAAGCTCAATTCGTTGTTTAAATATTAGTTGTTTTATATTACTGCAATGCTTTAAATTACCTTTAGAGCAGGTATGGGCAACCTTTTCGAATCCGCGGGCCGGATTCAATGATTATAATGACGTGGAGGGCCATAGAGTAGATAATAGGTAATATTTTTTAAGTAAAAAATGAGTAGTTTATAGTTTTATTATATACTAGGGAGCTAAAGCCCCCTGCTCGCTATCGCTCGCTAACACCTGGGAACTGCTGACGCAGTTCCCCTAGGATTGCTTCGCAATCCGGTGCTCGCTACGCTCGCTCGCCATACGCTGGTTCAGCTTAGCTGAGATTCATTACCAACTAAATTTATTGGTGAAAATAGAGTTTTGTAAATAGTAATATGCAGCAGGGGAACATTAAATACAGTGTAACCGTGTAATGTATACAGTATTTATAAAAGTCATGGGTAATGTTGCATTAGCCAAGAAAAACCACCATAATCAGTATAATATATCAGATAAGTATTTTTACATGTAAATTTTTTCAAATGGCGGTTTGAAAAAAAAAAGACTGCATAAGACGGTTTTTGGGGTCCCCTAGACCAGTGGTCTCCAACCCCCGGTCCGCGGACCGGTGCCGGTCCGTGGATAAATTGGTACCGGGCCGCGGGCCGACCATTTCACTGAAAGGGAATTTAGATTCCTAAGTTTTATACTCCAAATTAATGAATGAAATGAACTTTATATTTATTTTTTGGTGTAAATGTTTTTTATTTTGAAAGCATGTTTAAATACAATCAAATTAAAATTAATAAATCAAACTAATCTAGCATGTTAACAATCAACGCCCCCTCCCAGAGGGCCGTGGTAAAATTATCAAACGTTGACCGGTCCGTGGTGGTAAAAAGGTTGGGGACCACTGCCCTAGACCCCCCATTTTTATTTGGAACTCACACTTGGAAAAAACTTCATTGATTTAAGGGAGTTTATTAGAACAAATCAAAATTTAGGTGAATACAACTGCTTTTTTTTAATTTTATCTATTTAATATACGGAAATCTTATTCACAAAAGAAAAAAAGTTAATTAATGGTTATTTAAGTTTTATTTTATGTTGAAAGCTATATACAGAGTAATTGTGAATAGGCTATAATTTAGTGCTCTTTTTTACGATTATCAGGCCAATTTTGTAATAAAATTTAGAATATGTGTGGAAATATTAAAGCATTTAAGACAAAAGTATTAATAATATATAAATGCTTCAATTTGTAAATAAAATTAAATTTGAAAAGAAAGAGTGGGGAAAGGAAATGAGATACATTTTTACTAGCTTTTAAAAATAATTGTTTCTCTCTATTCTAAAAAAAAGTTTTTGTAAATGGTTTCCAGAGGAAGGCTTTTTAATTACTGATCCTCATAACATGTTTTTGGTATCAAACTGTTCGGATTCTTTTGAGGATGTGCAAAGTGCCTTTAGAATTTCTAAAAAAATTCTCAATTCTAAGATATTTCCATTTTTCTGGATTACGGATAAGGTTGCAGTTAACAGCAAGAAACTGTCGTACAATTTATTATACCTCCAATCACAATGACCAACCGACGCTATTCATTAATGATGAAAATAATTCCTTTCACGCTTTAAAAATACGCTTCAAAATATGTACTTTCTAAATAAAACATTTTTTAAAGACTGATAAGAGTTTTCCAGAAACTCACAGATCTACTATTCAAGTATAGAATTTCACACACCAAAATTAATTGTTTGTAAACATTGAATGCAATGTAGATTTTGTCTCTTAATATTTTTAATAGCTTAAATCATATTGTTTAAAAAGTCTGTTTTAAAACTAAAACTTGAATGATAAAACACTAGATATTTTGACGAGTTACTAGGTACTATATTAAATTTAACAAAATCATTGCTGAACGTTTTTGTAAATATTGAATAACAATAGCACGAGCAGACTTGATGGATATTTTCAAGGAAAACGTGTTGATTAAATTATTGATAATTTAACCAATAAATATTCTAACTTTTAGGAGAGTGTGCTTCTGGAAAGTTGGTTGACGTTTTTTCTACTAATTGTTATAACGAATGTTTTATAAATAAATAATTTTAGTGAGCAGGGTTTTGTAGGGATTGCGAAGCGATCCGAAAGGCCCTGCGTCAGCAGTTAACGGGGGTTGGCGAGCGATAGCGAGCAGGGGGCGGTAGCTCCCTAGTTATTAAAAAATTGGATAATAATAAAAGGAGGAAACTAGGGCTCGATCGATGGGCCGATGCCGATTGTACGAAAATTTTCATCGGTAAGCCGATGGCCGATGGTAAAAATTACATTAAACCAATTTAGTCGAGTGAATCTATTAACAAAAAAAAATGGGGAAAAGGGTAAAACCAGTAAAGATTGCAACATTTCGCTTTCAACGGCTTTCACTTGAGAATGACCTAAATAGTAATATAATAAAAGCATTTGCCCAAATGCCCGTATGTATGGCCAGTAGGGCGTATCACGAAAAACTTTTTTTCGAAATTCAAAAAGGCATACTGAAAAAAAGTTGCCTAAGGGGTCACATATTCACCATGAAAAATTTCAGCCCGATCAAAAAATGTTTAGGTCCCCCGGAATTGGGCCAAAGTTTTGGAAATTACCTCATTTTTCAATAAATTGACCGAAACCTCCAAGTTAAAATTTTTATATAAAGTTCATAATTTTTCTAGGATAATCTACTATTCTACCTTATAGTTGGCAGTTGGTTTCATATTTTTACTACTCTTCGTTTAGGAGCAATAATTTTTTTTAACATGACAAGTTATTAGTGAAGTTGTTTTTCCTGCATTACTAAAGTTACCACAAATCAAGTTCTATCTACCCTAGAAAGTTGTAGTTTGTGTCATTTCGATTAGAATTCTATTTTCTAACATATTTTATGTCCTATACAATTTATTTTGGTTTTGTTTTACCTGAAACTCCGTGTATATAATTATAAAAATAGTACTAATTTTAGTACTAGTTTACAGTAATATTTTTAAAACTCCTATGATATGAATTCGCTAAAAGAGATTTATCCATAAAAATGCACATAAACTCAGATAACAGTATATAATAATTTAACTTTCATATATTTACTAATAATTCTAGCTATTCTAATTAAATGGAAAGTATTCGATTTATCCTTTTTTAAGACTAATTTTTTGGTAAAGAGTAAAAATTCTAACTACAAATAAAACTTACAAAAAAGCCAATATTACAAATTACAAGTAAAATAAGATTTATAAGAAATAAGATAATCACTAAGTATTACAGTAGGTATAAAGGAATACATACACTTATACACATAATACATGCAAACATTTTTATTCCTTTGTTTCTGAAGAAGCATCTAAGAAATCCCGTTTAGTTTTGAACTTGGAAAGGAATTTCCTGTCCAATAACCTGGATTTAACTAACACATCACAATTTTTGAACCCACAAATACGAAGGGAAGCTTCAGTGACTTCTTTCACAATACTTTCAACTGTTTGGGTGTGCGAAGGAATTCTGTCACTCATTCCAGTTTCAACGATTAGTTCGATTTTTTCTTTATTTAAATTATTTAGAAGTGGTGGTTCAGTTACAGTCAAAAAGACTGCCAGTTTATGATGTCTACTATATCATCCGCCTTGGAATTTACTTGAGGTAATAAACTTGAGGTATAAGTGTATGTGGTTTGAAAACCCTTTTTCCTAGAGAATCAGCATAAGGTACTTAGACAATGATCTAAAGCAGTGGTGCCCAACCTTTTTCTCCACGAGGGCCATTTTGCTTATGAAAATTTATCTCGCGGGCCACATAAAAATACTTTTAAGGATTTTTCTAAACATAAAGAAAAATTACCCGTTTTCAATGAGGAAAAAGTTTGCATCTGTTTGGAAGATTCTAGATTTTGTAAATTTAGCTCCAAATTTGTAACACTTATCCTTAAAACTGAATTAAGATTATTATCTGTAAGTGGAGATCGAGCAGTAGTTTTTGTTCTTTTCAGAACAGATAATGTTTGTTCTAAACACACAGTTTGTTCACAGTCGCCTTACATATAATACACAACGGTTTATTTTCTCGCTGGATGAAGAAATATGAATTTGTTCACTTTTCTTGAAAGTTTCAGCAGTCCGAGTGAATCTTCCGTTTTTTACGATCGAACATCTTTTCGAAGTTTGGTTCTAAAAAGATCCTTATAAACTGAATTCAAATGGCTAACAGATACCGAAAAATATTAATCCAATGGCAAATTCCCTGTATCTAGAAAAAAAACCCAGAGAAGAAAAGAAAAAAATTTACTGGATATTGAAGAATTCCTTTTTTATCATATTTTTTAGATGGAAGTGCCATAATATCTCGCACGATTTCGTGGTTTTCTTGGAAGATTTCTGAAACTGGTTTTTGTTTTAAAGATTTAATGAGTCCGCGGGCCACATGGATCAGCCTCGTGGGCCACATTTGGCCCGTGGGCCGTAGGTTGGGCACCACTGATCTAAAGGATGTGGTTAAATCTACCATACAAAGATATGCCTTTAGGGTGAACCCAAATCAACTTCTTTTGAGAAATGTTATTTGATCCTTGAAAAAACATTAGAGCTATGGCAAATAATAAAATACTGGAAGCTCGCAAACTCCCTCAAGTATATTTTGAGGTGGATGATATCGTTGACCTCTTAAACTGGGAGTCAATGATTGTAGCTGAACCACCACTTCTAAATAATTTAAATAAAGAAAAAATCGAACTAATCGTTGAAACTGAAATGAGTGACAGAATTTCTTCGCACACCCAAACAGTTGAAAGTATTGTGAAAGAAGTCACTGAAGCTTCCCTTCGTATTTGTGGGTTCAAAAATTGTGATGTGTTAATTAAATCCAGGTTATTGGACTGGGAATTCCTTTCCAAGTTCAAAACTAAACGGGATTTCTTAGATGCTTCTTCAGAAACAAAGGAATAAAAGTGTTTGCATGTACTATGTGTATAAGTGTATGTATTCCTTTATACCTACTGTAATACTTAGTGATTATCTTATTTCTTATAAATCTTATTTTACTTGTAATTTGTAATATTGGCTTTTTTGTTAGTTTTAATTGTAGTTAGAATTTTTACTCTTTACCAAAAAATTAGTCTTAAAAAAGGATAAATCGAATACTTTCCATTTAATTAGAATAGCTAGAATTATTAGTAAATATATGAAAGTTAAATTATTATATACTGTTATCTGAGTTTATGTGCATTTTTATGGATAAATCTCTTTTAGCGAATTCATATCATAGGAGTTTTAAAAATATTACTGTAAACTAGTACTAAAATTAGTACTATTTTTATAATTATATACACGGAGTTTCAGGTAAAACAAAACCAAAATAAATTGTATAGGACATAAAATATGTTAGAAAATAGAATTCTAATCGAAATGACACAAACTACAACTTTCTAGGGTAGATAGAACTTGATTTGTGGTAACTTTAGTAATGCAGGAAAAACAACTTCACTAATAACTTGTCATGTTAAAATAAATTATTGCTCCTAAACGAAGAGTAGTAAAAATATGAAACCAACTTCCAACTATAAGGTAGAATAGTAGATTATCCTAGAAAAATTATGAACTTTATATAAAAATTTTATCTTGGAGGTTTCGGTCAATTTATTGAAAAATGAGGTAATTTCCAAAACTTCGGCCCAATTCCGGGGGACCTAAACATTTTTTGATCGGGCTGAAATTTTTCATGGTGAATATGTGACCCCTAAGGCAACTTTTTTTCAGTATGCCTTTTTGAATTTCGAAAAAAAAAGTTTTTCGTGATACGCCCTAATGGCCAGTCCGATCCTATCTATGAGGAGAAATTTCAACTTAAAACTAAATGCGAAGTTGATGGAGGAAAATCTAGCTTATTTTGGTCTTTGCGTTATTTTGTTTGATGTGTTGCGGTTTGTTTGCAAAAAACAACGGCCAAACATCGGCATCTAGATGTTTTTTTTAGGGCGATGGGCCGATTTTTTCAAACTGTTATACATCGGCCGCTGATCCCGATGGCTATTTTTTCAAACAATCGGCACCGATGCATCGGTCGAGCCCTAGAGGAAACCATTATCTTTAAAAACTTAACTTACCTCAAAGTTAGAGTTAAATGTAACTTCTTTTATTTTTAAATTATTTACTTTAACAATTTTCAATTAACTTTATTTTTACTTTTACATTATGGTTTAAATTATTAACTTATTACTCTGTAGTCGAAAATTCAAAAATTTGGAGAATCGGTTGCTTCCACCTTCTTCCAGTTGAGAAGACATCATTCTCTCAATTATATTAAGTTTTCATTCAAATATTAAAATTTTATTTTATTATTAAAATTTTATTTTATTATTAAAATTATATTTTGAAAAAATTTAACTTAAAAACTTTAAAAAGGAGTTTTTTATTAGTTTGCGTTTTAAATTTATAAATTGAAAATTTACGGGAAAAGTAGCTGAATGCAGTCTTAAATACTGTTCATATACTCTATTACAGGGGTTCTCAAACTTTTTAACATCGCGACCCACTTTTGAGAAACAAAATCTAACGCAACCCACCGACTTCAGTAAATTATCAACTGAACTGAGATAATTATCTCATGCCCCCCACAGAATTTTAAGTTCTCTGTCTGGGGGTGTTCACTAACTATTCAGTTACAACAATAAATTATTACATACACGTTTTAGAAGAGAAATTAACTTTTAAAAAATAAAAATAATATTTTTGAATTCGAGAGTATGAAATAGTTTAATTGTGGGCTAACAATGATCCCCAGAACAAAAAGGGGGGTCTGGGGGGTCCTCCCCCAGAGAAAATTTTTAAATTTGACCCTTAAAAACATGGTTTTAACTTATTTTTTAGTAATATGGGATA
Source organism: Tetragnatha versicolor (assembly GCA_024610705.1). Classification (NCBI taxonomy): domain Eukaryota; kingdom Metazoa; phylum Arthropoda; class Arachnida; order Araneae; family Tetragnathidae; genus Tetragnatha; species Tetragnatha versicolor. The sequence continues at coordinate 2,627,838 of JANDEH010000019.1, forward strand.
AATTGCAGTTGCATCATTTCCTAAGAAAATTCTTAAAATTTGCATTGCTACCCCCGGTGTGGATGGGGAGAAACACGGAACATTTTTTTTTTCAAATCTTATTTGAATAACCGACTATATTTGTATTATCGGCACATTAAAGTGCCACACACAGGACGTATTTACATTAATTGCCTTTTCCGTTCGACACCAAGTAGTGTATTTTTCCTTAAATTTTTATTTTTTTACTATATGGTAATTTGATAAATTCAAATTAATTTATTCTAATTATTCAAGTTTAAATAATAGTTTTATAATTCAAAAGTCAATAACACGTTTGTAAAAATTTTAAAAAGATACTTCATAATCAGAAAAATTAAAAATCTTCTCGCGACCCACCAAAAACTGACTGGCGACCCACCAGTGGGTCGCTACCCACAGTTTGAGAAACGCTGCTCTATTTTGTTACTTTTTTGGGGTATAACTTAACACTTAGTTACTTTTTCTGAAATACTTGTATATGTATACAAATACTATTAACTCTAACAACCTTGAATGAGGCAAGGAGAGAGAAAAAAAGTCAGATATATTTCCCCATGGCTGAACAAAAATTAAAATATTTCATTATACATAAAAGGACTTACTTCATATTGAAGAACTCAAAACAACACATTTCGTAGTATTCTTGGTCATATCCGTACTGGAATCCATATCTGATACTCCTTTCTCTGAGAACTTTGTCTAAACACTTATATTCACCCCTTAGCAGTAGGCGACATATTCCGACACTCCAAGTGCCCGATTCCATGAGAATCATGATCGCTCTAAAATTGTCATCAGTGTTATCATACATCCCACGGTAACGCTCTCTACGAAGTGTGGTAATACGAGTACGCATCATGTCGCTGCCTGTTCCTTTCTGACCACGCTGTATACGTACCTTCCAGTGAGAAGTCAGACTATGACTAATTAGAGGTGGGCAAAAAACGAGTAACAGTTAAAAAATAGCTGCTACAGGAAAATAATTGATGTAGCTGCTAAACGTGTTACAAAATAGCTGCTAAAAATTAGCAGCATATGTAGGCTCTTGATTGGTCAAAAAATCGCACTTATACTGCTACGCGCTGACCAATGAGAATCGTCTAAATTTAGCAGTAGCAGTTTTTGAAATAACGAAGGAAACGAGGAGAAAACGCGATCCTGCCCCGTAGCAGTACACTGCCTCCTAGGAGGCAGTGAGCAGTAGCAGTGGTCAGGGCGGTGGGGGTAGTCTAGTCAGCGCCATCTGTATGATGGCGCTGTATTTATCGCTTATCTACCTGCTACATTTATGTAGACAAATTACAATTCTCAAAATCAGTTCAAAAGAAGACTTAAAATCCAAATCAATCGCCTAATTAATTATGTAAAACAATGCTAAATCATTAAAATAATAACCTCTACAGCTAGCCTTTTGCTCAAGACCAAGTATTTTTATTTATGAGCAAGTGTTTAAATAATAATAATGCTCCGTCAGAAATAAAACCCATGCCTTTCAATAATGGCAGCTTCGTTTAACGAAATTCTTCTTTTCTCAATCTTTTTTAATCGTCTATATTTTTTATGGAGTATATAAATATTAAAGCCTTATTAGAACCTGAGGATCGTGAAAATATAACACCATTAGTATTTTTTATTTATGTAAGTTAGATTTTGTTAATAATTATCATTAACATAGTTGAAACAAAAAAACGCAAGGGTCCCAAAGACATAAAGTAGCAAAATCGCAAATTGATAGAGAATTCAAGTAAATAAATTCTGTAACATTTGGTTGATTAAATCCAACTTGTAACGAAATTTTGTTATCAAACCATCAAAACCAATTCCTAAATGCATGGTTAACGTTGAATGTAACAAAAAAGCGCCGCTGCTAAGAAAAAAAGCAGCCACAAAAATTAGCAACCTGTAACATTAATCGCATAGGCGCTATTTTTAGCAGCTACTGTAGCACTGCTAAAAAATAGCACGACCCTCAAGGTCTGCTAATCTGCTAATTTTTAGCAGCTAATTTTAGCTGCTACTTTTCTGTAACGAACGTAACTGCTACGTTTTCAAAAATTAGCGGATTTGCCCACCTCTACTAATCCCGACCAAGATCCTATACTATCTCAACACTAGAGTAGGGTTGCTGTATTTTGAATTTCAATGGGGAGAAGGTGGAATGTCGCCAAAATGACCCCCCTGACACACCTGTTGCTTCATATTTTGTGTCCGTAGCATGGGCGGATTTAGATGGTGAACTCTGGGGGTGCGTATTGGAAAACTTAGGGGTGCAAGCTGCCCCTGATGACTTTGAAAACATGATTTTCCCCTATAAAAATGGAATTTTCTCAAAAAGTTGGGGGTGCGTTGCACCCCCATGCACCCCCTTAAATCCGCCCATCCGTAGATGTACCGTTGAAGAGCTATAGAACCCCTATTGTAGTGAGAGGGCGTTACAAAAGGCGGTTTTCCTAAGGCCCGTTTTGCGATACAAAACATAATAGAATGAAAAAGATTATTGCATGTCGTACAGCAGTATCCATACTACATTTCAACCATAAATTTGAACAAAATTGGACCACTCTTTAACCCGTGGGGGGAGTTATAAAACGCGCAATATTTTTTCCTTAGTGTAATTGTATTTTTGAAACCAACTTCTATAAAAAATACCATTATACTTAGGGAACAAATATTGCAAGTTTTAAAACTCACCCCATGATTTAACAAGTGGTCCAATTTTGTTCAAATTTATGGTGGGCAGTAGTATGGATACTGCTGTACGTCCTGCAATAATTTTTTTCATTCTATTATGTTTAGTTTCCCGCCTTTTGTAACGCCCTCGCACTGCAATAGGGGTTCTAGCTCTTTAACCCTTTATTTACCAAATTATTTTCGGTGCAAGTTTAGAACTGCTGATGCGCCAGGGTTTTAGCGATAAAAATCACTATATAGTTCCCCCAACTAATGTTAAGTGAATTATGTGGCTTCTAAATATGGCGCCAAATAGCCAAAACTTGCCAACCATCACCAATTCTAAACTTGCGCCAGTGGTACTTACAAGTACCGTCGGTAAATATATAAAGGGCCACATGCAGCTGCCATCGAATCGAATCGAATATTCGTAATGGCATCGTAAATCAAAAAAAGTGATTCAGCAGTGTCACAATCGTTTTTCTCCATGACGTCGGCGCTCACAGGTCGACCAATGAAGTAACTTACCTGACGTAATGATCACGTGTTAACTACCAGTGTTACTAACGCCGTCTGGCGATGAATTGGCACCCATTGGACCAGTGATTGGACTCGCTTCACCTGACGTAAGGATCACGTGCTAACTACCATCCAATCAGAATTCACTTCGATTCACGTGACCAATATTCCGTTTTTGATCACGTGACTCGATACGAGTAGCAGAATTAAATTAACAGCTTGATAACCCGTTATTTCGATATACGATGACAGCTGCATATGGCCCAAAGGGTTAACGGTGCATCTGTGACACCCTGTATAGGATTTTAGGCATATATTTTTAAGTATAATTATTATTTTGATGAACCTTTTTGAAAAAGTTGAAACTTATAAAGTTCCAAATACAAACGGGCAAAGGGGGATCGGAAAATTTTTGAAAATTTGAACCTAAAAAGCTGGTTTTTAAATTCTTTTGGTATACCTAATCTAAATTTCAGGAATAGGGGATTAAAAGAAATACTATTCTAAAATATATAAGTTCACGAAGAAAAAGTTTGGAGGGTACAAAAGACCCGTTGCACCCCCCTTGTCTACGCCACTGCGAGTTAGATCCGAAAAGAACGGTTCCTTGTAAAACGCACAATTTTCTAAGGAAAATGTTTAAGTTCTTTCATGTATACAAATAATGATCCTATATACAGCTTAAAAATCAATAATTTTTCGATTTTTAAATCAAACTAGGGGGCTGTAGCCTCCTGCTCGCTATCGCTCACCAACCCCCGTGAACTGCTGATGCAGTTCCCCTAGGATTGCTTCGCAATCGTGTGCTCGCTACGCTCGCTCACCATACACTGGTACAGCCTAGATGAGATTCATTAGCAACTAAATTTATTGGTGAAAATAGAGTTTCATAAATAGTAATATGCATTATGCAGCACTCCAAGTAAAGCAAGCCCTCCCCTTCTTTAAAATTTAATTTTCTTAAGAGATTAGATGCAGCTCATTAAAAACTGCGGAAAAAGCCATTTGCATCATACCATTTCTGTAATACTGATTGCCGCTTTATTTTCGAAGCATGTATTACTCATGAATAATGTTCAATTAATGCCCTTTTTCGGGCCATTCAATTGAATTAAAACGGTTATTATAGAGATGTAAAGGTAAGAGTTCGTTTTGTCTGCTAAAGAAAAAATCGCGTCTTTTCCTTGAATAGAAGAAATCACCATTAATTATAAAATATCATAATTGCATTAAGTCATTAATTTAGGTTATTGGTAACTAAAATACCATTTACCATCTCTGTTAGAAACATTAATATCGCATTCAGTACGTATTTTTGGATACGGTGGTCCTTCACTTCACTGTTGCCACTCTCAGATTTGTATTTAGAAAAATTTTCATTAATTGTTTGTTTACGATTCATTTTAATAAGAGCGCTATTATATCTCAAGTCTATCGGATATTAATAAAAGACTGAGAAAAATGCGGCTATTCAGTTTAAACTGATCCCTCCAGCTGACCCCTTCCAGAATTTCACCTTGAACAATTTGTGTTCGATACCATGAAATCCTCAGAAATGTACCCCCTGGGTTTTAACCATTTAGCACCACTGTCCGTCACCATCCCACCAAAGACGACATCTGGTAAAGTTTGTCTGTGCTCGCTTGGCGGTGGGAAGCGGGGTACCAAGTTCGAGTATAGTCCAGGCAATCTGTACCTTAACCGGGAACAAATTGATACATTTAGTTTTTCAACGGTTTTCACTTGGGAATGACCTAAATAATAACATACTAAAAATCGGACAAAATCGGCTCACGGGAAGTTTAGTTTTTTTTTAATTTTTAAAAAATGGCCGAAAAAAATTTCAAAAAATCAAATTATTGTAATCGAGACTTATTATACATGTTTGTAGGCCATTTTTCAGTGCTGAATACGAATATACCATTTCAATTTAAAAAAAATTCAAAATTTCAATTTTTAAAAATTAATTCAAAATTTGGAAAGTCGAAAAAATTAAAACATCGCTCAAAACCACAAAATTATAGCAAAAGAAGTTATTTAAACGGTTTTCAATTAGAAATGACTTAAATAATAACATACTAAAAATGGAAGAAAATCGGATAATAAAAATTTTAATTTTTTTCAAATTTTAAATTTTCGATGAAAATCAGAATCACCTTTGAAAGAGCTGTGAGAATACAAATTTTCGGACCCCACCAGGCGACACCCGTAATCAGTCAACCTCGAAAATGGACACTAGAGCCGGGGTGAACGAGACTCCCAGCTCTGGGGGAGGACCCCCAGCCCCCCTTTTTATTGTGGGGATCACTTTTAGCCCACAATTAAACTATTACATACGCCGCTCAAATTCAAATATTTACTTTTAATTTTCTAAAAAGGTAATTTCTCTTCTAATTCGTGCATGTAATTATTTATTGTTGTAACTAAATAGTTGGTGAACACCCCCCTGTCAAAGAAGTTAAAATTCTTTGGGGGCATTATCTCAGTTCAGTTAATTACAATTAACTGAAGTCGGTGGGTCGCGTTAGAATTGGTTTCTGAAAAGTGGGTCGCGATGTTAAAAAGTTTGAGAACCCCTGATGTAAAAGATAGATCACTGGGCGCTAATGGAAACGACATAGACTTTTATTTTTAAAATCATTATGAAGGGATTGTATATTTGCAGCAGCCAGACTTTGCCCATAGAAAACAAAAAATAATTAATTTCAATATATTTTCTTTTGTTTATTTATTTTATTTTATTATTATTGAATCACAATGTATTTTTAATTGATATTTAACTCTTAATGTATTTATTTCAAATTTGTTCTAGAATTCTTTTTTTTGTGTGTTTTTGTATTGTCTTTCTTTTTTCTTCTCTTTTTTAGAATTTTCCATTGCATTTTTAATGTATTAATTTCTATTACGCCCGTATGGGATCTTTTGTTTCCCCTGGGCGTATCATATGTTTTGTTATTTGTATTTATTTTATGTGTTTCTTCCTATTATTTGTCAATAAAGATTCAACCAATTCAAATGGTTCCTGTAAAAATCAGATGCAAGTGTTTATTATGATCAAAAACAGACCAATAAATGAAAAAAGCATGCGTTGTAGGTGCATATTCACAATACCTGCGAGGTTTTTAATCCATCATGATTGGAAGAAACTAAACAAACATTTAATTAGTATTTTTCCCGTAGGGATGTTGCACCCTTGGAATCTGTGGTCCACTTCGAACGCTTGGTGCCCCAGCGTCCAGGCAAAAGGACGATCCTCGTCAATTTCAGCTCGAGGCAACTTATTGAAGTGCTCGGATCTAAACACGTCACTGTCATCCAATGATCTATCCAACAAAGCACAGAGTACTTAACTCCTTTTTACTCATTTTAACTCCTTTATTATGCATTTTATGATATTTGAGTGAATGAAAAGGATGCTATTTTTTATGCATAAACATGTTGTTGTAAATGTGGTTAATTGTTTTTAAAGAAGGTATAATATACTTTGAGAAAGCTTTTGACTTAGTGTTTTTATGGGTAGCATTTAAAGATCTCAATCATTGATTCCATGTAATCTTTGATGTTACATTTGAATATAAGTGTTTGAGAAGAACTTTCATAAATTAGTTTGATATGAAATTGAATTGTCAAATTTCAGCAGGTTTATTTGTTTGACATATAGTTAGTTAAATGCGTTTTCAAACAAAACAGCAAAAGAGAGTTCATTGAGTTTTTTTAATAGAAATATAAACTGTGTATTGTGAAAGATAAGAATAAGAATACTCTTCATTGAAGAGGTAAAAAGTGCAACATCCATTGACTTAAAATTTTAAAACAGAATTGATGCTTTATTTATACAGATTTCAAAGAACTATTCTTATTTAATTAACTTATAAACAGATATTTTTAATGATATATAACTCCTACACCTTTTATCTTTTTAATACATCAATATTTTCTGAACATTATGTTGTATTGCTGTTAAATTATTGTGTTTTTATGAACAAAGATCAAATTGGTTAGGGTTAGGTTTTATTGTCTGTATGCTGCTTTTTTGCCATATGTTATGTGCCAATTAAAAATATATGTAGAAATAAAATATTTTATGAATTAATGCTCTATGATTTCTTCTAGTACATTCAATTTAACTTAACGACTGGAAACAATAAATAAAAATAGATGAACAGCAATTTTTTCAGATTAATTATAAAAAGCTTTTTTTTCAATGAGATAACGTTTTCTACCAAAATGTGTTGAACTATTACATTTTTGAAAAATTCTTGGCTGTTCTATTTTTGCATGGGAAGCAACACTACAATTTCAAGATGCTGTACCAAAAAAATGTTATCTCTCTCATAAGACTATTTACTTATATAAATTTATAAGTTAAAAGTTATTTTTTCCGAAAGTGTTGTTAAAAACATCTCTTAAAAGTATGTATAGTTTTCAGTTAAAAAACTAATTGTGCTTTAGTTTAATAAAGGTTAAAAATGGCATTGTATTTTAAAAGCCTTATATTAAATTAAGCCTAATATTAAAAAAATCCTAATATTTAAAAAGCCTTATATCAATTTCACTTACTTTCAAAGCAAAAATTGAATGTCAGAAAATTTTTAAAAATCTTCCTTTGACGGTAATTGACCTACCAACTGAAAGAGTTAAGTTCATGAAATAATTAATCTTTTTAGGTGAAGGTGACGATACCTCCCGATTTTGGCAGGACAGTACTACTGCTTTTTGGCTCTCTGTCCTGCTTGTCAAATGTCCCACCTTAATGTCCCGCTTTTTCACTCAGTCACTCAGGGTCGTATAGACGGGGTGTTCTTATAAGGTTCAATCCCTTCTCATAAGTTTAAACAATATTTTAAAAAGTCAAATTTTGCATAAGACTAGGTAATCACTTTTTTTTAACTAAATACAATGTTTAAATGTTATCTTTACCCCATTGTGTGGTTTGGATAGGATTAGAGACTAAAAGGGATTTTTTAAACCTCCACTTCGAGGCAAACGTTAAAGTATGGGAATTGTATGTTTCATGCAAAATTTCAGTTTTCTTCCGTTAGAGTGACTTCCTGAAGCTTATAGGTATAACTTGAAAATTATAACCTACCCACTCCAGTGAAATGTCCCGATTTTTGTTTCAGAAAACCTGGTCACTTTAGGTCGCACATTAGGAATGAGTGCTTAGTTCTCCGACCCAATATCTTCAAGGGTCCACTCAGAGATTCAAGCCACCGATAGGCAACCTAATAGCCATCATTAGTGGTCCTAATATTTTCCATTATTCCGCAATACTGAATGAATGAACGGAGTTTTATTGTGGGAAACAACAAAAGGAACCGACCTTTCGAAAGAGGTCGACCTCTTTGAGATCCGTATTTCCTCGCACAGAAGCCCGCGCGAACGATTAATTAATATGTTCAAAGTAGAAATGGCTTAAGTCCAAATGGGGATTTCGGTTCATTCGATTAGTAGTTCAAATAATCAATATCACTTAATGTAGAAATAAGTTTGGAAAACATCTTATATTGATTAAGTATACGTTTCTTAAAACCTAATTTTAATCAATTTTATAATATTGTTCTAAAAACACACGGCTAGAAATAGAGAGTGGGAAATTTATCGCCACACTGTCCAGAGGACCAGTGAGGCATTTTTAAGTCCAATTTCGAACGCTGCTCATAACAACCCTGGTTTGATCTGGTTTTAATTAAAACGGGTCGAAACCAGTGCTAATATTGAGGATAAGCCATTTCCAAAATATTTAGATCCCTTAGTAATATAAACTACTGACAATTAACCAAAACCTAAAAAAAATATTACCTCAATGGGTCAGAACAAATTCATATTCAAATTCATAATTTATTTAAACAAACAAAACAATAAACCACAAAATACATTTTTTCAAAAAGATAACATACTGAACACAAATTAAAGTGGAAAAAAATATTAAAAGAAAATAAAAATTTTAAATGTTTATCCCAAAGGAGCCAATGCTCGTTCAATTAAGTGGAAACAATACCAATTAACAATTTAGTGGGAATCCCTACCCAATATTCTGTAGATGAAGATGACCAGACTTTTAAGATCCTTTGTTCCATGAATAGACGTCCAAATCCAAAGTTTAGCTTTTGTTCAATGAAATCACTATCGGTCAGCCCCAAATATGAAACACAGTGAAAACATAGCTTCCAATGCCATCACAGAAAATCCTTGAACTACTCTGGGAGCTTAGTTGGACTGACTTAAGCCGTTGTTCCTCTGAGCGGCTGGTTGAGGAGCGACTCATCGGGGCTTCCGTTGCGGTCGGCCGGTCTTTGTGGTTGGGAATTCCACGAGAAGGGGTCATGAAATTTAATACAAGTGTTTCATATTCGCATGTTTTGTGTGGATTGATTGAGCAGTTAAGTCGTTACATGGTGTTTCTGGGTCAATTGGAAATGTTTGTTTGAGGGTTAAGTGTGTAAAATAATATACAATTAGTGGTTTTATGTTTTTGCAGTTAAACGTTTTTAACGAGATTACTAGAAACCAGACTAGTTTTTTCTTCAGAAGAACAAGCTGCAGGAAAAATGTATGTAAATTTAATTTGAAAGGTAGTATAGGATTTCTGCGGGGACGTTGAAGACTTCTATTTATTTTTCGGATCGAATCACTCAAAGAGTGTATTTGGAAAACCTTTAAAATTATTGAGTGCATTTTTTATGTTCAGATATTGGAACCTCAGTCCGTTTCTATTCGTAAGGCCAGTGTCAATCAAAATTTTTAGGAACCCCAAAAATATACCTAAGCGAGCTCATAAAACATCTAAACCTGTAAGGTTGCCTAGAAAATGACAGTAACTAGAAACTAATTAGTAACTAACAGATAATAACTAGAATATAAAGCTTTTGAGGCCCAGAGAACAATGAAATATAATTTTTTTTGTTGTATGTTATTTAAAAAAAGTTTAGCAACGCACCAGTAAAAATTATGGATAAATGCGGGAAAACATAGATTGGTACTCAGGACGACTAATTAATATAGCAGCCTCCCGTGCTATTTATTAACCACATAAAGTGAATAACCACAATAACTCCTTAATGATTAGAGTAACTTTTATTTGGATTTACTGTTGGGTTTGTAATTTTAATTGGGTAACCCGCCCGACCCCCCTCAACCTTGTGTTTTTTTAATTAATTATATAGATACTTTTTTAACTGTACGTACTAAACGGCTTTTAATTTTCTCTTTTGACCTTAGTCGGTTGCTCTCCACCGTAATATTAGGCTTATTAATTTTAAATTTTAAATAGCTTTTGTATTAAAACAATTGACCTTCCTCCCGAAATGGTAGTTGTGACCTGAAGTCGGATCATAGAGGAGACAGTGTAAACACTTCAATGGAGATGACTTCATTTTTTATTTGTTGGTGTTCCCTCATGATAGGTGTTAATCCATGTAAACAGTAGACTTCGAAACGCCTTTTTTCCGGAAACGCCACGTGATAGCGGAAAAATGCGAAGGTGATGTTTGTTTTGCAGTTAAGGGAGTTAAGAGACGACTTGCTGGGAGCGAAGGACTCCTCCTCGTCTGGAATGTCACCAAGAAAAATCACCTCGAACATTACACTTAAACATATGCAGGATTTTGAACTTGTTTTGACGCTGCATGAAAGTTACCCAATGACCCAATAATGAAAGAAACACCTTAATAAGCGGGGTAGAGGTTTTCTCATTTTCTGTATGAATGAATATGTTACTAGAAGTTCAACACATAAATGAGTTATTTTACGAAATAAATCTACAAATTACTAAAGAACGCAGCATAATAACATGTTCAAAACTGATTCAAAATCTAAACTTTGGTATGGTTGAATTTTGAGGACGGCTTCAACACGGGAGTTGATCCCGGGGGGACGTATAATTAGGGGCATTGTTCCCAAAACTATATTTTTAACTTTTGAGAAAAACAGAAAATTTTCTAAAGGATTTTTGTGTCATCATGGTCTTTTAAAATCTTTCCGGAGATAAATCGTCGTCCCCAATGTTCAGTAGCCGACGACCCCAATGGGCTTTACAAAGATGAAAACTTTACCCAGTTTTTATAAATGAGTTAAAGCACGATAATGGAGAATTGAAGCATCTCTTAAAATTCTCAATATTCAATTTTAATTTATTAAAAATTCCAAAAATAATCCAAAATTCCAAAAATACGCTTGTCTTTTACCACAAACTTTTTTAAGGTAATTATGACATATTTTAACACAGAAAGCTCCTAACAATGTGACGTCACATGTGCTTCTTTGAAATGTGGGAAACACTGTTTTCATTTAAACACTAGGCTGTAAAAAACTAGAGCTCAGTCTTTCCCTTTCCAGTCTTTCAAAGCGGGATGATAAGATAACAACAAGCGGGAGCAAGGCACATTTAACGTCACAAGCTGTTTCAGCTTAGACAGAAAATCAGCTGTTTTTAATTGAAAATAACTTAAAATTAAAGGCTTTGAAAGGTAAATTAAAATTTTTTTGTGGGTTTTAAGCAATTCTGAACACATTAAGGTTAAAAAAAATTGACTGCAATTATCCATTGGCACTGTAACTCTATTCCTAGCCCCCAACCTTAACCGATTCAACATCCATTTTTTTGTCTCTCTTCTGGGCAATTTATTTTTAATTTCCCCTCACACAGTAATCCATCTCTTAATTGTTTATGATGATTGTTGTGATGTTAATTGTTTATGATGAAAACTTTTGTCCCCAATCTAGTGCTTCAGGTTTGTATTTGGAGGGAGATCCCCATTTCCTGGGTGATGATAAACTGACTTAAGGGTGGTCTACATCCCCTTTCAGTTTTTTTGACATGAGTTCTGAACCACCTTGTATATCATTGTGTCAGTGTATCTCTTCTACAAAAAACTCCAGTCTCATTTTACTGCGTTTGAAGTGCTCAAACGGAGTCCCACACAATATTGATACAAAGTATCCGTCATTCATGAATTTACGACAAACAAACCGAATGAGCAAAGCCGTAAAAATCCGAAGTATGCCACAACTTTCTCCACTCTGTTTTTCCGGCCACTTACTTCTTCTCCCTGACGCACTCATCGGCACCAGATGATAATCACCGGCGGCCGGCGGCGTGCTGCCATCTAGTGTTTCTTGGAGGTAATATCACAAGGATTTCAAGGTAATACCACAAATTAAATCTTAAAAAGGTAAATTTTAAAAAGTACAACTGAGCTACCACTCTTTTTTCCCCACTCCTTGATCCTTCACTCAGTTTAAGGAGTTAATTCACTGAGTTAACTCCTCAAATAACACTGTTCTACAAATTTGACCTTCAAAATTTTTTCCTTGATGAAAATAGTCAATTCTTATAGATTTTGGGTCGCTGAATACGAAAATCACCATTAAAATTCTCAATTGACTCAGGATTTTCGGGGAACAGCCCCTCCCCCTTTTTACGTTTTTCGACGACCTTATAACTTTAAACTCGATTTTCAGGGTCAAAAAGCATTATTTTAGTCTTCAAATTGCTCCCCAGTTAACAAGTAATGTTCAAATTAATACAATATGATAAATTTATAACAAATGGATAGGGTTAAGGGGTAATTACCCCCCTAAAAATACAAAAAAATAGCTAAAAATTAAAGAGGTTTCTATACGCTATTTTTCCTCTTATTTTTTACGCAAATCCCGTTTGAAGGGTCCTAACCCTTCCTCAAGGACCCAAATTTGATGACAATATGCAGCAATAATTTTTACTAAAAGCGGTTGAGGTGTTAGCCTCCCAGAAGTCCCCGCGGAAGAGTTCGGAAGACTTCCAGAATCGCGAAGGCGCTCGCGAGTTCAGGAATTAATATCGATGATTTTGAAAAGATTACAAATGACGTTTTTCTTATACTTTGGGTGTATCCTAAGTAGAAACTCTTCAGTTCTTTAAAAACTGACCGGTTTTCGGGAGTGAGGATTCCATGTTTCAAGATGTTAATAGATGCACGGCTGTGGATAACAATTAGGGGGCATCCCCTTAAAAACTGAGGATGATGGAGGAAAATGGGTGTCATATTTGAATTCAGCAGATCATTTTACACAAGAATCAGCTGAAATTCAGTAAGTGGCTTCAAATTTTTTTTTGTACAGCACAGTTAAACTCTAAGTGCGGCATTGAACCCTTCCGTGGGTGCTCTGGGGGCGCTCTCACCTCAACCGCTTTTAGCAAAAATCATTGCTGCATATTGCCATCAAATTTGGATCCTTGGGGAAGGGTTAGGACCCTTCAAACGTGAATTGGGTATAAAATAAGAGGAAAAAATAGCGTATAAAAACCTCTATAATTTTTAGCTAATTTTTTGCATTCTTAGGGGGTTAACTACCCCTTAAACCTATCCATTTGTTATAAATTTATCATATTTTATTAATTTGAACATTTCTTGTCCCCTGGGGGGCAATTTGAAGATTAAAGCAATGCTTTTTGACCCTGAAAATCGAGTTCAAAGTTATAAAGTCGTTAAAAAACGTGAAAAGGGGGAGGGGCTGTTCCCCGAAAATCCTGAGTCAATTGAGAATTTTAATGGTGATTTTCGTATTCAGCGACCCAAAATCTATAAGAAATGACTCTTTTCATCAAGGAAATTTTTTCAGTGTAGAACAGTGTAATCGCCCATCACTAGTAGGTTTGATTCACAATTCACAGGCATTCGATTCAGCATTTCGGCATCGATTCTATGGTATTCGATTCGGAGGTTTGGCCGAAATCTCCCCACATGGAAAGTGCAGCAGGTTGTAAGGGGGGAAGGAAAAGTGGTTTACGGCGAAACGTAGGGGACACCCCCCGTCTATGGCTGCAGCTAGAGATGGGTTCCTCCTTGATTGTCAAAACGAGATTTATGAGCAGGGGAGCCCCACACAAAAGGAACGCGATATTATCAATGCTCCTAATCTCCCCCGAATGGCCTGGTCGTTTTGTGTGGTTAGCTTAGGTCAATTAACGGACAAAAGACGCTCCCCTTCTCATAAATCTTTCGTTTTGACAATCATGGAGGAACCCATCTCTAGCTGCAGCCTATACGACCCTGAGTGACTGAGTGAAAAAGCGGGACAATTGACAAAAGCAGGACAGATCGGGACAGAGAGCCAAAACGCAGCACTGTCTTACCAAAATCGGGAAGTATCGTCACTCCTCACCTAAATAGATTAATTATTTCATGAACTTAACTCTCTCAGTTGGTAGGTCAATTACCGTCGAAGTAAGAGGATTTTTAAAAATTTTCTGACATTCAATTTAATTTTTGCTTAGAAAGTATAGTGAAATTGACATAGGAAAATAGAAAGTTAAAGGCTTTTTAAATAGTGAAATCCCGTTACAACGAATATCGATACAACGAAAAATTCCGTTATTACGAAAGTCCAGACAGTCCCCAACCGTTTTAATTTGAATTAGCGATAGTACGCGGTTACAACGAAATTTCCGTTACAACGAAGACATTTTACGGTCCCGTGAAGTTCGTTATAACGGGATTTTACTAATGCAATTTTTAGCCCTTATTAAACTAAAGAACAATTAGTTTTTTAACTGAAAACTATACATACTTTCAAGAGATGTTTTTAACAAAACACTTTTGGAAAAAATAACTTTAACTTATAAATTTATATAAGTAAATATTCTTGTGAGAGAGATAACATTTTTTGTACAGCTTCTTGAAATTGTAGTGTTGCTTCCCATGCAAAAATAGAGCAGCCAAGAATTTTTCAAAAAATGTAATAGTTCAACACATTTTCAATGTTTGGTAGAAAACGTTAGTTCATTGAAAAAAAACTTTTTAATTAATCTGAAAAATTACTGTTCATCTATTTTTGTTTATTGGTCCCAGTCTTAAAGTTAAATGGAATGTACAGTCGGCTGCAAAAAAATCGAAACAGAGACGATTGTGAGAGATTGGTTGGGAAAGCACCCCCTAAAACCCCCCAAAACCAAGTTTTGTGGTGTTTGACCCACAAACAAAGTGGGGATTGAAGTTCGTCGAATTTACGTTGAAATATCGTTCTTTACGTTGAATTCTCGATTTTGATTCTTACAACCATCAATCCCGTGTGATCAAAATCGAGAATTCAACGTAAAAAACGAGATTTCAACGAAATTCGACGAACTTCAACCCCCACTCCTGGCTTTATTTGGGGACCAAATGACATGAAAATTTGTTTTGGGGGGTTTTAGGGGATGCTCTTTCAGAAACAGGAATAATCTTTGATGCCACCCGAAAGTTGGTGCTTTGTTTAATGTAGACGGTCCCTTAAGGACTTAAATTATAGTTTGTTTTAAAGAGGACATTAAATCATGGAAATTGGAGTTTACAGTATCCTTCTAACACCAACCTTCTAACCCCTTCACAATAGTCTCTGTTTCGATTTTTTTGCAGCCGACTTTACTATAAGAAATCATAGAGCATTAATTCATAAAATATTTTATTTCAACATATATTTTTAATTGGCACATAACATATGGCAAAAAAGCAGCATACAGACATAAAGACACCTAACCAATTTGATCGTTGTTCATAAAAACACAATACTTTAACAGCAATACAATATAATGTTCAGAAAATATTGATGTATTAAAAAGATAAAAGATATAGGAGTTATTCATTAAAAATATCTGTATAAAAGTTAATTAAATAAGAATAGTTCTTTGCAATCTGTATAAATAAAGCATCAATTCTGTTTTAAAATTTTAAGTCAATGGATGTTGCACTTTTTACCTCTTCAATGAAGAGTATTCTTGTACTTATCTTTCATAATACACAGTTTATATTTCTGTAAAAAACCTAAATGAACTCTCTTTTGCTGTTTTTTTTTGTATGAAAAGGCATTTAACTTACTTTATGTCCAACAAATAAACAGCTGAAATTTGACATTTCAATTGATACTTTTTGTTTGGAAAATTATAAGGGATATAAAACTAATTTACGAATATTCTTCTCAAACACTTATAAAAATATAACATCAACGATTACATAGAGAACATTTAGCATCAATGATTGGGATCTTTAAATGCTACCCATAAAAACACTAAGTCAAAAGCTTTCTCAAAATATATTATACCTTCTTTAAGAACGATTAACCACATTTACAACAAGATGTTTATGCATAAAAAATAGCGTCCTTTACACTCACTCAAATATCATGAAATGCATAATTAAGGAGTTAAAATGAGTATAGGAGTTAAGTATTCTGTGCTTTGTTGGATAGATCATTGGATGACAGTGACGTGTTTAGATCCGAGCACTTCAATAAGTTGCCTCGAGCTGAAATTGACGAGGATCGTCCTTTTGCCTGGACGCTGGGGCACCAAGCGTTCGAAGTGGACCACGGATTCCAAGGGTGCAACATCCCTACAGAAAAAAAATCTAATTAAATGTTTGTTTCATTTTGAGTTATTACATAGTATATCGTCGCAGGCGTCCACTGAGACTTTCGTCGCGGCGACCTGTTACTCGAGCTTTGGCAATCGGCCAAGAGTCTCGTCGCCTAAAATGCACGCGCTCTAGCTAAAACTGTTTCGGTGGGAAACTTCCAATCATGAGGGCATGATTGGAGAGAGATACCTTGCAGGAGAGATACCTTGCAGAGAGATACCATGCATGAGATACCTCCATAGATACCTTGCAGGTATCTTAATATATAAAATAGATTTAAAAATTATAAATTTTCAATTAACTAAGAATACTTTTAGTCATTTACTTAAGTCATAAAAATGAAAATTCCTCATTTTCGCCTTGTGAGGAGCGTTTTAAGACGCAAAATCTACATAAATTCAACCTAATTGAGAGTGCGTTTTAGGGGTTTTATTCAAGATATTTTTATGTTTAAGGTGTCTTTTCCTACTAAATCGATGCTACTCTACAACTTAGTCATTGACTATTTTCACATACCTCAAATAGTTTTTAAAATACAAATTATAACTCCTAAAGTTTCCGCTAGAGGGTGTTGAAAATTGCCTCCCCGGAAAGGGCATGGTCACTTGACTATACCTAGACCCAATTTTCATGACTATATCTGTGGGGTTCAAAAGTCAAGGGGGTTGGACGGTTGGACCACTTTTCTTTGGGACACCCTGTATAAGCAAAAATATGTAAAAAGAATTTTTTTTATTTTGTTTGATTTTTCAAGTGAAGCCGACCTCCATCATGACAGCAAACTTGATATTCGGATACAGGGACCCGAAAAACGTATATAACCGTCAAAAAATTATTTCTACCCATTAATTTTAAAAGCATTATTTTGGAGCATACATAACTTAAAATCAATTATCTCATCTCAACCAATTATTAACGAATATTGATTTTTTTTAAATTATCCTTATTGATAGTTTCAATATAATTTCAATTGGTTTCGGGGACTTTAGTGTGTCTAAAGGTAATAAGGCGCAAATTATGTGATGTGAAACGAAGCAAAAAATGAGTATTAAAAAATGAGTATAGTGCTGTCCTTTAAAAAAACACTTTTTCACTTTTCCTTCATTAAAAGCTTAAAAAATATGATAATTAAATCGAACAAAATTGTGTTGTAACGGCTCACCCTCCACTACATTTTAGTACTTAGTATTTTTAATTCCAACTTTCCGTTACAAATTGGCAGACATTATGTAAAAATCCAAAAAAAAAAACAATTTTCCTAAAAAAAACCATGTACCCTAAAAAAACCCACTCTTGAAAATACTCAAAAAATTAAGAAAAAATATGATTGAAAGGTTTATTTTTATAGAATAGAGAATAGTTAAGATAATTAAAACCAAGTTTATTACAAACTATTTCTAAAAATAAAATTATGATAAGTTTTTCTACTCAAGAATTTTGCCTTCAAAACACAACGACAATAGCGTTTTTATTGTTGTATTTTGATGAAAACGACCAATTAAATACAAAATACTTAATACAATTTTTATAAAAAAGCTGAAAAAACGGTAATTGGAACTGATATTTTATTCTAAACCCTGAACTATTAACTCTCTAAGCCCATTTTCGTGTAAAACTCGGTAAAATGCTATATTTTCATGGAAAATGGCTGTTTTTGGTATCATTGAATTTTTATCAAAAATACTGAAAAAATCGATAATTACTGAAACAACTATATACTATTTGCGTAATTAGTTGTATATCATGAATAATATTAAATATTTTGCATATTTTTTATTTATTTTACTATTTATTACAAAAGGAAAAGTGTTTTTTTAGGCACCCTATGGGTTTTTTTACCCCTCATTTCAAAGACTACCGTGAGGTCCCTAATTGGCGGATTGAGATGAAATTTTATTATTTTATTCTCATAATAACGGGATAACACAAAAACACGTGAAAAAGGCTTTGAAGTATTTATAACATATATTTTTACAGCATCAAAATCTGCCTATCTAAATCATATTTTTAGCCCAAAATCGACATTTTCTATTTATTCAAAAAACTAAGTAAATAAACGGTTCTTTGACTTTTTTTACTTTCCCTGCCACTCTAAAGGGCATAGAAAGATAGGGGCATGAGAATTTAAAATTATTTCGATTATTTATTTAAAATATCTCGATGGGTTTTTTTAGGGTACATTTTGAAGTGTTTTTTTTAAAGGACAGCACTACACATGATGCTTTAATTTGGATCGGAGCCTGTTTGAGTGCGTGACATACTCAGATTTGAGAAATGTTTTCTCATTTTTGAGACTGTCGTTTTAAGAGGGCATGGAAAGCTTCTTCTGTAATTTTCAGCGAGTTATAAAATAATGCACTAAATACCCCTTTTATTGCCTAAATTAACTGAGCTATAAATGAACATTTGCAATGTTTACGATAGACTATGGACTGATCTGAAGGTTACCAAGTGAAATGAAATTTACAGAAATGGGACATTTCAATTGGGGTTTTTTTGTTACTCAAGGCAAATAGTTAGAAACAATCACATTTTTTAAAAGATTTTAAATCAATTTTTTTTGTCAAATCTCTCAGTCTATCAGTGATATTTGGATTTTATAGATATAGATATTTCTTGCTTTACAAAATGAAACTGTAGAAGATTTATAAATTCGATTTAAGATAATTTTTTTATGTTAATCCTATTAATTTTCAAATTATCTAGTAGTGATACGAAATGACATCCCCCGAACTAACAATATTACTTTAGATATTTTTCATAATATTATCATTTTAATGCTTCAATGAGTACTTTGTAAAACTTCGACAATTAAGTCTGAAAGGCGATATTTGCGCCCGGTAAAGTACAAAAATAAATAAATTAAACGATATTTTGATAATAATAATTCAATCAAAACATAGTATATAAATTCTGCACTGTCCACTCTGATAAAGAATTGTAAGCTATAAGCCCCCCCAGACCACGCAACATTTTTGTCCCCTCCCCCCAACCACATGCTCTGGTCAAATTGAATTGATTCTTCCGCAAGCTTCACCTTTTGTGACCTTGGCCCTGACCCCTTCTTATCAGCATGTTTTGACAAGTGCGACTACGAAATTCCACAAATTATTTTTCAGCGGTCTCAGATAACGAGAACGAGGGGAGTTATTGGGGACGTAAACCCCCCCATGGCTTAGATGTTTTATCTATTATATTTTTTTTAATTTAGAGAATTTCCCCAGAACTCCCTCCAGAAAATTATTGGAAATTTAAGTCAAAAACCCTACTTTTTCAACTCGTTTTGGTACGCCTCATCCGAATTTCTTTTATAGATTTTTTGCGTTTTGACCAACTTAGTAAAATATAGTTGTAATAACAGAGTTATAGGTGCCAAGGGGGTCTGGGGGTCATCCCCCCCAAAAAAAATTTTAAAATTTGACCTTAAAATAAAATAACAGGGTTTTAACTCATTTCGGGCATAAAATGTCATATTATATAGAGTAGAACTTTTCATTTTAGTGGGGGGCTTGAGCCCCCTGCCCTAGCCCCCCCTGGATCCGCAAGTGCCTCCCGTGTTAACGGCAGTGGCGGATCCAGGGGGGGGCAACAGGCCTTTTGCCCCCCCTTGGGCTCAGGTACCTTGTTTTTAGAGTCAATTTTTCTAAAAAATCGTCTGGGGGAGGGCCCCCAGTCCCTCTTTGGTAAATCGAACTTAATAAATTACTCACAACCTCTCTTATTCTGTATTTCTTTAAGACGCAAATTATACTTCAAATGTGTTATAAAATTTCATTAAACCTATTAAATATGTATGGGAGGTGGGAGGACTAATTTTGGGCCCCTCCCCTGAAATAAATTTCTATAGTATACGCCACTGAAGGGGAATGTCCACGAGATCAGTTAATCATTTGGACATTTGCTAACCCTGCACTGTAAAAAATAATCCTGCAAAAAAAACAGAAAATTTCTGGCAGCAAAAGTTGCCAGAAAAAATCTGTAGGTTGAAAAATCCTGTAAACAGAAAAAAGCTGTAACCTACAGGTAAATGCTGTAAAAAGGAACATTCTGTCAAGTGGGCTACAGATTTTTCTGTTGCCTCTCAGTAATTTTCTGCTTGTGCGAATGCACTTATTTTAGTAGAGATTTTTTAATTTTAATTAATTGATATCCGGGGATAGAACCCGCGACCTACCGCATGCTAAGCACGCACGCTACCACTGAACCAAAGAAGATTCAGTATAACGTTGCCAATAGCTGTATTGGTTTTCAATGCAGTAAGTTTCTGTTTAAGTACAGATAAGCTAAAAAACTAGGTAAAAGCTGTTATTTTACATAAAATAAATAGAAGTGCGGTGGTAATGTTACATGACAGAATATCTCTGTAAACATAAAGTCACTGTTATTGAAATTTCTGTTTTTCTACAGTTTTTTTTACAGTGCGCCCATAGTTGTTTTTTGGTAAACATGATAATGACTAAATTTTTAGAGGATATATTTGGAGACTCTTTCCAAATAAAAATCTATATACGCCTCTGGAGTGATGAAAAAAGAGAGGGAAGAAAATTGGTAACCTGTGGAGCAATCATCCACATGAGGTCCGGGCCCACCCTGAAAATCGGGTTTTGGCTTTGGGTACCAAAACGAGTTAAAACCCTGATTTTTAGGGTCAAATTTCAAAAAATTTCTCGGGGAAGACCCCCCAATCCCCCTTTTGGATATTCAAAATATACTTTTCTTTATTTTTTACATATACATTTTGATACTATAAATATACTATACATCAAAATGCGAATCTTTCCCATAAATGCATTAAAAAAGTACATAAAACCTAAAAAGGAATTCTATGAAGGAAAACCTATGATGAAGCTTAGGAATAATTTTAAGTCCTCTCCCTCGTTGCAGAAATCTAGCTTTTCGCCTGATAATAACTTATTTTTTGGAGGATATTTTGGTTCCTTCAGAAATAAATTTATATTTACGCCACTGCCATCTAGAGCAGTGCGATGACCGATCATCTTAAGGGTCTTTCTGAAAGGATGGGACGTTTAAATGATATCCTCCGATCCCATCTTAAATGTTCAAAAATTAGTCAAAAGACTACTTTTTAAGGTAAAATTTCAAAAAAATTTCTGGGGGAGGACCCCCTTTTCCCCTGGGATGTCATCCAAGTATTTTAAATAATAGACTCAAATTTTCAAAATGTTTCTGGGCAAGAAACTCCAACCTTCATAAAATGTGGTTGCCCCCCCCTTAGGTCCAGGCTGGATCCGCCACTGGTTAACGGGTTAAACATTACATTGTATTTTTACTTATAAAATATTAATGTACAGATGGGGAAAAAACGAAACACTAACCCTTTTTTTCAATGGGGACCCCCAATAATTATTATGAGGTTTTCTGAAAGGCCATCCCTCCAAACCCTTAAATACCCAATTTCATCCAGATAGATTCACAAAAAAAACTTAAGAAATTTTTTTTTAATTTTTGAAATCGTGTAATATTTTTATGGTAATCAATTCTAGTAGTAATTTTATGTAGAAAGCTAAAATTTCAATCGATTTTATCTAATAGTTTTTGATAAAAACGAACGAGAAAGAACATTCGCAGTATGCATTCGGCAACGGTATATACCGCCCCTTAAGATTGAAGTTTGTTTTTATCAAAAACTATTAGATAAAATGGATTGAAATTTTTGCTTTCTACATAAAATTACTACCAGAATCGATTACCATAAAAATATTACACGATTTTAAAAATAAAAAATATTTTTTTTTGTGAATCAATCTGGATGAAACTGGGTATTTTAGGGTTTGGAGGGATGGCCCTTTAGAAAACCTCATTTTAATTGGGGGTCTCTATTGAAAAAAAGTTAGTGTTTCGTTTAATATGAAGACGACCCCCTAAGGACTCGAAAATTTTTTTGGTAAAAGAATACTTTAATTAATGAAAAATGATACCTCCGTTTGTCTTCCTAACCCAAGTGGTTCGCCAGAAATTGCAACTGAGTCGTTTTCCCCCAACTGTAAGTGTGTGACTTGTGCCCTCCCGTCAATTTCTTCTAGATCTTTCTTTAAGATCCCTCACTGTGTAACAAAAAAAGAGTGAAGCTCTTTATAAAATCATTTGAATAGCCAGATGAGCAACTTCATCGTGCGTGTTCAATCGTGCAACGGTCAACGTGACCGGGCACAAAAGCATATAGAGAGGTAACTCAATACGGGGGGCGGGGGTTTGAAGGGGGTAGAAAAACCAATCCCTTTTCAAGGCACTGAACTAAAGGGTAAATAAAGCAACAGGTGTGTCAGGGGGGTCATTTTGGCGACATTCCGCCTTCTTCGCATTGAAATTCAAAATATAGCAACCCTACTCCAGTGTTGAGATAGTAAAGGATCTTTGTCGGAGTTAGTCGTAATCTGATTTCTCACTGGAAGGTACGTATACAGCGTGGTCAGAAAAGAACAGGCAGCGACATGCGTTTCAGTTACTATGTTATTAGTGCTGATGACTATATTAAGACCGAATTTCGTGGGCTAAGAAAATTCCTTCGCAGAACCAATTTAAATCGGATATGGAGTATTAGTGAGGACACAAGAAGTTTCACGGTCAGAATTTTTACGGAAATGATGAAAAGGATGAACAATTCGGAAAAACAAATTTATTTCGAAGACTGTTTAAACATGTTCCGCCAACTTTTAGAGAAGTATTTCAGAGGTGAAATATTGGTGTTCAGGAACGTTCTGCAGCCGGCTCTCTGGGAATTGCTGAAAACAATTGAAGAAGTTTTCCCGGCGGAGAAGTCTTCGAAAACCGATCTATTCCTGAAAGAGTTTGCGAAGGGACTGGAGGAGACTGAACAACAAGTGTGTGACTGCGAATCGGGCACTTGGAGCGTCAGAACACTACTGCTAATGGGTGAATTGAAGCTGGATACCAAACTTCTCGGCGAAAGGATTATCAGATATGGATTTCTGTACGGATATGACCAAACATATTACGAAATGTGTTGCCATCAGCTCTTCAATATGGAGTAAGTTCTTTTTTATTATAAATGTAAAATGAAATATTTAAATTTTTGTTCAGCCATGGGGAAATATCTGAGTTTTTTTCTCTCCCCTTGCCTTATTTAACCCCTTTCTTTCAATCCTAACCCCTTTCTTTCACGGATTTTGACGGGATAGTCCCACGTGGCGGGGGGCACAAGATGCACTTTTGTATGTATTTACTTTTTTTGCAATGTCAATGTAAAAAGTCCCTCAAATGAGGCTTCTATAACATTTATGTATGCAACGCAGAAATTATACAGGGTGTTTCAAAATTGCGTTGCACGGCTTTTATTCGGAGCCAGTGCCTCCTAGGGTCGTGGAAATAAGGTTTACCCCTAGGTAAATGACCCTGGAGAACCCATTGAGAGGACTTACAGCGCCCCTAGCGGCGAAATTAAAAAGTTAAAAAAATTAATTTAAAAACTAAAGGAGATAGAGCAAAAACCTCAGTAAGAGTATTGTTGCCAACGTCAAGAAAAACTCATTGAAAAAAATTTCATCAAAATATCTTGAATATTCGCGGAGATATTAGCATGTGAAAATAGCACTTTTTCAGGGGTCAAAAAGTAAAAAGTTCGCATATTTGCAAATTTTTCAGTGAAATTGTGTAGTTTTGTGTTTTTTTAGTTGAAAGAACACAAAATTTAATCAAAAAATCAAAAAAATTTGCAAATATGCGAACTTTTTACTTTTTGACCCCTGAAAAAGTGCTATTTTCACATGCTAATATCTCCGCGAATATTCAAGATATTTTGATGAAATTTTTTTCAATGAGTTCTTCTTGACGTTGGCAACAATATTCTCACTGAGGTTTTTGCTCTATCTCCTTTAGTTTTTAAATTAATTTTTTTAACTTTTTAATTTCGCCGCTAGGGGCGCTGTAAGTCCTCTCAATGAGTTCTCCAGGGTCACTTACCTAGGGGTAGACCTTACTTCCATGACCCTAGGAGGCACTGGTTCCGAATAAAAGCCGTGCAACGCAATTTTGAAACACCCTGTATAGGTCTAGCTGGACATGGTTGTGTTTTACTATCAAAACAATAAGAAACACGTTGTAAAGCCGACTTTTCTGCTGGTACCCGAGCAGCAAAAATGTTCATGATTCATCCAATTTTTGTTATGTATGGCCAAATATCGTTTACTTCTAGTTGCAGTTACGTAAAGTAAAATTGCAGTTACGTTGAAGTAAAATTGATATAAAAGAAAATCGGCTGGTTTCTGAAAAAAAAAGCTGCGTTAATTACACTGGTCAACACACATTTTTTTGGGGCCAGGAATGTTAGAGCTTTTTTTGTATACGTAGAGCCCCGATTATCCTCGGAATTGAGTGGCAAGGCTACCGCGGATAGTGAAAATCAAAAAGACAAAAAATGAAATGAAAACACGAAAAAAATATTTCAGACTAAAAACTAAGTTTTATTGTGCAAAACACATATATAAAACTTTTAAAATATTTACAGTACACAGTGAAAAAATTTCCTTGATGAAAATAGTTATTTCTTATAGAATTTGGGTCACTGAATACGAAAATCATCATTAAAATTCTCAATTGACTCAGGATTTTTGGGGAACAGTCCCTCCCCCTTTTTACGTGTTTTGAAGACTAAACTCGATTTTCAGGGTCAAAAAGCATTGCTTTAATCTTCAAATTGCCCCCAGGGGACAAGAAATGTTCAAATGCATAAACTATGATAAATATATAACAAATGGATAGGTTTAAGGGGTAATTAACCCCCTAAAAATGCAAAAAATTAGCTAAAAATTATAGAGGTTTTAATACGCTATTTTTTCCTCTTATTTTTTACGCAATTCACGTTTGTAGGGTCCTAACCCTTCCCCAAGGACACAAATTTGATGGCAATATGCAACAATGGTTTTTACTAAATGGTTGAGGTGAGAGCGCCCCAAAAGCACCAACGGAAGTGTTCAATGTCGCATTTAGAGTTAAACTGTGCTGTACAAAAAAATTGAAGCCACTAACTGAATATCAGCTGATTCTTGTGGAAAATGATCTGCTGAATTCAAATATGGAACCCATTTTCCTCCATCACCCTCAGTTTTTTAGGGGATGCCCCCTAATTGTTATCCACAGGCGTGCATCTATTAACATGTTGAAACATGGAATCCTCACTCCCTAAAACCGGTCAGTTTTTAAAGAACTGAAGAGTTTCTACTTAGGATTCACCCAAAATATAAAAAAACATCATTTGTAATCTTTTCAAAATCATCAATATTAATTCCTGAGCTCGCGAGCCCCCTCGCGATTCTGAAAGTCTTCCGAACTCTTCCGCGGGGGCTTCTGGGAGGATTACACCTCAGCCGCTTTTAGTAAAAATTATTGCTGCATATTGTTATCAAATTTGGGTCCTTGGGGAAGGATTAGGACCCTTTAAACGGGAATTGCGTAAAAAAAAGAGGAAAAAATAGCGTATAGAAACCTCTATAATTTTAGCTATTTTATTGTATTTTTATTAGGCTAATTACCCCTTAAACCTATCCATTTGTTATAAATTTATCATAGTTTATACATTTGAACATTTCTTGTCCCCTGGGGGGTAATTTGAAGACTAAAGCAATGCTTTATGACCCTGAAAATTGAGTTAAAAGTTATAAAGTCTTCGAAAACGTAAAACGGGGGAGGGGCTGCTCCCCGAAAATCCTGAGTCAATTGAAAATTTTAATGGGGATTTTCGTATTCAGCGACCCAAAATCTATAAGAAATTACTATTTTCATCAAGGAAAAATTTTTGAAGGTCAAATTTGTTGAACAGTGTAACTGGGGCTCTACTGTATATCCTTGGAATAGGAAAATCCTGGACCCAAAGGAATAGGAAAATCCTTGGAGAGTAATGGTCTTATTTTTTAAGACATCTTTTATATCTCCATATTGTCTGAAAATGGAGCAAAATATATACAAAAACAGCTTTAATATTCCCGGCACCAGAAAGAGGTTTTTTTTGTAGACCATGTTATTGCTAGGCTGGATTGAACTTCAGAAGAATCTTCAACTTTCTCTTTCATTAAATTTCGACACATAAATCAAAGTTAAATAGACAATTTAGGTAAATGTGGGTATAGTGGACACTTTAAGGAAAATTTTTGCTTAAATTCTTAATAAATACTAACCTATTTGCTTGGAAACGGTTATCATCCTATTTTTAGGTTAATTGGATCTTCTTCTTTCGATTTTACCATTAAAAATTTTAATTAGATTGGGTACAGTATTTTTAATTAATTTTTAAAAAGTACTCCAAATTGCATCTATAGTGGCCACCTTGATGTAGCTGTTGTATCTATGGTGGACACCTCTTGCATCAATTGTGGACACCTCTCTTTTTCGGCCTATATGAGGGGTCTATGCATGAAACTGAGGGGTTTTTTTGGTATAGTCGTTTAGTTCTTATTAAATCTCCCTTCCCGACGAAATGTATTTTAGATCAAATCAAATTAGCTTTATTTAAAAAAATACTTGATAGTTTTCGGCCCAAAGCCTACGCTGTAGCTGATTTGAGAGGAATTTAGCATGTAATTCAATGTTTTCGAAACCTTGGTTCCCAAAGCCAGAATGAAACCAAATTAATACAACACTCATTTTAAAGCGCAATCAACAGTTTATGAAGAAAAACTGATTCAAATTAATATTATTTATGTTTTTTTGTAGAAGCCATTGCAGTGGCCACTATTGGAAAATCCAAGATTATGTGTTGGTAAAGTGGCCACCCCCATAAATCCTCGTAAAATCAAAATTTTCAAATAAATTTTATTCAATATCATTTTATGTAATCTTCTTTATCTATAATAATCTAAATATAAATTTAAAATTCAATCAAACGGTAATAAATACAAAAAATCAGTTTCGAAATACCCGTTTCCTTACGCGATTCAATAAGCGAAATCAAATTTCAGTCACTCGGCCGATGTTGTTATTTTCAAATATTTAAATATCCTTCTCATGCTGATCTGTGGTATCGGTGGTAATTTACCAGCTAACCTGATTGTACAATCTATTATGCCAATGAATTTTGACGCTGTATGATGCCTCTAACTCGTTTTATTTAAAATTAATCAGCTATGTGGCCACTATTGGTACAGTGTCCACTATACCCACATTTACCTTAATAGCAATACAAAACGTTTGCGCCTTCATAACGAATCCAGAAAGTCGAAATATTTCTGAAAAGTGAAAATTTATTAAAACTCGGGTTAATTGTATCGTAAAGACGCAAAGCTTTCAACATAAAATAAAACTTAAATAACCGTTAATTAACTTTTTTCTTTCGTGGATAAGAATTCTGTATATTAAAATAGATAAAATTTAAAAAAGCCAGTTGAATTCACCTAAATTTTGATTTGTTCTAATAAACTACAGTGGCTAGAAGGGGATAGTGTGTCGTTCGAAGATGAAAACTGAAAAAAAAATTACTCCTCCGCTTGGTGTCGCTGCTGTTAGACGTGCATATAGGCGCCTGCGCATTGCGACTCTCATTCTCAGCGGCTATGTTATTGTTTACGCCGTGTACGCCGATTTGGGAGTGACTTCCCGACCGTCGGGTAACCGTTGTGCGCATGCTCGGGTTAAAAGCGTGGTTTTAAAGTATTTAGGATTGTGGTAAGCGTGGCCCCGATGGGGGAAAGGTAGCGCGTCTGCCTGGCGTGCGGAAGGTCGTGGGTTCGAGCCCGGTTATTATTTTTCAGTAAATTTAATTTAAATTTTTAAAAATTGCAAGAATTAATTGCTCTTGTTTAACAGTCATTCCTTATTTAATTAAATTCATTGTGGTTTTTTAAATGTTTTACTTAGTCTAATTTTTTTTAAAAATAATTTAAATTATTAATTTATTGAAAATAAAATTATTTCGCTAAAATATTTTATAGAAACAGCAAGAATCAGGTCCACATGGATGCGCATTGCTAATAAAGTATAAAAATCTTGCAGGGATTGTGAAATACAGTACGAAACAATACGTCGGTCGCCATGGCCGTGGGACTTGCCGTCCGTCGTACGACGGTCGGCTAGCAACAGCCCAGTGATTTCGCAAAACGTAAACAACAACATACCGGCTTTGGCCTGTTGGTGCTGAAAGTCGCAATGCGCAGGCGCCTATATGCACGTCTAACAGCAGCGACACCAAGCGGAGGAGTGAAACGAGGAGAAAAATTTTAGCATTGCTGGTATTGGCGAACGACACACTATCCCCTTCTAGCCACTGTATAATAAACTCTCTTAAATCAACGAAGAATACGAAAGGACTACACTGACTCCGACTTTTGAATAAGCTTGAGACACGCGCAGGGGCGCCGAGTTTTGAAAATCAATGGGGTTGCTCATATTCACTTTATGAAAGTTAGGGCCGCAACCAGACTTTTGTTTTGGGGAGGTTGTCTTAACGATATCTCTGAGGTAACCCCTAACCAGTACATTTATACGTGAATTTATTTCATAATTGAAAAAAAATAGTGTTTGAATTGTTTTGCACATTATATGTAAAATTTTTTTAAGGTGAGTTCAAATTAAAAATGGGGGGGGGTATGGGGGTTACCCTCCGAAAAATTTTAAAAATTTGTTTATAAAGTAGTCCACACCTCTAACGAGTTTGGGGGATTTTATAAGCGGGCATTGGAAGTTGCATTAATTCACAGTGGAAATTGACACGTAACCATTAAAAATCGGATTAAAACCATGAAAATCGGTCGATTCCCGTATTTATTACATAAGAACCAATTTATGAGTTGAAATTTCAGCTATTTAATTGGTTTTATGGAATAAATACCTGACCAGATGGTTTTAATTCGATCTTAAAAGGTTACGTGTCAATTTCCACGAGGAATTTTACAACTTCCCGCTTACAAAAACCTCTAACTCGTTAAGGGTGCATTTCCGAACCCCCTATTTCTATGTGATTCTGACTCGTCTAGGTGTGTCCAACCCCTCCTAGAATTTTATGAAACGATTATCTGATATACTCTGAATTTATTATAAATATCCAAAAATGTACTTTTTTTAATGTGCTCCCTAAAGTGTTTTATTTCTTTTAGTTTGAAAGTTAAAGGAAAGCTGTTTGGTGGAAATTTCGACGACACCATTGTGGGCTATGGTAACTTAAGAATGCAGCTAGGTATAGAGCTTCTCCTGACTCTGTTTTCTGATACAGAAAATTCCTACAAAGAAGTCCTCAGGTTTTTGTGGAGCTCCAGACCATTCCCCTTCATAACAGGCGACGAACTGTTTAATTTGTTGAACCCTTATTATATAGGTGAGGATCCCAGTCTTCAAGACGTGTGTGATGCGTATGTGGA
The DNA here is from genome assembly GCA_024610705.1 of Tetragnatha versicolor. Taxonomy (NCBI): domain Eukaryota; kingdom Metazoa; phylum Arthropoda; class Arachnida; order Araneae; family Tetragnathidae; genus Tetragnatha; species Tetragnatha versicolor. Next base: position 2,657,743 of record JANDEH010000019.1, read on the forward strand.
GTGTAACACTATATTCGAAGTTCCAATGATACCGCAGCCTCGGTCGCTCAAGGACTTATCCAAGATCAAAATCCGAAAAACTTTGTATGAAGCCAAGGGTATGAATGATGAAGCCATTGATAGTTTGCAGCAGCTCCCCTGGTGCCTTCGGAATTACTTAAAGCTGGGAGAGGATTGAAATTACCCAAGTTATAACTTTTTAATATAAAATTGCTGAATGATAGGAATCATTTACAAATTGTTGACAGTTTAGTTTATTTAATTCTTATGTTTTTCAATTCAATCATCACTCGTTGAATTTACTAGCTGCAATAATATGTAAACTATTATGAAATATTGAATATTAAAAGTTCTTAGGTAAACTGTTGTAATAGTAGTATCCCCATTATTTTATAGGACTAAGGAGCTACCGCCCCCTGCTCGCTATCGCTTACCAACCCCCGTTAACTGCTGACGCAGAACCTTTCGAATTTCTTCGCAAAACCCAAATCACTGAACTTAACCTTAACTCACTTTAAAAAACGTTCGTGAAAACAATTTGCAGAAGAAACGTCAACCAACTTTCCAAAAATACGTCATAAGATCATCTCCATGAATAAATCTCCCATAAAAAGTTTGAATATGTATTATCTCCCTATTATCAATATAATTTAATCAAAATATTTTTTAAATATAAAAGATTTTTTTATCAAATTTAAATAATTGTTTCTACATTTTGATGTTTCAAAAGGGGCAAGTGTATGGATAAATTTTCAAAAATAAACTAAAATAACTTGAAAATCCTACTTGAATTTCACTCTGTAAGGTCCACTGAGTCCTGGGCCTTCAATTGTAAACAAACAGTCTGTCAGGTGACGATTCAGAGGATTGGTCATTCGAATGACCAGTTGGAATTCATGCCCCACTTTAAGTGCGTCAGGACTCTGTAAAGCAAACAAAAGGAATCAACTAACTTCATATGTGCTTTTACTAATTCTTATACATAAATGAAAACAATTGTACATGTACTGCACCTTAAAAATTTACGAGAGACTCATCCCAATTTAAATGGTGAGTATATCAATTAAAGATTTTATTTTGTAAAAAGTTTCAAAAAGTTAAAAAGGAATTTGAAATCATGTCGAATAATTTCTAGTATTGTTTTCTGAAAGAATTTTATTAATTTTTTTCATTTATAAAAGTAATTAAATTTCGATAGATCACATATTTGTGTTTCTTAAAGTACTCTCTTTTGTTTTCTCAAACTTTTTCTAGGTAAAGAGATATTTTATCTATTTTAAAATAGATATTCTTGTAAAAAAACATAGACTGTAGGTGTAGACTTACTTTCAGTCTCAGTTTGTGCTTTTGGACTATGAAATCATCCTCGAATCGGAAATAATTTTACAGCTAACTTCGTAAATTTAAGCAAGATGAGTTACTGAGTAATACAAATGAGTTAACTCATTTTTTTTGTTAATGGGTTAGGGCTGTGCTGAACTTTTACTGCCCTCACTTTTATCCCCCCGATCTCTTTGTGTGGTTAGGGGATTTCCCTTAGCACCCCCTTAAGAAGAGAGGAATTATATTGTTCGCTAATTGACCCCACAAGGAAAGCGGGGCCATAAAACTGGCCATTGTAAAACTCTAGCACCAGCTATAGGGTGCATCTAGAGATCGTTTCCCCGTTGATTGTCAAAACGAAAGATTTATGAGCAGGGGAACATCTTTTGTCCTCTAATTGACCTCAGCTAACCACACAAAACGACCAGACTCCTTCGGGCATTCGGGGGAGATTAGGAGCATTGATAATATCGCCTTCCTTTTGTGTGATTAGCTTAGGTCAATTAGCGAACCAAAGATGTTCCCCTGCTCATAAATCTTTCGTTTTGACAATCAACGGGGAAACGATCTCTAGATGCACCCATAGGCTGCAGCTAGAGATCGTTTTCTCGCTGATTGTCAAAACGAAAGATTTATGAGCAGGAGGCCCGCTAATAGACCTCAGCTAACCACACAAAAGGAAGGTGATATTATCAATGCTCCGAATCTCCCCCCGAATACCCGAAGGAGCCTGGTCCTTTTGTGTGGTTAGCTTAGGTCAATTAGCGGACCAAAGATGTTCCCCTGCTCATAAATCTTTCGTTTTGACAATCAGCGAGAAAACGATCTCTAGCTGCAGCCATAGGGCTTACTTAAACTTTTACAATCGACAGAACAGTACTGGGAGATAAAGGCGTCACTTTTATCACCCCGATCTGTTTGTGTAGGTAGGGGGTTTCCCCTAGCAGCCCCTTAGGGCTCGTCTTGAGTTTTAGGGTGCATCTAAAGTTTTATTACCCCGACGACCGTCAACAGCAAAAAATTTATGATACCTCGCTAATTTTGTTCGCTAATTGACATCAGCTAACCACACAAAAGGAAGGGGGAGATTATTAATGCCCCTAATCTCCCCAGAATGCTCGAAGGAGCCTCGTCGTTGGTATCATAAATTGTTCGCTGTTGACGGTCGTCGGGGTAATAAAACTTTAGATGCACCCTTAGGCCTAAGCGCGCACTAGAGACTTTTGTCACGGCGACAGAGACAAAATTATCACCCTGGCTATTGCAAGAAGCTAGAGCGCGCGCACAGGCGACGAGACTCTTGGCCGATTGCCAAGAATCTCTCCATAGAAATGCATTGCTCTCAAGTGACTAGTGTTATAAGTCGCCGTGACAGAAGTCTCTAGTGCGCGCTTAGCCTTACAATGGTCTGTTTTATGATTTCGCTTACTTGGTGGGGTTAATTAGAGAACAAAAGAATTCCCCTCCTCTGAAGGGGATGCTAGGGGAACCCCCTAACCACACAGAGAGATCGGGGAGATCCTTATCTCCCCCTACAGCACGGCGGTTCTAAAGGTTGTAAAAGTATAGACGCCCCCTAATCCCCTTTTATGACAAAAAGAGCATTGGATCGCTCATTTAAAATGTGATTTGTGTTACGGAAGGGATGATCATGTTCACTGAGCTCACTTCCAGCCTGAGCTTGGGCTTCTGCACCGTGAAGTCGTCCTCCTCTGCCCAGGTCTGCTGCGTCTCTTGCACTGTGGCGATGGCGTAGATCTTGACCATGGCGTAGTCCACCAGCTTGTCCAGGTAGTCGTCAGGGGACACCGTGATAGACAGCACCTCCGCTGTGAAAGAAAGAACACGGGTGGCTATTACAAGGGGAGTACTGTATGAATTATTTCTTTTATTCTCTATTCATTTTGAATAGGCGCGGCTAAAAATATTTCTTCCCCCACCACTGAATCGGTAACCATAGCAACTATCAACGTCAGGCGAATTGTGGCTTATTATTGGCTGCACGAAGAGCGTAACTATGGTTACGCTTTTACCGAGGGGGAAAGCGCTATTTTTCAGCCGCCTATTCTAAATGAACAGAGTATGATTACGGAAATAAACCGGCAGCGTTTTGTCAGTGAATTTCTGCATTTTGAGAGGGAATATAATTTTTTTTCTTGTCAAAGAAGAAAAACTTTCCATTTTTGAAGAAACTTCAGACTTTGTTAGGTCCGTTATTGAATTTGAGTTAATTTTTAATTTAAAAATTAGAAGTTAATTGTTTTACTTTCCATAAAAAATTTCAAAAAATCTGTTTAAAAACAAAATGGTAATTAATAATCATTTATAACTTTTTAAGGTTTATTTTCCCGCAATGCTAGAAGTAACTAAATTATCTCGGATATACGAAAAATCCGGTCAATTTTAAAATCGGTCAGCAAAAACCGTTCAATAAAAAACATTTATTTCAAAGGTAAAGAGCTATGAGTTGTTTTTGTCTTTTCTTTTGACCGGTTTTTGCATTGACCGGAATTTTCGCGACATCATTATCTCTGCCCTCGTTTAGAGTTCTCAGCGGTGCCATTTTAAAATGTGGTGCTGCTACCTAGCGAAGAGTATGAAAAGCTAATATTCAATTTCCCCACGAATTAAAAACCTTTTTAATCCGAACAAGGAAGTTCAAACGTCTTAATAAAAAAAAAACTTTTTTTTTGGAATTAAGTGCTTCATCTAGAAGTAGAGCTCTTTAACTGAATCAATCCTAGGTGTCAAAAATTGAGTAAAATCTCGATCTATTATGTTTAATTAATTGTAGATGAGGATGTGTAGGAGGAAAAGGTATAAAAAGTACTAATTTGTAAATCACCCCTAAGTCAATTAATCCTAATATGTTGAGCATGCCGGGGAGTTATTACAGGTTTTTAAAAAGTTTTGACATTTTTTTACACTGTTTTTCCGCAGCTAATTTTTTCGCAGTGTTTTGAGACATCAACTAACCCCCTGAAAATTTTTGTCTGTTTTCGTGAGTTTAGCCTGGGGATGTTTTCTTGTCAGCTTACGTTGTCCAGAAACGTTGTTGTTGTCGTGTGCCACTTGGAATTACCAAGCTCCACAAGGATTCAAGGCAAAGGACCATGAGAAAGTGAGGACCATAAATGGCAGGAGTCCGACTGCTGCCTCATGAGATGATAGATGCTGCCACTATATATCATCACCTCCACAATTTTGCCATGCGTCTGAAGGGGAGAGAAATAGTCTCCAGACACCTGGAACCGTGGTAAACTGTGCCATGACGGACCACAGGACTTTCGGACCCAAAGATTTAACGAGCATATACTCGGCGGGTCTTTAGCGGTGTCGGGAATCGAACCCGGAACCGTCCGATCCCGAAGCCGATGCCTTAACCACTAGGCTCCCCACGGCCTCCAGAAACGTTGGGGGATAGTATATATAGTGGGTATACCTTGGTTTGGCTTGAGTGTGAATGAGCCCCTCTGTCGGGTGATCTTCCTGGCCAGCACACCCGTGTAGTAGACGGTGGAGGCTGAGAGCACCGCGCTCACTGTGCGGTTGTCGGTCTTGTTCTTGTTGCGCACTTTGACCGTCACTTGGAAGGGCTGCCCGATCATGATCTTCTCGATCTCCAGCAGGTCCAGCTCCACGTCCTCGGCCTCCGGGGTCGGCATGTCGTACACGGCGTAGCGGATGCTCGGCGCCACGCCGTAGCGAGCCGCGTTCAGCACCGCCATGCGCTCCTCCACGGTACCTATGGGGAAGGAGGGTCATAAGTAGGCTACAGTAGTGCAACTTATATTGGATAATTCTGAATAGCTTAAAGGGAATATTAAAAGGCTGCGAATTATCTCCTATCCGAAATCGTTAAAATTCGTGTTTTGAAAGCGTGGTTTAAACAAAGAAATGGTGAATTTTCATTCTGAAACTATTGCATAAATTTAGCCATCAGTTCATACATAACCGGTCCATGTCTAAAACTCTTTTGGAAAAGTCACGAAGTTCCTTATTTGCGTGGTCAACAACGCAAGGAGACTCCATAAAAATGTTCTTATTATAATCTCTCATCCTTTAATCTCTTGAATAATCCAATTGTGAGTGTGACAAAGGTCCTTTCTATATGGTCCATCAAAGAACGATAAAGACACTATTATAATATTACACACTACTATTATAACTTGAGAAGGAGAATAAAATATGTCATTACTACATGATTGCAATATTAAAAGTTGACATTTAATTTGAAGTTACAGCATGTGTTACCTTCTTGATCTTTGTATTCAGCGACTATATTTTCAGCATCGGTGTCTCCCACATCGTCGTCGACGCCAATTTTCTTCGTCAACATGAACTGTCCTATCCTATGGTGAAAAAGTATTCAGTCAATATTTACAAAATAAAAATTTTTTTTTGTGAACCAAAGTGATGGGACTACAACTTGAAATTAATGTGGACAATCAAGTATTTTAAATACTCGCAGATTAAGTTATTAGAGACGCGTCTTAAGTATTAAAGATTAAAATACTGTCTTTCAGAATGTCAAACTGATGATTCCCCTCATTGTTTAAAATCCTAAACAGTTAAACCTACTTTGTTACATAAAAATAAAATAAATACATTACAGTCGCTCGTGACATTCTTATCACTTGTATATCAAACCCAGTTCTTTTCCACAAATAAGATGGATTTCAGCACTTTACAACCGGTTGAAACCAAACTTTCTTGGGAATACCGGTAACCTCCGAGAGAGACTTGTCACAATCAGTCTCAACGACAGATGACATTGATCGAGTTGCTCAGCTGGAAACGTACAATGGCGTAACAAAAAATATTTCGGGGGAGATAGTGGAATTTTAGGGGTAAATTGGATACATTTACCTGTATTCCATTGTCAAGAAAGAAAAAGTTCGGGGTTATTTATGAATCTCCAAATCCCCCTTTAGCTACGTTCATATAGAGAAGCACGTTTACTTATCGGAAATAAAGGTTATGAGCCAATCAGATAGTTTGTTAAGGAACTAGCAATCCCATGTTATAGGTACGACCTAGCAGATTCTTGCTGTAAATTCTTCCGATTCTTCAGCCGAATTCCCATGGGATGCGGTTTTATATCCGCAAGCGAAAAACGCTCCCCTACTGTCCCAACGTTTTCTGAAGAAGAGCAATCCTTTCTTTTAAAACTAGACTCGCAGAAGCAACTTTTGAACATTGTCCGTGTACTAACTTAAATTTTTTTATTTTTTATATTAATTAAAATTAAAGTATTTTTATTACAAAATGTTTGCATAAAATGTAGCAAATTAGAGGCAAAAATTTGTAAGGGGTCGGTGGAAAACTTCCTTCCTGAAAAGGGGGCGGTGGCCTTGAAAAATTTTGGGAACCTATGGTATAAAGCGTGTTGGACTCACTTGTACTTGTCGCTGGCTGCCTTCCTCCATCCGCCCTCGACCGTCTCGTCACGTGTCCACTTGATGATGTCGGCGTTGACCTCGGCGAAGACGAAGGGGCAATCGAAGTCGAAGCCCACTTGCCCTCGTCGCACAGCCTCCACGGACGCCGGGCCCATCTGGAACACGTCTGCAAGAGACACACTATCAGTCACGCATTGGACAAACTGCCGCAGTTACTATTGTATTTTGTAGCACTTTGAAGCCTTTCAGCATGTAATTCTGCAGTTTTTCTACAGCAATTCATGAACCCATTCTTAATACTAAAAAAAGCTGCATATTTTCCAAAGCAACCGAAGACAAAGTGTTTCAATTCCCTTTACTTTGCAGAATTCTTTTGTTGGGCATACATTGCTTTAGTTAGCCCTCTTGTAAACTCTCTGCAAGTGCCTACAACTCAACTTAACTTTTTCATGCCTCTCGGAAACACATGCCATACAAGATGGCCCAACTTACAAAGAAAAAATTTTCAGTCCAGTAAAGGATTCTAGTGAATCTCTCCCTCATCAGTTGTTCCTAGTCCTGTTGTTTTGAAGGGGTAATGAAGCAACAGATGGTAAAGAAAAGATATGGTGATAATACAGGACAAAAAGACTGGTTTGTAACCATAAAACCTGCACCAAACCTTTTCAAACCTAACAATAGTCTTTCAATGGTGGAACAAATGTTTTGAAAATTTAAAATATCGAATGTGTGCGATACTATTTGCTTCCCTTTCCAACCTTTAAAATAATTTGCTTTTTTTTTCAATTTAGAAAACTTGGTCACAAGCAGAGGTTTTACTGTTCGTTTTTGAGATATTTTAACATGAGGAGAATGGGGGGGAAATAGGTGACTTCAAAAACTACACTAGCTGAAATAAAAATCCCAACACCAAGAAGGAAAGAAGATATCAAAGTCAAATTTATTTCTATGATTGCACATAGTATCAATGTGAGTTGCGTAAAAAATCAGCCTTCCTGGATGTTAGGGGGCCGAGAAAAACAGGGAGGAGTGTTGTCTCCAAAGGTGTCCATTACCGCCGTCACACGTCATGGTGTTGAGTGACAGGGGCTCTAAATGACTTTTGAGGGATTGGGGGACCATGTTGCCTCCTCAGGTAGTCCAAATTCATATGGTGCACCAGCGGACGTTGCATACCGGGCTAGGTGATTTCTCCTCTTTCTCCGGACATGTTTTGTGAGCGTTGGTTCTTACGAACGGATAGGCCAAGGTAAAAATGCAACATAGGGGGTTAAGAAGAAAGCTTGGACATTGCATGAAACATGTGTTTGTGTATTTTTCTCTTGAAATTTGTCCCCAGGACAGGTCTGAAGGTAAGGACGGACAACCGGCTAAAAAACCTCAATGAAGCAGCTCTGGTTGGCCAAAGTACCGGTAGATCATACTGAGGACAAGTGGCAGTAAGATGGATGTCGTTTGCAGTACTGCGGATTGTCCGTTTTGTCAGCATAGCTTCTTACGTCTTTGCCTATAAACAAGGGGCTGAAAATGGGCCTTTCTGTTTCCAATAGTGCACGAAATAAGGAAATGAAAATCCCAATTTCATGACATTGTGTTCATGAGAGAATCCTGCTTCGGTTTGGAGCACCACGACGGTTGGGTATGAGTTTAAAGAGACAATGGAGAAAGCGCACTCAGCTGATGATTTTCTAATCGTTTCACGAAGTGGTGATGCAGGGTAACGGAGTGGGGATGCATTGGATTCCATTTCTGCAACTCCTGGGTATGATTCAACAGTACTTTTTCCAACCAGAGCTGCGTCATTGAGGTTTTGGAGCCGGTAGACCGTCCTTACCTTCAGACCTGCCCTGGGGAAAAATTTCAAGAGAAACATGCACAACCATATGTTGTATGCAATGTCCAAGCTTTCTTCTTAACCCCCTAGGTTGCATTTTTACCCCGTCTTTCCCGTTCTCTAGAACCAACACCCACAAAACAAGTCCGGTCAATGAGGAGAAATCACCTAGCCCGGTATGCAACGTCCGCTGGTGCACCATATGAATATGGACTACCTGAGGAGGCAACATGGTCCTCCAATACCTCAAAAGTCATTTAGATCCCCTGTCACTCAATGCCATGACGTGTGACAGCGGTAATGGACATCTATGGAGACAACACTCCTCCCTAGTTTTCTCGGCCTCCTAACATCCAGGAAGGCTGATTTTTTAATCAATTCACATTGATACTATGTACAATCATAGACATAAATTTCACTTTGATATCTCCTTTCCTTCTTGGTGTTGGGATTTTTATTTCCGCTAGTGTAGTTGCTAGAGGAATTGGTTGTTGCATACGGATATTCAGTTAGGTTATACTGTAATGGGGTCATCCATAAATTACGTGAGGTCAAAAAGGGGGGGAGGGGTTTGGAAAAATCTCACCAAATCTCACCAAGGGGGGAGGGGGGTCGATTAAAATCTCACGTCAACTTTTATTTTAATGTAATTATAACTTAATTAGGTGCTATGAAGCACAAAATGCAAATAATTTTTGGAAAATTTTTTTTCAAAGTTGTAGGTAAATCTCACTTGGGGGAGAGGGGGGGTCAAGAAAAATCTCACTAAATCTCACCAAGGGGGGGGGTCCAGATTTTGGAAAAAACACCTCACGTAATTTATGGATGCCCCCTAATATTAGTGTAACCGGGGAAAATCTACTTCTTTTTATAAGCAGGATTTCTTTTTTTAAAAACTTACTTCCGCTGGTCTCCTGTGGTGTAGAATCTATGGACTGCCATCCTCCATAACCAGGCGGAAGGTCCGGACGCGTCATCCAGCAGTCGTTCCAAACGTGGAAGTTCCTGTAACATAAGACTACACTTTCAGTACATTGAAATGAAGGTAGTACAGATAATTTCCATCCAAAAAATTGCATATAGACATATTAAATAGTTTTTAAGATGCAGTAAAATTAAAGAATGCTGATATATTCGAACACAACGTGAACAAATCCAATCATTTTGAAACTTTAAAAAATAATAACACATTGGCATTAGAAAAAATTGAACTTCGTCCCAAAAAGCTGCCAAGGTGTAGCTAAATAAGTAGAAAGTCCCTAGACAGATGATGTTCTTTAACGATATACCGAGACAGGTTGAAAGATTATTTAAAATTCAGTAGCATATGTCAAAGCACATTCTTGTGTCACAGGAGGCACGATTGAGCAATTACGGAAAAATCAAACTGTATGAAAGACCTTGGTTTGGAAATAGGAAATGCGACCTTCGAGATCTTGTAAGATAGTGTCAACTTCATTTTTCATAGTAAAGTATCGATTTTTGCCATTCATTAAAAGAAAGTTTGAATACGGACAGGTAGTACTTTCCTGGGTTGTGTTTAAGTATCATAAATAATATTCCGTTCTGAGTTCTGAAGCAACCTGTTTTTTTATAACTTAGAAAGCTAGTAGGAAATGAATGAACCCAAATTGTTACTGCAATGTCTAATAAATTACTAAAATTAAGAAACTCTATATCCACACGAAACTTTTAACTCGGAAACTTTTTACTCGCTCATATTCACGAAGACACAATAGATATTTATAGTTTTTTTTTCAATGCTATAAAATGTCACAAAAAAGAAAAAACATCCAAGGATCATTTTTCTACACTCTTAAAACCACAGTCTCAAAACTGAGTAAAAAATTACTCAAACTGACTCCTGTCCAAATTTACTCTAATTTGAAGACATGAATATACTCATTTCTGAAAATGATGCATACTCAAAAATGAAACATCTTGAGCTTGAACTCAAAAATGAGCTCATGATGTTTAATGAATTAACTGATAGTAAGAAATTGACATGAGATCAACCTTAAACCTCATTTTTGAAGAGAAATTTTAGAACGGACTCTTAATCGTGAATTATAGAAAAATTACCATTAAAATTAATTAGAATTGTGGGCATTTTACAGTAAATTTATAAAATGACTTACCAAATGGAGTCGTTGCTGACCCCTTCTATTTTCTCTCCCTTCTCGTCGAAGTACTTGTCGACCGTCAGACTCCTGTCAGTGTCGTGAGCAGACACAAAGTTGGTGACTGTCCGGCAAGGGATACCCAGCGTCCGGCACACTGAAGAAATAAAAATTTTCCAAAATGAATCGCTTTTATTTTCTTATTCCAGGCTCTCCCTCAGGGAAAATAATTTCATTTTCAAGCTGAAGCACGATATTCTGTAATTTTTTCCTTACTCATACTGAGTATAATCCCGTAATACTTGTCACTTTTTTGAACCATAAAGAAATTTATTTAAAGTGGTCTAAACTTATTTCAGGTAGGAATTTCCAGAAATTTAATATGCATGTGTATTGAATACTAATAAAAATAAAGTTTCAATCAGTACTTTAGGATTTGCAAGCGCAATAATTTATGCTAAAAATCGCTTAAGATAGCCAAATAAAAAAATTTTTTAAATCATTTTAATACCTCTACGGCAAATTTGGCGTGACCTCTTAGTACGTAAGGCTCCAATCATAAGGCTTATGGCCTTATTCACTGCCACTTAAGCAGCGGTTAACGAGCAGCTAAAGAGAGAAAAATTGCTTTTCAATGGCTCTGATTGGTGGAATCCTTATTTAACCGATGGTTAACCGCTGGTCAGGTAGCAGTGAATAATGCCATTAGTAAGTTAGGGGTAGGACACCTGTCCAAATATACTATTTTCCTCACTTATTGAAAATTGTATTCTTGAATAAAGATTGTGAAGTGAATTTTTGACGCATAAAGTATTACTTACATGGAGATTTAATCAGCAGTAATTTTTTCTGCCGCCCTGTGCTTTGACACATATTGCACATGTCATGCGGCTCTGATGTGTACCAGACACATCTGATTATATACAGCGTCCCCATTCCCCCGTTAATCCTTGGTGGTGGATAACACTCACCGGTGGTGCAGACCCCAGCGAAGACCCAGCACTGTCCGTACTTGACCGACTGCTCCCCTCCGTTCTTGAAGTACTCGTCCATGATGGCCGCACTCCCTGTCCACATCCAGGGCGCCATGCCGTCGTCGTACATGCCCGACCAGTTGCCCACCACGATGCCCTTGTCGTCGTTCTCGCTGTTCACGAGCTTCGAGATGGCGCGAGACACCAGGATGGGGCTGGCCCTCCCCATGTAGTCCAGCTTGGCGTGGTTCAGCATCAGCACGGCTGCCGGCAGCACGGAGTCCGCGAACTGAAAGAGCACAGTATATGTATGAGTGATGGAACTGGAATGTTTTTTTTATTTCCAATGGGTGGGTACTTCTGGACATTATCCTTGACCACTGAACTGCCTTAAGAAGTACCTACTTAACATTACCCAGCGAGCACCTGAGGACCAAAGCCACGGAGGTGAGGTACTGTTACCCACGCCACACACACATTCGCTCGCACAACCCCTTTTTACAGGGAGGCCATTTTCATTCATCACACAATGACCGAAACTAACATCCATGCCAAATGGGGATTCTAACCCCAGACGTACGGCTTCACAGTCAGATACTCTAGCCACTAGGCCAGCACGTAGGCAGGAACTGAAATGTAGGATTTGAAAAAAAATGGGACAAGATTTTCAAATGTACTAGCATTTGATATAGTCACAAGAAATGGAATTTCTATTCTGTAAACCGGAAACTAAGTTTTTTCCTTCATTTATTACCACGCTCCACATGCTTCACCAAAGATTGAACGTGAAAACTGAATAAATGTTACTCTGGAATATTAAAACATGCTTTTTTCTGGTGGTATTACTTCTTGTGTTTTAAGATTTCCCCCCATAAGAGACGAAGGCATAACGGAAGGCATACGAAGGGAAAAAGTAAAGAACTATGTAATGGAAAATACGAGTGATCACACTTATATTATTATTAGGCTGAAAGATACTTTTACGATTACCGATTCCGGGATATTAACCTTTTCAGTCCTGACTGCCGATTTCTATCTATAGGATTCAATGGCAATTTTGGGCGGTCTATGATTGAAAGGGTTAACGAACCCCCTAAATTAAACGTAATGGCAAACTCCAGAAATGTAACAATTATGAAGTGATCACTTGTATACAACTAAGACTGATGTAACACTCTTACGACCACTTATTTTTGAAGATTAACACGGCCAAACCACCGAATTCTACAGAGCTCTCTTTTATGTGTTTATGTTCACCGATTGCCCTCGGGAAGCAGTGATGGTCGTTAATGAGTGTTCTTTAATGTCTAGAACCAGCTTTAAGAAAGAAGATGCAAAATGCTTTATTACAATAATACTATTACCTACACATATTACCTGGACATTTAAAAGAATTAATGATTGGGGTGAATGATTACCTGACCATAGATCCACTTTCTTCCTCGGGGTTCCTTCTGCGTTCCGACGAAGATCTTACCCACGTCGTTCAAAACATATTCCCTTCTGGCATCTTCTTTGTCCAAGAACACAGTATCCTCTGTAACCAAAAGACATTAAATTCATTCTACTGCTAGTCTACCAATAATAGTTACTACCTGTTAGCCCCACTCACCTTTGCTCCATGGGTTGAAGAGGATGTAGACGTTCTGGGGGATCTCGTATACCTCCGGGGGTGCGTTGAGATCTCCGGTGACGTAGGAGAGGATCTTCATCTTCCAGACGCCGACAGGGGCTGAGCCGGCCACCTGCACATCGATGGTGATGACCGATCCCTCGTGCTGGTGCGTGCGAACGTCCCACAGGGAGCGTTCCCGCGTGAACGACGCCACGTTGGTCAGAGGAAGGCTGATCAGGTTGCCCTTCTGCTGCAGGTAAGGAGGGGGGCCTAAGGGGACGAACAAGGTTAGAATGAACTGGATGGAAGAGGTAGGTGGTGTAAAAAACCACTTGCGAGATGCCCCTTGCACCTCCGAAAGAAGAACTAGTATGTAACTGATAGTGGAAGAATTGGTACTATCTAGTAGCTGGCGGCCAAATTCCCTCGTTTGCAGTTACATCGTTCTTCCTCCAAATTGAATGTCTTTCTTCGGAAGGTGGATGAGAACAGCAAAAAAGTACCTTCCACAATACAAGATTCGCAGTTCCAAAGAAAGGCAATCTATAATCTAATCAGGTCGTGTGGCAAAGGGGGTGAATTGGAAATATCCCCGAAACTTGCTGTAGCGACCAGAGTTTTTCGGCCATAGAAAACAGTTGTAACTATCACATATCCCTCCCAGATATACCAATATCACCCAACGACATTTTGTCCTGGCAGTTCAAAATGTCGTTGCCTAACTTAAAGGGAGGGAAAGTTTAGACAACCCAAAGACGATTCAGAATCACCTATACTCGAATGCAACTTAAGTTGAGCCTGACGTCATGGCCACGCGGAAGAAAATCTGAGTAAACAGAAAGTCTACTGGGTTGCTAGAAGCTCTTATTGGTTGGCGAGTTTGAGAGCGAGTTGTACTACTACGCGTTACGCCACTTTAAAAAATAATAATATTGAACATTTTATGCATATCGGGATGAAAAGATGCTTAAATACGTGTATTTAAAAAACTTATCATTATTCAAAATTGAAGCTCTAAATTTCACTCAAAAATCAGACACCTCACGGGGAACTACTTTCTTTGGTTGCTCTCAGCATATTTCTACAGGCTCAATTTAAGTTGCAACTGAGTATGGAAAAGAACGTTTTGCAAGCGTATAAATACATGAGACGCTTTAGAGTGCCGAGCCGACACAAAAACACCAAGCAGCAACGAAATATGAGTTATGGGGGAGAGAGAAATAAACTTCCACCACCAACTCTATCCTACTTTGAGTTATTATTTTTAAAAACTTGATATCTCATTTGTTAAATTCACAAAGTCACATTCAACAACATTAGTCCAAATGATATTTATTTTTAGAGGTATAGAGACATAATTTTCTGAAAAACGTTTATTCTCAGATCCGTAATGGAAACTAATCGATCCCAACATAATTCCAGTCTTAATTCCATTTAACTCGAGGTATTTTGTATAGAAAAGAACTGTATAATTTTTACTATGTGTCCAAAAAAATTGGTTCTAATTAGTATTAAATTTAGTCTCAGGCGCAATTAATCAATAAAAATGGAAATTTTAAAAATGGGTGTAAATATTATATTTTCTATGCATTAAAAAATGTAACTTTCTTTGAGAACAACTGTCATGAAATTTCTACTCGAATTAATCTTTAAATTTATTCTTTGTAAAGCTATCAATTGTTTTTATTTGCTCTGGCGCTGAGAACAACCAAGGATAAGTCAAAGCTTCTTTAGTCCTTTGCTAGGTGGCAGCACCACATTCTAAAACGGACCCGCTGAGAAACGCCGGTCTTTATTAGCCAAGGGAAGAAAAGTTTGACTTCTTCCAAAACCTGATAAATTTGAAGCTTTTACTATTTTATTTATTTTAAAATTGTTTACTTTTTGTGTCATAAAGTTATTATTGTCTACCCCTCTCTTAGATATTTTTTAAAATTACAAAGCATTGCATATTTTATAAAGTTAGATGTGCAACAAAATTGAAAAATGTGTGAAAAATTTAAAACAGAAAAAATTATTGAATATTATCGAAATATTAACTGTTTCTAAGTTTTTGAACGGTTGGATTTACAATTTTCCTTTTATTATTAATATTACGTTATACATTCATAAATATCAAACCATCTTTTCTCGGGAGCCAAATTCATCCATCTCTATGCTCGATTGGAGAATGGAACCCCACATACGACTTGGTTATTAGATACCCCAACCCAGTGTTTCCTAGCGGGGGCAACAAATACCATCAATTCAATTACATCATCAAATCAATTTACAACCAAAATGACCACCTGGTTGGGCAAAGACCACCAGGTTTTATTTAATTTCCAAGAAGGATTTTTGAAGAAAAAAAAGACTTGGGAAATTTGAAAAGGCTTTGGTGGGGCATGCATCGACCAAAAGAGGTTGGGAAACACTGCTCTAACAACCACTAGGCTAGTATGTTGACTGAAATATAACTCACGAGAGTAGGCAAATTTTTTGTTCACGTTAGTAGGATTAATCCTACCATTCGGATGTTATAGATATAGAGTAATGGAGAATCGTCCTCACCGAACTCGAAGTGCAAGCGTACGGTGTCGAGGGTGGGGTTGAAGGTCTTCTTGAAGCGGATGGCCAGGTAGAAGGTCTGTCCCCTCCGGATGATGAGGGGAGGGTCCTTACTCTCCAGCAGGTCGTACGGATGGGTGTTGTGCAGCTTCGCGTTCTCGCGAGGGTACAACTCCACGCCTTGCACCAGGATGGGGGTGGGACCCACTGGAAGGGTTACAAAGAGATCTCGTTAAACTGAAGTTTACTCGAAGGTTTTCTTAAACGTGTTAAGGACTTTCTCTGGTTACAAAAATGTTGGAGCCCTCTCATAATAGAGATGATTTTAATTAGAGCACTAATTTATTAATTGACACTTTCAATAGGAGTGCTTGTAGTAACAATGATCTAACTCCTACAGTTTTACATTAAAGTTGCAATAACGAGTTCAATTCAATGCAAAGCTGTAGTAGTTAACTCGTTATCGCCTGCTACAAACGCCTCAATTTTTAGTGATCAGGTTTAAAGCACTATAAAATGGCATTATGGCAATTTTACTGTCAGCTTTTACATTCCGTAATTTCATCTCAATGAATAAATTTACTCCATATATACCCACTTTCAATGTTAATAATGTCAATAATGAAATGTAGATCTTATCCATCAGATCTAACAAAACTGTCCAACCTATAGCACAAACTGGTCCAGAGATAAGCTCGAAATTGGGATGCAGTATAGATATACGGGCAAAGTGATTAATTCGGCATTATTAATAATGCCCAGAGTGGAAGCGGGAATAGTGATAAATGCCATTGAATTTTTCACATTGCCCTCCTTCACTTTAGGCATTATTAATAATTTCCCGATTTATCACATTGCCTGTGACAGACATCCGGGCGTCATGATTTATAAACATTTGCCAGCAACTGTTCACAAACCTTATTTGGTTAACTGTCGCAATGGCTCACATTCTTTTGGCAAACCAACATGGAGTATAGAAGATTTCAGAGTGAAGTAAGTCATTCTCATTTGCCTAGGACATGTTTAGCATGTCATAATTTCAAGCATCTCTGATCTTATTAGTCTATTTGCTAAAATTTCAAACTTCCTAAAATCTTAACAACTCCAAATATTTTACACTCAAACTTCTTTAAACTTTAACTAACCTATACACTTACAAATAAGAACAACCAAAATATTTCCTCACACATAGTAACTGCTCATGTTCATAATAATAGTAACTTAAAATACTAGAGCTCCATCTCTATACCTCTGAGGTTGGGCTGCGCTCCCATCTGCCTCCTGTTGCGCTCGATGTCCTCCCTGAGTTTGGCATACTGCTCCCTCCGATACGCCTCGTCGTTGGGGGGACCGTTGATGGGGGCGAAACGCCCCTGGTTGTGCCGCGACATGCTCACTTCAGTCTATCTCGAAGACCTAAGGAATACGAAAATATTAAAATCAGTTAAATCAAAACCCATAGTGGGAAATGAAATAAGTCTGGGGTACTTTTATGAAGAAAGATCCATAAGATCATACTTTTTAGATTTTTACACCTCTTCCCCTCATATCTCAATCTACCAATTATCTACATTGCACCCATTTCGAGGCCTAAATTTGCTTTACCCGACGACCTAGGGAAGTATCTCAACTCTCTATAGTAGATGATTGATCTCTAAAATATGGGTTTATATTTCTGGAATGATTTTAGCATCTAGTAACATCAGTATCATATATCCTGCATTATACATTATCATAATAAAGATAAAAATTATACTGATTTAAAAGTAATAACCTAAAAATATCATTGTGCACAAAGAAAATTTATCAAATTCTTATGAATAAAATTATTTTTTTACTTTTGTAAAATCTTGCCGTCTTGAACAAATTAAAAGGTTTGTTAACTTAAAACTGTGGAAGCTGAAATTAGTGGTTTTGAATCACTGGGTTTCCCCTTGTAGCAATTAAACCAATCTCTTTCAATTCAATGTGTTTCACGGGTGATGTCAATCCCCCAGCTCTGCCAAACTGTGAAGAATCGCAATAAGATGTCATGATATTCGAATAGGTTTGTGTTCACTATTTTCTGTTTAGCTAATATGGTATAGGTCATAAATTAAGTCTAATAGCATTTCGGACTTGGTGGAGTGGTAAATGCAAAGCCTGTAGCGTCGTGGGGCTGCTTTGACATTCCGGGAAGAAAAGCGTCCTTCGCCGTGTTTCCGGGCGCCACAGTGGTTGCCCAACCTCCGTCCGTGAACCTTCTTCGGATTAGCCTTTGGGTCGAGCGGCCGACAAGGTCAGTCACGTAATCCCGACTGTCCTGTTTCCACACGGATATGGGAAGTAGGGGGGTTAATTTTTTAATTTTAATATGAATTTACGATCTCAAAATTCTGTTCAATCCAACAAAAAGCCATTGAAGTTATTAATAATAATTGAATCGTCAATTTGTAAAAAGGAGTAAGTGAAATAAATTTAATTTTACAAAAAATAAAATTAATTTTTTTCTTTTCCTATTCTTTGCTTTTTTTTATTTCCCTTTTATCCGGTGAATGTTGGACTCCACTTCACTCTTTAAACTGCCTTACTGACTCAGTTTCATGATGCTTCAAAAATAAAAAAAACTGAAGAATTCAAAAGAATAATTTCAAGCGAATTATTTTGAGTTGAAAAGAAAAGGGTTGCTAAAGAGTCTTTTGAGGTACTTAAAGTCAAATAGAGTACAACTTCAAATGGCCGACCAGCACTAATTCAACTGTCAGTTAAAAACACTGAGCTATAAAACAAACTGGAGTGTCAACCTCCGATACTCTAATAAGCGATTGATCATGCCAGCGCGGAAGCTTACAATGCCCTGATTGCTCTCAGCAATCGGGGCAAGCTTGAAGCAGAGTTGGAAGAGCATTTCCCCCTTTAAGCCGCCCATGCCTGTTTTTCAAAATATTATGAGCAAAATTTAGAATGGTCGTTTCAATCTGTGCATACAACTGTGCTACCAGATGGAGAAATTTAAAAGAAGATGGAAATCCTTTCCGCGGTGTGATACGGTTTCAGCACGCTAACTAGTCACTCCAGTTTGTTATATAGCTCAGTGGTTAAAAAGGGGAATAAGTCAAAAACAAGTTTTGAGAAAGTCGGAAAAAATTGTAAAGGGCTAGGTGGGGTAATTGGGAATCAGGGGTAAATGGGAACAAATCCTAGTATCACTAGTGTAAGGGCTTGGTGGACCGAAATGGCATGAAACTTGAAAGTTACTATCTCTACGAAGGGGTTGAAGGTATTGCCGCATTTTCTGATCTCCAGCAGAAAGTTGTATGATAACGCGCGATAACAAAATATATACAATTTTTCTGAAAATCAAAGTTAGCGTCTTTCTTTCAAGAGCTGCTGGTTACTACAGATTTTCTACATATAAGCTTTGTTAATTGCACAAAAGGGAGAAATAGAAAGACTAAGACACATAAAATACATCTAAGACACATAAAATACAAAATTAATATGAAACTGAGTCATTAAAATAGTTAAAAGAATATCAATGGAGTCCAACATTCACTTGATAAAAAAGGTAAAAACTCTTTTAAATCACAAACAAATTTCGTTTTGGCTTATTTTACAGCACAAAGAATAATAACAGAAAGACTAATTAACCAAAATTTCAAATTAAACATTAAAAAATACTTTTTAATGGACATTGATTTTGCCATATTCAAGGGGATGTGTTTGCTTAGGTTATTTTTACTTCTTCACACTAATGTGTAGAGTAAAGCTTGTAGATGATGTACAAAAAGTAAATATGCCATTTTTCGGACTTATTCTTTCAAATCTTAAACTGACAGTTCATTTATAATATAATGCCCGTTCTCTCCGTTTTGAGCGGAAATTTAACGATCTGAGTAAAAATCCATCAAATTACAAAACAATAATTGGTGAACTATTCAACTCTCCTCAAGTGTTTTGATGCGCTGGCCGCGCAATAATTCCAAGTACGAAATAGAATTCAACAGGTTGCTCCTCTCGTCAAAAGAAAGTGAAGCCGGTTGAGCGGGGAATTCCAAGTTCCCCCGACAAGGTCAACATTCGAACGAGACGAGGGTTACCAAGAGGTCGAGATGATCCACATTCGACCACTCTCGTCTTTACCATTATTACAGTATAATCTCCACATCGGGGCCGTATCCAAGGAAAATGTAGTATGGTATTCAAAACTCATTGGCAAAAATGATAAGGGGTGTAGATTAGGATTACCAAAGACAATTCAGAAGGAGGTCAAAGCAATTATTAAGCGATATAGCCAAGATCCTCTCTATGGCCTTACAACTCCCATCATCATCTATACATTTTTTTTTCTGCTGTTGACCTCCTAAAATAATGAAAATAAGATGGAAATATAGTTTTGGGAAGCATTAGGGTGTCTCAAAAAAAACTTTTTTTCGAAAAACCTCGCTCCCCAGGGCTTTTCCCATTCCTTTTGGTCCCAAAAGATAGTGGGTAAAATTTCAGCGCCCTAAGTTAACTCTAGGGTTTGCCTGTAGAGCCCCAAAGTTTGAAAAAAGTGGAAAAATGACCAATTTTCAGAATTTTTAAAAATTATATTTTAAGATTGATACTGCGATAAAACTGGTTCAGATGATTCATTTAGGACTTACTTAGATGGAATATATTTATTTATGTGTATTAACTGCACCCTATAGCCCCTATAATTAAGAATTAAACCGTACTACTTAGGGACGTTGCACTCGCCAAAGCTTATAATGCACTACCGGTGGACGAAATGAATTAAATTTGAATTTCTTCGAAGGAACTCCCTCAAATGATGCCATTTGGAGCTAAAATGATATTGTAAACTATAAAAACCAGTGAAATAACAGTTTTGGGCCCTTCCACTGAGCTTTTAATGTAAAAAGTGTTTTTCTTCAAAATTTCTCTTTTCTAGCTGATCAAACCCAAAATTTATAATAAAAAAGAAGGTTGTTGTACATTCTTAGATACCAAACATTGAAACCTTTATAGGGGTTTCATTTTTAATAAGTAGAATTAAATTTTAAACCGCACAAATGGAAATGACATGGATATTTCCTATACCAGACGTTAAAATCGATTTTCTTTTTTTAAGTTTGGAAAATTACTTTCTTTTAACGTATTAGGGGAAAATTTTAATTAAAAACTTCTTTCTTTAACATTTCAACCAAGATTCACAAGCATTAAACTATTTTCCTAACTTTGAAAAAAGAAAATCAATTTTCACATCTGGTATAGGAAATTATCCATGTCATTTCCGATCTGTGCGGTTTAAAATTTCATTCTACTTATTAAAAATGAAACCCCTATAAATGTTTCAATGTTTGGTATCTAAAAAAGTACAACAACCTTCTTTTTTAATGTAAATTTTGGGTTTGATCAGCTAGAAAAGAGAAATTTTGAAGAAAATCACTTTTTAAATTAAAAGCTCAGTAGAAAACCTCATTATTGTTATTTCAATGGTTTTTATAATTTATAATATCAATTTAGCACCATATGACACCATTTTAAAGAGTTCCTTCGAAGAAATTCAAATTTAATTCATTTCGTCCATCGGTAGTGCATTATAAGCTTTGGCGAGTGCAACGTCCCTAAGTAGTGCTGTTTAATTCTTAATTATAGGGGCTATAGGGTGCAGTTAATACACATAAATAAATATATTCCATCTAAATAAGTCCTAAATGACACATCTGAACCAGTTTTATCGCAGTATCAATCTTAAAATATAATTTTTAAAAATTCTGAAAATTGGTCATTTTTTCCACTTTTTTCAAACTTTGGGGCTCTACAGGCAAACCCTAGAGTTAACTTAGGGGCTGAAATTTTACACACTATCTTTTGGGACCAAAAGGAATGGGAAAATCCCTGGGGATCAGGGTTTTTCGAAAAAAGGTTTTTTTTTGAGACACCCTAGGGAAGCATGTCAACAGCAGGCACAAAGTTTTAGGCCAGAGTAGCATTGCTTTTAACTTAAGCTACCAGCGGCCACTGCGTTGCCATTGTGCTTATAAAATAAATCTACTGTCGGAATCCATGATTGTTTGGACTCATAAAAAGTATTAAGTGACCCATGGTTCGAAAAATGATGAGTCACGACAGCAATTTCTAAATTGTTTGGATAAGAGAATTGGATATATTGGATTTTATTGAGTCCTTGAAGGTCAAACAAGTCGAAAGAAAATCTTAGTAATTTGGGAGGTTTCGCAATCAAAATTATAGAAATGTTGAGTTTTGAAATAGCAGGATGGCAAGAAAAGATCATTGACAAAAGAAGGCGCCTCTTTTTAAACTCACCAGTTTTTAAGTTAATTTTTAAAATACTTAAGTAAAATTTATTGAATCGCTACCAATTCTTCTTGTCTTTTTTTTGTTTTGCACAAACAGTACTATCGAAACAAGATTGGTGCTGTATAATATTTGAAATGCTAGAATTCAGTTTTTCAGACCGCTACAACTGCATTATCCAGATACTTATGATCCGGATTTTTTAGTTTTTTTCCGTCTTCATTTATACATACAGGGTGATTCTGAAATGGTCCGCCCAACTTCGAGGGGTGATAGTACTCATCAAGACGAACAAGAATTGATGCGGAAAGGGGGGTCGCAGTTACACCGTTAAAGAGCTAGGTCCTAATGTAGTGCGAGAGCGTTACAAAAGGACGTTTTGCCAAGGCCCGTTTAACGAAAAAAAACATAATGAAATGAAAAAATTTATTGCATGAGGTACAGCAGTATCCGTACTACTTACATCATAAATTTGATAGAAATTGGACCACTTACTAAACCGTGGTGTGAGTTTTAAAACATGCAATATTAATCTTTTAGCCGAAGAATGGAGTTCCTTTACATTAGTGTAATGCTATTTAGAAAAATGATGATCGGGGAAGGAATTTTCAATGATCATACAGTTTCAATGATCAATGTATGATCATTGAAAATTCCTTCCCCGATCATCATTTTTCTAAATACCATTAATGGAACTGCGCGTTTTAAAACTCACCCCACGGTTTAGCAAGTGGTCCAATTTCTATCAAATTTATGATGTAAGTAGTACGGATACTGCTGTACCTCATGCAATAAATTTTTTCATTTCATTATGTTTTTTTCGTTAAACGGGCCTTGGCAAAACGTCGTTTTGTAACGCTCTCGCACTACATTAGGACCTAGCTCTTTAACGGTGTAACTGCGACCCCCCTTTCCGCATCAATTCTTGTTCGTCTTGATGAGTACTATCACCCCTCAAAGTTTGGCGGACCATTTCAGAATCACCCTGTATAACCATGCTTTCGAATAAACAAACTTAGTCTTTGACCACCACATTTATATTTGCTTCATTGAAGTTTTTAAATGAAAATTAAAATATTTTGTCCTTGAGGGCCGTTTAATAGCAGGGCCGTCAAAGGGAATAATTGTTCAGATTGTGAAAGAGGCACCAAAATTGGTGGAAATATATTTTTAAACATGCTGAATTCAAAATCGTTTAGGACTTCTGGTCAAGACAAAATGGCCGCCCACGGGCCTATTTTCGGTTCTTTTAATGATAAAGACATTTTTGGGGTCAAATAATATGTTTTAAGGGTCATTAAACATGATTCTGATAATTTGTTTTAAAAAGAAACTAAATTCAATAAAAGCTCCAAATAGTAATACAGTCAATCGCCAGTTGCGTCAAAAAAAATTTGAAGGAAAGTTATTTTTTTCGACGGTTTTCCATGTTGTTAGGGGTGCTGATAACGAATATCTAGTTCACTTCCACGTGAAACGTTAGCTTTGTAACAAAAACACAAAAATATGTGAAAAAAATTGCAAAATTTTTACTCTATCTTCAAAAATTTCGCTCATATTTAAAAAAATAATAGTTTCTCGAAAATTACAAAGTTGAAGTAAACAAAATTTCCTAAAATTTCACTGATCAATTTTTATTTTCCAAAGGATAGTTTTGCCGTTATAACACACTGAAATATACAGGGTGTCCCAAGAGAAGTGGCCCAACCCCTTTAACTTTTGAACCCCTACAGATATAGTCATGAAAGTGGGGTCTAGGTATAGTAAAGTGATCATGCCCTATCCAATGAGACAACTTCTAACGCCCTCTAGCGGAAAATTTAGTAGTTATAATTTTTATTTTAAAAACTATTTGAGGTATGTGAAAAAAGTCATTGACTAAGTTGTAGAGCAGCATCGATTCAGTAGGAAAAGACACCTTAATAAGAAAAATATCTTGAATGAAAAACCCCTAAAACGCACGCTCAATTGGGTTGAATTTACGTAGATTTTACGTCTTAAAACGCTCCTCACGAGGCGAAAATGAGAATTCTTCAATTTAATGAACTAAGAATACTTTTAGTCAATAAATTAAGTATAAAAATGAAAATTTCTCATTTTCGCCTTGTTAGGATCGTTTTAAGAGGTAAAAACTACGTAAATTCAACCTAATCTAGCGTGCGTTTTAGGGGTTTTATTCAAGATATTTTTCTCATTAA
Source organism: Tetragnatha versicolor (assembly GCA_024610705.1). Taxonomy (NCBI): domain Eukaryota; kingdom Metazoa; phylum Arthropoda; class Arachnida; order Araneae; family Tetragnathidae; genus Tetragnatha; species Tetragnatha versicolor. The sequence goes on from JANDEH010000019.1 coordinate 2,682,041, forward strand.
GGTGTCTTTTCCTACTGAATCGATGCTGCTCTACAACTTAGTCAATGAATTTTTTCACATATCTCAAATAGTTTTTAAAATAAAAATTATAACTCTTAAATTTTCCGCTAGAGGGCGATAGAAGTTGTCTCATTGGATAGGGCATGATCACTTTACTATACCTATACCCCACTTTCATGACTATATCTGTAGGGGTTCAAAAGTTAAAGGGGTTGGGCCACTTCTCGTGGGACACCCTGTATAATATTAACACAACAGAGGATGGTTTGTTTAAATTATCCCATGTTAAAATTCTCTGTTTTTCAGTGCGTTATAACGGCAAAACTAATCTTCGGAAAATAAAAATTGACTTGTGCATTTTGTAGGAAATTTTGTTTACTTCAACTTTGTAATTCAAGTAATTTTCGAGAAACAATTTTTTTTTTTAAATACAAGTGAAAATTCGAAGATAGAGTAAAAATTTCGCTTTTTCGCATATTTTTGCGTTTTTTGATATGAAGCCGACCGTCCACATGGAAGTGAACTAGATATTCGTTATCAGCACCCCAAACAACATGGAAAACCGTCGAAAGAAATAACTTTCCTACAAATATTTTTGACGCAACTGGCAATTGACTGGATTACTATTTTTTTTATTAAGAAAATTTAAAATCTCCCCATGCTCTACAAAGTATAACATGGGGTTTACAGAAGTAAGGGGCCGTTCAAATATTACGTAAGCACTTTTTTGGTCTTTTTTAACCCTCCCTCCCCCTTGTCAGCAAAGATAAGCAAACCTCAAACCCCCTACCATAATTACGTAAGAAACTGCCGGACCCCCCCCAAATTTTGACATCCCTTTTAGTAAGTTGTTTTTTTTTCTCCTTGGAAATTAGGTGACTTATACAAGGAGCTGTGCTTTTTGGGTGTAACCCGAGGGTTCAAAAATGAGTCGAAACACTACCTTTCGGGGTTAAAATTTCAAAATGTTTGGAGGTCCATCCCCAGAAAAAAGTGCTTACGTCAGATTTCCTAATTAAATTTTTTGTTAAATTTACTTTTGGTTGAGTTTTGAAATTGTTTATGCAAGAAACAAGAGATTTTCGAAAATGCAGTATCCTACGTAAGCATCACTCATATCCCCCCTCCCCCCTTGTCAGGAAAAATAAGCAAAGAGCAAACCCCCTCCCCCCCTTAGGCGCTTACGTAATATTTGAACGGCCCCTAAGTTACAAGCTCAAATAAAAACAGTATTGAGTACAAAACAACAGAATCAAAAACACTTTCAACAAAATTAGCAAGTAATATAAAAGTTTCTCTATTGGATATCATAGCAAAAAGAGATGCTGGCCAATTGATGTGCATTTTTCTCAAGGCCAATCTCAAAACTTTTCTTTGGGATGAAAATTTAATATGTATTTGTATTACTATTTAGAGCTTTTATTGAATTTTAGTTACTTTTTGAAACAAATTGCACATTTTGTCATCAGAATCATGTTTTTTGACCCTTCAAACATAATATTTGACCCCAAAATGTTTTTTTCTATCATTAAAAGAACCGAAAATAGGCCGTAAGCACCTAAGGAAGGAGGGGGTTTTCTCTTTGCTTATTTTTCCTGATAAGTATGAATTATGTGCTTACGTAAGATGTTACAAATACGGATTTTCGAAAACATCTTGTTTCTAATTTCAAAATTCAACAAAAAAATTGAACGAAGAAGGCAAATTTCAAGCATTTTGACTTTTTTTTTGGGGGGGGGGGATCGGGAAGTTTTCTTACGTAATTATGAGGGTCGGTATAGATCGTTATGTTTGCTCATCTTTGCTGACAAGGGGAAGGTCAAAAATGAACAAAAACCTGCTTGCGTAATATTTGAATGGCACCTTTAATCAACAATCTTAAAAGATCCAAAATATCACATAGTTAAGTTTCTATTTTTAACAACACTATTACTTAGTTTAAATTTATCCGTGAGTTACTGTCCCTATACTAGATTAAGATCTATCAGAAGAAAGTGGGCATAGTGTGACTTTTCAAAGCATCCGCCTCTTCAACCCTCTCAAAGTTCAGACACTGCTTATTCCCTCGGAGTATAATGTTAAGTATACTTAAAAGAAACCTTTCTCTAATACCGTCGTTAATGGCTTAAATTACCGTCTACGTGCCCTAAACAGAAAAGCACAGTCTTTGTTGATGTTTTCTTTTTCATAATTAGTGGGAAATACGTCCGCTTCGACAAGAACCCTTTTCCTGGGTGCATCTGAGAAAAAGACCTTGGATGTCACACCGTAGAGGTTATAGTTGAAAGAGTAGAAAGTTTGTTTTTATTTTAAGGATAATCTTAAGTCAGTATAAAAAGTTGAATTCCTACTGTTGGATGTTTTTAGAAACAGGTGGAGTGGCCTTGAACCGCAGCAGTAAATTGGGGGAAAGGATAATATCATTAATCTTGATTTGAGTGGGTTGATTAAGATGTTGCTTGAATACCTAAGAATGTAAAAGGTTTCATAAACTAAAATTAAATTTGAATAAATTAAAGTAAAATGTTTGAAAAAGTATATGTGTTCCGAATTTTAAATCATGAATCATCATAACTCTGACAAGAAACACTAGATTACCAAAACAACCCACAACAATATATTTAACCTCTGGTTCTAAAATAGGGGAGAAAGGGGAAAATCTGATGATTCTTGTGTTCAGGATCCCATAATTTAAAAAAATTAAACATGTGTTTTTCAGAATTTCTAAACATTTTAAAAGCGTTTCTGAAGTTAGTCCACCAATTGAATTTACTTTTAAAATAATAAAAACGGTGTAATCATATACGATTAGTAACTGTCAATTTACCAAAACATGTGAAAACAGTAGAACTCCCAATAAAATAATTTTCGATATTCTTTCTGAACGTATAACAAGCTCAACACCCAATTTTAGAAAATTGCAGTGAAATTAATTTTTTTTGAGGATCGCTTAAAAAAAGAGTAGGAAAGTATGAGAACTTGCTGTAACACTTTCGAATGACTAAAAATAAAAATTATCTGAATAACAAAAATAGAAATAATTGTAAGAATCATTGGTGGGGAAAAGTAGGAGAATGAGAGAAACAATAGACCCTATCTGTTTGACCTCCTCACACTTCCCATCATAGAAACGGTATCACTGTAACACTTTTCCTGGTGAAAAAATTCCGGAATTGGGTTTCTTAACTTCAATCGCTCTTGTTTTAAGAACTTTGTCTGATTGACATACCGACGATCAGAAAAATTTTACTTGAGCTATACAAACTAGAAATTTGGTGAGGTGTAAAAACGCACGGTGTACGAACGTATAAATGCTTTTAAAAAATGTTCTGAAAAATGTTTTTCTGAACTCCAAGTGGGGCTTAGTGGATTTTCATACTTATATATGTTACCCCTAAAGTTGATAATTAGTTAATCTGAAGAATCCCTAGGTAAACTTAAGATTAACTGATTTCTGTCGTTAATGTGCGGATTTTTGAGTTTTTCGCATTTTACCTAGGGAATCTACACTATAACGGCCTCTTGATAGTTAAAGTTCAAAATAGTTTGTTTTGTTCAATACTTTCTGTTCAAATGTTGAGGTGCTTACTGCGCCATGCGCTTACCCCTGCGCAGTTGGGTTTCAATACGTAGTTTGTAGTCATATTTGGTGTTTTGATTTCAAATTTAGTGCGTAGCACTGGTAGTTGTCATGCTGAATGTTAAAACAAAATAATACAAGCAAGTAAGTACTGTAAATTTACATGATTAAGTACAGTATATTACTACTAAAACGGGTATTTTGAAACAATTGTGTTGAAGCTCCGACTTCAGAGTGACAGAGATTTCTTTTAACGAAAGCAAATGTCCCAGCTGTTGAAATATCTTTTCAACAAACGTTAATTCAACAATCGCTGGAACCTGGGCAAGGGTTTGACATATGTAATCAATCGCGAATCCTAGCAATAGTTCAGGGCAGGCTGCCAGCCGATTACACCGCGCTTTCATTAAGATTTGCTAGTTTAAGTGCTCATTGAAATACGCTGTCAAATCGAGATCGAAAACCACAATTGATACAAATCTCAGTTGGTACTTTAATATTCTATTATTATTTTTTTTATATTCTAGTTTTAAAATTGCTATTTCATTACTATTTTTGTGGGATTTGCGTGTTTTGTGTAATATGAAAAAAGTACCGATCCCCCTTTTTTGATTCGTCATTGTTACTGTTTACCCCCAAAACGAGTTTGGTTATAGTTAGGGCAGGGGGGTTTTGGGGGGGCGGCAGCCCCCCCAACCTCCTTAAACTTTTTATAAAATAAAATTTTGTACTTTAACGGATCACCCTCGTTAATATGTAAAATAACTGATTACAGGTAGTATGCAGATTAACGAGTGTCTAGTCGGTAGGGTGCAGAATACCTAGGTAATTTCAAGATTACCTAGGTAATCTTAGAAATTGAAAAAAAAATTCGCTCTTTAACGGATCACCCTCGTTAATCTGCAAATTACCTAGGTTATCTGTAAATTAACTGATTTCCGGATTTTAACTGTAACATATATATTAGGGTGGTTACAAAAAATCAACTTTCGAAATTCTTAGGTCTTACCCCCCTAAAATGTGCCAATAGGCTAAAAAATGAGATTGGCCAAGTTTCAGCTCAATCCGATAATATTAACCCGTGCCTCATCGAGGTCAAAGTTCAGAAAAACAGCGATTTTCAACAAAAAATCGTAGTTTTCTCCCCATAAAACTGGAACCGTTTGTCCCAAAAATCTGGTTAGGGTGTCATTTGATAGGAAATTTCATACACTTTAACTCTGAAGTTACGGAATTTTATTTGCTAAATCGGATGGGGAGCTATTTAGCATTTTCCTAGTAAAGGTCCGTGAAAAAGCGACTTCATTGCTAGAAAACTAGAACATTAGAATGTCACAAAAAACTTTATCCTCCGGGCTTTTTCTATTACTTTTGGTCCCAATAGATAGTAAATGAGTTTTTAAACCCCCTAAGGGAATCCTAGGGCATAATTTCAAACCCCCTAGTGTTTGAAAAAAAGGAAAATATATATAATTTTTATTTTATTTTTAAACACGCATTTTGGGACTGAGAATGTGATAAAGTTGGTCCAAATACATTAAGAGCTTAATTAGATAGAATACCAATGGTATAGGGCCTGAACCTTTCCCTATAACCCCTATAATCTAAGCGAAAGAAGCGCGACTGCGAGGTTTTGCTAAACAAAGGGTTTAATGCCCGTTAAAGTGATAAACAAGGCTAAATTACAAAATGTCCACAAAAACATCTAGAGATATGTCATTTGGTGTCAGAAATGACGTTTGAGATTATTTATGTGGGTAAAATTATAATAAAAGCGTCCTTCCGACTCTAAATGTTAAAAAAATCCTATTTCTACCAAAGTTACATGTTTTCAGCTAAAAGTGATCTTAGAAAAATGTATAAATTGATTTTAATGTACCTCAAAATTCATTTGCCTATCATTCAAGGAAAACTAGTTTCTTGAAAAGTATAATAATGTTTCATTATATGTTTGATCTATAATCTATATTTTGTTCTTTATTTGTCAATTGTGTTTACACCTGTGTGAAAGGAGACAAAATATCATGTAAGTTAATGAAATATTAAAAAATATTTTTGATTTCACAGTAAATGTTTCTATGATTCTCATAATTAATTTTTGTAAAAAAACCATAAACAAGGAATCTCGGAAAAATATACTTAAAGACACTCCAACATTGTATTCTCTGTAGTTTTCACTGGATTTTTTTAAGGGCAACCAAGTTACTGTCCTAAACCTAAAGTTGAATAAACTCAATTCATAGAAAATCATTATAATTATCCAAAAAGTTTTAAAACAATTTTTTAAAAATCACTTGGTAAAATTTTCTTCCTTCTCACCATGTGTAGTACACAGAAAGAAAATTTTTGAAATCATTTACAATAGCATACCTTTCAAAAAGGTTATTTTCCTTGAATGATAGGTAAAGGAATTTTGTGGTATATTAAAATAAATAAATTTATACATTTTTCTAAGATCACTTTTAGCTGAAAACATGTAACTTGGTAGAAATAGGATTTTTTAACATTTAGAGTCGGAAGGACGCTTTTATTATAATTTTACCCACATATATAATCTCAAACGTCATTTCTGACACCAAATGACATATCTCTAGAGGTTTTTGTGAACATTTTGTAATTTAGCTTTGTTTATCACTTTAACGGGCATTAAACCCTTTGTTTAGCAAAACCTCGCAGTCGCGCTTCTTTCGCTTAGATTATAGGGGTTATAGGGAAAGGTTAAGGCCCTATACCATTGGTATTCTATCTAATTAAGCTCTTAATAATATATTTGGACCAACTTTATCACATTATCAGTCCCAAAATGCGTGTTGAAAAATTTTAAAAAAATTATATATTTTTTCCTCTTATTCAAACACTAGGGGGTTTGAAATTATACCCTAGAATTCCCTTAGGCCTTAGGGGGTTTAAAAACTAATTTACTATCTATTGGGACCAAAAGTAATAGAAAAAGCCCGGAGGATAAAGTTTTTATTGACATTGTAATGTTCTAGGTTTCTAGCAATGAAGTCGCTTTTTCACGGACCTTTACTATGAAAATGCTAAATAGCGCCCCATCCGTTTTAGCAAATAATATTACGTAACTTTAGAGTTAAAGTGTATGAAATTTCCTATCAAATGACACCCTAACCAGATTTCTGGGACAAACGGTTCCAGTTTTATGGGGCCAAAACTACGATTTTTTGTAAAAAATCGCTGTTTTTCTGAACTTTGACCTCGATGAGGCACGGGTTAATATTATCGGATTGAGCTGAAACTTGGCCAATCTCATTTTTTAGCCTATTGGCACATTTTAGGGGGGTAAGACCTAAAAAAAGTTGAAAAAAAATTTTCCCCATGTAACTTGTGACCACCCTAATATATATATATATATATATATATATATATATATATATATATATATATATATGTTACAGTTAAAGTCCGGAAATCAGTTAATTTACAGATAACCTAGGTAATTTGCAGATTAACGAGGGTGATCCGTTAAAGAGCGAATTTTTTTTCAATTTCTAAGATTACCTAGGTAATCTTCAAATTACCTAGGTATTCTGCACCCTACCGACTAGACACTCGTTAATCTGCATACTACCTGTAATCAGTTATTTTACATATTAACGAGGGTGATCCGTTAAAGTGCAAAATTTTATTTTATTTTATAAAAAGTTTAAGGAGGTTGGGGGGGCTGCCGCCCCCCCAAACCCCCCTGCCCTAACTATAACCAAACTCGTTTTGGGGGTAAACAGTAACAATGACGAATCAAAAAAGGGGGATCGGTACTTTTTTCATATTACACAAAACACGCAAATCCCACAAAAATAGTAATGAAATAGCAATTTTAAAACTAGAATATAAAAACAATAATAATAGAATATTAAAGTACCAACTGAGATTTGTATCAATTGTGGTTTTCGATCTCGATTTGACAGCGTATTTCAATGAGCACTTAAACTAGCAAATCTTAATGAAAGCGCGGTGTAATCGGCTGGCAGCCTGCACTGAACTATTGCTAGGATTCGCGATCGATTACATATGTTAAACCCTTGCCCAGGTTCCAGCGATTGTTGAATTAACGTTTGTTGAAAAGATATTTCAACAGCTGGGACATTTGCTTTCGTTAAAAGAAATCTCTGTGACTCTGAAGTCGGAGCTTCAACACAATTGTTTCAAAATACCCGTTTTAGTAGTAATATACTGTACTTAATCATGTAAATTTACAGTACTTACTTGCTTGTATTATTTTGTTTTAACATTCAACATGACAACTACCAGTGCTACGCTCTAAATTTGAAATCAAAACACCAAATATGACAACAAACTACGTATTGAAACCCAACTGCGCAGGGGTAAGCGCATGGCGCAGTAAGCACCTCAACATTTTAACAGAAAGTATTGAACGAAACAAACTATTTTGAACTTTAACGATCAAGAGGCCGTTATAGTGTAGATTCCCTAGGTAAAATGCGAAAAACTCAAAAATCCGCACATTAACGACAGAAATCAGTTAATCTTAAGTTTACCTAGGTATTCTTCAGATTAACTAATTATCAACTTTAGCGGTAACATATATATAAGGAAGTTCGTAAAATCTTCTGAGTCGTATCTGTATTTTCTTCCACAGTCCTTTTTTATAATATCCTAAGCCTCTCACAAATTTGTTGCACTAATTTAAAGCTACAGTTTCGGGAACCTCCGAGTTTTTTGAAAAAATAAACTTCAAAATAATCACCAGTAAGTAAATTAAATGCTTTTAAATAGAAATTAGTTTAAAAAAAAGTTAATTAAAAGTTATTAAAAATAAATTTAAAAAACCTCAGAAATCAAAAAATTTTTGAGGGTTTACCAGTAAATATTAGGGATCCCCATAGTTTTTCTATCGGTTCTAGGGTAGCCCTTCAGCATCTGAACTATATGAATCGGTGGGTGCAGAAACAACGTCAGTCACAAATTTCAAATTTTTCAGGAGGGAGAAAAAACGTAATAGCTCCTCCAAATTTTAAAATATTTGAGAACTTTTTTTCCTTTGTCATAACATGCTTTTATGTTACTGTTATAAAAAAATTACCTAATTTCCACATAAATTAGGCTCAGGAGAATTAAAACTATGATTTTGACTAATGCTGTTTCTGCACTCAACTGTTTTTTACAGACAGTAGGAAACTTGGAAAAAGATAACCATTCGTTAAAAGTTTGTATTTGCTATTAATTTTGTTACGATTTTAGTTAATAATATTAATTTTAATTAATTTCACAAAAAATTTACAAATGTATATTTTTCCATATTACATGAGAAATAAAGTTAAAGTATTGCAAAGTCATAAGACAGGAATATAACAAACTGAAACGCTCTTAAAATAGATCATTCTCGACGATAGTATCATTGTCATGTTCATTGGTTGGCCAGGTAAATAGTTCATCATAAAAAACTTTGAAGTTTCACACTCAACACTCGAAACAAACGGCCTGTATTTACGGAACTACTCAACAGACTAACGTAGTTTTTGCACCCAACACGCATCTTGCCTTTCTACGCTCATTTTCATTGAAAACGAGTTTTCGGATTTTTTTGACTGAAGTGGTTTCTGCACTCACCGATTCATATACAGTGGTCCCAAACTATACTCTATTCCTTTTGAATTTCGGCGCCTGAGTACATTTCCTTCCCCCACCTCTGAATCGGTAATCAACGTCAAAGTGGCGAAAAGGCTTACTAAAAGAGCGTAACCATGGTTACGCTTTTACCGAGGGGGAAACACTATTTCTCAGGCGCCTATTCAAAATGAACAGAGTATAGACGTCAACTAATTACTTTGTCCCAAATTTAATCATTCACATTCACGAACCACCTTTTCTTAGAACTCTTGACCAAAATTCATAATACATTCAATTACTATCAGGAGTTGAAGTCGATAATCATAAAGACGAAAAAAATCGAAATCCGATCAGAACTTTTATTTGCTAGGGGAGAGTTGGGTAATAAGATGCAAATGGGGTAATAAGAAACATGCAAAATTCCACAGGATTTTCCTTTAAGTTTACGAAATTGATTTTTTTACAGAATTTTTACATCATTATCAGCTTTCTTTGAAAAAATAATGCACTTTCTTAAGGGGAAGGGGATTTTTACGTGTTTCTTACTACCCCCAAGCGACTGTATCTTGTTACCCCACGAGGGGTAATAAGAAACAAGCCAGTTATTTTATTAACTTTAGCAATAAAAAATAAAATGAAGGTATTATTATATTCTTTAAAGAGTATTTTTGTTGGAATGTTTCTACTCTGTGAATGTTTCAACAGAACTTTCTGAAACGAACTGAAGTAGCAAGCAGCTACGTGATTGTTACGTCACTATTACGTTTATGTCAAGCTGACTATATATATATATATAGATATATATAGTCAGCTTGACATAAACGACAATATATATAAATATATATATATATATATATATATATATATATATATATATATATATATATATATATATATATATATATATATATATATATATATATATATATATATATATATATATATATATATATATATATATATATATATATATATATATATATATATATATATATATATATATATATATATATATATATATATATATATATATATATATATATATATATATATATATATATATATATATATATATATATATATATATATATATATATATATATATATATATATATATATATATATATATATATATTGTGTTTTAATAAATTTTAGGATTTTGCTTTACCTTACTGCGTCTCTCTGCCTTATTTATTCTACCTCGGCCCTAGAATTTTATAACCCAAGAAATTTTCATTAAAAAACCTTTCGGTATATGCCCAGTTAAAATTAGTCTTAAAAAAGCACAAGTTGAAAGTTATATTTTTTAAAAAGTATTTGAAAATCCTGACAAAAACAAATCAAATGGTGTTTCTCTTATTTCACTTTGTGATACAAATGGGTTATTCTCCCCCAAAATCAACTCAATTTTTTTGCAAACTAAGTTTTTTTAAGGAAGGTTCCACTTCCTCTTTATAAACTCAGCGCTACCCATTTTTCCAGGTTAGAATGGTTCAGGAAGTTTATGAAGACACCCTCGAACATATTCCCCCACATTTCTGAGTTTCAATACTTTTTAATTAATTTTTCGGAATAATGAATATAAAAAACGACTTAATATTTTACTTTACTCACCATAACTTAAATTACAACGCAAATTTGATATAAAATGTCGATCGAATTACTTTTCAATAAACTTTGAAGTGGTGCGTAAAAGTTGTCTTTCAACCCACCGTTTTCAGAAAAAGGAAGTAAAAATAAACTTAAATTTTAACTTGATAAATGAAATAAGGACAGTATATTATTAATATAATAAAGAGAAAAAATCGATAAATAAAAAAATTATGTGGTCTTTTTTACTGCGATTTTTAAACCCAGAAAGAAAGACCGCATAAAAAATAGCTTTATTTGTGCGAACCGTACAAATAAACAAATCGCATAAAAACGGAACGCACAAAAACTGGTTTGAGTGTATAATACATCTCAAGCGAAAAAATCCCATTTTAATCATCACTGTGATCATATTTTTTTAAGATCTTCCAATTAAGAAATGATTGCAACTTTGCGAAGATGAAGGATTTTTAATGGTCCGTGAAGATTCCAGTTACAGGCTTAGTGGTCCGCGGACGTCCTCGAGTAAATAACCACTGAACTAAAAAGGTTATCTCTGTGTCCTTTTCGTGAAATTCACATAACACACAATCTCCAAAGTTTAGGAAATCCCAATAAAAAATTAAGAATTCCGAAAGTTTTTTGTTATTTAAACTGTCAATTAAGATTTTTAAAAATAAAACGCGGCACAAAACACGATTTCAAACCAAACATTTGAACAAATTTCATTGATAAATCATGATTGTATGGTTTTCTCGGCTCTTTAAAATATGGTCCCGGTTTTAAGAATATTGACCGGCGTAGCTTACAAAGCTTTATACAGGGTGTATCTGAAATGGTGCAACAAACTTTCAGGGATGATAGCACTCATCAAGACGAACAAGAATCGGTATAGAAAGGGGGGTCCCAGACCAAATCCCAGGGAGTTAAAAATGGAGCGACACCCCAAAAAAATCATTGAAAAATTCAATTTGTAGAAGAACACTATTGGTAAAAACTTAATTATGGTCTCAAAAATTGTGGTTTAATATGATCTTTAAAATTACCTCAAAAGTCTTCACTTTAAAATTTGTTTTATTATGAAAAAAGTTAAAAAACACAAAAAAAAATGTGAAACTCTGCCAAAACATTATTTTGTATTACGAAATCCTTTCTTTTGATTTGATAATCTGAAAGATCATAGTTGAAACCCTTAAGTACAAAGTTTCACGTAAATACAATCAATATTAAACGCTTGAGATCCTGTTAAGGTTTGTTTTTTACGTGCGCAAATAGCTGTTCTGGAAACAGCTCTAGAAAACTGCTTGCGCACCCAAAAAACAAACTTTAACAGGATCTCAAGCGTTAATATTGATTGTATTTACGTGAAACTTTGTACTTAGGGGTTTTCAACTATGATCTTTCAGATTATCATATCAAAAGAAAGGATTTCGAAATACAAAATAATGTTTTGACAGAGTTTTCACATTTTTTTGTGTTTTTTAACTTTTTTCAAAATAAAACAAATTTTAAGGTGAAGACTTGAGGTAATTTTAAAGATCATATTAAACCACAATTTTTAAGACCATTATTAAGTTTTTACCAATAACACTTTTTCTACAAATTGAATTTTTCAAGGATTTTTTTGGGGTGTCGCTCCATTTTTAACTCCCTGGGATTTGGTCTGGGACTCCCCTTTCTATACCGATTCTTGTTCGTCTTGATGAGTACTATCATCCCTGAAAGTTTGTTGCACCAATTCAGATACATCCTGTATAGAGTATAGTTAATGTGACCTGAAACATTACATTAGAGACCCCTTCAGCTTAAAACTTTGAAGACTGCTTGGTTAACCCATTCCCTGTAATTAGAACCTCTTGGGGCATCTTGTTATTTTTCACATTCATCTGGGTTTCTGGTGAAATACGTTTACAACCCAGCATGAAAGGGGTGATAAATGTCACAAGCGTTATGCATTTTACAATGTTAATAAATAATGTTCATAATAGTCTCTTACATAAGAAAACAGTTTTAAAATGCAGACAAGACAAGGTTATCGTGTCTGATACTATCTGAATGAATTAGCTTATTTCTCGGAACGAAATGTGAATTTTCTCTTCCTTGAAAGTTGCATTCTTCCGCATCTTCAACTCCATCATCAGCCCTCACCTTGCGGTCAAGGCCGTGCGATGAAGAGGAGGATTGGTGAACTCACGGGTTGAAGGCTGAGGGATTATGAAAAGCAAAAGTTTGCATTAACAACCAAAAGGATTTTCAAACGAGTGTTAGTAAAATCTCCGTTTCTTTCGTTTTTAATATGGATTTAACCCTTTCAATTCGGCAAAAAATCAGTTTAGTGCGCCTCAATACCGGGAACTGTTATTTCTCTTCCAAGTGATTATTACAATGAAATAACTTTTTTGTATGAAAGTCTGAAGGTCCTAGAGACGCATAAACGATACCATAACGACGCATCAACAAAAACAACGATATCACAAGCTTTATTGATGGGACAGCATATGTCCCACTGCCACTTTTTGTTAATTGCAAACTCACACCTATTACTAGACCACCTATAGTCGTTGGATTCGTAATTTGAAGAAAATAAAGGTGCAAAAATGCAAGAGCTAAAAGCGTTTGAATCGAATGAATAAACTGGCGAAAGTTTCACTTAAGTTTTATAGTGGTGACTGTAGTTTTGCAACAGAAATGAATAATTTGGCATAAGAGTCAACAATCGAACAATATTGGCGATTTTCGCTTGTTTAATCATTTGGGGAACTGAGATTAGATAATCATGGGATCACACAAGAATCATGATGAGTTTGGCAGCGCAACTTGGAGTTATTTTCTGTTCCTAGATGATTTTCAGTAACTAGGACATATGTTGTCCCAGCCGTAATTTCAAATATTTTCCTGCCTGGGACAGCATATGTCCCGTCCGGTGCGAAAGGGTTAAGCAAAAAAACTTTAGAAAATCCTTTATACTTATTTTTAAATGTGCTTAAAAGTAATTAAATTTCCTTCGTGTACTCTTGTCAACGAAAAAATAAGCAAATTCTAAACCCCCTTAGTTTCTTACGATAGGTTTGAACAGTTCTCAACTTTTTAGGTATCGCGACCCACTTTTTATTAAGTCAAATATCTCATCGACTATTTCTGAATTAAAATGTAAAAGTTTTTAAAAAAAACTACAGTTGTTATAATGTTTAACTCGGAACAATAACCTCTTAAGACACAAAATAACATGGCATTTTAAGTAAGAAAAGTACAGATAATTTATAGTCATAATATTTTTTTATGTATCCCAATTTATTTATTTAATTTTTTTGTTATTCCTTCATTCCGTGACCCACTACTTAATAACTCCTGGACCCTGGAGGTAGTTGAGTTGAGTTGAAGATTGATGTGAGACATTTGCTGACAAAATTTGTCGTTTCGTCTTCTCTTTACGTCTTCGGTACTAATACTTCTTAATTACATATTAACTTGGGAATTCCTTGAGGGGAGAACTCTTTTCTTCCTTGTTATTCTACCATTTCATTTAAGAATCTTGCTATTGCTTGGATTTTAGTTCTTTTTTATCTTTGATTATTTTCATTAGCTCTTGATAATTTAGCGACTTTAATTGAAGTGCGTTGACTAACTTTGCTCTCTTACTTACGTGTCTATTGCATTCAAATAGGAAATGATTAAAAGTGTCTTCTGTTTTGGAGGTAGTTGTTATGCAACCTTTATTTTGTAATTTTAATGCATTTGAATAAAATATCGTCGCTGATAGCATTTTTCGTACACCAATTTTATTAAATTTCAAGTTTTTTTTATGTAAAACATTAAATTCAAGGGAAAAATTAGTTTACTCATAATACATATATAATCTTACATCCCTAATAATTTAATTCTAAGAATGTAATATCTAAAGCATGCGTCCATAATTAGTATTCCCATCATAACGTCCCGCACAACCTAAATTAGATTCAATTAAAATACCTAACCATAAGAGGAAGTTACTATCGATTCACACTTTCCGGCAAATTTATGTGACACTTTTAATTATTAACCACCTTTAATGAATAATACTTCCACAAACTTAGACCGCAAAGACGACCAATAAGCGACAGACAATTAATTAATCCTTCTTGACATTGCGACAGTCACAAAAAAAGTTACCTAACACTTTCCTGCCCCATTTCCTGCTTTCGACGATTCGAGGTGGATGTGACGGTTACACCTCCATAGAGATAATATTTACACGGCCTTTAACGATTCTTAGAGAAAATCTATTCCTTTTTAAAATTTAACAAATTAAGGAGTTTGTTTTGCCAGAATGATAAAAAAATAGCCTCATTTTGCATTTTAATAAGATTAGGTGAACTGTGCAGTTGAAGCATTCGACAATTTAAAATGAAACTTAGGAAACAAAAAACATGGTTCTGGGTCCGAAGGGGCCCCCAAAACCCAGAGATGGGATTCGGATATCGTTTTGAATACTTTTAAAAATTAATTTGTTTACCTAAAAGGTCAAAACTGAGTAAATTACCAGTTTCTATGGGCATATTTTCAAAAATTCTCTGGGAGGTACCCCCAGACCCCCCAAAAGAATTCATTACGAAAAGGAGATTATATAATAGTTCACTAAAATTTCATGCATAAGATAAATCATTAAAGGGCTTAAATGACCCTCAATTGTGAAAAATATCCAAAAATAAGTTAAAAACTTCTTTTTTAAAGGGTCCAATTTCCAAATATTTTCTGGTAATTCCTCCAGACCCCTTTATAGTGCTGAATGTTTACTCATCGCATTATCAAGAAAACGAACTTTTTTAAGTTCACTAAAATTCAAATCTTGCCAAGAAATATTCTAAAAACTACATAAGCCTACATTGGTCGAGGTACTTCAGAAAATGTTTGTCCCTTCCTACGAAAGGAGTATATGTCTCTGGGGCCCGCTTCTTAACTTTGTCCCCGGGACCCGGCTTGGCTCTCGGCGACCCTGGGGAGGATTTGGGGATGTGTCCTCCTCGAAAGAACCGCACAAGTTTCACCCAAAATTCCAATAATCCGCATCGAAAATAACCACTGCTAGACACACCTAGATTATAAGCAGACATGACAAATTCGAAATTGGGCAGCCCTTCATTACCAGCACCAAATATATTTGACTTCAGCTTCTTTAACAACCACAACCCTCATCCTTTAGGAGATAGTTTAATTGAAGTGACACTGGCACAACGACAAGACAATACAATTTTTAAAAATCATATTCTTTTAGATAAAAACTTTAATTTGAAAAGTGGTGGTTAATTTTAACGATGCTCTTAAAAAACGTTTCTCTTAAGTTATACTCGTAGAAATCTAAGAGGGGGTAAAGTTTACTTCACTAAATCTATTTAGTTTTTACCAGGGTTTGAAATCGGTAATAACGGAAATTTTTATTTGATACTTTGAAAAATAAGGCAGCGTTTGTCATCAAAATGAATCATCGTTCAGAAAAAACGACACACGTTCCCAAAGTGGGTTCCGTGGAACCCTGGGGTTCCGCGAAAAAATTTAGGGGTTCCGTGGGACAAATTTTATTTCATTAAAAAAAATAAGAATGTTGTTTTAATTCGGTAAGTTTACAATCGACCACCAAAATAAATTTAAAATTTTTATATAAGGTGACTGAAAACACAAGCATCGGTGGCATTCGATGAATATCCAAATGTAGCAAAACAGGCTATTCCAATTCTATTGCCGTTTGCAACCACTTATTTGTGGGAAGCTGGGTTTTCAAAATATGTTGCGACAAAAACCAAATATCATTAAAAACTTGATGCTGCACCAGATATGCGAGTTCAGTTATCAAATATAAAGCCCATGGTCGTCATTTAGGGGGGTTCCCCAAAGTTTCCACTAAGTGGAAAATAGCTGCAAGTCCTTTGAAAATTCTGTCACTTCCACAAGGAGCTGGTGGGAGCTTTTTGGATGTAACCCAAAAAGTCTGAAAAGAAGTTAAAACACTACCTTTGAGGGTCAAATTTCAAAAAATTTTCTGGGGGAGGACCCCCAGCCCCCTCAAAAACTTTAATGTCTGTTATTCAGTGATTTTCCCCTTGAAAATTCTGCCGCTTGCAAGAAGCTTTTCCTTTTTAGTGCTCCCCAAAGAGTTTCAAAAAGAGATAAAACACTAGTTTAGAGAGGAAATTTCAAAAAAATTTCCTGGGGAGGCCCCCAGACCCCCTCTAAAATTTTTACGCCGGTTATACAGTGTTTTTCCCTTTAGAATTATGCCACTTACAAAAAACGTTTCCCTTTAGGAGCTCCCCCAAAGAGTTTGAAAAAGAGATAAAACACTAGTTAAAAGGGGAAATTAAAAAAAATTTCTTGGGGAGAACCCCCAAGAAACTTACACTTATTACACTTATTTCTTGGGGAAACTTACACGTTTATTTACAACTTTTTTCCCAAGAAAATTCTGGTGGGATGTAGCCCAAAGGGTCTCAAAATGAGTTAAAACTAAAATACTACGTACTTTAAGAGGCAAACTTTCAAAAATTTCTTGGGGGTGAACCCCATATTCACTTTTTTTTTCTTGGGAGTTCACGTTGTCAAATTTCGACATTATAATTAATATCATCACAATACTACTTTTCAGTGCTCATATATCAATGTGCTCGTTAATGGATAACTTAAAAATGAAGGTAAGGCAACCCCCCTAAAAAAAGTCTAGTTACGGTGTGTCCCAGAGAAAATCCTTGCCCCCCAACCAAAAAATGAAATAATGTCGAATTTTAAAAAATCATGGAATCAAAGAATCGGGTACATTCTTCACATTAAAGTTTTGTAATTTATTTTAGTTTATGTTTTGTACTTTTGTTAATTATTTCTATGATGAATTGTTTTTTAGTTTTGTTTAATTCAATTAAATCTGAAATACCAAAATCATACTTGTGTCATTTAATATCAGTTATGAAATTTTGAAAAGTTGTTGATTAAAAAATATTCAGGGTTCCGCGATCATTGGCATCAAATTTGGGGGTTCCACGACCAAAATAGTTTGGGAACCACTGCTGTAAGTAAAACATTTTACTCAAAAAAATAAAAACGATTTTAGTCATGTGAAAGATCGCAAAATCACCAACGAAAAGATACCTCGATTATTCTGAAAATTTTGAAGAAAGCGCATTTCCTCTGTCCCTTGAAAAGTATAATATAAGCGTTTCTGGCAAGATGTGAAGATGTTTTGGCATTGTTTAAGATTTATTTTTTGATCGAAACATATTTCATTATAAATTAACCATTATCATTGGGATAAAATCATATCGTTCAATATTAATTATTATTTTCAATTCAAATCCATGACTCAATATCCGATCATGAGTTTTTTTTGTCCCAAACAAGACCCGATTTTTACTATTTTACTCAAAATTTAACCATTGAACCAGGTTTTATCTATCAAACGTAATCTTTCAATTTAAACCCCAATGAATACACTGGACTGTTAAGTGCTGGGTTTTAAGTGACCCTATTCTGACCATTTCCCATTAGAAGACAGTGTTTGGGGATTTCCCAACTGAATTTCTAAATCGGGGTAATCCTTTTTCTGGGTCAGCCATCTTGAGGTTCGTTGATGAGGAAACTCTCGCGGTGTTCTTCCGAACACTTTGATGGATTCTGGGTAAAGGAAAGTGAATGTGATGTGCTACCGTAGTATAGTAGCCCTTCAATCCTTTTAGGGACTGTCCATAAATGACGTCACGCTTGGAGGGGGTTCATCATCAATCTGTGACAATTTGTGACAAGGGGGAGAGGAGTTTAAGAATTGTGACATCACACTTTCATTCATTCATTCATTATTAGCCATTTGGCTATGTAGGGACATTTGCCTACTCTTTCGAGTTGCTTCGTCCTCGTCTTCTTCATTTGTTTTCTGTTTTATTTAGAAAGATTCCATAATTAGGTTTTAGCTTAGCTGTTTTTCTATGCTTTTTAGAAACTCTGATAGTGCCTTTATTTTTTTGTCTTTATTTTCGTTATTTATGTCAAGTATATCCGAAACAGCATTTGATTATGTCTTCCATAAGTTTTTTTCTTTGTTTGCTGTACTTTTTGCAGTGTAGTAGTAAATGGTCATTTGTGTCTATGATTTTGCATGTATTGCATATGGGGTCTGGGACTACTTTTACTTTGAACAGATTGGCTTTTGTTGGAAGGATTTTGGTTCTTAGTGTGGCTAATAAAGTGTCTATTTCCCTATTTTTTGCTTAAGTTTGTCTTTGTGAGTTAAATTATCAATATGTTTAAAGCTATTGTAGTATTTGCTTTTTCTCCAATATTCGTCGTTTTCTTCCTTAATTTTTCTTGTTATTTCCTTTATTAAATCTTCAGGGGAAATGGACTTTCGTATGATGTTGTCAGGTGCATTTTTTGCTTCGTAGTCTGCTTCCTCGTTTTCTTTTATCTCCATATGTCCTGGGGTCCATACTAATTCAATCTTCTTGTCCATTGCTGCAATTTTGATTAATAGGTTATTAATTTCCACTATTATCTTTGGGAAACTCTGTCTTTTTTGTTCTAGTGCTTTGAGGACTGATAAGCTGTCGGTTAGAATGGCATAATTTCTTTCAGTTTTCCTGTTTAGTTGAATGATCTCTTCTAGTGCTATACCTATTGCCATCGCTTCTCCAGTGAATATGCTGTTGATGGGATTTATTGCTCCGGATTTTTTGGTTTGATCTTTTCTGTTTATTGCTGCTATCTTGGTGTCAGTTTTAGTTTTAGATGCATCTGTGGCGTATATTATTTTATTCTTTAATTCATTCTCTCTGTATTCGTTGAAATAGCTTTTTATTTCATCTTTAATTTTTTTTGTCTTGAAACTCGTATCTATCCGTTATTATCTCGACATTTTTCCTTTTGGTTTCGTCCATCTTTGCTGCGACTATTTCATTGCCATTTATTTCGTATCCTTCCATTATTTCCTGAAATGTAAATGCATTGGGTGGATGTCTCTTTAATCTTGTTTTTTTTTGAGATTTTGAGGAATTTCTTTGCTAAATCCGACTCTTCTCCATTGGCAATCTGTTTTATGCCAAATTTCAGTAATTTCCCTTTGTATCTTAGAACTATAGGAAGTTGTTCTGATTCTCTTAACAGTAATGGGATGGGTGTCCATTTCGGTAACCCTGTAGCTATCCTTTTAGTGCATTATTATATAATATTTCTATGTTGTTTAGTTTTGTTTTGCTTGCCGAAATCAACACTTGACTTCCGAATTCTAGATTGCTTCTGATTGTGCTGTTTACGATGTTAATTAGATGATATGATCTTGCTCCCCATCTTTTTACATCACACTTTGAAAATCAACAAACAAACTAAACTTTTTCTGTAAAATGCAATTGTTCAAAGACCGGCTCAGTTAATTAAAAAACAATTAATTTGACGGGCACAGTTAACCGGGATTCAAAAACCTCTGATTGGCGAAGAACTAGTTTTCCTTCTTTAACTGCCTATCAGAAAATTGACTGACGGTCAAGTTACCGGTGAATACGGGCGTAAATGACATTGTAACAAAAATATTGCTAACAAAATTAGAGTTACCTTTGAAAATTTATGGTGGGATTCACTTAAACTTGAATTAAAACTTTTTTGATCATACATTCTTACTAATTTTGTTCTAAACTTATTATAGGTAGCAGAGCGTGAAATGTGACAAAGGGAGTGGAGGGGATATAGATGGCCCCATAAGGTTGATTGGTTTCACAAGCTGTTTCATATTTCCGTCCATCCAAACTCTGCAAAGCCAGATTTCTTGTATGAAGTGTATAATAAAAACACAAAAATACATACACTTTCGAAGTTTTTTCCCCGAAAAATGAGACCATCATATCCAATCAAATCTTTATAACTTTTTTCCATGACACGCGCATGCATGTGCAGTGCTATATGCCTATTTTTGCTGACAATGGTGTGGAGGGGATGTGATAGTGATGTTTCAGTAAAACACTGATTTCGAAACAAGATTTTTAAACTTCAATTCGAACTCCATTTTTAAACTTAAGTTTTTAGTTAAGAAATTAGTCAAGCATTTTCTGTTTCAAGCCAAGGTAAAATTCTTTTTAAATTTCCTATAACTTTGAAAATTTGATTATTTTAAAAATTTTGCACAAGGAAATGTGGGGGGTTGGGCAGTTTCTTAAACAATTACAAGGGTTACCGATTTGTTCATTTTTGTAGGCCAAGGGGAAGAAAGAGTTTAGGAATCAATTAAAAGATGTATTTTCTATCTCTTATCATCTCAGTACTTTATAACTAATCTTAATGATTCTTAATGGGGAAAATAAATCTTTCTTGAAAAATTTCAGTCTTATTAACTAATCTTTTGCAATAAAATAATAGTTTCTTATATTTTAAAAGCGGTGACAAACCCCTGGGACATGACAAATCAAATTAATCATCAAACTAAGAGAAACAAAATGGCAATAGGCATTTTCCGTCAGAATTTTTTTTCTCAATTTTCTACTTGCAGGGAAATTTATGTCATTAGAAAAAATAACTTAAAATTGTAAATCACAAAAACAGTGTTAAAGATAATAAACTACACACAAGACTGCTACTGAAAATATCGAAATATATCTGAATCAAAATAGTATGATTCATAGGATTAATTATATACTGAAATATTCTTCTACTAATAAAAGGAAACATTTTTGTTGGCAGTAAAGTAGGCAAACATATTGATTATAAAGAACAGATAAAATATAATTCCTCAAATTTTACTACTAATTGGGACAAAAGGGGAAAACCTTTTAAAATATTTTAAGTAACTAAACACAACAATAACACCAAAAGATTAGGTCACATTATCTTTTAACAACTTTATAAATTTAATTATAGCGAAGTTAAATTTTTTAAATACATCAGAGTAGACAAACAATGGGTTACAAAATAGTAACCCATTGATTCGGAAGAGCCATCCTTGAATTTCAATTAACTCAAGATGAATTTTAATTTTCATACACAAACCAGACCCAATGTTTTGAGCTAATGATCTACCTCGGTGATACCTTGGGGTTTTCGATGAAAAACTGATTAACATTTCAAACTTTGATAGTCAGTTAATATCGTGGGTAATAAAAATCAAATTTATGATAAAAAAAAACCCAAGAATTTCTAGCCATAGAAGATTTTTTTTAACTCTCGGTTTTCTATGTAATATTAATATAAAACTCAGAGTGTGTCCAGTACATGAAATTTTATAAACGCCTTACCAATTAATTTTTTCTATGGGGTCTGCAATAAATCCTGTTAAGGTAAATGTGGGTATAGTGGACACTTTAAGGAAAATTTTTGCTTAAATTCTCAATAAATACCAATCTATTTGCTTCGAAACGGTTATCATCCTATTTTTAGGTTAATTGGATCTTCTTCTTTCGATTTTACCATTAAAAACTTTAATTAGATTGGGCAAAGTATTTTTAATTAATTTTTTAAAAGTACTCCAAATTGCATCTATAGTGGCCACATAGATGAAGTTGTTGCTTCTATGGTGGACACCTCTTGCATCAATAGTGGACACCTGTCTTTTTCTGCCTATATGAGGGGTTTATGCATGAAATTGAGGGGTCTTTTTTGGGTATAGTCGTTTAGTTCTAACTAAATCTTCCTTCCCAACGAAATGTGTTTTAGATCCAATCAAATTAGCTTTATTTAAAAAAGACTTGATAGTTTTCGGCCCAAAGCCTATGCTGTAGCTGATTTGAGAGGAATTTAGCAAGTAGTTCAATGTTTTAGAAACCTTGGTTCCCGAAGCCAGAATGAAACCAAACTTATACAACACTCCTCATTTTAAAGCACAGTCAACAGTTTATGAAGAAAAACTGATTCGAATTAAGTATTATTTATGTTTCTATTAGAAGCCATTGCGGTGGCCACTATTGGAAAATCTAAGATTTTGTGTTGGTAAAGTGGACACCCCCATAAATCCTTGTAAAGTCATCATTTTCAAATAAATTTTATTCAGTATTATTTTATACACTCTTATTTATCTTGATATAAATTTAAAAGTCAATCAAGTGGTAATAAATACGAAAAAATCAGTTCCGACTTACCCGTTTCCTTACGCGATTCAATAAGCAAAATCAAATTTCAGTCACTCGGCCGATGTTGTTATTTTCAAATATTTAAATATCCTTTCCATGCTGATCTGTGGTATCGGTGGTAATTTATCAGCTAACCTGATTGCACAATCTACTATGCCTATGAATTTTGACGCTGTTCGATGCCTCTAACTCGTTCTATTTAAAATTAATCAGCTATGTGGCCACTATTGGTACAGTGTCCACTATACCCACATTTACCTTAATAGAAGAAAATACAGTAAGACTTTTTAAGTACATTAGAAATTCTCAATCTATAGCACGAGTTTCAAAACAAACCGATCCCCGCCCCCATTCCTACTAAGGAGTGAGCGAAAGAGTAAGAAGAGAGAGAAGAGAGCGAAAGAGTTTACCTCCGTCGTCGGCCGATGCGCGTGAGGAGAGTGCCCCTTCGACCACTGTTCGAAGACGATTCCGGTTGGAGAAGAGAGGAACCGGTTCATCTTCCTCCGCACTTCTATCCCTCTCTCGGGATTAGGATGCGCAAACTCGGAATACACAAAAAAAATCAAGTGGGCTCCACTTAAAGCGATCGCGGTTAATGCTGTCAATCGCAGGGCCGTATCCAAGGGAGGGGGGCTCGAAATTTTGACATCAATTTTTATATTATGTTATTTTCCATGAAAATTATGTGTCACAAGGAGCGGTTCTCTTCGGGTGTAACCAGGGTTGGCTGGATTGGACCCAATGGGTTTTTTCAAAAAAACCCATGTGAAAAAACCCACATTGTGGACCCATTTTTGGGTTTTTTCAAGAAAAATCAAGATTTTGGCAGTTCCTTCAAAACTTAATGTGTTTTTTTTCCAAAGTTTAGGATATTTTTAAAATTTTGATGGGTTTTTTCAAAATTTAAACTAGGTTTTAAAAATTAAATGGTGTTTTTTCAATTTCAGGGAGTTTTTTTAAAAAGTTAAATAGGTTCTTTCATTCTCAGTGGGTTTTTTCATTATTGAATGGGTTTTTCAAAATTTAGGACGTTTAAAGTTCAAATAGATATGAAAAATAAGAAAGATTTTTTAAAAAATTTCAGTGGGTTTTTTCAAAGTTTAGGAAATTTTTTAAATTTTAGTGGGTTTTTTCAAAATTTAAACCAGGTTTCAGTAAATAAGGGGTTTTTACCATTTCAGTGGGTTTTTTCAAAGTATAAAAACTTTGAAAAAACTCACTTAACTGTGGAAAAACTGACATTATTTTGACAGAACACATTCATTATAGAAAGAACTCACTAAAATTTGAAAAAACCCACTTACATTATAGGAGAAAACCACTTAATTTTGAAAAAAACCACACTTTTTCCGAAAAAACCCAGTTTTATATGGGTTTTTTCAGGGTTTTATTGAAAAAACCCGGGTTTTTGCCAACCCTGGGTGTAACCCAAAGGAGTCAGAACCCTACTTTCTTTCTTTTTTCATAAACCTTTTCTGGAGAAGAAACCCCAAAACCCCCTAGAAATTTTGTGATTCATAATACTATTACTATTTTCTTGAAAATTCTGCCGCTTACAATGACCGGTGCTCTTTGGGTGCAGTCTAAAGGGTTTCAAAATTTTCTGGGGGAGGGACCCAGACCCCCTCTTTTATATGCGGGATTCACATTTTTCCAAGTCCAAATTCGAAGATTTTTATACAAAACAACTAAAAAAACAAAGATAAAACCATCTCATTTTGTTCATGATTTTTTATAGGAAACTACTAACGTTACAGATATAATGTTCCAGGTTTTGTTTTTCTATCACCTTTATTTTGGTTGTAGTAATTTTCTAATGTCCGAAGAATTCTTGTAAAGTTGTTTTTCCTGCATTTTTAAACAGCTAATACTAACTCTAGAACTATACAACTTAAAAAAATTAAACCAGGCTCATGTTTTTAGTAATTTCATTATCTTTCATTTGGTGTGCATCATAACCACCTTTTTCAAAAATTAAAAAAATGAGAAAACAAATTAAATAAAAAAATTTTTTGAAAAATTTTTTATTAAGAAATTTTAAAGCTTTTTAACTCCTAAAATAAACCTTTCTATCAAATTTCAAGTTGAAAATAAAAAAATTCATGGAGAAAAAATAAAAACCCTAAACACCCCTCAAATAATACAAGAGCTATTAATTAACATGGAAAATTCCCCTCCTCTTTGGCATCGACTTCTAATTCGAATACAGAGTTGAAATTTTGGCTATGAGCTTCTGTTTGCTCTTCAAAAAAAAGTTGAGGGTGCCCAGAACTCTACCTAAAAAAGTTTTTATGCCCCCCTAATATACATATACAGGGGTGTCTCGAAAGGTTAGCGCAAAACTAAACATGCAATGGTGCCATGACAAACACTTTTTCATAGGAACTAATGTCCGCAAATGTTAATTTTGTCCGCTAGAAAGGACAATGTTCGCCGACGAAGGGGCAATGTTTAACTTTTTTACTCTATGAAAAACTTCGGTTATTGTTACAAAAAAATATTGCTCGAAAAAATATTTTCTTCCTTGAAAATTAAGTTAAATTTTTATCTCGAATTTAAATTATCGTGTCGCTTCAATATCGAGATATTGAGTTTATACTGTATTATGACTCCAGTATGACTTTGAAAGAGTTCATAGCTTTACCTACCTTGGGTCGATCATTACAGATACAAGTAGTAATTCAGAGGAAATCACTGCGAGAATACTAAAAGGAAATCGATGCTTCTATTTATACAACCACCTACTGAAAAATAAACTACTTTCAAAGACATTAAAAATGAGACTGTATAAAACAATTATCAGACCTGTTCTAACATATGGAAGTGAGACTTGGACCATGA
This sequence comes from Tetragnatha versicolor, assembly GCA_024610705.1. NCBI lineage: Eukaryota > Metazoa > Arthropoda > Arachnida > Araneae > Tetragnathidae > Tetragnatha > Tetragnatha versicolor. The sequence continues at coordinate 2,707,706 of JANDEH010000019.1, forward strand.
CCAATAGAGATGTAAATAGTTTACTTATCTTCGAGCGAAAAGTAATGAGAAAGATTATGGGACCAGTTCAGGTAAATGGTCAATGGAGAATTCGAACAAACCTAGAACTGGAGAAAATCATTAAAGGTAAAAACATAATTAGATTTATAAAATCTCAACGCCTATCATGGCTAGGACACATAGAGAGAATGGAATATGATAGAGATAGAGGAATAAAAAGAATGCTAAATTGGACACCCATGGGAACAAGACCAAGAGGTCGCCCAAGAAAAAGATGGAGGGATGATGTCCTGGAAGACATTCAGACAATGAAAGTGCAGAAGTGGAAGGGAAAGGCAAGATCCCGAGCTGCCTGGAATGGAATTGTGCGACAAGCTAAGGTTCACAAGGGGCTGTAAGGCTAGAAGAAGAAGAAGAAGAAGAAGAAAAAGAAGAAAAAGAAGAAGAAAAAGAAGAAGAAAAAGAAGAAAAAGAAGAAGAAAAAAAGAAGAAGAAAAAAAGAAGAAGAAAAAAAGAAGAAGAAAAAGAAGAAGAAAAAGAAGAAAAAGAAAAAGAAAAAGAAAAAGAAGAAGAAGAAGAAGAAGAAGAAGAAGAAGAAGAAGAAGAAGAAGAAGAAGAAGAAGAAGAAGAAGAAGAAGAAGAAGAAGACTGTATTATGACTGCCTTTAATTAATTGTTCAATGGATAAGGGATATTTAGCCAATTCGTGTTTGGAGGCAGTTTTTGTGTTTATGGAGGTATACTTCTTTTACGAGCATACGAGGCTGGTTGCCTCGATAGCTCGGTATATGCTTCGATGTTTATAGGTAGAAATCACATTTAAGTTTGAGAAATGTCAAATTATTTTTTCAGGAAAGTTAAAATTACCGTATAACAAACACTATTTTAAAATAAATGTTGTCTTGTTAAATATCGGGTTTCGTCTTTCTCTTAAGGGTTTCCACCTTTCCTCTCTTCTCTCGATATCTTGTTTTTTTTTCAGTTCAGTTTGAGTTTTCAGTTTGTTTAGTTTTATAGTTCAAGTCGTTTTTTTAAATGTCAAGACATTTACAAAATTTAAATAGTCTCATAAAGAAATTTTTCATAAATCCCATGTATTCTTAGGTCCATATTTATTCAATAAATTAAATGAAGCTACTGAACTCACTAATTACGCAAATTTTAAAACTAATATAATAAAATTCATAGAAGCACAAAACACACGATTGAAAATATTTTAACAATATCTAAATAAATCCCAATAACGTTGTCACACAATAATCACAGGAATGTGAACTTTGGATATTATGTGAGCTACAGCTCTTATGACGTCTCACATTTAAAAAATATTTTTCTGTAAATTATTCATTATTTGGTATTTATTCGTTTGTTTTAATTGTTTTTTGTTCCGTTTTTTTCTCTGTGCTGTTTTTATATAAAATTGTACTTATAATTTGTAATAAATTGATTTGATTTGTGATTTGATAAAATCAATGGAAAATTCCAAAATGCTTTATCTTTATACACTCATAATAAATGCTTTACTTTACGAATTACGACTTTTGGTTTATAAAATTTTAACATTTTTTTAAATTTTTCAAACAAACATATGTAACTATATCCTTTAACTTTTTATTGTTCAAATAAAGCCTTTGTAAAATTTTCAACTCCAGTTGAGATTCATCCACATTTTCTCTCGACCACTCTTAAGTAAGAAAAATTTCATACAAATTTAATTTTAAATGTAAAAAAAATAATTTTAAGAACTAGATAAACTAAGATATTAGCTTCATTCTTACCTGAAAATACCGTTATCCCTTTAGTTGGAATCTGGTTTAGAAACCTCCACACTATCTTTAGATCTTTTTACTATGTCATCCTTAGTTTTAGTTCTTTTCACACTACAACAAATTTCTAAAACATCTGGAAGTTTGAAAATTCCTCCATCCCTAAAAGGTAGCTGATACTTGTTTCAAAACTCTTTCCCTGTCTCGCTAGTGCATTTGTCGTAAACAAAGTGAACAGATCTGACATCATTAGTTAAATGCTCTGTTGAAAACAGTTTTAAAATACCTTTAGAACCCCAGCCAAATTACACAAAGGTTTGGTGAAATTGAAGAACTCTGCTCTCCATTGCTTTACAACAATGTTTAGTATAAGATGACGTCACATTCAAACTCTTGGCGTTTTCGCGCGCTTTTAAAAAGGGGATTTTTGTTAATTTTTTTGACAATCAAAAAATTTCTCGATCGGCCTCAAATTTTGGGTAGTTATTATATGTAAGCTTTTTTAAGAAAACGTGAGGTTTTAGTAACTGACGTGTAAAGAAATTAATTTCGGAAGGAGCCCAGATATCCTCTAACAATTCAGTCATTATCAGGTCCTATTTTTGCACCAGGGGATAGGACTCAAAACTATTCTTAAGCCTCCTCCCATGCATATTTATTAAAATCAATATAACTTTTTTATACACGTTTTCTTGAAACTTAATATAAAACAATTGTGAAAAATAGAGTTCCAAGTACAAATTTTCTGGGCTGTAAATTTGGGCCTAAAAACAAAGTTTTACCCTTTTTGGGACTTCTTGTCCGAATTTTGGAGGGGGCAATCGTTCCCCCTATATGGGCGGATATAGGTGGAGGACCTTGGGGGGCACATTGAAAACCTTGGGGGATCAAGCTGTCCCTGATGGCTTTGGACACTTAATTTTCCCTTAGAAAAAAACAGAATTTTCAGAGAGAAAGTTACAGAGAGAAAGTTAGGGGGCACATTGGCCCCTTTTTGATCCCCCATAAATCCTCCTATACCCTGATATACGCCACTGGTTTCAGTCATTTTAAACACTTTGTTACTGTAAATACATACGAATATTCATAATATACTCTGGAGCTGTAAACCTCAAAATCTTGTTACACTCAAAAATGTAACAGGAAGCTTCATATTGGGTATCACGTCCTTCATCTAGATTTCCATTGGGATTGAAAGTAACAAGCAAAAGAAAGTTAATTAAATACAAACTTATAACGACAACACCGTAATGATTTTATCCAGTGCGTTCTTTCATTATCAAAGCGTTGAAGTCCTGAGTAGAAGACTAGGAATTGAGTTTCTAAAAAATCTACTAGAAATTAAAAATCCCAATTAAGAATATTACGTAAGACGAGGCATACAATGCAGAGAGTTGTTTGGAAAGGAAGTTTCCTCTAATCCTCAGTGTCCAATTATTGTTGACTAGCTTTTAAAAGCTGATAAAAATCCCTCCCACACTTTCTGCATGTGTGTAATTTAATCCGCATTCGCTCCGTTAACAAGGGAAAGGAAATATCCTAGCTAAGAGCAGGGCTAATGGAATATAAAAACAAAGGAGCAATCTCCTAAAAGTGGGGTTCAGTTTTATAAGGATTTGATGTAACTGATCACATAACTTGTATAAAGTGCCACGGTTGATACTATACAGGCTAACCATGAAATGGAATTCACTAAAGCGATCGATAGCAATAGCAACTTCTGGGAAAGCACTTAATCTCTGTACTAAACGTATGGATACGTTATGGGTAGGGTATGGAGGGCAATCCTAGCGGAGAAAGTTGTCAAATGTATCCCATAAGAAACGGTAGCCTGTCTGTATAAATCTATTATAGTAAGACATGAGAGTACAAAGGGACATTGGACATGTGATACACCGAAGGCCTGACGACATTCGTTTTACTTAGCATAGAGGCTCTTTAATCCTTCTCTACACTATAATTTTTTTTACTCTCCCTGGCTTTTTCTCCATGTAGGGAAGGCAAGGTCAGGCTGATTACACTCAAAAATAACCTGTTGAGATTTAACAAAAAAATCCTGCAGGTTTTCCTCCCAGAAAACTCCTGCAATTTGCGTAGGACAAATCAAATGATCAGCAGAACATCATCGAGTCAATGAACGTTTTACTTTTGACAAACTACAAGGCCTTTATACCTTTTACTAGTGGCATAATAATACGAAACGTCAACACAAAAATCACATAGTCTCTTTATTGAACACTTCCCTACTCTACACATTTACAGTCTTTCACTACTCGAGGGTTTGTCACACCTGAGTTCCTCTATTTTGGGTTAAAGAATTTTTAACAGAAAATTGTAAAAGTCTTAGTTCATAAATATTCAGTAAGTCGGCGGCCTATAGGTTAAAAAAAATATTGCATGTTCGGCTTGGAAGTTAAATCGATCAAATCGACTTGAAGCTACCCTTAAACTCTTACTCTTCAGTCTTGGATCCCTTTCAGTCTTTTTTTTTATCTCTTTTGGTTTATTTTATTAATTTTCAGTCAATTTAGAAAGCTTAAAGATTGTTTTCCCTTTAATTATGAATGTTTGTGGCATCATTCCGGATATTTATAAACTAAAACTTTATTAATCATTAATCTTCCATTCAATTTATCACTCGAGTATGAGTCCCCTGAGGGCGCAGCACTTGAGCCCCGTGTGGATGCGTCGTCGACGGTGCAGTGAGACGGCCACCATGGCACCGGCGGTGGGGCACTGCACCCGCCAGGGGCGCCACTTATCCACCGAGCCCCCGTCGCGCCCCTCCGAGTTGACCGTCACGCAGTCGTCGTAGTCGATGTGGAAAGGCGCCGCCAGGGGGCTGCACTTCCCGTTGTCCACGTTGCGGAAGGCCGCGTTGCTCGCCGTGATGGCTGCGAAGATAGCAAAGCAATCTGAATGGGAGGAAGTTAAGTGCCTCGCCAAAATGGGCGACTCGAGTCGTTAAAATCCATATCAAACGGAAGGAGAAAAAAGAAGACTAGGGGGAGATGCGGTTGGAAGTGAAAGGGATGACACCCGTTTTCCTCCGATACAGAAGTAGTCCAGTTAGTGTATCTCGTCCCTCAACTCCTTTCTTTCTCCCCTCCATTTGATAAGGATATTAACGACTTCAAGTGACTCTAGTCGCCCAGTGTGGCGAGGCATATACTAACAACCAATAAGTATTTAGACACCTGCAAGAGTTCAAAGGAAAACGATAAATCACACATTTACTTTTTAATACTTTTGTTTGGGATTTCACGAACAAAAGATTCAGAAGTAACTCTCCGAGGCATATACCCTCAACCTCAGAGAAAAATCCATCGTATGATAGAGGGCAGCACTGCAAATGTCTATGATTGACAGAAGGGTAGGCAGTACAATTTGGAGATCACAGCTATGACATGTTCATTCAATTTGTAACTCTCGAAGATTAGAGGATTCGACGATTGGGATTATATTTCTCCGCGTCTCGTGACGTGACAAGGTCCAGTCATTGTAAACCAGTCATTGTAATATTTTCAGATCCGCTCTTTGCCATTCTGTCTTAATACAAGTCAAATCTATGACCGAATATGGACGAAAATTATTTCATTATTCGACGTTTCAGCCCCGTTTAATATCTATGGAATGAGATTAAACTTTCATCTCATTCCATAGATATTCAACGGGGCTGAGGTCTGGACTCTAAGCAGGACAATTCAGTCGTTGACATTCTGATAGCTTATAGAAAGCATATATTCGACCAAAATCAAAAAGTAGGACTTTGTATGTTAGGTATTGCAACTAATAGTCCCATCTAAGAACACAAAGGATCCATGTAACAGAGCTAGAGAAAAAATGATTTTCATGGGTGTCCAAAAACTCATTAGTTGTTTGTTGTTAGGATAGAAACTAAAGCGGAAGACTTCATAGTTGGATCTGGTTAGTCAATTTAGAAATTATTTGTGAGCCAAATCTGGCGACAAATCGAGATATCAGTGTGGGAAATACGGCCTGGATTACAATTCTTGGCAACCCTTAAAAAATTTCTAGAACAAAAGTTAAGTAATTCAGTTCAAAGAATCTTGATGGCCGTACCAGTGAGTACGTAATCCTTGGGGCATTGTCTGTAGTCCTCTAGGTAGATGTAGAGAAGTCTCGATGGTTTGTCGCTGAAAAGGTCAGCGGCGTCCCAGTTGAAGCACTTTACCTTGTCCAAGTCCTTAAACTCGTCTTTGTCGTCCCTGAAGAGAGAAGAATTTGTGGTTAACATCCTCCACTCAATAGGTCAGCAATAAAACCTACTGCTATACGTATGAGCTTACTGTTACTGCTTTAAATCGATGTGAACTGTATGATAAGTGCTCAAGGTTGTTTGAAGCTATCTGTTCTTTCTCACCTCTACAGGGTGTCACAAAAGGTGGTCACCAAGTTTTAAGGTCTTTCAAAGCAAAACCAGGAATACCTAGTTTACTATTTTGTCATCTTGTATTGAAGAGATCAAATGTGTGAAGTCATATGAAACCCGAGAAACTTCAGCTTACTGAAATAGTGTCGGCTTACACGGTCAGATTCAGAGTTATTTATTAAAAATTCTTCCGGGTATAAGGTGTTTGGCACCCAGCCCTCCGGAAATCTAAAATCAAGCCTCGCAGTGACGTTGACCAATGAGAATCTTCTCCTCTGGATCTACCACGTGACACTGTCAGCTTTGGCGTTCTTCAACTTTTTCATTCAGTCTCGCTGAAGATGTCTACCGCAGCTGTAAACAAACGTCCGTTTTTACTCAAAGACCACGGTCCTTATACCCGGAAGAATTTTTAATAAATAACTTCAGCTTACGCTTATGTATTTAGTTTAACACACCGGACATGCGATTTATCGTTGATTTAAGCGTAATGTTACAGAATACACCGGAAGTGCTTCTGGGATTTTTTGGCAAAGTAGCATGTTCAAGTTAAACTTTTCTATAAAATCCTTAAAATGATTTTGAAGAATTATGATTACTTGTATTTAGAAAAAATAGGTAAAAAGTCCTAAAACTAAATTCATCGGCACTAAACAGCCCTAGTGGGCCAAGGTCTACGAACTACGATGTCTATCTTCGTTTTCTTGACCGTGGGGCCTGAGGTGCAAGGCATGTCCCACCCTATTAGGTGGTTAGTCTAACGCAAAACCCCCAGTGTTTAGTTCCCAAGCACGCTTGGTCCTTATTCAATCGACTCATAGAAGGGATGAAAGTTTGAGTCGACCTTACTCATCCCGGTACCACATTGACTACCCGGTATTGACAACCGAAGGTCTTTATCGAAACCCCATGAGAATCCCTGGATATAATAATGAATTGAATTAAAGCTGTGCAAAGGATATGAGATACGAACCAAATGCCGATAATGGCTCCGTTCTTCTTGGTAGTGATGTCCGGGTGGTTGCAGTCGATGTTCCAAACCTCCAAGGGGGAGATGTCCGGGGCGGAGGACTTGTTGTCGGTGTCCAGGATGTGGAAGCGGATCTCCTTCAGCCATTTCTGAATAAAGAACAGGAATCACGGGCCAAAGAATATCACATGACGAAATGGATGCTTTTAAGAACATTAAAACACGATGGATCGACTCTTGGGTGGATTTCAAAGAGATTAAACTTAGAATAAAGTTAAAGTCCTACTCTACAAGGTTGCCTACTAGGTCACAACCCAGGTATAAGTCATTTATTTCCACTGAGCTATAAAACAAACTGGAGTGACAACCGCCGAGACTATAACAAGCGACCGGACGTGCCACGCGGAAGGTTACAAATGCCCCGATCGCTCTCAACAATCGAGGCAAAACAAACCAATTTCTCCATAGACTAGCATACACACTTCGTTAAGGTGTGATGCGGTTTTTCGGCACGCTCACTCGTCACTCCAGTTTGTTTTATAGCTTAGTGTTGATTTCAGAGATTCTCGTCCACGTGAAGCTCGATTCAAAACAGGTGTCCGGCATGCTTTACCCTCACAGCCTTCCCAATTCAATATATGGCGTTGGGAGAGTTCATTATTCTTCTGGAAAATCGAGCAAACTGCCCCCCTTTAACTCTCTTTCCACCCCTATCTTGAATTGGGAAAGAGTGCCGGACATCTATTTCGAAAGAGTTTCACTGGACGAGAATATCTGAAATCAATTAAAAGGCCTTTAAGAAGACAAAAGGAAGGACATCACTTCGCCAAACTCACCATATACATGGACCATCCCTTCTTCTCCACAACAGACGTCAAGTTGGATGACTTGCAGAGCACGCATGTGTCCTTCCCCTCCTTCTTCCTGGTTTCGTTGGCGTTGCTGTAGACGTGGTTGACGGCGAACATGCCGCACGTGGGCTTGAGTTTGCAGGCGGTGGCGCAGTTGGAGAGCGAGTGCCCGGGGAAGGAGCGGAGCACGGACAGGTTGTCGCAGATGATGTCGCGGTCGATCAGCCGGTACAGACCGTCCTTTTTGGCCCAGCAGCATGCCAGGAGAAGGAGGAGAACGGGTGTGCCACAACGAGGGGAAGATCTAGGATACTTCATGACGCAACAGACTCACTTTATCCAAGAGGATAGGATTTAGAAAATAGAGTCCTTCTTGTTCGAAATCCAAGAAGATAGAAGATAGTATTAAGAATCCAAGATAATAGTATTCAGATCCCAAGAAGATATTATTCAGAGGATTCAGAATATAGAGTCCTTCTTGTCCAAGAAGATAGAGGATAGTATTCAGAGTTCAAGAAGATAGAAGATAGTATTTAGATTCCGAGAAGATAGAAGATAGTGTTCAGAGTTCAACAGAATAGTATTCAGAAAATATTGTATTAAGAGGATAAAATTCAGAGTCCAAGAGGACAGTATTCAGAAATGAAAACTAAAGTTGGGAACAGAAATTAAGGGATTAGAAGTTTATAATATCCTAAGATAAGGAGATCAATAATGAGTGGATCAGTAAATTTTTTTTGTATGGGAAAAAGAGAACTCTAATTTAGTAGCCTATAAAAGGCGTTCAAATCTTTTCTTGAACCACCGAATAAACAATGGGGAATATTCTTATCTATGATTTTAGGATAATGAAATGAACCAGATGTTTCAACACAGACCTAAAAAATAGTGGAAATCAATTTTTCCAGTTCTCTGATCTTGGACCAACGGAATACAATGATGTTTTTTCTCAAGAAACCGATACTGTATTTACACACCAAAATCTCTGAATGATATTTAAATTCTTATAGACCTAGGAATAAGTAGATATTCAGTTCAAAGATGAGTTATTCTAGTTGTGCATATCTAGCCCAAAGCAGATTTCTCATCCATTTCAACACCTCCGTGTCCATCCTCATTGCTTTGAGATGTGATTGTTTAGAATCTCGAGAAACAGTAGAAGAAACTATGAGATGGATAGATGTAGAATGAAGAGCAGTCAATAGTTATTGTTGGACATCAATGAAAATTTCAACAACTCATATATTGGTTTGTCACATCAGCACCATCATTTCAAACCTAAGTTTTTCATTGATTAAAAGATCAAAGAAAGGTCAAATATCACTTCTTCGGCAGATACCCAATAACTGGAGCACAACATTCAACTCCAGAACTGATCTCGATGCCTCTCTTCAGTCTACCTCGTCTTCGGAAGGCCAAAAGCGAATCTGCGTCACAAAACAGACTATCTTCGTCAAGGCGACAGACTTGGACACTCTGGACGCTACATCTTAAAAAATCTGTCTCCCGAAACCCAGGGGGTAGTTAAAATGCAGGCGATGACCACATCGCGTGACAAAAACGAGGCACCCGCCTTCTTGTTTAGCCCACAAGACTGATCTGTCCGTTCTTTTTTCGGTGCCTTCCATTTGTGCGGCGGTAATGGAGAGTAATGACACAGAATGGAGTAATTGGAGCCGTGGAAACGAAGCAATACAATCAGGCGAGTGTTGTTATCGGTTCCCTCTAATGATGAGGTGTTATCGGATCGCTGTGTCATTGGGGCCTATTGGAACTGCGCGGAATGTGACGTCTTTTAAGTAATTGGTGGTTCGAAACTACGGTTTAAATCTATCTGATATCTGATCGGGCGATTAAATGGAATGTGGAGTTTATGTTAAAAATAATTCGAGTTGCTTGTTCATTGGTGGATTTCGAGGGAGGCCCTATCCCCTGCAAAACTATTTCCATTTTTCCAAAGTAAAAGATATTGATATTGCCAACAGGGTCAGAGTGCCCTCCCGGTCTTTAGCATGCCTTCCAGGGTCTCCGTCCTAAATATTACATTTATTCACAGAAATGAGAGTGCTATAAAAACTTACTTATGAAAAAATTTTTTACTCTTATTATTCCATGGGGTTAGATGTTATGTAATATTTAGTCATTTCCCTATTTTAATACCATTGGAAGCAGTAATAGCCCTCGGACACCCTGGTTCAAAACCTTCTTGAAATACTTTCCTTAAAGCAAGCCTGTACATTGTAAAACTTAAAGAATGACGCACGGGCCAAATCTTGCCATCTTTAACTCTTGCTGTGGGCTAAAAATTCTATCTGTATCGGTCTTTGCGAGCCACAAAAAATTAATCTATTCTAAACACGTTTAATTTATTTTTTCATGACATTCAGAGATATTGCATAAATTTAAAGAGGTATAATGTGTTTAAAATATAGAACTTAAAGCATTTACGAGTTCACGAATTTTCTATTGAAGATCACAGGTTTTTATTTAACTTCTGAAAGTTGTCTCTCCATTCGTAAACTGGTAAAAAATAGTTCAAAATTTTCTTTTGACAAATTGTTTGGGGAATCTTAAAAAAATTTATATCTTTATATAAATTTTTCTTAAGTGCTTTAAAATTTTAGAATCATCCAAAACGTATTGGGCCGAAAAAAGAGCGATGGCGAGCCACATGGGGTCTGTTATAAAGTGATGGACAATAAATCTCATCTGTGGCTCATGTGAGATCATTGCTGTTACTTTCATTTAGGTCTGATTGAATCTAAATAAAATTAGCATCCTTTATTAGACTTATCAAATTTGAGAACAGCATAAAAGAAGTAGGGATAGGGTGCATTTATCAAATTTAAAATGCACACTATTTATGTATTCTCATAGCAAACTTGCAATCCTAAAAATGGCAATTAAAAATGTTTTTAATCTGGAAAAGATTGAGTATTCCTCTTTTTCTATGTTACCCCTGATTACCTCGTATTGAAAAAAAATGTACGCAATGCAAACTCTTCATTTTTACATAGATTGCTTCTATGTATTTGAAAAATTTGGCCGGTAACAGAGCTTAAGTGTTTTAAGCAATAGAAGTTCAACTCAGTTTAATAGAGAAAAAATAAGAGGAAAAACGTTTTTAAATTCTATTTTTATTTAGAAAATCATTGTAAAAATCTTACAAAATGGCAAAACTTATCTACAAGTTAGACTTTATGTTACAGCAAACTTGAGGCAGCAGCAACTTAGTTTTTAAAAGCAATTGTGTGCACAGAAACATTTCACTGTTAATGCTTGAGCACAGGGAAAACAAAATTCTGATTCACATGTTATTGTGTAATCAACATTACTGGGCTATAGTTGCCATTTCAATTTTTTTAAACAATCAATAACATTAAACAACAGAATATAAAAATAAAAGCTGCATTTGTAAAACAATAGACAGTCATTAGTTTATTTTAATTAAAATCAATACTGCAACATAATTCAAGAACGATTGATTTAAAATAATAATTTTAAAAAGTAGCAGTAATGTCACTGAACTTAGTCTGAAATCAGGTAAAATAAATTGTGAATTATTAAAAGCAAATATAAATTGATTAATCTGGTACCTGTGATTTATATTCTACCTCTACCTTTAAAATATTCAAAGATCCCTTTAACTATTTACAGATTATATTATATGCATACTTCTGAAGGCAGCAATAAGTTATTGCATAAATAGATTTGATTAAAAGCACGACATTCACACACAACAGATTGTGGACCAGCTAGGAAATTTAAATCTTGTGAGAAAAACATTAATACACCAAAAAGTAAAACAAAACACAAGATCCAACCTTAAAGAAAAACATCCACCTTTTTGAACCGTACTTGGGTACAATTTACACCCCTTTCACAAATCATTAGTTCCCAGTAAAACAAAGTAAGATGTCATCATCCTATACTTAAAATTAAAGAACACCCTTTATTTTAAACTTAAAAAATGCCTTACTTTGGTTAACGGTAGCGCATGATAGCCAACATAAAACACTAAAATGTTAATAACTTTTACTCTTTTAAGAGTTAAGAAGAGAAATATTTATCGAAGTAGCATTTTGCGAACTGTTTTTCCATTTCAACTACTAGTAAGAGTTAAAAGAGTAAAATAGAGTCAACTACAAGATTACCCAATGAGTAAGTAATAAATTCTTTTAATATTATTGTCTAAAATATGTATAATTTATTTTTTAAATTTGTGCTAATAAGTACTATTTTTAAGGATTTTTCCGAAAAATTTCCGATAAGAAAACTTAGCCAACATTAGTTCGTTGTTAAATTGGAAATAACAGATATTGTCAAAGGCACTTGACAGTAAGGTGGATGTTTTCTTAAAGATAGATTATAATCGTTCACAAAGGACAAGCAATTTCAAATGATTAGAAGCTTTTGATTCGATAAGTACTTGATAAAAGAGAAAACAAAGAACAAAACAAATTATAAAAACTGAAAACCCATTATATCCCACATCATGATTCGTTCCAAAAGAAAATATGACAAAATGCATGAATTAATTAATCTCAAGGGACAAAACTTCCACGACATGATGGTCTACAAACAGCAGCAGTGTCTCTGTGAAACCACTGAATGCACAATGCCAAGCAAACGAAGTCACCCCCACAAAAAAGTACTTGTACAAAATTTCCAGTGAAAATAAACGTTTCTCTCAACACACATAAATATATTTCCTGTCACTTTATGTACAATCACAGATCCAACACTCTCCTGACTAGTTATTATTTTCACACTTGCAAGCCATCGAAAGGCTTTAGCAGATAGACTCCTTTTTCCACTTTGAAGTTCATGCACTGCAAAATAAATTGTGAAATAATGTATACTTATTAATTTCAAATCGGTGCAAAAAAGCAGCAAGAAGGAAAAGGGACATCAAAGCCAAATTCGTTTTCATATGTTGATTACACATAGCATCAAGGTTAATTGATTAAAATTAGTCTTCCTTGAAGTGAGGAGGCCGAGGAAATCAGTAATGAATGTTGTATTTATAGGGGTCAGTAAAATCCAACTACACCGTGCGAGAGAGAAAGGAGCTTAAATCGTCGGACGAAATCAATCGTCGGAAGTTCAATTTTCCCAAATCAAGCATGAAAATTTTGAGTTAGAGGAAGTCATGAAGAAGGCTAGTTTAAGAAAATTCTAATATTATCTCCGGAGTGATAGTAATTTTTATCTTAAAACTACTACTATCTCACACACAACCCCAAAAAATGCAACCGGTTTCTTTTTGCAGAGCTCTCGAATTTACTTTAAAAATTTACAACTTTTAGGGCAAAGTTTGTTAACATTTAGTGGTGACTGTTTTTCCTTCAAATTAAAATGCCAAAATTTATATAGGCAAGGATATAATACAATCCTTTCGCGTTCAATGCATTCAAACTTCTATTTTCTGGAATTTTTTTCTATGTAACTGAACCTCTCCCAAGACTCTCACGGACCACTGGTTGGGAACCACTGATCTAATGCACCCGTAAACGCTGTATTTCTCAACATTGTGGTCCAAGTTTTTTTTATTCCACCCATTCAAGTGCTTATCCAGTGCTGTAAAAAAATACGGCACTTTGCACAAAAAGTGGAGGATAGAAATTGCCTCCATACATGGAGAGATGTTACACCGCGATACGGAGGGACCTCCCTTTCTGTCTTGGTCGGAGGTCCCCTCCGTATCGCGGTGTAACACTCTTCATTTATGGAGGTAACTTCTATCCACCACTTTTTGTGCAAAGTGCCGTATAGGGCCGTGTCTACCTGTTCTCACGAACCACCCAACATGCCTAGAAAATGATAAGCGATCGATCACCTAACACAGCATACATCGTCCGCGGATACACCAGATATTAGGGTGGTCCTAAGTATAATGGTAAAAAAAAATTTTCGGAATTATTGAAGTCGCACCCCCTAAATTTTTTACTTTTGGGGTAGTTAGTAACTGGTAAAAATTTTATCCGAATCGGTAAATATTAACACGTGCCGCAAAAGGGATGAAAATCTGAAAAAACATCAAAATTCTCAAAACTTTGAAAAATCATAAAATTCATTTAAAATATATTATTCGATTTATTTCAATACTTTTTTAACAGAAATGCTTAAAAATGAAGAATATTTGACTTTATAGCCTTTGACCATTTTTTAAAGGTGTTGTATTTGCTCCTCATTACGCGTTAAAATATCGTTCTACTCCTCAATGAGCTTGATTCCCCTTTCTGCAGAATCATGTACAACTGACTATTACTGACGACTTTAAATCCTTCCTGATAATATCATAACAAGTTTCACGTTAAAGTATTTCTAAAAGTAAAGCCTGAAGATAACTTAAAAACCTTCGAAAAAAGTTTTCGGTTCATTTTGCCACAAAATCGACTAAATTTGCGACCACTCTGATACATTGGATGGATTCTTTCTCTCTAAACTCTTTGGCAGCTCATTGTTGTGTGGGGACAATCGCATCGAAAAAGGCTAAGGCCTCCATCAAGAAACCCTCCATGACTAATCATTTTCAATGCTGCCATAGACATAGTTTCATTAATTCCTCTGTAGAAAAATAGGCCCTCATGAATTTCAAATCTTTAAATGTGGATTTCTGGAGCCATTTACACATCAAACCAGACTCAATAAATATACCTTTCAATTACCTTTTAATCCTTGTAGTTCTCGATTATCCAAATTAACCTCGTTTCTAAAAATAAAAATGTTTAAGCAATAAATTGCTTTAGTCATCCACCTAGCATTATGGAAAGCACCAACGTTGTCTAAATTTAATCATTTTTGCTTCTCGATTTTCTAAAAGTGCTATAGTCAACTGTTGAAATCTTTATAGCCATACTTCGGTCGGTGTTCAAAAGCATTCAAAGTTCAAACGTAAGAATTTCTTCTTTTTCTCTTCCGATTGTGTTTTTCCCAAGATTTTTAAAACATTTAAATAAAAGTACATAAGGCCCAAGGGATACAGTAACACAAGCTTCAAAGGCCTTTATTTTTAACACAAATTCATAAATTAACACTAATTTCAGAAAATTAAAATGTATTATTTGAACTTAAGCTTATAAAATTCAGAGTAAATTTCTATGTAAGGCTTTTAATTATGATGAATTAAATTTAAAATCTAATTTTCATTGCTTTGAACATGACATTTAAGTTTTGTTTTTTGTCCCAACCCTCGTCCACTTTATCTTAAATCCTCCATTGGAATTTACTTATAATAATGAATTACACCCTAAAATATATGCAATAACCATAGTGTAAGAGGTTTTCAAGTTAATCTCAAAATACATGAAGATACCGATTTTGAAAGAGTTCTTTTTGAGAATGCCCGCCAGCGTCTACTGTCATGCGGCGTAAAAGGCACCGCAGTCGGCTTTTCTCCTTGAGTGGTGACGGACTCTTGCGCTTTTTCCGTAGTATAACTTCAATCGCTTTGCGGCACGTGTTAATATTAAAATATTAAAAAAATATTTGGTATACTTTCATTTCATACCTAAAGGAAAAAAGTTAGGGGTTGCGACCGAAGAAATTCCGAGTTTGAAAAATTAGGACCACCCTAACCAGATATAAACTAAATGGGGAGGCAGCGTGGCATGCCAGTCCTCAAAAGCCCATTTAAAGTTTCCTTCAATACTGCTGTGGTGTGTAGCGACACCTATGAAAATGACACTAACTGAAAAACACTCATTACTGATTTTCACCGCCCTCTCACTTCAAGGAAAGTTGCATTTTAGGATCTTACGGTTCTACTGGAACAGTTCGATGGAACCTAACAAATAATTAGTATTAACTTTTAATGCAGTTTGCTTTTTGATTGTTAGTTACGTTTGGAACTGGTTTTTTACGTTTGGAACTTACGTACGGTTTCAGTTTGGAACTGGAACCATTTAATGGAACCTAACCCTGCCTTGGAACCGGTTCCACATTTTAACTAATATGTAACATCCCCGACTGTATTTTGAATAGCAACCAGTTTTAATCTTCAGGGGTCGATCCAGACGAAAATTGGGACCCTTTTGCTACCCCTTCACAAAATTTCCCCTCCTCAAATCTGCCCCATTCACAAAATTTATTCATAAAAACGGCCCTTTCACAAGATTCAAATTAGCTTTAATGATTATTTGCATGAAAACTATCACAAAATATTTGAATTTTTCATGATTTTCTCGGTTTGCGAGTCAAATTTACTGTTACGCACTGATCTGCTAACTATCACCGCTTCAATTTTTCACAAAAACAATTTCTTTTTCATAAAAATGGGCCCAAAAAAATAAAACCAGGATCCCCCCTGATCTTATACCCAGTTCTTTCATCCCTTGAAAAAACAAAAGTCAAAGTCCCCTGACTCACCCTGGTTCACTGCTGAATGGCCCTGGGCCGGTCGTCGTCGGGGTCGTCGGGCGGTCGCGTCCACTTGATGAGCATCTCGGGGGAGCGGTAGAGGAAGATGAGCTTGGCGAAGAGGTCCTCCTCGAGAGTGAACTCGCCGCTCTCGCGCACCAGGTAGATGTCCAGGCAGAGCTGCAGCACGCGGTCCACGTACGGCATGTCGTCGAACATGATGGTGAACGAGGTGCCGGCCACGAACCCACGCACCACGCGCGACACCACGAGCACGAACGTCGTGTACAGCCCCACGATGCTGCAAGAGGGAAAAGAGAAGCGTTAGTAGCGGATCCAGGGGGTGCCACCCCCAGAAGGGGGAAAATTTTCATTGGATATCTGAAGATAATTTCTAAAATAAATCGAAATTTTAAAGCTTGGTAATCTCGGGCGGCCCTGGAATGAAAGGGTTCAACAATCCATCAGATAAAAAGCTTTAAAACAATTCTGAAATTTTGAAATCAAACATGGCCCCCTCAATTTGACGAGATAAGATTTGATGCAATTCCATTTTCGCGATATAATATCATCCAGCAAACGTGCTCATCCAAACCACTAATATGAGATCAAGAGGCAGCATTACTCACCCGTATCCAGAGATGATGGATAGCTCGGAGGGGAATGCCTTGTCGCTGAAGGCGATGAGACGCAGAAAGTCGCAGTCCTGGATGCCGTCCAGCTTGTAGGGCTTCCCTCTGCGACAGTCGTCCTGCACCTCCCACCACTCGATGAACTGCGCCCCGGGCGACTCTGTCATGTTCAGCATCGCCCCCGTCCACATAGAGATGTTCAGGCTGCGGAACGGGTCAGGCCCGAAGAAGTCGCGACCCTTTTGGGCTGAAAAACGGGAAACATTCCTTTAGTCTATAGATGCAGGAAAAGGCTTCGTACAGAAGCCAGCCGTTTTCTCTTTGCTCGACTGCTTTTCTTTTTACTCGAGAACTCAAACCAATCATAGTAGAGATTAGAAACGGCTCAACCAAGACTGCAGAAACATTTAAAGCTAACCTCCTAAAAACCCAAAAAGAATATGTGGAGGATCGTTCGTCCCCGTAGTATCAAACACTACTATCAGTTTGACAAACTTCGGTCCTTCCCGATCCTCGGCGATTGGATCATTAGACAAGCTCATTTGATTCATTCGTAAGCGCTAACATCATCGAGCTGGAAAGAACAAAACCAATCAAATGAGCTTCTCCAACGATCTGAAAGCCAAGGATCGGGATTCCCGAAGTTTGCCGAACTTGATAGTAGTGTTTGACATTAAGGGGACGCGTTACCCATCGCTAAAGAATCAATGGAATGAACTACTCACTGTCCTTGAGGTAGAACTGCTTGACCACCGATGCCGACCCCTTGCCCGGCACCTTCACGTAGTTGGGGAATATATTGGTGATGAGGGTGGAATCGGGGACCGCACCTTTGACCGCCGTGGCGTTGCCCACGTTGACGCTGAGGGCGTCAGCCAGGCTCCTGCGAAGCTCAGGGTCGGAGAGGGCAAGCTCCGTCTTGTCGCGCACCACGGGGTCGGTGGCCTGGTTCTCCCGCTCGCGCTGGAAGGACCACGAGAGCACCATCTTCAGCTCCTCGGTGGTGCCGTTGGCGTCGCGAAGCTGCTTGACGAGCGCGCTCTGGCTCGGGGGGCTGATGGTCCACACCGAGGTGGAGTTGTTGCTCAGCTCCACGATCACCGTGTCGTCCTTGTCGTAGCCCGTCAGGAAGCTCGTGGTTGACGGGTCCGCCAGGTTGGCCACCTGAAGAGAGCGAAGGGACAAGTGTTTAAAAAAAATCCCGACAGTAACATTGGCGCCAAGTATCTTTTATCTTGCTGCCAATGCTATTGATTCCTGTGGGATCCACTACCTGAAATGACATGCCACTTTTTTAACGATAGTACTTCAATTTTGGGGTAATATAGCATCCTTTTGTCATATGGACCGTGGATCTTGGGATGCAGCTTTATACAACCCTTCATATTTCTCCCTCATATTTCAACAATGGAATAAGATTCCTATATAGCACAAATGAGTCGAATATATGTCGAGAATAGTACTGGGCCTTAAATCGATTTAAGACCTAAAATCGATTTAATACTAACATCGGAGCTCCGATGTAACCTCTAAATCGAAAACCTTAAATCGATTTACCGCAACAACATCGGGAACTCCGTAATTTCACCTATTTCGCCCGCTCATAGTCCCGGAGCATGCGCAGTAGTCGCCTAATCATCGTACTTCATCGCCTGTTCTGTTGATCGGAGATGCGCGATGTCCTTAAATCGGATGCGCGAAAATCGAAGCATAACTTCATCGCCTGTCCCGCCTCTTGATCGGAGATGCGCGATGTCCTTAAATCGGATGCGCGAAGTTTGATATCGATGAGTTCATCGAGAAGCCCTGCCACAAAACCGATGTATGATCGGAATTCCTTAGCATCGCCATCGCCAGTCTTTCATCGGCGTTAAATCGAAAGCTTGTATCGTTATCAATTGAGATGCTGGCTGCGGTTTTGTTCGTTGATTGGATGGAAGGGCTTCGAATCGAACCGTCTCTTTCGGTTTCGAGAGCGGAGCCGAGTCTAGCCGAGTCCTGCTGGATTTGTCGGGGCTTCTGGTTTTGGGTAGTTTTTGGGATCGGGGACCATAGAAGCGCTCGGTTGGTTTGGTATGCACGCGCATCGACAATTTTTTCATGCGGCGTCTTTCGGGGATCGGGGGGGCTCCGCGGGATGTTCTCGTTGTTTGCGGTACTTCGGCTCGGACTCGTGTGCGGGCTCATGCCGTTTTGTCTTGATACTCGCGCCGCGCGTTACCATGAAAATGTTTGTAAAATCAAAAGAATTAGCTTTTACTTATTTTAATGAATTTTTTTAATGACTGAAATTTACGGACTGGTTTTTACATTATAGGGAATTTTTGTAAAACCATATTAGATACCTTTAACTCTGTGTTTTAAGCTTCAATCTTTTTGATTTATTTTACTGAGGATGGAGAAAGGATGTTACTTGGATCTTATTAATAATATAACTGTCATCAATTTTTTTTGTATTTCAGTCTTTCTTTAAATCAAACTAAAACTCAATTTATAGGTAATATTTTTCTAGTTGCTTTCTATTTCTATTATTTTTTGGAATTAAATTTTGTTAAATTTACATTCTAATTTCTTTAGAATTTGCTTATTTTTATGCAACTGAAACTCCTTTATAAATTAAGAAAAGGGTGTAAATGGGGCTGTTAGAGATCTTAAAGAATAAATAGGCAAAACAAGGCTTATTATTGGATAGTTTAATTATTGGATACTTTTAAGATTTAGCTAGGCGTGAATTTCACCAATCTGACTTTATCAATTTGTTTTACAAAATATAAAAAAATAAAACACTTCTAGGTTCTTCTAGCTTACATAATTAATGTTTTACTTTATGAATGTAATCATTTTGGCAATTTATTATATACCTTAGGGTCTGCTCTGCACCAGGCTAATGCGAAACAGACACCTTTTTAAATAAGTGTTTCTACTAAGTTTCTACGATTACAAAAATAACTTAAAAAATCCGGCTTAAATCGATTTAACACTAAATCGCGATGTTAAATTCTTAAATCGGCAATTTAAGAATTTCTTACATCGCCCAGTACTAGTCGAGAATATGAGCTGTGGGCATTTTAAATTTTTTGGGAACGATGAAGCTGAGATTGAGATTTTCAAAAATTTCGATAAAACACGGAATTCCGGGATGGATGCTGTTAAAAATCCGGATTTCTGGGACTACCCTGGAAAAGTAGCACTCCTGCATAATATAACTGCGGAGTTGGAGGAATAATGGCATTCGATTCCGGAAGAACAGCAAGTGATGACAGAAGATCCATCACTTTTTTAAGGCTAAGCGCGCACTGGAGACTTCCGTCCCTGCGACTAGAACATAACTGTCACTCGAGAGCAATGGATCTCTATGACGAGGTTCTTGGCAATCGGCCAAGACTCTATTCGCCTAATGGGCGCGCGCTCTAGCTTCTTGCAATAGCCAGGGTGATAATTTTATTCCTGTCACCGAGACAAAAGTCTCCAGTGTGCGCTTAGCCTAAAGAAGATACGAGGGGTGACCGTCTTGGAAGAGAGCGGGTATAAAAACCTGTAAGAAAGCTATCCTTAAGAGAGATCGTATGCCGAGCGCCTTGGGGAGAGCCAGAAGATAATCCAGGCTGAGGGCCAGAAGGAGAAAACCTCGGCTGATTGGGGTTGCATTATTTTGGAACCTGACTTTAACTTATACTAACTTGTTTGTTATGTTTTTAATAAACCTTTGTTTTCTTTAGCTATTGTCATCCCTAATTCATTCTACACTGCTCACAACAATTAAAGGATATTGGTGGTTTTGGTACATATTGGCAAGCAAATAAAAAATTTGCAGTCGTTCAAGCATTTTTCACAAACTCTGGGCCATTTCAAAGCTAAATCCATGCAGTTATCAAAATAAAAATTTAATTTTTACTTTTTTTTATCAAAATTGGAAAATGCACATTTTGTGTAGTTAAGCAAAAAAACTGAAAAATCTATCAATACTTAATTGAAACCCCATTTCGCTTGGGGTATGCTTTCTCCTGACTTAAAACAACGTTGTGGGACTGTTTGCCACCAGGTTTGTTTGTTTATTTTTGAGGGGCTGGGGGGTTTTCTCCATTTTCCCCTTTTATAGCATTTTTGAGCAACTGAGCTGTTTGGGAGGTATTGGATGGGCAGAAATGGGTTTCTCAAGCATGTGCTAGACTTGTTCTATTGGATTCATGTCGAGAGAACGTGCTGGTCGATCTCTTTCTAGCGATTTCTTCAGGATGAAGAAAATCATTAACTAAGGTAACCCAATGTTTTCTGCAATTACCATCCCTGAAAGTTAAATTATCACCGATTTCTCCTGCATGAGGTACAACCAAATGTGTAAGGATATTGACCTTATTATCCTCAACCACCAGAAACGGCCCCTTTGGCTGTGGGGGGTCTTTATTCCATAGATAGAGATGGTGCTCTATTTCATCACTCCACATCTTCAAATCTGACTTCTTCATGTACAAAAAAGGGGTTATTTTGTGTTCCTTGTACCCACCAGACAAAAATCAGAAGTCAACAGGATGAACTGAGAGTCAGATTTGAAGATGTGGAGTGATGAAATAGAGCACCATCTCTATCTATGGAATAAAGACCCCCCACAGCCAAAGGGCCGTTTCTGGTGGTTCAGGAAAATAAGATCAATATCCTTTAACATCTGGTTGCCCTTCATGCAGGAGAAATCGGTGATAATTTAACTTTCAGGTGTGATAATTACAGAAACCATTGTGCTACCTTAGTTAATGATTTTCTTCAGAATGAGGAAATCGCTAGAAAGGGATCAACCAGCACGTTTTCTCTACAGGAATCCAATAGAACAAGTCTAGCACATGCTTGAGAAACCAATTTCTGCCCATCCAATACCTCCCAAACAGCTCAGGTGCTGAAAAATACTCTAAAAGGGGAAAATGGAGAAAACACCCCAGCCCCTCAAAAATAAACACACAAACCTGGTGGCAAACAGTCCCACAACGTTGTTTTAAGTCAGGAGAAAGCATACCCCAAGCGAAATGGCTTTTCAATTAAGTATTGATAGATTTTTCAGTTTTTTTTGCTTAACTACACAAAATGTGCATTTTCCAATTTGATAAAAAAAGTAAAAATTAAATTTTATTTCTGATAACTGCATGGATTTAGCTTTGAAACGGCCCAAAGTTTATGAAAAATGCTTGAACCACTGCAAATTTTTTATTTACTTGCCAATATGTACCAAAACCACCAATATCCTTTAATTGTTGTGAGCAGTGTATATATACATAAATGTAAAAGTATGTCGTACCTCCTTCTCCAGCTGCTTCCACTGGGTGGCCGTGAAGGGATGGATCTGATGCTTGAGCGCGGTGGTGCGGAATAGCGGCTCGTAGCCAGTTATTCCGAGCTCCACGGTGCAGCTGACGGGCGTGTTGGAGCGGCCGACGGTGTTGCCGAGCGCGAAGAGGAGCAGCGGGAACCAGATGATGAGGATGATGAAGAAGAGCAGGAACCCTCCCACCCCGTACTTGATGAGCGCGGTCCGCTTGGCACCCCTCGGCGTCGGGTAGTCGGCCTCGGCGCGCCGCGTGCATTTGAGCACGAACACGTTGGCGTAGATGTCCTCCATCTTCAGCCAGTTGCTGATGTTCATGCTCGTGTCCGTCCAGATCCAGTCCATCAAGCTTCTAAGCTCGTATAGGAAGGGGATGATCATGTACCTGCAAGGACAGACATCTCTCTGATATAGCGAATAGAACATAACAAGGGCATACTGCTGAACCAACGATAATAAAAGGGTCACGTGATTTTGACAATGCTGGAACTAGTATTTCAGAAGGGAGACAGGTTGAAGTTGAGGGGCAGTTGATTGAAAGAGACTTTTGCTTGTACATAGAAGCAAGACCCCAACTATCACCGGTTAACCAACTATCGGCCGTGCAAAGTCTGTAAAAATCACGTGACCCTTTTACTGTCGTTGGCTGATCAGTAGTTCCTACTCTTTTGTGAGAAAAAAATCCAGTCCTTTCCCAGGCATTTTTAAGGCTTATTTTAAATTCTTCATGGACTAACATAGAAAGGCGTAAAAGCCATGAGGGAAAAGATGTGAAAATATTGGAAGAATTACAAAAAGGACCCTTAGGGCCCATGTAACATCATAAAAATTAAAAAATAGAATATGCTGGAAAAAAAATATTTTATTTTTGAAGGGGGGGTAATGTATGAACAGTCCAGAAACCCCCACTATTCATGTATATAATAAAAATTAATTAAAGATATTAGTCTAAGTTTCTTAGCTTGTATAAGAAGGGTATGGTCATGATTTTAAGGTCTGTGTAATATAACTTTATTGTGTTGTTGCATTTACTATTTATCACATTTTGAAGATAACTTCTTAGGAACAAAAGCTTTATGCAGTTTTCAAAATAAAATGAAGCATGATAATTGATAGGTATAATAATTGCATTTCTACCCCTAACAGTTTATCTAAATCAATCTATCTTACATTGCATAGAATGAGAATTAAAAGGTTGTTTTCAATTTTTGGAGATTCACTGGCTGAGGGCACAACTGGTAGGTTTAATGGCACAGGAAAATTAAACTGTTGGAAAACTATTCTTATAGGTTTAATTTAAGCACTTACCTGAGAAGAAAACTGAAAAAATATATTAGATATACATTTTGTTGCCCTTTAAGAAATTGTAAAACATAGCAAGCTGAATCAGAGCCTGTATCATACATTCAGTGATATATTACAAAAATAATGGTTAACTTACCCTTTGAACAGGAAAAGGTTTGCATAGTTGTACTTTTTGCAGAAGAAGTTGCCCAATATACGAGTTGGATAACCTGAACGAATTTGATACGCTGACAGTAACAAGTACAGACACTTGATAAAATACCACATTTTGGGTGGTGTGTTGTTCGAGGCTACAAAATCTCTGAAAAAAAACAAGAACTTGAGCAAATGAATTTATTTAACTTCACAAGTTTTATGTTTGAAAAGTTAATAATGTTTACATTCAGAGCAGCTACATAATTGATGGATTCAACTATCACTTACAACTAGAAAAGATAAAATTAGTAATTATTTACTCACCTAGATGTGATAGCTGGGAGTATGAAGAACATCCACATATGTACAACAAATACAGATATAATTTGAAACACAAGTTTTCCTAAGATGTACTTTCTTAAGTACAAAGCTCTATCAGTCACAATTGTTGCAAATTGAGCAATTAACATGATAAGGAAAGGAATTGGAACCTGCAAAAAATGTTTTATACTCAATATTTGAAAAAGCATCAAAATATGTTTAAATAAAAATAATTTTGTATTTAAAACTTTAAACAAAATGAAAATAACCTCTTTTAGTCACACATAGTTAAATTTTAAAACAGAAAAGTAGAAATTCATAAACTAATTAAAAATGCATAAAAAATTATAATTGCTTTTGATGCTTAGAAAAATAATTTAATACTACAGCTTGTTAACAATAATTAACTGACAATGAAAATCAAACATACTTTATTTTCTTCAAAATAAGATGTGACTGCTTCTGAACCTTCAGTCTGAAATGGAAAAATTCATTGGTAAAACTACAGAAAGAATACCGAGATATAAAAAGAAATATTAATTTATCATTGATCCTTATTTTAAACAGATACTCAACATCTTTTAAGACACTGTAAACCTAAATTAAGAAATATGCAATTAAATAAAAACTTACTCCAAAAGCCCAGTAGCCAAATACTACAATGAAAAAATTGATGAAATCACAGAAAAACATGAATGCATAGACATCCACTGTAACTCGATACTCTGGATACAGTAGGTGATAAAAAAACATCTTTACAGGATCTATAACGGTTCCCACTCTACAAAAATAGAAAATGAATAAAATTTAGATTTGCTAAACATTTTAGCAGATAATAATTTTATCTAAGATGTAGAAATAATAGAATTAAAGAAACAATTGAGAGAAGAGATTGATGAATATTTTGAAGAAAACTGTGATAAAAGTTGAATTTTGAAGTCAAAGGGAGAAAATTATTGATAATACCCTAGGCATATGATATTTGTATTTACCATTATAAAAGAAATAAAGTAATTTATGATTTGTTTTATTTAAATTAACAGCTTAAGCTTACTTTAAAAACTAAAATAATAAGTTGGTAATGCAAAAAGAAAAATAACTGTAATACACTTACATTTTTCCTACATCCACTCTAGGTAGATCTTCATACAATGAATTTTCACTACCTAAAATATTAAAACTTAGTAATTAAAACCTCATCAAGATTAGTAGACACATTCTTATCCATATATGTGGTTAATTTGAAAACTTTATTATAAAAATGTTAAGTTACCAATATAAACACGAGTTAAAATAATTTAAATCCATAAGGAAAAATAGCTAGAAAGTTCATAGAATAGCTATTAATATCTTTTTTTTACAATCACATGATATTATAACAAGTATTAAAAAAACAAGGATCACTTACCATCTCCTTCCGAACATTCGTCTTGACTATCAATTAATTTACTGTCTGGTTCTTCAGTATCTTTCCTTATCTCTGGAACAATTGCATGAAATCCCTGAAAGAAAAACATTTATTCGACAAGGAAACTTCTAAACTAGGGACTTTAAATGCTTTTCGAGCAGGTGAAACAAACAAGTTAATGAAAAGAAGAGTTCTTCACCAGTAACCTCTGGTTAGAGGAATATGTGAGAAAACTATGTGAGTGGAGGACTGATCAATGGTCACCACTTTTTCCGTTATAGTCGGCTAGACTAAAAGCTCTCCCTCCGCTCTCTTGCGTTACCTTCCTATACCGTGCTGATGAGCCCTAACCAGGGCGAAACCGGTCCACGGTTGGAGGCGACTCTTGAGAGCTGGAGTTTTCTCAAACAAGTTAATCTTTATACAGGGTGTCCCAAGACGACAGCATAAACTATGCACAGCTAGATTCCTCGTTGGGAGTGCATAAAAACTGTCCAAAGAAGCGTTCCTGTACGATCCATAGTTTACGAGAAAAATACGAAAAACAAAGTATGGCGTCACTTCCAGTGCAAGAAAAAACATTTTATTGAACATATCAACAGCAGTATTATTCACAATTTAAAGCAGATATTCAAAGTGTCCATCGTGCATGTCGAGGCAGGCTTGAGCACGCCGTGGAATGGCTGTCATCACACGTTGCAGCATCGCGGGGTCTAATGAAGTACAAGCACCATGCATACGAGCATCGAAGTCCATTTGTGTTGTCACTACGTCTTGATACACCAGTTACTTGAGATGGCCCCATACGGCGGACACTTTGAACATCTGCTTTAAATTGTGCATAATACTGCTGTTGATATGTTCAATAAAGTGTTTTTTCTTGCACCGGAAGTGAAGTCATACTTTGTTTTACGTATTTTTCTCGTAAACTATGGATCGTATAGGAACGCCTCTTTGAGCAGTTTTTATGTGTTCCCAAGAAGGAATCGAGCTGTGCAGAGTTTATGGGTCGTTATGGGACACCCTGTGGGGGACCAGCCTTGTTGGGCTTTGAGCCTGTAGCTGGTCGACAAAATTTGTATTTGTATTTGTATAATCATTATATATAAGAAATTAAACTTGCTTGAAAATTTACAGATTTCCTATACTTTTAAAATAATAAATTTATAACTTAACACTCAAAAGCTCAGTTACTAACCTTACTGATCTCATGATCTTTTCCATTCAAGGCAATTTTTTCTGGGACATCATCAACAGTGGGGATGATGAGGCTTTTTTCTGTATCTTTCCAGAGACCAAGACTCTAAAATGGAATGAAAAATTTAGTAATATCCTCATTTCTTTATGCAAAATAAAAATTTCCTTTCTCATCAGAGCAAAAAAATCATTTGTTTCCTTAATGACTTGATCTTATTTTAGAAATTTCCAATTTAAAATTCCCTGCACAGAGCCACAAAAATTACCACAGTATAAAACACTGGTTATCTGAATCTAGATTATTCAAATCAGATTTGTAGTTTTTTTTTTCAAATTTATGTGGCCAATGTTCATTTTAACATGAATCAAAAACTATTCTAATTTATTCTATTTTTTTTAATATCTTTTGGGCAATTCTATGCAATTTTGTCAACGAACAATATTTTATCATGAAAAATGGTAGGTCTACATATTTAAGGATTTTTTTCTCTGCTAATTTTAGGATTTTTTTCTTTGTTGCATGGCCAGATTTGCAATTTACCTCATTGCCTCTGATTCCAGTTACTCTGGATAAACTAGGTTGTACTGCATTATTTTATCAAAATATCAAAGTACAATTATAATGAGAAAAACAATCCAAGTTTTCCAGAATTAAAAGTGCTACGTATTCAATAAAATGAAGATGAAAATGGACTGATACCTTTAACATGAACCTGTGAAAGAAGACAACCAACAGGACTAGGAGGTCAAACCCAGCATAACTGTCATCTTTCCTGATCCCCAATATGACCGTGGGGTAAAAAGGGTTGTTCGGTGGAGGGTCAGAGTCATTCCAGGGAAAGAAGTAGAACTGGAACAAATACTTCAGGACAACAATTGCCTAAAAAATAACAAAGTTGAACGGTTACAATAAAATTCATCGAGGTCTTGATAACATTTAGCTACTAAATTATTTCTAGAATCAACAATATAGTCATTACAATGATAGGACGTTGTAACGAAAATATTATTTCTCTATGATAAAACATTCTGTACAATTATTAACAATTACTGTAATGTAGGGGTTGCATATCAAGGGAGTAAAGAAAAGAGGGTCTACTGTAGTTTATTGGTAAGATGAACCATTCTTAGCAGGGTTCCCACTCAATTTCAGAAATAAAATTCCCTGACTTTCCCAGGTCAATTTTTAAGATTTTTCAGTAAAAAACTAGCAATTCACAGCATTTTTCGGATACTTCTAGCATTTTTGATCACATAATTTTCAAAAAATTGACTATTTTTTCACTTGCTAGAGCCAAAACTGACACGCAAACATTAAAAATTTTCATTTTCCAGGTATTTTTCATGATTTTCCAGGTTTTAGGCCATAATTACTAAATTTCCCCGACTATTCCCTGACTTTTTAGGTGAAATTTAAATTCCCTGACTTTTCCTGGTATTCCCTGACCCGTGGGAACCCTGTCTTAGAAATAACTTACTACAAAAAAACAGTTTTCTGTTATCTTTTATATCATTTGTTTCTGCTGCTTTTACATTCTTTAAAAAAAAGATAAAGTTCTAAATTTTATAAATAAAAATTCCCAAAAACTAATTTAATTGTTAACTACCTTTAAAGGGAAATAAATTATTTAATGAAAGAAGGACTTTTGATAAAATTTCAGATATCTCTTATCTCTGTCAAAGCATATTCATAATGAAGTCTCACCTCAGTGTATGTGATAATAGTTATCCAAAAAGCCTTTGTTGGTCTCGGGACCGACAGAGTGCCCCACAGAAAGGCGAAGAGGGGCAGAGGTAAGGACAAGATACTCGCCGATCGCATCTGATTCACAATGATCATGACATAACACAGCAGCTCAGACCGAGAGATTGCCGCATAGTACGCGGCAACCAAAAATCGCATCAAGGTGGGGTGCTGTTTCTTGAGTCCACCGTCTAAAATGTCTTGTGAGGAAGTCAGTTCGCAACTAATAAAAAGGATTGTGGCTCGGTTTACAATTTCTGATAAAAATCACAACATAAATTAAACAATATTAAAATATCCTAAATTACTAGTATTTGGCACTCGTTAACTAGGACAAGTTGCAACTAATAGTTCAACTGTTTTTGGTTTATACTAGTTCTACTAATAGTTAAACCACTTTTTTAAAACTATTAGTTAAAATTACTTTCAAATTTCCAACCACTTTAAAAATAATTTGTGTATAAAATTAAGAAATATATAAAAATGTTCATCAAAAACTGATTGTTGTCTTTAGGAAGAAATAAAGGCCTTTTTTAGCGCGAAGCATAAACGTTTTTCCTAATTCAGACAAGAAAAAATTTATAAAATATTTGGGCAAAAAATAGGTTATGGAATTTAATAGACTAGTTAGCCAGTAGTTAACTGCTTTTGGAAATAACTAACTAGTTGCAACTAGTCACAGGAAAAAATAGTTTACTATTAATTGCAACTAGATTTTTCCAGACTATTTAGTAGGTAGTTAACTATTTGTTTACCACTAGTTGCCCAACACTACTAATTACATGTATGGTTATTTTGAGTCTTACCTTTCTAAAAAGTCTAAGTTAGTCTTCTTCATCACAACAGCTACCTGTTTCAAATCCTTAGATGAGCTAAAGTGATATAAGTAATTAATATTATACCTATTAAAACAAATTGCTTAATGAGTTTGATTCAACAAAAGGAAAAATAAACCACTTACTGAAAACAAATATAAAATCTGGAAAGTGTGGAAATATGACACTAATGAAAAGTTTTTTACAAGAGAGAAGAAAGTATATAATTTTTAATTTCGAAAAGACCATTCTCAAAATAGAGATTAGCACAACTTACACATGAAATATCTAGCATGGTTACACATTAATTTATGTGAGTTTTTACACTTAAATACTTAAAACAATTTAGCTAGCATTTAAAATTGAATTAATCATGTTACCATATTTAGGAAAATTTTTATGTATTTTAGGGAAAGAATTAATGAAAAGACAGTCAAATATTTACCCTGGAATGTTTTCTACTTCTCGAGATTTCATCTCAGCCTCAGCTTCACTCATGTTAAACGACCCATTATGTATGAACTGGAATTGAAAGAATGAAACTTAGGTACAAAATTACAGTGTTTACAAATAAATATTAATTAAAAACGACTATCACATTGATACCTCTTTTGTAACACAATTACAAGCTTTTAAAAGAAATAATATTAGTCTTAGAATAGTTCTTAATGTAGTCTGCAACAGTCAAGGTTAATCAATTGCTAGGCAGTCTAGTGTAAAGAAACAAATTATCAATATACAATAAAAAATTTTAATGATAGTTAATTACTTTAACCTATTTGCTTTCATTGACTTTATGATAATTCATAAAGATTTTGAAACATCTTCCAGTTATAAAAACCATCATTGGAACCCTGGAGAGTGAAACATGGATTTGCTTCGGGTATTTATTACCATGAAATGTGAGGTTAAATTTTTAAAGTTTTTAATACTTCAAGAAATGTAGTATAAAATGAAAATTTCTTACTCTTTCTTTCAAAAGCTTCTTCTCCTTTGAAAGCTGCCTGGCTACAAATCTATAGTCTTTTGACAGGGCATTCAGTTTGGCAGTGCTGCTAATCAGCACACTGTTCATAAACTCACAGAAGAACTCGTACCACTTCTTGACTTTATCAACTAAAGTTTCTGAAAATGAAAAGTGTATAAAGTTAACTATAGAAATTCTATTTTCATTTGAACTCTTAATAATCACTATGATGTACAGAGGCTCCTCAGGTTTTCCTGATCATTTAAGACCCTTTTACCAGTTTTAACTGAATGTAAAACTCAACAGTGTGATCAACTGTGTACCAATGGGATAAAGGTATTATCTTATTGAATAGATGGATCAGTACTTCCTTTCCAAGAGCTATAATATAGCCTGCTTTAAATTTAATACAAAACAGCAAACATTATTTAAAAATTAACTATTTAAATTTGATCTTCCTGGCTCCCTAGATTGTGGTAAGTCACTTCTGCTCCATTGATGAGTATTTTTATACAAAATACCCTTTCTTTAAACATTTTTAAAATTTTCCCTATTATCTCCTGGGGCAATTTATTTTACATATTTGTAAGAAAAAGTACTATGCCCACTACAAAAGCATTCCAATGAACCTTTTGTAATTATGAACTAATTTTGAGTCTTGCAATGATTTGCAAGTAGAACAATTATACTGCATTCACAGAGAAAACATAAAACTTAACACAAAATATGGAAACTTATGGAACTATACACAAAAGAGAGAAGAAGTGCTTTTTCAGGTGTAAAGTACATAGCAATGCAGGTAACTACCAACCTTCTTTGGGTGGTTCTTCCTCCTCCAGAGCTTTGATCTCTTGTGGACTCAGAGCAGCAACGGTGTCCTCTTTGGGTGATGATGCTGAAGTTGATGAGGCTGGACTTGGCATGGAGAGACTCATGGTGGGCCCACTGCTCGTGATGGTCAGTGGATCGGGGGATTTGTGGGGGGTTTTCTGGAAGACACCACCAATCTAATTGTTTTATCTATACAAATAGTATTGAAACAAAAAACTCTGTATATGTATGGTCAGAGACCCACCTGCGAGACCGAGGGAGTGGCGTCGCGGTCGGCGCTTACAATGGCCGACTGTTGGCTGGAGTCTTCAACATCGTCCACTTCCCCCGACTCCTTGCGGGGCTCTTCGATCAGCTTCAGGTTGCCTCGGATGGTCTTGCTCAGCAGCTGCAGAAATAAGCCATGGATGTTATTGGTTCAAGGATGTTATTGGTACAAGGTTGTTATTGGTTCAAGGATGTTATTGGTTCAAATGAATAGTTTTCAACTCTACAGACTACTTAGTTTTTTTTTAAATTACCACCGAGATGAAAATAAATTGACAATTATATGACCAACTCTACTTTCTAACAACTGGAGCTTTTTTCTATAATTCTATTTCTATTTTTTTAACATAGTTTAGTTTGTGATGCAGTCAGCTATTGAATGTGAAAAAGTCAGTTATAATAGCCTATAGGCAAGTTCAACTTCAAGCAAGACCTCAATTTCTGACCATTTAGTGCAAACTGGAAATACGATTTATCGGATCTGGAAAAAGTTCCCCGACCTAATAAAATTTGACCAAATCTTATGTATTGCTCCTATGGAGCTGGCAGGGGCTTCCCCCAAACCAAGTTTGTAGGTCCGGGCACTTTTTCCAGGTCCACAATTTATCTTAAATGTTATGGAATATGCACAAGAAGTGTGTTTGGGGTCTTTGGTCAACTTATGCTTGAGCTCCTCTATATGAAAAGTAGGTGCTGAATGCTGTTTCAAACAATTTTTTAGGCAATTTCTTATTCTATTGCTAAAGTAGATGCTTTATGGGAAAGCTTCCAAAACTATCAGGGATCACTGGCAAAGAGGTTATTTAGTTAAGTTGGAAGCAACTCTATGGACTCAATGAAATCGAGCACTGTAGATATCTCTGTGTCCATGATTAACAGATAATCACATTGAGTCAAAAAATAAAAAGAATTTTCATGATGAAATTAGATTTTCTCAGCTTTTTCAAGTAGAGAAAGATTAGTTAATGGTAAAAGATTTCCAAATAAATTATTTTGAATTGGGAAAAATAAAAATACACTTATAGAGTGATTGAGTAAAATGTAACACAGCTCTAAAATAATGGGGGAGAATCTTACAGCATTAAGTCCCTTCTCTTTAACTTCAGCGGAATCTTCATCGTCATCCTCAATACTACGTTTGTGTCTAGCTGACAGTTCTAAATCTATGTCATCATCAGAGAAATCTTCAAACATATAGTAATCACCAGATCGGATAGCTGAAAGAGTCGAGAATCAAAATAAATGCTTGAAAAATTGAGAATTTTTACTTATTAATAAAACTGGACTGTCACATAAATATCAACAAAACATAATTCTATTTCAAACACAAAATTCTAAATCACCATGCATTTTATAGTAAAATTAAGCTTTTTCAATCAAAATATAATCAATAAAAAAACAAATCAAACCAAAAAGGTACAAACAAAAATAAAATGAAAATGTAATACAACAACTAATTCATCATATACAAGCAGGACAGTATTATGTAATTTTTGACAAGTGCAATCGCAAAACCTTTTCACACTTGTCAGGATTAAACTACTTTAGAAGATATCTGAATTGTAATAAGAACTTTTTTTACACAATAATAAGCAACTTAAGGAAAAGCATATTCACTTGTAGTTTAGCTGCCTAGTTTGTAATTTATGCTTAGGAACAATTTTTGAGAAAGATTTGTTGCTAAGTAAAAAGTTATCACAAATACAGCAATTAGAAATTCGGAGTACTGCCCTGCCAGCATTTACATAGCATTATTTATTTCAAAATACATTGCCACCATGAAAAAACTTTCAAACTCAAACAACAGGATTTCATAACAACTACAAGACAGATATGAAAGTTCAAAGAATTTACTACAAGAAAAATCTACAAAGAGAAAGCTGAGATTAGTTCACTAAATATATAGGCATTCCTCCATTCCTGAAAAGTAGAAGAAAGAGAGACAGACAGAATCAGAGTGAGAGATACAAGAGAGTATGAGGAATGAATGAAAATATTCAATCCCGGATAGGAATTCACCATACAAAATGTGCGCAAAACAAAAATGATAGTAGCCAAATAAATAAGCAAAAGGGTGGCTGCAATTTTCTAAGCTACAGTGAAGTTAAATGCCATTCACAATCAGTAGGTGAGATATATCTGTAAGTATATTTTATACCAAAAAATAAATTTTAGCTTATAGTTTTTATAAGAATAAATCTAGGCAGCTTCCAAATAAATCACAAGTGGGAGAAAATCAGTTAGGGTATTTTGATACATTGGTCTTCTTAGTGATTCCTAGAAAAATTTCTAATCATAGAAATATAGTAAGAAAGTTGACTGGGAAAGTAGTTAACTTTTAATTCAAAAGAATGAAGTTTATTTTAAGTTGGCCTTGCAATGTAGCTGAAGAAACATCTTCTCACAACTTGAAAAGGTATTTTAAACTACAAAGTTGAAATAGCTGTATAGAAGATTTCATTTCTTATTGTCCTTCAAAATAGAAAAACTAAAGTTGCTCCACCAAAATTTTATCCCAAAATTGTTTTGACACTAAAAATAAAGCAAAGTAAAATAATTAATAGAAAATTAGAAAATGAAAAAAATGTTTTAATCAAAACAGATGATATATCATTTACTCTCAATAGTACTAATAATCTAATAATGGTGTATCAGCTAATATGTTATATTAAATTGTTAACTAATTTTATCACACCTACATTACAATAACCCCTAGATTTAGTGGAAAATAGTAAATTATCTTTAAGAAATTTAGAAACTGATTAAAATAATAAAGTATCCAGCTTCATTTAGAGATAGTTCACTGTTAAAGTAATTGGCCAAACAATTCAAAAGTATACAAAAAATTGTAGTAGATTGAAAAGGCTTTTATACTGCTACTAATGTACCTATAAGTGGTGAGTGTGAATAAAATACAACCCCATAATATCCCCATTGTGAATGGCATTCAAAACAAGCTCTCCGAGTGATTACATGCGTGATGCGTTGAAGGTGCAGACGCGGAGCGAGGCCGAAAGAAGCGCAGCAGGTAAGGGTATCTCTCGAGCAGCTGGGCCCCCGTCGCACACCGCTGCATGTACTCGATGGGGTACGGTGGCGGCGAGAACACCGGGAACGACTCTTCCTCCTCGGCCGGACCGTTGTGGCGCTGCGTGAGTCGAGGCGGTTCCATGTACGACTGCAGCGAAGGGGTGTAAAAGGCAGACCCGGGGGACAGGGTGCGGTGGGGAGAAGACCCCTCTGCCGGGGTTGGGACTTCCGAGAGCATGGGAGTGGAGTAGGAGCAGTAGTCCGTGGCTGTGTGCGAGGGAGAGAGTATGACATGGTCATGGTTAACATGTGGTGGAGAGTTGCCAAAGCAGTGGTTCTTTATAGATCTAGGCCTTGTGGGTGCAGAAGGAGACTGCATGATTCAAGTAGGAAAATCCATTTGCAATTTGCTTTTTTGGTTTGAAATGGAGTACTTTCTTATGATGGGAAGAAACTGAAATTTGGTATGTCTTGTTTTGGCAAAAAAGGATTTCAATGAAATAAATAAATCAGTAGAATAATTATGAAAATAATAAGTAAATGAAGCCCTAAGAATATTGATGGCTTACAACTTGAGAATGAGGACTCTTTTTGATTTTGAAAAAAAATATTCCTTGCCACAAGGCCTTTTTATAATTTGTAAGAACCTGAAAAGGTTTTATGATAGTATCAAGAGTTGGGGAAAAAATTGTAGTCAAATTAATTTTGCCTAATGCTGTGGTTTTTGTAGCTATGTCTATATAAATGGTGCTGTTTAGTGAAATTATTATAGTTCCCCATAGTTTTTTTTTTAGATTTAAAAATTAACCAACTTGGAACTTTTGTGCAGTGGCATAACATGCAACCAAATTCAGCTTTTTGGAATTCTGGTAAAGATGTTAATAAAAGCGAAGAAACTACCATTTGACCAATAAAATTGATAGTATAAATCAGGGGTCTCAAAACTACAGCCCGCGGATACTTTTCTACCAGCGAAAAATATTGCGAATATGCTGTGTGCTCAAAAGTACCAAGATCCCCCTCCCGAAATTTGGACTAGGGGTCCCAAAATGAGTAAGAACCCTGTTTTTTAGGGTCAAATTTCCAAAAATTTTCTACAGGAGGACCCCCAGACCTCCCTTTTGGAACTTTTAACTCAATTAATGACATTTATTTTTGTATAAAGTGTATAAAAATGAGAATGATGGATAGGGATCACCTTGGGCAGTGCCCTGCACTGTACCACCACCTGACCAACGATATCGTCAATCGTTACTGGGAGGCTCGGCGTCAGATGGCCGAAAGGCCAAGGACGGGCGTAGGATAAAGTAAAGTAAGTCAAGTAATAAAAATGAGAATCCTACTGAATAATGCATTCAAAAGATGGAAACTTAATGTATGCTTGAGGGCTTATGGATAATTTTAGGTCTCCTTGGAAATTTAAATATTTAACTTAATAAATTTAGGAATTCAAGTTGAAAATATATCTTGCTTGGGGTATGATAGGATGGCCATTGTTACGCTGCCGACGTACGTCGGACGTCAAGCGCCACGGCCACGGCTGCCGACGTACTGTTTTGTACTGTATTTCACAACCCCTGCAAGATTTTTATACTTTATTAGCAATGCGCATCCTTGTGGACTTGATTCTTGCTGTTTCTATAAAATATTTTATCGAAATAATTTTATTTTCAATTAATTAATAATTAAAAACATTTTTTTTAAAAATTAGATAAAGTAAAACATTTAAAAAAACACAATGAATTTAATTGAATAAGGAATGACTGTTAAACAAGAGAAATTAATTCTTGCAATTTTTAATGGAATAATAAAAATTTAAAATTAAATTTACTGAAAAA
Source organism: Tetragnatha versicolor (assembly GCA_024610705.1). NCBI lineage: Eukaryota > Metazoa > Arthropoda > Arachnida > Araneae > Tetragnathidae > Tetragnatha > Tetragnatha versicolor. The sequence continues at coordinate 2,743,848 of JANDEH010000019.1, forward strand.
TAATTACTGGGGTTCGAACCTACGACCATCTGCACGCCAGACTAACGCGTTACCACTGCCCCATTCGGGCTTCGCTAGATATCATCCTAAATACTTTAAAGCCACGTCTTTAACCCGAGCATGCGCACAACGGTTACCCGTCGGCAGCCTAATCACTCCCATGATAGGATATTTGGTCCTCTCCTGAAATAAATTTCGATATACGGCACTAGGATCCAAGATGATAAAAACTATATACTGTTTATTATTTAAAAATTTATTTTCAGATATTCACTAGATACATGTGTGCGTTCATATTTTAAATTTAAAGTTTCATAAATGTGAGTAGTTTCTCTTTTGAAAATAATAATAATTGTGATTTATAATTATAAGGTTGTTACTTATTGTTATCTGAAAACATAATTCTGAACCCCCATTTGAACTACCCATAAACCTCTAGTTTTGATTCTTTTTAATTTAACCTTGAGTAAGTAGTTGGCCCCCAAACTCCTGTTTAATAATTAATGTTCCTCATGGGCTGAAAAGTTTGGAGGCCCCTGGTATAAATGAATTGGATACCAACACTTCATGATGGAATAATGAAAAATTAACTGAAGTCCTTAAAATTTAAAAAATTTTTAATGAGAGTATGAATTTAATTGATTAGCATAAATCACTGAAAAATGCTTGAGAACCACTGCTCTACTGATTCTTTTTAGGTTTTATCACAAAAGCTTGATCACAAATTTTAAAAATTACATGCAACTTATTTCTCTAGACAAGCTAGCTTGAAATTTGATAAATTATAGTTTTCATGTGCTTTAAATGCAAACATTTCATGAGCCCAGAGCTTGACACAGTTAATGGTTTACATGTAATTAAGAGATCAAGCTTAAGTTGTATTACAAGTAAAGTCATCTAAAGTAAGAGTATGAAATAAATACTTATAAAATATATTAAAGTAAAACTTTTAAACTGAGACATTTTTGTGAACAAGATTCTTACTAGTTACAATTCTCTCCTATGATAAAAATTCTATATATCTCTTAAAATACAAGCGTATGGCACATTAAAATAAAAATATATAACACATTAATAAAATATCACATAATTTGAGAAAAAATCATATGAACCAGAGAAATAAGGCAAAAGACCAATAATTTAGAAAGATGATAACAAAAATGAGATGATTTTAATAATAATAAAACAAAAGATTAAAGGATGGAACATAATTTTATAACTTTCACAATTTCTTTTAAAAATTTTTATAATTTTCACACAATTAAAAATATGTTAATGAGCCACGCTTCCTTTTTCCACAAAATTGAGACAAAAAAGTTTTTGAGCACATCACCAAAAAATCTTAATTAGGCTACTACTTTTTACAAATACCCAATACATATAAAAAATAGAGTACATCATGCAACTCTAAAAACAGCCAAAAAAATTAAAAAAGATTTGAGGGGGAAAAAGAAGTCTGAAATCCACAGCACACAAAGAATTAGTCACACTTTTGAACTGGCATGCCAAATTGTACCTTTCAGACGTGAATTCAGCATTTCAAAATATACATTTAAAGCATAAACTTCCGGCATCTGAACTCTTGCAGAAGAATAAGTTTCTAAATGAAAATATATTGGAAGTCTTAAATAACAGGCACTTCTGAATCCTCGGCTCATAATGTAAAATGTTGAAAAAAGAGTAAAGAAGATTCCTCTCTAGTTTAAAAACTTGTTTTTCAAAAATAGGGAAAACTTGCGTTTTGATTTTCCTACTGTTCATTTACTAGAAATCTTCACTTTCTTCACACCAGTTTTGGAAATGGATGCCAATATTAAAAAACTAAATGCTGTAGGTATTTTACCTATATGATTCAAATATCTAAATTCTGAGGTGATGTTTAAAAGAGCTGCCAAAAATATGTTGATATGTATAATGTCGAAATGTAAGTAAGCTCTTTTAAGTATTAATTTTTTGTTAAGTGAAATGACATCATTTTTTTAAGTTATATCTTGATCAACTGAATTATTTTATTCAAATAATAACGGTGCATCTTAAAACTATACCCCTCGATAAACTTAAAATCATGACTAGGAGAAAGATTTTTTAGTTTTGGAAGTCAATAAAAACACTGGTCTAATAAAATTATTTCATTCATAATGTAACAGTCTTGAAAAAGAGGGTAAATTCATAACATAAGCATCTTGTCTTAAGCCTGTAAGTGTTGCCTTGGGTCTTTTCTTCATTTGAAACAAGTTAAGTTTTGGAATAGACTTTCAATAAATATTACCAGATCATATAAAAACCCATTTAATTTAAAATTTGGAAGAAAATTTTAATCCATCCATCTACCTTACCTTGGAAATGTGTTTCAGGTTCCATATTTTCGCCTCCTCTAATCTTCTGCTGGTAAGCTCGGATTCTATCCATTTTCTTTTTGATTCTCTCCATTATTTCCTTCTCATTGGCTTGTTGCTCCATGACCTCTTTCATTTGGATTTCGTGAATCAGTTCCGCCCCTCTGAAGAAAAAAAGTTTTACCTAGGTTGTCCTTACATCGCGAGTGTTTTGTGTTTTCACGGATAGTTAAGTAGGCAAAAATGCAAAATCGGTAAAACTAAAGAAAATCTGTAAGTGATAAGGAAAATCCGTAAAAGTTGGTAAGTATGTCATATTTATATTTTTATTAGCTCAAGTTTAATAAAGTTACATACTTTTTGAAAGAGGGCACTTCCATTTGATAAAAAACAAGCACAGTAAAAAAAGCTTAAGTACCTTGAAGCAAGAACCTGCTGAGCTTTCACTTCATTCACAACATGTTGGAAGTAATAACTGGAGAAAAGGCGTCTTTGGAAAAGGAGGAATGCAAAGCAGATGATATCATACACAAGCTTTGGATCAGCTTCAAACTTGCACTCCTCGTTTTCTAGAGAGAAAGCTTAATAATCAAATTATTACTTTCAGACACTTAACTTTATCTATTCTAGATAAGTACTACATTTTAATTATTTTGGAATATTTTTTGTAGTGGAATATTAAATATTTTGCAATCAAAAGAACATTTTTAAAAATGATGCATGTGTTTTGATGAAAATACATTTTAAAAAAAAATACAAATGAAGAAATTCTCCTAAACCTACTTTTTATGACAGAACCAATCGCCTTTTGTTGACAAGCTATTCCTAGTAGCTGCACTAGCCAGCACTGATGCTCACGTAGCTCATCAAAATATGCACAACCAACGAGCTAAAAGAAATCAAAGTCAATAATACAACCAAAAAAAATATCAGGAAACTTTAGTAAGGCTTTTACTTACTTGAAGCAAACAGCTCAACAAAATTACACCAACATTATAACCTAGTAAAATATTCCACCTGAAAAGAAATGTACCAAATATTTTCAAAAGCATACCAATTTGCTTCTTGATAATTTTAGGATACAATAACTGTCAAAACTATGGAGATTAATTGCATGTTTCTTCCAATCAATTGTTTTTTTAAAGAAAAGTTTGCTTAAAGAATATCATAACAATTAATCACATTATTTGTGCTAAAAAGACTAAAATGATTGAAATTACCTTGATTTTTGAAATTAAAAGGTATACAATAGCTGAAAATAAAGATTACCCATTTGGATACTTACATTCTTAATAATATTGGTCTCGATTTCAAGTAGAATTCATTACCATTCCACAGGAAGTAAAAGCAACTAATGACATATCCCATTGCAAACAAGTTTATTCTACTCGTGCCAGCTTGGAAAACAACTGCCAGAGAAATCCAGTAAAATGCATAGAATATGAAAACTTTCAGCATGTCTAGGAATGTTCTGTAAAAACAACAATACATTTTATTAAAGAACATTAATTCAGGAGAACTAAAGATTAAATTTTTAGTACTGCAACAAAAAAATTTTTTAGCTTGTAAATTAATAGGATATCTGAAGTTAAAATAATCTCATGAAAGGTACATTGAATAATGCAATCTAAAACAATTTTAACTGTGGGAAGCTTTAAAAAAGCGGAAAAGTTTTATGAAATACAAAATTGAAAACTAAACAAGCAAAAGCATACAGGTAAAACAAATGAATGAATTTTATTGAAAAGAAATAACATTGATATATGAGTAAAAATAAAATTATAATAATTATGAATGAATACTTCTGAGTACTTTTATACTTGAAGTTTTCAAAATGTATTGAACTATAAGAACTTTTTTCAACCAGGTGGCAAGAACTTATTTATTTCTTGCATAGATATCCTCTTAGACATTGAATTAAGACAGACAAATAATAAATGTCAACTTGTAAAAATAGCACAAAAAACTATAAATGAGCCTACACTGTCAATAAAATTCATACATGATTTAGGAGGCTATTGTGAAGTGAGATTTTAAAAGTGGATTGAATTTAAGAATGTGATGTTTTGGGACATTTTTAAGCATAACTGAAATAAATCTCGACCAGAATATTTTTGCTTGTACATGAAAAAAATGAGTCTTACTTGGTGCAAGTGACAAAATCAGGTATAGGATTTGTTTCAGGATTGTCAAAATCAATTTCCTTATTGCTGCCTCCTTCATACAGTCCTGCCACAGGTGATGTTTCAATTCGGAACACAAATAGTTGACAGCAGGCAAATATTAGTTGGAAAAAGTCAGCTAGAAGAAATAAATTTCTCAAAATATAGGCATAATATGATTCAAAAATAAATGCCATGTTCACAAACCGATATGAATATAAAAATGATATAATTGATTTTAAGCTAACCAGTTTTCAATATCAAAAATGAGAGTATAGATTTTGAATTCAACTAGAGCATCGATTATCCAAAACAACTAAAAACTGAAGTGTTTAGTTATTATTATTTTTTGGAAGGTATATCAAAGAAGTGGTCAGGCTTTTTTTTAAATGTATTAGTATTACTAGATAAATTTGAATTCGAATTTTGCAGCTGAAACCTTGTCAGTGTCAGAAAAATATCTCAGTATCTTACCAATAACTTTAGTAGAGCTGGGTGGATTCTGGAAGTCAGGAAGAAACAGCCAGTCTCTTAAACCTCTGATTAGTTCCTCGGTCCATGGATATTCTATAAAAGAGTAACTTAATCAAGAAAAAAGGTATTCAAACAAACTTAAATTTTTAAACTATGACAAATTAAATAAAGATAAATAGGTACGAATTCAGCTTAGAAGAATAAAAATAATTATAAAAGTAAAAAATAATTTGAATTTACATCCAAGCATTTTCATAAAAATAAGCAGAAACAAAATAAAAATGAGTTCCAAAATATATAGCTCTCATCAACTTTTTTGTAACTTCAGAAAAAAATATTTATTTAATAATTTTAAACATCACCCCATTTCCAAGCAGTTTCAAAAAGCACAGTGAAAACCAATACTTACCCACACAGAGACCTGGTGGTAGACCTAAACATATGATATACTGTATTGTAAGCACTATGCACTGGTAGGCAACATAAACGGGCCATATCTTGGCTAAAGTCTTTCTCTTCAGCAAGAACATTGATGTCAGCCACACAGCTGACAAAAAGGCAAAAACATCCAGTCTCACTCCGATGCAGGCAACAATTGTGACAAAACAAAACTGAAAAAGAAGAACCACCAGTTAAATAGAGAACTAGAATTATTATACAACCAAAAAACTACCAGTAGTTAAGTTTTTGTGAATAGAGAACTTATACATTATGTAGAATAATGGGTTTAATATAATACACCCATTCAAATTAATTACCTCCAACCCAAATTTGTAGAAAAAGTAATTAGCCATATATTTCAGACACTCTAGGAAATCATCATCAGCTGTAGATCTAGTAGCATCGGGAAATATGACTCCGATTTTCGGTTCTGGTGAATTCAACTGAATCCGGTTCACTTCCTGTCTTATTTTCACAACAGCTTGAATAGTCAACACCAGAATCAGGCCAATGTAGCCCTATAAATAGGAAAATTCACATTAACCTGTATTTTAAAACAGAGAAAAGAAATGAAAAGAAAATTATGTACATACTTTGCAGTAGTCAGCTAAGTAGTGAGTTCTTTTGAATCCGATCCAATCATGATTGTCAATTGTTGTGTTGAATGGATATGGTAAATTTGAAGAATTAGCAAATGGGACATTCTGGAGGAAAGAAATAATTAATTTTTAAACAGTAGAGTATAAAATCATGAGAAAATATGGGCCGAAAGACTGATACACTTACTGTGCAGTTGACTTGCCAGTTCAGGTAATCAACGATATTCAACTGATAGATCATTTTTGAGAGCAGTAAAATCGCAGCCCACACTGATATACAGTGAGAGAAGAAACTTTGAAGGGAGGGCAGAGGGAGAGCAACAAGAACAAACACAACAAATATGACATGAATGGCACACACCTGAAAGAAGGATAAAACATATAAAAGTTTGGTTATAAATGTAAATACAGTACTTTTAAACAGTTAATACTATTTTCACCTATTACCTCATGAATTCTGAATGAGGGAAACAATTTTATTTTGGGTCAATTTAGCAAAGTATAACATAAATTCAAAGCTTAGCTATGAACAAAAAAAATTCTTACATCAAAAGCAGCCAAACAAAATGTAGACAGCAAAACTACTTTTACAATATGTATTTCCAATATTCTCCATATAACTTCTGAGACTGATGTGAAACCAAGCTGCACTTCCTTGAAGATATTATCCAAGCATATCTTAACAGCACGAAACTCTATAAAAGATTAAAATAAAAACATTTTAATTGATAATTCAGATATGCATCTTATTACTAGTCAAAAATTAGGCTTTTTTGGTTTCAAAAACCATTGCTATGGAATTTAAACAACAGAAAACTCAAATTTTTGAGTTTTTTAAACTACTATAACTGAATATATTAATAAAGATATTAATTACTAAGAAGCAAAAAATTAACTAATGCTGATCTCCCAAGTACACTTTAGTGGTGGCTTACTTTATTATATATTGCAATTAAACTTAAACATAGCTACTTTATTTAAAGTGAACACTTTAAAGAAATTGTAAATAAAATGAAATAGATCCTAAGATTTTTTTTTCATTATAAAATCACCCACTCTGGGATTGCTTGTCTTAAGAACACTGGTTGGGAAATGATTGGAATTCTGACTCTCCGAAAAGTCATGAAAGTAATATAATTTTGCCAGCTAGAAGCTGGATATTTTAAACCAATCCTTTGATTTAATAATTACCCAAGTAGTCACCTGAGGACATTTATGACGTGAAAAACAGGTCTTATTTTTCAAATGAAATCATTTGGGAAAAATAATTATATGGAGAGATTTTTTAGAGGGTCAGTTATGATTTCTCTTTTGAGTAAAAAAATACGTCAATTTGTGCTCAACATTTAGAAGTCACTTTTATGTCACCTAATATGACTTAATTCTGATGAATGGTGATAAATTGGTCATTTTCATGTCACTTAAAACAACGTCATTATTAAGACATCATTAATTTGGTTAATACGCTTATATGAAACCAAATTAACAAAAATCCCAGTCATTTATGACATTAAAAATGACATCTTCAAAGTGGACATTCAATGTCATAAATGACATCAATTTCAGCATTTTTAACATCATGGTCTCACCTCTTTCCGCTCTATTGCTGTCTGCCTCGTCCTTCTTCGGGGTGATGGGGGTTCCAGCTTCTGAAGTGGGGGAACCCAGACCGGTCCCTCTCCTCCCAGCAGGTGTGCTTTTCAGGTCCAGGTGTTTGGGGCGCTCCACCTCTGGCTCGGGTTCTATGGTGATCTGCGTCTCTGTGCTGTCGTTTGGAACATTGCTGGCAGTCGTGAGCTGCGTGGTGTCTGCCACATTCTCAAAAGAGCTGGAATGGAAGCAGGTTGCTTTTTTATGCCTTCGCAATGCATGAGAACATAAGTACTAGAGCGATCATGCCACTAAACTCGATGATTAAATGAGAAGGCTCATTTAAGAAGATGGGAGGTCAGAATAGTTAAGTGACAATCAGGGAAAAGCCATATCAATTAGAATTAAGTTATGTCACAGAATCCCAGAAAATTAGGGGTTCAAGTTTTGAAATTCTAAAATTAGCACAGATTTTATACTTTAGTACCTAATCTAGTAGATCTGGAGTGTTAACATACCAACTTTGTAAATTAAACTTTTTACTACAGAGATACTTTGACCCCTTGTTTCTCATCACCTTGTTTGTAATAAATGAAAAAATTGCAGAAGGGGAAGAATCTACTTTGAAGATTGTGATTTCTGTATGGCTTATATGCAACAAGTGTCAAGTTCTATACTTAAATGATAATTAAAGGTAATCACCAATTAGTTGAGTTCAGACAAGAAAAAAATTAATGATAAATGGCTGTCTAATAGAATCTATACAGCAAATTAGTAAACAATAATATTATGCAAGACTTTTCATACTATCTTAAGCATGATAATTTTGTTACACCCAAAAAGAACAAAGATAAATCATACTTACTGGTAGTGAATGTCACTAATTAAAAGGAAATCTCTATGGAAGTAATGCAACTGAATGATAGTAATAATTAAAAAGAATGTTGGTGTCAAAAGCTTCAGGAACAAAGTTCCAGTATCAGAGTCATACAACTCTAAACCCAAGTCTCTTTGCCTGAAATGTAAGTATGTTACCAATCAGTTCATATCACATTCTGTTAGAAAAAAGGTATAAAAATCTGGGAAAGGAATCAACAACTTACATGCTTTTAGAGACATGAAGATACTGCTCCCAGTATAAATCAAAGTCCTCGAACTGATAGGTGTAAATTATAATAAGGACAAGCATTGAAAATACAATGACAGTCAACCAGAAACCATACATTATTCTTCTCCAAAATTGATATGAAAACTGAAAATAAAATATTGTGTAGAATTATGTTTATTGTAAAAAAACGATAAAGAACTAATTCATTGTACATTACGTATCTCTCCTGTATTAAACATAAAATCAAAGTTATCATTAAAATTTAAATTCACTTAAAATAAGAAAAGCAAGGTATTTAACAGTAATAAAACAGTCATCTATTAAGGCCATATAACTGAAGGTTCTAACGTATTATCCCGTCGACCGTACCACTGAATCCGAAAACTGTAAACAACCCATTGACTTTTCTATGGACGTGCCACTGAATTTGAAAGTCACGGAACTGTTGACAGCTAATACGTAAGTACCCTGAATTCAAACAAAAAACTCAGTTTCAAATGAACGCTTAACTTTAAAATTAAATTACTTTGGCAAGTTACAAGATGTTCTCAAAATAATGTGAAAAAGGTAAGCATCCCACCTTCCCTTTCTCGTCCAAAAAATTAGAAGACACGAAACCCCCCCTCTGCCTGTTAAGGAATATCTGAATAACCCTTTACCTGGAACATCAAAATGAAAAACAAGAAGAGAAACATGTAGACAATTCTGTACACAACGACCACTTGTCCCCCAAGGGAAATGACCATAAGCATGGTGGCCACAATCCATATCCAGTACTTAGTCAGCAAGTTGGACATGGTTTCGGCCACGAGGCGGATGTACGGGTTCGGAGAGGTTATGGAGGGGACGATACTGAAATGACGCTTTATAGCTGTAAAAGAACATCCGTTTAATCCACATGTTGAGCAACCGTAGTGGTGGATATTTAGTGAAGAAAAGCATTAGGCAAGCTTTGAGTTAGCGGCCGTTCAAATATTATGTAAGCACCTAAGGGGGGTTGCTCTTTGCTTATTTTTCCTGACAAGGGGGATATGAGTGATGCTTACGTAAGATTCTGCAATCTCGAAAATCTCTTGTTTCTTGAATAAATAATTTCAAAACTCAACCAAAAAAATTTACCAAAAAATTAAATTAGGAAATCTGACTTTAGCACTTTTTTCTGGGGATGGACCCCCCTAACATTTTGAAATTTTAACCCCGAAAAGTAGTGTTTTGACTCATTTTTGAACCCTTAGGGTTACACCCAAAAAGGACAGCTCCTTGTATAAGTCACCTAATTTTCAAGGAGAAAAAAAACTACTTACTAAAAGGGAGGTCAAAATTTGGGGGGGGCCAGCAGTTTCTTACGTAATTATGGTAGGGGGTTTGAGGTTTGCTTATCTTTGCTGACAAGGGGGGAGGGGGGGTTAAAAATCACCAAAAAATTGCTTACGTAATATTTGAGGGGCCGTTAAACACAATTTTTTTTGAATACTCAACTTTAAAAAATCATTACAAAACCCAAGCTTTATCTAAAGAGATAAAATGAAAGCTTAAGAGTACCAGAACCGGTATTAGTTCAATAAAAACACAGAAGCACAAGATGAAGTTCAAATATTCAGTGTTACACTGTTAGGCAGAAGTTAAGAAGTGCAATAGCACTGCAACACCAAAAGTTAGTGCAGAATGCATGTCAAGACTTGAGTGTTTGTGATATCTTGTGAAGAAATCAACATTTTGTGTAAAGTGGGATGCACACTGGTGTTATGTGCACAAAGAGTGAGGGGGAAAAGTAATTAGATTAAAAAAATAACCATAAAACTTATTTTAACACGCATTATGATTGAGAAAAAATTACTACAGCAGTTAAAAGTAGTATTATAAGAAACTGTATTCACAAAAGAACTGTTATGATTTTTAAAGAGTGAAGATAAACTGGTAATTGAAATGATTTTGTATAAGTGCATTTCATTGGGTATAAACTACCGATATGCACATTCAAATAGTTCATTTCATTCACAACAGGAAAATTTTATACAGCAAAACCTAACTGAAACGATAAATTCATGAAGTATTGGTAATCACACCTGAAACTGAATATACTGAAGAATTAAGTTTGGTGATAGACAAAAACATACTATTTTAGCTTACATTTACACAAAGAGTTGCAAAGTGAAATAAAGATTAAATTTTTTTAAAATTTTGAGCTTTTAAACTGATACCCTAATCAATTCCTTTCCAGAATAAAACTTTTAGTGAGCCAAATACAGCTTCACATGCCCTGATTTGGGTTCAAAACCAAAAACGGAAAAATGCACTTTTGTAGGGATTTAACTGGAAGACATACATGGTCTAGGACATGCAGGGTTGGCAGTGTTATAAGAAAGGTTAAAAGGTTCCAACGCCAGACCTTCTGCAATATTTCTTTGATTGGACTGCTGCTTTTCTTCGAAAAACTGCCGCATGGTGATCCAAAACATTAGGGTGTACAGCATCTGAAAGTAATGAAGGTAGGTTTGAACCAAAAAATTTGATTTGAAGATAGAAGAAAGAATTGTGTGGGTACACTTTAGTGCAGCTTTTTTAATGACATCACACCTTTTTGATGTTATTATGGACCTCAAGAAAAAGTTCATTCATGTGCTGTTAAATTAGGATTTTAGTATTTAGGATTACGATTAGGATAGGTAGTAAAATATAAATATTTCAGGCTGAAAAATTTGGAATATGTGTATAATTCTCAATTACTATTTTTCAGAGAAAATACAGTCAGTTACATAGACTTAAGTTAACTATACTCTTTCAGAGCTAAAGTTTGCTTAATTTCAAACATTTTTTAGTGTAAGATTCATATATGCTTTAAATGCACATCATAAAAGATATACTAGATTACAACGTTTCCTGTCAGTAACGTCACGAGTTGACGTAAGAAACACCACACTTTTTAGCTATCTAATTGGCGAGTCAGAGATGACTCTTTCTCTGTCTTTTTCACCAATAAAAATTAGCTAGAAAGTGGGGCATCTTCTTACACCAACCCACAACATCACTAACAGGAAAGAGATTCTAGTATAGGGGTTTTATGGAAGTACAATACCAGTTACAACAATCTTATTTCAAAACATACATTACAGATGAAATTCCTCTGATATTCTGAAAATTACCAAAACACTGTTTACAAAAGTTCAACCTTAAGTAAGCCTGAAACCTGAAGTTAAAAACATCCCTTAAAGTAATACCTTTATAGCAAGTGGTTGATATGTCAAATCGCCATATTTCACAAGCCCGATTTGAGCAACATTCTTGGAGAAGGTGGGCAGTTCATTGTCATTCAAGTTGAGTCCAAAAATGTACTGCAGAATCAGTAGAGCCTCAGCATAGAACACGAGAAAAGGGGAGGATCGCAAACATACATATCGCGAGTTGGGGCACATCCAGAGAATGCACGACCACAAAAGTAAAACAAAAGTGAGCCAGCTGTGGTACGTTATACTCCAAGCCTAGAGAAATAAATAACAAAAACACTGTAGTACACAATTCATTAATGATAAATTAAGAATATTTTACTGCAACTATAATTATAGATTATTTCTGATAATAATTACTTTTTAAATTATTGTGTGTAAATTTATTTTAGAATTGGTGATGCTATTTTTTGCATGAGATAGTCCTCAGGGATGATAAATTATTTGGTCTCATTAAACCTAATTATGAATACCCTAATACCTTTGCAGTATATATAATGAACATAGTCTACTTTAATATTTTACTAGCATTTCTTAAGTGGCATATCATTATTTTTTAATGTGATTGATGAAATGAGCAATTTTTAGGATTTACTTTTACCAGCTAAAAATTGCTTTTCTTTATAATAAGGTTAGTAAGGAAAAAAATTAGGTCAAATTTACTCTATTTGATGGAAATTACTAAAATGCCCTGCATGCAGAATCTAACCTAGGATAGAGAAAGAAATTTATCTCTGAAAAAAAATTTCTACAAATAGTTTGACCTTAAAGTAAACTAATATCCATACTACTTAAAATGTTTTACCTCACACTGATATTTTTAATTACATAGAATTAATTTTAATTAAATAATAGCATTAAAAAAGATCAACGATAACTACTAACACTTAAATTGTAAGTTTATCCTTATAAAAGACTACTAGCAGCATAAAGAAACTTTTATAGCTAAATGTCACAGTATCATTTAAAGACAGAAAAAGTATATGATAGAATTGTTTACATTTTATGTAAACAATGACAATTAAAATCATAACAATCTGAGTTAACACAAATGAATATATTTACCATCATGACAATCAGTGTAGCAACGTAACTGCCTTTAGCAACAAGTTTCAAAGCAGACAATATGGGTGTAAACACTTTTTTACACTTGGAACCAAAACTCTTAGACACATTAGCTTTATCGTCTTCCAGAGGTTCCACCATGATCTCTGGCATGTCGCTCTCGCTGGTCCAAATGATGCTGCCATTTGGATCGACAGCCAGCGTCTCTCTGGCTGCAGCCTCACTGCTGTCGATTGTGCGGTACGTGCGACCTGTGTGATCTTCATCTAACAGCTGGAAGAGAGGAGAAGAAGGAACACGTGAGACTAATTTTAGAAAAAGAGACTAATTTTAGTGAGAAAAGAGACTAATTTCAAGTTTTAAAAACTTGAAGAAATACCAACTCAGAAAAAAAATTGCTGCATGTTTTCAAGCTTTTGTATAGATTAACTTTAGCCAATTCTGCCTACCTTTAAGGATAACAGAAAGTAATTACATTATTTGTATAAAATAAATCCGCCTAGCTCTTGAAAAGAATCTTCTTTAAGACATGTATTTTTATGACATTATAGACGCATAATGCATAGCAATTAATATTTAATTCACAACTTTTTTTTGCCTAAAAAGTTATAAATGAAGGAAGGCTCATAAGTTTTGAACTCATTTTGAATAGAGTCTCAAAAGGTGTCATGTCTCTAAATTATAACAATGGGGGATACTTGACGGAGTACTTAGGTTGTTAAACCTTCAAACTCCAGTATAACCAACCTCACTGGGCAAGAACATGAGAAGAGCCGTTATAGAAAAAAGTTACAGTCAGCTTAGGCAAAGCCCTTTGTTTCCCCCAAGTTAACTTGGTCCTCAATTTATTGACCCAGGACAGATGAAAGGACAGATGAGTCAGCCTTGTCCAACCCATGAACAAAACTCGGGTGGAAGTGAGATGCACTACCACAACACCACTTGGCTCTTCCTGTCTCTAAATTTATGTAACTATACATGTATGATTGTTATCATGCATTAAAGCAACTTTGCACATCTAATAAATAAAAAGATATTAAGATGACCCATGCAAAACAGAACTCATTATTTACCAATTGCTGTAAGACACACTCCAATAAAGCAGCAATAAAAAAGGGAAGATAATATTATAGATTTTGAATACGAAAAAGGTTTACATAAAAAATTCTCAACTATACCCCTTTGAATGCATAACTTCAAGAGTTACACAAAAAGAAGTATTCATAAAAAACAATATTTTATGAGGAAAAACATGATATCTAGATACTTTTCAGATCATTTACAAATACAGTAAGCTACAAATTCCTACTTGTTAATTGAAATTGATGTTTTTGAGAGTCAATACCATTAAACATAAAATAGGGCTGGTCAGTCAGTAGTTTACACCAAAAGGTTAATACATATTTTTCTAGAATCAGCCTTAAAATATATTTTCATAAATTTTAAAACCTATGAACAAGATTGAAAATTGATTTGAAGTAAACAACAAAGTGACCTTCCCTATTTAAAAAATAGTGTCAGAATGTAAACACAAAAAAAAACTAAAAACAAATCAAAGTAACACTTCATTACATACTGGAGTATTGTCTAATGACTGGTAATAGTGTTGTGCACCAACCTACATATGAGGTGATAAAAAATGGTTAGTAGAAAAGCAACTAGAACTAAGCAGCATCTATTATCAAAAGCAACCATGCAAAGTAACAATGAAGGGTGGAAACTCAAATGAAGTTTTAATAATTAGTAGAATATCAACATGAATGTTATTCTGATTCTATAGTAAAACTTTAAGTTTTTGTAGTTTAAAAAAATACCAAGACAGAAACTGAAATCAGAGTATAGGAAAGAGCACAGTAAATATAATGATACACTAAAAAAATATACAATAAAAAGTTTGACATTTATATGAATTGTATAGTTAGAGTGTTTTAACTACTAGCCACATTGATCAGGCAAAAGAAAGGAAATATTAGTTAAACCTTTATTTGTTAGTTAAACCTTTAAGTTAACCTTTAGTTAAACCTTTGAACGATATAGTCTTTATAGTGTTATTAAGAACTCGAATTAATGAAACTGTACTAAAAGAAGGGATAAAAATTCACACGTCCCCCTTATCTTTAACTAATCTCTGGATTCATAGGGGTTTTTTTTCGTTGGAATATGCATCATTTTCAAAATGATTTTTTTTTCATCCTAAAAATTCAAATTTAAAAAATTATATTTAGAAACAATACACATCCTGACCTATTTTGGTTATAACTTAATTTCTCAAAAATGGAAATAAAAAAAAATTTCAAAAATTTTTTTAAAGATAGAATAACTGTCAATATATATTTTTTTCACTCTGGGTATTATTTGAGATACATCACTTTCATTTAAATGAACAAAATCCAGGATATTCTCACAGTCATTTTATCAAACCATACTTTTCTTTCAGTTTTCAGTTAGAAAAAAAATGTTTTTTTTCATCCCAGCTTAAAATTTACAAAAATTGTGGAAAAACAAGTTTTGAGTTCAAGCATCTTAACCAATGTAAACGGACAAAGCAAAGAGATAGAGAAAGAAGCCAAAAGCTACAGAGCAACTACCTACTACGAGCTCACTAAAAGACCACCACACTTAAAATATCTCATCTCCTCTTACTTTTCTTACAGAAGGAGTTCTACCTACTCTTGCTCTTTCTTCTTGTTGCTGAGTTGAGCCATTGGAAGAAGCAGAGGGTGCAGGCGATTTGGTGCGACCAGGAAAGCAGTTTTAGAGGTGCAACACACAGGAAATTACGCATGCAGAGGAACAGAGAAATCCAGACAAAAAATATGTTAAACATTTGTAACAACTTGGGCAGTTCTATTTCTACACACAACAGTGGTTTCTAACCTTTCAGGGTAAGCATAAAGATTTTTTAAGCTTATATCAACAATCAATACATTTAAAAATTTACATTTCTTTTTGATACCATTATAAAATTAAATAAGTTGAAAAACTGAAAAGGCGACGACTCTGACTCTAGTAGTTTAGTTCATTATCTTTTACAGAGGAGAAACATTTCAACCTACAAACTGCATTTTTCTCTACTTCTTTATAAAAAGTTTCAATTATATATTTGAGTTTAAATTTGAGTATGGATTTTTCTAACTAATCTGAAACATTTTTATTATAAAAGTTCATATCCTCCCATAAAAGTAAAGATAAGAAAAACTTAAACAAGCAATACAGTCCATGCTTAAAATAATAATAGAAACATTTAGTATTAAATGTTTTTATTCCTCTTTTTTGCTTGTAAAACAAAATTCCCAACAAAAGTTTAATTTAAGCATTATACTGAATCATTACAGCATTTGCAAAGATATAGGTACACCTCATACAATTATGATTAAAAAATATTGTAAAAAATTTAAAGGAATCTTTCACATAAGAAAAGCTTGTTACCCCTGGTTAAAAACCACTTTTCAACTTGGTGAATTAGTTGTAAAACATCACGTTATAATAAAACAATGCATTCAATAAGGATTAATTCACACCAAAACATTAAAAAAACTATTTAGAAAACATGAACTAGGTCTTATGAGTTTTACAATTTAATTATTTTTTTTCTCAGCATGTTTTAAAATTTTTAGAGATAAGAGTACTACTTGAAATAAATAATACAGATCTAAACTGGTGAGTGCAGTGAATACATAGATTGCTTATCAACTATTTATTTTAAAGTTTTCAAAAATTGTTCAAAGCAAAGATTTCAAATTAAAGAACAAATTGGATCTTAAGTATTAGAAACCTATTTAGCTAAAAGAAATAAATCAATAAAATATTTTTAAAACATTTTTTCACAAGTGTTTGGATGGATTATAAGTGCAAACTGAAATAGCTCGGGTGATTTATGGGACTCAAGCCCCATTAAGATAATGGGCAAGCAAAAAAGCTGAAAAATGTTCTTAAGTAAAAATAGTTTGCCCCTTTGTCAGAAATTAGTGATCATTATAGAAGAAGGCCCTGAGAGGCTCTAATACTCCTTCAACTTACTCCTCGAGTCATGCGTCTGGACTGTTTCCTGCGTCTCACGCTCCCTTGCGAGTACTGAGAGCTCTGCTTAGAGTCAGCTCTGGATATGCAAGGCTCGTACTTTGACTCTTCTACTGACTAAACGAGAAATGACACTTGAACAGTTATAACAACTCACAGAGCGATTATTATTATTGTTATGTTAGAGAGTTAATTTCATGCATTAACAGACAATCATGTAATTACACAGAAACAAGACACTGAAATGCATAAACAAATACATACAACATTCTCCATCAAGATTTATCACAAGATCCTCTAATTCAAGAACATACAGAGTTCTATTTTAAACCATTAATTTATAGCTTAACCCTCAAACTTCAGTTCAAAGTACTATAAGCAAAAATTAAAATATTCTAAAAATAATAATGATATTCTGTACATTAATCTTTAAATATCCAGATTACTTTCAAAGCCAATTAATTAATAGTATTTTTTATTATTTCTTCTTACTTTTTTCAATAAACAGCATTTTTTTGCTACAAGTAAGCTTTAAAATTTTCATAAGCTTTGATAATCAGTTGTGGATTCTAGGACTTTTGTCAGGGAGGGGGTAAAGTCCCAAAATGTTTGCAATGCTGTATTTTTTTTCAAAATTGGAAAAGGGTTTGTAAAAAAAGCAGGGTTTTTTTTTTCAATAAAATAATAATCATTATTATAGTTTCCCATGTAAATAAGAACATTAAGCTTGATTTAAACATGGAATTTTAATTAAATCTGGAAAACAGTGAAACCTTAAGAGGGGGGCTGCCACAAAGCTATACTCCTCTGACTCGACCCTAATGGAAAGGGTATGCGATACTTTATTGTATGAACAAAGATGAAGATGAAATACTAGAAAACTAAGCCCTGATACTGATTTTTCCACAGCAACACATGTTACGCACCCTAAAAAGTACAGTTCTAAAAGCCGCAGAGGTTGAGAAATACTCACAGGCGCAATCAGTTGCTTTCTAATGATCAAGGATAACAAGCAGTATAACCCTAGCACAAAAAAAGGGCTGGCATAGACTGTCCATGAGTGTTGTTGGAAGACCAATGTACGGGCATCTTCGGTGCAGTTCTGAATAACGAAATCAGGAAGACCCAGTAACCTAAAGAAAAGAAACAAGCACTCAGTCTTCGGTCAATCTCGGTTCGGTCTCAGTCAATCGGAAGTGCCCACACGCAGACATGATGACCAATACACCCCCACCACATAATGTGTCCTACCTACCTCCCCTTAAAGTTTCTTGCAATATTTTGGAGACCTTGACTACACACATAGCCTGATTCACTGCTCCCAGATCAGTGATAATCCAGCTATCAGAGATGGAAAATTAAACTTTTCGCCAAACTCTGATAAAATCCTTACCACTGGTCAAGGAGCTGTGAATAAGGTCATTAAAGATCCCATTGAAAAATCGGCCATCATGGGTACTAAACTATACTCATTGGCACAACATCCTTATGGGGGCCAAGGCCTACGATGCCTATCTTCGTTTTCTTGACAGTAGGGCTATGGGGTGCAGGGCATAATGTCCCAGTTAGGGGGGTCAGGCAAACGCGAGATCCCACCGGGCTTCCATATAATGATCCCTCCTACCTCCCTTTAAAGTTCCCAGGAAGAGTTCGGAGACACCTTGAATAGTAGTCTGGGACAACTTATTCACTGCTACCAGAGAAGTGGTGAACCATGGGCCGGATGCAACTACGTTTTGCAACGGTTTTGAGACCGGTCGAATCCTACTTTCAAACAACTCAACTATCGTTTTCCTGAGTCATTTTTCCAGCATGCCGCTGATTGGTTTTCAAGATAGTCAAGAGCTACGTCATTGAACCACGTGCATTTGATTGAACCCTGCTGTTCCTGCGCTTTGCTACGTAGTGGAACGCTTCAGCCAATCATCAGGAGGAAAACGTCAGCCGGATCGTCGTAAAACGCCACCTCCTGAGCAGGCGTTCTGTGGCGATCGTTATTAGGCGAAATCCGGTTCTTTAGCACGTTACAGAAGGTAGTTGCATCCGGCCCCATCTGTCAAAGAAGGATTTTTGCCAACGCTGAATCCTTATTAACTGATGGTTTACCACAGGTCAAAGTAGCTGCGAATAAGGCCACTAAAGATCTCATTGAGAATTCGACTATCACAGGTACAAAACCTTTCATAACATTAAACCATGTAATGGCTAACTGTACCCACCTCGCCGACAGGCTCTCCGGCGGAATGTACTCCTGCACGTAGTCGATCTGGTAGAGGTACAAGCCGACGAAGTGCAGGGCGCAAAACACCACAAGAGGAACTTTGGACTTGAGGTAGCGGCGGCCGATCTTCTGGTTGCAGGCCAACCACGTGCACACGGCCAGGAAGGTGAGGAAGTAGACCGCCGACAGCAGGGAGGGGTGCAGGATCCCCGCCCCGGCCAGGAACAGCAGGACGAACGTCTCTCCCGTCCAGAAGAGCAGTTCGGATGAGCGGCGCCGCTTCCGCTTGCGAACGGCGGTGTGGCGGGAGGTGGTGGTGACGACGCCTTCGGCGCCGTCGGCGGGGGGCTCCGGAGGGGGTTGCTGCTGGAGGCGCTCCACGGCCACGAAGACGCCGACGGCGCTGAACATGACGAGGAAGTCGAGTCCGGCCAGCCGGACCCCGTCCGTCACGTTGATCTTGTCCAGACGGTGCAGGCCGAACAGCGCGTACAGACGCCCTTTCCAGTCGCCTGAAAGGGAAGACAATTGGTGGAATGCTGTTACGACACAAAGAGTGAAGTCAGTTTTTATCAGAGTTTGTGTCTGATCTCAAAATTTATCCTCTTTGACTAAAATATACAGTGTGGATGAAGCTGCTCCTGCCCATATTTTATCCCGTATCGTATCGGTTGTGAAGAGATGCAATTGTACTCGGATCCCACTGCTGTTTTGGAGTGTTTGAAAACACACGGGTTTATTATGGACAACGTGGCGGGTTTATTACGCCCAACGTGGGGCGCATGCCCCACCAGGGGGCAATATGATTTTCTATGGGGGAGGGGGTTGAAAATTTTCAATTAAATTGCCCCCGGATGGGGGCATGGACCACCAGGTTTTATTTAATTTCCAAGAAGGATTTTCGCAAAAAAAAAGACATGGGGCATGGAAAATTTAAAAGGCTTTGGTCTGGCTATGGACCGAAAAAGGTTGAGAAACACTGCTCTAGGAAGTGATGGATAGGCTACGCTAAATCTGTAATTTGATGGATCAAATCCTCTTATCTTATATGCTGTTTTTTTCTGTTTTGTGGCAAATATGAGAGTTAAGCGGCTCACAAAGAGTAGCAAATACATCTATCCAGCATCTATTCCATATGGCTGGTATCGACCCACAAGTCCAATGATCATGGTGGATCACCATGAGCGAAAGTTGATCACGGAGGAGTAATGCCCCCATCCCCAACTTTGCAGAAATTTAAATTTTCCAGTAGTTAGTTTCAATAGCATAACAATAGTTCAAAATTATTTTCAAAAAATCTGTTTGGTTATTTTACTTTGTAAAAGAGCAAGGAGCGCGAAAAACAAATTTGTGTAATGCATCTTGCCCAGTTCCCAAGCCGGAGGACTGCGTTTTCAAATGGCAATGGAACTCATCTTTGGTCTGCTTGTAAATGAGAAGACTAAAAAAAGTAGTCAGCTTATTGTGGAGACCCTTACCATACCCTTTCATCACAGCAAACGAACTTCACAATAATCTACTGAAACCGTGTGTAGCCCACAGGCATGATTTCCTCAGAAATGCTTGTGATGAGTTTGAGAAGAATAATGCAATTTGCCCCCGATGTTTCCCAGCCCCGATCTGAATTAAATTTTATTAGAGAACAGTACTTACAGTAATCCAGAATGGATCCATAATCGCCAATACTAAGCATGACAGCTTGGAAAATAACATGACACAAGCAGAAGGATATGCTGAGGCCGATGACAGTCTTTAAATAACGAGGTGAAGGACCTGAAGAGAATCAAACACACGTTGATGTTCAGAGGATAAAAAAAACGGAAGGCAGTAATAAACACAGAAAATAACGCAATTTATATATGTTTCGGCCAACGTGATAAATCCAAGTATTAATACAATGGATCTTAATTAATAATTATTAATAAAGACTATTGAAATTTCTGCTCTTAATTTTTTTTGTAATAAGCCTGAATCGCGAACGATTTTACTTCTTTTAATCCAATCTTACGTGTCAATTTCCACTGGGATTATACAACCCGCTTATACCCGCATAAACCCCCCCCTAAGTTGTTAGGGATGCTATTCTGACCCCCTATTTCTATGTGATTCTGCCTACCTTTCCTAGAAGATCTAAAAGATTTAACCGAAACGTCCTGTAGATGTGTCAATAGATGTATTTCTTTATAAAAAGATGCCCCGAAAATTTTTTTATGGAAATTAAGAAAACAACTTTGCAAAAAATACAAAACAATAAATTACTTAATATAACTAAGCAACTTTTTAAACACATCAGATTAGCAAAGATATTATCAAAAAAAATATGTACTTACTAGAAAGCAATGGATTTACAAGCAGGCACAGGAGGTACACAAAAGATAAAAAGTTGAACCTAAATATAACAGCTGAAAAAAAGAAGAATGTTAAAATTTAAAAAATAAAATCAGAAATATGTCAAACGAAACTTCTTTCATAAACATTTCAAAGAAAACAGCAAATTTAAAAATCTATATACTTTAAATATCTATATACTGTTATATCTGTATACTTTCAACACTATTTTGTTTCTTAAATCATATCGAGATATCTAGGAGATACGGAACTCTTTTTGTGTATTCTGCAGACATTTTTACTGACAAAAATTGTAAGGACTCGTAATATATTAGCGAGTCTGTCCTAGTAGCTTGGAACGCAAATAAAGGTAAAATAGGTTTCACTTTGTTTAAAGCTAGGCCAAGGTTTAAAAAAACAAGCATCATCAACAAATTCCACGGAACTCTTCAACTACGAGTCTAACCCCCTCTCGCCAATAAAACCACTTATAGCCTGTCCTCGAGAATACTAAATTTGATCAGTACACGAACGCCCCCCACACACAAGCACTAAAAAGCCAAATGGGAGGAAGATGAATAAGACAAGCTTTTAGGCAGATGAGTTTGGCATCATCGAGAATAGGGGCGATTTGGGATTTCCGGACCAATCAGACTGAGAGGCTCCGTGGAATAATTAAATGCAATTAGCGAGAGATGGTCAGGTCAGGTGAGACAATTGCAGATCTGCAGAAGGGTTAAAAACGTTAAGGAGTTTAATCTAATGGGCCCAGGAAAATGCAATCAAGTATGCATGGAATTATTCAAAGAGGAAGTAGGATGTATGTATAACTTCGGTTGCATTTTTAATGTAATAAGAATGTCAGGAGCATTTGAAAACAAAATTCCCAAGGTGACACACTTTTAAGAGAACACTTCTTTAAGTTTACATTCACTCCAATAATTTATCAAAGAATTAGCATCATTAAATTGTAGAGAAAGGAAACTTTTACAACAAAAACTGAAATTGAACAAAGAGCTTAAATATCCGACCCTATTTCACTTTTTATGTTGTATAAAAGTCATTTTCTTATTTTATTTATTTGCACGAATTATTAGCACAAAACACAGATGATAGACGGATGGATACATCCATACATTTTCTATCTGTATAAGAAAAGATAGAAACTTCTTCTTCTTCATCCAATGCCTGTCCTTGGCCTTACGGCCATTAGACGTCGAGCTTCCCAGTAGCGCAAAGACAATTCATTAGGAAGGTGAAGAAGGCCGTGGCAGGTAGACAAGTGGTTACCGTCCATTCTGGACGACTGGCAGAGAGGGCATATGTCGTCAGCAGCCAACCCGAGGCGGTGGAGATGAGCCTGCAGGTAGTCATGACCCGTGGTTGTTCGAAACCGGGCAACCGCTGAGGGTCTATCAAGGTGCGATGGGATCGGCCCTATAGTGGCCAGACTCTCCCACGGTTTGCCGCTGCTTTGGTTTTTCAGGATGGTTTTGGTCATTTTGTTAATGGCAAGCGTTATTTGGTTTTGAGCCGCTCTAAGTGTGGTTGGAGTTACTGGTTGTTCTGAAGCTGCTCCTCGCTTCGCCAGATTGTCGGCTTTTTCGTTGCCCGGGATGTCTACGTGGCTTGGAATCCATTGGAGGTGAACACTCCAGCCCATCTCGATCAGTTCCGCCAGCCCAGCTCGACAATCAACAGTACGGTGACAGTCTGTAGGTCTATTATTGCTCAAAGCGGAAATGGCAGCCTGGGAGTCAACGAGGAATACAACATTGCCAGCAGGGGCCGATGAGGTCTGTAAGTTGATCGTCGCCTCGAGAATTGCACAGATCTCGCCTTCATAGTTACTTGCATTCTTTCCCACTCCTCTAAAACCCTCAAACAGATTGGAGTACCAACCAGCCCCGGCCCCGTTCAGCTCTGGTATGAACGATCCGTCCGTGTAGATATGTATCCATTCTGCGGCTGGGTATAGGTTATGGATAGTTTCCAAGGCAGCCTGACGTAATTCAGAGGGGTTTGAGTCACTCTTTGAGCGATCCAGGTACAGAAGATTAAGTCTAGTTGTGGGCAGGACCGATGCAACTAAGGTGTAGTGGCGTAGAGGAGCGGGCGAGTCCATCTCCAGATGGTATTTCTGTAGCAGTGACTTGGCGTGCAGCATAGGAGATACCTGAGTCTTAAGACGTTGGGAGGCAGGTCTATAACTGCTCCAGTAATTAGCATCTACTCTTTTGGCCCTTTCCCAGAATTTCAGAGTGCACTTGTCTCTACGAGCTTCAAGGGGCTCTATTTCTGCTTGGAGTAGCATCGCAGTTATGGGGGTCGATTTGACTCCTCCTGTAATAGAAAAGATAGAAACCAACTGGCGTATATAGTCGAGTATAAACTTCACAGCAACGTTTCCTGAACCCAGTACCTCACTATGCGGAAGGAGAAAGTGAGTAAACACAAGTCCTGTTGGGTTGATAAGGAGGAACATCGAAACGCGAATCGTGATAAAAAAAGACACTATATATACAAGGGTTTAACGAAATAATCATATTTTAAAATTGGCGTTCTTTGTTTCACTGGAAATTCAGACACCGCGATGGGAACTACTTTGTTTGTTAGTGACGTAGTAGGTTCAACTTAAGTTGCTGTCACGTATAGGTGCATTTAACCTACACACTGTACTAAGTTCTAAATATTTTTCTATTAAAATAAGTTTGGCCAAGCTTTAAATGGAATGGAAAAATTTACGCCAAACATTAAACAAGAATTAGGCAAACATTTTATTCCACAGAGAGTGTTTTTAAAATATTACAACAAAGGAAGTAATTTTGAATTTTAAAAAATATACCTTTTGGTGAAGATAAAATAAAATCAGGTAAAAAATTAGTTATTTCACAACTTTCACCTTGTACGTACATATTTGACCAACAGAATTTCACTTAATTTGTTAAAATGAGAAGCTTATCAATAAATGTCAGCTCCAGGCGATCTTTTGATATTCAAAAAAACTGGTTCTTTGAATGAAAAAATGAGGCTTCATGTTCCTCAGTTATTGAGCGAGACTCGGTGCAATAAAACTTGAAACGAGTTAAGAGATAGAAGGAATGGACACTTTTTAACGGTCATATCCTGGGCCGTATTTAGGCACGTGCAACATGTGCTATAGCCAGGGCCGTATCCAAGGGGGGGTTTTGGGGGTTCAACCCCCCCCCCCCGAAATTTCGACATCAATTTTTTACTTACTGTATTTCCTTAAAAATTCGCCTTAAAATGCATAAAACCCCTACATTTAAAGTTCAAAATTTTCTTGGGGAGAACCCCCAACCCCCCTTGAAATATATTATAACAGTCGTTCCTTGAAAATTTTGGGACTTACAAGGAGTGGTCCTCTTCGGGGTAGTCTAAAAATGAGTGAAATCATAAAGGAGCCGTATCCAAGGTGAATTAGGAGTTCTACTCATCACTCTAGAAGATCCAGGGGGGCTAGGGGACTTAAGCCCCCCTCCCCAAAAGGAATAAGAACTAACAGTAAGAAGGAGGGGAAGTGGGAACTCAGGGGTGTAAAAAAAGGCTAAAGCGACTCTTAAACGAGTTAAAATCCTGTTTTTAGGGTCAAATTTACAGAAATTTTCTGGGGGAGGACCCCCAGATCCCCCCTTTGGAATTTGGAACCCTATTATTTACCACTTTTCTGTAAAAAGTTCGTTGAAATACAAAACTCCTACCAAAATGTAAATTAAATTCTTGAAAATGTATGTCCGAAATCCGGATTAGGTGTATCAAAACTAGTTGAAAATCTGCCTTTAAGACTTAAATTTCCAAAAATTTTCTGGGGGAGGACCACCCCTTTTAGGATATTAGTAAACAATTTCGATATTGAAAATTTTTAGCCCCCAAAATCCAAATCCTGGATCCACCGCTGTCTTTTTACCTAGTTCACCAATAAAATCAAACTAAAGTTTCAAGAAATATTTTTGCCAAAACCCCCCCCCCCGAAAAAAAAAGTCTAGTTACGGCCCTGGCTATAGCACAGGGCGGCAAAATTTTGGGGGGCGGCATATTACGCCAATTCAAAATGCTACACTACAGTTTTGAAAAAATAAGTACCACCCAGTTTTCACATGAAGAGTCAAAAATGAGTAAATTCCCAGTTTTCTAGGGGCATATTTTCAAAAATTTTATGGGGGTACCCCCAGACCCCCAAAAGTATCCATTATGAGAGGGACAACATGATATAATTTCACCATTTCTGAGAAAGGTGAGTTAAATGGTGACAGTCAAAGGGAGTTAAAAGAGAGTCGAATGGGATGGGGCATTTTACTTGAAACAGAAAATGAAATAAGGGGCGGCAATAAATCGATATGCACAGGGTAGCAAAAACCCTAAATACGGGCCTGGTCATATCATTAGAATAATTAGCAATAGAAGCAAAGGTATGTATGTGTTATCATGTTTTAAGAGTGATGCTATTTTATCAGACCTTGATCCATGGTAATGTCAAGAATAGTAGAATTGTTACGGCACCTGTGGACCAAACCCAAGAAGAGTTAAACAGCTAAATCTATCTTATTACAAAACACAAAATTTTCTGTCAAAGCAAGACAAACAAGGAAGCAGTTTTTTAATGTGAATCTGTATAATGGGGTTATTAAAAACAATATAAGACAAGTCAAACCAAATAGCGGAAGTGAATTTTTGGGCTTCATAAATCTTTGAAAAATGAAGACCTCAGCAATCAAACGCCCAAACAAAATTGATGGTCCACCTCTAGGAAGACTGGATTATAGATCTGAGAACGATGCCATATGCTCTAGAAATTCATCAACTTAACTCTCTGCATAATTAAAAGCAATCAATCATACTGAGCTATCATTTTTCTTTATTATATTGCAAAATAAATGGGACTTGCTGAAGCAAGATCGTTAACGATTCGGTCAGAATTTATTTCTTTGGGGAATGATATTTAATAGGCTGCATTTTTTAGTTTAGTGCCTAATAGACATAGACATAGACATAGACAAGACTTTATTGTAATGGGCTCGTGCCCGTTTACAAAGTAGCAAAAATAAAGGAACAAAAAGTACAAATGAGGAAATATATTAACACTTAATTTTCATTGAACATTAAAACTATGAAAGATGAACGTAAATATACACAAATATATATTAAAGGTTGTTGGAACATTAGGCTAACTCGATTCATCTAATAAATTTTTACGGACTTTAAAAATAGAAATTGTAAAATAAAAAATTCTTTCGTATTGACTTTGAGTTAATATTAACGGAAAAGGTTTTAATCCGGTTAAGTATTTGTTTCTGTATTGATTATAAAGAGGACAAGTGTTGAATATATGATTCCAAGTCTCATTTTCTTCATTATTACAGAAAGTGCAAGGGTTAGAAGGAAAAATTTCAAAAATTTCGTTTTTGTAGAAAATTCGGCTTTGATTAAGACGTAGTTGAAAGATAAATCTTTTAATGGTTATATTTGAGCTGGTCAGGATGAAAGTGGTCTAAGTCCACAAATTACAAAAGTTGAGTTAAGAGTGGATTTGGATAGAGTTTTAGGTCCTTTATTTAATGCAATGGTCGGTTTAGCGATATGTTAATTTTTCGCCCCTTTAGAGCGACTCAAAAAATCACTCCTTATCGAAACAGCAGTTTTCGTCAGGATGAAAGTGGTCTTAGTCCATCGCGGCCCGTTTTGCTCGGTGCGCGTTTTGATAAGAAAACTCAAGGTTATAAACACAGCTGCAAACTGCGTGAACGAGGGGGGATCCTTTTACTAATAATTGGCATATGTTCACTAGGGAGACAGGCTTCTTTTCTAAACCTTCAGTGCATATTTTTGAATGACCCCTTTTTGTAAGAATTTATACGAAAATAAATCCGCGCTTTATTAAATTACGCGGGAAAGCTATTATCCCTTAATCGCCATGGCTAGTACAGAGGATATAAACACCATTCTCACCCATTACAGTCATTAACATGTATGTATTTTAACATCTATTCTAATAAACTGCAGTATTCTTGTAACTTTAGGTATTGGTATTGATTTTAGAATAAAAATATTAATTTTTAGAAGGTTTAAGTGAAGTTTATAGAGCTAAATTTTCATTTTACCTATAGCCTGAGAAAAGGTACCTTTTCGATAACATAATGCTTAATTTTATACGAATGATTTTTGGGGTTCTGATAAATTTAAGTTTCTATTGACTTGCCAGTATTTAAGTGAATTTAAATTATTTTTATTTGTAAATATATTTTTTATAAGCAATGATGTTAAACATGCTATTGTCTTAAATTTATAGGTTTAAAAACAGTTTAATGACAGAAGAAAATTTTTGAACTTTATCAATTAGATACTTATTGTAAATATTAAACCATACAGCATAATAACGTTCCTACTGCCTCAAAACAATTGTATTTTTGGCATAAATTTTAAATTTTATAATAAATAAATTAAAAATTAATGGTTGAAACAATTATTTATTGTTGTAAAAAATAAATTTAATTTAATTTGAAATTCCATTTCCTCACTCAAAATAAAAAAAATTGATATATTACTCAACCATCTGTCATAAAAACTGCAACAGTTTATAAACGGCGGCCATCTTTGACGCCATCTTGAAAACCCCATCGGTAACAAGTTTTAAAAAAATTGAAAACCTATTATAATTAAACCTAATCTTTAGTTTAACCAATCCGAAAAAATTAAGTAGAATGACATATCGAGCGAAGAACCTTTCACGGTCGCCATTTTGAATATGACCCCCCAAAATGGGCCATAAAAATTTTTCCATTAAAATATTCGTAATCTACGCATCAAAATCTATAGAAAGAAACAATCATATCAAACTTAGTGCTTACCAGTCGCTCGCGAAGTCATATTTACTACATCTCAATAACAATCTTCCTTTCCGAAACCCATCAAACTGTTGGGATGAAAGTGGTCTAAGTCCATTAAAGTCAATTTAAAGCACTTTCAGTTGAAATTTGATAAAAGTTGATCCGCAGCAAAAATTGTACCCATGACTTAAGACAAATCCACCCCAGAAAGTAAAAATGCAAGCAATCCTGATTTTTTTGGAGAAGTTTTTAGAAAACCTTCAATTACACAAAACGGAGTTCAGTGGACTTAGACCACTTTCATCCTAACCAGCTCATTTAAGGGTGATTCAATATAGGTTTCAGGGGAGGCGCTGTGTAAGATTTTATAATGGGGAAAGTTAGTACTATTTTCCATTCGAGACAGGTCATTTTGAAGGGTCTGATCTCGGAGAGATTGTAACACCAGGGGAAGAAAATAAGAGGCCATATAAGGGTCCTGCGAGACAAAAATGAAGCTATAACCTAGATTATCAAGGATTTTTTTATAGATAAAACCCAGTTAAATTCTGTATTGCTAGAAAATTGTGCGTTTAGAAGTAGTTTGTTATAGCAAATTTTTATATATCTGTCATTTGGTAAGTTAACCCTTCGGACCTGGTGTGCGGTATACCGGACATCAACTTAAAACCTAGTTATTTTCTTCAAAATCACTCGAAATCCAGAAATTTTTTTTTCAGTTGATACTCTACATTCATATTATTATCTCTGAAGCAGTAAATTTGTATTTCCCGGTTGGCAACAACCCATTAGCCGATGTTTTGAAAACCATGTCTTCAAAACGAGGAAGTGACCTGGTGTGCGGTATACCGGACATCAACTTCAAACCTAGTTATTTTCTTCAAAATCACTCGAAATCCAGAATTTTTTTTTCAGTTGATACTCTACATTCATATTATTATCTAAGATGCAGTAAATTTGTATTTCCAGCTTGGCAACAGCCCATTAGCTGATGTTTTTAAAACCAACGGAAGGGCTGTAATTTCTTCAAATATTAAGCTAGGAACTTGAAAATTTCAAATAAAGATATTTATCACCATACTATACTGTGTACCAAAGGAAAAAATTTTCACATAAAAATTTCATAATTCCGACTGAAGGGGTTTTAAGAATTTTGATCCAAAATTTCAAAATTATTTTGACTACAGTAACTGATATTGGGGGTTGTCCTAACTCTAATCTTATAATGTAACCAGGAGTATATCTGGAAAGTAAAAATAGTTTTTTAACAAAAATACAAAAGATTTGTTCCAAGTCGAAGATATAGTTTATGGACCAGATCGGAGAACCATATATGAACACAGACTGAATTAATGACTCAAATAGTTGAAACCATGCTTTGGTCGAGTTAGCCCGTGATCCTGTAAATATTGACCAAGATGCATTGATTGCCGCTATTGCCTTGGAAGTGAAATAACGTCTGGCACTATTAAATTTACCTGTAGAAGAAAAAGGAATTCCCAAATATACATATTCTTTAACAATTTCGGTTTAGTGCCTAATAAGTAAAAGGAATTATTATGGTAATTTAGAATGCTTATTGGAGTTTGAAAAGAAAGGACACTATAAAGACAATCAAATCGAATGATAGTATGGCTTAAGTGCACATAATTATGGAATGGTAATAAAAAATGGATAACCAAGAAAGTAATTTATTTTAGAATAAATTCAGAGAAATTTTTTGACACTGTATAAAATGCAAATCATACGAAAATTCGTGATACAAATATTGGCAGGAATTAAGAATTTGCTGTGTATTGGTTTTTTATATGAAAAGACAGTTTTCCTGAAAAGAACACATAAATAGAAAAAAATTCTATAAATGATCCGTTCAAATCAATCAGTTGTTACAAAGGGATCCTTTGTAGGAAGATAAGATATATCCTTATCTATTGAATCCAAATGCCTGAAAGCTATGCCTGAAAGGCTTAAGGGTGAAAGCGTAACATTCTATTTTGGAGATAGAATCTAAAAACCTATCTTACTAAATATAAATTGAAAAAGTAGCTATTTCTCCCCTGTAAAAGCAGTTTTTTTTAACTGCACATGGTGTACCACTCTTTAATTTACTCTTTTGAAGGAATTTTTTTGCTGTCATTTCTTTGCTTTCGCTATTTAGGAAAGTGTTTAAAAAAAATTTAAATATTTCATTTATGGTAAAATCTTTACTTCATTCACAATACCCACAATTTTTATGAATGAGAGGAAAACTGACACTGATTTAATTTAATCATTTCTACTCGTATAATATACTTAAGGGATTATTTTCTACCCAATGGATTTATGATTATCGAACTCGTCCACCCACGAGTACCCTCCCCCCCCCTTGGACTCATCATTAACCTCAGATCCTCAAACATAAAAAAAAGTCAAAGGAACAGTGAGTGATGAACTCTTCCCAAGGTCATCTAATTTATAGAAAGCATGCGAGAGAAGGGAAAAAAGGTGAACAAATAACTGCATTGACATTCTCGATATTAGAGTCATGCAAAAACGCACATCCAAAATGACATACATTTATTAAAAAGATAATTACTATAGGAATTCTTTAATTGGAAAACTTATGTTATCAATAACCATGATTTAAAACATAAGTCACTCCCACCATATCACTACGCAACACCGCTTGTTTTTCCAGAAGAAAAACGTGAATGAAATAATAATGGGTGGAAAATTTTTGAAACGAACACCGCGGATGCAGCGTCTCGGAAGTCAGGGACGAAAGAGGTTTAATAGCGGCCCTGACGTTTCACTACTGAATAATCACTTGAGATCACCCGTTTAAAACGAATAGTATTTGGAAAACCTCGATTCATAGGCAGATTTTTTTAAATACGATTTAAGGGTAAATGTTATTTTGAAATGAAACGCTATGGTAAACGTCAAGTTGTAATGTTAAGAAGGGTAAAGGGTAAAATATTTTCTCGTCCCTCACAATTTTTTAGCCTTTTAAGGTTTTTTTCCATCGTTTCTCTTCTCTCTTTTTTATTTCGCTCCTTCTCGTTCGTCTTCGACCTATTTCTTTTAACTCGTTTCTCTCATTTAATAACCACTCTCATTCTCCTGTTATCGTCCATCACATTTCTCCACACGCTCCTATATTTTCTTTTATTCGTCCATTACTGTTTTTCACTTCCCTTGTTCGTCCCAATTTTCTCTCCTCTTAATATGTTCTCGCTTTTTCTTTAATACTCATATTTCGCCGA
This sequence comes from Tetragnatha versicolor, assembly GCA_024610705.1. Taxonomy (NCBI): domain Eukaryota; kingdom Metazoa; phylum Arthropoda; class Arachnida; order Araneae; family Tetragnathidae; genus Tetragnatha; species Tetragnatha versicolor. Next base: position 2,775,506 of record JANDEH010000019.1, read on the forward strand.
GCTTCTCACCAACCAAAATTTACTCCCATTTAACCTCTTGGAACCATTTACAAGTCAAGTCCATCTAGGTTTAAGGAGGGGACGGAATCCTGCAAGTGTGAAAGAATGCGACTAGGGGAGAGCTGGAGTTCTAACATTTGGAATATTCACTCTTTTAAACTCTTTTTCAACTGCTGCAAAGCAAGCATTCTTACAATGCTAGCTCATGGGTTGTTTCACAGTTTTGGGGGCATTTTAGTAGAAAACTGCAGTACGTAAAATGCAGTTTTTGTCTCTCAATGATACATAAATTGGAAATTAGGTATGATGTCTTTTCTAAGTTAATTTCTCAAAGAAAGGAGAGAAAATTTTGAAGGGAAAAAATTTAATTTATTTACATTGGGGGGGAATGCAAGGTCTGGACTTTCAAATACTGTGAAGAGGTCACAAATACTGTGAAGAGTCCCTTATAACAAAAAAAGTTACTAAATAATAAATAAAGTAAGGTTTTCTACATTCTAATCTGGCACAAAATGCTCAAAAATAGGCCTTTTGCTGTAAACTCTCCAAACAAACTAATATTAAAAATCTAGTTTGTGCTCAACTTTTTTATACGAGTTTTCGATTCAAAAATGCCATCATTTTGGAGAATGGAGTACTTAAGACAAAGATGGAGAGAGGGGCATAAAACTCCTGAAAATTGTGTATAGCGTATTTAAGAAGTTTTCCCCATAACTCTATCTCTTTTTCTCAAATGATCAACCCAAACTAGCGAATTCCCTTAACTGGTTAACGAAAACACGGAAACGCAAACGTTTCGAAAGCGGTCTTCAGCAAAGAGTCCGCTGCGCCAATGATCGATGCTCGCCATCACCAGACGCCCATTTGAGCCGCTGCCAGAAGCAACTCTATTTCCCTAAATTTAGCCTTGATACGATGCCTTCAAAATAGTAAACAAAGGAGTCATCTGGGAGTCCCTTTATAGGGAAAGACAAAGGGTAAAACTACCGTAGAAAGTCTTTTTTCCTTTGAAATGTGTACGACTACTGCAGTTAAAAGACATGATATTGAAAGAGGACATTTTGATGAGGACATTAAATGTATAGTTAAACGTATATCGATATCAGTTAAACCTGTAATAGAACTTAAGATTCAAGTAAACGGGAACACAATCAAGATAATTGTAAGAACTGAAAGGATTTTAATTTCCTTTCCATTCTTGAGGGGGACTAATAGGTTTGAAAAAGCGAATGCAGGAGTGCACAATCCTGGATAAAGTCATAAAAATTTTGGACCGTAGTGAAATCAAATACTAGCGTGCTAAACAAAAGCGTTTCAAATATCACGCAAGGATGTTTTAGCTAATTTTTGTACATCTCCCCTTTTGTCAGCATAGATAAGCAGTAATTGACAAAAGCCCCAGTTATAATAATAACGCAAACACTCCACACCACTACATTTTTGTTCAACAAAACCTTCGTTCGAAAATTCCATGTAATTTTAAACAATCGTCCTATGCATCGTTAATGTTTTTACTGAGTGGTCAAACCTGAATATGTAACTTTTTTAAATTTAATTTTCTTTCCTCAAGTTTAATTTTTTAAGTTAATTTTTTGTAAGTTAAAGATTTTTTAAGTGCTACGTAAGCATCATTTTATTCTTCATCTCTATAGTTAGCAAAAATAAGCTCCCCCTTAGGTTCTTACGAAATATCAAGGGTTTTTTTAAGAGAGACAGCAATTTCTAAACAAACAGGTAGGTAAAGTAAATTTTTTAAAATCAAATTAAAATAATGGGGCAGTTCTATAACCCTTTCTGTATTCGCCACTAACAGTACCAAGTTTTTCACCGTTTTAGGTGTTAAAAATATTCTTTTCCAACTAAATCACAATGGGAATAGGCATTCGTGCATATCGTTTCCTACAGAATCAATTTTTAACTGCAGCTAATTTTAGCACACGAAACAGTACAGTATTAGTGAGGTTCGCATGAAACACTTCTACCCTGGCCCAAAATAGTTCGTAAAATGACTACCCTTTCCAACCGTTATCGATCTAAAGCCCTGCCATTCAGAAAAAAAAATTTGAAGTGCTTTCAAAAATATCGGAAATGTTTTCATTCCGAGACCCTCACAGTGAATGGGAGTCAAAAGTTAGGCAACTCTATCAGCTGTATATTTACGTATCAAAATGTAAAAAAGAACAGCGAAATTGACAAGTCCGAATAAGCCTATAAGATCCTTAATGGGAAAGGACGAAGAATTTTAATAATTTTTTACTGATCTAGGCCTTGAAACGTGAAAACCCCTTTTAAAAAGGCAGGGGGAACCTTTTTAAGGGTTAGGGAAAGCAAATTTTAACAAAAAAGCGATATAGGATGGAATTGTCATACAGATTTCAACTATGCCAGCTCATTAGGAAATTAAAAATCAATATAAAAATTTACCCGAGCAAGCATCATGTATCGACAAGAAAGAGAACTAATAATAAAAACGTGGTTATAAAATAGTAAAAAAATAACACTGGCTTCATGGGGGTAAAACTAAATGTGATTGTATCTCAATACGAATTCAAAGACGCAAGCGTAGCTATGTATGTTTGTATAGTAGACCGCTTAACTTAGCACAGTGACACTGAAAAATCACAAGAGCTCATCAAGAGGTAACTTCAAAGGAGGTGTAGATTACGACGGCCGCCGGTTACGACAAAAGATCCATTCTTTAGAACGGAAACAAAATAAAAAAAAGCGGCAGGCATTCATCAAAACATCCATCTTATTGGGATAGTAAAAGATGCACAAAAAAAACCTATCGACAAAGCAGTTAATTAGTATTTTACTGTAAGGAAATATTGAAATAACTTTAGAGAAGCAAATATCCATAAAGTATCATAAAAACGCAATTTAAGTTAAGGTAACGGAAAATTTATGTGTGATCTTAGAGATAGATGAATCGTGTTATTATTACACGTGAGAGAAGTAAATTGTGAAACTGAATAGGGAAAATCGATTTAAATTTTAAATTAAAAATAGCAGGTACAACAAGGGAAGGAGGAAATCGCGGAACCTGAAATTAGAATGAAATCCTAATATTTGAGGTGAGAAAAAAGCTAAGGATCCTCGGAGCATATGGGAGAAGAGTGAAATACACAGGGTGGTTTAACAAGTCCCACAAAATTCTGTACATCAAGATTCTCAGAGGGGAGTTCATAAAAATGTCCACAGAACTAACTATACCTCTACGCCGACTTTCAATTTTTCGAAAAATGAAACGTCGTACCAAATAAAAACTTTATTATATCATTCGCCAACACGTGGATATTTTTAACATATTCGTCTACATACAAAACCAAATAACCATGGTTCCATTTTACATAATATATGGATACCTTTTCTTGGAGTAAACTAGATATGACCTTTTTCTGTCCCAATTTTCTCGAAAACTATACCCTAAGTGGTCAAGTTCTTTGGAAAGTTCTTTCTTTTTCATGCAAGGAATAGGAGAGTGCAGTGCTTGGGCGGATTTTTTTTATCCTAGATAACGTCATAGTTTCCGAAAAATAAAAGTCGTCCTAGAGGTATGTCTTTGGGCATTTTAATGTACTTCACGCTTAGAATCTTTATGTGCAGAACCAGGTATAAATATTTCAAAGGTAAACAAGATATGAAAGATGGAGTCAGAAAGGGGATCGCTCAAAAGGAAAACATAATTTACACTGGTTTTAGAAAACAGAAAAGCTAGGAGTGCAAAGCTTAGGGTGAGATGATAAATTCAATATAAGATGAAAACTTAGTTTTTTCGTCAGTGATGAAAAAGGGAGAAAAGCGGCACCTTTAGCAAATCCGAAGCCCTTTGCCAGTGTTACGGTCCCTATAACCATTTGAGTCTGGATCGATAAAAAGGTAATGTCCATCCGGTGCTGTCGTAAATCTCGATGGCGCCTTTTCGTGACTCCGTTTATTTGTCACACTCTAATGGTAGATGCCCAGAGAAAGAACCTACTGAAGGATTTTCCGCTTACGAGAAATAATTTTCAAAAACGACGAAAATGAAAACTATAATAAGTAACTGAACTAATATACCAGGATGGCCACACAAAACGTGTAACCTTTTTTGTGGCCATTTCGTGGAACGTTATTACGGAAAACAAGAACATAGTTATTTGCATATGTTTCCAGACTAAGATATTGAAAAATATCTACGGCACATATCGAGGCATGCATTCCCGCGTCGTGGAATGAAGTGTAATAAACTTTTTATCGGATATGACGTCCCATTTTTCTCAAAAAATAAACTCTTACGGGTGCACAATCATGGTAATTAATGCACGGAATTGCAGGGTCTAACTAGACTTGTTGAAGCACCCTGTATAGGGATATGTCTCTGCTTTCCTCGGGAAGATACATCTCTAAAGAGTAGAAAGGACTTTATTGGAAATCCGTGGCATCGTTCAGAAGAAAAGCATAGTTTTGAGAAATTCGACTCATTAATTTTTGAAAGGGGAAGATTTTACCTTCAAAAACTTGGGTCTCGTAAATTCATTGGAAACATCCATTTGCCCCTAGGACAAGACCCATCGTTCGTGAATACAAACGCTCAATTGAAGCCATTATCTGGCAGTATAACCAGCTATTTATTAATGCAAAATGCATGTGTTAGGTTGAAAAAACAGTTCCGTGCTTAACTTTTGGGAGTGAGTGTAGAATCACGGTAATAAAGGCGATAAGCAGGTTGTTCGTTTTCTGACTAAGGGTAGATTCATTCATACTTCAATATTGAAAAAGACTAAATGTCAAGCATCTACCTACACAGGCCACGGTCAGGAATTGAAAAACGTTGCCGTGCCACTGAGGCACAGATTTTATTAATAATATGGCTAAAAGGAAAATACTCGTTCGTGAAAGAGAGGAGATATTTAAATTTCATCTCATAACAGAGTTGACATTTAAATGTCATGTTGTCAGAGTTGACTTTTAAATATCAACTCTGTTGGTGCTACTGAAATTTTTCAATGGCACTGAAAGGAAAAGAAAGACTATTTTGCGAGAGAAACACAGACATTAATCCTTGCGTGTATATTTGCATGTATTCATCATTTTAAACTTGAGAAATAACAATAAAAATGCCAAAATAAGAAAGGCGAATTAATAATAAATTGTAGTAGGGAAATCTGGAGACAGTTAAGAACGTGTTCAACAATTTTATTGGTTCAATTCCGTTATATGACCTGCTAGAAATCATGATGCTGTTTTGGCACCAAAGCAAAAATAACTAACTTACTGAAATTGGTGATTTCTAACGGGTTAATTAACGGAACTGAACCATTTTATAATGATTATTTTTCCTAACCTCAATCACTATGTCGTTTAAAAAAGATAGATAACAATAAGTGACTGCATTTTAATGCAGCATGACCGGTAAATATATACATACTAGTCAGACATTTTGTTTTTTATCTTTAAGTAATGATTCTTACGGGCACACGGGTACCATCTCCTTTGCGATAAGAATAAGAAAAATCTTCACGGATACTGGGTTTTCGCCACAAGTGTACAATTCATGCGTTACAGCAACACATAAAAGGTAGGAAAATTTGAAGGGCCATATTTCTGAAAGCATAATTAAAGAAACAGCATTGAATAGACCGAAACATGTCTGCCCAGTTAAATACAAAGGTCAACAGATTGCATAACATAGCTTTATATTTTTACAGAAGTAAATAGCAAACTGAAGTCTTTTGGATTCCCATCAAAGAGATGCTTTAACTTTAAACCTTAATTTAAGCTTATAAACATAAAAAATATAATGGTGGAAATCTTATTTTTTTTCAAAGGACAGAGGTAAACTTGGTTCCAGTAAATTATCATCGGTAAAATCTTTCACGACTTTCAGTATTGAGTTTTTAGGTGTTAAAATTCTATACTACCTTATATCGATTTTTTTATTCATCTTTTCGCTCTTAAAAGGTATTTGCAGTCAACAATGCATAAAACATAAACAAAACATGCTAACTAACACACAAAGGAAGAACCTTAAAAAACTTTCAGGGCCAGTCTTTCGAAGGTGCCCACTAATTTGGCCTTTTAACTTCCGAAAACTAAAGTTGGACCTCATCCAAAGATGGTAACCCATTTTGTGGGCGAGTACTGGCACGCCGTTTAACAAAACTTCTACAATCTCGATACTGAGTGGACTACAGTATCGGAGAAAACACTTTTTATAACGGCTGTTATAACTACATCGATGGGGAAAATATAGTTGGAAGCAACACTATATAGACTCTTCAATACTGACTCTTCTCTTACAATAGAACAACCAGATATTCAGCACATTATTTTATTTTTTAGTGCATCCAAAGTAGCAAAGGAGTGCGCAGTCCAAACCAACGATCTAGGATAACGCACTACAGAATTCTCGAGATAGAAATATTTTCCTAACTAGGTTAACTATATTTTTTAACGTGTAAAACATCAAAAGTGATCGACAACATCTCCCAAGACAAAGTAAAATAGCAATTTTTTCAATCGACGATTTAACAGAAAAGGTACAATCAAAAACATAACATTTGTTGGTTAAACTAAACATAATTGATAATCATTAGGCATAAGAATTACAATTAAACATACGTGAATTTATTTAATTTAACTTTTAAATATCTAAGCGTACCCACAAGTTAATTTGATAGGTGTTTATGAATGTAACGTTTGTAATGACAAATTTTTATATATAAATACAGAATTTACTAAGTTTATGACACATGGTAAAATTTTCATTCGGATTGGGGAATTGTTAGGAATAAAAACATTTACTGTGCACCACTGGTGGTACTGTGCCAGGTACGGGAAATTATTTCTCGAAACACCTAGATGCTGTTCAAAAGGGTATAGTCTACTTATTTCGGAAAAAATACCACAGATATAAACAAACGAGGGAAGATAAGCTTTATATCTCGCATGATGAAACATTAAAAACCATCCCCTTATCGATGAAATGCCTTCGGCGAGCCAACAAACTGGGAGAGAGAAGCACCATGACAAAGGAGATAAAATACAAAAGCTACTCGAATACCATTATATCTTGCCATTGCATTGACTGATATCAATAATTAAATTGCAGGAATTCGAAATGAAGCATCACTCTGCCTTTAGGTATGCTAAAACATGGAAGATCCTTTTCCCCTTTAATTTACAAATTCACAGGGTTTCTTCAACACAGGAGTGTGTCTAAAGTTGGTGCTCCACAGATTAGGTGAAACCGAAATACTGAAGATCAAACTACTGGGTTGTTGGTTATTTAGACCAAGAATATAATGGTGACAATTATTGTAAAATACTGCACTTTTGATATTGTACTCATAAGCGGATTTCTCAATTTAATAATATAAAAAGGGAGAAACCTAGAAATTTAAACTGAAAAAATATTCCACGTATAACAGCTACAATAACCTCCCTGAATAAATCCTCATCTAGACTTGCTGGATTTTAGGGAATTTGAGCTACTACCTTGGATTTGAGCTAACAACAACCTCCTTGAACACTCCTATATATAATCTCTGATATCTCTCTCCCCATTCCAAAAAGCTTTTCTAGACCCAAACTGCGAGTTATTGATGGCAACATTGGAAAATGACAAATGTAAAAATAGAATGTGGATGAATAAATTTGATCACAAAGAATAAAAAAAAGATGAAATCAAAGTTTATCTGAGGTTTTACAGACAGAAGACTACTTTTTAGATTACTTTCATATTTTTACTTTTAGATTTCTTTACTTAATAAATAAGAAACTTCATGTAAATTCCTATATACATGGTGAGGCTATCGACAGAGCTTTTACAAATCATGGCAAAGCTGAGGCAAAGCCCCTCGTTTCCCCAAGTACGCATGGTCCTCATTTTATCGACCCAGGAGGGTTGAAAGGCTGCCTTATCCGACCCGGGAACCGAACTCGGGCCTGTGAGGTGGCAGCGAGGCGTATAGCCATACTGCGCTTTGATAGAACCCAAAAAGAAGAAAAAAAATTTCTTCTGCCGTAAAAGGGGATGACTGACAGCTAGTTATCCCGACACTAAAAAATTAAGAGGGCCTTTATCAAAGTGCAGTATAGTAATACGTGGCAGCAGTGGCGGATCCAGGATTTGGTTTTAGGGGGGGCTAAAAATTGTCATAATCCAATTGAATCTTCTTGTTAATGGTAATATGGAAAAGGTAGCGAATTATCCTACTCAAACCACTAAAAGGGGGATCTGGGGGTCCTCCCCCAGAAATTTTTTTTAAATTTAAGTAAAAAAACTCCACTTTTTAGTAAAATATTAGACGTTTTGGGGGGGGCTTCAGCCCGAAAGCCCCCCCCGTAGATCTGCCACTGCGTGGCAGCGAGATACACTACAACCACGCCATTGGGCATTAATTTTTTTAAAAAATTAGGAATTTGTTTAAATTCGGGATTATCCATATGAGAAGTAATTCTAAATAATGAATAATAGGAATGTTGGTTAGTTAATGAATAATACGAATAATAGGTTTATTTCGCGACAAGAATCGCAGGATCAGTAACTCCATAAGGAGGATTAATACTGGAACAAGATGCACTCCCACAGAAACCCCCAGCCCAAATGCATATTAATAAGAAAATAGATACTGCACACGATAGATAAGGGAAGGGGTGCACTTACCGAGTAAAAGCACGAGCGGCAGAAAGAGCCTGAACAAGCAGAAAATGGCCACCCGCTTGACCTCCATGACGGTGATCTTCTCGGGCTTCGATTCCTCCTCCTCCTCCTCTCCTCTATTATGGATGCATGACAGCAGGTTCTGCAACATCAAAGAGAGTTCACATCAGACATGCGAAAATACACGAGGCTTTACATAAATCATGTTTACGTTAGACATGCGAAAATACACCTCAAAATAGTCCTTTTTAAAATACAAGAGTAGGCAGGTGATTATGAGAGTCCTGGGACAGTTATAAATCTTTTCAAACGTTTGAAAAAAACATTTTAGGGAAAAGTGGTACAAAAACCGCAATAAAAAAACTAAACACACTCCTTTATATTTAATAGGATATTTTCATCGATTAAAAAATCTGACTTTTATTTAAACAATTGGTATCCAGGAAAATCGACTTTAAAAATGAAGTAGGGGCTCAGAATAGTTTTCATATTTAAAGAGAGGCAAACATAAAGAAAAAACCATGGAAAGTCCTCTTCTCAAAAGTCTAAACTCAGTAGGGGTGATTCGCAATCATACTTTCTAAAACTGGAAGATTTAAAACTTCGCAAAAAGTAGGTACCTGATGTCCGTTTCAAAACTGATCAAGACGCGCTTTGGTGAAAAGGTGCTTGGCGGATACATCATACAAAGTCTTTCTTCCGGACTGTTTCATGTTTTTGGTCATTTTTTACTCTCCTACCCCTTGTCAGCAAAGGTAAGCAAACCGCATCCCCCTTCTCATAATTACGTAAGAAAACTGCCCGACTCCCCCCCCCCAAAAAAAGTCAAAATGCTTGAAACTTTTTTCCTAGTTCACTATTGGTAAAATTTACGTTTGGTTGAATTTTGAAATTATTTTCGAAATGAGGTGTTAGTAACATCACTCGTACCACCTCCCTCCCCTTATAAGGAGAAACAGTCAAAGAGCAAGCCCCCTCCCCCTTAGGTGCTTATGTAACATTTGCACGACCCCTTATACATAAATTATGTAACTTCTGGTTAAGGGCAAGAGGGGTTCTACAACGTGTTTTAACATAGTCAATTCGGCCAAACTTTGCCCAAGAACATTCCTTATTGCGTAAAACATTTAAAAATGCCCGAAGAATTTTTTCCCGAAAACTGTGATTTGTAGTGGTATAGTTCTTGGAGCATTTTTTATGCAATCTTCCGATTAAAAGTTTTTATCGGACTTCTTGAAACACCCTATATATGTGGGGTAGTGTTACACCGGGAGTTTAAACATGAAAGAAGACATCACACACTTAAAACTGTTTTTCACTGTTGTTATGATGCTAAAATAGGCAATTTCTTCATCACTGAAGTTGATTGAACAGAGTAATAACAGAGAGAAACAGAAATGAGAGAACAGAGTAATAACTCAAAGGAATGAGAGAAAGAAGGAGGTATGTAACTAACAGAAACCTTGTTGCGAGATATTTCACCACAGAAGTTTTTTTATATCAAAAATAATCAGACCTCCTTCATGACACTGGTATCTCTGTTAATAACCTAGGTCCTAGAGCAACTGTGCCTGTATTAAAATTTAAACTAAACATCCAAACTTAACAACCCTATCCATCCACTACAATAACTCTCCCCCCCCCGAAAATGCCACACACCCCTTGTTCTTCCACTCGACCATTCAATTATGGAAAGAAGTTCGGAAAAACTGAAGCAAGCTAAAATATACGTTAATAACAACAATAGGCATGGAATTCTAATACAAGGGCTATTAACAAGTAAAGGGTACATGAGAAATTACGTACCATTTTGTACATTTCAAACTCAGAAAACATACTGATGTAAATGAATAAAAGCGCCACCAACTCAGCGATTCTCGTAAATGACAACTAGCCCTTCAACAGGTTTCAGTATCAGAATTCAAACTATCGCTACCCCCAACTAAAAGTAATAACACTCATGTCCAAGTGAAATAAGCCAATTTATTCAAAATTTCGAATATTCAGTTTCTTTTAGAAAAGCAATTCTGGGTATCTCAGTCATAAACTGAAACTTTTAGCCGAAAAAAACCTTGATCATGACACAGCCATATTAAAGAGAAATGAAAAAACGCGAGATGCTTTGAGTCCTTAACAATGAAATTAGCCTTTCTTTGCGGCAGATAAACGCGAGATAAAGCTCTCGGTGAAATGCATGACAATGGAAACGCACCAATTAGGGAACCATAAACGGCAAGGAAAGTTAGGACCGGTATTTCAAAATAAAGACAGAAAAACTAGCAATAGGTATGGAAGGAAAAGGTTCTGTGTTTTAACGTTTGGTAGGGTTACAAAGAAATAATCAATTTCAATTAAATTACAATATATTGGATTTGACATGAAAAAAGGGATTTCAAAAACTACCAAACATAATTAAATTTAGTGATTTTTCAAATGTTATGCTCAGGCATATATACGGTAGCTACACAAAAATGCATTTCAAATTAGGCCAATATATCACGGGATTCGATTTGGGATCCCTTTTTAAATTAAGTTTTCATTAAAATGAATGAAGATTGCTTTTAAATCTAAATAAATATGTCACGTTTATGGAAGTCAATTTTTTTTGTTTGTTTTTAAAGGGAATTATTTCATGAGATCCATACTGGTTTTTTGCCCCTCTAAAGCTACATTTTTATCAAATACTGAATGCTATTTTTAAGAACCTCAAGAGTCAAAATTATATATTTTTAATGGTTTTAGCGTTGGTTGAACTTGGAATGATAAGTCAGCATAAAGCTTGAATCAGTTGTCTCACAAGCCTTATAATGATATGTTCGAAAAAAAAACATAAACCATCATCTCCAGCAATAGTTCCAAGTGAAAATTTTTCTGTTTTGATTGAACAAGGTTAATAAAGAGCACAACTTCAAGAACAAGGATGCGTAAAAATTTTAGGACGACACGAAACAGTAAAAAGTATTTTGAAATGGACAATTTTTGCAGACTTTATACCTGACAAGAGAAAAATAGATCCTTTCTTGAGGGATTATAGCTCTTTAGAGTAGCACGACCAGAAAAGTAGTGACGAAAAAGTCACGTTTCTGTAGTTATCTTCTTTATCACGTTTTAGATAACAATAAAAAATGAGCTAAAAATACAATGACATATAGAGTAAAGAGCTATCTACACTGAAACAGAATGGACAAACGATTGGTTGGTAAGTGAAAAAAGTGGATCATTCTATATGTATACAAATATCTTGAATTTTAGTTCGTCCAAAAGTAAAACAAATGCTTTATTCTTTATCACTTTTTAGAATAAAGAAAGGAAGTAAATATTGACTAACAGATAAAAAGCGAATAAACAAAACATTTTCTCACAGCAAATAATTTCATACTAACAAGTTAAAACTTTTAATTCAAATTTTTGAACCAGCCAATGTTGATGTACCAGGGAGAATTATTTTACATTGTCAGACATCAAAAATAGTCATAAGACACCATGATAAATGATGTCCTAAGAATGGCTGAGGGGTTTTTTTCAGAAAAGAGACCAAATAACCAAATTTTGTATTTTTGGACATGCCCACATCATATTCATCTCTTAATATCAAATAATATCCACTATAGTGCAGCAACTTCGTATGCATGTAATTTATATTTTCAGATCTCGTATACAGTACAGATAAGAGATCTTATGGAAATCCCGTACATAAAGTATAAAAGAAAAATTAGTCATCCCTATTAAAAAGTCACCCCTGCTCTATAATTACACCGAACAGTTTAAGTAAAACACTTGCATATTAGTACTATCATCTTAAATACTCAACAATTAAAACACATTCGCTAATTTATTTCGAATTGAAGAGTCTACGAATGATAGTCAGATGTATGCTAACAAAGATTTCACACTATAAATTAAACTATTACAGGATCGTGAAAAGTTGTTTTAGATTACGACAACCACAAAACTATTTCAGGCAAGACGTGACAAGCAACCCAAAAGAGTCTTACCTAAGAGACGATTACAGTTGGCACGATACATGACCATATCCCAGTAATAACAGCTAAATTCAACACACCTCATTTCTCTAAACACGCTTTACCTTTACATAATTCATACAACACAGGCACGTGAACGCCAACCAACTGACCCGCATGAGGCTTTAAATAAATAGCTGTAAGGAAATGCTGTGCAGAGGCACCGGAAAACGGATGATAATGAATATTATTTATAACACACAAAACGGACAGATAGTAACGACGTGGGATAATTAAAAAGTACGTATTGCCGGTGGTTTAATTAGAGATGAGACATTGCTGTTAATTAAAAGAGGAGTTTTGGGAGTGATTTTGCGGAAATCGAGAGTCCGTGAGTTGAAATGGAGGTGGACAGAAAGTGATGTTTTCGACAGTCACGGCTTCCGGGTTTATTCGGCAGCCGACGGATATGTATTTTCCTGCGGAGATACGGAGTACTAAATCAGATTTTCTAGTGCCTTGAGAAGCGAAATAAGAAATAATGTTTCTAAAATAATGTTAATGTCTTTACGTTTTTTTTATTTAATTTAATGCGCATGTAGTTTTAAAAAACAATTTTCAAGGTGAAAGGATTTTAATTAGGGGATTTAACAACAGATTTGTCAGGTCTAATCCAAACAAGGCGAAAGAAAAAATTCGGTTTAAAAGGTTAATTTTATTTCATTTTAAAGTAAAAGCCCGTGGTTGGCTAAATAAGTAGTCTATGAAATTCATTTTAACACGAAAATTATTTCATAATTATATTAGATTTAAGCAGCAAATGGCATTTTCATTAAAACGTTACTTATCAATCAAACATTTTATCCAATCAATATTAAAATATTTTATTTTGAATTGAATATTAAATGTTTCGAGCGACCCAAATTGGTGCAGCCTATCAGAAAAAGAGAGAGAAGTATTTTCTAGAACTCAGAATATATTCCTAACAAGACAATCCACTCTTACCAAAACATTACATTTTTAAAAATTGTAGTCCATCTTTCTTTTACTAAAAATATAAAAATAAATAAAAAGAAAAAGAAATAAAAATATCTGCCGATTTTCTTAAGCTATTCAGTTGAAAATAGCATCAGTTTCATCGCATCATAATATTATTGCCGTAAAAACAACTTTGCCTGTACATGTTGCTTTTCCTTTAAAATACCTTTATATCCACAAAAACAACTTCGCCTGTACATGTTGTTTTTCCTTCACAATACAATTATAGCCGTAAAAACAACTTTAACAATAAAAGTTGTTTTACCTTCAAAATACAATCATAGCCGTAAAAACAACTTTGCCTGTAAATATAGTTTTTCCTTCGTGAAATACCCTTACAACTGTAAAAACAACTTTCACGGTAACAAACGTCTATCCCTCTATCCCTTGAAAAACGTAAAAATGTTTCTCCCAATACATTTGAAATTAAATTATAAGGACTGAAACAAACATGCATCTAAGTTTTTGGAAGTAGGTACTTCTGAATGAAGCTCTAAACTGCCGATTCAGAACTAAAAAAGCGATGAATAAAATTCATGAGCAGTTTTAAAACCATTTACTTTGGACACGTAAGAAAAAGAAACTTGGTCCATTGAAAGGGAAATTTAAAATATACATCCCACACATATATCTCTTTTCTCTGAACACAAAAAGTACCTTTCTTAGAATTGGGTCGCTGACCTGTTGTGTGTGCTTAATAAATAAATAAATAAATAAATTTGTTTCGCCATGAATTAAGGAAAGTTGATTCGCAGCGCTTTTGTCCGCAAAATGAGACAATCGATGGAGCGTCGCCACACCGGTCAACGGACTGACCAATGGTCAGCAGGTAAGGAGTTAGCTCTCACCATCTCTCTCTCAGGCAGGGGAGCAGTTTCTCAATATGATAAATAGGACTAATAAACTGCATTGTGCTAGCATAAGGTTTACTGAGATATCCCAATGGAATACTGTAGTTTACAAGTACATTCATATTTTTTATTATAATTCCAAATGTTCCCCAACATCAGATTATTTTACTCAATTATTATTGACACCCCAGTTTGGGAATATTTATCACGACATAACTATTACCAGTGTCAGTTACTTTATTATTATCCTGCCGTGTAAACCTGCATCATTTTATGACGTAAATATCGGATCATAGCAGTTACCAGTATTGCTATCACTGCACGTCTGCATGCATAGTCGTAAACGTTAAAAAAGGATAGATATTTTGTCTTCTAGAATCTAGAAAGTTGGTTAAATTATATTATGCCATGATGCGCTTTAAGAGTGACAATATGTTCTGAAAGGATTTAACGAGTAAGTTTCTTTGATACAAGGTATGAATTTATTTAAAAAATAAAGTATGAAGCAATGAACCACTTATTTTATTAGGATTAATACGTATTAGTAGGTATTAGAGGATTTACAATAATAACGAAGTTGCATGTGTCAGATTTTCAAAAACAAACAAGTGTTCCGTATGGTTTTTTGTATGGTAAAATGAAATATCTAGTCAGTTTTTCAAAAAATGTACAGGTATTTAAATATTTTAATTTAAAAGTCAAGAAAAAACACGTGACTGAAAACGTTTATTGTTAAATAGTAGGGGAAAACGGGGATGAATGGGACAGGGGATGAACGGGACAGCTCAATTTTTTATACCTTAACTTCACTTTAAATTTTTGTTATTTCAGCCATAAGATAGTAGTACCTAGCCCAATTAAAAAATTGTGTTCATTGACATCAGCTTCCATTTTTGTATAAATAGGACTACTAAATGTGTTTTCCCATACCAAAAGTAACTTTTATTGTTTTACTTCTATCATTATTTATTAAAAAATAATTTAACTTAAGTTATAAATTTTACAGTGTGTTGAAACAGTACTTATATTAGTATAGTTTCCAATTTAAATGAAGAAAATCCATGGATTTTTTCCTAGTCTAATATTAGTTTTTCAAAAATAAGTGGGTACGGGGATGAATGGGACAGGAGTTGCGGGGATGAATGGGACAGTTCCATCATCACTTCATTTCCTGTTTCCAAAACTTTCCATCAATAGCTTGCTATATTCAACTCTTTTAAGTTTTTTCTGATAAAGTTTACTAAAATAGGGTGCAAAAATTTATGCTTAAACTTGTGTTTTATGTTCCAAACTCATGTGTGAATAAGCAAAGTCTTAATGAGCAAATAGTTGCAACTTTCATCTCAAATATGTTATGGTTAAACAATTATTCAAACAAGTTAGGTTTTTATGCTCTATTTTTATGAAAAGTTCCTTAAAAATGGCAAGGAAAATGTTACTGCAGGAGGAGAGGAATGGCTTTGGGGGTTAGGTTCAGGCATCAAAAATTATCTATTTGCACTCCTAAAAGTACAAACCCATAAAAAGCGAGTAGCATTAATAGAAATAACACCAGCTTCAACCACTGAGCTGAAAGAACAAAAGGATTTGCTTCAGTTTATGCGTTAATTTTACTTGTCATAAAGTCGAATAAATGTAGGCTCTTTTTGCCCTTTAATAGTTTTTTTTAATTTTTTTCTTTGGAAAATAGAAGTGTGTTGTTCCTTTAAAAAGCTAAATGTTGTGCAATATTTAAAATAACTTTGTTATTTTGTAAATTTTTGAACTTTTTTTAACTGTCCCATTCATCCCCGCTTGGTGTCCCATCCATCCCCACCACGGGGATGAATGGGACAAAAAACATGCGTTCATAAAAACTTTTCTTGGAGTTTAAATAATGGGTAATTGATTGAATACACGCATTTATAATGTAACCAAGAGTTCAATTATTGGTTTTAAACTTGTTACAAGATTGAAAAATGTATATTTTTTTCAATTTTAGCAAAAATGTGAAATTTGTCCCATTCATCCCCGCTCTCCCCTAACGATGACGTCAACAATCATACCATCAACTCCATTGCTTTCAAACAATGGTCATCGTACGATGACGTCACATCCCAAACTCTTGGCGTTTTCGCGCGCTTTTAAAAAGGGGATTTTTGTTAATTTTTTTGGCAATCAAAAAATTTCTCGATCGGCCTCAAATTTTGGGTAGTTGCTTATTTTTGCATGAAGAATCGATTAAAAAAATATAAAAAAATCATGCAACTTACTCATTACAAATTTAGGTGAAACTTATGACTTCTACCAGTTTTAAAATATGAAATTCAAAGAAGATGACACTAAACGAGATAGAACAAGTCAAAGGAAAATAGTTGGGCGCACAGCGCTAGATGTTCACGAATATTGAGATCTGAATGCATACAGAACGAAGAGGAAGACCTTGTATCCTAGTGACATCTGACAAAATAGAACGACTGAATAAATCAGAAAGCAAAAACATAGCATAGAACAAAGCTAACAAGTAAGGAAAGAAAGCAATTCAAAACGTGGATGCAGGAAGCGTCTCCCAAGATGAAGAAAAAGGGGGGGAAAATCGAATGCATCGGAACTCCAATCCTTACCGAACACACACAATACCTGTCAACCGCGACTCAGGTATGACAGATTAACGGGAGTTGTTTGCAGGAGAAGCGACTAAAAAAGAGGAGCACACAAAATCAATAAGATCGCGTGACACGGGGTGTAGGAGAGCGATTAGGAGTGACAGGGAATGTCCGAGAGAATTCTTTCTTCTTGTGGTGGTGGGACAAGAACGTAACAGGCTCGGCCCATGTTAATGGGGGTTGTTAGTGCTTTTCGGGACAATGTCGGCTTTTACGACGGCGGTGCCAAAAAGTTCTTGGAATGGACGCAAGTTCCTTTGGGTAATGAGGATGGCACGGAGGCAAATCGAACGAGATGGAGAACGGAAAGTGATTGTTCGGGAAGTGATTTCGGAGTGGGGTAGAGTGGGGGAAAATGTGAGGAATGGGAGGTGTCGTTTGGAAAAGAGATTCACCTGGCACTCTACGCACTTTGATGTCTGGATGGATGTAACGACTAGTGTGAAAGAAGGGATACAAAATGATGAATGTATTATATAGAGATGATAAGTATGACTCAAGAGGAAATACAGGAGATACATTTCTACAAATGTGTGGATGTGTGCAAATCGAACGAGATAGAGGGAGGTGATTGTTCGGGAAGTGATTTCGGAGTGGGGGTAGAGTCAGGCGTGGATCCATGGGGGGCACTGTGGACATGTCCTCCCTTAACTCAAAAAGTTTCTTAAAATGAGTTTAAACCCTTCTTTTACATTCTTCTTCAAATTTTTTCTGAGAGAGGATCCCCATACCCCCCGGCGGTATCACAAGGGGATATTGCGTGATACTTTTTAGAAAATGTCCAACATTTTGCCCTTTTTTGTCAAAAGGTATAGGTAATGGTCTGGAATAGCGCCCCGGAGCAGTGCTGGATCCGCGCCTGAAGTAGTGAGGAAAAAATGTGACAAAGGTGAGGAATGGGAGGTGTCGTTTGGAAAAGAGATTCACCTGGCACTCTACGCACTTTGATATCAGGATGGATGTTACGAGTTGTGTGAAAGAAGGGAAACAAAATGATGAATGTATTATTATACAGAGATGATTAGTATGACTCAAAAGAAAATACAAGAATAAAGTTTCTACGATTCTATCTAACAAACCTTGCGAAACATAGGTAGGAAAAAAAATACGTCGTTAAGTAGGCAAAGGTGTGTAAAGTGGAGTACTTGGTAGGATAAAAGAGACAGACGGTTTGATTCCTTTGACTGTTATCATTAATCTAGACCCCCCATTACTGGGATTGCTTCTAATACAAAATACCCTCGTAATATATTTACAATGCAAAAAGATCCTCTTTTGCAATAAATATGTTAGAATAAAAGACTATACTAGACAGCAACTTAAGTTGAACCTACTACGTCACTAACAAAGTAGTTCCCATCGCGATGTCAGAATTACGAGTGAAACAAAGAACGTCAATTTTAAAATACGATTACTTCGTTAAACCCATGTATAAATAGTTAAATAGTGTCGTTTTATCACAATTCGTGTATCGAATTTCCTCCTATCAACCCAAAAGGCTTTGTGTTTACTCACTTTCTCCTTCCGCGTAGTGACGTACTGGGTTCAAGAAATGTTGCTGTGAAGTAAAAAAAAGAATTACTATCTCGATTTTTTTAAAGAATGCGACTCGTTATTTTATGTTGATTACATACAAGAGTTATGCAAGTTTCTAGATTGTTTGAACAGGTGAATCGACCTTCTAATAAATAATTGATTTCTTAGAAAAATCTGATTTCCTTCACCGCAAAAATAACTCTAGTGAAAAAGGGAAAAGCAATTTCCAAGGAAACTTTAAAAGTAAACGTGTAATGGAATACAATCTGCTATGTTTCTATTTGCAGTACATAGTGTTAGGATGGACTCATTGCACTCTGACATTATCTCTTGTATGAAATTTACTACAATCTAATTGATGACTGGGAAGTAAAAAATCAATTTCAACTGCTTTAAATTTCCAGTAAACTTTAAAGGTCTATGATTTCACTAAAATTTAAAATTCACTTTAAATAAAATAGTTTTTAATGAGTTATTCAGTACAGTACACACAGTTACAGTATATATAAATTTCACTATCACAGTTAATTAAAAAGCGAAAGTTACTTTTCTTCAGTTTTTATATAATTTACCTATATTATAATAAAGTATTCAGATTCGAATGAGGGAGGTTATAGCCATCCTGTTTTGACTTCCGCAAACTAGCAATCATCATAAGGAAAAAGAGTCCTCAAGCTAGACGGCATTCATTTGTTTTTCATTCTCAAGCACCCACATTCAACCAGCTCATTGTGTAGAAAACCCCGTTCAGCCCAGTGGACTAAATGTCATCAACCTCGATCGACAGTGGTTGCCAGGGCATTTAATGACCACGCGCATGGAAACACTAGGCCCACCACCCCGGTGAACCCTAAACCTTCAGACGTCTTAATTTCAATCGGACACTAAAAATAAATCACTTCTCGTGCTCCAAAGCAAAAAGTATTGCAGTCGTATCAAATTGCGACATGCTTAAGGTGAGGGCGAGTTTTGGATTTTGCAGAAATAAGGAAAAGGTATAAAAAGGGAGAGAATTGAGACAGAATGCTAGTGGAAGTAAAAGCATTGAAAATAATAAAAAATAACAAACAAGTGGTAATTTTATGATCTTCACATACAGTGTGGCCACAGAAAACTTAATCCAAAATTCCATGATGATTCCAGGTTTTTCCTGATAATATAGCATGATTTTCCCAGACATTTTATAAACATAGTATATCTTCATTTTCTAAAAAATGGGAGAGTGACTGAATAAATCGGGAAAGCATGAGGAAGAAGGTACATAAATGAGGCTTCCAGACTTCAATCACAAAAGAACCCTCGGAAGCCTTTTAGAACATTAGATTTGCGACCACACTAATTTATATGAATTCGAGATTTTATTTCGTAGGAAGGAGAAGGAAATGCGCAAAAGATTTAAAATTCATAAAAATCTTGAATTTATTTTTGAAACAACGCGGATTTTCCAAAATTCCCCGATTTTTCCAGGTTTTTTAATTTTCCCTGACAATTTCAGGTTTTTAAGGTTTTTCAGGTCTGTGGCAACCCTGATATTGAGAAATATTTGTATAAGTGGCAATGCAAATTTGCTTCGTCCTTGATTTAGAAAATAGGACATCATAATACTCCAACTATACTCGACAGCAACGTTTCCTGAACCCAGTACGTCACTACGCGGAAAGAGAAAGTGGGTAAACACAGAGCCTGTTGGGTTGCTAGGAGGAGTTTCGTTACGCAAATCGTGATAAAAAAGACACTATAATGTACATGGTTTTAACGAAATAATCGTATTTTTAAATTGACGCTCTTAATTTCACTCGAAATTCCGACACCGCGATGGGAAATACTTTATTAGTGACGTCGTACGGTCAACTAACGTTGCTGTCTTGTATAGGAATCAAATCGTTTACTATAGTAGATAATGCGTCAGGAGGGTTGGAGAAAATATAAATGCAGCGTTCGAAATCTCAGGGGATCAGTTGGTCCGATACTACTGGAGAAACAACTGGGACCATCACAAAAAGAGTTTCGCAGGTTCGTCGAACCAGTCTAAAAAGCCCTTAACACGTTATATGACTAATAAATTTATTTTTAAGTTTTTGTAACTTGAATTATTGAATTGTAAATTATTGATATTTTATTACTTTAAGTCTTTTTATATTTTATTTTTAAAACCAAATAGTTATTTGTTTTTTACTTAGCAAACCAGTAGAGTCATCTGCAGACAACCCAATCTTTTCATATTATTCGTACGCAGGACCATATAATATTTTCTCGTTATCTTCCGCTAAAATTCGCTAAACTAAAATTTGTAGCCAAAAACTTTGTTTGATTTCTTTAACTATTTCAGAACTGAACCATGAACAGTTTCCTTCAAAATTCAATATCAACGCTGTGAGGGGGTATCACTCAAAGATGACAATTTATTATATGAGGGGGGGAGGGATACACGTCAACACACCATGAAAACTTGTGAGACATAATTTATCGGCCATCCCTAAATGCTTCGCGGTAGACATTTTGGACGTCGTCCAGTCTTAATGAATCACCCTCCGGCCGTAAAATCAATATAACGGTTTACAAACTATGTCATTGAATACTTCCGCATATATGTCACACCTTGCGACAAAAAAGATTTGTTTAAAACAAAGGAATATTCAAGTTAGCTATTGTCCATTTATTTCGTCAATTTTTCTATAGCCTCAAACATTTTCGTCGAATTTTAGATAGCAGTAATCAGAAGACCAGATTCGGGTTGGGGAAGCACCAATGCCGCTGAACAAGAAAAAAATATTTTTTGAAACCCTAATTCATCATTAAGGAGTCACCGCCCATTAAGGGGCGTTGTTTCATTTTTTATGATACGAGGTGAAGTTTTTAAGACAGAAAACCACTTCACTTTCCCAGGGGTAAGTTCTGACTCCAATCCCGGAAAAATGTTAAGAGTAAAAAAGCTTTTATCCGAAATCCCAAATTTCGGAATGTTCCAAATCCGGAAAGTTTACAGATGCACTTATGTCACCTAATTTTGTGCTATATTATTGTTGAGCTCGAAATTTTCGATAAACCCGGAATTCATGCTGTTAGAAAAAAAAACAGATTTCCGGAGCTATGAAGTAGCACCCCTGCTTTTCTCCCTCACTCTTCGGTGGGAACATAAAGTCAAATTTCTAACTAGTACTACATGCTTTAAATTGCTGTGGCTCCACTTTATAAATTTCAAATGGGAAA
This sequence comes from Tetragnatha versicolor, assembly GCA_024610705.1. Classification (NCBI taxonomy): domain Eukaryota; kingdom Metazoa; phylum Arthropoda; class Arachnida; order Araneae; family Tetragnathidae; genus Tetragnatha; species Tetragnatha versicolor. The sequence continues at coordinate 2,797,395 of JANDEH010000019.1, forward strand.
AAAATCTTTCAATTAATATTTAATTATTAAAGAGTCACACTGAAGACAATAATTTAACACAATGCTACTACCTCAATTCTCGATCATCACCGAAAGGCAGATACAACTAGGTTCAAAGACCGAAAAGTCATGCCAATTTCTTAGTAAAATCCCTCAAAAACTCGACCGTAAGCTCTTTGGTTGCCAATATGGTAACAGATACGAAAGATGCATAGTAGCCAGACAGTCTGGGAAAACAAGTCTTGGCACACGGTAAGCCATTTTTCTTACAGCGATTTTCAACAGTGTGAGAATGGATGAGGTTCATTACTTACTAACACTACTAACTTAAATTATAGATATGTTTTGAAATTTTATCTCTTATTGGGATAAAGAAGCAGAAACCAGGAAATACATACTTGAGGGGACGTTCTAATCTTTAGGACTTCATTGCTTTTAAACATTGAAAGTGGATTTACCTCACTGTTAATATCAAACGAAATGCCCCTCAGTGGTTAGCGCACAGCCTACATATACAGGGTGTTTCAGATAAGTGTTTCATAATCTGAAAGATCATAGTTGAAAACCCTAAAGTCCAAAGTTTCACGTAAATACAATCAATATTAATTGCTTGAGATCCTGTTAAAGTTAGTTTTTTGGGTGCGCAAACACCTGTTCAGGAAACAGCCCTATAGAAATTGTTTGCGCACGCAAAAAACAAACTTTAACAGGGGGGATCTCAAGCGTTTAATATTGATTGTATTTACGTGAAACTTTGGACTTTATGGTTTTCAACTATGATTCTTCAGATTATCAAATCAAAAGAAAGGATTTTGAAATACAAAATAAGGTTTTGGTTGGCAGAGTTTTCACATTTTTTTAACATTTTTTTCATAATAAAACAAATTTTAAAGTGAAAACTTTTAAGATAATTTTAAAGATCATATTAAACCACAATTTTTGAGACCATAATCAAAATTTTTACCAATAGTAGTTCTTCTACAAATTAAATTTTTCAATAATTTTTTGGGGTGTCGCTCCATTTTTAACTCCCTGGGATTTGGTCTGGGACCCCCAAATCCTATGTGATTCTGACTCGTCTAGGTGTCTACTATCCCCCCTAGAAAATATGAAACACTTATCTGAAACACCCTGTATAATATAAAACTTGGCCTAATTAATATTTGTAGATAAAAGTAATTATTTTTGTATGTGCGTACCATTTCTAAAGAAAGAAAAAGTTCACAAGTATTTAAGGAGACACATACTTTGTCTCAACTTTAAAAATATTTTTCACTTATTTGATCACATTCTTTTACACATAATAGGTATTTGAAGTATAAAACAATAAATTATGATTTAAGTCGAATAAATTTTTATTTCTAATTAAAGTTTAAAAGCGATTGAGTAACTTTCTGGTTAAACCAAAACGTTATTTTTCGCTTTCAAGCAACTCACTAATTTATTAGTCCACAAACTCTAATTCCATAAGGATCATTTAGAATTTTCACCTTTTATGTTCACGTTGGAGGAATCGTCCTAAGTGGCAAGTGTGCCAAACGTACATTGTCTTTTCATTCTTCACTTCTCCAACTTCCTTGAATGTTCATTTACACTGTTTCACTTTCACTGTTCATCGTGAGTGGTTCACTTCTATGAATCGCTAGTGAAAGAGTAAAGAGTGAAATGCCAATTCACAATTTTCACTTTCGATGATTCCTCAAAAATGAGCGCAAAAAGCGATAAGTGTGAATGAGCCTTCAGTATAGAGTGAATCCTCGGATCCCTCACTTCGAACATCAAAAGTGAAACAGAGTAAATGAGCCTATCTATACCCACGTCGAAACACGTCATGCAAGCGGCCTGAGTTTTAACAGGTGGTGTGGTGATCACAGAATTCTGTTTAATCTTGGTCAATCATGAACAGGCGAATTTTTCAGAGCTGGCGGCAAGCACCGCATGCTCCAACCTAAACTGAGTTAATGATGATATGAGTGCGGCAGCGGTCGGCAACCTCTTTGAGCGCCGGCACCACAAAAGCAGACCTCAGATTGCAAGGATTTGTGGTAAGGCGTTATATATAGGAATAAATACGGTAGTAAAATTTGTGGTCTTTTATTTCTCAATCAATTATACTAACTGGGATGCTCTTGAAAGGACGAGAGGAATTTAATGCTAAAAAACCAGTAATGTAACAGAGGCGTAGCCCCCCCCCCCCACCCCAGAAATTTATCTTTTTTGACAGTAGGATAGGAATAAATTTACCCCATATCCCTCCTCCGAATTTTTTTCTGGATATATTACTGTAATGTATAATTGTAAAGAAATATTTCCTGCCACTTAATCCTCACCATGGATGGTAGACAGAAAAATCGGAGAAAAATTAAAAATTGGGAAAGAAGAAGGAAAAAACAACAAGTTACAAATCGTTATGATACTTTTGCCGACTGTATGTTAGTCGCTTCGTCTTCGACAGCACTTATTTTCCTAATTGCTCCAATCAAAAATTTTGTGACACAGTTTTTCAGTTCTATACCCCTCTCATCACCTATGTTACGAATAGTTAAGTTATGTTAAGAATAGTTAAGTTTAATACAAGACTAGAAATGGAAAAATGTCTCTCTTAGTCTCTATTGAAAAAAAGTTTTTAAGTGGGAAATCGTAAATAATTTAATTTATCCTACTCCTTATCACGTCCCCTCCTAACCTAAACGAGTGGGGTAATTTGCAAATAAAGGACCCCAAACTATTTTTGAGAAACTAAATCACTGCTTACCTTTAATCATCCTATATAGAAGAAAATTAAGTGTAAAAGTCACTTTGCCTAAATATTATTAACGTTTACACACAACTTAGTGAAAATAAAATCTGAATTCTTTTACAGCCTTCTGTTGACCCAAAAAAAACAAAGAATTGACCACACGAACCACACACATTCCATGTCAACCTCCCCAGTATCAACTTTCTTTAACCCAAAGCGTAAAAAGCAGAAAAAAATTAATTTTGCATACTTACTTTAAACATGTCCCTTCCTCTTTGACAGATATGCATGATAAGTCAAGAAGATAAACCACACCTTGATATACAAGTTAATAATTCTTTCCTATAATTTCTAACTATATCTCCTACCAATTACAACGCAATAAAACACTTCCTCAGCAATATTTACAGCAGGCCAACCAAAAACACCTACGAAAAACCAAGTGACCAGCACTAGTTGCTAGTCACCACAGTGCGACTGGTAGGGGAGAGAGTTAAAATCGGACAGTCGGGGCGGGTTAGTTAGCAGGGGCAACAACGCCCGGCTTCATAAAATCAATGGGGGTGGCGTGATTCCCGGTGCGACAAACGGCGGGTCACGCACGTTTTTTCGGTCACGTGAAATTTCAAACCACTGCCCGATGGAATATTTAATGAGGGTAAATAAAGGCTGGGATGAGTTTGATCCAATAAGAGTGTCCATCGATTTTCTTGGATCGAACTGCTCGCCAACGGAGTACCCCTAAATTACGGATTTATTCGATCAGTCTTCCCCGTATCATTTTGGGCGGTTCCAGGAAACGGCTACGGGTGCCATGCTCCCACAGAAAACCCCCCAAAAAGTGGCTTAAAACACTTTAAAGGAGAACTAAGAATCAAAATCATTTCGATGGAGGACCCCCGCAGTCAGAAAAAAATTTAGAGGGGGATATGGAGTAAATTTATCATTTTCTCAGATAAAAAAGGGAAACTTCAAAAAGAAATTTCTGACTTTTGGAGGGGATAAATCTGCTTCTTGGCCAAGTGCCTGCCGACCTCTGCCAGTTTAACAAGGCGTTTAGTATATGGAAATATTTTAGCCATTTTCTATTAAAAAAGGGAAATTTCAAGGGGGGTTTGGAGGGGGGAGTATACCCGAAAATTCCTCATTGCGTATGTAAAGAAATTAGTTAAATAGAATAATTAAGCTCACTTTTTACAACTGAAGCAATTTATTTTTTAAAGTTTCCCTGAAAAATTTCTGGGGGGGAGCAACCCTAGACACCACCTTTTCTGTGCAAAACTCGGTATAAACCACAACTTTTAGAAAGTCAATGCTAAAGTTTTCATTTTTTAATATTCGATAGAACTACGTTTAATAATAATATGCGTGCCCGTATATGAAAGGTATTTAGGTACTTTTAAAACAAAATCGTTTTCCCAAAAAAGTTACACGACTCTGCTTCTAAAATGGTTCCATTTGAGAATCCGTCCTATCAAGGTATTATTACTCTCTTGCAGAAAATGTACGAACGCCCGAACAATGTTCAGAGGAAATTAAGGCAGTTGTGAGGAAATATTCGTTTAAGTTCCTCTCTAGTACCTGGGCAATTCCACGGGTAACTGACTGACATTTTTTAAGAAAAACGCTTAGTATTTTGTTATTTTCTTCCCAAAAATAAATGATAAAAAAATAATTTCCCCCCAGTTTATTGCTTTCTTGTTAGCTAAATCTAATGGCACAATTAAATTTTCAAAATATGTTTTTATTGATTTTTTAAAAATTTTAAACATCATGGTAACTGACTGACATTTGTGAAACATTTATGTCAGTCAGTTAGTTACCTTGTTGTTTAAAATTTTTAAAAAATCAATAAAAACATATTTTGAAAATTTAATTGTGCCATTAGATTAAGCTAACAAGAAAGCAATAAACTGGAGGGAAATTATTTTCTTATCATTTATTTTTGGGATGAGAATTACAAAATACTAAGCGTTTTTCTTAAAAAATGTCAGTCAGTTACCCGTGGAATTACCCATCTATATTAAAAAAAGTAACAGCCGCCGTTGGATTTTTCTTCGTTTTGACTGATATGCAAGAAAAATAACGTATCTAAGATAGGAGTGTCGATTTTCATTAAAATTCGCGTTCTTGTTTTTGTCTCTAAGGTCAGAGACCTCCTTTTTAAACATTTGACTTGCTGCTTCCTAACAGCAAAGGTTGACCAATGGTCATACCCACACCTGTTCTAAAGTATATGCTCTCGATATGGAATCTGGGAAGGATTTACAACGTGGCCCCCAGACTTTTTGCTGAATTTTCCATTTTTTAAAGGCAATGTAAGTCCAAAACAAAAACAACATATCCCGACTGGGTGCAATACAAAAATCTACCATGCTGACAAACCCTGCCATGTTGAAAGAAATGTATTATACTCTATTCATTTAGAATTGGTGCTTGAGAAATAGTGCTTTACCCCACGCTAGAAGCGTAACCATAGTTACTATCTTCGAGCAGCCAATAGTAAGCCTTCTTCGTCACTTTGACGAAGATAGTTGCTATGGTTACCGATCGATGGTGGGGGAAGGAAATATTTTCAAGCGCCAGTTCAAAATGAACAGACTATAGGATGTCCCCAAATGATGTAACAGTTTATCTCCATATCTTTAACCCACTCCACTCCATCCTCTCCAAGTACCCCACTTCACAATGCATCTTCTCCCCATTTGTCAAAAGGTACATTCTACTTACCAACAGAGGATGGCAAGAACCCTGCGAAAGAAAAAATGTACCTTACCTAAAATAAACTTTCCTTTTAATATTAATATAATTTCTAAAATATTATTGTAAACTATGTTTTTATTAGTAGAGTATGAGGTCAAACTTCTGTTGTAAAGTCCCTTTTTCCCCCTTAGAACCCACAGCTGAATTATAAGTTTATTTCATATCCTCACATTCTCCCTACACCTTTTTATGCAACAATATTGAGCCAACGCCTCTATGTGGAGTGTATGTCTCACTGGAGAACAGGCTGACTCCAAGGACAGGGTACTTTCATGTCCTGACTTTTTGTGAAGAGTCCGGTTTTTGTAAAAACTGTGAAAATCTACTCATAATTTTGTGAATTTTAGTTAGCGTTAAAAAAGTTTTTTTTCAGCCAGGAGCCTGTTTTCATGAAAATAAGCTCACAAATTAGCGGTACTGTGAAAAATAATACCCATTTAAAGGCTAAAATATTATGTGAAGGGTCCGTTTTCACAATGAAACATTTGTAGAATGGTCCAAAAACAGACCCAAATTTCTTCTAAATAGACCCCCTGCAGATTTCCTCAAGCCAAGTATGGCCTTTTTCAAAAAATAAGATTCCCCCATGAGATTTTCCGGACCCAAATATTGTTCAAAATAAAAATCAGTATAACAATATTCCTCAAACTATGATCACAATCAAATCCTTGTACTTATCTTAGAAAAGAGAAAAATAATTTTCAGACAATGTTTGACACTAGACCTTTAAGAGAATTTGAGGGCACGTCATGAAAAAGGTTAAGAGATGCTATCTTACACAATTCCCATTTCTTTCTAACAAGGCACTTATCTAGTTGTTATATAGAGTAAAGCACCGTTTATACGTCTTTCAAGGGACCGACGTAAAACGGCGTATAATTGAAAACCTCTTTGGTTAGGATTCTAATGCCTTTAATGCAAGTTTAAGTAAATACAATAAATTTAAGGTTTTTCTACAGGAAAGATTACTTCAAAACAATTTAAATAATAATTAAATTCTAAAATACAATTAAAACATTTATCATAAAAATGAAACAAACCATACCTTTATAGTTTATCCTAAATATTTATTTTAATTTTAATATCTTGAGTACTAAATTGCACAACCCAAACACTACATCCTTGGGTAGTTATTTATAACAAATTAAGGTTCTTATGTATTATCCGGGTTTGCTATCAAATTGGTTATATTTTTCAAACATGTTAAAGTGTTTCAAGATGTTATTTCGAAAATTTCAAATTTATACAAGGAAAACTAAGTTTTTAAAAAATATTCTTGTAAAAAATGTCCCATCCCTCCCCGGTCTCCCCTACTATGTCTTTGCTCCCCCAAATTCAAGCTTCATCAAACGCGTGATTACAAATACCACTAGGGCTGAACTGTCCCGTCGTATTTCTGAATGTTTTTACAAGTGCTTGAGAAAGTTACGAAAAATTCTCAAGCAATGAATTTAGAAGCAAGCCCACATATTGCACAGCAAAAAAAAGGTACAGAACTGGAGAGTTGGATAATTTTTCACCACTGGTTGGATGGACCAGTGATGTTCTGACCAAGCTATTTTTCAGTGGTCTCCGACTCAGCAGACAGCAATTTCGAACGCAGTTCAAAACATAGTTAACATGGAGATGAAAGAAGTTGGCTTAAATTAAGGAGTCTTGCCCTAAAAGATATGGATAAAAGTATTTTCTCTCCCTCTGGCTCTTTCACACACGCCCCTGAAAAGTTGGGGCACCAACTTAATTCATTTCTTTTAGAAAATTGTGTTAGTTGTTTTTTTGCTAGGATATACAATTATTAAGCAAACCTTTTCCAACTTTAATATGACACAAACAAATCTTAATACGTTTGAAAACAGGAGAAAGAGATAAACTGATATTTACATCCAGGTACTTCCTAGGAGGGTTGTTGAACAGGTGATCTGCTCACTGGAACCATGTTGTGAAAATGGGACAAGGTTAGCTGAGACACAACTAATTGAATCTAAAATTGAGACAGGAGCAGTCTTGAAATGTGATAAATCATCAATCCCTTTAAAGTCCAATCACAACAAACAGACACCTTGCAAATAGCAACTTGTGTACGATTCCAAAACATACCATTCGGCTTCGACTCCGAAACCGCTCTCTGCGGAGATTGGACCAGACACGACACTCACATGACTTCTTATGACGAAATCAAAATAATCAACTATCATATCAAAGGAAAGCGAATAATCGATTAAAAAATTATATTAGAAACTTAAATTGTAGACAAAAATATGAAAATAAAGAATATTTTCACTCGAAGAAATTATTTTCAACAACAAATCATCCTTAACACCATTTCTAAAAAAATGAAAAATATGAGACGCACTGTTAGAAAAATAAATCTTATGTGTTCTTCAATAGCAAAATAAACAAAAAAAAGCTTCGTTTTAAAATTTCGAAATTTTGTTCAACCTTTTTTTTTATAAAAAAACAACAAAACAATAACAAAATAAAAAATATGGGCAGCTGTATTTCAGCCCAACTTCAAAGAAAAAATGTTTTTACTCAAGACTTGACTGTTGGCAACAATTATTTCTGAAAATAAAAACAAAAAAATTATTGAACTTGAAAATTTTACGGCTACGTTTTTACGTGCTGCAAGCTGCATGTGAATACTAGTGTTTCATATTTAATAAACAAACTTTGATTTAATGTAGATCTCCATTTGATCCTAGATGGATAGCCCTTCTTCACCTCTTCTGAAAACCAGTCGTAAAGCTCTTTTTCAAAAGCAACGGGGACTCACATCAAAACATTCTCAAACTCTGGGAGAGCCTTCTGGTACTAATCTTCGACTTAAATTTTTAACTTTCCTATTTATTATTCTATGCCATTTTAATAAAATTTTGGATTCTACTTGTTAACTACTAAGACTAATCTAATGATAAATTAAACTTCTGGCTGAGTTAACATTCCTACATTAATTATATACCTACTTAGCTCAGCGTTGTACCCTCCAGGTTGCTAGGAAATAAAATATTGCCCTTGTTACTGTAGAAATTGCACAAAACCAAAAGTAATATTGTTTTTATCCATGTTCTATATAAGTTCTGTAAGAATTAATTTAATACTACATTGTGCATTTATCTTTAAGTTGTCTTCTTACCACCAAAAGAAAAATATTGTCATAACTTTCCTTTTATTTGTAGGTTATGATAAAAATGATATTATGACTACGAAAGTTCGTATTCAATTTGAACACGATTTGGAAATAAACTTGAAATCATTTGAAAAGGGTAAGTAAATAAAGCTTTTTTCTACTTTTAACTTCTTTGTTAGTGAATAGATGATTATTGGTTTGAAAAAGATTCAATTCAGTTATCTGTCTTGTGTCTTGTTAAATAATGCTAAGCTGTTTTACGCATCAAATATTAGAAATGTTACCAAAAATTGCAAACCTGGTAATTGATTTAAATATACAAGTACATCAATGAAAACTATAAAAAATTAGTTTGAATATTTGGTTTGTAAACACCTTGGCAACATTTAACAGAACAGTTATGGAATTGATTTGATGGAACCTGAAAAAATGTAAAAGAAGTTCGTCCTTAAACTGTGCTGTGTAACTTTAAACTATGTTTTTACTTTGGCCTAATGGACTGTACATGTATAAAGAACGAGAACAAATACCAATCAAATGGCAGATGCTTTTCAAATATGCATAGGCACTGAGTCCATAGGGTTTGAGAAGGCTTGAGCCCCCAATGGGGGACTTCTCAGTACATTAATTTCGCTTGAAATTCACAGGTGTCTATGGTGTTGGGTTGAAAGGTTTTCATCCCCCCCCCCCTTTCCCAACACAAATTACTAATCTCCAAGTCCCTCAGTTAGATATTTCTATCAAATAATGAATGTTTTGTGATTCAGGTTATAGAATTTTTTTCTTATATTTGTAGCTTAAAACTGTCTGATGCGTTAATTTTTTCAATGTTCTGAACCAGTAATCAACCTAGCCTTACTTATACTGAAATTTTTTTTCCAGAGGCTCATCTTCAAAGGCTGGAACAGCTCCGTCACTTGGCAGAAAAACTGAAAGAAGACGCTTGGATGTACCCCGATTTGGAGAACAAGCTCGGCATCTAATAATCATAGGAAAAGCGATGTCTTCGTGCGACCCGATGGTACTGAGCTACGAGAACTCGCTGCTGCGACGTTCAGACGTAGAGCTCCTCAACGCCCCCAACTGGCTCAACGACAACGTCATCGCCTTCTGGTTCGAGTACCTCGAGAACGACGTCTACAAGGACCACAAGAGGGCGCTGGGGTTCGTCTGCCCGCAGGTCAGAGCCGTTGATTGTTTTTTTACATAAAAAAGTGGACTTTTTGTGAGAATTCTAATAACAATTTTGTTCTTTCATAAGCCTGTCAAGAAGACATTAAATTTTACTGTATAGTTTTTATATTAATCATAAATTCATGTAATTTTTTATTTTACTTTCAAATCTATTTTATGCATTATTAACAAGAATCAAGTGACTTAAGAATTAAAAAAAATTTGCAATCCCTATGAGAGTTTTTCTGAAGGAATAATTGTACTATAATTTACTATGTAACCATGAGAGAGTTGGGGACCAACAACAAATAAAACTTACACTCTGTTAAAATTATAGCTATTAAAAGTATCACTTTGATAAAACAATCCTTACTTTTATTCATTGTAATGTATGGGTTTTAATTGGGGAGGGGGTCATTGTACCAAGGTTCACCTCTTAACTGTTGTTAGCCGTATATTCTTGCAGGGTTGCAGAATATACCCTAACATGGTTCGGGGGTAATTCAAGCTGCTGTGAGGAAATTTCAATAATTCAAATTTAATTCTGTGGGGAAGTTCAATAATTGAAAAAATCTTTACTTTAACCCGTAACAGGAGAGGTGAAAATTGGAACATACAAAGGGACGTGGGGTCTCAGAGACTCCGCAACTTTCTATATTTTTTTAGAAATCGTCCAATTAAGATACGATTCTGATATTTCAGTACATTGTTATTTGAACATTTATCTCTTGATAGAAAAATATTTTCTTTAACTTTATGATGAAATAAACATTTTGGACAATATTCCAATAGACTTAAAATGATCAATGTTATCGAATTACCGTTGCGGAGTCTGGGAGACCCCACGTCCCCTGCTACGGGTTAATAAAATCTCATTTTGGAAAGAAACAAATTGTGTTCTGGGGAAGTTTTGGGCCATGAAGCATTTTTCACACCCCTTAATTCTTGGTCCCATGAAGGGGTCGCTCCAACAAGGTTCTACTGTAGTTTTTAAAATCGTTTGATTATCTTCCGCAGGTGGTGCAGTACATGAAGTTTGTGCCCCCCGAAGATGTCCGCTCCACCATCGAAGGCCTGGAGCTGGACAAGAAGCAGTACGTACTCTTCCCGGTCAACGACTGCCGCGCCCAGACGGTGCCCGGCGGCACGCACTGGAGCCTGCTCGTGTACAACGCGCGCGACAACGCCTTCGAGCACTACGACTCCTACGCGCTCAGCTGCAACATGGGGGTGGCCGAGGGGCTGGCCAAGATCCTGGCGCCCTTCCTCCGCAGCGCCAAGTGCTCTGGCGCCGCCGTCATCCAGGAGATGCCCTGCACCAAGCAGACGAACACGTACGACTGCGGGATGCACGTCATCTGCAACGCGGAGGGGCTCTGCAAGAAGTTTGTCCACGGCGACACGAGGCCGCTGACTGAAATCGTGCCTTCCAGCGTTGTCTCGCGCTCTAGGGACTCTCTAAAGAATATCATTTATTCGCTGAGGAAATGAACGTTCCATGGACTCGTTAGATTTCAACACGGGGTGGCTACAGAATCGGGGATGTCGGGGAGTTTTATTAATCTGGAAAAATTGGGGAATTTTTTTAAATATGTCAAAATCTGTGATATTTCTTGATGTTGCCATGCAGGGTTCCCACGGGTCAGGGAATACCTGGAAAAGTCGGAAAATTTAAATTTCACCTAAAAAGTCGGGGGAATTGCTAATTATAGCCAAAAACTTGGAAAATCATAAAAAATACCTGGAAAAAGAAATTTTTATTGTTTGCATGTCAATTTTGGCTCTAGTGAGTGAAGAAATAGTCAAATTATTGTAAATAATCTGTTCAAAAATGCTGAGAATTGCTAGTTTTTATACCGAAAAATCTTAAAAATTGACCTGGAAAAGTCGGGGAATTTTATTTCTAAAATTGCGTGTGAGTGGGAACTCTGATAATATTGTGGTACTATTTTTCTTCCTCCAAAACCTTATGAATGTTTTTTACTTTTCTTATTTCAATGAGGAACATATTGTGTGATGCTTGCTCTATTTAGACTCGAGTATCGCACAATGTTAAAAATGAATTTTATTAATTAATGTATTTTTTAAAACTTTAGGTAACAAGTAGGGATTTGTTTAAATGTATCTTGTGCAAACATAATTATTCTGAGCACAGAGAAAGCTAGAAAATTAATAATATTAGTTTTCGTAATCAGGGAAAAGTCAGGGAATTTTGTGTCTCAGTTTCTGTAGCCACCCTGTTCTATTATTACACACTTAAAAAATATTCGATAGTTTGAGTTAAGGTCATGTGCAAAATGCACTGTGCTTAGGTATCAGGGCCTGGCAAGGTTTTATTTTGGCAAGAAATTAGTGTGGAATGTTTATCGAAACAACTAAAATTAACAAGGGATTACAGTTTAGCACTTATCTCTCTTGATATTCACAAAAGTTTTATACCTTGCTAAGGCTCCTGTAATACATAAGTACTAAAAACACTTTTTATAGAAGACTTAAAGTGTTATGAAATGACATTGTTAACATTACCTTGTGTCTTTAAAAGTGATTTTATTCCCTAAATACTTTCACACCTTCTTATGTTTAGATCAGGGGTCAGCAAATAATTTTGAAAATTTTTATTGAAGTCCAGAGAAAAAATAGGTTTTTATCACTACTTTAAATTTTCTTCTTCAGTCTTACAAAGTTGTACTTGGAGTACCTGCTTGATTAAATTGTTTAATTTAAAAATATTGTTAATTGCTATTGAAACAGTTCATATCATAATAGCACTAAAAATAGAGTTACTTATAAAATATTTTAGAAAATATTGTTAAGGCTATCCAAAATGAATGTCCTGCCATTAAAAAGAAAATGTTAAAGGGCATGGGAAAGTTTGGTATTCCTTTCCGAAAAGATTTGCAAAACCTTGATTTATTCATTGACTGGAAAGATTCTAATATTTCAGCAGTCCTCCAAAGTTATAAGTTTCTAAATCATTGAATTAACTTTTCTTGGGTTGATTTCTTTATTGTGTTATTATCAGGAGTTATATATTAAAAATGGGGTTTCCCCTAAGAAATTTTTGAAATATGAACCTTCAAAAGGTAGGTCTAACTAATTTTTGCTGTATAACATATTAAAGATTTTCAAAGTATTTTGCGGTCCAAGAAATAACCTTAAAAAATGCAGTCCTGATGTTGCTGACCCTTGGTTTAGATACTTCTTCCTACTGTTCATCTAAAACGGACAATTGAGGCGATAAGATGAACTAGAAAATTTATATGAATCAATAAAGATATATTATGAATGTGACTCCTAAGGGGTTTTAAAAGCTTGACATACTTTTATTAAAGACTTCTAAATTCAACACTTGCATACCTCCCAACTTTCCTGAATCATTTTGAAGACTCTTGGATTTGTGTCCTCTTTTAAATTACTTTATTTCTTCTTATTCTTTTATTATTAAAAGTTTCAAAGAAATGCTGAAGTATGGAGTTGTTCATCAGTAAACCCTATTGATACAAAACTGATATGGATAAGCTATTGTTTATAAATTGTACAAAAATGCATTTGATTATTCAAAACTAAAAACAACTTTCCACAATATATTTCCTTAGCAGCAGAATTATATTTTTGTATATTTGGCATTAAAAATTCCCCTATTAAATTCAGAAAATTCTTTTGGAGCATTTTTTTATCTGCTTATGTTGTGAAATTTCTTTAAACTGATTTCAACCAAGGTTTCTCTGAAAAGTTGGCAGGTATGCAGTAATTTTCCATTCTAAGCGTTTACTTTTAAGCTAATGTCATTGGATGCTTATTTTATAATACCTCGAGATGACATCTCTTTTATGTGATATTTTTCAAGATATTCAGTGGCATTCTTTTATTAAGATTTATTTACATTTTTAATTATTATGTAGTAGTATATGGGAATTGTAAAATACATTTTGGTTACTAACTTATGTTGCCCTATTCAAGGATTTGTTAGAACAATAAATTAAGCAGAGGTAAAAGCAATAATTGTTTTTATTATTTAAAAAAATAAATACTTTTAGCTTTTATTTAATATTCATGTTACAGGAATCCCATAGGCGACTAGAAAGGCTACTAAAGTGAGTATTTTCAGTAAAACTATCAACTATATTCTCATGTTTGGAGCAGGTTTATTTTAGGTTTCTGTACTAATTTGTTGCAATTTTTTAAAAATCTTAAGACTGGTATGGTGCAGCTATGTGACTTTCTAATTGAAATGCAGGAAAAACAACTTAACTGCAATTTCTAGCTAGTGATTCATGTGATGCATTCAAAATTGCTTCTACAAAAATTCAAACTGACGTTCTCGACTTAGTTGTGGTAAACTTTACCTGAATGATCAGTAGGGTGGCCTACTTTTCTGTGGGAAAAAATAAAGTGTCGTGCCAGGGCATTCCCTAAATTTTTTTTAGATTTGCTGAGAAATCTTGCTTGCTGAGTTTGAGCTCTGAACCTTAATTAGAAAGCAATGACCAAAGGACCTAGTTTTGTAAAGAAGCGAAATTATACTATGCTAAAAGTTTAACTTGGAAATGTGAGCAGGAAGCTTTTTTCACATTTTTCTTGAAAACCAATCATTTTATTAGAAATCAGTTATCATTCAATTATAACAACACATTTTTATTTACAAACATAAAAGTTCTAAAAAAATATAATAGTACAATGAACCACCTTGAAAAAGGGTTGTACAAATTATTTTGAAATTTAGTCCAACAGTTATATTTCCCGTATCGTATATTAATGGGATAAAGTTTCTATTTTTCTCTATTGTTTTTTTATTATATTTATCAGTACATTGAATTCAAATTTTTTCAACGTTTATTTGGTCAGGGTGCGCACAGTCCTTAAAAACTCCTTATAGATTGCCCTAGTGCAGGGGTCGGCAACCTGCGGCTCACGAGCTGCATGCGGATCTTTCGATGTAAAGTTGCGGCTCTCCAGTTCCATACGAAAAAAATTAATAATTTACTAATCAAAACTTTTAAAAAATCATAAAATATATTTTTAAGTTCTCAAGATAAGACTTTATTAGGCGTTTTTGATCCTGTTTCAGGCGCCAGTTCTAAATGAACGGACTAGACCAGTGTTTCCCAACGTGGGGCGCACGCGGGGCAATATCATTTTCTAGGGGGGCAATTTGAAAATTTTCAACCAAATTGCCCCCCAGGGGGGGACAATCCAGGGGGAAAATTAAAAAATACTTTTAAAAAGAAGTTTATCAAAATCTGATCCTATTATCCTTTCTGAGAATGTATGTCTGAAATCTGGACCAGTGTATCAAAACCAAGTTGAAACCCTGTTTTTAGAGTCTAATTTCCAAACCTTTTCTGGGATGGGTGACCTTTTCTGGATGACCCAAGATCTTTGTTTTTAGAACGCTTATATTTGAAACTTTTTTACATTAGGTTCATCAAAATGCAAATGTTACCTTAAAATTTATATCCAAAATTTCCCAACTAGGGGTACCAAACTAGTTAAAACCTGTTTCTACAGTTAAATTTTCGAAAATTTGATGAGGAGAACCCCCAGACCCCCCTTGGTACTTAGAACTTAATTACTCATAACTAGATTTAGTTCTTTCGCATGCATGCAGGTTCTACCCAGAAATTTTCTGAAAAGCTTCATTAGACTTATTAAAGGAGGGAGGGGCTAAGAAATAATTTTGGCTCCCTCTCAAAATATGTTTCTACAGGGTGTCCCAAAAAAGACTGACACATTTAAAAAATTTTTAATTAAAAAACTAAAAAAGATAAACATACGCGGTTTATTGCATCCTACTCATAAGACCTAAGAATTTTATGACACAAATTTTCGTAAATCATTGTTCCCAAATCCCCCGACAGGGCATAAAAGTATCAATCTCCCTATAGGAGATAATGGAAAATAGTGCTCCCACGTGTAGGGGGATTTTTGAACTACGATTTACGAAAATATATGTGTCATAAAATTATTTGGTCTTCAGAGAAGAATTCAAAAAACCGCTTATTTTTATCTTTTTGAGTTATTGATTTTTAAAATGTAATGTGTCAGTCTTTTTTGGGACACCCTGTATATATGCCACTGAGACCGAGGGGGGCATGGAAAATTTAGAAAGGCTTTGGTGGGGCATGGACCGAAAAAGGTTGGGAAACACTGGACTAGACTATGGTATACGTAATAAACGCTGCATTTTTGCATTCGCAAGGTACTTTTAGCGTGTTATAGATCAAAGCAAGAATCTACTTGCATCGCGTAGTGCTGGATATAATCGAAAATTCGACGGTTAAATCGGTTGTCATGAATAAGGTGAAAAATTCATAAATTGAAAATTAACGTGTTCATTTTTATGGTACATGTTCTTTTCATTCCATACCTCCAAAAAAAATAATAAATATATCCAATTCCATATTAACCAGTTAAAAAATTTTTTATTTTGCAGAAAATTTAATTTTTCAACAGAAGAAAACTGTTTTACATGTTATTACGTAAAAATGCATTTTACTTTATTCCATTAACATCGAGTGGAAAATTAAATTGCGGGACCTTTAGGTTGGGAATCTGAGCTCTTACCGCTAGACCATGATCTACTTAGATATATGCATAAGCATTTTTTAATTTTTTTCAATCGTGATTTTCACCAAAATGTCTGAAAAGTGCTTCCTAATATTTTCACAAATTGATGTCCTAGTTATGCACTACTCACACACCTAAAATAAACCAAAGCGGTGATGAAAGTACTGGTCCTCTCCCCCTCTCCTCGTTAGTAAAATTCTTTACCCCTTCGGGAAATTTGACATTTTCGACATAGTTTTGACCACGCGTGTCCCGCTGGACGATCTAGGCCAATAAGGTTGTCCACGATGACGTCACGAAACTCGGATCCTGTTGGACAAACAGACTTAAGTGTCAAATTAACTGTGTTTGTCCTTCAGTTTCAGAAGCATTTCCATATTCAAATTCTGATTTGAAAATTCCTTTTGCTTGCTATTATATCTTTTTAAAAATTGTCCTTTAAAAGCATTTTTAAACATCATTAAAGATGGTTGGATTCTGTGGAATAATAAGGCTGTCCACGATGACGTCACGAAACTCTGATCCTGCAGGACAAACAGACTGATTGCTAAGGGTTGCCACCGGATGATGGACAACTCTATTTCAGGAATCGATCTTAATCAAAACTAAGCCTATTGATATGGCATTGAACAAAATTACGGGCCCCTGGTCTATTTACTACTACTGGGGGAAAAGGCAAAAGCAGTAACAGAAATTAAAATTAGGCAGATTAAAATATTTATTTAAAGTTAAAGTTTAAGAAAACACTCATGAAATACGATAAGTTAGATGAACAAAAAAGCAAATCCATTAAAAGTTAATTACATCAAAACATTTGTTAAAAGCAAAGCAAACATAAATGTAATTTCTTTAACTTCTCCTAAAAGTCCTACTGTCAAGCACTCCGATTCTTATCCATAATTTAAAAAGGATCTGTAATATTTTGACCAAAGGACTCACGATACAATATAACACCAACAAGATAAGAAAGAGGACAAAAATAAGAAGGAGATAGCCAACATATTGTACTGTACTACTCATTCCTTCCGTTCGTCTCAACACATTTGGTATCCCCCTTTCTCGTCTGGCTTCTGAATAGAGATCCTCTCCTGCTGAAGAATCGCCCGATTCCTGTCCTGTTGGTCTCGGTCTGATGAGACGCTCTATGACACCTTCCGAGGCTTTTGGAGAAGCGGTATCACCATCACGGAGGTCCTTGGAGCAGTCTTCACCATCCTGTCCTATTTGTCTGATGCGACGCTCTATGACACCGTCCGAGGCTTTTGGAGAAGCGGTATCACCATCACGGAGGTCCTTGGGGCAGTCTTCACCACTTCCGTTTTGGGAGATGTCTGCTGCTTCCTCTGCACAATCGTCAGATAGATGGTCCTCCAACTTGGATTTGGAGGAGCCTGCTTCTGCTCTGTCATCTGGAGATCCTTTGTCAGACATGTGTAACAGCGGAGAGATCGGGTCGCGTTTTGTGGAGATTCTGAGTCTGTATATTGGACACTTCTAAAAAACGAGAATATAATTAATTACAGCGAAAAGAATCTTGTGCAAATGTTAACATCAATTGAAAAACAGCGTTTATTTTTACACAATTTTATAAAATTTTTTAAAACTGTAGACAATTGTTTCGGTGATCAATGGATCCCCTTCTTCAGTACAAACAGAATTAAATTATTAAAATTATTATTAAAAAATTTTATAAATTGTGTAAAAATAAACGTTGTTTTTCAATTGATATAATTAATTACTCCAGAAAAAAATCCTAACAGAGTGTCCAAAAAATCAAACCCCCTTCAAACAAAGCGGGTATGTTCGCAACAAACAAACCATTTTTTGCGTGAAGATGGATTAGGTGCAGTTTTCATTACAAGGAACAAATTATAACTAATTTTACATAATTTTGATCACGGGTTTCTCAAGGCTCAAATAAACCTATACTATTAAACCAACGATAGTAAAAGGGTCACGTGATTTTGACAACGCTGGAACTAGTATTTCGGAGGGGAGACAGGTGGAAGTTGAGGGGCAGTTGATCGAAAGAGGAAGAGACATTTGCTTGTATATAGAAGCAAGACCCTAACTATCACCGGTTACCCAACTATCGGCCGTGAAAAGTCTGTAAAAATCACGTGACCCTTTTACTATCGTCTGGCAAACAGTACTCAATTTACGGTACTTGCGTTATCATCCCGTCGACCGTTCCGTGACTGTCAAATTCAGCGGCACAGCTATAGAAAGTCAATGGGTTGTTTTCAGATTCAGCGGTACGGTCGACGGAATAAATAACGCAAGAACCCAATTTACACAAATGGATTATATTCAAGCTTTTTCATTCTGTAAACAAAAAGTACAGATGCTATTGCTCCATCTTTTAGCAGATTAAACTTCAGAGTTACTAAAACAATTTATTCACTTTGTTGCTTTGATAATAACAAAAGAAAATAAGCGGAGTATCGATACAGAATAAACACCATAGAACCTAAAAAAATTTTTTAAAGAATACTTACCGCCTTTTCGAGATGGATGATAGATTGCATCAGAAAATTCTGCTCATAAAGAGGTATGTAGGTCAACTTTTAAAGCAACGATTAAGGCTCAACTGATTTCACTTCAGTTATATTACAAAGATTAGAAGAAGACCGAACAAGCAGCACCTATTTTCAAAATTTTCGTCATGTACGGCCAAATTTCGTTTATTTCTAGATGCAGTTACGTAAACCTGTCATATTTTGGTATGAGCTGTGCTACTGCTACTAGAGAGATCTCACAGACCGTCCCAAGCTGCACAAATGTTCAAGATTTGTCCAATTTTGGTCATCTACGGCCAAATTTCATTTATTTCTAGATATAGTTACGTAAACCCAGGGCTCGATTTCTAAAAAAAGAGGTAACGGAAAGGTAAAAATATTGGTCCCCCTTTTTTATATTGTTTTCGGTAGGATTCTTCAATTTCAGAACTTAATCCGAAAATAAACGTGATTGGTTGCATTCTAGTACAAAAAGGGGGTCTGGGGGTCCTCCCCCCAGAAAAATTTTTGAAATTTGACCCTAAAAACAGGATTTTAATTCATTTTAGGACTTTTTTCATACATAGAAAGGTATCCTCGGGGCTGAGGAAAGGGTCACGCGGGCCGTATAGGAGACCCTTGAAATAGAATATTAATTTTTTTTTCCGAAAAAGAGGTTCCGGAACGCCGTTCCGGCTGAAATCGAGCCCTGCGTAAACCTGTCATATTTTGGTCACTGATTTTGGTATGAGCTGTGCTACTGCTACTAGAGATATCTCACAGACCGTCCCAAGCAGCACAAACGTTCAAGATTCGTCCAATTTTCGTCATGTACGGCCAAATTTCGTTTATTTCTAGATGCCGTTACGTAAATCTGTCATATTTTGGTATGAGCTGTGCTACTGCTACTAGAGAGATCTCACAGACCGTCCCAAGCAGCACAAACGTTCAAGATTTGTCCAATTTTGGTCATCTACGGCCAAATTTCATTTATTTCTAGATGCAGTTACGTAAACCTGTCATATTTTGGTATGAGCTGTGCTACTGCTAGAGAGATCTCACAGACCGTCCCAAGCAGCACAAACGTTCAAGATTTGTCCAATTTTGGGCATCTACGGCCAAATTTCATTTATTTCTAGATATAGTTACGTAACCCTGTCATATTTTGGTATGAGCTGTGCTTTTGCTACTAGAGAGATCTCACAGACCGTCCCAAGCTGCACAAACGTTTAAGATTCGTCCAATTTTCGTTATGTATGGCAAAATTTCGTTTATTTCTAGATGCAGTTACGTAAACCTGTCCTATTTTGGTATGAGCTGTGCTACTGCTATACTAGAGAGATCTCACAGACCGTCCCCAGCAGCACAAACGTTCAAGATTTGTCCAATTTTGGTCATCTACGGCCAAATTTCATTTATTTCTAGATATAGTTACGTAACCCTGTCATATTTTGGTATGAGCTGTGCTACTGCTACTAGAGAGATCTCACAGACCGTCCCAAGCAGCACAAACGTTCAAGATTTGTCCAATTTTGGTCATCTACGGCCAAATTTCATTTATTTCTAGATGCAGTTACGTAAACCTGTCATATTTTGGTATGAGCTGTGCTACTGCTACTAGAGAGATCTCACAGACCGTCCCAAGCAGCACAAACGTTCAAGATTTGTCCAATTTTGGTCATCTACGGCCAAATTTCATTTATTTCTAGATATAGTTACGTAAACCTGTCATATTTTGGTAAGAGCTGTGCTACTCTGCTACTAGAGAGATCTCACAGACCGTCCCAAGCTGCACAAACGTTCAAGATTCGTCCAATTTTTGTTACTTACGGCCAAATTTCGTTTATTTCTAGATGCAGTTACGTAAACCTGTCATATTTTGGCATGAGCTGTGCTACTGCTATACTAGAGAGATCTCACAGACCGTCCCCAGCAGCGCAAACGTTCAAGATTCGTCCAATTTTGGTCATCTACGGCCAAATTTCATTTATTTCTAGATGCAGTTACGTAAACCTGTCATATTTTGGTATGAGCTGTGCTACTGCTTCTAGAGAGATCTCACAGACCGTCCCCAGCAGCACATACGTTCAAGATTCATCCAATTTTGGTCATCTACGGCCAAATTTCATTTACTTCTTGTAATTACGTAAAATAGACATAATATGTATGAGCTCTGTCACTAGCGGATCCAGGGGGTAGGGGGCCCTCCCCCAAAATGAAAAGTTTTACACTATTTAGTATGGCATTTTATGCATCAAGATGAGTTAAACCATAGCCATCTAGAGCTAGAAGGCCTGGACAGCTAAGAGGATGAGTCATTCTTTCCGTCGAAAGCTTTCGAACGATTGGTTGAGGAGCGGGGGGAAAGCACGGGAAGCGCGCGCTTATTGGAGGTTCGCCACCTTGAAGACGGAGAGCATGACTCATCGAGGCGAAGTGTCCAGGCCTCCTCTTCTAGATGGTTATTGTTAAACCCTCCTATTTTAGGGTCAAATTTTCAAAAATTAACTTTTTGTAACTCTACTACATATTGCAACTCTATTTTATTTTCAGTTTATCAAAACGCAAAAATTCCACCATAAAATCTATATTCGAAATTCGGATAAGGATGAGGCGTACTAAAACGAGTTGAAAAAATAGGGTTTATTTACTTAAATTTCAACGAATTTTCTGGTGGAGGACCCTCCCAGACCCCCTTTTTAGTAGTTGGAGCAAGATAATTCACTACCTCTTCCATTTTAAGATCATCAAGATGATTCAATTGGATTATGAAATTTCTTAGCCCCCAAAAAACCCAAATCCTGGATCCGCCCCAGACCCTCCTTTTTATTGGAACTCTGTTGCTTTTACAGATAAACAATTTTACATGTTCAGATTCAAATTCCTTTCTTTCAATTTCATAAAAAGTTAATATAAGTTCCAATTCATGTATGTAATTTATCATGTAATTTATTAATTTTATAAAACCTAATTTAAGTTCTAATATATGCATGTAATTTATTAATGTAAGGAAGAAAGTTATAACTTCACCCATGGTATGGCCGAGCATAAGCAGCTAGTAATAGATACAATCTTAAAAAATTCCAGGTGACATTTCTCATATCGGCGGTACCTATCCTTAGAAAATTTTTGAATGAAAAAACCTAAGGTTAACTATGAGCCATTTTAACAAGTAAGACTTTTTTTCCAGACTATTTATACATTAATAGGTCGTCCTAACTATCTCTCATAAAGCAATTTTAGGCTTAACCTCTGACAGAGCACCCCGCGATTACCGCGGGCATGTGTGTTTCTTCATTTATTGAGGATCGCATCTGATGTAGCGAATTAGCGATGAATCTGATCATGATTCAATGCACTTTCTCAATAAACTAAATAGAAATTAACTGTAATTCAATTGAAATTTATTTTTAAAAAATTTATGGTGATAACATCTGAAATTTTTTTGCAACTTAGTTTCACATGATAAACATCTATAAAAAATCTTTTCCAGCAGAACAAAAATCATTTTTCAATTCTTCAATATAACAGAGTGTTTCTAAAGTCTGTTTCGCGGATTTTATTCGGAACCAAGTTGTCCTAGGGTCATGGAAGTAAGGTCTACCCTACCCCTAGGTGAGTGATCCTGGACAATCCATTGAGATGACTTACAGCGCCTCAATAGCGGCGAAATAAAAGAGTCAAAAAATTATTTTAAAAACTAAAGGAGATGGAGCAAAAACATCAGTGAGAGTATTGTTGCCAATGTCATGAAGAACCCGCTGAAAAAAGTTCATGAAAATATCGTGAAAATTCGCGGAGATATTAGCATGTGAAAAGTAGCCCTTTTTCAGGCCTCAAAAGCGAAAAAGTTCGCAAAAATTTGTAAGTTTTTTTAATAAAATTTTGTCTTCATTCAACTAAAAAAACAAAACTATACAACACTTAAAAATTTGCAAATTTATGAATTTTTTTCTTTTTTGAGGCCTAAAAAAGGGCTATTTTCACATGCTAATATCTCCGCGATTCACGATATTTTCATGAAATTTTTTCAGCACGTTTTTCATGACGTTGGCAACAACACTCACTGATGTTTTTGCTCCATCTCCTTTAGTTTTTAAATCAGTTTTTTTTAACCTTTTTATTTCGCCGCTAGGGGCGCTGCAAGTCATCTGAATGAATTCTCCAGGATCACTTACCCAGGGGTAGACCTTACTTCCGT
This sequence comes from Tetragnatha versicolor, assembly GCA_024610705.1. NCBI lineage: Eukaryota > Metazoa > Arthropoda > Arachnida > Araneae > Tetragnathidae > Tetragnatha > Tetragnatha versicolor. Next base: position 2,820,464 of record JANDEH010000019.1, read on the forward strand.
GACCCAAGGACAAGATGGTTCCGAATAGAAGCCGCGAAACGGACTTTCGAAACACCCTGTATAGATTTAATGTATGCAATAAAAAAATTACAATTTTTGAAGCTATTTCGGTTTAAGAATTGAGCAGTCGGAGGGTTAATAAAGTTCTTCACGCCCTCGGGAAATCTGACATTTTCTACATAGTTTGTCCCGCAAAGGAAGAGGTCTCTATCAAAACTATTTCTATTGATATGACGTTAAATAAAATTACTGGCTCCTGGTCTATCTACTGCTGGGGATAAGGCAAATATGCAGTAAAAAGAAATTAAAATTAGAAACCTATAAAATTAGGCTGAAAGCAGATTAAAATATTTATTTAAATTTTAATAGAAAACACTCCTGAAATACAATACGTTAGATGAACAAAAAAGCAAATCCATTAAAAGTTAATTACATCAAAACATTTGATAAAAGCAAACATAAAAGCCATTTCTTCAATTTCTCCTACCGAGTCCTACGGCCAAGCATTCCGATTCTTATACACAGACAGACAGATTGAAAAGATTTTATCGCAAGATCCCGATTCTCACTAAAAATCTACCGAGGTATGCTAATATTACACAGGTCAGCAATGAAAAAGCTGTTTGAATAATTTTAGCGATTTTCTATGTATTTTGGTGTGCTGATAACGAAAAAAATATTGAAAAAAATCCTATACGTCAGGATTTTTCACAAATTGCAAAATTATATTCGAATTTGCCCATTTTTCATAGTTTTTGTGCATTTCTAGCTCCTTTAGTTTTAAAAATTAGGAGCTGTGAATGGTGCATATAGTAAACTATCTCATCAGGACATTATAGAGATGGAAAGAAAATATTAGGGAAGATTTAATCGGGGAATAATGAAGGATTTTTGTTGTATAGTTAAAAGAAACGTTCTTTTTGCTACTCACAAGGGTAAAGGTACCAAGGGGAGTTTCATGAGAAGGAAAAATTGGCTTTAGATTATGTAAATAAGTTTATTTTAGTTATATAATGATTTTCATGAACAATATGTAACAATAATTTTATTTTATGAACCTATTTTCATGAAAATTGAAATAATGACTTATTTTACAATTTTACCTAAATTCTCTGGAAACATGACATTCTATGGCAAAACAGAGACCATTTTTGAACTCAAGGCACAAAAAAACCTTAAAACTAACAACCTTAAAAATAAATTTGGATTAAAAAATCTACTTCTTAAGTATACTTACATTTTATGTGAAATGTTGCTATATTTGCTCAATTTGTTACAAAATGTGGTGTCTTAAAAATCAAAAGAGGTATTTTTTGGATTCAGCTCACCAAAAATAATAAAAAATTGCTTTCAAATAAAGTTTTAATCGAAAAATAATTTTTTTAAATATTTACTTTTATTTTCTTAAAAAATTGACATATTTACTCAAATTGTGAAAAAAGGTGAAGTCCTATGACAAAATGGAGGTCAGTTTTAGATTCAGCACATCAAAAACCATAAAAAAAGATTTGGTGGAAAAAATTTGAATAAAAAACTTAGTATAAAAAGTTAATTTAACAAAATTTTAAGGCATTTCCCAATAAAACCTAAAAATCTGAATTTTCAAAAAACGTGACGTCCCAGGACAAAATGGGGGTCATTTTTGGATTCAGCGCACCAAAAACAACAAAGTTCAGGTGAAATATCCAAAACAGCTCGAAAAAAGTTTTTTTTTGCAGACTTGTGTTATTAGTGATGGGCAAAATCGATAATTTTAGGTATCGAATACTTTGGTATCGAATACCTATAGGTATCGAATACTTTGGTATCGAATACTTATAGGTATCGAGTACTTTTAGGTATCGAGTACTTTTTTTCAATGTCGGGAAATGAACCTGAAGGGAAAATTTTTTTAGGGCCTATCCATAATCAGACTAATATTCAAAAAACTGAAAGCGATCCATCAAAAAGCCCCGTAGCTACGGGCCTGGAGGTGGATAGAGGCGAAGGATTTGGCGGGGGAAAAACCTAGCCGCGTCAAATTTCTCTCGCGGATGATAACGACTTGGGTTTGAGCGTTGCAAAATGAAAACGGAAACAGGCTGCGTTTGATCTACAGTAGGTATTATAAAGATTACTTCATTGAAAAATTTAAAACGAAATATGTGAATAAAGAATCGATACTTTTGTGGGTATGGAATACACTCGATACCTATAGGTATCGAGTACTTAAGTATTTGGTATCGATACCTGCCCATCACTAAATATTATCAACAGAGGACAGAGGATAAAAAATATAAAAAAATAGGCGAGAATGGAGAGAGGAAAGATAATGAAGAGTTCGACAACATATTCTTGAATAACCTTTAAATCTTGCTCTCGTTGACGTTCCCTCCTTTTTCGATTGGCTCGACGTATGGCCTCTACACGAGCTTCCTCATCAAATCTGCTCGATGAAGAATCGCCCGATCCCTGTAGGTCCATTGGTCTGATGCGACGCTCTGTGACACTTTCCCAGGAATTTGGAGATGCCGCCGCCGAATCATCCTCCTCACGGATGTCCTTGGGGCAGTCTTCACCATCCTGTCCTATTTGTCTGATGCGACGCTCTATGACACCGTCCGAGGCTTTTGGAGAAGCGGTATCACCATCACGGAGGTCCTTGGGGCAATCATCACCACTTCCGTTTTGGGAGATGTCTGCTGCTGCCTCTGCACAATCGTCAGATAGATGGTCCTCCAACTTGGATTCGGAGGAGTCTGCTTCTGCTCTGTCAGGAGATCCTTTGTCAGACATCGGGTTGCCTTTTGAGTAGATTCTGTTCACGTCTCTAAAATACGAGAATATATAATTACCACAGAGAAAAATCCTAACAGAGGGTCCGAAACCCCATTTTCAAAAGACATCCTATGAAAGAGGACAGCACTGCAAATCGTCGCTGTTAAAAATCAAACCGGCATATGTGCACAAAAATTTAGTTTGAGTTGTTGGTGTCAAATAATTTCTTTTTTCGCGTCTCTTTTTTTATGTCAAACTGGCAAATAGTTTAGTTCAGTCTCAGTGGTTCCCAACCTGGGGGCGATCGCCCCCAGGTGGGCGATTTGGGTTATCAGGGGGGCGATGAGTATTCAAGGGAGAAAGTAAAATAGTACTGTACTGATGACAGTATTCAGACTTAATGTACCAAAACAAGTTAAAACCCTGTTTGTTAGGGTCAAATTTCCAAAAAATGTCAGGGGGAGGACCCCCCGAACCCCCATTTTGTGCTTGGAACTTAATTTTTCAAAACTTTTTTATAATTAGTTCTTCACTATCTAAATCTTACCTAAAAATATATGTCTGAAAGAGGTGTACCATAACTAGTAAAAATCCTGTTTTTGGAATCTTATTTAGAAAAATTTTCTGGGGGAGGACCCCCGGCGAAAAATTGCTTTATTATTTGCACTTTACTTCAAATTAAAATTAGACATACTATGGGAATGAAAAGGGGGCGATAGGTGTTAGTCAACCTCTAGAAAGGGGCAATGGGCTACAAAAGGTTGGAAACCACTGTATATAGTTGAATAAAAATCCGTCAGATAGCGTTGGGCCGGTTTAAAATACCGCGGAAATATCCATTTTGTATATCAGAAGACAGATCTATTGCGCAATACCTTTCAAAACCTTCAAGGAGGAGAGACGTCCATCATCTATGTAAAAATGAATTATCTGGCAATACTGTACATTTTTATTACTATTTTAAATATCACATGCGAAAACTTTAAAGCGCTCTGGTGAAAAATATGCATTTTTCAGATACGCCGGTTTAGATTTTACAGCGACGAATCGTCCATGATTGATAGAAAGGTAGGCAGCAGTACAATAAATTTGAAGATCACAAAGAAGGATTGTTTCCCGGAATCCCGTAGAATTTTTAGGCCGGGACAAGTCCCGGTATTCCCTCAAAATTTTAAATTTCTTTAACACTGCTACAAACGAAAGGAGTATTTCACCATAACGCTGGTTAAACGAACAATAAGTGTTAAACCTACAATGCATGATTTTTTTAAATTCACTTGGAAATCATTTATTTGACTTCTGTTATGGTGTACATTAGTAAAAAATACTAAAAAAATTAATTAATTTTTTTCTACATTTAATTGACCAAAAACTTTGTCCTTTAGTTTGTGTCCCTTGTGAAATTAATTGTGAAGTGAAATAAAACCAAATGCTCTAAAAATATAAAAAGCAACATCTCTTTTCAAAACAACTTTTTTCAAGCTCTGAAAATTTTTTTATTTTAATTTATATGGTCCTTTTATTTTGGCGTTTTCTGTGTCTTGCCTCTCGTCTCACTAGTTACTAACAAATGTCTCAAAATAGTACCCCTGCTGTCACCCTACTGGCAGTCTAAAATGCTAATACAATGAAATGTTATATTTATTGTACTTACTGCATGGTTTTGACGTTTGGAAATGGAAATTCGAAGAGGAAATGGGGGGAAATGTCGTGTAGCCAAATGGCTACAGTATGCACTGTAGGGTTAACTCACAACTCTCAAGCTTTGTCTCCAACTGTGGACCAAGATCCACGGTTGGAGGCGAGGTCCACGATTGGAGGCAACGCTTGAGAGTTGCGAGGCTGCTGCAAACGCTTGACACGTTTCTGATGGCATGAACAAATATTTCCTTTCCTTGGAAATACTTATAAATTAATGGTAGTGAGGTGGTTTAAGGTATCCGCCTACCTTTGAGACCATTTTTTGAAATACTTGATTTACAAAATTAGTTTTGTAATTTTTGGTTTAAATTTACATCAAAACATTGATTAAAATGCTAAAAAACAAAATTAATCATATTATTTTCTAAAATATGGGGTAATTAGTGTAAAATTTAAGTGAATTTTTATAAAACCCCTCTTTCTTGCCCAAAAACTATTACCCCATATATAAATGGGGTAAAACTATTACCCTTGGACACAAGTATTGTATAACACTTATCTTCAGAATGGACTATTTTCTAAGACACATTTTGAAATGTAATTGTTTTACAGCATAAAATGTAAAGGTAATTGAAAATTTTCAAAATTTCTACAACCATTTAACAAAAAAACATAAATAAAAACAAAAATAATAAACTTGCATAAAAAATCTATAGTCCATCTGGTTAATAACAGTATGATTAATATACTGTTAAAATTTGGAGTGAATATCTTGGATAGTTTTTGAGGGCTTTTATGCAAAATTTAGTTCTGAGAAAATTAGCTTCCAAGTTTATATTTGTATACGATCGCAAACGACTATCTGTTTTAAAAATGCTGTAATTTCTTTCCTAATTCACCTATACCTACTACAAGTAAATTGAAAACAGTTTTGGAAAGATAAAAGTCTAAACTACTTGAAAATGTAAGACACAAATTTTCGAGGAAAAAGTCGAAAATGTCATTTTCGGGGTAGGCGAATACCTTAAGTCAATCATCTGAGTTAAATTATCTCCCACTCCTAGAACTTTACAGCTAAAAGGGGCAAAAGCAATAAACAAGGAACTCTCTCTAAAGGGATAAGGTACAGTCACCTTGAACGCAGAATCAGGCGTATCTCCCCAATCTCTTTTTTCGCCAATTGACCTCACCCAACCACACAAAGAGATAAGGGAGATACGCCTGATCCTGCGCTCAGGGTGACCATGGCCATATAGGAGGATTTGACGATTTGGGGACTACAATTGTTCCTGCGATCCCAGCGCTAACCGAGTCCTTATACCACACAAGGCATACGCCATGCTTTTTAGATTTCTATTATCGCCTATGGCCATGGACACTCTGTTCTGGTACTCTGTTGTAATTAATAAAGGTCAATAATCCGCCATCGAGTCAGGGAGGGGACGAAATGTACCACTAATAAGCAAATGACGTTCCTTCTTCACATCTCCTCGCTTAGTGCACTAGTAGAACGAGCTGAAGCACAGAGTTGCGCATGCCAGCGATTTGGAACAGCTTTAGAAAGTCCTCCAGTCGCCATGTTTCTCACAGCAACATGATTAAGTGTTGTCATCATAGATTTCTAATAATAATAAATTAGATCTCAAACAGTAATTACCAATTATTATTTTAGGATCCAACAATAAAAGTGATATTAAAATTAGATCTATGGTAGTCAGTCATCAATCGAGCTGTAGGTAAACATGGCAGCCTGTGGACTCTTTCTAAAGCTGTCTAAACTAAATTTATAGATTAATTTTGATCACGGGGTTTCTCAAGGCTCAAATAGACCTATACTCAAATAGATTGTATTTAAGCTTTTTTCATTCTGCCAAAAAAAAGTACAGCTGCTATAGCACCACCTTTCAGCAGATTAAATTTCAGAGTTACTTAGTTTATTCACTTTGACTTTTGCTTTGATAACAAAAAATAAGCGGAGTATCGACACAGAAGAAACACCATAGAACCTTAAAAAATTTTACAAGAAAATCTGCATCCCCATCCACTATAAGAAAAATACTTACAGCCCTTGCGAGAGCAGTGTTGGGCAAAATTTATTCGTGCAACTACAGATAACGAATAAATCATCTAGATCAGCGGTTCCCAAAGTGGTCCATATGGACCCCCAGGGGTCCACAGTGACTTCTAGGGGGTCCACAGGCATGAAAATAAAAATTAGGGGTCCACAGCTACTTTTAGGGGGTCCACAGATACTTTCAGAGGTCCATGGGAAAAATTTCATTAAAATGAATAACTTTGATACTAAGTTTCAAAAACAAGTTATGCTGGGTTGTGGTCAAAAGAACTTCCATTTTTTATAGCTTTTCCCTCTTCTTTTTGGTGGAGAAAGGTTTCAGCGCTGTGGCCAACCTTTTGACAAAGCAAAGAAACAGGTTGGATATTATACCGTACGAGATGATTTGAGGTTAAATCTCACATCGTTGAAACCTAATGTTAAAAACCTAATGTTAAAGCACCAGATTCATCCCTTCCAATAAAAATATGTTGGAATATTCCAGTTTTCCCTCCCAGTTGTTTATACCTTCATATAATTCCTATTCTCTATTTAGAAATAACTATTCAATTAGTTAAAGTTGAAATGTGGATTTTATTACTTGTTTATAGCAATAATATTTTACAAGGAAGGTTTTTATGAACAAAGGGTGCTTAGCTGCTTGGAGTGAATCTTCAACTTTTTACGATCGAACATCTTACTTTTCGAAGTTTGGTTCTAAAAAGATCCTTATAAACTGAATTCAAATGGCTAACTGATACTGAAAATATTTATCCAATGGCAAACTCCCTGTATGTAGAAAAAACTATAACAGAGAGAAGTAAAAAGAATTATTACTGGATGTTGAAGAATTCCTTTTTTAAATCCTCTTTTTTTAGATGGAAGTGCCATAATGTCTCGCACGATGTCGTGGTTTTCTTGGAAGATTTCTGAACAGTGGCGGATCTACGGGGGGGGGCTTTCGGGCTGAAGCCCCCCCCCAAAACGTCTAATATTTTACAAAGTTGGTCAAAACGCAAGAAATCTATATCCGAAATTCGGATGAGGCGTACCAAAACGAGTTGAAAAAGTGGGGTTTTTGACTTAAATTTCCAAAAATTTTAGTGGTTTCAGTAGGATAATTCACTACCTTTTCCGTACCATTAACAAGAAGATTCAATTGGATTATAAAAATTCTTAGCCCCCCCCCACAAACCAAATCCTGAATCCGCCACTGTTTCTGAAAGTGGTTTTTGTTTTTAATATTTAACGAGTCCGCGGGCAACATTTGGCCCGCGGGCCGTAGGTTGGGCACCACTGATCTAAACTTTTTATTCCCGCAATAAAAACGTTTAAGAATATATTTGGATTTCAACTCATTAGAAGACCTTGAATGGTAAAAAATAAATTAGTTTTTTTTAGTTTTATGGCGTATGATCCCATCAGGCTAGCACCACCCGTCACCACGATCAGCCCCCGTCTTAGGGGCGGATCAGTTTTAGTTTAGTTGTCAAACTGAATCAAAGCGTAATCCAAATCTCGGACTTCTCTGTAGCAAAAAGCACCCAAAAACAAACCAACCAAATCTTGTTTTCCTTCGATCGATTCTTAAATCTTCCCAGAATCGAACCACATCCGATGTGTTGTATGAGGCTTGCGCATATTAATAATAATCTTTATTAAGAAACACATAAAATAAATACAAATAAAAAACATATGATACGCCCAGGGGAAACAAAAGATCCCATACGGGCGTAATAGAAATTAATACAGTAAAAATACAATGGAAAATAACAAAAAAGAGAAGACAAAAAAAGACAATACAAAAACACACACAAAAAAAGAATTCTAGACAAGAATTCTATTACATGAAAAGTGATGTTACGACAGAGAAGGGTAACGCTACCAGCGCCATCTGTCATTCATGGCATTTTTTCTGACGGGAAAATAACACTGTTTAACAAATTTGACCTTCAAAAATTTTTCCTTAATGAAAATAGTCATTTCTTATAGATTTAGGGTCGCTGAATACGAAAATCACCATTAAAATTCTCAATTGACTCAGGATTTTCGGGGAACAGCCCCTCCCCCGTTTTACGTTTTTCGACGACTTTATAACTTGAACTCGATTTTCAGGGTCAAAAAGCATTGCTTTAGTGTTCAAATTGCCCCCCAGGGAACAAGAAATGTTCAAATTAATAAAATATGATAAATTTAAACAAATGGATAGGTTTAAGGGGTAATTACCCCCTAAAAATACAAAAAAATAGCTAAAAATTATAGAGGTTTCTATACGCTACTTTTTCCTCTTATTTTTTACGCAATTCCCGTTTGAAGGGTCCTAACCCTTCCCCAAAGGACCCAAATTTGATGACAACATGCAGCAATATTTTTTACTAAAAGCGGCTGAGGTGTTAGCCTCCCAGAAGCCCTCGCGAGCTCAGGAATTAATATTGATGATTTTGAAAAGATTACAAATGACGTTTTTCTTATATTTTGGGTCTATCCTAAGTAGGAACTCTTCAGTTCTTTAAAAACTGACCGGTTTTAGGGAGTGAGGATTCCATGTTTCGAGATGTTTATAGATGTACGGCTGTGGATATCAATTAGGGGGCTTCCACTTAAAAACTGAGGGTGATGGAGGAAAATGGGTGTCATATTTGAATTCAGCATACTATCTTTTCAAGAAAGTTTTATTTACGTTTTTAATTGAAATTGACGATATTGATTTATTTTTCCACGTTTAGAAGCGAAATTACTCTTTATATTTTCCAGTTTTGTCCAGAATGTTTAATCTATGTCTATGTATATTTTGATAAATTTATGTCTTGTGTTTATTTATTAATTCAAAAACCTTATTTTGTTTTCTATCGTTTCTGTTGTTTTGAATTTTGTAATTTTATATAATCTTAATTATTATTGTTATTTACCTACTTTTTATATAATTTAAGTAGTCACCAGTACTGGCTCTGTTGCCTCTTGGTGACCAAATCTTATTTTTGTAGATGGATTTTTAAAGCAAAAAATAAAATTATTATTATTATTATTTTTGACCCTGAAAATCGAGTTTAAAGTTATAAGTCGTCGAAAGACGTAAAAAGGGGGAGGGGCTGTTCCCCGAAAATCCTGAGTCAATTGAGAATTTTAATTGTGATTTTCGTATTCAGCGACCCAAAATCTATAAGAAATGACTATTTTCATCAAGGAAATTTATTCATTGTTGAACAGTGTAATCATTAGTTGGTTGATTTCACATAAATCAAAAATACTCATTAGAAAATTTCTAAAATTAAAATTAAAAAAAATCATCAGAAAAATAAATAAATAGTAAAGCCTATTTAATATGCTTTACTATTTATTTATTTTTATTATCAACAAAGAAATATATAACAGTCTAATCCAATTTAGTCTTGTTTGGCGTAGAATGTCCTATTTGGGATCTTGCGCCATAAAACCCCACAAACAACCAACTAATCCAATTTAAGGCTTTTAAATCATTATCAAATGGAAAAAGGACTGAGAATCACTATGAGCTGTGAAGTTTGAAGAGCCGAAGCAAACCAACCAACCAATTTTGTGTAACGCAAAAGCGCTCTCAAGCGGTAAGAACTCTTTTGGGTACCTTGCACAAGTTAACTTACAGGGATTATTCCAATACTTTTCCCCTTTAGTCCCTAATTCAAGTAAAAGAGCATTCATTAATATAAATTATTATATTTATTCTTCCTTTTATAATATTAACATATATGTAGAACTTAAAAATTAACATTACTATTTCATTTCTCAACAAATGACATGGTTATAGGAGACCAAGTAATCATGGGCGTAGCCAGGGTTCAACTTAGGGGGGGGCAAGCAGGGTCAACTTTTTTTTATGTTTGTGGGGATCAATTTTAAAGCCCCGCAAGAGAGACCCGTCAAGTTTCATCAGGGTGTCTGTAGGTATTCCCCCAGAAAATTTTTGGAAATATGCCCCTAAGAACATGGTTTTAAATTGTTTTTGGTACACAGCAACCCAAATTTGGACATACATTTTTAAGTAGAATTTTGATTTTAATGAACTATCACAAAAAGTTTGAATAATAAGGGTTTAAATACCAAGGGGGGCTCGGGGGCCCTCCCCCAGAAATTTTTTGAAAATATTACCATAAGATACCGGGTTTTAATTTAACTAAAAGTAAAGCAAAAGTTAATTACTCGGGACTTAGGGGGGGCAGCTGCCCCTCCCTGACCCCCCTTGGCTACGCCCATGCAAGTAATATCTGGAAGATACTTAATAGAATTATACAAACTATAGAAGAACGAGAAAATAAAGCCTGCTTTACCTTATTCAAAATAATAGATACATTCATTTGATTCCTTAAGACACAAATTGAGAACATGAAATATTTACAATTATATACAATTTTCTGGTTCATGGAGAGACGGTACTTTTTGGTGACAAAACCAGTGATTGGCGCTATTTTCAAAGGAGAAGGAAAAAGTTTTTCTCGCCCAATCAGACTTTTTTCTCCGCCTCTCGTGACAAAGATGCGATCCCAGCGCTCCCAAACCATCCAACTTTTCGATTTCCATTAGCGCATATGGCCATGGACACTCAGGGCTCCCAGCAGACATTTGGTTTGTCTTTAGGGAAAAAAGAGACCTAATATCTTTAAAAAAGAGGAAAAAGAGACCGAAATTTTAAGTCAAAATTTAAGTGTGTCATGAAAAAAAATAGGTCGATGAAACAAAAATTTCAGAGTTTTATCCTCACAAAATAGTTAATGTTATAAAATTAATGTAGAAATTAGATAAGAAGGCGATTGATTGCCAAAGATAGAGATCCCAGGTGGCTATGTGAACTTGTAATTGTGTCCTTTTTTTATTTTTGGTACAATAAAAAATTTAATTAAAATAATAAAAAAGTATATTTTCAAGGTAATTTTTAAATGTTGAAATGAAATATTCGTAACTTGAATCAAATTAAAATTAAAAAACTAAAAAGTTGAGATTATTCTTGAATAAAAAAATAGTGCCGTAGCCAAAAGGGGGGGGGGTTCTTTGGGTTCAGACCTAAAAGATTTTAGACCCTATAGTTTTGATTTTATAATAACCAGTTGCCACTCAAGGGAGAAATTTTGATACTGTGTTTCTCATAAAAATTCTACACTTTAAAAGAGCGATCCTCTTTGGGTCATTCCATGTCAAATCAACCAATGGTCCGGACCTTTGGGTCTTAGATTCTCGAAATTTTTAGTGTGCTTGTTGTACTAATCCGTAGGAGTATAACAAGACCAATTTTGGATTTTTGGGGCCGGTAGTTTTTGAGAAATCCACTTTTAAAGAGACAAAAATCAAGCGATTTTGAAAAAACATGACATTTTTAAACAGCTGATGCTCAAAACCTATTTGACCCAAAATCATGAACAAGGTGTTGTTTTCTTCTGTTTTAAACAAGCTTTAAAATTATATAAAGCACGACAATGTGATGTAAAATTTTTTATTTAAATCTAAAAAATAAATTTTTACGTAGCAAAAATACATCCCCCTTCGATTTTTTTGAAAAAAATATATGTTATAGAGAATCTATCCAACTTCATCTGTGCAAAATTTCAGAATGGGACCACCATGGGTTCAATAGAAAAAAATTATTTTGTGATCGTAAAATTTGAAAAAATAATTTTTCGCGTTGAAATTCTATAAAAAATCGAAATTATTCTGTAATAATATTCAGCTAACTGGTTGAGACACTTAAAAACTGCTAATGTATTTTATTTTTTAAAAAAAATTTAATAAAAAAATTTTTTTGAGAAAAAAAATGTTTAAAATTTTGTTTTAGAAAAATAAACTTTAAAGAAAACTTAAAGCTTTATAACTCTTAAAATAAACATTTCTACCAAATTTCAAGTTGAAAATAAAATTTAATCATGTAGAAAAATATAAAAATCTTCGAAATTTAGGCAAGTTTCTAAACCTTCCCTCCAAGAGCAATTCACTCATGGAAAATTCATAAAAACGCTTGAGGGTGTTCATATGACTTAAAACATGAAAAAAATTTCATATAAGTTTCAGAAAACACGACCATTAACAGTTTCAGTACAAAATCTTGGAGGGCTAGATCCCAACTTAAAGTTAATTCAATGAGCATGCATTTCACTTGAATATTCCATAGAAATATGTTTATATCTAGTTGTTTTTACTTTTAACAAGTCAAATCGAAGTAAATTAAAAGTTTTAGAACATAAAAAAATAAATATAAACATATTTCTATGAAATATAGAGGAAAATTTAGGGGCCTGTCTTAATTTCAAAGATTTTAATTTTTTCAACATGATTAAATTTTATTATCAACTTGAAATTTGGTAGAAATGTTTATTTATTGTTAAGTTAAATGTTAGAAAGCTTTAAATTTTATTTTAAAAATTTTTCAAAAAAAATTTTTTTATTAAATTTTTTTTAAAAAAATTTTCAAAATAAAATACATTAGCAGTTTTTATGTGTCTCAACCAATTAGATGAATTCTGAATATTATTAAAGGATAATTTTGATTTTTTATAAAGTTTCAACACGAAAAACGATTTTTTTTCGAATTTTGAGATTACAAAATAATTTTTTTCTATTGAACCCATGGCGGTCCCATTATGAAATTTTGCACAGATGTAGTTGGATAGATTCTCTATAACATATATTTTTTTCAAAAAAATCGAAGGGGGATGTATTTTTGCTACGTAAAAATTTATTTTTTAGATTTAAATAAAATATAAAAATTTTAACATCACATTTTTATGCTTTATATCATTCTAAAGCTTCTTTAAAACTTAAGAGAATGGCACCTTGTTCATGATTTTAGGTCTAATAGGTTTTGAGCATCAGCTGTTTGAAAATGTCATGTTTTTTCAAAATCGCTCGATTTTTGCCTCTTTAAAAGTGGATTTCTCAAAAACTACCGGCTCCAAAAATCTGAAATTGGTCTCATTATACTCCTATGGATGGGTACAATAAGCACCAAAAAAAATTATTAAAATCTAAGACCTAAAGGTCCAAAAGTGTACTTATTTTGGTTGATTTGACGTGGAATGACCCCTTTACTAGTAGTTGTAACCCAATAGGGCTCAAATATGTGAGTTTACACACTGCTCTTTTAATGTTTAAAAAAATAAAAAATATTTTCTATGGGAGGGCCCCAAACATCCCTTTGAAACTCAGTGTGGCTTACAAGGAAGTCTTTGAATGTAACTGAAAAGGTCTCAAAATGAGCTAAAACACTGCTTCAAAAGATCAAATTTCCAAAAATTTTCTGGTGAGGCACCCTCAAACTTAGACTTATTGCACACAGATTAACATCCTATCACAGTAAGCGTTTTAAAACAAAGCATGTAAAAATTCTCATAAGTATTGAGTCAAATCCCCAAAACAAATATCTAGTTATGTGCCTGAGGCCAAAAAACGAGTTCCGACACTGTTTCCAAGGGGAAAATTCGCAAAAGGTTTTTGAGGAGAGATCCTAATTAACGTAGAGGAGTTAACCTCTTAAATAACAGAGGAGTATAGTTAAAAATGACCAATATATTTGGGTAACTACAGAAATTTCATTGATTTACAATAATGCATTTTTTTGGACCTCCAAAGGAAAATCCTGGCTATGCCGCTAAATAAGGATGTCATAAGGTCAAATTTATCCTTCATACCCCTTTAACATAATCAAAACAGGATAATACTTATAATTTCTTCGGATAATACTTTTCAGACTATTTTTCACATACAATTTTTTCCATGGCTTCCGTAAAATTTTTGTATTTTACCCTAATAGATGCCTTGATTATACAGTTCTGCAACCTAAAAGTTATTTCACACTTGAAACCCATAACCAGACTTTTGTGAGGGGGTTGGAGGGGGGAGAATTGATTCAAACTAACAGACCGTAAAACTTCGTTTGCAGTTTGTATAAAATATGAACCCCAAGTGAAGATACAGGGATGAGGGTTGGGAAATTAACCTTCAAAGTATTGTTTCAACTAATATTGTTGATCCATTGCTAACACCCAAAGAGACTGATATCTTGTAAGTCAGAATTTTCTATGGAAAATCACAGGATATAAAAAGACATAAAAATTTCAAAGGTAGAGGGGGTCTGGGGGCGCTCCCCCAGAAAAATTTTGTAAATCTAACCCTTAAAAGTAGGGAAAAAAGGAAAAAAAGAGACCTTGATCCTAAAAAAGAGACTTTTAGAGACCTCAGGTGAAAAAAGAGACTTTTAGGGAAAAAAGAGACCTGCTGGGAGCCCTGGACACTCTCTTCCAGTACTCTGTGGTTGCAAATTTTGAAGAGCCGAAGCAAACCAACCAACCAATTTTCATAAGGGGACATCCATAAATGACGTGAGGTCAAAAAGGGGGTCGATTAAAATCTCACGTCAACTTTTTAGGTTAGAAATTATACGATTTTCTTAAGTATGAAAAAGGAATAATACCCACAGATAAGACACTGGGGATTTTTAGGCGGAATAATGTCCCTTTCCCCAACATCATTAATAATGGAAAAGTTTTAGGTGCTGTGAAGCACAAAATGCTAACGAATAGGATAGAAAATTATTTTTAAAGATTGTAGATAAATCTCACGTGGGGGGAGGGGGGTCCAGTAAATCTCACCAAGGGGGGTCCAGATTTCGAAAAAAACACCTCACGTAATTTATGGATGTCCCCTAACGTAAAAGCACTCTCAAGGGGTATAAGAACGGGAAACTTCAGTAAAGTCGGCTCTTTTGGGTAAAGAATGGGGAGAACGGGGATGAATGAGACAGGGTATGAACGGGACGGCTCAATTTTTTATACCTTAACTTCACTTTGAATTTTTGTTATTTCAGCCATAAGATAGTAGCACCTAGCCTATTCAAAAAATTGTGTTCACTGACATCAGCTTCCATTTTTGTGCAAATAGGACTACCAAAAGTAATTTTAATTGTTTTACTTCCATAATTATTTATTTAACAATAATTTTATTGTGTGTTGAAAGAGTAGTTTTATTGGTATAGTTAACAATTTAAATGGAGAAAATCCATGGATTTTTTCCTAGTCTAATTTCAGTTTTTCAAAAATAAGTGGGTATGGGGATGAATGGGACACTTAAATCATCACTTCATTTCCTGTTTTCAAAACTTTCCATGAATAGCTTGCTATATTCAACTCATTTAAGTAATTTCTGATAAAATAACTAAAATAGGGTACAAAAATTTACCTTTTAAACTTGTGTTTTATGTTCAAAACTAATGTGTGAATATGCAAAGTCTTAATAAGCGAATACTTGCAACTTTCATCTCAAATATGTTATGGTTAACTCATTATTCAAATAAGTTAGGTTTTATGCTCAATTTTTATGAAAAGTTCCTTCAAAATGGCAGGTAAAATGTAACTGCAGGAGAGGAATGGCTTTGGGGGTTTGGTCCAGGCATCAAAAATTATCTATTTGCACTCCTAAAAGTACAAACCCATAAAAAGCAAAGCATTAATAGAAATAACACCAGCCTCAACCACTGAGCTGAAAGAACAAAAGGATTTGCTCCAGTTAGTGTGTTAATTTTACTCGTCATGAAGTCGAATAAATGTAGGCTGTTTTTTGTCCTTTAAGGGGATGGTAGACCTTCAAAACTGTTTTTTATATTTATTGCTTTGCAATTCTTATGTTTGTATATAAGTGCAGTACAGTATAAAAACGTCATATCGATTTAAAATTTCATAAAAAAGTAAAAAATAAATTTTTTAGATTAAAAAAACGAAATTTTTAAGACAAATTTTTAAAATCTCACTTGCGACATAATTTTTTTCATTTCTTCTTGCTTTTATTAAATAATTGTTCAAAAGTACATAACTAACAAAAATTGGTATTATTTAGTTATTTGGTTCAGTAGTTTTTTTGCTAGAAAATATTTTTTACACACATAGTCAAATTTTATACAAATTTCACTTTTTCTGGAACTAAAGCCAGAATTTGACAAACTTAAAGTTGATCAATTACTTAAAAAATACCAATTTTATTTCCACTAATCGTTGGGGAGCTATGTTGAAAGTTTTGTTTGATTTCCTTGAAAACTCTGTCGCAAGTGACGTTTTAAAGGCGGGAACATTACAAAAACATACTGTGCAAGAAAAAGCCGTTCAAAGGTGATTCGGTACGTGTTTAAACACGTGTAGCTAAACTTTAAACTTGTATAACTTTTTTATTTATTCACTTTTTTGAATTTCGTTTTCAGATACTTATTTGGATTAATTTTGAGTATTATAAAATCAAACAATATTTTTTGGTGAAATTTGTTCGATTTTGCCTTATTTGAAGGTCTACCATCCCCTTAAATGCCTTTTTAGTTTTTTTCTTTGGAAAATACAAGTGTGTTGCTCCTTTAAAAAGCTAATCGTTGTGCAATATTTAAAATAACTTTGTTATTTTGTAAATTTCTGAACTTCTTTTAACAGTCCCATCCATCCCCACCACAGAGACAAATGGGACAAAATACATGCATTCATAAAAACTTTTCTTGGAGTTAAAGTAATGGGTAATTGATTGAACTCACGCATTTTTAATGTTACCAAGAGTTTAATTATTGGTTTTAAACTTGTTACAGGATTGAAAAATGTATATTTTTTCAATTTTAGCAAAAATGTGAAATTTGTCCCATTTATCCCAGCTCTCCCCTATGCCTTATAACCTAAGGTTATGATCCAGTTTAGACTTGCCACAGCGATTGCAACCATGGACGCCCGTATATTAAAACTCAAGGGGGGCCCCAAGAAAAATTTTAGGTTTTCAGTCAGGCTTATCAGGAAGAGGAGGGTTTGGTTCCAAGTTATAGAAGTTTATGTTTCACTCATGTATTGTGCCTAGTACTTTTTTAACACCCTCTAACTGTAGTTCTAAATCTTTTTACACTTAATATAGAAATCTACTTGTTCACAATATACCTAGTTGATACTAAAAAGAGGGGGTCCTCCCCCATAATATTTTTGAAATTTTACTTTTAAGAGTAGATATTTAACTCATTTGGAACATTTTTGGGCAACAACCTAATAGGATTGTTACCCATGATTTTCATGATATGAGTAGAATTCAGGATTCCTAGATTTTGTAACTGGGTTGGTGGATGTAGCAATGTGTCAGTGTATGAAATTGTTGGAAACAATTTTCATATTGCTTTTGAATTAGTTTAAAATCATAATAAAGTATTAATAAAAAGGAGAAAATATCAAATAGAATGTTGAAAATTATTTATTGTGGTTAAATGAGGATTTTATGTAATTTTTTCTGATTCCAGGGGGGGCCGGGCCCCCCTCTGCCCTTATGTACGGGCGCCCATGATTGTACGCCCTTATGTACGGGCGCCATGATGCAACTGTGAGGATTTTAATTTGTATGAGTAAGTGCGTGGCTCTTTAGAGTACACATATGCCTGAAAGCCTTTTTGCAGAGGCGGCAATTGAATGGCTTTTCGCCAGTATGACAAAGAAGGTGTCTTTTCAGGCTGCTCCTATCACTGTAGGCCTTGCTGCACAAGTTGCATTGAAAAGGCTTTTTCCCAGTATGTATGATTTTGTGTCGACTAAGATCGGCCTTTCGAGCAAACGCTTTGCCACAGTGATTGCAAATGTACGGATCCTTGTCTGAACTCATTGATTCAGTAATTATTTGACCGGATGTAGAGTTTTTTAATAGGCCACACTGAGCTGGCTTTTCGCCAGTATTGATGAGCAGGGGTCCTTTCAGAGTGTTTTCATCATTGAAGGCGGTGTTAGAGGAACTACACAGAATTGGCTTTTCCCCAGAATGGCTGATTTTGTGTTTATTGAGATCGCCCTTTCCACTGAAAGCCTTGCCACAGTAATTGCAACTGTAAGGCTTATAGCCTGGATGGGTTTTTTCATGGTTCCTCAGAGTACTCAATTGAGCAAAAGCCATGTTGCAGAGACTACAACTGAATGGCTTTTCACCCGTATGAATACGAAGGTGTCTTTTCAAAGTGCTCCTATCATTGAAGGCCTTGTTGCACAAGCTGCATTGAAAAGGCCTTTTTCCAGAATGAATGATTTTGTGTCGACTGAGATCAGCCTTTCGAGCAAACGTTTTGCCACACTGATTGCAAATGTACGGCTCCATGTCTGAACTTATTGATTCAGTATTTAGTTGACCGGGTGCAGAGTTTAATAGGCCACACTCAGCTGTCTTTTCGCTAGTATTAATAAGAAGGGGTCCTTTCAGAGTGTTCTCATCATTGAAGGCGGTGTTAGAGGAATTAGGCGGTATTGGCTTCTTCCCAGAATGGATGGTTTTGTGACGACAGAGATCACCCTTCCTAGCGAAAGCCTTGCCACAGTGATTGCAACTGTATGGCTTATCACCTGAATGGGTTTGTTCATGCTTCTTCAGAGTACTCAATTGAGCAAAAGCCTTGTTGCAGAGACTGCAACTGAAAGGCTTTTCACCCGTATGAATACGAAGGTGAGTTTTCAAACTGCTTCTACCATTGAAGGCCTTGTTGCACAAGCTGCATTGATAAGGCTTTTCCCCAGAATGGATGTTTTTGTGATCACAGAGATTGCCCTTTCGAGCGAAAGCCTTGCCACAGTGATTGCAACTGTATGGCTTATCGCCTGAATGGGTTTGTTCATGCTTCTTCAGAGTACTCATTTGAGCAAAAGCCTTGTTGCAGAGACTGCAACTGAAAGGCTTTTCACCCGTATGAATACGAAGGTGAGTTTTCAAACTGCTTCTACCATTGAAGGCCTTGTTGCAGAAGCTGCATCGAAAAGGCTTTTTCCCAGGATGAATGATTTTGTGTTGACTGAGATCACCATTTGTAGCAAACGCTTGGTCACGGTGATTGCAAATGTACGGCTTCTTGTCTGAATTTATTGATTGAGTAATTATTTGATCGGATGTAGAGTTTAATAGGCCACACTTACTTGGCTTTTCGCTAATATTAATCAGAAGGGGTCCTTTCAGAGTGTTATCATTGAAGGCAGTGTTAGAGGAACTACACAGAATCGGCTTTTCCCCAGAATGGATGATTTTGTGCTGACTGAGATCGCCCTTTTGAGCAAACGTTTTGCCACACTGATTGCAACTGTATGGCTTCATGCCTGAATGGGTTTTTTCATGCTTCCTCAGAGAACTCATTTGAGAAAAAGCCATGTTGCAGAGACTGCAACTGAATGGCTTTTCCCCCGTATGAATAAGAAGGTGAGTTTTCAAATGGCTTCTACCACTAAAGGCCTTGTTGCAGAAGCTGCATCGAAAAGGCTTTTCCCTAGGATGAATGATTTTGTGTCGACTGAGATCACCCTTTGTAGCAAATGCTTTGTCACAGTGATTGCAAGTATATGATCTCTCTTTAGTATGAATAAGTTCGTGGCTCTTCAGAGAACCGATAAATCTGAAAGGCAAGTTGCATTGGCTACAATTGAATTTCTTTTCACCCGTTTGAATACGAAGGTGTTTCTTCGAAGTGCTCTTATCATTGAAGGCCTTGTTGCACAAGGTACATAGAAACAATTTTTCCCCAGAATGGATGATTTTTTGAAGACAGAGATCGTCTTTTCTAGCAAAACCCTTGCCACAGTGATTGCAACTATAAGACTCCTTGTCTGAAGGAATGAGTTCGTGGGTCTCCAAAGTACTTATTTGACCGGATGTAGAGGTTAAGAGGTCACAATTTGCTGGCTTTTTGCTTGTAATATTAAGAAGGGGTCCATTCAGTGTGTTCTTATCAATGAAGGCGGTGTTAGAGGAACTGCACAGAATTGGCTTCTCCCCAGAATGGATGATTTTGTGTTGTTGGAGATCGTCCTTTCCAACGAAAGCCTTGCCACAGTGATCGCAACTGTAAGACTCCTTGTCTGAAGGAATGAGTTCGTGGGTCTCCAAAGTACTTATTTGACCGGATGTAGAGGTTAAGAGGTCACAATTTGCTGGCTTTTTGCTTGTAATATTAAGAAGGGGTCCATTCAGTGTGTTCTTATCAATGAAGGCGGTGTCAGAGGAACTGCACAGAATTGGCTTCTTCCCAGAATGGATGATTTTGTGATGACAGAGATTGTCCGCAAAAGCCTTTTCACATTTCTTGCCTGAATGAGTTAGTTTATGCTTCTCCAGAGTGTTCATTAGACTAAAAGCCTTGTTGCAAAGGGTGTAATTGCATGGCTTTTTGCAGGTATGCATATGAAGGTGTCTTTTGAGACTGCTCTTATCTTTGTATGCCTTGTTGCACAAAATGCATGGAAACGGTTTTTTCCCAGAATGAATGATTATGTGTCGACGGAGATCACTCTCTTTATCAAATGCCTTGCCACAGTGATTGCAACTGTATGGCTTTCCATCTGTATGAATAAGTTCGTGGCTCTTCAGAGAACTCTTTAGACTGAAAGCCATGTTGCAGAGGCCACATTTGAATGGCTTTTCCCCCGTATGAAAACGAAGGTGTCTTTTCAGAGCGCTTCTATCACTGTAGGCCTTGTTGCACAAGCTGCACACAAATGGCTTTTCACCGGAATGGATTATTTTGTGTCGACAGAGATCTGCCTCTCTAACAAATGCCTTGCCACAGTGATTGCAACTGTATGGCTTTCCATCTGTATGAATAATTTCGTGGCTCTTCAGAGAACTCTTTAGACTGAAAGCCATGTTACAGACACTGCAATTGAATGGCTTTTCTCCCGTATGAAAACGAAGGTGTCTTTTCAGAGCGCTCCTATCACTGTAGGCCTTGTTGCACAAGCTGCACACAAACGGCTTTTCACCAGAATGGATTATTTTGTGTCGACGGAGATCTGATTCTCTAACAAATGCCTTGCCACAGTGATTGCAACTGTATGGCTTTTCATCTGTATGAATAAGTTCGTGGGTCTTCAGAGAACTCTTAAGACCGAAAGCCATGTTGCAGAGGCTGCAATTGAATGGCTTTTCCCCTGTATGAATAAGAAGGTGTCTTTTCAGAGCACTCCTATCACAGTAGGCCTTGTTGCACAAGCTGCACACAAATGGCTTTTCACCGGAATGGATTATTTCGTGTCGACGGACATCTGCCTCTCTAGCAAATGCCTTGCCACATTGATTGCAACTGTGTGGCTTTTCTTCTGTATGATGAATAAGTTCGTGGCGCTTCAGAGAACTTCTTTGACTGAAAGCCTTATCGCAGATGCTGCACTTAAACCGCTTCTCTTCTGTATGGGTATGGATTCGAAGGTGTTTGTTCAGACTACTCTTATTTTTGTATGCCATGTGGCAGAAACTACACTGAAATGGCTTTTCCACAGAATGAGTGATTTCGTGTTGAGAAAGTTCTTCCTTTTTAATGAAAGCCTTGCTACAGTGATTGCAACTGTAAGCCTTCTTGTGGGAAGGAATGAGTTCGTGGGTTTCCAGGGTACTCATTTCACTGCAAGCTGAATTTAAGAGGCCACACTTAGTTGGATTTTTGCCCGCATGAATTGGGTGTGCTTTCTGAGTGCTCTTACGATTGAAGGCAGTGTTAGAGAAACTGCATGGAAATGGCTTCTCCCCAGAATGGATGATGACTATGTGACGAGTAAGAGATGGTTTGCTTTCAAGTGAAAGCCAATCCACAGTGATTTCAACTGTATGGTTACAAAGCCTGTGTTGCAGAGGCTACACTTTAATGGTCGCTCACCAGAATGAATTAGAATATGGGTCTACAGGCTAGGTTTCGTATTGAAGTTCTGCAGCAGTGATTGCACACCAACAGTTTCTCTTCAAAATGGATGAGCTTGAGCATGTGACAATCGTGATGGTTTGTCGAGGGAAAGCCTTGTCGATGTTGTTACTCTTGAATGGTTACTAACCTCTTTTGAGTTCTTAAGATTTTAATAAACAAATCATTCTGAAGTTGGACTGGTTCCGGGGGAGTTTGCAATTTGAAACAATGGTACTTATGATCGCTCTGCTTACTAGGTTTGGGTTTTCAGGATTCTATTCAGACCAGAGGTTTTTGTGGAGCAGCCACCTTTTCATCATTACTGCCATCTGTGGGAGAATAATTTATTAACATTTTCTCTGAACCCATAATAAGAATGTTTATTAAAAAATTGCACAAATTTTATTATCTATGTTGAAAAAAATGTCATTTAGCTTTTTTATTCTCTAAATTCTGAAATAGTGTCAAATTGTTATTGTTGTAGTGCAGGGGTCCCCAACCTTTTTGTACCTAAGAGCACATACCAGAATATCGGTCAAATGGGGGGCACCATTTATTTTTTCAAGATAAATTTATAGTTGGTGGACATAGTTATTAATACACACTACTACATATAATGCACAAAATATTTAATTTTAAAAATTAATTTAACATAATGAATATACTAATTAGTATTAATATTCTTTTGTAAAATAAATTATTACTAAATTGCTAGCAAAACATACGAAGAATCAAAATTATTAATAAAATATATAAAATACATTTCACTGGCCATCAGCGCTTCGTAATTGGGAGATTATGATGAAATTCTTGCCCACAAGCTATCATCAAGGTGTTCATCTGTACGTCGTGATCTATATTTTTTGCTTTTATATTATATTCATTGTCAAAAATGATTCACATAAGTGCGTGGAACCAAAAAACTATTTTACATGCTGCACTTTTTAAGAATGGAAATTTATTTCTATCAAATATATTCCAGAATTTCTCAAATCATCTGATAATAGTTTTGAGGATAATGTCATTCTGAAGATCCAAAATTTCTATTCTCACCTTACTTGAAGAAATTCTGAAATGTATGTTGCTATTTAATTTCTAGAATTTTATGGGATAGTGGAAAACTGAAATATTTTATCCTTGGGCACAAGCAGCGGGAGCACCTATAGACCGATCGACGGGCGCCATGGTGCCCGCGGGCATAGGGTTGGGGACCCCTGTTGTAGTGCATGATTTATTCCAAAGGTTTGCATTCTTTAGAAATATTTCTAGTCAATGGACTAGAATCACAAAAAAATTATCTTGACTTATTCATCAAAGGGTTCTTACGTATTATCCAGTATACTATTGATTTCAACAGTAGTTAGTGCGCTTTGGATTTTTGTACATTTTTGTTTTCAGCAGCACAGTCCACAGGCTAATATGGAAGTGCCCATAAAAGTTATAGCAAAATAGAGTTTCAAATTTATTTTAGCAATTACGTTTTTAACAACTTCTATTGAAATATCTTAAAATTATCTTTTTTCTCTCTGCCTTCGGACCTGGAAAAAGTGCCTGAACCTATGAACCTGGTTCGGGGGAAGCCCCTGCCAGCTCCCTAGGAGCAATAATAAGGTTTGGGGAAATTTTATTAGGTTCGGGGGAAGGTTACAACTTTTTCCAGGTCCGTCGCTTTTTTAAAAAGTAAATGATGTAAGCTTTTTGGAAAACTGCACCTTTAGGTTCTTTGCTTTATACTCTGTTCATTTTGAACTGGCGCTTGAAAATATTTCCTTCCCCCCCACCACCGATCGGTAACCATAGCAACTATCTTCGTCAAAGTGACGAAGAAGGCTTACTATTGGCTCCTTGAAGAGCGTACGCTTCTAGCGAGGGGGAAAGCACTATTTCTCAAGCCCTAATTCTAAATGAATAGAGTATAATTGTAAGAAAGAGAAAACATGTAATGGTCAATAGAGAAAAGAGTTAGGGGGTAACCCCAATCTATCCTTGTAATTGGCAAAGGATATAACAGCTGTATGCAACTGACAACAGTTTCGATTTTTATTAATTTTTTAGTTTTTCTTTCTTTCTGGGGCAAAAATTTCCACAGAGCTACTTGAATTTCCCCCGAACATCGTTCAAGCGTTCACACATATTCTGCACCCCTGAGTTTAAGTAATGGGTAATTGATTGAATACACGCATTTTTAATGTTACCAAGAGTTCAATTATTGGTTTTAAACTTGTTACAAGATTGAAAAATGTATACTTTTTCAAATTTAGAAAAAATGTGAAATTTGTCCCATTTATCCCAGCTCTCCCCTAAGCCTTATAACCTACAGTTATGATCCAGTTTAGCCTTGCCACAGTGATTGCAACCATGGGCGCCTATATGTTATAACTCAAGGGGGCCCCAAGAAAAATTTTAGGTTTTCAGTCAGGCATTTTTTTATCGAGGAGAGGACGGTTTGGTTCAAAGTTATAGAAGTTTGTTTCACTCATGTATTGTGCGTAGTACTTTTTTAACACCCTCTAACTGTAGTTTTAAATCTTTTTACACTAAATGTAGAAATCTACTATACCTAGTCGATACTAAAAAGAGGGGGGGGTCATCCCCCAGAATATTTTTGAAATTTTACTTTTAAGGGTAGATATTTAACTCATTTGGAACATTTTTGGGCAAAAACCTAATACAGGGATGTTGCACAACTTTGAGCATTTTGTAGCAGCTAAATTTAAAATTTGTAGCAGTTTGTAGCAGCTAAATTCAAAAGTTGTAGCAGTTTGTAGCAGCTAAATTAAAAATTTGAAGCAGTTTGTAGCAGCTTAATTATAATGTTCGGCACTAGTTAACTAAAAGTAGTTGAAAAGTAGTTAACTACTAGTTGCAACTACTAGTTAACTAGTAGTTCAACTACTTTTGGTTTAGAGTAGTTGAACTAGTAGTTTAACTACTTTTTTCACCAACTACTAGTTCTAACTACTTTCAAAAAGTTCAACTATTTCAAAAAATATTGAAAGATCAAAATTTTAAAAAATATGTTACATCTACTAACAATGCCATTTTTCATGATACATTTTCATATTTAACAACCTTGAAATATATTTCATACCAGCAATTGACATATAAATGCAACCCTTTAAGTTGTGGTTTCCTTTTTGTTTTTTTATCTTGTGCTCTGTTTAAGTAACTCATAGCATCAATGCATCATAGAAGGAGGAGGGAGGAGAGGAAACATTTTCCAATTAACACGTGCAGTTTTTCTTAAAGCAATATCGGGTGGGTAGGGGACTAGAAGAAAAGGATAAATATGAACTGATAGATGCGAACATTTTGAGTAAACTTTACAGTTTGGTGTAAATTTAAAAGGAAGGCATTAAGAGCACTGAAATTAACGGTTTTAAAAGAGCTTCGTTTTGCTAGTTCAGACCTAGCGTTTGGATTGCACGTACGTATCAGATGACAAAGTGAAATCATAAATGACCATTATTTAAGGTAAGTTCTTTCATGTAAATTTGTAATTCTTATTTCTTTGATCTTCGAATTATTAAAATTGCTGAAAGATACCGGGATTGTTAACGAATTTTTTCGACTGCTTATCGCAGCGGTTCTTAAACTGTGGTCCGCGGACCCCTGGGGGTCCGCGAGATACCTTGAGGAATTCCTCAAGTTACTTCTAGAATTCCAAAAAGAGTTTCAAAATTAGATGAAACACTAGTTTTAAGTGACAAATTTCAAAAATTTTCTGGGGGAGAACCCCTAGCCCCCTGGAAACTTCATGACAACCTCGGACTTCAATACATAATTTTTTCCTTGAAATTTCCAGACCCTCACCTCAGAGACTTAGAGTAATTCAGGGGCGTATATAATGGTGGGTGAAGGGGCCCTGCCTTTATACCTACATTACTTCTGAAATTTGGACTTGGTGTATCAAAACAAGTTAAAATCCTGTTTTTTGGATCAAATCTCCGAAAATTTTCTGGGGGAGGACCCCCGAACCCTCTTTAGTACTTGGTACTTTATCATTAAAAACTTTTTAAAAATAAGTTAATCAAAATTGAAATTCTACCTAAGAATATAGTCTGAAATTCGGACGAAGAGTGTATCAAAACCAAGTTTAAATCCTGTGTGTTTTTAGGGGCAAATTTATCTAAAATTCTTCTGAGGATGACCCCCTAGATACCTTTTTGTTCTTAAAACTCTATTGTTATAAACTACTATTTTTATATTAAGTTAATCAAAATGCAAATCTTGCATAAAAATTTATATTCAAAAAATTCTATATAGGGGTATCAAAACTAATTAAAAATATGTTTTTTCTAGTTGAACTTCCAAAAAATTTTTGGGGGACCCCCATTTGGTAGCTAGAACTTAATTACTCATAACCTTTTTAAATTAAGTTCCCAAAGACGCTAATTCTACTTAAAAATGTACTAAAAAGCTACTTGGACCTATGAAATATACATGGTTGGCTGAGGGATAATTTCAATATACACCTCTGGAGTAATTGTAAAATTTATTAAATTTATATACTAATTTTAATTAATCTTAAACTAAAAACAAAAGTATGGTTAAGGCTTTTGGTGTTTAATATGTTGGGGGTCCGCGCTGTCTGGCTGCTACATAAAGGGGTCCGTGAGGATAGAAAGTTAAAGAACCGCTGGCTTATCGTGAAGTATTTGTGATTATATTATTTTATATGTTTAAATTCTTTAATATTTAGCACACGAATGCTATAAACATATGAATATAAATAGAACTTAGAAAAGTTTAAGACACCAAAACCTGTATACCTATAAAAAATTAGGGAATCTTTAGCCATGATATTTTTGCTATAGTTGAAAATCGAAAATTTGGGGAAAAATATCTTATGAAATTAAATAGACTAGTTAACTAGTAGTTAACTACTTTGGGAAATAATCAACTACTAGTTACAACTACTTCCAAGAAAAAGTAGTTAACTAGTAGTTACAACTACTTTTGCCCAGACTAGTTGTTAGTTGGTAGTTAACTACTTTTTGACCAGTAGTTGCCGAACACTACTTAATTAAAAATTTGTAGCAGAATAAACCATTTTTGTAGCAGCCGATTTTAAATTTTGTAGCAACTTATCTATTTTAAAGGTGGAACAGGGCGAATCAATTTTTTGCACAACAACCAAAATTAAAATCCATAGCAGGGTTAATAGTTCTTGTTACTAAAATATACTGATAATTTATCCCAACTATTAATCTTAAAACAATGCATGATTAAGTAAACTAATAAAAATTTATAAGACGAATTACGCAAAAAACAGGTGTTTGAACAGCTAGAGATCTGTCTTAGCAAAATTGCAACCCTTTAAATAAAGGTACCTTAGAAAATTTACCATTTAAAAATAGGAGCATTTATAAATTTAAAAAAGAGAAAAAAGTACTTTCACAAAACAGAATTAAAAACCTCTGATAAGCCATTTTATCATAAATTAAAAGTTAAATGGTAATTCTGAACAAACTTTTAATTAATTTTTAATGTTTTTAAAATAATGTTATTGTTAATGATAATAGTTTTCAATACAATTTTTATTTTAATAACAAAAACGCCAAATGCAGGGTTTATACAAATTTTCAGAAATCGAAATCAAGGAGTATTCCAGGAATTTTCAAGGAGTGTTTTAAAAAATTCAAGGAGTACTTTTTTACTTAAGAGAAATTTTTTACACAGCTCCAAACACACACTATGCCAATTATATTCCTATCCTGAATCAGGTTTTAAAACCACTTTAAAAGTCAAAATGAAATAAAAATTTTAAAGGAAATTAGTTAACAGAATAATTATTTAAGTAATAATAATAAAATCAGATAATAATCTTAAATCAGATAAAAAAACACTATAATAATCTAAGTTGCTATAAAGCGACCTTTCGAATGGGTTTTTTCATGCTTCCTCAGAGAACTCTTTTGAGAAAAAGCCATGTTGCAGAGACTGCAACTGAATGGCTTTTCCCCCGTATGAATACGAAGATGAGTTTTCAAATGGCTGCTACCACTAAAGGCCTTGTTGCAGAAGCTGCATCGAAAAGGCTTTACCCCAGGATGAATGATTTTGTGTCGATTGAGATCACCCTTTGTAGCAAATGCTTTGTCACAGTGATTGCAAGTATATGATCTCTCTATAGTATGAATAAGCTCGTGGCTCTTCAGAGAACCGATAAATCTGAAAGCCAAGTTGCATTGGCTACAATTGAATTTATTTTCACCCGTTTGAATATGAAGGTGTTTCTTCAAAGTGCTCTTATCATTGAAGGCCTTGTTGCACAAGGTACATAGAAACAATTTTTCCCCAGAATGGATGATTTTTTGAAGACAGAGATCGTTTTTTTTAGCGAAACCCTTGCCACAGTGATTGCAACTGTAAGACTCCTTGTCTGAAGGAATGAGTTCGTGGGTCTCAAGAGTACTTATTTGCCCGGCTGGCTTTTCGCCCGTATTAATAAGAAGGGGTCCTTTCAGAGTTTTTTCATCATTGAAGGCGGTGTTAGAGGAACTGTAAAGAATTGGCTTCTCCCCAGAATGGATGATTTTGTGTTGTCGGAGATCGTCCTTTCCAACGAAAGCCTTGCCACAGTGATTGCAACTGTAAGACTCCTTGTCTGAAGGAACGAGTTCATGGGTCTCCAAAGTACTTATTTGACCGGATGTAGAGGTTAAGAGGTCACAATTTGCTGGCTTTTTGCTTCTAATATTAAGAAGGGGTCCATCCAGTGTGTTTTTATCAATGAAGGCAGTGTTAGAGGAACTGCACAGAATTGGCTTCTTCCCAGAATGGATAATTTTGTGATGACAGAGATTGTCCGCAAAAGCCTTTTCACAATTCTTGCCTGAATGAGTTAGTTTATGCTTCTCCAGAGTGTTCATTAGACTAAAAGCCATGTTACAGAGGCTGCAATTTGAATGGCTTTTCCCCAGTATGAAAACGAAGGTGTCTTTTCAGTGCGCTCCTATCACTGTAGGCCTTGTTGCACAAGCTGCACACAAACGGCTTTTCACCGGAATGGATTATTTTGTGTCGACAGAGATCTGATTCTCTAACAAATGCCTTGCCACAGTGATTGCAACTGTATGGCTTTTCATCTGTATGAATAAATTCGTGGGTCTTCAGAGAACTCTTAAGACTGAAAGCCATGTTGCAGAGGCTGCAATTGAATGGCTTTTCCCCCGTATGAAAACGAAGGTGTCTTTTCAGAGCGCTCCTATCACTAAAGGCCTTGTTGCACAAGCTGCACACAAATGGCTTTTCACCGGAATGGATTATTTCGTGTCGACGGAGATCCCATACTCTAAGAAATGTCTTTCCACAGTGATTGCAACTGCATGGCTTTTTATCTGTATGAATAAGTTTGTGGCTCTTCAGAGAACTTCTTTGACTGAAAGCCTTATCGCAGATGTTGCACTTAAACCGCTTCTCTTCTGTATGGGTATTGATTCGAAGGTGTTTGTTCAGACTACCCCTATTTTTGTATGCAATGTGGCAGAAACTACACTGAAATGGCTTTTCCCCAGAATGAGTGATTTCGTGTCGAGAAAGTTCGTCCTTTTTAATGAAAGCCTTGCTACAGTGATTGCAACTGTAAGGCTTCTTGTGGGAAGGAATGAGTTCGTGGGTTTCCAGAGTACTCATTTCACTGCAAGCTGAATTTAAGAGGCCACACTTAGTTGGATTTTTGCATGAATTGGGTGTGCTTTCTGAGTGCTCTTATGATTGAAGGCAGTGTTAGAGAAACTGCATAGTAATGGCTTCTCCCTAGAATGGATGATGACTATGTGACGAGTAGGGGATGGTTTGCTTTCAAGTGAAAGCCAATCCACAGTGATAGCAACTGCATGGTAACAAAGCCTGTGTTGCAGAGGCTACACTTTAATGGTCGCTCACCAGAATGAATTAGGATATGGGTCTACAGGCTGGGTTTCGTATTGAAGTTCTGCAGCAGTGATTGCACACCAACAGTTTCTCTTCAAAATGGATGAGCTTGAGCATGTGACAATCGTGAGGGTTTGTCGAGGGAAAGCCTTGTCGATGTTGTTACTCTTGAATGGTTCCTAACCTCTTTTGAGTTCTTAAGATTTTAATAATCAAATCATTCTTAAGTTGGACTGGTTCCGGGGGAGTCTGCGATTTGAAACAATGGTACTTATGATCGCTCTGCTTACTAGGTTTGGGTTTTCAAAATTCTATTCAGACCAGAGGTTTTTGTGGAGCAGTCACCTTTTCATCATTACTGCCATCTGTGGGAGAATAATTTATTAACATTTTCTCTGAACCCATAATAAGAATGTTTATTAAAAAAATTGCAAAAATTTTATTATCTATGTTGAAAAAATGTCATCTTGCTTTTTTATTCTCTAAATTCTGAAATAGTGTCAAATTGTTATTGTTGTAGAGCATGATTTATTCCAAAGGTTTGCTTTCTTTAGAAATATTTCTAGTCAATGGACTAGAATCACAAAAAATTTATCTTGACTTATTCATCAAAGGGTTCTTACGTATTATCCAGTATACTGTTGATTTCAACAGTAGTTAGTGCGCTTTGGATTTTTGTACATTTTTGTTTTCAGCAGCACAGTCCACAGGCTAATATGGAAGTGCCCATAAAAGTTATAGCAAAATAGAGTTTCAAATTTATTTTAGCAATTACGTTTTTAACAACTTCTATTGAAATATCTTAAAATTATCTTTTTTCTCTCTGGCTTCGGACCTGGAAAAAGTGCCTGAACCTATGAACCTGGTTCGGGGGAAGCCCCTGCCAGCTCCCTAGGAGCAATAATAAGGTTTGGGGAAATTTTATTAGGTTCGGGGGAAGGTTACAACTTTTTCCAGGTCCGTCGCTTTTTTAAAAAGTAAATGATGTAAGCTTTTTGGAAAACTGCACCTTTAGGTTCTTTGCTTTATACTCTGTTCATTTTGAACTGGCGCTTGAAAATATTTCCTTCCCCCCACCACCGATCGGTAACCATAGCAACTATCTTCGTCAAAGTGACGAAGAAGGCTTACTATTGGCTGCTTGAAGAGCGTACGCTTCTAGCGTGGGGGAAAGCACTATTTCTCAAGCGCCAATAAGGAATTTGCCCAAGTGAGCTTTTGATATAAATTGGTAATTTTCAGTAGTAAAAACGAGCGCTGAATTCAAAAATCTGGTCGAAATTTTCATTTAGTTTAATGAAAATTAAGTATTTTGATTTAAAAATCGATAAAAAATCACGTGACTGAAAACGCGATATGATTGGTTCGAGATAGACATGGAAAAAGGATTTGTTATCGAAAAAGGATCGTTTCAAACTCGAAACGATTATTTTGGAAACGTTCGTCCCGGAGCTCCCGTCTCCTTAAAAGCGTATCGTCTGCCATATTGTTTTGAGATTCCGAAACGCATTCTGATTGCTTTTACACTTTTTGTGGTCCGTTTTAATAGTTTTAAAAAATCTAAAACAGCTATTTATTACCAAAATAAGTCCTCAGACTTTAAAATATTACGAAAGTTGTTACTAGTAATTACTTGTGGTGTTTCTTAACAGATGGCAGCACAAAGGAAGCGATGTGGAAACAATTGATTAGTTCGTGAATACGGCCCTTACTTTCATATTGATTCTTATAATTAATAACCAATGTATTTACTTATTATAGAAGTTTTAAAGAAATATTGGAAGTATATAGTACTGTTTCTATTGGTAAATACTGTTTGAAATAAATTCCTCCCTTTCATATCGTATTTTAGCTATATCATTTGTTTGAACCTTGAAGTTGGGAACATAAACATAAAAATACTAATACTCTAACATAAAAATTTTTGTTGAATATGAAGAAAATCAAAAAATTTCAATAAATTTTCAAAGGCTTCCCACTGTATAAAAACAGTTCATGAATAAGTTAGGTTAAAAAGCAAATAGCCTTACAATTTCTTTAATGATATTTGAGTAATAATTTTAAAAAATTAACAATGAAAAAGAACTATAATCACTAAAAAAATATATTTTCACTTTTATAAACTATTTAGTTAAGTTTATTTTAACTTTATTAAAGAAATTTAGCCAGAAAAAGCAATTATTTAATTTGAACTGTATATATTCATCTTAAAAGTGAATTCTCTCACAAAAATCACGCACATAGCAAATAATAAAAATAAACTAGAACAATTTTTAAGAATAGTCCCCAACTAAAACATCCTTCATATAACAGTGGTTTTTTAAATAGTACTACTAGAAGAGTTAGAAATTCAAGTACCATAGGAATTTTGCACCATTTATCTCGAACTTTTTTAACTTTTGGAACACAAAAAAATAACTTTCCCGGAGTTTTGCTCGTCGAGTTTTTACACTCCGGAAAAATGCAGTACTTGTAGACCATAATTCAAAGCTGCGAAATAGCGATTTCCATTTCCAATATACGGCGTATCGCACTCGAACGTGGTGGGTGAACAAGATCGTTCGTGACCTGTGACGTCACACGCTGAGCTCAACCCGTTTTAGCGCAGTTCGAAACGGCCGATATTTAAAAAATTTTTTATATTCGAAAAACATTTCCGATTAACCTGAAATTTTGCACATAGCTCTTTTTTAGCATGGAGTATCAATTAAAAATAAAAAAAAAATCGGGCAAATTCCTTATTCTAAATGAATAGAGTATAATTGTAAGAAAGAGAAAACATGTAATGGTCAATAGAGAAAAGGGTTAGGGGGCAACCCCAATCTATCCTTGTAATTGGCAAAGGATATAACAGCTGTATGCAACTGACAACAGTTTCGATTTATATTTGTCCCTTCCTTTATTGGATTTCAGATTAATTTGAAGAGTAGTTTAATGGAAGTGTCA
This sequence comes from Tetragnatha versicolor, assembly GCA_024610705.1. Taxonomy (NCBI): domain Eukaryota; kingdom Metazoa; phylum Arthropoda; class Arachnida; order Araneae; family Tetragnathidae; genus Tetragnatha; species Tetragnatha versicolor. The sequence goes on from JANDEH010000019.1 coordinate 2,853,394, forward strand.
GAAGAGAACCTTTTAACTTGAAAGAGAAATTTAGACATAATCCATCTTTTTGAGAATTTAGAAAAAATATTTCAAAGGAAAAATATTCAAAGCAGGGTTCCCACTCAAATTCAGAAATAAACTTCTGACTTCTCCAGGTCAATTTTAGAGATTTTTCAGTGAAAAACCTAGCAATTCACAACACTTTTTTTGTTTTTCTTGCTTTTTTTGGAACATACATTTTCAATAGTTTATTTTTTACCATCCGCAGTCCAAATTGTGTGACAAAAATTAAAAATTGATCATTTTTTAGAGATTCCATATGATTTTTCAGGTATTCCCTGAGCTATGCTAACCCTGCCAAAGTAAGAGATTATTTTACTTTTTTAACTGCTTAAAAATGCAGTTGCCTAGAACATAATGTAAAAATATTTTAAATAAGGAAATTAAGACTACATAATTTCGATTTCAAAGCAAACAAACAAGCTACATTGTTTACCCCTGGTTTTTAGGACACTGCTTATTATTATCATCAATCAGATATTATCAGTTTTATTTTCACATATTATGTGATCACATTAAGCAAAATCCATATGTATATTTTTTAATTTTAAAACTGCTCTTATGTAGGCAATTCATTTTATATATTGTTACATAAGGAGCAGCATGACATGACTTAATTTTCCCAACTTTACAGGACAAGAAAAAACTATTTCGCTCCTAATAAAAAGCATGTGTGCATAATATAGTTTACAAACCTTTATTTTAAGTCTTTTTGACTGTGGTTTAAGATGAAATGCTTTGACCTAATGCTAGCGTCCTAAACGACGTCAATCATAGGCCTGCAATAAGAAATTTTGCCTAATGATTAGTTATGCTAAAATGACCATTGCAGCTATTTGATTGTTTTTTCACAAAACTGTTTGCGCCAGGTGATCCAGAGTCGAAATTTACATAAAGATTGACTTATTATAACTCAAAATGGCCAAAATGCCAGTTATGTCATGCTGCACCTTCAGCAACGAGATTCGTATGTAAAAGTAAGTATGTGTGAATCTGTGTGAGCAATTTAACAAGTTTTTCAAAATCTTAAAAAGAGTAGCAAAAAATCATTTTTAAGAAAATTAGAATTATAGTGTAAAAACTTGTTTGCAAGTACAAAAGGTTATGATTCTGATACTGTTTTTACAAATAATATTCCATAGCCTGATGTTGCATTGGATGAACTTTTGTCTATATTAGGGTGGCCCTTATTATAATGGAGAAAATTTTTTTTCAATATTTTGTTTCGCGCCGGGCTGATTTTTTTTCCTTTTACTATAGAATGAAAGTGTGCAAAAGGATTTTCCAATATTTTAATATTAACACGTGCCTCATCGGGGGTGTAGTTTTCCCATACCGCGCCATAGCAATAGTATGGCTTACGACGGGAATAGCGTCTCCGCTAAGAATTAAGAAACATAAGACTTTGTAAGACATAAGAATATTATTAGTATGCATTAAATTATTTAAAAAGTCAAGAATTAAACAAAAGTATTTATTGAAAAAAAAATTAAAAAGCATACATATTGCATTATAATTCAGAACTGCTTAACGTAAAACAACAATTATTTACACCTTACATACAATTACAAAATATTCCAGATTAAGTTATATTTTAAATATATTTATAGTAGAATATATTCCAACAAACTCATAAAACTCTACCATCTTAAAAATACGAAAAATTTCATACACTTTTTTGAAACAATTAGCATTCAAATTTACGCTTTAGAGTAGACTTTTTGCAATCAGGGTATTGTTTTCGATGATCTTCGACACATTGCAGAAGGTAAAAAAGAACCTCTACCACGTGTCACTGTGTTGTGGAAATATCTTTCTGCTTCTTTATCTTCATCTCTTTTGCTTGTTGAAGCAGCTACTAGTTGATAATCGGAAATTTCTTCGTTTTCAAAACTAGAAACGGATGATCCCTCATATGACTCGATTTCATGAATTGTTTCAGAACTCTTGAGAGCCTTTACCTGCCTCTTCTCTTCATTGCTTAATCTTTGTAGAGCTCTTTCTTCACGTTTTGCTAACTTAACATCGATTCCACCGAGGCATCCCACTCGACCCGGCTTTCGTTGATTGATTAAAAACTGTCTATCTTCTTCAATTTTTATAACTTCCAAGGCATTTGCGGATGCAATATCAAAGAGATTGCTCAGATCTTCTACAAAAGCCTGCTCTAATTTCTTCTGGGAGTCTAACGGACGACGAGCATTTTTTTGCAAACTGCGCCAGGTGTAATGCAACTTGGTAAGTTGACTTACGCATTTGTGAAACTGTTTTGTAGGGATTCTTGCTTTTTCCCAAAAAATGAGTCACTTTCGCACTGTCAAGGATGCACTTTCAGGAAGAGGTAGCTTCACTTCCCGCAAATTATAAAACAACACTGATACCACTTGTCGGTGGGAGGGGAGCTTACTACCTGATATCTGATGGCACACGTTTCCAATCAAATAGATATTTTCATCACTACTTCTTAAATTAGAGGACATAACTGCACAACTAACACAGACCAAGACTGAAGAATACAAGCTCTAAAATGATGCGGAGTGATAGCTTACATTTTTCCCAGACACTTCCTGACGCACCCTGAACTCCATACTATTAAATCACTCACCCCTTGAAGGATTTGGGAAGATGGGGTGGAGCAATCTGTTTTGCCTTTCGCCCACCCCACCCTCGTGGCGGGGGCTTCAAAAGTCGGGCTGCACGTTCAAAAACAAACAACCTTTCGAAGAGAGGAAAAGGGAATGGGACAGTTTTCTCTCGTAAGAAGTGATGATACCAACTAAAGAATCTAGTATCGCTCCCACAGACAACCAAATATTTTAACTTCTCATTTTCATCTTCCTGGATCTAAATAATGCTAAAATTTTGATTTTTTTTACCAAGTTCCTCATCTGTTTATCTGGAATTTTCCATGACACTATCTTCTTACTGAAATTTCATCTGTTCGCGATTCTGCCCATGGGGTAGCGAGCGGAGACGCTATTCGCGTCGTAAGCCATACTATTACTATGGCGCGCTATGGGAAAACTTCAACCGCGATGAGGCACGTGTTAATATTAAAATATCGGAAATCCTTTTGCACACTTTCATTCTATAGTAAAAGGGAAAAAAATCAGCCCGGCGCGAAACAAAAATCCAACTTTGAAAAATAAGGGCCACCCTAGTCTATATATATTAATTTTACAGGGGTTCATCCAGGTTTTTTTTGCCAGGGTCCTGTTTCAGGAATTTTGTGAAAAATTGCAAGGAATTATGTGGAAAGTAAATAGAATTTTGTGAAAATGAAGGGTTTTAGGATAAAAAGTCTGGCAAATTCCATTAAAAAATGATAGAATTCCCTAATAAAAACAATTTTCAACCCATTTTTGATGTTTGGACTTACTGACTATTTTGGACTGTCAAGAGTTAGTTGGGAATTATAATTTTGAGAAGGGTCCTAAAACAGACCCAATTTTTTTCTTGATGAAACCTTGTTTTATGGCACTAATTTCTTTGTATTGAGAAAAAACTTTGAGCCCCAAACATCATTTCACTTTCTCATATAGAAATCACACATCAACTACTCAATCATACTTCATACAATTTAAATGCTCTCAAGCCTGATATATTGGAAACCAGAACCATCAGGCTATTGACATACACAGATCGGCCAATTAACTGCTAAGGGGACATCCATAAATTACGTGAGGTGTTTTTTCCAAAATCTGGACCCCCCTGGTGAGATTTAGTAAGATTTTGCTGGACCCCCCCCTCCCCCCACGTGAGATTTATCAATAACTTTTAAAAATAATTTTCTATCCTATTCGTTTGCATTTTGTGCTTCACAGCACCTAAAACTTTTACATTATTAATGATGTAGGGCAGTGGCGTATATAGAAATTTATTTCGGGAGGGGCCCAAATTTATTTTTCACTACCTCCCTATCAAATTTATTACGTCCAGGGATGGAACAGGTGAAACCCTATTTGGGAGCACGTCGCTTAAGGCGCAAAATGACATAACTGCATTTTCCCTATTTTGCAGGAGATGAAAAAAACAGTTTGGCTATTAATTAAAGAAAATAATACTATTATAGTTTTAAACCTTCATTTTAGACCTTTTTGACCGGGGATTGAGGTGAAACGCTTCTCTGTGGCGGCGTCCCTAACAATATCAATGAAAGGCGTGCAATTATGTCATTTTGCCTTACGAATGCAGTTATGCTAAAATGACAAAATTGACGATTGCAGCGATTTGAGTCATTTTTTCGCAAAATCGTTGGTGCCAGGTGATCCGGGGCCGGGATTTGCATAAAGATTGATGCATAACTCAAAATGGCCAAAATGTTAGTTATGTCATTTTGCGCCTTAAGCGACGAGCAGTAAAAACACCTTTTGGGAGCAGTAAAAATACGTTTTGGGAGCAGTTGGGAGCAGTAAAAAAATTTTTTGGAGCAGTTCGGAGCAGAAAAAAAAACTTTTTGGAGCAGTTCGGAGCAGAAAAAAAAGCTTTTTGGAGCAGTTGGGAGCAGAAAAAAATTTTTTATTGTCCATTTTTATTCGCTGTTGGTCGTGGTCCGGAATCAGGGCTCACACTCACTTTAAAATATTTGTATCAATTTTTGTATCAGGTAAAACCAAGTTTTGTATCACAAAAAATGTCTTTTGTATCAGGTAAAACCAAATTTTGTATCACAAAAAATGTCTTTTGTATCAGGTAAAACCAAGTTTTGTAGCATAAAAAATGTCTTTTGTAGCAATTTGATTGCAGGGAAGCTTTTGTAATTTAAAATTACAAAAGCTTCCCCTTCATTATATTTTAAACTTGCAGCAGTAAAACTTTTCATAAGACAGGAAAACCATAATTTTGATTACTACAAATAATGTGCGTATAGATTTAATTCATAAATACTTAACTTAAACCTTTATTAATTTATCAGCTCTTATAAAATTTTACACCTCATAAATTTTTATTTACTTGAGGTTATTAGGTCTAGTGATAATTCACCTCCAAAGTAATGAGTTCGGACCATAGTAAATTTGTTTTTTCTACAATGTAATAATACAATAGTGAAAGGAAGCCAACTTCAATTAGGTGCCAGTAGGAAGCAATCGCGCGGATAAAACGGAACTTTCACGAAAAATCGCTATTTTTCGGCTTTTCAAGATCGTGATTCTAACCATCGGACATGTTGGCTTTGACCACGTTAAAGTAGTTTTTCCTGCATTCTAATACTGACACGAGATGAAGCCGACTTCAACTTGGCGTCCGCGGTCGTCGAAAATAGTCGCGGAAGGAACGGAACACGCGGCGCACAAAACGAATCTTTCGCGAAAAATCGCGGCTTTTTCCGCAATTTACCCGTTTTCAAACGCCTAGAAAAGGCAGACAAGACATAAATTTGGCGCAACAAGATTTTTTTACGTTTTCACGGAGGAAAAATGCAAAAAAAAACGTAAATTCCGTAAAAATTTCGGGTCGATCCGTAAAACCGTAAATTTTGGTGCAAATCCGTAAAACTTGGCAGCTATGTGAAAAGAAGCCATCTTCAACCACGTGCTGGAAAAACGGTACTTGCGCGAAAAATCGCTATTTTTCGGCTTTTCCGCAGAATGCGATCCTAAACACCGAACGACGGCTTCTAACCACTATAAAGTTGTTTTTTCCACATCACACTAACAACGCAAGAAGCCAACTTCAACTTGGCGCCCGCCGGCCGTCCAAGAAAAAATATCCTAAAAATAGAGCATAATTGGGAAAAATCTTGCGCTTCTAAGTGCTTTTTATGATAGATTTCCGATTTTCCGTAGCTTTTTCGATGTTATCCGTAGTCCGTAGTTTAACGACGGCATCCGTAGAAACTACGAAGAATCCGTAGTAGTAGTCTCTGAAAATGGCGCAGTTTTGGCGCAGGAGCTGGTAAAATAGGCAATTTGTATCAGTATGTATCAAAATTTGGTTTTGGCGCAGTTTGGCGCAAATGGCGCAGGCGTGTGAGCCCTGGGAATACTTCAAATCCATAAAAAGATATATCCTTTTCTACAGGGGTGTGATCGACCAAAAAGCAAAAAAGAGGAAATCCCAAATTATGTTCTTACTTTTTTGGTGTTTAATTTTAAGGTTTTGTTTAATACACAAAAAGTGGTTAATTATACAGATCCAAGAACAAAGAGGGTCCAGGGGTCCCCTCCCGGAAATTTTTTTTTGAAGTTTGACCCTTAAAAACAGCGTTTTAACTTGTTTTGAACACCTAGTCCGATTTTTTAGGGGGTTGGGTCGCCTGCCATCCCCCTTGATATCATATTAGAAACAGGTTATAATCTAACAAGATTTTTTAAAAACACTGCAATATTATCTTACCTAGCTTCAAAGTGATCTATCAGTGAAAATTTAAAACTTATGAAATCCTTAAGAAAAATGAGTTGAAAACACTCACTGAAATCAATAAAAACGTTATCTGAAGTTATCACTAGACTTATTAGGCTCCTTTGACTACGATTAAGTTTTTTTTTGCATCGCAATTACAGTGTGAAATGATGCCAGCTTCAACTAGGTACTCTGGAAAAACAATTCTTACGCGAAAAATCGCTATTTTTCGACTTTTCCCGCAGAATGTGATCCTAAAGACCGGACTTGATGGCTTCTAACCACTGCAAAGTTGTTTTTACACATCGCACTATCAACGCAAGAAGAAGCCGACTTCAACTTGGCACCCGCGGCCGTTTAAGAAAGAAGTCGCGGGAAGAAAACACTCTGCAAGCAACACGAAACTTCCGTGAAAAATCGCGATTTTTCCCACTTTTTCCCTCTTTAAATCATCATTTTTCTCAAAACTAATAGGCAAAATAAAAAAAAGTATGGATTATCTGGAAAAATCCAAATTTCGATCCAAAATTAGTTCACGGGCCGTAATCGGGAGCTTCGGAAAGTAAGAAACGTGGACCTCTTTCGCCGACGTTTCTCGGAAAACGGCCCGCTTTCGAACTCCTGCCGTTCAATCAGATTTTCATGGAAAAAATTTTAAAATGCGGAAAAATCACATCCCTGTGTGCCTGTGTCCAGATCGAAGGGTGAAGAGGGATTTTTTTTTCTCCGTGGAAATTTCTTTCGCGGAGAAGAGTTAGTTGAGGAAAATTGTTAAAAAAATGCGGAACATGATACAAAAAGTCACAAAACGCGGAATTCCACGGATCCGCGGAAAAATCACATCCGTTTTCAAAGAAAACGATAGCGAAAACGTGATTTTCCCGCCAACAACGAACGGCGCCAATGACGGATCGAAAATCGAAACCATTAGCTTACCATAGCAAGTAATAAAATCAGACTCATTCACGCCAAAAGAGGGGATTGTTGCGGATTCCTTGGGAACATCAAGCGAGGAGTAAGCCTTTTAGTTTTTGTTTCACTTTTCAGTTTTACTCACAATGTTATGGGAGAAAAAGGTCGTGAGCAACGGTCTTTTCAAGGTAAAAATCGGAGAAATTCGCCAGTTTGGCGCAGGCGGGCGCAATTTACTCAAAAATTGTACTTTTGGCGCTAAATGCGCACATGTTCCGTTTCGGCGCAGATCGGCGAGTTTGGCGCAGCTGTTCCATCCCTGTACGTCCAATGTAACTTTTTATATATTTTGTGTTAAAATTTACACGTAAAAGAACTTGTGTAAAAAAGTTGTAAGTAATTTTGTTCCAAGCACCAAAGCGGGGTCTGGGGGTCCTCCCCCAGAAAATTTTTGAGAATTTGACACTTCAAAACTGGTTTTTAACTAGTTTTGGTACACCAGTCCGAATTTTTTATTTATATTTTTAAATAGGATTTGCATTTGGGGGAACTTAATATAAAAATTAGTTAAAAATAATAGAGTTCCAAGTAGAAAAGGGGATCTGAGGGTCTTCCCTTAGAAAATTTTTGGAAATTTGACCCTAAAAACAGGATTACTACTCGGTTTTGGTACACCTAGTCCTAATTTTTGACACATACTTTTAAGTAGGATTAGGATTTTTATGAACTTATTATAAAAAGATTTGTAATTATAAAATTCCAATCAGAAAGGGGGTATGGGGGTCTTCCCCAAGAAATTTTTTGGAAATTTGTCCCTAAAAAACGGAGTTTTAGCTTGTTTTGGTTCACTAAGTCCGGATTTCGGGGGGGGGGGGGCCAGGGCTCCCTCGCCCCCCCCTTATATACGCCACTGATGTAGGGGAAAAGGACATTAGTCCGCCTAAAAATCCCCACCAGTATCTTATCTGTGGGTATTATTCATTTTTCATACTTAAGAAAATCGTTTAATTTCTAACTTAAAAAGTTGACGTGAGATTTTAACCGACCCCCCCTTGGTGAGATTTTTCAAAACCCCTCACCCCTCTTTTTGACCTCATGTAATTTATGGATGTCCCCTAAGCTGATTAAAGAACTTTGAAACATTTGTAAAAGTGGTAAATTCCTTAACAGCATTTTTTAAAATTTTAATCAATAATAACAATATAAATTTATTACTATCCAAGAATCATTTACATACCTAGAAGAAAGCAAATAAAAACACTGAATTTTTGACTATACACCTATGGGATTACCAATCCCTTGAAGTGCATTTTGTAGTCTTAATCTTAAGTAGTAAATTAATAATCATAACATTTCATAACTTTTAACATTAAAGAAATTCAATTACAAAATTTAATTTCACTTCAAAAATAAAAGTTAACATCAAATAAATAAAAAAAAACTATTCTACAGGTAATTGAAAATGATAGGACTGGCAGAGGTGACAGTTGCAAAATATATGTATTTCAAACCCAATGAAGAACAATTTTATTTTGTCTTGAAATAAAAAAAAGTTATAATAAATATTAGTAGATTTAGATATACGTACAAAAATACTTACATAATAATACACATATATGAATACACTAGAGGACACACCCAGAGATAACAGGACAGGGCTCGATTTCTGAAAAAGAGGTACCGGAAAGGTAAAATTATTGGTCTCAAAATTGAAAAAGTGAATACTTTTTTAATTTCAAAAACTTGAGCATTTATTTTTAAATTTGAAAAATAAATTCAAATGTGTTGTACTAGATTAGGAAGAGTTTTCTAACTTAATGACTTAAGATGAGAAATTCTTTATACAATTTTTTTGGTAAACACTTTTTACAGTGGGTTACACTTTTTTTTCCAAAAGGGGGCCTCTTGTAGGAGTTAGAATGGCTTATCATCAATGAACCATTAGTGTTATATATTTTACTAATTTAAGGAATAGAGAAAGAATGCGTAATTAAGTCCTTAAATGGTAGAATTTTAGATGTCGCAAGTTTTCTTTGCATATTTGCCCAGCAATCTGGCAATCGTGGGTAGTTCAAATGGAGGTTCACAATTCTGTTTTAAAAGAAAAATTTGAAATATGCCTTTTTTATATTTTTTGGTAGGATTCTCACTTTTAGGAACTTAATCTGAAAAAAATGTGATTGGTTGAGTTCTAAGTACAAATAGGGGTTCTGGGGGTCCTCCCCCAGAAAATTTTGGAAATTTGACAGCAAAAAGGGGTTTTAATTCATTTTAGGACTTTTTTCGTACATAGAAAGGTGTATCCGTGGGCCTGATGAAAGGGTCTCGGGGCATAGTAAGAATATTGATTTTCTTCTAAAAAAGAGGTCCCGGAAAGCCGTTCCGGCTGAAATCGAGCCCTGAACAGGACTAAAATTAAAGAATAATGAAATCTTTAAATAAAAAGTGCTTTAGTTTGTTTTTAAAGAATAAAGTAATTTTAGGTGTTATTTGAATATCAATTGGCAAACTATTATAGTGCTTTGGTGCTAGATAAAAAAACATTTATGAAAGATCTCTTAATTTGATTTAGGAACATTATAGACAACGTCAGGTCGTCTAGGATTAATATAGTTGTTTTTTAATACACAAATTAGGATTTATGAAAGATAGTCACTGTTCAACAATGAAAAAATTTCCTTGATGAAAATAGTCATCTCTTATAGATTTTGGGTCGCTGAATACGAAAATCACCATTAAAATTCTCAATTGACTCCGGATTTTCGGGGAACAGCCCCTCCCCCTTTTTACGTTTTTCGACGACTTTATAACTTTAAACTCGATTTTCAGGGTCAAAAAGCATTGCTTTAATCTTCAAATTGCCCCCCAGGGGACAAGAAAGGTTCAATTTAATAAAATATGATAATTTATAACAAATGGATAGGCTTAAGGGGTAATTACCCCCCTAAAAATGCAAAAAATTAGGCAAAAATTATAGAGGTTTTAATACGCTATTTTTCCTCTTATTTTTTACGCAATTCACGTTTGAAGGGTTCTAACCCTTCCCCAAGAACACAAATTGGATGGCAATATGCAGCAATGGTTTTTACTAAAAGCGGTTGAGGTGAGAGCGCCCCCAAAGCACCCACGGAAGGGTTCAATGTCGCACTTAGAGTTAAACTGTGCTGTACAAAAAAAATTTTAAGCCACTAACTGAATTTCAGGTGATTCTTGTGTAAAATGATCTGCTGAATTCAAATATGACACCCATTTTCCTACAACACCCTCAGTTTTAAGGGGATGCCCCCTAATTGTTATCCACAGCCGTGCATCAATTAACATCTTGAAACATGAAATCCTCACTCCCTAAAACCGGTCAGTTTTTAAAGCAGTTTCCTATTAGAATAGACCCAAAATATAAGAAAAACGTCATTTGTAATCTTTTCAAAATCATCAATATTAATTCCAGAGCTTGCGAGCACCTTCGCGATTCTTGAAGTCTACCGAACTCTTCCGCGGGGTCTTCTGGGAGGCTAACACCTCAGTCGCTTTTAGTAAAAATCATTGCTGCATATTGTCATCAAATTTGGGTCCTTGGGGAAGGGTTAGGACCCTTTAAACGGGAATTGCGTAAAAAATAAGAGGAAAAAATAGCGTATAGAAACCTCTATAATTTTAGCTATTTTTTGTATTTTTAGGGGGGTAATTACCCCTTAAACCTATCCATTTGTTATAAATTTATCATATTTTATTAAATTGAACATTTCTTGTTACCTGGGTGGTAATTTGAAGACTAAATCAATGCTTTTTGACCCTGAAAATCGAGTTTAAAGTTATAAAGTCGTCGAAAAGCGTAAAAAGGGGGAGGGGCTGTTCCCCTAAAATCCTGAGTCAATTGAGAATTTTAATGGTGATTTTCGTATTCAGCGACCCAAAAGCTATAAGCAATGACTATTTTCATCAAGGAAAAAATTTTAAAGGTCAAATTTGTTGAACAGTGTAGTAGCAATTTTTGTAAAATAATAGGTATTGAAAAGTAGTTTTTCCAAGATATTTTAAGAGAAATGAAAGTAATACTTAGATTAGTGGAATTTAATATTTTTTAGAAATATTTTTTCGAAGATTTTTGATTATTTGGATAAGCTGTTACGACCCGGCAAAGCCGGGTCTTACAGCTAGGCTAGCCTTTTATGCGAGCTTCCCTCGTTACTACTTCAAGTTCCTATTAATTATACATTAAATAAGAAGTTTTGCATGATTTTTTTAAGTTACTCCATCCAAAAATTAAAGCGTTCGCGGGCAGTCCGTGGCCGGCGTAATCGGATAACCGGTATTAACGTAGCTTCATTACATAAAACAGCTAATAAATACAGCGCCATCATATAGATGGCGCTATATTTATCGCTTATCTCCTAGACAGGTATCATATTCAAATAAGTCACACCACCACCGAGCTGATTTGGGCAAACTCATTTTAAATGGCATTCTCCCCAAACATTCCATTATTAAATTATTTTTCTGATTATTGCGAGATGCGAGATGGCATCATAGTGTGCGAGCGTTCCAGAATCAGTGAGTCAGTGAGTGACGTGGGCTTTTATATGAGAGATTGGTCGCATAATATCCACCCCAAACTGACAAACCTTAGTAGCACGGATGCAGAATATATCCAATCTGGCGATCTAGGATCGGGGGAAATTTTAGTCAGTTCAATTCCGTTAGAGTTCCCGCTAAACATCGCCATGTTTTTTTAATGCCACTTTATTCACATATCGACATATTTTTCAGATTTTCATTGATAAACTGAACATTTATTGGTCTAATTAAACATTTTTAACTATCACTTTGAAATTAATTAGCAATATTTCTACTTTTTGGCTTTTAAATAACAAGGCAATATTTAGCGGGAATTCTAATGGAATTGAACCTTTTAGTCATCTGGGGAAATTTTGTGGAAAGGTATATTATTGAATTCAATTTCAGTTCAGTAATCAAAACTTAAGTGGTGATTTTCACCTTCCCCACAGATCTAAGGTTCCCTATCATTTTGCCATTCTGCTCGTTACTTGTAAACATGAATAAGATTTTCTTAAAAATCTCTATCACTTTTTAAGATTTGGGAGAAATTTTGTATGGATTGGGGGAGATCTTGGAAGTAAAAAACATTTTCTGATCCCTGCGTAGTAGATCCTAGGATGAACACAGACATAGTTCACAGCTGTCCGAGTAATTTCAGGTTAACTAAGTTTTTTAATTGGTTAAACTTATACAGAAAGAAACTTAATGCTTTATGTATTAGTTAAAAAATTGAGGCGTGACATACAAATGTCAGTATTTTTTTTATAAAGGACCACAATGGACAATTCCTGTATTTTTAAAAATTGAACAAAAAAACAATATTTCCAGTAAAGCAAATGGTTTTACTTTCATAAATCAGCTCTAGGACTCTTCCTAAAGCTGTACTATTAGTTCTTTCAAAACCTTATGGAAAGTGGCAAAAAAAAAACTCTTAAGAAAATCAGCATTCAGGGGAGACAGGGGAGGGATGGGACATTTTTTTCCAAGAATATTTTTAAAAAATTTAGTTTTCATTGTATAAATTTGAAACTTTCAAACTAACATCTCGGAAAATTTTAACATGTTTAAAAAATATAACCAAAGTGATAGCAAACAAAACTTAGGATTTATGAATGAATTAAAGTAACCTCTAAAAGTGTCCCATCCCACCCCGGGCCAGTGTGGGATGGGACATATCTTTTTAAATTAAAATTTATGATTACTTTTAAAATATATAATTAAAAAACACAAAGATGGAAGTATTTTACACATTTTAAAGATTTATTACAAAAACATCAGTTATTTTACCCTATATTTACTTCGAAAAATCTAACTTAAGTGATAAATATGTACAAAATAGTTAAAATTCTTCTTTAATCTAAAAAATGTTTTCAACAACAATACTAATCAGTTTCAAAACAATGGTTTCTAAAGAATTGTATGCAATAGCTTGTATTTAGGTATTGAGAGGAATTGGGCATGTCCCATACCACCCAGGTAGCAACAGTTTTACAAAATATGTTCTTTCAAAAGAACTGTGGCTTTTAGGCTTAACTCAACTATATATTCATAAAGAATACATTATTCTGTTTCGAAAACAATGTAAACCATTAAGAAAGCAACCAAGAATCAGATTGAAAATTCACTTTGAAAAGTGTAATACTTAGTTACTTTTGCTATAGTGAAACAATCTTTTTCATTCAGAAACTTGTAGGAGCTTCAACTAAAATAGTATAAACCAAGACCCTCTATATACAAGGCCTCCCAACTCGGCCGTGCAACATCATCAATTTTACTCACCTTTGACGTCACTATCATCACGACGCCATGTTTTAAACTGTCTGAATTGTTTACAGTGAACAAGAAATATCTGTATTTTTGTTATTTAACATTAATTTAACAGCGTTAACATCAACGTGATAATAATTTTTATGGCTATCGCAATGAAAATCAAAGTCTAATAAGTAAATTTGAAATAAACATACAAAAAACAAAAATATCATTTAATTCAACAAAATTGATGGAACAAACAACAAAAATGTGATGCCAGCTGCATAAAATGCAATAATGCATACAAAATGAATTAATAGAATTAGTGCTACTAGTTTATTGTCTTTACTATAAATAAAAGGCCGACGTATTGGCGTAATGGTTAGAGCATCTGACTGTGAAGCCATACGTCTGGGGTTCGAATCCCCGTTTGGCATGGATGTTAGTTTCTGTCCTTGATGTGTGTGATGAATGATTGTGGCCCCCCTGTAAAAAGGGGTTGTGCGAGCGAATGCGTGAGTGTGTGGCGTGGGCAACAGTTACTTCACCTCCGTGGCTTCGGTCCACAGGTGCCCACTGGGTAACGCGAAGAAAGTACTACTTACGGCATGTCTGTTGGTCAATGAACTCTGTTATCAGTAACTGTTCAATTACCTGCCATTGGAAATAAAAAAAAAATAAATTAAAGGCTTAATTATCGTCAGTTTAAATCATTATAATAAATTAATGAATCTATAATGGTCAAATAAATGAGGTCAATTCATCGTCAGAGGGCGTTAGTATTGATTATCACGTGATAGCTACACAAAACAATGCAACTGATACTATGCTGTTAGTAATGCATTCACTAGTAAACAATGTAGTTATCATGAATAAATGAAGCTATCATGTGATTGCTGACGTCACGTGAATTGAGTCCATTATTTACTGTTGCTACAGTTCAAAATGCAATGATTTTTTTTATTTTAATATTTTTACTTTACTAGTGATTTTTTTTATTTTCTAGATAAACTTAATACAGTCGAATCCGCTTAATGTGATCACGGTTAATGTTATCAATCGGATAATGTTATCGAAATCAACAGGTCCCGATCATTCCTATTTAATTTAATGTAAAATACATCGTTTAATGTGATCAACTATGAATAATCATTCCGCTTAATGTTATCAAAATTTGTCCATATTCCCTTTAAAACGACAGCTTTTGAGTTCAAGTTTCATTTTGAAGATCAATTTTTACAAGTAAACATCTGCCCCAAGATATTCTAGCGCTTCTTTTTTCTGCAGCTCAGTATGAGTAAGATAAAGAAAACAGTCTGCGTATATTGAAAGAAAATGGTTATGGGGGGAGTCCGAATCCATGCTCGTGATTGGTTAAGGAAACCACCAAGATCGACGCTTTGCAGATGTCTGATAAGAGATTAGAATTTTGCCTTGGGTTTAATAAATAAGTGGTTTATTGGAGTGGAAAAAAAGAGAGACCTTTCCCTTTCTATACAAATAAAACTACAAAGTAAGCGATTATTTTACTTTTATTAATTGAACTACTCTTATATTTTCCCCTTAAAACTTTACCTACTTTAAAAATAGTGTTTTGAATACATTTATTACGATTACATGATTTTGATTTTAATGCAAACAATCTAGTTACACTTACACTGTTTGCTACTTTTGATATGAGATCGCTTATTGTTATCGATCAGATAATGTTATCAGTTTAGTCTCGGACAATTGCGATCACATTAAGCGGACCCGACTGTAGTATTGTGAGAAAATGCTACATTACATTCATTATTTGCGAAATAAACAATAACATCCATGTTAGTCTACATTACATTCATTATTTGCGAAATAAACAATAACATCCATGTTAGTCCTAAGGGGAAAAAACTGAATGAAAATACAAGAAATCTGTACAAAAGGGAAAAAATTTTGATTCTAAACAAAAGATTTTTGAGTTTTAAGAACAGTGATCAGCCTTGAGGAGGTACATAAAGGGAGAAGTCAGGAAAGTAATTGTCATACTCCATAGACTTAACATGGCAAATTGACTAATTTTCACTCACGTTTGACGTCATCATCAGGAGTTGGGTGGCCTGTTATATAGAGGGTCTTGTATAAACAGCAACAAGTATGAAGCCATGGTGGCTTTACCTGGTGGAACACTCAAAAACTAATATTATTTATAATTTTAAGATTTATTGAAGGTGTCCCATCCATCCCAGGTCTCCCATAAATGCAAAAACCTGTTTAAAAGAAGACAATATTTAAATATGAAAGCCTTATTTAGAAAATATATATCTTAGTGAATGATGTCGAGTCTTTACAATGTAATTAAATTGTAAATTAAAAAAACTTCAAATAGTCCAAAATTGGTTAACGCTGTCGAGTACTTTCACATTGTTAAAATGAACCTAGTAAATCGCTTTATTTTGATATATTTAAGACTCATTTTATAAAAAGTTTAAATAGAAAGTTTTTACCATGAATTATCACTTAAGCATTGCAGCATATGTATGATTTTTAAAACTTTTAAATAATCATTTTACAAACGTTTATACTAAAGTTTGTCAACAAACAAAATCCATCCACCAAAACAAAATCCCTATGACTCGAGTTGAGTTGCTTAATCACTATTTCCCAAACTTAAATTCCCTGAATTCTCATAGATACTAGCGTCCTCTCTCTCCACCAACGGAACCTGAACAAAAATTTTGGACATGTGACCTTAGAATACCGCCGGATCTCTACAGATTCTAAAATCTAATTGCTGTTTTAATTTTCTTTTTTTATTTTCGCCCGTTTTTATGAAATTTTAAAAAATTTAAAGACTTTTATGTGTGCCAAGACCCGCTGTCTAAATGGCCTCACAACTCGGGTCATGCTGCAACTAGAGATGTAAAATTCCCATATTTTTGGAAGGCGGGAAAAAACCCGGGATTTTTGGGAATAAACCGGGAATTTTAGGGGAATATTGGGAATTTCGACCGTAAACAAACACAACGATATTTCACCATCAGTTTTCATTTTCTAGGACTTTTGAGGGGTTTAGGACAATTTTAAACATGATCAAGTTTGGTTCAAAGTTATAGAAGTTTATGTTTCACTCATGTATTGTGCCTAGTACTTTTTTAACACCCTCTAACTGTAGTTTTAAATCTTTTTACACTTAATATAGAAATCTACTTGTTCACAATATACCTAGTTCAGCGGTTCTCAAACTGTGCTCCGCGGAGCCCTTAGGGCTCCGCCAAGCATTTCCAGGGGCTCCGCGAAGAAATTTGAAATAAATACGTTGATAATTTCTAATTTGCGTAGCTATGAAATGTTATATAAATAACTTTCTGCTATAGGTGTTCCTTAAGAAACCCTATTTTTCTCCCTCCTACCCTAGTTTTTAGAGCTCTAAAATCACCCTTAATTTTAAGTGGATTTGGTGTGGAGTAGGGTGGAGTGAAACGGGCCAAAAATGACCAACTTTGGAAATTAAAAACGCCTGAGGTGGGAATAGGTGCCATTTACGATCAAACTAAAAAATTCAAAACTTGAGTTCGATCAATTAATATCTTCAGGTTCCACATTCACG
Organism: Tetragnatha versicolor; assembly: GCA_024610705.1. Classification (NCBI taxonomy): domain Eukaryota; kingdom Metazoa; phylum Arthropoda; class Arachnida; order Araneae; family Tetragnathidae; genus Tetragnatha; species Tetragnatha versicolor. Next base: position 2,870,582 of record JANDEH010000019.1, read on the forward strand.
TTAAAGTTTCGAAGTTTCATCAAATTTTACGTAAAAATGGTTATAAATGATTCCCACACAAGTTTAGCTCCTTTTTCAAACCATAACTGGTTGAGTTTATATTCTTAGGATGTCAAACAACATTTTTAGACCTTCTATGGACCTGAAATGGGGGGAATTTTCGATTTTTCAAGCCCGAAATAAGGGCGCATGCCCTTATCGATGTCATGCCTTTAGTCTAGCGAACGAAAAACAAATTTTTGAATATCGGTACCAAATAGAGCTCAAAAGTTGCGTTTTACCCTCCTTATTCATGGAAAAATAATAAAAAAATTCGTAAAAAATTATTTAGGTGTGTTTCGGCCATAGAATTTGAAAAAATGGATCTTTTGCATAGCGTATAATGGGAAAAGTCTTAATTAATCAAATTAAAGTTTTAAATGTTGTAAAAGCTTATAGTTACCTTAGTTTAGTGTATTAATAGTTAATACTTTTGAGTTCATTATTAAATTTTTTAAAATCAAGTTAACAGCCTAAAATTGGAAATGTGGATGAAAAAACTTAAAAATCCCAAAATTCCTAAACTTTAAGTTCAAATATTTTATGTAGTCTGTAATACACATTCTTATTTACATAAAATGCTTTTAAAACATTAAGTTTGGTATTTTTACAGAAAACAGACGAAAAAAGCGTAATATTGCACTACAGGCATTTTATTCCAAACTTGACCTAAACTACCACTTTTTTAACAAGTCTTCAAATTTAAAGTGACGAAATATCAAATAAAAGGTTATGATTTGTGTTATATATAAAAAGGGAAAATTTAGGATATATTTTAAGTAATTTTAATGCTCTGATCTGAAAAAATAAATATAATAAGTATAAAAATGAATTTTTCTCTCATTTGGCGATTCTAAGCTGTATGCCTTATCTACTTAGCTCAAATTACAATGCAATACCCTTGTAAATACTTTTTTGACGATTAAAACACCGAATTAAGGCAACTATAAGCTTCTATTACATTTAAAACTTTAATTTTATTAATTAAGACTTTTCCCATTATACGCTAAAACACACCTAAATTATTTTTTACAAATTTTTTTATTATTTTTCCATGAATAAGGAGGGTAAAACGCAACTTTTGAGCTCTATTTTGTACCGATATTAAAAAATTTGTTTTTCGGTCGCTAGACTATTTTAATGGCATGCGCCCTTATTTTGGGGTTGAAAAATCGGAAATTTCCCCCATTTCAGGTCCATAGAAGGTCTTAAAATGTTGTTTGACATCCTAAGAATATAAACTCAACCAGTTATGGTTTGAAAAAGGAGCTTAAGTTGTGTGGGAATCATTTATAACCATTTTTGCGTAAAATTTGATGAAACTTCGAAACTTTAACGTGAATGTGGAACCTGAAGATACTAATTGATTGAACTCAAGTTTTGAATTTTTAAGTTTTATCGTAAATGGCACCTATTCCTACCTCAGGTGTTTTAAATTTCCAAAAAAAAGTTTTTCGCTCCACCCTAGTGTGGAGCCTCCAATGAAGTGAGGTCTTTTGAAAATAGTTTTTTTCTGGTTTTTGTCTTTTTCAGGTTTTTTTTATTTACCAAAACAAGTTAAAACCATGTTTTAGGGTCAAATTTCTAAAACTTCTCTGAAGGAGGAACCCCCGGGATTGGACGATTCGGCGCTGGCCGTTTGGGCACCGGCCCGTTTCGGCACCACATTTTTCTTCTTCTAATTTTTAGAAGAATTATGAAAGTTCTATTTACTTTCATTTTATTTCTGCCGCTGAAACGGCCGCGCCGAATACTATTAGCCCACCGAGGAACCCCACTCCTCCACCTCGCAAATTTAATGCTCAGCACCTTTTTTTATTATGTTCAACAAAATCATAATCCTACTTAAAAATGTATGTGAGTAGATGTACCAAAACCAAGTGAAAACCTATTTTTAGTAGAGTCAAATTTCCAACCCCCCTTTATAGCATTTGGAACTTAATTAATCAAAACGTTTATTATATAAAGTTCTTTAAGATGCAAATTCTGCCAAAAAATGTATAAAAAGCTGCATTGATCCTATGGCATGGGAAGGGAAAAGGAACGATTTTGGGTCCCTGTGTAAATAAATTTCGATAAGTACCTCTGACGTATGGTCTAACACCCCCCCAAAACAGCTCTCGATTTCAAAAGAAGTAACTTTTAGGAAAACAAAATTTACAGATGTACAGATTTCTGTATGAATCTTTTGCTCATGCATCTCGAGCATAATGATTAAAAAGTGATAGCTTTAATATTCAGAAATTTAAAACAAAGATTTACATTGTATCCAATAATAAAATATAATTGGTTAACAAAATATTCCATATATTTCGGGGTGTATATATGGAGGGCCTGCCTCCCCCCCGGAAATTCGGGCTACGTATAACAAAACAAGTTAAAACCATATTATTTAGGGTCAAATTTCTGAAATTCTTCTGAGGGAGGACCCACAAAACCCCTTGCCTATTGTACTTGAAACTTTATTATTGTCAATTTTTATAATAAGTTCGTTAAAATTAAAATCCTACCTAAAAATTAGTGTCCAAAATTTGGATAATGATGTACCTAAACCGAGTTAAAAAAAAACTGGTTTTTTAAGGGTCACATTTCACAGAATTTTCTTGTGAGGAAGGACCCCCAGACCCTTCTATTGTACTTGGATCTTAATTCGGTAAAATTTTTCTTGCAAATTATCTTAGATGCAAATAATACCTAAAAATGTTTTTAAAAGGTACGTTAAACTGTTAAATATGCATGGGAGGGGCTGAGGAATAATTTGAACCCCTCCCGAAATAAATTTCTATAAACACTACTGCATTTATGCTTTTATTTCTAGAAGCAATGGGTTTTATGCAATTTGCTTTTTATACCTAGAAAAATTTATTTCGGAAAAGGGCTCCGAGAAGAATTTGTCTCTTGAAAAGGGCTCCGCGACAAAAAGTTTGGGAACCCCTGACCTACTTGATACTAAAAAGAGGGGGTCCTCCCCCAGAATATTTTTGAAATTTTACTTTTAAGAGTAGATATTTAACTCATTTGGAACATTTTTGGGTAACAACCTAATAGGATTGTCACCCATGATTTTCATGATATGAGTAGAATTCAGGATTCCTAGATTTTGTTACTGGGTTGGTGGATATAGCAATGTTTCAGTGTATGAAATTGTTGGAAACAATTTTCATATTGCTTTTGAATTAGTTTAAAATCATAATAAAGTATTGATATATAGTAGAAAATATCAAATAGAATGTTGAATAAAAATTATTTATTGTGGTTAAATGAGGATTTTATGTAATTTTTTCCGAGGGGGGCCGCGCCCCCCTCTGCCCTTATGTACGGGCGCCCATGATTGCAACTGTGAGGATTTTAATTTGTATGAGTAAGGGCGTGGCTCTTTAGAGTACACATATGCCTGAAAGCCTTTTTGCAGAGGCGGCAATTGAATGGCTTTTCGCCCGTATGACAAAGAAGGTGTCTTTTCAGGCTGCTCCTATCACTGTAGGCCTTGCTGCACAAGTTGCATTGAAAAGGCTTTTTCCCAGTATGTATGATTTTGTGTCGACTAAGATCGCTTTTTCGAGCAAACACTTTGCCACAGTGATTGCAAATGTATGGATCCTTGTCTGAACTCATTGATTCAGTAATTATTTGACCGGATGTAGAGTTTTTTAATAGGCCACACTGAGCTGGCTTTTTGCCAGTATTGATAAGCAGGGGTCCATTCAGAGTGTTTTCATCATTGAAGGCAGTGTTAGAGGAACTACACGGAATTGGCTTTTCCCCAGAATGGATGATTTTGTGTTGACTGAGATCGCCCTTTCCACTGAAAGCCTTGCCACAGTGATTGCAACCGTAAGGCTTATAGCCTGAATGGGTTTGTTCATGCTTCCTCAGAGTACTCAATTGAGCAAAAGCCATGTTGCAGAGACTACAACTGAATGGCTTTTCACCTGTATGAATACGAAGGTGTCTTTTCAAAGTGCTCCTATCATTGAAGGCCTTGTTGCACAAGCTGCATTGAAAAGGCCTTTTTCCAGAATGAATGATTTTGTGTCGACTGAGATCAGCCTTTCGAGCAAACGTTTTGCCACACTGATTGCAAATGTACGGCTCCATGTCTGAACTTATTGATTCAGTATTTAGTTGACCGGGTGCAGAGTTTAATAGGCCACACTCAGCTGTCTTTTCGCTAGTATTAATAAGAAGGGGTCCTTTCAGAGTGTTCTCATCATTGAAGGCGGTGTTAGAGGAATTAGGCGGTATTGGCTTCTTCCCAGAATGGATGGTTTTGTGACGACAGAGATCACCCTTTCTAGCGAAAGCCTTGCCACAGTGATTGCAACTGTATGGCTTATTGCCTGAATGGGTTTGTTCATGCTTCTTCAGAGTACTCATTTGAGCAAAAGCCTTGTTGCAGAGACTGCAACTGAAAGGCTTTTCACCCGTATGAATACGAAGGTGAGTTTTCAAACTGCTTCTACCATTGAAGGCCTTGTTGCACAAGCTGCATTGATAAGGCTTTTCCCCAGAATGGATGGTTTTGTGACGACAGAGATCACCCTTTCTAGCGAAAGCCTTGCCACAGTGATTGCAACTGTATGGCTTATCGCCTGAATGGGTTTGTTCATGCTTCTTCAGAGTACTCTTTTGAGAAAAAGCCTTGTTGCAGAGACTGCAACTGAATGGCTTTTCCCCCGTATGAATACGAAGGTGAGTTTTCAAATGGCTGCTACCACTAAAGGCCTTGTTGCAGAAGCTGCATTGATAAGGCTTTTCCCCAGGATGAATGATTTTGTGTTGACTGAGATCACCATTTGTAGCAAACGCTTTGTCACGGTGATTGCAAATGTATGGCTCCTTGTCAGAATTTATTGATTGAGTAATTATTTGATCGGATGTAGAGTTTAATAGGCCACACTTACCTGGCTTTTCGCTAGTATTAATCAGAAGGGGTCCTTTCAGAGTGTTCTCATCATTAAAGGTGGTGTTAGAGGAACTGCACAGAACTGGCTTCTCCCCAGAATGAATGATTTTGAGACAACAGAGATCGCCCTTTCTAGCAACAGCCTTGCCACAGTGATTACAACTGTATGGCTTCAATTCTGAATGGGTTTTTTCATGCTTCCTCAGAGAACTTATTTGAGAAAAAGCCATGTGGCAGAGACTGCAACTGAATGGCTTTTCCCCCGTATGAATACGAAGGTGAGTTTTCAAATAGCTTCTACTACGAAAGGCCTTGTTGCAGAAGCTGCATTGAAAAGGCTTTTCCCTAGGATGAATGATTTTGTGTCGATTGAGATCACCCTTTGTAGCAAATGCTTTGTCACAGTGATTGCAAGTATATGATCTCTCTTTAGTATGAATAAGTTCGTGGCTCTTCAGGGAACCGATAAATCTGAAAGGCAAGTTGCATTGGCTACAATTGAATTTCTTTTCACCTGTTTGAATACGAAGGTGTTTCTTCGAAGTGCTCTTATCATGGAAGGCCTTGTTGCACAAGGTACATAGAAACAATTTTTCCCCAGAATGGATGATTTTTTGAAGACAGAGATCGTCTTTTTTAGCGAAACCCTTGCCACAGTGATTGCAACTGTAAGACTCCTTGTCTGAAGGAATGAGTTCGTGGGTCTCAAGAGTACTTATTTGACCGGCTGTCTTTTTGCCCGTATTAATAAGAAGGGGTCCTTTTAGAGTTTTCTCATCATTGAAGGCTGTGTTAGAGGAACTGTACAGAATTGGCTTCTCCCCAGAATGGATGATTTTGTGTTGTCGGAGATCGTCCTTTCCAACGAAAGCCTTGCCACAGTGATTGCAACTGTATGGCTTTCCATCTCTATGATGAATAAGTGCGTGGCTCTTCAGAGAAGTCTTTAGTCTGAAAGCCATGTTGCAGAGGCTGCATTTGAATGGCTTTTCCCCCGTATGAAAACGAAGGTGTCTTTTCAGAGCGCTCCTATCACTGTAGGCCTTGTTGCACAAGCTGCACACAAATGGCTTTTCACCGGAATGGATTATTTTGTGTCGACGGAGATCTGCCTCTCTAACAAATGCCTTGCCACAGTGATTGCAACTGTATGGCTTTTCATCTGTATGAATAAGTTCGTGGCTCTTCAGAGAACTCTTTAGACTGAAAGCCATGTTGCAGAGGCTGCATTTGAATGGCTTTTCCCCCGTATGAAAACGAAGGTGTCTTTTCAGAGTGCTCCTATCACTGTAGGCCTTGTTGCACAAGTTGCACACAAATGGCTTTTCACCGGAATGGATTATTTCGTGTCGTCGGAGATCTGCCTCTCTAACAAATGCCTTTCCACAGTGATTGCAACTGTATGGCTTTTCATCTGTATGAATAAGTTTGTGGCTCTTCAGAGAACTCTTTAGACTGAAAGCCATGTTGCAGAGGCTGCAACTGTATGGCTTTTCATCTCTATGATGAATAAGTTCGTGGCTCTTCAGAGAAGTCTTTAGACTGAAAGCCATGTTGCAGAGGCTGCATTTGAATGGCTTTTCCCCCGTATGAAAACGAAGGTGTCTTTTCAGAGCGCTCCTATCACTGTAGGCCTTGTCACACAAGCTGCACACAAATGGCTTTTCACCGGAATGAATAATTTTGTGTCGATGGAGATCTGCCTCTCTAACAAATGCCTTGCCACAGTGATTGCAACTGTATGGCTTTTCATCTGTATGAATAAGTTCGTGGCTCTTCAGAGAACTCTTTAGACTGAAAGCCTTGTTGCAGAGGCTGCAATTGAATGGCTTTTCACCTGTATGAAAAAGAAGGTGTCTTTTCAGAGCGCTTCTATCACTGTAGGCCTTGTTGCACAAGCTGCACACAAACGGCTTTTCACCGGAATGGATTATTTTGTGTCGACGGAGATCTCCCTCTCTAACAAATACCTTGCCACAGTGATTGCAAATGTATGGCTTTTCATTTGTATGAATAAGTTTGTGGCTCTTCAGAATACTCATTTGACTGAAAGCCTTGTTGCAGAGGCTGCAATTGAATGGCTTTTCACCCGTATGATTAAGAAGGTGTCTTTTCAGAGCGCTCCTATCACTGTAGGCCTTGTCGCACAAGCTGCATACAAACGGCTTTTCGGCACCGGAATGGATGATTTCGTGTCGACGGAGATCATATATTCTAAGAAATGTCTTTCCACATTGATTGCAACTGTGTGGCCTTTCTTCTGTATGAATAAGTTCGTGGTTCTTCAGAGAACTTCTTTGACTGAAAGCCTTATCGCAGATGCTGCACTTAAACTGCTTCTCTTCTGTATGGGTATGGATTCGAAGGTGTTTGTTCAGACTACCCCTATTTTTGTATGCCATGTGGCAGAAACTACACTGAAATGGCTTTTCCACAGAATGAGTGATTTCGTGTTGAGAAAGTTCTTCCTTTTTAATGAAAGCCTTGCTACAGTGATTGCAACTGTAAGCCTTCTTGTGGGAAGGAATGAGTTCGTGGGTTTCCAGGGTACTCATTTCACTGCAAGCTGAATTTAAGAGGCCACACTTAGTTGGATTTTTGCCCGCATGAATTGGGTGTGCTTTCTGAGTGCTCTTACGATTGAAGGCAGTGTTAGAGAAACTGCATTGAAATGGCTTCTCCCCAGAATGGATGATGACTATGTGACGAGTAAGAGATGGTTTGCTTTCAAGTGAAAGCCAATCCACAGTGATTGCAACTGTATGGTTACAAAGCCTGTGTTGCAGAGGCTACACTTTAATGGTCGCTCACCAGAATGAATTAGAATATGGGTCTACAGGCTGGGTTTCGTATTGAAGTTCTGCAGCAGTGATTGCACACCAACAGTTTCTCTTCAAAATGGATGAGCTTGAGCATGTGACAACCGAGATGGTTTGTTGAGGGAAAGCCTTGTCGATGTTGTTACTCTTGAATGGTTACTAACCTCTTTTGAGTTCTTAAGATTTTAATAATCAAATCATTCTGAAGTTGGACTGGTTCCGGGGGAGTTTGCAATTTGAAACAATGGTACTTATGATCGCTCTGCTTACTAGGTTTGGGTTTTCAGGATTCTATTCAGACCAGAGGTTTTTGTGGAGCAGCCACCTTTTCATCATTACTGCCATCTGTGGGAGAATAATTTATTAACATTTTCTCTGAACCCATAATAAGTATGTTTATTAAAAAATTGCACAAATTTTATTATCTATGTTGAAAAAAATGTCATTTAGCTTTTTTATTCTCTAAATTCTGAAATAGTGAAAAATTGTTATTGTTGTAGTGCATGATTTATTCCAAAGGTTTGCATCCTTTAGAAATATTTCTAGTCAATGGACTAGAATCACAAAAAATTTATCTTGACTTATTCATCAAAGGGTTCTTACGTATTATCCAGTATACTGTTGATTTCAACAGTAGTTAGTGCGCTTTGGATTTTTGTTTTCAGCAGCACAGTCTACAGGCTAATATGGAAGTGCCCATAAAAGTTATAGCAAAATAGAGTTTCAAATTTATTTTAGCAATTACGTTTTTAACAACTTCTATTGAAATATCTTAATATTATCTTTTTTCTCTCTGGCTTCGGACCTGGAAAAAGTGCCTGAACCTATGAACCTGGTTCGGGGGAAGCCCCTGCCTGCTCCCTAGGAGCAATAATAAGGTTTGGGGAAATTTTATTAGGTTCGGGGGAAGGTTACAACTTTTTCCAGGTCCGTTGCTTTTTTTAAAAGTAAATGATGTAAGCTTTTTGGAAAACTGCACCTTTAGGTTCTTTGCTTTATACTCTGTTCATTTTGAACTGGTGCTTGAAAATATTTCCTTCCCCCCCCCACCGATCGGTAACCATAGCAACTATCTTCGTCAAAGTGACGAAGAAGGCTTACTATTGGCTCCTCGAAGAGCGTACGCTTCTAGCGTGGGGGAAAGCACTATTTCTCAAGCGCTAATTCTAAATGAATAGAGTATAATTGTAAGAAAGAGAAAACATGTAATGGTCAATAGAGAAAAGAGTTAGGGGGTAACCCCAATCTATCCTTGTAATTGGCAAAGGATATAACAGCTGTATGCAACTGACAACAGTTTCGATTTTTATTAATTTTTTAGTTTTTCTTTCTTTCTGGGGCAAAAATTTCCCCCGAACATCGTTCAAGCGTTCACACATATTCTGCACCCCTGAGTTTAAGTAATGGGTAATTGATTGAATACACGCATTTTTAATGTTACCAAGAGTTCAATTATTGGTTTTAAACTTGTTACAGGCATGAAAAATGTATACTTTTTCAAATTTAGAAAAAAGGGGCCGTTCAAATATTACGTAAGCACTTTTTTGGTCATTTTTAACCCCCCCGCCCCCCTTGTCAGCAAAGATAAGCAAACCTCAAACCCCCCCACCATAATTACGTAAGACACTGCCGGACCCCCCCCCCCCTCCCGAAATTTTGACATCCCTAAAAGTAAGTACTGTTTTTTTCCTTAAATTAGGTGACTCGTATAAGAGCTGTCCTTTTTGGGTGTAACCCTAAGGGTTCAAAAATGAGTCGAAACACTTACAATTTCAAAATGTTAGGGTGGTCCATCTCCAGAAAAAAGTGCTTACGTCAGATTTTCTAATTCAATTTTTTGTTACATTTATTTTTGGTTGAATTTTGAAATTATTTATGCAAGAAACAAGAGATTTTCGAAAATGCACCATCTTACGTAAGCATCACTCGTATCCCCCCTCCCCCCTTGTCAGCAAAAATAAGGAAAGAGCAAACCCCCCCTCCCCCCTTAGGTGCTTACGTAATATTTGAACGGCCCCAAATGTGAAATTTGTCCCATTTATCCCAGCTCTCCCCTAAGCCTTATAACCTACAGTTATGATCCAGTTAAGCCTTGCCACAGTGATTGCAACCATGGGCGCCCATATGTTAAAACTCAAGGGGGACCCCAAGAAAAATTTTAGGTTTTCAGTCAGGCATTTTTTTATCGAGGAGAGGACGGTTTGGTTCAAAGTTATAGAAGTTTATGTTTCACTCATGTTTTGTGCGTAGTACTTTTTTAACACCCTCTAACTGTAGTTTTAAATCTTTTTACACGAAATGTAGAAATCTACTCGTTCACAATATACCTAGTCGATACTAAAAAGAGGGGGGGGGGTCCTCCCCCAGAATATTTTTGAAATTTTACTTTTAAGGGTAGATATTTAACTCATTTGGAACATTTTTGGGTAAAAACCTAATACAGGGATGTTGCACAACTTTGAGCATTTTGTAGCAGCTAAATTTAAAATTTGTAGCGGTTTGTAGCAGCTAAATTCAAAAGTTGTAGCAGTTTGTAGCAGCTAAATTAAAAATTTGAAGCAGTTTGTATAGCAGCTTAATTAAAAATTTGTAGCAGAATAAACCATTTTTGTAGCAGCCGATTTTAAATTTTGTAGCAACTTATCTATTTTAAAGGTGGAACAGGGCGAATCAATTTTTTGCAACAACCAAAATTAAAATTCATAGCAGGGTTAATAGTTCTTGTTACTAAAATATACTGATAATTTATCCCAACTTTTAATCTTAAAACAATGCATGATTCAGTAAACTACTAAAAATTTATAAGACGAATTACGCAAAAAACAGGTGTTTAAACAGCTAGAGATCTGTCTTAGCAAAATTGCAACCCTTTAAATAAAGGTACCTTAGAAAATTTACCATTTAAAAATAGGAGCATTTATAAATTTAATAAAGAGAAAAAAGTACCTTCACAAAACAGAATTAAAAACCTCTGATAAGCCATTTTATCATAAATTAAAAGTTAAATGGTAATTCTGAACAAACTTTTAATTAATTTTTAATGTTTTTAAAATAATGTTATTGTTAATGATAATAGTTTTCAATACAATTATTATTTTAATAACAAAAACGCCAAATGCAGGGTTTATACAAATTTTCAGAAATCAAAATCAAGGAGTATTCCAGGAATTTTCAAGGAGTGTTTTAAAAAATTCAAGGAGTACTTTTTTACTTTAGAGAAATTTTTTACACAGCTCCAAACACACACTATGCCAATTATATTCCTATCCCGAATCAGGTTTTAAAACCACTTTAAAAGTCAAAATGAAATAAAAATTTTAAAGGAAATTAGTTAACAGAATAATTATTTAAGTAATAATAATAAAATCAGAAAATAATCTTAAATCAGATAAAAAACACTATAATAATCTAAGTTGCTATAAAGCGACCTTTCGAATGGGTTTTTTCATGCTTCCTCAGAGAACTCTTTTGAGAAAAAGCCATGTTGCAGAGACTGCAACTGAATGGCTTTTCCCCCGTATGAATACGAAGATGAGTTTTCAAATGGCTGCTACCACTAAAGGCCTTGTTGCAGAAGCTGCATCGAAAAGGCTTTTCCCCAGGATGAATGATTTTGTGTCGATTGAGATCACCCTTTGTAGCAAATGCTTTGTCACAGTGATTGCAAGTATATGATCTCTCTATAGTATGAATAAGTTCGTGGCTCTTCAGAGAACCGATAAATCTGAAAGCCAAGTTGCATTGGCTACAATTGAATTTATTTTCACCCGTTTGAATATGAAGGTGTTTCTTCAAAGTGCTCTTATCATTGAAGGCCTTGTTGCACAAGGTACATAGAAACAATTTTTCCCCAGAATGGATGATTTTTTGAAGACACAGATCGTTTTTTTTAGCGAAACCCTTGCCACAGTGATTGCAACTGTAAGACTCCTTGTCTGAAGGAATGAGTTCGTGGGTCTCAAGAGTACTTATTTGACCGGTGGCTTTTCGCCCGTATTAATAAGAAGGGGTCCTTTTAGAGTTTTCTCATCATTGAAGGCGGTGTTAGAGGAACTGTACAGAATTGGCTTCTTCCCAGAATGGATGATTTTGTGTTGTCGGAGATCGTCCTTTCCATCGAAAGCCTTGCCACAGTGATTGCAACTGTAAGACTCCTTGTCGGAAGGAACGAGTTCATGGGCCTCCAAAGTACTTATTTGACCGGATGTAGAGGTTAAGAGGTCACAATTTGCTGGCTTTTTGCTTCTAATATTAAGAAGGGGTCCATTCAGTGTGTTTTTATCAATGAAGGCAGTGTTAGAGGAACTGCACAGAATTGGCTTCTTCTCAGAATGGATAATTTTGTGATGACAGAGATTGTCCCCAAAAGCCTTTTCACATCTCTTGCCTGAATGAGTTAGTTTATGCTTCTCCAGAGTGTTCATTAGACTAAAAGCCATGTTGCAGAGGCTGCATTTGAATGGCTTTTCCCCCGTATGAAAACGAAGGTGTCTTTTCAGAGCGCTCCTATCACTGTAGGCCTTGTTGCACAAGCTGCACACAAACGGCTTTTCACCGGAATGGATTATTTTGTGTCGACAGAGATCTGATTCTCTAACAAATGCCTTGCCACAGTGATTGCAACTGTATGGCTTTTCATCTGTATGAATAAATTTGTGGGTCTTCAGAGAACTCTTAAGACTGAAAGCCATTTTGCAGAGGCTGCAATTGAATGGCTTTTCCCCTGTATGAATAAGAAGGTGTCTTTTCAGAGCGCTCCTATCACTAAAGGCCTTGTTGCACAAGCTGCACACAAATGGCTTTTCACCGGAATGGATTATTTCGTGTCGACGGAGATCCCATACTCTAAGAAATGTCATTCCACAGTGATTGCAACTGCATGGCTTTTTATCTGTATGAATAAGTTTGTGGCTCTTCAGAGAACTTCTTTGACTGAAAGCCTTATCGCAGATGTTGCACTTAAACCGCTTCTCTTCTGTATGGGTATTGATTCGAAGGTGTTTGTTCAGACTACCCCTATTTTTGTATGCAATGTGGCAGAAACTACACTGAAATGGCTTTTCCCCAGAATGAGTGATTTCGTGTCGAGAAAGTTCGTCCTTTTTAATGAAAGCCTTGCTACAGTGATTGCAACTGTAAGGCTTCTTGTGGGAAGGAATGAGTTCGTGGGTTTCCAGAGTACTCATTTCACTGCAAGCTGAATTTAAGAGGCCACACTTAGTTGGATTTTTGCATGAATTGGGTGTGCTTTTTGAGTGCTCTTATGATTGAAGGCAGTGTTAGAGAAACTGCATAGAAATGGCTTCTCCCCAGAATGGATGATGACTATGTGACGAGTAAGGGATGGTTTGCTTTCAAGTGAAAGCCAATCCACAGTGATTGCAACTGTATGGTTACAAAGCCTGTGTTGCAGAGGCTACACTTTAATGGTCGCTCACCAGAATGAATTAGGATATGGGTCTACAGGCTGGGTTTCGTATTGAAGTTCTGCAGCAGTGATTGCACACCAACAGTTTCTCTTCAAAATGGATGAGCTTGAGCATGTGACAATCGTGATGGTTTGTCGAGGGAAAGCCTTGTCGATGTTGTTACTCTTGAATGGTTCCTAACCTCTTTTGAGTTCTTAAGATTTTAATAACCAAATCATTCTAAAGTTGGACTGGTTCCGGGGGAGTCTGCGATTTGAAACAATGGTACTTATAATCGCTCTGCTTACTAGGTTTGGGTTTTCAAAATTCTATTCAGACCAGAGGTTTTTGTGGAGCAGTCACCTTTTCATCATTACAGCCATCTGTGGGAGAATAATTTATTAACATTTTCTCTGAACCCATAATAAGAATGTTTATTAAAAAAATTGCACAAATTTTATTATCTATGTTGAAAAAAATGTCATCTTGCTTTTATATTCTATAAATTCTGAAATATTGTCAAATTGTTATTGTTGTAGAGCATGATTTATTCCAAAGGTTTGCTTTCTTTAGAAATATTTCTAGTCAATGGACTAGAATCACAAAAAATTTATCTTGACTTATTCATCAAAGGGTTCTTACGTATTATCCAGTATACTGTTGATTTCAACAGTAGTTAGTGCGCTTTGGATTTTTGTACATTTTTGTTTTCAGCAGCACAGTCCACAGGCTAATATGGAAGTGCCCACAAAACAGGGTTGGCAAGTTTCTTCCGAAGTGGAAAAAACCGCGGAAAAAACCACGGAAAAAACCGTCCGGAAGAAATAGGTTTCTTCCATGTGGAAGAAACTGGAAGAAACCTCTTTTTTTAAAGAATTAGCTTTAAATTTTCAGGTTTTATAAATATTTGTCTCACAAACACTCTTATATTTACATAAAAACTTCCAAAATGTCATTAATTATATGCACCTATTAGTTAATGATTAAATTAGTAAATGTAGGTTTCTTCCAAACTATGAAAAAAATGCTATTAAATAATTTGAAAAAAAACCCCTTTAATAAACAATATTTACTTTGTAGTCTAAAATTTAATTAAATACTCAAAACTTTTATAAATACCTATTGCATGCATGTATTAAATTATTCCAGTAATTTTAAATTAATTTCTTCCTAACAGAAAAGTAGTTTTGAATAAGTCTGAGAATTACATAGTATTGGATGAGTTTCTGTCTACAAGAAAGTATAAAAGTTAAACAGAAAAGACATGTTTTAATAATCTGAATTTTTCTAGAATACGCAATCTTCCATATAGTAATAAAACAATATAAACCCGACACAAAATTTAAAACGAAGTATTAAACTTGAATATTTCTGACAAATATTTGTCTGGTGTTATTTCCAGTCAAAAATGTTTCAGGTTATACACACATTTTTTACTACATAACACACAGCTGAAATGACTAATACTAATAAAAAACTAACTGGAATTAAAAGTTAAATATGTTATTTTTAGAAAATTAATTACTCTAATTACATTTAAGTAATTGTAATTAAATTACATTTATGAGTTTTTTAAACTGTGGTTTAATTTATTCAGTTAACACAACAGATTTAAAATTTAATTTAACTAACCGGAATTAAAAGTCAAATATAAAATTTTTTTAAATTACTATAAAATTACTATATAAATTTACTATAAATAAATTTAACTAATTATAATTAAATTACATTTAAGAGTTTTTAAAATTATGGTTTGATTTATTCATTTAACAGAGATTTAAAAATTGGGTGCTTCTGTAAAGCTTTTTGTTAGTTCCTTCCAGTTTCTTCCATTTCTTCCGGTTTTTTCCAGTTTCTTCCGGTTTTTTCCAGTTTCTTCCACTGTCCTGGAAGAAACTAGTTTCTTCCGGAAGAAACCCAACCCTGCCACAAAAGTTATAGCAAAATAGAGTTTCAAATTTATTTTAGCAATTACGTTTTTAACAACTTCTATTGAAATATCTTAAAATTATCTTTTTTCTCTCTGGCTTCGGACCTGGAAAAAGTGCCTGAACCTATGAACCTGGTTCGGGGGAAGCCCCTGCCAGCTCCCTAGGAGCAATAATAAGGTTTGGGGAAATTTTATTAGGTTCGGGGGAAGGTTACAACTTTTTCCAGGTCTGTCACTTTTTTAAAAAGTAAATGATGTAAGCTTTTTGGAAAACTGCACCTTTAGGTTCTTTGCTTTATACTCTGTTCATTTTGAACTGGCGCTTGAAAATATTTCCTTCCCCCACCACCGATCGGTAACCATAGCAACTATCTTCGTCAAAGTGACGAAGAAGGCTTACTATTGGCTGCTCGAAGAGCGTACGCTTCTAGTGTGGGGGAAAGCACTATTTCTCAAGCGCCAATTCTAAATGAATAGAGTATAATTGTAAGAAAGAGAAAACATGTAATGGTCAATAGAGAAAAGGGTTAGGGGGCAACTCCAATCTATCCTTGTAATTGGCAAAGGATATCACAGCTGTATGCAACTGACAACAGTTTCGATTTTTATTTGTCCCTTCCTTTATTGGATTTCAGATTAATTTGAAGAGTAGTTTAATGGAAGTGTCAGAAGAGAACCTTTTAACTTGAAAGAGAAATTTAGACATAATCCATCTTTTTGAGAATTTTGAAAAAATATTTCAAAGGAAAAATATTCAAAGCAGGGTTCCCACTCAAATTCAGAAATAAACTTCTGACTTCTCCAGGTCAATTTTAGAGATTTTTCAGTGAATAACCTCTTCACAACACTTTAATTCACAACACTTTTTTTTGTTTTTCTTGCTTTTTTGGAACATACATTTTCAATAGTTTATTTTTTACCATCCGCAGTCCAAATTGTGTGACAAAAATTAAAAATTGATTATTTTTTAGAGATTCCATATGATTTTTCAGGTATTCCCTGAGCTATGCTAACCCTGCCAAAGTAAGAGATTATTTTACTTTTTTAACTGCTTAAAAATACAGTTGCCTAGAACATAATGTAGAAATATTTTAAATAAGGAAATTAAGACTACATAATTTCGATTTCAAAGCAAACAAACAAGCTACATTGTTTACCCCTGGTTTTTAGGACACTGCTTATTATTATCATCAATCAGATATTAGTTTTATTTTGATTATATGTGATCACATTAAGCAAAATCCATATGTATATTTTTTAATTTTAAACAGCTCTTATGTAGGCAATTCATTTTATAGATAGTTACATAACGAGCAGCATGACATGACTTCATTTTCCCAACTTTACAGGAGAGGAAAAAAACTGTTTCACTCCTAATAAAAAGCATGTGTGCATAATAGTTTACAAACCTTTATTTTAAGTCTTTTTGACTGGGGTTTAAGATGAAATGCTTTGCTGTGTTAGCGTCCTAAACGACGTCAATCATAGGCCTGCAATAAGAAATTTTGCCTTATGATTAGTTATGCAAAAATGACCATTGCAGCTATTTGATTGTTTTTTCACAAAACTGTTTGCGCCAGGTGATCCGGAGTTTACAAACCTTTATTTTAAGTCTTTTTAACTGGGGTTTAAGATGAAATGCTTTGCTGTGTTAGCGTCCTAAACGACGTCAATCATAGGCCTGCAATAAGAAATTTTGCCTTATGATTAGTTATGCAAAAATGACCATTGCAGCTATTTGATTGTTTTTTCACAAAACTGTTTGCGCCAGGTGATCCGAAGTCGAAATTTACATAAAGATTGACTTATTATAACTCAAAATGGCCAAAATGCCAGTTATGTCATGCTGCACCTTCAGCAACGAGATTAGTATGTAAAAGTAAGTATGTGTGAATCTGTGTGAGCGATTTAACAAGTTTTTTCAAAATCTTAAAAAGAGTAGCAAAAAATCATTTTTAAGAAAATTAGAATTAAAGTGTAAAAACTTGTTTGCAAGTACAAAAGGTTCTGATTCTGATACTGTTTTTAAAAATAATATTACATAGCCTGATGTTGCATTGGATGAACTTTTGTCTATATATATTAATTTTACAGGGGTTCATCCAGGTTTTTTTTGCCAGGGTCCTGTTTCAGGAATTTTGTGAAAAATTGCAAGAAATTATGTGGAAAGTAAATAGAATTTTGTGAAAATGAAGGGTTTTAGGATAAAAAACTGGCAAATTCCATTCAAAAATGATAGAATTCCCTAATAAAAACAATTTTCAACCCATTTTTGATGTTTGGGCTTACTGACTATTTTGGACTGTCAAGTTAGTTGGGAATTATAATTTTGAGAAGGGTCCTAAAACAGACCCAATTTCTTTCTTGATGAAACCTTGTTTTATGGCACTAATTTCTTTGTATTGAGAAAAAACTTTGAGCCCCAAACATCATTTCACTTTCTCATATAGAAATCACACATCACCTACTCAATCATACTTCACTTAATTTAAATGCTCTCGAGCCTTAAAATATTGGAAACCATCAGGCTATTGACATACATAGATCGGCCAATTAACTGCTAAGGGGACATCCATAAATTACGTGAGGTGTTTTTTCCAAAATCTGGACCCCCCTGGTGAGATTTAGTGAGATTTTGCTGGACTCCCCCTCCCCCCACGTGAGATTTATCAATAACTTTTAAAAATAATTTTCTATCCTATTCGTTTGCATTTTGTGCTTCTAGTGTTCGGCAACTACTAGTCAAAGAGTAGTTAACTACCAACTACCAACTAGTCTGGGCAAAAGTAGTTGTAACTACTAGTTAACTATTTTTTCTTGGAAGTAGTTGTAACTAGTAGTTGATTATTTCCCAAAGTAGTTAACTACTAGTTAACTAATCCATTTAATTTCATAAGATGTTTTCCCCCAAATTTTCGATTACTTTTTCTTACCTATAGCAAAAATATCATGGCTAAAGATTCGCCAATTTTTGATAGGTATACAGGTTTTTGGTGTCTTAAAGTTTTCTAAGTTGTATTTATATTAGTCAGTACAGTGTCGTATATAAGGGGGGTTAAGGGATCTAAATCCCCTTAGCCTGAACAACAATATTTTAAGCACAAAATTGTGGATCGTTAACTTTAAGTATTGCCTTACTAATTTTTAATGCAGGAAAAGCATCTAGAATCCTCGTAACCTAGCCTAAAATCGCTTTTCAAAGTGCTGGAATTTCCAGGAGAGAAAATCCTGAACTCCCTAATTTCTAGAGAGGATTTCAAAAAAGGGTTGCATTTATATGTCAATTGCTGGAATGAAATATATTTCAAGGTTGCCAAATATGAAAATGTATCACGAAAAATGGCATTGTTAGTACATGTAACATATTTTTTAAAATTTTGATCTTTCAATATTTTTTAAAGTAGTAGTTGAACTTTTTGAAAGTAGTTGGAACTAGTAGTTGGTAAAAAAAAGTAGTTGAACTACTAGTTCAACTACTCTAAACCATAAGTAGTTGAACTACTAGTTAACTAGTAGTTGCAACTAGTAGTTAACTACTTTTCAACTACTTTTAGTTAACTAGTGCCGAACATTATGTGCTTCACAGCACCTAAAACTTTTCCATTATTAATGATGTAGGGGGAAAAGGACATTAGTCCGCCTAAAAATCACCACCAGTATCTTATCTGTGGATATTATTCATTTTTCATACTTAAGAAAATCGTTTAATTTCTAACTTAAAAAGTTGACATGAGATTTTAACCGACCCCCCCTTGGTGAGATTTTTCCAAACCCTTCTTTTTGCCCTCACGTAATTTATGGATGTCCCCTAAGCTGATTAAAGAACTTTGAAACATTTGTAAAAGTGGTAAATTCCTAAACAACATTTCTAAAAATTTTAATCAATAATAATAATACAGTAGAGCCCCGATTATCCGCGGAATTGGGTGGCAAGGGTACCGCGGATAACCCGAAAAAAGACTAAAAATTAGGGGAAAACACAAAAAAAATATTTCAGCATAAAAACTATGTTTTATGGTACAAAAAACATGGTATGTAAAACTTTTAATTTAAAAGTTTTAAAATTATTATAAAATTTTTAAAATATGTAAAGTACAGCAGAAACCTTTGCTCTACATCTACAATCTCTCTAATCTCATCTTAAATTTGCTCTCATCATTAAAAAATGTTTTCTTGGCACTCGCGGATAATCCGCACCGCGTATCATCCGCTCGCGGATAATCGGGGTTCTACTGTATAAATTTATTACCATCCAAGAATCATTTACATACCTAGAAGAAAGCAAATAACAACACTGAATTTTTGACTATACACCTATGGGATTACCAATCCCTTGAAGTGCATTTTGTAGTCTTAATCTTAAGTAGTAAATTAATAATCATAACATTTCATAACTTTTAACGTTAAAGAAATTCAATTACAAAATTTAATTTCACTTTAAAAATAAAAGTTAACATCAAATAAATAAAAAAAAACTATTCTACAGGTAATTGAAAATGATAGGACTGGCAGAGGTGACAGTTGCAAAATATATGTATTTCAAACCCAATGAAGAACAATTTTTTGTCTTGAAATAAAAAAAATTTATAATAAATATTAGTAGATTAAGATATACGTGACAAAAATACTTACATAATAATACACATATATGAATACACTAGAGGACACACCCAGAGATAACAGGACCAGGGCTCGATTTCTGAAAAAGAGGTACCGGTAAAATTTTGGAGAGGTAAAATTTTGGAAATTTGACAGCAAAAAGGGGTTTTAATTCATTTTAGGACTTTTTTCGTACATAGAAAGGTGTATCCGTAGGCCTGATGAAAGGGTCTTGGGGGCATAGTAAGAATATTGATTTTCTTCCGAAAAAGAGGTCCCAGAAAGCCGTTCCGGCTGAAATCGAGCCCTGAACAGGACTAAAATTAAAGAATAATTAAATCTTTAAATAAAAAGTGCTTTAGTTTGTTTTTGAAGAATAAAGTAATTTTAGGTGTTATTTGAATATCAATTGGCAAACTATTATAGTGCTTTGGTGCTAGATAAAAAAACATTTATGAAAGATCTCTTAATTTGATTTAGGAACATTATAGACAACGTCAGGTCGTCTAGGATTAATAGTTTTGTTTTTTAATACATAAATTAGGATTTAGGAAAGATAGTAGCAATTTTTGTTAAATAATAGGTATTGAAAAGTAGTTTTTCCAAGATATTTTAAAAGAAATGAAAGTAATACTTTGATTAGTGGAATTTTATATTTTTTAGAAATTTTTTTTCAAAGATTTTCGATTATTTGGATATTGGTAGCATAATATCCACCCCAAACTGACAAACCTTAGTTTAGCACGGATGCAGGATATATCCAATCTGGCGATCTAGGATCAGGGGAAATTTTAGGCAGTTCAATTCCATTAGAGAGTTCCCGCTAAGCATCACCATGTTTTTTTAATGCCACTTTATTCAAATATTGACATATTTTTCAGATTTTCATTGATAAACTGAACATATATTGGTCTACTGAAACATTTTTAACTATCACTTTGAAATTAATTAGCAATATTTCTACTTTTTGGCTTTTAAATAACATGGCGATAGGGTAGGTGGGGGTAATTGTCCGCAGTTTTTGGTTTTGGAATTTTTGTGGCCCACATTTTTGTTATTTTAATAAGTTTCTGGTGTGGAATCTAAAGCTTAGGATGTGGCCTATCAATTCATATTTTTTCCAGCCTTGAGCTGCAAATATTTTTAGAAATATTCAACTTTAAAAAGAAAAAAAAATTGCGGAATTGCCCCATTTTTGGGGGTAATTATCCGCAGTGCATATAATTACCCCCAATAGAATAAAATAAGAGAATTATTAGATATTCCAATTCAAAAACATCAAAATTGAGGTATATTCACAATAGGAAGACTACACAACAATATTTGACATTATAAAACATATATATAGCAAAGTTACTCCACAAGTTGCAAAGTTAATCCTTTTACCGGCATAATATCGGCCAAATTGTCAGGAAAACTTATCATTTCATGAAACCTTGCATTATGGATTTCATTAGGTTTGGAAAGTTTTAGGACTGTCTTTCTTCTCAACAAAAGCTTCTTCTGATGGAGTTCCTGAGAACATTCCCACATTATCAATTGCGGACAATTACCCCAAAATCAATGCGGACAATTACCCCATATCATGATGACAACCACAAAGTGGTACAGATTTTTGAAAACAAAAGTAAACATGAGTATAGTGATGTAATTTCAAAGATAAATAAAGGCTCTTTCGGAAAAAAAACAGATGGATTGAATATAACTATTCTATCATAATATGAAGAAAAAGTGAGAAAAATACTCTAATAAGGACACTAAAAACTGACCTACCTCATTTATTTGGACAACAGACACGCTAATCGTCTGAAATTTTGAAAGCCATTTGGGGGTTGTGAAAGGAGCCTACTGTATCAATGCAGTCAATATAATCGAATATTATCATAAAAAAAAGGCTGTGCAGACTATCACCCCATGCGGACAATTACCCCCACCTACCCTATTTAGCGGGTATTCTAACGAAATTGAACCTTTTAGTCATCTGGGGAAATTTTGTGGAAAGGTATATTATTGATTCAATTTCAGTTCAGTAACCAAAATTTAAGTGGCGATTTTCACCTTCACCACAGATCTAAGGTTCCCTATCGTTTTGCCATTCTGATCGTTACTTGTAAACATGAATCAGATTTTTTTTTAAAATCTCTATCACTTTTTAAGATTTGGGAGAAATTTTGTATGGATTGGGGGAGATCTTGGAAGTATAAAACATTTTCTGCATCCCTGCGTATAGATCCTAGGATGAACACAGACATAGTTTACAGCTGTCTTAGTAATTTCAGGTTAACTAAGTTTTTTAATTGATTAAACTTATACAGAAAGAAACTTAATCCTTAATGTATTAGATAAAAAATTTAGATGTGATTTACAAATGTCAGTATTTTTTATATAAAGGACCACATTGGACAATTCCGGTATTTTTAAAAAATGAATAAAAAGCAATATTTCCAGTAAAGCAAATGGTTTACTTTCATAAATCAGCTCTAGGACTCTTCCTAAAGTTGTTCTATAAGTTTTTTCAAAACCTTATGGAAAGAAGCAAAAAAATTCTTAAGAAAATCTAAATCAGCATTCAGGGGAGACCAGGGAGGGATGGGACACTTTTTCCAAGAATAATTTTAAAAATTTAGTTTTCATTGTATAAATTTGAAACTTACAAACTAACATCTCGGAACATTTTAACATGTTTAAAAAATATAACCAAAGTGATAGCAAACGAAACTTAGGATTTATGAATGAATTAAAGTAACCTCTAAAAGTGTCCCATCCCATCCCACCCCGGGCCGGTTTGGGATGGGACATATCTTTTTAAATTAAAACTTATGATTACTTTTTAAATATATGATTAAAAACCACAAAGATGGAAGTATTTTACACATTTTAAAGATTTATTACAAAAACATCAGTTATTTTACCCTATATTTACTTCGAAAAATCTAACTTAAGTGATAAATACAAAAGTTAAAATTCTTCTTTAATCTAAAAAATATGTTTTCAACAACAATATTAATCAGTTTCAAAACAATGGTATCTAAAGAATTGTATGCAATAGCTTGTATTTAGGTATTGAGAGGATTTGGGCATGTCCCATACCACCCCGGTAGCAACAGTTTTACAAAATATGTTTTTTCAAAAGAACTGTGGCTTTTAGGCTTACTCAACTATATATTCATAAAGAATACATTATTCTGTTTTGAAAACAATATAAACCATTAAGAAAGCAACCAAGAATCAGTTGAAAATTCGCTTTGAAAAGCGTAATACTTAGTTACTTTTGCTATAGTGAAACAATCTTTTTCATTCAGAAACTTGTAGGAACAGCAACAAGTATGAAGCCATGGTGGCTTTACCTGGTGGAACACTCAAAAACTTATATTATTTATAATTTTAAGATTTATTGAAGGTGTCCCATCCTACCCAGTGTCCCATCCATCCCAGGTCTCCCCTAAATGCAAAAACCTGTTTAAAAGAACACAATATTTAAATATGAAAGCCTTATTTAGAAAATATATATATTAGTGAATGATGTCGAGTCTTCACAATGTTATTACATTGTAAATTAAAAAAACTTCAAATAGTCCAAAATTGGTTAACGCTGTCGAGTAGTTTCACATTGTTAAACTGAACCTAGTAAATCTCTTTATTTTGATACATTTAGACTCATTTTATAAAAAGTTTTAATAGTAAGTTTTTACCATGAATTATCACTTAAACATTGCAGCATATTTATGATTTTTGAAACTTTTAAATAATCATTTTACAAACATTTATAATAACGTCAATTTGGGCGCAAGTTTAGTCTGTTCCCTGCGCCAAATTTATGGCGATAAATATACCATTATGGACTAGAAAAAGCCAGGCGATAGCTACAATATCGCCAAAGTTGTGTATATTGGCGACGTATTGGCGACAGCAGGGAACATACTAAACTTGCGCCATCATTTGTAAACCAAGGCTAGACTGGATGTAAACAAACAAAATCCATCCACCAAAATCCCTATGACTCGAGTTGAGTTGCTTAATCACAATTTCCCAAACTTAAATTTAGTCCCTGAATTCTCATAGATACTAGCGTCCTCTCTCTCCACCAACGGAACCTGAACAAAAATTTTGGACATGTGACCTTAGAATACCGCCGGATCTCTACAGATTCTAAAATCTAAATGCTGGTTTAATTTTCTTTTTTTTTATTTTCGCCCGTTTTTATGAAATTTTAAAAAATTTAACAGAGTGTCTATTTGGACGGCCCAAACGGCCCGTGGCGCATGCGCTGTAGGTCTCGTGGTTACGTAGCAGTCTCGGCGCTTAGTAATGGAACCAATGGAACGCTGGGCCGTGGATATTATAGTAGAGTTTAGTTGAAAAAAGGCCGTCCAAATAGACAGTGCCAAAATTTAAAGACTTTTATGTGTGCCAAGACCCTCTGTCTAAATGGCCTCACAACTCGGGCCTGCAACGTCATCACTTTCACTTAACTTTGACGTCACAAGCATAGATGGTGCTGCTTTTGAGCAAAGAGAAAAACCCAGAGGCCCAAACAGCACAAATGTTCAAGATTCGTTCATTTTTTGTCATGTACGGCCGAATTTCGTTTACTTCTAGTTGCTATGTTGCAGTTATGTAAACCAAGACCCTATATTAGGGTGGTCCGGTCCGTGGTCCACATTCCTATGGGAAAAACTAAACTTCGTCCTAGACACAACGTCGCCCCCTCTTTTTTTTACATCTACCTATAGTATTATTCTGGCAAAGTTTCAACTTCCTACTTCAGTTTTAGGAGGGTGCTCAATGGCCCTAAAAAAACTGCACTTTTAGTTTTTTTCGAAATTTTGGCTAAATTGGCTAAAAAATAAGTAAAAGATAAATTATTTTGACACCTACTTTATTTATACACTTAATATATGATAATAAATTGAAAATAAAATAGTTAAAAGCATCATTTTTTAAGTATGAATGTTAAGAAACAATATTGACGAGTTAGTTTTTTGTTGACTAGGAAGCAACAATAGCAGGGCTGTTAAAGGGAATAATTGTTCGGATAGTGCAAGAGGCACCAAAATTGGTGGAAATATAGTTTAAAACATGCTGAATCCAAAATCGACCAGAATCACTCTGGCGGAAGTGCTGTTTGGGACTTCCGGTCAAAAACAAAATGGCCGCCAGCGGTCCTATTTTCGGTTCTTTTAATAATAGAAAGACATTTTTGGGGGTCAAATATTATGCTTTAAGGGTCAAAAAATATGATTCTGGTTAAAAAATATGCAATTTGTTTTAAAAAGTAACAAAAATTCAATAAAAACTCAAAATAGTAATATAGTCCTATGAAAAGCAGTTGCTTCAAAAAAAAATTTTTTTAAAGTTATTTTCTTCGACGGTTTTATATGTTTTTTGAGGTGCTGATTCCGAATATCTAGTTCACTTTCACGTGGAAGGTCAGCTTCATATCAAAAAACGCAAAAATATGTGAAAAAATTGCAAAATTTTCACTTTATCTTCGGATTTTTTCGTATATTTCAAAAAATATTAGTTTCTCGAAAATTACTTGAATTACAAAGTTAAAGTAAACAAAATTTCCTACAAAATGCACTACTCAACTTTTATTTTTCAAAGAATAGTTTTGCTGTTATAACGCACTGAAAAACAGGATTTTAACACAGATGATTTTAATGCATTTTTGCGGATCCAGAGAAAAATTTTGAAAAATATAAAAATTAAACTAAATACAATATAATGAGACATATTGACGCTTAGAAACATCAGGCTTTACGAAAAAAAAATTTTTTTAAGCACGGGAAGTCTAAAAGCAAATCCATAAAATTTTTAAAGTGTCAAAAAGAAGGGCCATTGAGCACCCCCTAAAAATAGGAGTAGAAAGCTAAAATTAAAAGAGGATGATACTATTGGTAAATGTAAAAAAATTAGGGGGGCGACGTTTGGGCTGGCTTGAAAAAAGTTTTTTTGGACCACCCTACCCTATATATACAGGTTATATAGGGGGTCTTGTGTAAACTTGACATATTTGGTGTGAGCTGTGCTACTAAGGGTGTCCAAAACGATATTTTCAAATTCTGGATGGATGTGAGGGCACCACAAGGAACTTAATGATTGACAGAGAGATAGGCACTAGGCAGTACATTTTGGTGACCAAGCCTGTGATTGGCTGTGACGTATTCATTTAACAGTCTCTCAATCCACTATTTTCGAAGGAGAAGGAAAAAAATTTTCTAGAGACGTAGTTACGATGTACGATCCCAGGGGGGCAAAAGAGCCCCCCATCCCTCCAACCCCCCTCTTTTTGTTTCATTTTTTTAAATTCGAATTAGTTTTAGAATTATTAAGATGCAAAGTTCCAATTCAAAGAGTTTTATGAGTCTAATTTCTTTTATTTCAAATGTGATTTACTAGACTAGACAATAGAGATGTAAAGACGGGAAAAAGCCGGGTTTATTCCCGGGAATAAACCCGGTTTTTCCCGCCTTTACATCTCTACTATAGACAAACGTTCACATTAATATTTCTAAGTTTCATGTATTAGGAACATTGTCTTCACAAAAATTCTGTAGGGTAAGTGGTATAAGTAAGGGTAAATTCGCGGGGGTATTAGCGAGCGATAGCAAGCAGGGGGTGGCAGCGAGCAGCCCCCAAGTAAAATTAAGAAAAGAATGCATTCAATTCAGTCATACCGGCGCAAGTTCAGACTTGCGTATGCGCCAAGTTTTTAGCGTTGTTAAAGATGACTAATGGTAACCCTAACTCATGATAAAAAAATCATTTGGCTTCTAAATGTGCCGCTAAGCAGCCAAAATTCGCCAAGCATACGCAACTCTGAACTTGCGCCGTCATACCACCTCACTGAGCTACAAAACAAACTGGAGTGACTAGTGAGCATGCTAGCTCAGTGTATTAGGTCATCCCGAAAGTTTTGTCGCTCTTGGGAGCATCTGTTTATAAGATATTTTTGACACTTTTCCATTATGTGATACCAATATAAACTGTAACTTTATCCACCGTCAACTTGGCATCTTGGCTTGATTTTGGGGACTGATCGACAACTGGGCTTTCCTAAAATCTGTGATAACATGTTACTTCATTTCTTTTCTGCTCAAAATTTTGCATTTTTCCTAAAGTTAAGATTTTTAAATTAAAATTAACTGGCTACTTCCATAAAAATATTAAAGTTTTAAGTATTTTTAACAAGTGTGGAAAATTTAACTTAGATTTAAATTTTTTCTGGGCATCCGGAGAGTTTGATCACAATCCCCCATATTAAATTGCTGGAAATCCAGATCGCTGGAAATTCTACCGCCGCTCTTCAAAAGTAGTATAAAATGAGTTTCAATTTATGAAATAAATAAGATCTTCCGTACAATCTTAATTATGACTTCAAATTAAAGTTAAATTCCTTTGAAATTTAATTTTGAAAGTTTTCAATTAATGGCAACTTGAAATAAACAAAATCTTATAAAATCGTAGAAGCTAGGAAAGCTGGAAAAGTAAGCAAGCAAAAAAAGAGCCACAATTCGCCAAATTGGCTTTAGATAGAAGTAGAAGTGCTTTACTGATTTACCCTAATGGAAAAGTACCAAAAAATACATTATATACAGATGCTCCCAAGAGCGACAAAACTTTCGGGATGACCTAACGGTTTAGTCCTGTTTCATCGCTTCCTGTTTCGTCTCCTTGTCAAAAATTGGTCTGTTTCATCGCTTTAGGGTTAAAAGCATTTTTGGTTATTCCTGTTTGATCCCCTGGGTGTTTAGTTTACCATAATTGGCATAAAACTGCTAAAAAGGTGAAATATTGCTAGCTAAGCTTCAGTTTTTTCTTGAATATCCTACTAAAATTATTAAAATATATAACTTTAAAACAGTTTCGTTTTTAAAATAGACTCAACCGTTTCCGATGCTAAATAAAGCTTTAAAAATTTCTAGCGATTTGCCAGATTATTTATATATATCCTCATGACTAGCCTCGCCATTTATGATTTTGAGATGGATTTCGTAGTGACAAAACGAGGGCAAAGAGCCCTAATTTTTCAAGGAAGATCTTTTTGGTTAAATAGAGAGTATCAAAATGGTCACAAACGATGGGTGTGCCGCTCCAGGCTTTGCCAAGGAAGTTTGGTAACAAATTCTGAAGAAAATGTAGTACTTAAAGAGCAAGACCATTCATGTGCACCTGATGACGCGAAAATTGCCATAGAAAAGATGAAGCAGGATGGGTTGAAAAGATGTCATACAGAATTAACTCCCATTCCGAAAATACACAAGGAAATATTTTCGCCAGCTTTTGATCAAGGTTTAGACTTGGTGGTAAAAGTCCCGAATCTGTCCTCCATTAAAACAGCCATGTACTGTAGTCGCAAAAAGGCTTTGGGAGATAATTCATCTTCGTCAACAAGTATAATGGATGTTGTTCTGGCAAGAAAATTCACCGATGGTTTTTTGTTGGCGGATACCAAATTGGCCGGAGATCGAATCTTAATATTTGGTTCGGAAAAGGCCATAAAATGCTTTGAAAATGCCGAGGAAGTTTTCGGGGATGGGACATTCAAGAGCTGTCCTAAACAGTTTGCTCAAGTTTATAGCCTGCACGTAGACATTGGCAGCAACCAAGATTCAACAGCCATTGTGCCTTGCATTTATGCATTATTGCCAAATAAAACCCAAGCAACCTATGAAAATTTCTTCAATATTTTGAAACAGAAGGTACCTCTTTGGTCACCAAAGAAATTTAAAGTTGATTTTGAGGTGGCAGTTATCTGTGCCATAGCTAGCTGCCTCCCTTCAGTTGAAATCAAGGGATGCAATTTCCATTTTAATCAAAGTTTATTGAGAAAGGTTCAATCTCTTGGCCTCGTCACGGAATACCGGGAAAATGTAGAAATAAAGTCTTTTATTAGGCAATGTTCTGCTCTAGCACATATACCACCAGATTCCTTAGATGAAGGATGGCTTGCCATTATGGAAAATGCACCATCCACAGATGCCATAAGAAAATTTTGTGATTACATGGTGGAGCAATGGTTGGAAAACCCTACAGTAGGCTTAATGTGGAGTTGTTATGGAGAGAGGCACCGAACAACAAATGCTCTTGAAGGCTGGCATAGCAAAATGAATAAAACCTTCGGCAAAAGTCATCCGAACATATTCGAAGTTATTCTTTGCTTAAAAGAAGATGCTGCTTACTATGATTTAGTAAGGGCCAAAGCTGAGCTAAATATCCCGACCCAGAAAAGGTTAAAGCGTTACCGCAGTACTGACGAAGCTATAAAAAAGAGTGTTGAAGAGTATGCTAGTGGAAAAATCACTATTCTTGCATGCATAAAAAAACTAGGCTACCATATGAAGTTTTAAAAATTTCCATTTTTTCCTTTCCCTATTTTGACTCAAAGAATAAATAGTAGGGGAGAGTGGGGATGAATGGGACAGCTCAATTTTTTATGCCTTAATTTCATTTTAAGTTTTTGTTATTTCAGCCATCAGATAGTAGTACCTAGCCTATTCAACAAATTGTGTTTATTAACATCAGCTTCTATTTTTGTGTAAACTGAACTACTAAATGTGTTTTCCCACACCAAAAGTAACTTTTGTTGTTTTACTTCTATGATTATTTGTTAAAAAATCATTAAACTAAAGCTAAAAATTTTACTGTGTGTAGAAAGAGTACTTATATTAGTATAGTTTACAAATTAAATGTAGAAAATCCATTGATATTTTCCTAGTCTAATTTGACTGTTTTAAAAATAAGTGGGTATGGGGGATGACAAGAGTTGTGGGGATGAATGGGACAGTTCAATTACCACGTCATTTCCTGGTTTCAAAACTTTCCATCAATAGCAACTCATTTAAGTAATTTCTGATAAAGTAACTAAAATAGGGTGCAAAAATCTATGTTTAATCTTGTGTTTTATGTTCCAAACTAATGTGTGAATATGCCAAGTCTTAATGAGCAAATACTTGCAACTTTCATCTCAAATATGTTATGGTTAAACAAATTATTCAAACAAGTTAGGTTTTTAGGCTCAATTTTTATGAAAAGTTCCTTCATAATGGCAGGAATATGTAATTGCAGGAGGGGAATGGCTTTGGGGGTTGGGGTCCAGGCATCAAAAATTATCTATTTCCACTCCTATAAGTATAAATCCGTAAAAAGCAAGTAGCATTTATAAAAAGTCTTTTCAATTATTTCTTTGTAAAATAGAAGTGTGTTGTTCCTTTAGAAAGCTAAATGTTGTGCAATATTTAAGTTATTTTGTAAATTTCTGAACTTTTTAAAATGTCCCATTCTTCTCCATTTTGTCCCTTTCATCCCCACATGCATTCATAAAAACTTTTCTTGGAGTTTAAATAATGGGTAACTGATTGAATACACGCATTTATAATGTAACCAAGAGTTCAATTATTGGTTTTAAACTTGTTACAAAATTGAAAAAAATATTTTTTTTTTTCAATATTAGCAAAAATGTGAAATTTGTCCCATGCATCCCCGCTTTTCCCTATAATTTAGATTTCCATTAATTTTATGTGTTTTCAAAATATGCAAATCTTTATTATTATGTATGTCATGTGGGGTTTCCTGTCAGGTCCATTACAATTCAAATTATGAGAATCTGAGTAACGCACTTTAATTTTTTAAGCTTGTTATTAAGAAAGATATTAAATTTCTTTAAATTCTTAAGATTATTTTGTCTTGATTCCAACTAATGTGTTCAATTTATGAATAAATGATTGTTTTCTCTATAAATATATTTTATTTCATAAGCGAAGTCAATTACTTTGATGTGCTTGATTACGGACAGGATAGTTTGTAATAAACACTATAATATTTATTATATAAAAGTTTTTGATCAATTCTATTTCAATATACTTTCATCATTCAGTAGAAACACCAGTTATTTAATATATTATAGACATAGATTTTATTAATCCATACAAAAATTATAATTTACACAAGAATAACTAATATGATTTTAGTTAGTACCTATTCAATAAAAAGTTAAAGGAAAAAACTTTCACTTAACATCTTCATTTCCCATGATATCCTACAGGGTGTCCCAAAAATGACTGACATAATTTAAAAATCAACAACGAATAACTCGAAAACTAAAAAGATAAAAATACGCGGTTTGTTACGTCCTACTTCAGGGAGTCTTAGGTGTAGGATGCAACAATCCGCGTATGTTTACCTATGTTTTCAAATTATTAGTTCTTGATTTTTTTAAATGTGTCAGTCTTTTTTGGGACACCCTGTACTAATATTATCATCCATCAGTTTTTCTTTTTAAAGTGTTTACTGATTAATTAATGAATTTAAATGGAAAACTGGGTTAGTTCCTAAATATACATAGTGAATGCATTATTTTACTCAGAGGCGGATCTAGAACCTGAGCAAGTGGGGGGCTAACATAATCTATAAACATTAACTAGTTTTTTCCAATATAACTAATTAATTTATTAGTAATTAAATCAATGAACTATTAAACTTGTATCAAAATTAATATTGATGGTGTGTCAACCAAAAGTTTTACGATGATTTGAGCCAGATCGTAAAAAATAATTAGTTTTTTTACAGTGCCTTTATTCATTCCCTCTTAATTGAAAGGTGGAAAAGAGATTACTACTAAGCCTTTGAATAGGCTGACGCGATTTTTGTTCCGGAGAGGTTTTGCCCCATATATTATTCCAAACCATCTTTAATTACATTACAGACATGGGCGTAGCCCCCCTAAGTCCCGAGTAATTAACTTTTACTTTACTTTTAGTTAGTTAAAACCCAGTTTGATAGGGTCAAATTTTCAAAAAATTTCTGCGGTGGACCCCCAGACCCCCTTTAGTATTTCAACCTTTATTATTGACTTTTTTTATAATAAGTTGATTAAAATCAAAATTCTACCTATAAATGTATGCCCAAAATTGGGTTTACATGTACTAAAAAACAGTTTAAAACCCTGTTCTTTGGGTCAAATTTCCATAAATTTTCTGACCGCCAGACCCCCTTTGAAACTTAAACCTTTAGTACTAAAAACTTTTACTGTGTTTAATTTCAATGTTTAGGCATTAATATCTAGCCCCAAGAATAAAGGGGTCTGGGGTCCTCCACCAGAAATTTTTAAAACTTGACCTTAAAAAGTACAAGGTGGCTACAGAATCTGAGGAACAAATTTCCCTGACTGTAGTTTTAAAATTTCCCTGATATACATCTAAGTTTTCCGGCTTTTCCTAATATAAATATGCGAACACTTTCAGCTTGTTATTTTCTTCTTCAAAGAAATACCTCTATCAAATAGATTTTTTAAATAAATAAGTTTTTTAATTTTTTAAGTATAAAAAATGATTTTAGCTCATTTTATGGAATTTTTGGACTGCATCCAAAGTGCACCGCTCAATGAGCTAAATTGTTTGGAGCAATGTATGCTTGCTCAATTTGGGCATTTTTTCAATTTTCTTGGTTCAATTTAAACCAAACGGTAGGATTTTCGACCATAAATGTAATACATGTTTTTATTGAATATATGACCTACATTTAAAGCCCAAGTTTACTTTGATTGGTTGAGTAGTTTTTAGAATATACGACTTTAAAATTCCAATTTTTTCGGTTACAACAATGCGTTTTGAGAAAATTTCATTGTTGGACAAAGAGAAAAAGTTGAAAAATTTAAGAACTTTGAAGTTAAATACCTTAACAACTAATTGAGCTACACAAAAAAACTTTGGCTTTGAATGTAAGCAATTTATTCAGTAACAAAACATTTAAATAGGTGTTAATTCGAAAATATCATCGTTTGGTTGTTATTTCACAATTTATAAAAAAGGCCGAAAATTCGATTTTCAATTAGCTGCCATTCGATAACGCAACCGCTTTGCACCGGCTGACCAACATAAATTTACTTCCCTAGAAGGGTGCTTCAAAATATATAATTTTTAGAACTATGTTTTTCCGGTTGAACTTTCATGTAGCCAGCTCTCGGACTATTACAACTTACAAAAAATTTCCCAGTTTTTAAAGGGCCACTGATTTTTTTTGTTTCAATTTTATAATATACTAGCTGATATGCCCGGCCTTGCACGGGTGCAGAGTATAAATTTATTATTTTTTAGTTTTTCCACATACATTTCTAATTTTGTATAATCAGCATTTACCAATCATCCCGGTTGGTCTGTTAATCAACTTTCTTAAAAGCTACTATATGATCATCATTTGATTTTTCATCCTCGTTTCCATGGAGACTATTTTAACAACAATGTTATTCCATGAAACTTTTTATTTAAAAACTAAACCCTCAAATAAAAATATTTTGTACTATACTTACCAGTTTGAAAATTAAAAATTTTTGTTGAAATATATTTTTAGATAATTAATATGATTTTTAAACAGCTTTAGATATAGCTTTTCTATTGGAAACTTGTTTTTTTGCATTACACTTTTTTGTAACAGTGGGGTCAGCATATCTCTTTTTGAGCAGAAATAAAGCTATTTCAGCAAAATGACCATAAAAACGGTCAAAAGAGGGTCAAAGGGTCGTTCTAGGTTTGATAGATCGGAAGTAAACTGTGGATTTGGAAGACACACAAACACACACACATTGACTTTTATTATATTAGATCGGCTTATATACAGGGTGTTTCAGATAAGTGGTACAATATTTTAAGGGGAGATAGGGGACATCTGGACGAGTCAGAATTATATAGGATTTGGGGGTCCCAGACCAAATCCCAGGGAGTTAAAAATGGAGCGACCCCCCAAAAAAAATTATTGAAAAATTCAATTTGTAGAAGAACTACTATTGGTAAAAATTTAATTATGGTCTCAAAAATTGTGGTTTAATATGATCTTTAAAATTATTTTAAAAGTTTTCAGTTCAAAATTTTTTTATTACAAAAAAAGTTTAAAAACCACAAAAAAATGTGAAAACTCTGCCAAAACTTTATTTTGTATTTCGAAATCCTTTCCTTTGATTTAATAATCTGCAAGATCATAGTCGAAAACCCTTAAGTCCAAAGTGTCACGTAAAAACCATCAATATTTAATGCTTGAGATCCTGTTAAAGCATGGTTTAAGTCCGTTTTTTGCGTCTGCTAACTGCCGTTTTGGAAACGGCTATAGGAAACCAGTTTGGGCACGCAAAAAACGAACTTTAACAGGATCTCAAGCGTTTAATATTGATGGTTTTTAAGTGCAACTTTGGACTTAAGGGTTTACGACTATGATCTTTCAGATTAGAAAATCAAAAGGAAGGATTTCAAAATACAAAATGAGGTTTGGGCAGAATTTTAAAATTTTTTTTTGTGTTTTTTTTTTAACTTTTTTCATAATAAAACAAATTTTAAAGTGAAGACTTTTGAGATAATTTTAAAGATCATATGAAACCACAGTTTTTGAGACCATAAATAAATTTTTACCCCAATAGTACTTCTTCTACAAATTGAATTTTTCAATAATTTTTTTGGGGTGTCGCTCCATTTTTAACTCCCTGGGATTTGGTCTGGGACCCCCAAATCGTTTGTGATTCTGACTCGTCCAGATGTCCCCTATCTCCCCTTAAAATATTGTACCACTTATCTGAAACACCCTGTATATATTTGATTTTATATTGGGAGGGAGATTTTAGATGGAGAGGTTGACCCAACATTTTTTTGAGGTACCTCCCTTCGGGTACTTTTTTACATCAAGATAAATCAAATTAGCAGTGTAACCCAAAGTTTTTAAGGTGAGTCATCTTTAAATCTTTGGGTTACACCGCTAATTGTGAGTCATATTGATTTGATTAGATAATTAAGGGTTTTGAAAATATATTATAAATTTTTTTCATTGGAACTGGAGAGCCGCATCTTACCATCCAAAGAGCCGCATGCGGATCGCAAGCCGCAGGTTGCCGACCCCTGAGTTAAGTTATAGGTTGCCTGGACTAAAAACGAAAAACGTGGAAATCATGCATTATGTATTATCTGTACACGATAAAAAAAATAGCAGCATGGGGAGTGCTGAGAGAATCAAATACTTAAAGTATGATATCCACGTTTTTCGTCTTACAAGGATTTATAAAAATTAGTTTGTACTTTTTAGTAGAGTACATTATAAAAACATATTTTTAAAAATATTTTTGTATTTCATAAATTTAGAATAGATAGAGTTAGATTTGGTATATTATCATTATCTGATACAATGGAATTGTTGCAATTATCCTTAATATTATGCTTTCCGCGACCACCGGTCACTAGGGTGGGTCAAAAAAATGTTCCCAGGGGCACAGCAAGAATATGGTGCCAAATGGTCTCAAACTGACGTGTGTAAAATATTATTCAATTATAATAACTAATTTTGCCTCCAGATTGGCCTCAAAGTTTCGATTAATATAGTAATTTCATGTAAAAATGGACAAACGAAAATCAAGCTTTTACCTCGATTTTACGAATCCGTCAGGAATGTAAATGTCCACTATGGTATAAAAATCATCATTGAAGACTATAAAATAATTATAAATGAAACCAGAGTTGAAATACTTGAGTTGTAATACAACATATTTTAAAATATCTCAATGGTTAGAACTGTCAATCAAAAATTTCTTGCTGGAATCATAAAAATGTGCAAAACTCTTATTGCCGGTTGAGTAGGATGTTAAAAACATCAAATTTTTAATAAAAATGGATATGTCAGAAGATGGGTACCTTTTTAGTGTTATACACTGTAAAAAAACTGTAGAAAAACAGAAAGTTTCAATAAAAAGGACTTCATGTTTACAGGTATATTCTGTCATGTAACATTCCCACCGCACTTCTATTTATTTTATGTAAAAAAAACAGCTTTTTTCTAGTTTTTTAGCTTATCTGTACTTAAACAGAAAGTTTCAGTTCGTGGAGAAAGAAAGAACATCTTCGGATAATTTCTACTTTTACTGAATCCTCGTTGGAGCAGCGGTAGCGTGCGTGCTTAGCATGCGGTAGGTCGTTGGTTCTATCCCCGGTTATTGATTTATTAAAATTAAAAAAACCAGCTAAAATAAGTCGACACGCATGCGCACAAGCAGAAAATTACTGTGAGGCAACAGAAAAAATATGTAGCTCACTTGACAGAAAGTTTCTTTTTACAGCATTTACCTGTATGTTACAGTTTTTTTTCTGTTTACAGGATTTTTCTGCTTACAAAACTTTTCTGGCAACTTTTGCTGCCAAAAAATTTCTGTTTTTTTTACTGGATTATTTATTTTTTACAGTGTAGATTTCAACCCGAAGGAAAACATTTGGATAATAGTTTAAAAGTTGCGGTATTCCTTGAAATTTCTTGGGCATATTAGGAATATTCCATCCCAAGTGCCCCCATATATGAGTATAATGTCCAAAAATAAATTAAAACCACATTTTAAGAGTCAAATTTTGAAACATTTTCTTAAGAAGAGCGGTAGTTCCCCGTTTTCAGCATAAAGCGCAGTATTATCCCCTAAGTTTTTAAATAAGCTACATTACTTTTCAAAACTTACTTGTAACTATCTTAAACAGTTAAATTTGCTATATTTTAACTTTTATGCACGGATAAGGGAATGATAATACGCTATTTTGAGTCAATCCTCAAAGAAGTATAATTTCATGGGCCTGAATTTCAGTCTACTGCTATAGCAAAAAATTAGGTAAATCATGACTGAGCGAATCATAACTGATATTGCCTATGAACGAACTATCCATTCGACAATTGTTTCAACATATTTTTGCGATCATGTTTGGATCCCAAGACCAGCCAGTGAAATAACTGTCCGGTGAATTTTGAAAGCGCGGCATTTTTATGAAAAATATAGCTATTTCTACTTCTAAAAATTAAAAATACCGCTTTGTACTGACCAAACTTGAGGGAAAATGTATCTGAACTACCAATATTTAAAATATGTACCACTGTTTGTTGGCAAAAAAGAGCCTCCTATTCTATGGCTATTGTTAATATGATAGCATATTACATTGCCACTTTGGCAGTTGTTTTTGTATTGGTAATGCATTAAGGTGACTAATGTGATTAAAATTGCTTTTAAAGACCCTTATTTGTGAGCTTTTACATGTTATCGACCAAAAATTTAATTAATATAATTTTTAAAAAATTTGAAAAATTACATATTTTTGTTCTATTTGAGGCCAATCCGGAGGCAAAAAGAGTTATTATAATGGTATAATATTTTACACATGTTAGTTTGAAACCATTTGGCACCATATTCTTGCTGTGCCCGATAGAATTTGTAAAAATTTTTTTTCGCCATATGAAAATGACCCACCCTACTGGTCACTTGGAAAATACATGTTAGGGCAAATGAATGCAGGGAAGGACAAACGAGACTCTTTAAATCTGGAAAATACATGTTAGGGCAAATGAATGCAGGGAAGGACAAACGAGACTCTTTAAATTTTTAAATGTTACGTTTGATATTTAAAAAAGAACCGAATGCAGCTTTTTAGGAGCGGGACATTTTTTTGAAGCCAAACTGTATTTATTGCGCCAAATTTGAAGGAAGAGACGAAACAGCACTAAGAAACAGTCGTAAATTATCGAGGGGATGAAACAGGAGAATATTTGATAAGGAGATGAAACAGGAAGCGATGAAACAGGACATCACCGACCTAATACCACCTGAAAGGTGTCAGCCGGAAGTAACTTACGAATCGGGAACTCCGATTGCATTGTTGAAATACATAAATTGTAGGTTTTATTTCTCCATCTTAAGGTTACGTCTTGCCTCACTAATAAATTTTATTTCAAAACACCTTAAATTTACAACAAAATTTAATAGTAGGGGAGCCCAGAGTGTTTTTGGCAAGTGTTTGAAAGCATTTGCTTGTTCAAGTGGGTTGGATATAATTTGGTTATTTATGATAAATACATTATTGGAACAGCTGTTATCTGGGG
Organism: Tetragnatha versicolor; assembly: GCA_024610705.1. Classification (NCBI taxonomy): domain Eukaryota; kingdom Metazoa; phylum Arthropoda; class Arachnida; order Araneae; family Tetragnathidae; genus Tetragnatha; species Tetragnatha versicolor. Next base: position 2,908,163 of record JANDEH010000019.1, read on the forward strand.
GAAAACTGAGAGCTTTTAAGATTTTATATATGTTTTTTGAATTTTTACTAAGGTAAATGTGGGTATAGTGGACACTTTAAGGAAAATTTTTGCTTAAATTCTTAATAAATACCAATCTATTTGCTTCGAAACGGTTATCATCCTATTTTTAGGTTAATTGGATCTTCTTCTTTCGATTTTACCATTAAAAACTTTAATTAGATTGGGCCAAGTATTTTAATTAATTTTTTAAAAGTACTCCAAATTGCATCTATAGTGGCCACATAGATGAAGCTGTTGCTTCTATGGTGGACACCTCTTGCATCAATAGTGGACACCTGTCTTTTTCTGCCTATATGAGGGGTTTATGCATGAAATTGAGGGGTTTTTCTTGGTATAGTCGTCTAGTTCTAATTAAATCTTCCTTCCCAACGAAATGTATTTTAGATTCAATCAAATTAGCTTTATTTAAAAAAAAATTGATAGTTTTCGGCCCAAAGTCTACGCTGTAGCTGATTTGAGAGGAATTTAGAATGTAATTCAATGTTTTAGAAACCTTGGTTCCCGAAGCCAGAATGAAACCAAATTTATTTAACACTCATTTTAAAGCACAGTCAGCAGTTTATGAAGAAAAACTGATTCAAATTAAGTATTATTTATGTTTCTATTAGAATCCATTGCGGTGGCCACTATTGAAAAATCTAAGATTATGTGTTGGTAAAGTGGACACCCCCATAAATCCTCGTTAAGTCAACATTTTCAAATAAATTTTATTCAGTATTATTTTATACACTCTTATTTATCTTGATATAAATTTAAAAGTCAATCAAGCGGTAATAATATTGGGTTGTCCCATAAGTTCTGTTACTTTTTACGAAGTTTTGTCTTTGAAAATTTTTTATGAAAAACTGGTAATATGTGGAGATTTCAAACAAAGGGTATTTTGATATATGTATATTTATGAACATAATGTGTGATTTTGGTAGTTCTTGTGATATTATTTCTTTTCAAAATGGCGGTTTGAAAAAAAGAACAAAAACGACGATTTTTGCGTAATTTTTTTCTTTTGTTTAAAAAACTAGGAAGAACGCATAATTCATGGCTAAAAAAAGTTTTACTGTATATTCGAAATGTTAAGATTAAGATGTCATAGTTTCAAGATGATTCGATAAGTTTAAGGTAGGAAATTTTAACTTTAAAACTTCATATATTGGCAATTTCACGTGTTTTTTAAAGCACACCTATTGTTTTTCTAAGCAGCTGGTATGAAGCAAATTAAACGCAGATGTTTTTTGAACCATAATGCTTGTTTCAACGGTTTAAACATAGAAAGCCTCTTTTCATAATATCGATGAATTTATTTATTTCTAAATCCCAACGAGTTGTTTTTATTGTTGTTTTTTCGTATATGAATCAAATAATTGCTTTGTTCGCTTAGCATAAGTTCAGAGAGTGTAATTCTGATAAGCTAAAACTTTGCGCGCTTGCATTGTGCTCACTACTTTCTGAACTTAAGTACAGATATAATTTAATATACTGCATATTTTAAATACTTGGTTCTTTCCTAAGCTTTTTTATTGATTTTGATGCTTTTTTCGTGAAAATTTCTTTGAAATGACTAACATTACTGAGGTAAGCTTTTTGCAAAAGATGTTATGTTTGAGACCGAAATTTCCTAAGTTAAACTAATCGATATATCTTGAAACTATGACATCTTGAACTAAACATTTCAAACTTACAGTAAAACTTTTTTTAGCCATGAATTATGCATTCTTCCTAGATTTTTAAACAAAAGAAAAAAATTGAGGGAAAATAGTCGTTTGCGGTCTTTTTTTCAAACCACCATTTTGAAAAGAAATAATATCACGAGAACTACCAAAATCACACATAATCTTCATAAATATACATAAATCAAAATCCCCTTTGTTTGAAATCTCCACCTAGTGCCATTTTTTCATAAAAAATTTTCAAACACAAAACTTTGTAAAAAGTAACAGAACTTATGGGACAACCCAATAAATACGAAAAAATCAGTTCCGACTTACCCGTTTCCTTACGCGATTCAATAAGCAAAATCAAATTTCAGTCACTCGGCCGATGTTGTTATTTTCAAATATTTAAAAATCCTTCCCATGCTGATCTGTGGTATCGGTGGTAATTTATCAGCTTACCTGATTGCACAATCTACTATGCCTATGAATTTTGACGCTGTTCGATGCCTCTAACTCGTTCTATTTAAAATTAATCAGCTATGTGGCCACTATTGGTACAGTGTCCACTATACCCACATTTACCTTACTTTCGCAAAGATTATGCCAATAGTTATTTTTGCAGCTTTTGATACATTTTCTTAATTTGGCTGATGGCGCGTCAGATAATCATAAGGGGGGATACCTTGTAGGCTTTTGAGTAACTCCACCAAATATAAGCTCTCTATGTAGGGAGGGGGGTTTCTCTAGAACAGCCCGTCAGATTTGTAAAAAAAATTAGTAAAATGGACATACTCGAGCGCGTCAGATAAAGATAAGGTAAGTTAGTTACCAGCTAAAAAGTGCACATTTTCTAAAATCTGCCGATTTGAGCGGTGGGCAAGGGAGTGGGATGGTTACAAAGTAAAGCCAAGACCGGTAAGACACTATCGCTCTTTTCGAGAAAAATGCACGAAACAAAATGTTTATAGACCAGGAAAAGAGTAGAGCCAGGAAACTAGTCTCAACTAGTTGTTAAATGTCTTGGTAGCCTGTTCTAGACAAACCCCCCTACATAGAGAGAGAACTCTTCGGAGTGGGCAAAAGTCTCTACTCAATCAACCAAGAATCTGACGCGCTCGAGTAAATCCACATTTAACATCATGGGCTCCCCTACTATAAGACATAGACAAAAAACATTTTAAACTTATATTTTTGAAATAATAAAAGTTATCAGAAAATTCAAATTACTAATTCGAAATATTATTTACTTTTATTTAAGATTTTAAATGAACTGATCAACTAGTAATCGGATTTTTCAGCTTAAAGCGGAAGTCAATATTGGACAACGACATGTGCTTCCATGTCTAATAGCTTTACGGTTGACACCGTTCATAAAAAATTTATTTAAGTTGCTTAAAAACCATATATACAGGGTGTATCTGAAATGGTGCAACAAACTTTCAGGGATCAAAGTACTCATCAAGACGAACAAGAATCGGAAAAGAAAGGGGGGTCCCAGACCAAATCCCAGGGAGTTAAAAATGGAGCGACACTCCAAAAAAATCATTGAAAAGTTCAATTTTAGAAGAACTACTATTGGTAAAAACTTAATTATGGTCTCAAAAATTGTAGTTTAATGTGATCTTTAAAATTACCTCAAAGTCTTCGCTTTAAAATTTGTTTTATTATGAAAAAGGTAAAAAACACAAAAAGTGTGAAAAATTTGCCAAAAACTTATTTTATACTTCGAAATCCTTTCTTTTGATTTGATAATCTGAAAGATCATAGTTGGAAACCCATAAGTCCAAAGTTTCACGTAAATACAATCAATATTAAACGCTTGAGATCCTGTTAAAGTTCGTTTTTTGCGTGCGCTAACAGCTGTTTTGGAAACAGCTCTAGAAAACAGCTTGCGCACCCAAAAAACAAACTTTAACAGAATCTCAAGCGTTTAATATTGATTGTATTTACGTGAAACTTTGGACTTAAGGGTTTTCAACTATGATCTTTCAGATTATCAAATCAAAAGAAAGGATTTCGAAATACAAAATAAGGTTTTGGCACAGTTTTCACATTTTTTGTTTTTTAACTTTTTTCATAATAAAACAAATTTTAATGTGAAGACTTTTGAGGTAATTTTAAAGATCATATTAAACTACAATTTTTGAGACCATAATTAAGTTTTTACCAATAGTAGTTCTTCTACAAATTGAACTTTTCAATGATTTTTTGGGGTGTCGCTCCATTTTTAACTCCCTGGGATTTGGTCTGGGACCCCCTTTCTATACCGATTCTTGTTCGTTTTGATGAGTACTATCATCCCTGAAAGTTTGTTGCACCATTTCAGATACACCCTGTATATATATTACATGTTAAGTTTTTTTGCAATTTTAAAAAGTTAAAAATTTTATGTCTTACAAATACAGATTAAGTCGACCAACTACAGGCAAGCGCCCAACAAGGCTCGTCCAGTCCATTAAACGACATGTGCTGCCATGTTTTAACTTATAGAAAGGAGATTTTTGTTCCGTATGGTAAAACTCTGATAAAAATTTTAGTTATAATTTTTTTTTGAAAAAAATATGTACCTACTCTTTGTAAATTATAGTTAGGATGGTTTGTATTGGTTTTTAATGACTTCTCATACGTTCTTAGATAATAATAAAATAATGGTTTTTACTAAAAGAATCCCTATTTGTTACACTAATATTATAAAATAACACCAGCTTCCATGTTTTCAACAGTAATTACATTTTCAAATCAACAGCGACACTAAGAATGAAAAATGCAAAAGTTTATAAGAAATTCAATTTATTTCTTTTATCACATTCAACAAACGGATCAACCCAAAGAATAAACACGCATGCGCTGGCCCTGCGTTCACAGGTCCAATCTTCCTCTGCAAACATGGGCATAGCCAGGAGGGTGAAGCTGCTCCTCACCCCTCTAAACCACGAGAGTAAATTACTTTTATTTTGACTAATGTTCAAAAAGGGAAATCTTGAAAACTCAGATCACTGAGCAGGGGTTCATCTAGGTTCCCCCCCCCCCGAGGAATTTTATGAAAAATCAAATGGAATATTATGATAACAAAATGCTTGTAGCACAACAATAGCTTTTAAATTTTCCCAAAATCTGGCAAATTCCATTCTTAAATGGACAAACTTTTGATTCTAAATAAAAGATTTTTGAGTTTTAGCCTTGAAGAAGTAAAAAAAGTAAGTTTTTATACTTTATTGATATCACTTAGATCGGAGATAATCCCCTTAACAGTGGCTGTTTTATACCATGTAATTGTGAACGTCCAATAAATGTCGAAAGTGGCAAAAAGACATCGAGGAAAATGGATATATAGTGATTCTCTCTAGATTAGAATTTCCAACGTGGGGCGCACACCCCACCGGAGGGCAATTAGAAAATTTGAAACCAAATTGTCACCAGGTGGGGCAAGGAGCACCAGGTTTTAATTACTTTCCAATTTTCGAAAATATGATGGGTGTATAGAAAAGCTTTGGTGGGGCATGTCATGGACCGAAATAACGGTGGGAAACACTGTTCTAGATGGGTCGCGCCCGATAGACCGAAATCCATCAGACCGAAAGACTACTTGCTCGAACGGGACGATTGACTGACAGGACTTTTGCCCGAACGGGATGTTTGACTGAATGCGATGTTTGACCGACATGACTTTTGATTTTGAACAAACGGGATGCTTGACCGAAGGGGATGTTTGACTGAATGGGACGTTTGACCGAACGGGATGTTTGATCCCGAGAGCTTATTTTGGTCTCTAATTTTTAATATGGGCATTCTATTTGAGTTTCCTGTTGCTTGACCACTGGTCAAGATGAAATATTTTTTAGCAATAACAAACATAAAACTGAAATAGAATACCCATATTAAAAATTAGAGACTAAAATGAGCAGTCGGGACCAAACATCCCGTTCGTTCGGTCAAAAGTCATGTCGGTCAAACATCCCGTTCGAGCAAGTAGTCTTTCGGTCCGGTGGCGATCGGGAAAGAGGCGCTGGGATTTATTGCATATATGTCTTGTAATATTTATATTGCATACATATTGTCTTATTTAATTTTTTTTAAAACTGATATGATTAAAAGATTAACAGACTTTTTTAACTGATGACACTAAAGTAAAAATTGGCTTCCATTTGATGTAACATCAGTAACAAAAAAAGAATAAGAAGTAAATGGACACTGTATGGTGGAAATAAATAAATAATTTCTACCCTGCTTAAAAGCTCTGGGAATAAATTTTCAAACATGCATATATCGTCGTGGAAGATGCAATACAGCACATCTAACATTTGAAGCACCTTCAGTATTCCAATCCTCTTTCTCGCCAAACAGTTTTCGAGACTTCGTTTGGCGGTTTTAATATGGCTGTGCTTTTTTTGTAAACCAAATTTTTTTTCAGAAATTGATGTTTAGATATTTGATTACTTGATCAAGCATCGTACCTTAAAGTATTAAAAGCATTTTAAAATATTTTTATAGCTCTAGTAAGCCGTGATTTGACACAATTTCACATTGGTCAGAAAAAAGTCGCCGATCTTTCATGATCTGTCATAGTATTTATTTACAGGATCAATCTCGATCAAACCGTTTGAGAACGTGAAAGATATGAACCGTGAAAGATATTGGTTTATTTTGAGTGCAATTTTGTTTTGACTATTCCTCCGAATATTATTAAACTAATTTAAAAAAAATATTACTGGATCTTCGATTATGTGTTACTTTTTTATTATATGTACCTATTTTTCCTTTAATTAGCTTTGTAAAGTTCCCGAATAATGCAAATAAAGCATGCTTTATTTTATGTCGTGGTATACCTTACCTGCTACAAACTTATTGTGATTAAAATGTATACAGTTTTATAATTTTTTATATTCCTTTGTTTTTTTTGGTTTATACACCGATAAGAGGCAAGAAAAAAAAATTTCCCATAAGAATTGCATTGAAAATAAAGTTATCAAACGATTAATTCTGATAATAACAGAAAAAGTGCCTATTTACAAAAAAATATTAATAATGTGTATTTTTTATATCTATGATTTGAGACAAAATTAATAGAAATGATGGATATTCTTTTCTGAAAAGCAGAAAAATGCTCGATGTGGGCAAGAGAATAAGAAATTCTATTAGCAAGCGATTTTCCGAAGTAGTCACCCTCCCAAGTATTGCCCGTACCTTGAAGTGCTTAACTTCGGTGATGAATAAATGTGCTAGTATTGGTTTAGACTCGATTTAAGCAGCAACCATACGAAACCATATTTGGCTATTTATTTCACTGCCAATTGAAAAATCGAGAACTACATCAAACTGTGTCTTTTCCCGATGTTAGATGTGCTGTATTGCATCTTCCACGACGATATCCTTTTTCAGAACTAGTTTTACTATGAAAAATTATATAATCATTATCATGAGACATTTATATACCCTTTACAATGGTTTAAACATCAAATTTTCCTGCAAATGTAACATCTGTTACGTTTGAAATTCCCAACCTTTTTTTATGGGGCTAAGTTCTTACCCCAAAACTTTTGCATTACTTTCATGAAAGGTCCAAAACACTGCCCTTTTTCACAGGGCTATAAAATTGTTCTCCCCACAAAAAGGTCCACTCTGCTTATATTCCCTTAGCATAACCCTGGCCACCAACCCCCATGGCTGCAAAGAAAATTAGACCTGCGATCGTTCAAAGGGGCTCAGGTATTTGTTGCTTCATGGTTTGTATAGCTTTGGCATGAATGGAAAGGTGTCGTATCAGATTCCCCTTATCACTGTAGGCCTTGTTACAAACACTGCATTGAAACGGCTTCTCCTCGGCATGGATGACTATGTGACGAGAGAGTAAATACTTATAAGTGAAAACCTTGTCGCAGTGTTCACAAATGTATGGCTTCTGGTCTGCGTGCCTGAGTTCATGCTTGCGCAGAACACTACTTCTGGTAAAAGCCATGTCGCAGACGCCGCACTTGTAAGGCTTCTTCCCAGAATGGTTGACAAGGTGGCGATCGAGACTATGCTTGCTACAGAAGGCCTTGTCGCAGTGGTCGCAAGGGTATGGCTTCTCGTCTGAATGAATGGGTTCATGGTTTTTCAGAGAACTCATTTGACTGAAAGCCATGTCGCAGACGTCACACTTGAAAGGTTTTTCCCCCGTATGGATAAGAAGGTGTCTTTTCAGAGTAAAATTATCAACGAAGGCCTTGTCGCAGAAACTGCATGGAAACGGCTTCTCCCCAGTATGAGCCACCATGTGACGAGTCAGATGGTGAGATAGCGCGAAAGTTTGGCCGCAGTGCTTGCAAGTGTACGGCTTCTCTCCTGAGTGGTTGTCACGAGTGGTATTACATGACTCATTTCCTGAGTGATGAATGCGTTGATGTGTCTTCAGATGTGCCTTTTGGTTGAAAGCCTTGTTGCAGGTGTCGCACTTGAACGGTCGCTCGCCAGAATGGATTTTAAGGTGGCGCATCAAGGGACTTCTTGTTTTGAAGGCTCTGCCGCAGATGTTGCACACACAGAGTCGCTCGTCAGAATGGGTTGCGAGGTGGGTCTTCAGGGTGGCTATTGAACCGAAGGCTTTGCCGCAGTGATTGCACGTGTACGGCCTCTCGCCCGAGTGAACGCGTTCATGGACTTTCAGAGCACTCATATGCTTGAAAGCCTTGTTGCAGATGTTGCAGTTGAACCGTCGCTCGACAGAATGTGTTGGGAGGTGGGTCATCAGGCTGTCCGTCGAAATTTTTCTAGGCATTGGCGATCAAAACAGTACAGCGGTATTTAATGGTAGTACTCTGATAAAGGAATTGAGGACCTACTTTCTTTTCAGTATACACACTTCCTGAAAAAAAAAGAGGGAAACTTAGAAAACAAATGATTTTATAATTTAAATAGGCGAAGATTCACAAAAAATGTATTTTGAGTTATTAGAGGTCAAAGGGTTTATACGTATTATACTGTAGACCAGCTGTTCTTAAACTTTCGATCGCCGTGGCCCCCCTATACGTGATGGGGGATTTACAGCGCTGCATCAAGTCAGACAAAAGCGACATGGCCGAAAGATGGCGTTGCAAGTGAGAGCTACAGCAACGGGCGGTTTTCTGATCGCTCGACGGCTGGAGCAATTAGCTTCGAATAGCTTCAGCTTCCGTAATGGTGGCCTGAATTTTCGTTCTCGTTGCTCGCTTTTCCTACAGTCCCTTTCTCTAAGTGACTTCATGTCAAACAAAATATTAAAACTTTCATTTGAAAACAAAAAATCAAGCCAATATGTTCACAAGAGCCTAAATAATTAATGGAGGCTGATAAAAACTTTTTTGCTGCTGAAATACTGATGAATTTTTCATTTTAACTAGATGGCAGCACATATGCTAAGTCGAAATGGCAGGCATCTAGTGACAAAGATTTCATTACTTATTTTACTCAATTAACCGGAACACTCTGGTTATGCAACAGCCCTTGAATTTCAAGGAACCACAAAATTGATATCAGAAGATAATTTTTACCTTTCTCTCTATTAGAGAAATCCAGACACCCCGAAACTTCATCTTTCCGTGTCGCGATCTCCCCCCGGCTCAGGAAAATTGTCGCACCGTGACCGCTCAGCGATCGTTTTCGTTTGGTTCTTTTGAAAAATTTTTCGTCGCCGGTGCAGCAAATCCCTGATGTCGCTCTAGGCTCGGCGCTGTAAATCTGCCACAACTGCTAGAAGTCGCAAAAAATTTTGGAGGGGGATTTTAATATTTCTGGAGGAGCTACGGGGTATTTTTAATGGTTTTCTATGGTCAAAATACAAATTTTCTTAGTTTCGGGGGGGGGATATATCCCCAAATCCCCCCTCTGGCTACGCCCCTGTGGCCCACTAAGATTTTGAACACCAAGGGCAGTAACCAAACTTGTTTCAAGAGGGGTTGAATCTCACCATTATTCCTAAGGTACCCCCACATTATTTAAACACGTTAAAAATTTAGAAAATTTGCTTCAAAAAGTAGTTTTAGTTCATCTTGAGAAGACACCCAAGGAGAACAGCTCCTTGTAAACCAAAGAATTCCAAAGGAAAAAAAATTGATAAAAGTTAAAATTTAGAGGGGGCTGAGGTCCTTCCCTAGAAACTTTTTTTTGAATTTTGCCCCTTGAAGTGTTTTATCTCATTTCGAAATCTTAGGAAAGCACTCAAAGGTAACTTGAGTGTTCCCCAAGATTACTCGGGACCCCCCAAGAACAGTGGTTTCCAACCTTTTTCACGATTGTACCCCCAAAGGAAATTACAATTCCCTGCATACCTCTCGCATGCAGTTGCAGCTAGTAGTTGAAATATCACCTTCGTTTAAATATTTTACGTAAATTGGCGGATCCAGGATTTCGTTTTTGGGGGTACGAAGAATTTTCAAAATCAAAAATTTAATCATCTTAGGGGCCATCCATTAATTACGTGAGGTCAAAAAGGGGGCGGGAGGGGTTTGGATCTCACCAAGGGGGGAGGGGGGTCGATGAAAATCTCACGTCAACATTTTAAGTTCGAAATTAAACGATTTTTTTAAGTTTGAGAAAGTAATAATACCCACAGATAAGATACTGTGGTGATTTTTAGGCGGAATAATGTCCTTTTCCCCAAAATGCAAACGAATTGGATAGAAAATTATTTTTAAAGGTTGTACGTAAATCTCACTTGGGGGGGAGGGGGGGTCCAGCAAAATCTCACCAAGGGAGGAGGGGGTGGTCCAGATTTTGGAAAAAACACCTCACGTAATTTATGGATGGCCCCTTAGTAACCATAATATTAAAAGAACATGGATAATCGTGATGTTACTACTTTAAAGGGGGGGTCTGGGGTTCACCCCCAGAAAATTTTTGTGAATTTAAGTCTAGAAAGCAGGTTTTTCACTCGTTTTGTGGTACTCCTAATCCGAATTTCAGAGACATAAATTTTTTGGTAGGATTTTTGCACCTAAGTGAAAATAAATGAGCCTTCTTCCAGACTTGCATTAAAAATTGTAAAGGAAATAGTAAAAAATAAGTAAAATCGTTCATTTTCTGCATAATTTTCGGGAATTTTTTGCGTTACACTTATTCAAAAATTCATAGCTCCGAAAACTATCATTTCTCCATCTTGAAATTTTGCATACTTGTAGTATCTTGTATAAGTCAAAGATTAACATAGATATTTTTTTTTCAAAAAAATCGAAGGGGGTTGTTTTTCAGGAGATCAATAAAAATTTTTAAAAGCTTGTAAAATTTTTTGTTTAACTCCAAATACTAAGTTCTGGACATCATATTAAAGGCCATAAAAACACCTTTAAATTGAGATAATGTATTAACTTTCTACCTAAATTCTTGAATTATAATGGATTTTGTAAATGAAGTTGTAATAACAGAATTACAAGTATCAAAGGGGGTCTGGAGGGTCCTCTCCCAGAAATTGTTTGAAAATTTGACCTTTAAATCACAGGGTTTTAAGTCACTTTGGTGGATTAAAATGCCATATCATAGTGTAAAACGTTTAATTTTTTTTTTTTGGGGGGGGGGGCTGAAGCTAGTGCTCAGAGTAACAAATAATGTCGATAAGTTTTTTACGTAGTTTAGTTTTACTCTGTTTAAAATTTTATTTCTTGGATTGAAAAAAAAATTAATGATGTAAAAAAGGTTAAATAAGGAAAAGGTCTCAGATAATAATATAAAAATGGTTTAATATAAAAAAATGCCATTTTTGTTACGCTAATAATAACCCCAGCTTCCATATGTTCCAATCGTTATTATATTTTCAAATCAAAAGCGACACTTACGGCCGTATTCACCGGTAACTTGACCGGCGGTTAACAGGGAGTCAACCATCTGATTGGTGGAAAACTAGTTTTCCTTCTTCAACGGCCAATCAGAAGCTTGACTGTCGTTTACCGCCGGTCAAGTTACCGGTGAATACGGCCGTAAGAATGAAAAATGTACAAATTTATGAGAAACTAAATTTATTTCTTTTATAACACTCAACAAAACAGATTGTAATCAACGCTAAGAATAAACACGCTTGCGCTAGCCCTTCGTCATAGGTCCAATCTTCCTCTGCAAAAATGGGCGTAGCCAGGAGGGTGCAGCTGCTCCCCCCCTAAATAACGAGAGTAAATTACTTTTATTTTAGTTTTAACTAATTAATTATCAAAGAGGGAAATCTTGAAAACTCAGATCATTGAGCAGGGAAGAGTTCATCCAGGTTTTTCCCCCAGGGAAGTGTTGTACAACCAGTCTTTATAGCTTTTAAATGGTCCCAAAAGGAAATCGGGCAAATTTCATTCTTAAATGATAGAAACACATTTAAAAAAAACTTTCAAACTACTCTTGAGGGGCATAGATCGAAAAAGGTTTGGAAACACTGCACTAGAGTGCTGACTTAAGTCAGAGAAGGTTCATTATTGAAAACAAGAGCCCCCGGGGCTGTATCAAAGAGGGAGTTGACCCTCACTCTAGAATTTTTATGTCTATTTATATGATGGTGTTCGTTTTGGAAACTCTTTAAAGTTATGCAAAGAGTGATAGACCTCGAGTGTCATCTGAATAGTCCCTATTGTATAAAAAGAGTCACAAGCTACTTTTCAGGTGAAATTACAGAAATTTTTGGAGGAGGATCCCCAAACCCCGTTTTTTTGGGAGGGGGCTAAGTTCTTAACCCAAAACTTTTGCATTACTCTCTTTCACAGGGCTTTAAAATTGTTCTCACCTCAAACACAAAAAAGGTCGACCCTGCTTGCCCCCCCCGCTCAGCGTAACCATGGCGACGCCCATGGCTGCAGAGAAAATTGACGCTGCGATCGTTTAAGAGCTCAGGTATTATTTGTTGCTTCCTTGTTGGTAGCTTTGGAATGGATGGGAAGGTGTCTTATCAGATTTCTCTTATCACTGTAGGCCTTGTTACAAACACTGCATTGAAACGGCTTCTCCTCTGAATGGGTGAGAAGGTGCCTTTTGAGATTTCTACTATCATTGAAGGCTTTGTTACAAACACTGCATTGAAACGGCTTCTTCTCGGCATGGATGACTATGTGACGAGAGAGATAATGCTTATAAGTGAAAGCCTTGTCGCAGTGTTCACAAATGTATGGCTTCTGGTCTGAGTGTCTGAGTTCATGCTTGCGCAGAACACTACTTCTGGTAAAAGCCATGTCGCAGACGCCGCACTTGTAAGGCTTCTTCCCAGAATGGTTGACAAGGTGGCGATCGAGACTATGCTTGCTACAGAAAGCCTTGTCGCAGTGGTCGCAAGGGTATGGCTTCTCGTCTGAATGAATGGGTTCATGGGCTTTCAGAGAACTCATTTGATTGAAAGCCATGTCGCAGACGTCGCACTTGAAAGGCTTTTCCCCCGTATGGATAAGAAGGTGTCTTTTCAGAGTGGTCTTCTCAACAAAGGCCTTGTTGCATAAGCTGCATGGAAACGGCTTCTCCCCAGTATGGACCACCATGTGACGAGAGAGATGTTGCGATCTAGCGAAAGTTTGGTCGCAGTGCTTGCAAGCGTACGGCTTCTCGCCTGAGTGAATGCGTTCATGGACTTTCAGAGCACTCATATGATTGAAAGCCTTGTTGCAGAAGCCGCACTTGCAGGGTCGTTCGCTAGAATGTGTTAGGAGGTGGATCTTCAGGCTGTTTTTTGTATTGAAAGCCGCCCCACAGTGGTCGCATACAAAGGATTGCTGGCCAGAATTGGTTAAAAGATGGCTCTTCAGGACGCGTTCTGAACTGAAGGCTTTGCCGCAATGGTTGCAAGTGTACGGCTTCTTTCCTGAGTGAATGCGTTCATGGGCTTTCAGAGCACTCATACGATTGAAAGCCTTGTTGCAGAGGCCGCACTTGAAGGGAGGTTCGCCAGAATGTGTTAGGCGGTGGGTCATTAGGTTGTCCTTTGAATTGAAAGCCGCCCCGCAGTGGTCGCACAGCAACGGCTTCTCTTCGGAGGGGATGAGCTTGATGAGCATGGGGCGATGTTCGACATTGTTCTGTCCAGTGAAAGCCTTGTCGCGGTTGCCGCCATTCTCCATTGGTTTCTCACCTCTGTGAGTTTGTAAGATTTCGGTAGTCGATCTGAAGTTGGACTGGCTCAGGGGGGAGTAGGTGTATTTGGAACAATGAATGACCAATTTGCATTTTTCAGAAATTTTTCTAGGCATTGGAGATCGAAAGAGTATAGCGGTATTTAATTGTAGAACTGATAAAGGAATTGAGGACCTACTTTCTTTTAAGTAGACACACTTTCTGAAAAGAAAAAGAGGGAAACTTAGAGAACAAATATTGTAATAAAAGAGTTCTCAAGTATTATCCTGTAGACCAGTGTTTCCCAAACCTTTTTCGGTCCATGCCCCGCAAAGCCTTTCTGAATTTTCCATGCCCCCCATATCTTTTTCTGAAATTCCTTTTTGGAAATTAAATAAAACCTGGGGGTCCATGCCCGGAATGAGGAGTGATTGGGTTAAAATTTTTTAAATTGCCCCCTTAGAAAATCATATTGCCCCCGGTAAGGCGTGCGCCCCACGTAGGGAAACACTGCTGAAAAAGACCGTCAGTTTCAGCAGCACAGTTAATGGGCTTTGGCTATAGGGGTGAGGGGGCAAATTTGAACAGATAGTACATTTTTTACTATATTTCTCCTTTAATTTATAACATATGAAACAAAAACTGTTTAATTCACGAGTTTATAGCCATCCTGAAATTTTGGTACCTTTTTTATATGCATTTATGAAAAATTTTCCCCCTTGAAGCATTGTTCTAAAAATTGAGAAATTCTGTTTCAATGTGTCTTAGTGGAGGGGTACATTCGAACACGCTTGGGGCACATATGAGTGCCAATCAAATTTTAGAAGCTACGAAATTAATAGTACATTAAAGCTTACATTTACAGAAATCAGATAAGCTGGCACTTTTAAGTATTTTTCGTAAATTTCAGAGATTGTTTACACTTTCAATGAAATTTTTTTTCAACAAAATTTCAGTGTAGATTTCGTTTTTAAGAAGGATAAGTGTACTTCAAGAGAAAACTCATAACGAATGGTTCCATTAATAAAATAGCAGAGGATTAATTAAAAAACAATTGGGTACTTTTCCGTCAGCAGGGCGCAACGAAAAATCGCCAAGTAATGTAGAATTTCACCAAATTTTTCCGGTAGTTATTCGCTTTGCTTGGCGACATTAGCGCCCGGCTAACGGAAAAATACCAACAATTGTTTTCAGTTTTAAAGAAAAGTGAGGTAGGCATGATGGTTGGGATATTTTTAGTAGACTATCATGGTAAATAGAAAAAGGATGTTTTGTAAGGATTTTCTTTTCATTTGTTCTGCCTACTTTTCAAATCATAACATCTAAAGCTATTCTTTTATTAGCAAGTCATTTATAGCTTGACTACAAACAGGGCTCCTAGCAGATTTTTGCTTTGTCGTTTGTCGTTAGAGAAAAAAGAGACCTATTATCAATTTAATGAAGCATCAATTAGGAAGGAAAGGAAGGCGATTAAGTTCCAAAGTATAATTCCAAGGTAACTCTTTTTTAAGGATCCAGTAACTTTAAAGGATCCAATTTTTCAAAAACATTGCTAAAGGAGCACACCCAGACCCCCTATCTAGACTTAGAATTGTGAACTCTCATTGAACACTAACTATTCTAAATAAAGAATTATTCTAAAACTAAATATGTGAAAGCTTTCATAAGGGGGTGCGTAAATAATGTTGAGTCAAATTCCCCAAATCCAAAGTCTGATTATGGGACTGACACCAAACAAGGGACAAGTTTTCAAAATTGCTCTGTGGTAGATCTAAACTTTACTACTTTTAACACTAAGAAACTGCGAGTGAAGCACACAATAAAATACTTAAGGCATAATAGAGACCAAAACTGACCACCCGAGAAAAATAGGAGGGGTTTTTCTCCTTAAAAGTAAAGTGTTTCAACTGATATAGAGATCCTTAGACAACTCTCATTGTAAGACAGAATTTCCAAGGTAAAAAACAGGATAAAAGTAAACACAAAAATATCAAAGGTAAAAGGGGGGGGTCTGGAGCTTCTCCCTCAGGAAAATTTTGGAAATTTGACCCTTAAAAGTTGTGTGATTCATGGAAAAAGAGAAAAAAAGGCACCCTGCTGGAAAGCCTATACAAACCTTTAAATTACCTAATTAGATAATAAATCAACTTAAATATGTTTCTAAGAGGGTATGTAATAATTTATTGGTAAATAATAACCAATATTTTCTTAAATCAGATAAAAGGTGTGAGTCCCACTGGGTTAATGTAATCAATGGTATCAAAATTTCCCACTTGAAATTGACTTGATATTGAATCTGGTCACTTCAATTTATATGTAAAATGCATTGCTTTATATGATGATCCAGGGGCGGATCCAGGATTTTCTTTTGGGGGGGGCACCACTGAAATTTTAGTCCTACCTGGGACACGGCATATAACAAGAATTTTTCTTCAGGGGGGGTTGACTCAACGTTAATTCTAAGGTACCCCAAACGAGTACAGATATGCGTTAACTTTTTTTAATCACTTAAAAGTAACACTGGTTCGGGATCATCCCAGAAATTTTATGAAAATTTGTCTCTAAAAGTAGTGTTTCAACTCAATATTTTGAGAACCTTTGGGTTACATCGAAAGAGAACAGCTCCTTTTAATCCACAAAATTTTTAAGGATATAAATTATAAATAGACGTCAAATTGCTTGGAGGGTTGAGGGTCTTCCCCCAGAATTTTTAAAAATTTTTTTTATTAATTTGAAATTCTTTGGAAAACACCCGATGAGGACCGCTTCTAGAAAGTGGCAGATTTTTCAAAGGAAAAACAATGTTAAAAGACGTCAAGTTTTGGAGGGGGGTTGGGGGTTCTCTCCCGAGAAAATTTTTGAAAGTTGACTCTAAAAACTTCAGGTTGCTCCTTGTAAGTTGTAGAATTCTTAAAAAATAAAACAATCTGATGTCAAAATTACGGACTTGGGGATTTAACTCCTAAAAACTTTCGGATACGGCCCTGACCTATAAAAAGCTGATACTCTCAAAAACTGTTATGTATTCTTATTTTTCACAATAAATGTTTTAAATTTTACATTGAAAAATGATATTTACTAATAATAAATATACAACATTATTTTCACAGTATTAAAAGACACTGGTAGAAACAAGAAAATTGGTTAATATTTTCGCACGGGACATATTGAAGGATTTTGAATAACTTAAAATAAGGTAAAAAAACATTTAAAAACACAGTATTTTGATGAAATAAACCTGAAAAGTTTAACTTATGTGTCGATTTTTGAATCTAAAACCATTTTTTTAGAAAAAAATATTTTTTCTGTTTTAAAACAATAAGGTAATGGCCATATACTGACAGACCTATGGTGCAAGAGATAGAGAAAGTGTTGTGCTGCGTGTAGAGAAAACTTACCTTAAAAAACTTAAAAGAATCACATTAAGTCGTGATAAAAAATGACTAATTTATTAGATTCCTAATATGAAACAACTTATTATTAAAAATAAATAGCCTTTCAAGTGCTTATAACTTTTCAGTAAACGTATCATGAACAAGTGTCTTTTACACTGTAAAAAATAATCCTGCAAAGAAACAGAAAATTTCTGGCAGCAAAAGTTGCCAGAAAATTTCTGTAGGCCGAAAAATCCTGTAAACAAAAAAGCTGTTACCTACAGGTAAATGCTGTAAAAAGAAACTTTCTGTCAAGTGAGCTACAGATTTTTCTGTTGCCTCTCAATAATTTTCTGCTTGTGCGCATGCACTTATTTTAGTAGAGTTTTTTCTAATTTTAATTAATTAATATCCGGGGATAGAACCCACGACCTACCGCATGCTAAGCACGCACGCTACCACTGAACCAACGAAGATTCAGTATTATGTTGCCAATAGCTGTATTAGTTTTCGATGCAGTAAGTTTCTGTTTAAGTACAGATAAGCTAAAAAACTAGATAAAAGCTGTTATTTTACATAAGTAGAAGTGCGGTGGGAATGTTACATGACAGAATATCTCTGTAAACATAAAGTCATTGTTTTTGAAAATTTCTGTTTTTCTACAGTTTTTTTTACAGTGTAGTACTTGGCGGCCTTCATTTTCAGAGTTAGTTTAACTGTGAGCATTAAATTTTAAATAATAATTTAAGGCAGAAGAAATTCTAAACCTGTGGTTCTCAAACTTTTTAAAGCTACCACCCCCTTATTGTGCGTAAAACTTTCCAACGCCATTCCCCCCCAAAAAATATAGAATTTAGGGTATAGGGTAGGGCGATTAGTTAATATGAAAAGTAATTTTATGTAGAGTAAACCCGATATGTAAAAGTAGCTGAAGTTAGCTAGTCCCTCAACTCTTTTTCAATAGACTTATGCAGCCCACTTACGGAGCTCTAAGAGATCACCTGCGGTTTGAATATGACCATCAGTTGAGAACTCTCTAGAAAGGGGGGGTCTGGGGGTCACCCCCAGAAAATTTTTGCTTTTAAGCCCTAAAAAAGTGCCAAATATGCCTTTTTATGCAGTGTATTTTTTTAGTCCTCTGGGGGGGGCACGTGCCCCCGTGCCCCCCCCCTGGATCCGCTACTGTGATGATCAGCTCTTCCTTAATGTTATCAAAATGTATCCATATTCCCATGATAAACGTCCTTTTTCGAGTAAACTCTGGGCCGGTTCTTGTATCTGGGTTTTTTTTCTCTGAAAGTCAGCATGAGTCAGTGTAAACTCCAGCTCTCAAGCATTGCCTCCAACCATAGACCGGTTTCGTCCTTGTTAGGACAGCCATGGACCGGTTTCATTCTTGTTTTTCCATCCTCGCAAGAGAGCAGAGGGCAAGAACTAGTCTCAAAAAAGTTCTTGAAGAAAGAAAATATGGGAGTTCAGTGTATGGGGCCGTCTATTTTGGCGCCAAAATGACACCAAAACACGGGTTTGAGAAAGCAACCATCCGACCGTAAACTTCAAAAAGAGAATGAAAATAAATACAAAACAGGCATACTAGCACTTTAAAGGCAGATCATTTTACTGACAGTGGGTGGGAGACCCCTGGGTATTGAACTTTAATACATAACTTTTAATTACCCTGCGGGGCATCCTATAGGTCCCACATGGGGTGACGAAACCACCCCCAACATGTCATATCGTGTCAGAGAACTCCTCACCCTGAAGTCCAGAGGATTGCTTTGATACGCATTGGGACCGACTCGGAAGACACTTTTACAAGCCATATCCATCCCTTTATCTCAGTTGGCGAAACACGGTAGGACGGCCCGGTAAAACTCTAGTAGTGGGTTTGGGTTGGCACCTCTTGGCAAATTTTTTGTCGCCAACTTCCCTTTGATACTTAGGCACTACTACTTCCCTTGGCAATGGAGCCCACTTTTAGTTTTAAGCCTACATCCCCGTTCTCTGGAGTACGACCGAAAATATTAGGGGTTATTTCAACTTAAAATTCAATTCCTTTAACCTTCCCGCAAAATACAGCCAATCTCTTTTGAATGCCATATATTCAAATATCGACAAATTTTTCTGATTTTTAATGATAAACTGAACAGTTATTGTGATCTAATTAAACATTTTATGAATGAGTTTGAAATATTTTAAGAATATTCCTACTTTTTAGTGTCCAAAAGATATAATGGATTTAGCGGGAATGTTAATGGAATTGAAAAACCTAAAATGCAGCCACCAAAATTATAATTCTTATTTTTACAATTACAGAGAATTTTTCCTGAGTTGGACAATTCCATGAAACATGGGTCACAGAGTTGAAATCTTTTTTTCAAGGAAAAAACCTCATTCGCTACACACAGTTCTGCAACAGTCAAAAATTATTTTTTGTTTTATGAGAAAAAATGTTCCAAAATGCATGGTTTTTTTTCTACAAGAATTTAGTGAAATTCTAAGCTCTGTGTAACTTTAAATATTAGAATATGTTTAATATTTAAATACATACATTCTAAAGAGTTTTCAATAAATAACCAGGTAAAATAATTTATTTTACAGATTGTTTTATAAAAAAAATAGTAGAGCTTTTACAGAAGATAGCTTAGAAATGTAACGTAAGTCACAAAACTAGGTAACGTGAGTCACACATTTCATTGCAACTTATGTTAATTATAATCAGGGCCATATTTAGGCACGTAGGACATGTGCTATATAGCACCGGGCAGCAAAGTTTTGGGGGGCGGCAGATTACAATTCAAAATGCTACATACTTAGAGTTTTGAAAAAAATGTACCACTCAGTTTTCACTACGGGAGGATTCTAGGATTGAGTCATTCCCCATCCAACGGTCCCCCCCGATAAGGTAATTCTTTGTTCTGTTCCAATATTGTCAGTTTGTTACTCTGCATCTTAGGGTACAGGAGCTTGTGTTTTTGTGGGTTAAAATGAATGGGCTTGCATGATTATAATCATATATTAGATTTGTTACATTGTTGATTTTTGAAAGCCTCAAATGTTCTGAATATTTTGATGCACAGTAAACTCCCGTTAGTACACCATTTCAGGGGATGCTGGAAAACGTCGCATTAAGCAAGACGACGCTATAATATGCCGAATTCATTAAACTGGCGTTTTTGGGTGTTATAAATACATTACAAAACTTTAAGTGATTTTTATCGCTAAAATAAAAAGAACTTTATCTAAAAGCAAAAGATATATAATTCAAACATACGGGTCATCCCATTTCTTTTGCAAATTGCTGCTTGTTCATGACTCCTTTCTTCTCATCATACTGTTTGATAATTTTTAATGGAACAGATTAGAATAAGTCCACTTTTGGCGACATTGGCGCCGGCCGCCGTATTTGAAACCCGGCCGCCATGTTTACATACAATTTCACTGCCTGTCGGCCATGAAATACCGCCAACTTGGCGACCGTTCAAAAAGTGGACTTATTCTAAAGCTGTACCTTTTTAATTTATCTGGGGCCATCCATAAATTACGTGAGGTCAAAAAGGGGGGTGAGGGGTTTGGAAAAATCACACCAAGGGGGGAGGGGGGTAGATTAAAATCTCACGTTAACTTTTTAAGTTAGAAATTATACAATTTTCTTTTTTTAAGCATGAGAAAGGATAAGATACTGCAAATTATTTTTAAAAAGTTGTAGGTAAATCTCACTTGGGGGGAGGGGGGATCCAGCAAAATCTCACCAAGGGGGGAGGGGGGTCCAGATTTTGGAAAAAACACCTCCCTTAATTTATGGATGTCCCCTCTACGGAATTTAGAGCTTTCCTTTTAGTTCCAGAAGAACTAGCCATTTTTAAAATGCCTAGCAACTGAATGGACGCTCACATACAGTTATTAGACAACACATGGATCTTTGGAATCGGAACATTGAGCTATGGAATGTGAATGGAAGGGGGAGAAAATAATTAATATAATTCAAATATTTTTTATCAACATATTTTAATAATTTTGTTATTTATTAGGATATTTTTTAAATGATGGCATTAAGTTTAATTTCCTTGTTTGAGTTAAGGCATCTTTATTTTTCCCAATTAACGGTGTAAAAAAAGTTGAAATAAAGAACTTACCACCAACACCTCATCTGACCATTGTCCAAGTTACAAAAGGAAAATATAGGGACTTTAGAAGAGAATTTATAGATGACATTTAAAGTGTGTGGGTGTGAATTGATCAACACTCTTTTGTTTCCCTTGTCTCTTATTTGCCAAAGTATATGGTGGATCAAGTTCGGTAGGTTTTGGTTTTGCTGAATTATCACACCTGATTTTTGTAGATATTTTGTAAATTTCAACTTTTATATAATAGGTGTGAACACTGAACACCCTATTAATTAACTCATGAGCCATAACTGGAATAACTAGTAGTCACATGGAATTGCCCAAACAACTGCAAACTTTCCAGATACTTTAGTTAAATAAAGGTTATTCTTAATATACAAATTAAACATTAAGAACATAATATGGAATTAGTAACTTCAAATAAAACATAAAACTATGAAAGCATAATACTTTTGATACTTATAGAGTCTTTTGCTGGCTCTAATCTAAATAATTGCCGCTGTTTTTTTTCTTTTTGCTTGATAAAAGCATTCGATAGGACGAGACGACATGCAAGTTTTTCTGGTTCATACGTAAACAAACACAAATTGGTGAGTTGAGTTGAGTTGTTTAATTACATATACTCTACTTCCAAACGATAAATTTTTTTTGCAAAATATTTCCTAAAAAAAGTTTCAAGTAATGCTGAAAACCATATTTTGAAGGAAACGATACTTTTTATTTTCCCCAAATTAAGGTGGGTTTCCATGCATACGAGTTTTCACGTACGAGAGCTCAAGTTTGGTTGTCCGAGAACTTGGTTGCCATAAAATTTCCCTTTTTGGTTGTCATTGAAAACAAGGAAGAGGTGGCGCTGCGGTCGACCGAAAACAACCAAATCTCGTACGGGAAAACGTCACCTTCGAACTTCAAAACAAACATGGCGTCTATGCAAGGGTGGTGAGTTAAATTTTCGTTTCTCTTAGTTTGTAGTGTATTTCTAATGATTGTAAAATGTTTTCTTATTTATAACAAAGAAAGCACTTGTTCTCGCGATTGATTTCATTCGAAAAATTGGCGTTTTTCTGTATTAAATTTGCATTACAAGTCTCATGTACAGTTTAATGTTCATGCTATAAAAAAGAAATTACGAAACTGATTCCCCTCCTGAAAGTACGAAACTTAAGTTTTTTATCCCCCTCCACAATTTTTTATGTACCACCGGGTGACCCTCTTAAATTTCCAATTTGGGTCCTTATAGTAAATTATATATGGGCTGGTTTTGGCTCGTCCTGATTTTGGATCCAGCCTGCGGGACATTTTAAATCCTGCTATAAATAAGCTAAACTGTATATTTCCAGTGTGGGTTTTCAGGATTTACAAACCGAGCTTGGTATTGAAATAAATTATGTGTTTCTGCTTCTACTACCCTTACATATTTTAGAAGGGGCGTTGGTCTACCACTGACCCTTATTTGTTTTAATCTTTTTAGGAATCACTTCTACCTAACCCAGCATATGCATGCTTTAAAAATAGCGAACACTGCTTTAAAAGCATTTTTACCTTACTTAAATAATACGTTTATAGCCTCGGTATATCCCTAACGACTAATTAAACATTTACTTTTAGGTGATATTAGCATACAATTTTAGATTCATACTAAAAAGTAAAACTTAAATAAAACAAAATAGTAAGCATTATCTTTAAAAAAGGTTAAATAGCTTGCTTGTACTCCCTCATTTCCTTGCCTCAATCAGGACGAAACTGATATAAAAAATTAACTAAACTTGAGCTATTGGCTATTACACGTTTACTACAGTTTCAATTGGCAATCCATTTTTCCACCTCCGTTGGTTATGCCACCGGTACGCATTGTTCAATTCCTGTATACATAATATTTCTACTCAACAGGTCAAGAATTAGTCATTTGAGGACAAGGAAAAGGCCAAGCAAATGATGTTCTGTTAATAAAAAAATATTTTGATGTGTGAAATAAAAATACCTTACATATTCAAACAAGTGTGTGTATTTTTTCTTTTTTATTTTAAAATATCTGTGAATTACATGTAATTAAAAACTCAAAATGTGTACTTGCAAATTTTTATTCAAAATTTTAAAATATGAACTTTTCCACCATTCCTATTGTTAGTAAGAATGGGATTGTGACTTTAAAAAGGCTGAAGGGTTCACAAAAGTATGGTGTGCTATAAAATTTTTTTACAACATTGTCATTTTAGCTGTTGTTTTCTCTAATTGTTCAGTGGAGGGTTTTTACTAAGAGTTCATTGCTCAATTCATACTGTGTTTAGAGATTAAACTGCAAATCTGAAAACGTAGGGAATGACTTTGCTACTTGTTTTCTTAAACCTAAAAAAGTTGTCCAAGTACTTTTGCTGTGCTGAAATTTTTAAAGAAAATGTAAATGGATAAGTGGAATTTTTATTTAAACCTTAAATATTAAAAAATTAATTTATTGCAAAATTATTTTTTCCAAAAACATTATTAGTTACAATAAATTACTTTCAATATTTTTAATAAATAGGGGTTTATAATAAGGGTTAATTTATGTAAAGATATGTTTTTTAAAAATAATTATGGTTAGGTAATTTATCAGTATAGCAGTGTTTAATGTCCATTTCTTTTAAAATATTATCTAAAACATGAATTTTTCATTACTTTTATACTATTTTGATAAATTTTTCATCGGATGTTTCACACAGTTAAGAGTTAGAAGTCATTTTAAGAAGCATAAATCTGGGCTGGAAATGGATTAAGTTACCTACTTAAAAATTCAAAGCAAAATAAAGCATCTTCATTTAAATACCAGGGGTTGATCCAGACAAAACTTGGGGCCCTTTTTCTGCCCCTTCACAAAAATTTCCCCTTTAAATCTGCCCCTTTCATGAAATTCAAATTAGGTTTAGTGATAATTTGCAAGAAAACATTCACAAAATATTTGAATTTTTCCTCAGTTTGTGAGTCAATTTTACTTTTATGCACTCATCTAACTATCACTGCTTCAATTTGTCACAAAAAGTAATGAACTGGGCTCCAAAATAAAAAAACCTGGATCTACCCTAGTACATTGACACTTTTGGCACAGCTTCGATAAGAGTCAACTAGCTGCCATGTTTACTCACAGCTCAAATAGATCTATGTGGTTGTGTGTAATCATTTGAACAGTGGGTAAACATGACGGCTGGTCGACTCTTATCATAGCTGTTCCACACTTTTAAGAGTTAAATATTATTCACAACTAAGTTAAGTTGATGTATAACTCAGGGCTACAATGGATTTGATGTAGCTGGTAAACACTCCAGGAAAAAATCATCTAGGTTTATTGCTCCACTTTAAGACAGCTAACTAAAAAACTCTTTTAAATGATGCCACGTAATGTAAGTGGTCACCACTCAAAAGAATTATTTAGTAATTCTAGAACTTCAGAAGAATCCTGCAACAAAAATTTAAGTAAGACAGCTGAATGTTTTAACAAAAATACTAAAAAGAACTGTTAGGTTTTCCAGGTAAACTTATCTTCACATGTATGGTTCATTTCTTGATAATTGTATACTTAAATAAATTTTCATGGGATGTTTCTCCAATAGTTTAAAGTAGTATATATAAGATTATTTCAACAGTGAAATTTCAGAAGCATTAAATCTGAGAATATGAAAATTACACCAATTACTATTAAAATTCTAAACAAACACCAAGAAGAAAACATTTTCATTTAAATTAATTTGACCTTTTAGAGTAAAAATTGTTAGTAACAAAAAATTTAGTTGATATCAAATCTTATGTATTGAGAAAGATAATTTCACCAACTACTTATAACTCAAGGCTACAATGAGTTTAATGTATCTGGTAACCCCTCCAAAAAATTCATCTGGGTATTTTTCTCCACTTAAGTTGAGCTGAATTCTGAACTAAAAAACTCTTTTAAATGGTGCCACATTAAGTAAGTGGTCATCACACAAAAGAGATATTTAGTAATTATAGACTTTCAGAGGAATCCTGTTAGGAAAATGAAGAAAGACATTCTTTATACTATATAAAATGGGGCCAAGTTTTTGTGGCTCCTGATCCACTCGGGAGAGGCTTCTTTCTTTTATTGTGATAGTAATCATGCTGGCTCATCCATTACTTATAAGAAATATCAGCATATAACAATGGTAACAAAAAGAGCAGTCTAACAAAAATAATACAACATGAATTTGGATTTTTGACTACTCATTAGCCAAAATATTTTTAAAACATACCACCGAGTGGTGGCGGCAACTCGTTCCCTTAAAGCCCATAAGCGCGAGTATCCACAGAATAATAGGGTACTTACGTATTATACCGTCGACTGTTCAGCAGCCATTAAATTCAGCGGTACAGCTGTAGAACAGTGAATGGTATTTTAAACCTTTTCAGATTCAGCGGCACAGTTGATGGCATAATACGTAATAACCAATAACAATTTTAGTTCTGTTATATATCAACAAAATATTATAAACTCAAAGTTATTTAAAATATGGAAAAATTTCTATTGCATTCAAAAGTTTAATTTGTAGGTGGGATTCCGGAATGGTTAGCATTCTGCCTTTATTTTTTTCCACAAAGGAACCACAGCACTGGTGTATCGGTGGTAGATAAATTTTAAAAATGAATTTAAATTTTTTTGCATATATTCCTCTCTTTGAATAAAAAGTAAAATAAGTACGCAGGAATTGTCCTTTGTACCAAATAATAAATAAGCATATCAATAAAAAAAATAGATAAATAACAATATAAGTCTCAGCAAATAAATTTTAGCACATTGATTTTTATAGAAGATATTACTGTGAAGCTGCCAATTTTTGGCACAATTTGTTGTGAATATGTTGATAATTTTGAAGAATTTTGTGAAGGTGCCAATAAATGGTACCAAAATTGACGCATATTAGTCCCTGCTCATGCTGCTGGGCTAATAATAATTGTAACAAAAAGAGCATAAGTCTTACAAAACTAACACAACATAAATTTCGATTTTTCACTATCTACTGGATAAATATTTTTAACACAGCAGGGCTAGTTAGCATTCTGCTTTATTTTTTTCCACAAAGGAACTTTCAATCAGTTGAAGACAAGGCATGTGGATAAGAAAACACAAATAGCTATGCAGGTAATAAATGATGTAAGAATAGAAATCAACATTAAGAGAATGTAGACAAATTATGATTATACAATGTTAAAATTTTAAGGTAACTATGACAGTTTGCAGTATAGTTAGCCGGTTAGATTAATGATTATTTATTGGTAATTCCAATAATTTATTACTCTCTGAGAAGTTCTACACTTTTATATGATTTTAAACGCACTAAACAAAATCATTATAATGAAGGAGCTTGATGATAAGACTACGTGTCCCGTTTTCAGAGAACAATTTAGATCTTTACAGTGCATCCCTGATATTTGGGAATAAAGGGAAGAGGAAAAAACTAATATGCAGGTTACCATACAGATTATACAAATTTATAAATACATAATTTATAAAATCTACTTACGATCTGTACAGCCGAGTTCTCGGCCTACCTCCTTCCAAGCATTGTCCAATTTCGGCGTTCTTGTATCCTTTGTAGGATGCATCCTAAAGGATCTTCCTCTTCTCTACTTCCTGAATAAATTTGATTACGCTGGAAGGTAAACTTAAATTCATTTTGAAATTTTAAAATCGCAAATGCACAAACGACGAGAGTTCAGAGAGATGATGAAATAGAAATACAACAACACGATGTTCGCTCGGTTCTATTGGTGCATTTCTATCATGTGACCAACTTTTTTTCACGTACGTGCAAAAAAGTCCATGCTGTCTGGACCGAAAGCAAGTTCAAGGAGCAAGGACGAGATACGCCAGCCCATTGGTCCATAGCGCTCACGTGAACAAGTCGACTTTTCAAGTTTGGTTGGCACTTGTCCCGGACTGGCGGTAGGGATTATTTACCGCGCCAACCGTCTCGCCAACACGCGAACTTGTAACTCGTACGTGTAAAATCGTATGCATGGAAACCCAGCTTTAGTCCCTAGTGAGTGAGTTGAATGTCAAGACAATCCTCATCCTCACGCTGATTTGTGTAAGTTTTTTTTAAAGCCTGTCATAAATTTAATTCTTTTGACCAATGTGAAGAAAGATGAGGATTTACAGTAACGAGAAGTACAGGTTTTTCTATATTTTCCAAACATTAATTCTGAACTTGCGCCCGTTACTTATCATTGTAGAAGATGTACTTAAACAACTCAACTCTTTTTAAACCAATTTTGTATGTTGTTGTTGTTTATAAAAATAAAGTCCGCCTTGTTTAATTGTAATTTCCATGCTTGCATCGATAATATAAAGTTTTTTTCAGTACTTATTGTTTCTATAACCTTATATTAGCTAAAATATTAATTAATTTTTACATTAGTGTATATTTAACCTTGCTACTATTTAGAAGCTTGCAGTTTTTAGGTTAGGGAACTGGTCTTGGAGAGTTGATGGTTGTGTTATTCGTCTGAAATTTAACTCTAGAACCTTCAGGGAAAAATTGCCTCAGAGGCAAGTCAACAGATTTTAAAATCATAAAGATATATCTATATTTTAAAACATATAACTCTATAACTTTGGTAGATTTTATTAATTCTGAAATAATATTTTGTTAAGATCGTGAGCCGTTTTAAATTATTTTTCTGTTTTAATAATAATAAAACAATAGAATAGTTTACAAGAAAAAACATAACTTCTTATAAGCCACCCAGGAACATAGATTAGTGTTGTTACAATAATCGTCCAGTATCTCAAATACACTCATACATGTTGAACATTGTGTAGCAATTTTTAAATTGTTAAAAACAAGGTTAAGCACATTCAAAATAATACTCTTTTGAATGAATGAACCTGTTAAAATATCAAATTTGTTTGTTATCAAATTTTAATCATTAATCCTGACTGCTCAATTTGTAAACCGAAACCGCTTCAAAATTGTGTAATTTGTTTATTGCATATTTTAAATCTATACATATACAGGGTGTAAAGGAAAGTCCCTTTACCCTGTAATAAATTGCTAACGGAGGGAGCTAAAGCTACAGTTAAGGTAACGGTATAGTAAAGTGACTATGCGCAACCGAATGCGAGCAACCGCAGCGCCCTCTAGCGTAAATTTTAGGAGTTATAAATTTATTTTAAAAACTAATAGTAATTTGGTAAAATAGTCAATTACAAAGTTGTAGAGCAGCATTGATTTAGTAGGAAAAGACACCTTAAACAAAAAAATATCTTGAATAGAACCCCTAAAACGCACGCTCAATTAGGTTGAATTTACGTAGATTTTACGTCTTAAAATGGCTTAAGGTGTCTTTTCCTACTAAATCGATGCTGCTCTACAACTTTGTAATTGACTATTTTACCAAATTCCTATTAGTTTTTAAAATAAAATTTATAACACCTAAAATTTCCGCTAGAGGGCGCTGCGGTTGCTTGCATTCGGTTGCGCATAATCACTTTACTATACCGTTACCTTAACTGTATAGCTTTAGCTCCCTCCGTTAGCAATTTATTACAGGGTAAAGGGACTTTCCTTTACACCCTGTATATTGGCGAATTGAAAAATGCATTTTTCTTTCTAGAAAATATTTTTTATAAAAATTTTTATCATGTGAAACTAAGTTGCCAGAAAAACCAATTTCAGACGTTATCAACCAAAAAATTTTTTTTTAAATTTCAATCGAATTATAGTTTCTATTCAGTTTATTGAATCATGATCAGATTCAACGCTAATTCGCTGTATCTGACACAATCCTCAAAAAGCAAAATAAACATGCGCCCGTGGAAATCGCGGGATGCTCAAAATTTGATACACTTGAGTTGGTCTTTGAAATAGCAGGATGCTCAGTCAGAGGGTTAAACTAATGTTATGATATTGTCCAATAACGTGAATGTTGATAATCGGCATACATTGTATAGCCTTGAAAATTATTAACAAAACCAAATTAAGAGCAGTCTAAATAAATCTATTTTAATCAGTTACCCCTTTTTAATGAATAAACAATGCCAGAGAAACAACATTGGCCACCAAAAATCAAAACTAGGCTTTATTGACTGGTATTTAAAAGGGGTTTCATTTTGACAATGATGGAATGATATTGGTCAGTGCTTTTTTTACAAAGGAATTGGGGAATCGCCTCTAAATTCACATAAAAGTGTACTGCATATAATGATAAATTAAATCTTAATTGCAGTGCTCAAAAATTCACTTTGATAACCATTTTAAGAAAGATTGACTATGCCAATTTTTTAATGAATTGCGTATCAATTTTTAAAATGAAGGTTGAATTAAAAATGAAGATAGTATCACCTGAGGGGGTCACTATTTTCTTTTTTGGATAAATGAAAAAAATAAGAGGATTTAAAGAAACTATTTTTGAAACGTAATTAATTTTTTATTAAAATCTGACTTATAATTAATTATACAATTGATACTTATAGGGGACTGACTTCTTTGATTGGTGGCGCTGATCAAGTAGCACAGAATACGGCCAGTAGTCTACCCAGAATAAATCCAACCTCAGAACGACAACTGAAATCCTAGACTCTCTGGGTGGGTGATATCCCATTCAAGTGCAACCACTGTGCTAAGGCTTTCCCTGGACACAACGATCTTGGAAGTCACAATATGTTCCATTCTGAATCTGAAGATAAGCCGTTTAAGTGCGACCATTGTGGCAAGTCCTTCAAGACAAAAGGCAACCTGAAGCAGCACAAGCTGATCCATTCTGGCAAGCGACCGTTCGAGTGCGACATATGCGACAAGGCTTTCAGTAAAAAGAGTACTCTGAAGATCCATAAACTCATTCACTCAGACAAGAAGCAACACATTTGCGAACACTGCGACAAGGCTTTCACTAGAAAGGACGATCTCCGCATACACATGGTCAAACATTCAGATGAGAGACCGTTTCCATGCAATTTCTGCAACCAAGCTTTTAAAAATAAGGCATGTCTGAAAGCACACCTTCGCGCCCATACTGGGGAAAAGCCGTACAGTTGCGATCACTGTGGCAATACTTTCGCTTCAAAGGGTTCGCTCAGTCGTCACAATGCCGGTTATTGTAAAAAGAAAACTGTACAATCGTGACCACTGCAACATGCTTTTCATCCTGAAAATCAATCCCCAGACCCATTCTCCTTAGGTCTGTCTCAAGAATATCTTTCATTACATGACCCACCTCTCCCTTGGAAGGTTGCAAGACAGGACTGTAAACGAAAATGTATATTTCTGAAAGGACCCAAAGCGGTTAGACTTTTCAGGTGATGTGAACTTACATTTTCTATTTTATTATTGATGCTGTTGCATGTTTATATTTGTACTATCTTTTAGCAACAATTAAATTAAAGAGTTGTTCAATCAAAGCTGTATTGGGTTCTTCCAAATTGTTTGACATGAAAAAGATAGATTGACATAAACATACTGGCTGGAAATGCTTTTTAATAATACCCAGAACTCTGGTCAACAAAATTGAAAAAAAATTTTCTGGCACAAGAGTAAAAAGGGGTGATAATAATCAGGGTTGGCAAAAACCCAGGTTTTTGAAAAACCCAAGTGGGTTGGGTTTTTTTCAATAAAACCCTGAAAAAAAACATATAAAACTGGTTTTTTTTGGAAAAAGTGTGGGTTTTTTCAAAATTAAGTGGTTTTCTCCTATAAAG